>BPUM01000790.1:0-2400000 GCA_020521455.1 Prunus kanzakura | reverse complement strand
AATTACCGAAAAGTCCACCTTAATGTAAAAATAAGGGGATGAGATATTCTCATACATTGGTGTATTTTGTCTATCTGAGGTGGAATTTGTTGTATGCGTTATTGCTATGACTATATTTGTTTAATTTTCTTATTTTCATTCACGTACGAAATCACAGTAAATAAAAGTAAATAAAGTAATAATAAGAACTTTTTTTTTTTTTTATAACTTTATTCACAAAATTAAACTTTCTTTGAATCACTAATCACTATGGAATAAAATTGGAAAATCATTTTGATCATTTTTTATTGTATCGAAATATCGAATACAATTTTTTTTTTCGAACTACAAGTGCCCTTGTAATGCACTTTATTTTGTCATGCATATACTTGAGGGTTACCCTTTCTGCCACTTTGTCCGTACTATTTGATGCTCTAGTTTGACTCCAAAATTATTAAGGACTTGTAGTATCAACACTAGTAGAAATTTTGGTTGTAAAGAAGTTAGGACATTTATGACCCTTTTGGTTTATTCTTTTGTTGATTATGACCTACTGTAGTTTCCGGTTCACCATAGATTTTCCAGTAGCATACATTTACTAATTAAGCATTAAATCTTCATAGCCTTTGTACTTATCATGTTACCAGTATCTGACATATATATTGCTCAATTTGCAGGATGAATCAAACCTTTATATCTTTCTGGAGCTTGTAGCTAAAGGCTCCCTCCAGAGACTCTATCAGACGTATCGTCTTACAGATTCTCATGTCTCTGAATACACAAGACAGATCCTGCAGGGTCTGAAGTATCTTCATGACCGAAGAGTGATTCACAGGTGATTCATATCACATGATGCATAATTTATTCAAAAGTTGAATTCTTGAAATATGTTTTCCTTTGCCACCAATGAGCCACAACAAAAGAGAACGAAAATAAAATAAAAGTGGCTGAACCATCACAGTATCCGTGCTCATGCTTTGCTTCTGTTGTCTTGTCTACATCTATTCTCATATCTCTGTTTCTTGTATTAAGGGACATCAAATGCGCAAATATTTTGGTGCATGCAAATGGTTCTGTGAAGCTCGCAGATTTTGGATTGGCAAAGGTTTGTCTTTGATTCCTCAAAATCTATTCTATTTAATTGTTTTCAATAACTTCAATAATTTTGAAGTATTTTCCTCTCCTAATTTTCGCTCCCTTTTTTCAGACTATCCAGATGAACGACATCAAATCTAGCCAGGGGACTGCATACTGGATGGCCCCTGAGGTTTGCCTTTACACTTTTGTTTTAATATCATCAGTTATCAGAAGAAGTTATAAATTTTAGACTATTTTGGATGCTTGTGAGCTCTCTCTGTTATGGGAGGACATGTCTAAAATACTTCAATTTGATTCTGGTGCAGACTTGTTTTACATTGATGGATTGCTAAATTTAGTGGCGATTGCAGGATGACTTTCACAAATTCTATTTTTTGCCTTGAACTCTGATAAAGATGTTAATGTATTTTGGTCAGGTTGCTGTGTTATATAGTATAGCGTTTATAAGAAAGAGAACGTTGGTAATCAAATATTGAACTAATAGCCTCAAGAATCAGTAAAGTGAATTTTTTTTTATAAAAAAATTATACCTTAATATAAAGACAAGTGAAAAACAAGAAGATATGAATTTTTGAAAACTTAAAACTATTTTGAGCTTTTATTTTGTAAGCAATTCTATGTATTTACTCTCGTCTATCCCTCACCTCTATCATGCCTCTTCTCACTTTCATCTTCTTTGTTCTGTATCTTTATTGTCTTTTTTAAGAGAAAACCTGTAAACAAATAACGAAAACGTTAACAATGAACCCTATATTTTCTGATTTCTACTGTAATAAAACTTTCTTAACAAACACATCCAGACATATAGCAATATTATAATCTTATGTTGATTAAACTGAATCAACTTGTTCTAAAGAACCTATTGCAAAAAATAAGTTGTAAATAATAAATTTAAAATTTGGAAGTCTTAATTATTTTCAGCGAATTTCTAAATTAATAGTTCCTTTAATTCCTTATTTCATCTAGTGTATGATTGATCAGTAAGCCTTCTTGGGCACTGAAAACATGTATGTGAAGTTTTATATTCTCAATGATATTCCACATCTTTTCTCACCCTAAAAAATATCCCGTATCTTGTCTCAAGTCTAGATAATGTTATATGCTGATAAATGTTTATGGTTAATAATGGTTATTGTAGTTTGAGGCATATTGCTTCTTGAATGTTTCCCAGCTTCATCTTTCCCTGTATATTACGTGGAGTATCATTTTCTACTATGCAGGCAGAATGGATCTAGTTCTGTTCTTTAATAGCATATTTAGCCTTAATAAAAATTTAAAAGTTCCAAGATATCCTATATTTTGCCAATATTTGCTGGAGAGGCTGCACATGTTGATTCTGTCATGGAGTAATGTGTGCCCGATTTTTTTTTTCCTTTTTGAGTACTTATTCGTCAATCTATGCTTGTGCAGGTTGTTAATCGGAAACACCAGGGATATGGGCTTCCAGCGGATATATGGAGCCTTGGATGCACTGTATTGGAGATGTTAACCAGACGGGTTCCATACCCCAATCTTGAATGGGTTTGTGCCATTTTCGCTAGAAGTTTACTCTTTGTGGTCTATAATGGTGATGACAATGTGTTAGATTATGCATCTCTTTGACCTCTATTTTGTTTTTGACAGCCTCATCTCTTCTTGTGTCTCAACAGATGCAGGCATTATTTAAGATTGGAAAGGGAGAGCCCCCTCCGGTTCCCGATTCTCTTTCGAAAGATGCACAAGATTTCATCCATCGATGCCTACAAGTTAATCCAGCGAATCGTCCTACTGCTGCTCAGCTCTTAAATCATCCATTTCTTAATAGACCCCTTACGACATCTTCTGGATCAGGGTCTCCTTACCATCACCGTGGGCCGAGTTGAAAACATTTATTCAGCTATAAGTTGTGATGGTAATAAGGTAATGCTTTGTATGTATTCCACAATTTCATATTGCCCTCTCCACCCTATAATTCCATGAAACTGAACTAAAAATAATTCCAAAATCAATACGTTGACTGATTAATATCTTTGCCTTTGAAAACAGCTCTGTCCAACACTACAGTACAGATGCAGGACAATTTATCCCCGCTCTGTACCTTGCTCCGGTATATCCAGTGTTCAGCCATCAAATCTTTGGCTTACGCTTGTAGAGTGCGTGTGTATCATAACTTCATCAATTTTCACAGGATCGGCTAACTGGATCCATGAGTTTCAAAGAACAATCAACGGTCCCCCACCTTCCTGCTGTAGATCTTGCACCATGGAGCATTCTGGTACTGAATTATTCTAGTGTCAGTTTGTCTGTTGTAGGAATATGATTTCTCGTCCTCTCTATTTTTCCCCAGTTTGATAGGTGTTTGATATCTCATGTCTTTTCCCCTTGTAGTTTCAAATTAAGTTAATTAGTGGGTTAAAGATTTGTATTGGCAAGTTGTGGTAGGTATTTTTGTAAGCATTGGAAAGGAATCACATCACGATTTGTAAATAATTTATTATTTGACAGTGTCACAATTGGCATGCATACGTAATGGGAGAAAAATAAAATATGCGCCAGTTTTATTTTATTTATTTTTATAAATATTTTATGTTCACTATTTTACCGTGGGTTACACTATTAAAAATAGCTGACATTAAATTGAGCGGGACTGATGGTAACGGCATGACAGTCCGCAGGCGTTTTCCAAGTAATGGTAATGGTAGAACAAGTTCCAAGTAATCAAATCTAATGAAAAGTCTTATATGACCAACTGGAAGAGTCGTACGAGTCCTGTATAAGAAAAATAAATTACAACAGCAGTCCTTGATGTTAAATGTATTTCGACATAAACCATGCACGTTTGGAAATTACAGTACGACTACTGATCTCAACTAGAAAACATCAAAGTGCACACACAAATTACGCCCGAACAATAACCACCAAGATTAGGATATCCCACAACTCATATAAAATCAAGCATCCTCCAAATAGCAACCAAACATCTCCAAGCACGTTAGTGGGGTACAGCTCTCAGTTAGTTGAGCTATTCCACATCCACCCATGTGAGCAAAAATTCGAAACTCCAAGACACTCAATCAATATTTGTGTAAACCCCCTTTTCCAATCGCAAAATGCAAGTTTAACTTTGAAGGAAAAAAAACGTACCTTACTTCTGTGGTGTTTTTATGTTTTTTAGACAATGCGAAATTCTAAATTATCTCGTGTGTGGAGAGAGAGATCAAACTCAAGTGTAAGGAGGCAGTCACATGGCTCTTTCCCAACTGCCCTAACCCACATGTGCTACATGAGATACTTATACAAGAGAAAATGCTAGTGTTAGTCAACTAGCGAAAGTGTGCGATGATTGTGATGTAGGCATCATAGCTGGATCCATAATAATCACCTCCTCTACGCGATTGACCCTAGCACTTCTACTTGTGCTAGGGTCTGGACTGGGACCAGTACAAAATAAAAATGGGCTCTCTAGAGTTGTAGTTTTTGGTGGCCCAAAGTCAATTTCATTTCAACCCAACCCAACCTTTGGCCTTGCGTCTTCCATTCTCTCCGGCACTTACCAGGTACTGGCGATTCTCCCCCCTTCCCCATCTATCTCAAATTTCGCGCCATTCTGCGATTCATTTTCCTAGGGTTTGTTCTTCTCGCCTTCCCATTTGCTTTGTGTGATTATTTCTCTGTTTGTTCCTTAGGGATTTTATGATTGATCTCCAATTGCCTTCGCTCTACACGCGCTCCTTCGACTTGGACCGGACGAGCTTCCGGGTCGAGGGAAACGAGGGGGATATGGAGCGGATGTACCAAACCTTGGGCCTCGGCCCCGAAGACTTCTCCATATCGGAGGAGGACTGGGTGGCGCGGAAGATCCGGGCGTATTCGGATCTGCTCCCCATGCCCAGATTGTACCAGTTGGATAGTCTGGATAGCCCAAAACCCGACGAATTGAGGGAAGTGGTGGCCGATTTGTGCGATAGAGTTGGGGATGTTACTGTTAGGGTGACTGAGTTGACTCGGGCTGACTCGGCCGGTCCAAGCGGGTTATGTAATGCTGCTACTACTTCTACCCCAGGCGGTGGTGTTTGTAATGGGATTATGGGTGTACGGCCGCCGGTGCTTAAGCCGCCGCCGTCGAAAAGGGCTCCGGTGGTCGACAATGGATGCTCAACTTGGGACCTTTTGAGGGGCTTCGGGCCGGAAGGCGAGGGAGACTCGGTCCAGAAGAGGCTTGAGTCTTCTTCTTCTGCTTCTTCTTGTTGTGGCGGTGAAGAAGAAGGAGAGGTTGGAAAGGAGAGTGCTGTGGAGGCTGGGGTTAGAGAGACTGTGCCGCTCTCAGAAGGGTGTTCGTTTACGACGTCGAATGATGATGACTCTTCTGGCACAGGCACTACCCCTGTCTCTGCGAATGAGAGGTTTTTGCCCAATGGGAGGCTTAAGCTTATAATCACTCACTGGGAAAAGGGTGACCTTCTGGGTAGTGGGTCTTTCGGGTCTGTGTATGAAGCAATTTCTGAGTAAGTGCTCAAAACCCCTTACATTTCCATATGATTGCTTATTCTTATAGATATATTAAGATTGGAAACTTCAATATGCGAAAGATAATTTGGTGTTCTTGGGACTTGGGAAGTAGAATGATAGAGGTTGAGTTTAAAGCAATATAACGGTTAAGTGTTAAGCGGTGATGGCTAAAGAAAGGGTGGCAATTGGTTTCAAAATTCGAGGGATGGAAGAGACGTTAGATGACCTTGGTTGACTTGGTGATATTAGCGATGGAAAGACAAGCTTTGCTTGATGTAGTGTTCTACAGATAAGAAGCTTGAAAGACAATAATATCTTGCAGTCCTGGTGGTTGGGTAATGTATGAACAACTGTGAATTATGCCCTGAACCATTTTTCAACAGGTTACTTCTAGGTGGTAAATGACAGATGAATTTGCTTTCTTACAATAAGAGGAAGGTGATTCATAGGAGAGAATGTTACTAGATTTAAGAGCAGAGGTTCTCATTGAGTTGCTTCTCCATTTTTCTTTGTGGTTTTTGCATATTCTTATTCAAAACTTGGAAAGGTTCGTTATGATCCCACTTTGGATCCATCCCTTCACTACCTAATTAAACAAAGCCTGCAGGCAGCACATTGGGCTGCAAATGAGCCAAGCTGGCCCTTGCTTTTGGTTGGTTAGGCTCAGCTGTTGAGATTTTTGCTGAGCTTAAGCCTGACATGAGCTTGAACCTCAGGCTCAGACTTGGCTTGTTAGCAAAAGATTGAGGATTTGCGGTATCTTTTAATAGGGGAGTCAGGGGTGCAAACATAAAATGTTTATTAATGAAGTATTTATAACTGTATATTCAAATGAATTAATTCTTTCTTTTGCAGCAAAGCTGTCTAACTAACTGAAATACCTCAATTGACATTCATAAACAAATGGTTATTAAAAGACTGGCTCCATGTTTCAACTTTCCATTGGTTCTGATATTTTTTGCAACTTTGTTGATTATGAGTTTTCTTTCCTGCAGTTGCGGATGCTTCATTGCTGTGAAGGAAGTTTCCTTGCTGGATAAAGGAAGTCAGGGGGTGCAAATTGTTTATCAACTTGAACAGGTGAGAGGCTTGTGTTGTGTCTGGTCCTATGTCCTGGTTTTCCATCCCTGTACTAATTGATTCAGTAATAGTATGTGAGTAGAGCCTGGCTTTACTGTTGTTTCTGAGATCCTTTTCTTCTCATTCAGTGTTTGCTTGTTTGGGTTTTTTTTTCTCTTCCAGGAGGTTGCTCTTTTGAGTCAGTTTGAACATCAAAACATAGTTCAATACTACGGAACCGCAAAGGTACTACTTTTTATTTTCTTGTTGTTCTTGAGCTTGAATCTATGCCCCTTAAAATTGTTTGTCATGCTATTCCCTTATCTGCCATGATAAGTAATTATGCATATCGGAGTCATTTATTCGTCGTATTAACTTGCTACAGATTCTGGCCATTATACATAGAAACTTCATTTTTATGTTGGTTTGACACTTGGTGACGTTGCAACGAGAATCATTAATGACAATTACAGAAAAGTCCACCTTAATGTAAAAATAAGGGGATGAGATATTCTCATACATTGGTGTATTTTGTCTATCTGAGGTGGAATTTGTTGTATGCGTTATTGCTATGACTATATTTGTTTAATTTTCTTATTTTCATTCACGTACGAAATCACAGTAAATAAAAGTAAATAAAGTAATAATAAGAACTTTTTTTTTTTTTATAACTTTATTCACAAAATTAAACTCTCTTTGAATCACTAATCACTATGGAATAAAATTGGAAAATCATTTTGATCGTTTTTTATTGTATCGAAATATCGAATACATTTTTTTTTTCGAACTACAAGTGCCCTTGTAATGCACTTTATTTTGTCATGCATATACTTGAGGGTTACCCTTTCTGCCACTTTGTCCGTACTATTTGATGCTCTAGTTTGACTCCAAAATTATTAAGGACTTGTAGTATCAACACTAGTAGAAATTTTGGTTGTAAAGAAGTTAGGACATTTATGACCCTTTTGGTTTATTCTTTTGTTGAATATGACCTACTGTAGTTTCCGGTTCACCATAGATTTTCTGGTAGCATACATTTACTAATTAAGCATTAAATCTTCATAGCCTTTGTATTTATCATGTTACCAGTATCTGACATATATATTGCTCAATTTGCAGGATGAATCAAACCTTTATATCTTTCTGGAGCTTGTAGCTAAAGGCTCCCTCCAGAGACTCTATCAGACGTATCGTCTTACAGATTCTCATGTCTCTGAATACACAAGACAGATCCTGCAGGGTCTGAAGTATCTTCATGACCGAAGAGTGATTCACAGGTGATTCATATCACATGATGTATAATTTATTCAAAAGTTGAATTCTTGAAATATGTTTTCCTTTGCCACCAATGAGCCACAACAAAAGAGAACGAAAATAAAATAAAAGTGGCTGAACCATCACAGTATCCATGCTCATGCTTTGCTTCTGTTGTCTTGTCTACATCTTTTCTCATATCTTTGTTTCTTGTATTAAGGGACATCAAATGCGCAAATATTTTGGTGCATGCAAATGGTTCTGTGAAGCTCGCAGATTTTGGATTGGCAAAGGTTTGTCTTTGATTCCTCAAAATCTATTCTATTTAATTGTTTTCAATAACTTCAACTAATTGTGAAGTATTTTCTTCTCCTAATTTTCGCTCCCTTTTTTCAGACTATCCAGATGAACGACATCAAATCTAGCCAGGGGACTGCATACTGGATGGCCCCTGAGGTTTGCCTTTACACTTTTGTTTTAATATCATCAGTTATCAGAAGAAGTTATAAATTTTAGACTATTTTGGATGCTTGTGAGCTCTCTCTGTTATGGGAGGACATGTCCAAAATACTTCAATTTGATACTGGTGCAGACTTGTTTTACATTGATGGATTGCTAAATTTAGTGGCGATTGCAGGATGACTTTCACATATTCTATTTTTTGCCTTGAACTCTGATAAAGATGTTAATGTATTTTGGTCAGGTTGCTGTGTTATATAGTATAGCGTTTATAAGAAAGAGAACGTTGGTAATCAAATATTGGACTAATAGCATCAAGAATCAGTAAAGTGAATTTTTTTTATAAAAAAATTATACCATAATATAAAGACAAGTGAAAAACAAGAAGATATGAATTTTTGAAAACTTAAAACTATTTTGGGCTTTTGTTTTATAAGCAATTCTATGTATTTGCTCTCCTCTATCCCTCACCTCTATCATGCCTCTTCTCACTTTCATCTTCTTTGTTCTGTATCTTTATTGTCTTTTTTGAGAGAAAACCTGTAAACAAATAACGAAAACGTTAACAATGAACCCTATATTTTCTGATTTCTACTGTAATAAAACTTTCTTAACAAACACATCCAGACATATAGCAATATTATAATCTTATGTTGATTAAACTGAATCAACTTGTTCTAAAGAACCTATTGCAAAAATAAGTTGTAAATAATAAATTCAAAATTTGGATGTCTTAATTATTTTCAGCGAATTTCTAAATTAATAGTTCCCTTAATTCCTTATTTCATCTAGTGTATGATTGATCAGTAAGCCTTCTTGGGCACTGAATGAGTGATTATTGGTTTGTTAACAATTGTTCCTGTAACATATATGTGAAGTTTTATATTCTCAATGATATTCCACATCTTTTCTCACCCTAAAAAATATCCCGTATCTTGTCTCAAGTCTAGATAATGTTATATGCTGATAAATGTTTATGGTTAATAATGGTTATTGCAGTTTGAGGCATATTGCCTCTTGAATGTTTGCCAGCTTCATCTTTCCCTGTATATTGGATGGAGTATCATTTTCTACTATGCAGGCAGAATGGATCTAGTTCTGTTCTTTAATAGCATATTTAGCCTTAATAAAAATTTAAAATTTGCAAGATATCCTATATTTTGCCAATATTTGCTGGAGAGGCTGCATATGTTGCTTCAGTCATGGAGTAATGTGTGCCCGATTTTTATTTTTATTTTTGAGTACTTATTCGTCAATCTATGCTTGTGCAGGTTGTTAATCGGAAACACCAGGGATATGGGCTTCCAGCGGATATATGGAGCCTTGGATGCACTGTATTGGAGATGTTAACCAGACGGGTTCCATACCCTAATCTTGAATGGGTTTGTGCCATTTTCGCGAGAAGTTTACTCTTTGTGCTCTATAATGGTGATGACAATGTGTTAGATTATGCATCTCTTTGACCTCTATTTTGTTTTTGACAGCATCATCTCTTCTTGTGTCTCAACAGATGCAGGCATTGTTTAGGATTGGAAAGGGAGAGCCCCCTCCGGTTCCCGATTCTCTTTCGAAAGATGCACAAGATTTCATCCATCGATGCCTACAAGTTAATCCAGCGAATCGTCCTACTGCTGCTCAGCTCTTAAATCATCCATTTCTTAATAGACCCCTTACGACATCTTCTGGATCAGGGTCTCCTTACCATCACTGTGGGCCGAGTTGAAAACATTTATTCAGCTATAAGTTGTGATGGTAATAAGGTAATGCTTTGTATGTATTCCACAATTTCATATTGCCCTCTCCACCCTATAATTCCATGAAACTGAACTAAAAATAATTCCAAAATCAATACGTTGACTGATTAATATCTTTGCCTTTGAAAACAGCTCTGTCCAACACTACAGTACAGATGCAGGACAATTTATCCCCGCTCTGTAACTTGCTCCGGTATATCAAGTGTTCAGCCATCAAATCTTTGGCTTACGCTTGTAGAGTGCGTGTGTATCATAACTTCATCAATTTTCACAGGATCGGCTAACTGGATCCATGAGTTTCAAAGAACAATCAACGGTCCCCCACCTTCCTGCTGTAGATCTTGCACCATGGAGCATTCTGGTATTGAATTATTCTAGTGTCAGTTTGTCTGTTGTAGGAATATGATTTTTCGCCCTCTCTTTTTTTCCCCAGTTTGATAGATGTTTGATATCTCATGTCTTTTCCCCTTGTAGTTTCAAAATAAGTTAATTAGTGGGTTAAAGATTTGTTTTGGCAAGTTGTGGTAGATATTTTTGTAAGCATTGGAAAGGAATCACGATTTGTAAATAATTTATTATTTGACAGTGTCACAATTGGCATGCATACGTAATGGGAGAAAAATAAAATATGCGCCAGTTTTATTTTATTTATTTTCTATTTATTTTTTAAAATATTTTATGTTCACTATTTCACCGTGGGTTGACGCTATTAAAAATAGTTGACATTAAATTGAGCGGGACTGATGGTAATGGTATGACAGTCCGTACGCGTTTTCCAAGTAATGGTAATGGTAGAACAATTTCGAAGTAATCAAATCTAATGAAAAGTCTTATATGACCAACTGGAAAAGTCGTACGAGTCATGTATAAGAAAAATAAATTACAACAGCAGTCCTTGATGTTAAATGTATTTCGACATAAACCATGCACGTTTGGAAATTACAGTACGACTACTGATTTCAACTAGAAAAGGGGATGTAAAAGTGGCTTTACACTCCCTAAATTAGAGCAAAAAACGTATTTACAACCCCCGGAAGTGTAAAGGGGATGTAAAAGTGGCTTTACACCCCCGAAAATACACCCTCCCACAGTGAATGCTCTTATACAAGAGAAAATGCTAGTGTTAGTCAACTAGCGAAAGTGTGCGATGATTGTGATGTAGGCATCATAGCTGGATCCATAATTATCACCTCCTCTACGAGATTGACCCTAGCACTTCTACTTGTGCTAGGGTCTGGACTGGGACCAGTACAAAATAAAAATGGGCTCTCTAGAGTTGCAGTTTTTGGTGGCCCAAAGTCAATTTCATTTCAACCCAACCCAACCTTTGGCCATGCGTCTTCCATTCCCACCGGCTTCATTCATGAGCACCATCATCTGTGATGCTGATGATAACACAATGGCGCCATCCTCCATCGGATAAAATGAGAGAATAAACCGCACCTTTTATAAGCTCCCGCACGCTACGCATCCCTTCCTCCCCACGTGACCGCCAAGATCGGAAACTTACTCTCTCCTCCTCCCTCCAATCACACCCACACACGCACACTCTCTCTCTCGCTGCAATCGCCGTCGCATAATCTTCTCTCCGGCACTTCCCAGGTACTGGCGATTCTCCCCTTCCCCATCGATCTCAATTTTCGCGCCTTTCTGCGATTCATTTTCCTAGGGTTTGTTCTTCTCGCCTTCCCATTTGCTTTGTGTGATTATTCCTCTGTTTGTTCCTTAGGGATTTTATGATTGATCTCCGATTGCATTTCTATCTCTGTTTTTATTTTCAAATTTTCACTGTTCGATCAACATCTGCCCGTACAATTGTATTCGGAAGGATCATTTTTTGCTCAGGATCGTTCCGTATAATTGATCTCGCAGATTGCATAAACTGTGAAGTTCATGTTTCGTCCTGTCAAATTAGGCTTATAGTTTTTGTTTGTCAAAGTAAATATACATGCTCATTTACTTATGCTTTAAAAAAAAAAAAAGAATTTATTTTATGGGTAGATGCGTGCATGAGTTTTTTGTATTTTTTTTCCCACATTTTTGCTATAAGGTTGAAATCCTTGAGTGTAGTACTTTTCTCTTTCTTAAACACGGTTGCTCCTTCCAACAATAGACCAAAAAGTTGTTCCTTTGGAAGTCTTTATCATAATTTTGTGAAAAGATATAATCTATTTAGTTTGTCTACCGCTAAGATTTAAATCTGTGTGATGTGCTCCTTGTTATGCACCAATTCCTTGTTCTTGCATTTCTTGATTGCTAAAAATGATATGCTGGTATATGTTCACTTTAAACTTAAAAGAAGGCTATAAATTGTAAAACAGAAACTTAGGAAATGTTTGTAATTTATGTAGTGCCTAATATTTGAATAGGATTTCTTTTTGTAATTAATTTTTTTTAATCAGTTACCACTTACAACTATAAACTGGCGCCCATCTATTAGATGATCTATAATTTACTGTATCTTAATTTTAGAATTGTTTTATTGTTTTGTCGGCCAATGCTTGTGATGATCATTCTCCTTGTACACCACCCCCCCCCCCCCCCCCCCCCCCCCCCCTAAAAAATGATTGTGCTCATATTGCTGACTAGTCCATACCTTTTTATCATATTCTGATATATTTTGTAGAAGGTAAGCACGAGCTATGCGTATGCAACTTGATGATGATAGAATAGGAATAGAAAAGCTAGGCTATATGGGATGAGAGTGGATTGGTTGGAAGAAGGAACCAATTAAACATGGAGTATTCTGTAATTAAAGTGCTATCCTTGGCTATTAAATCTATAGTTAAATTGTTTTATATGGAGTAGTGGTTCCTATGCAGAGGCAATTTCGTATTCGTTTTATTTTTTTATTTTTTTATAATTTCATATTGAGTTTTCTGTAGTTAGAAGGATCCATATAGAAACTTTACAATTTTTTATTAGATACATTCCAAAATTTCATTTGCTTGAAATACCCTTTGCTTAAATTGGATTTGTTGTGTAGTAATTATCTGGGGCATTTTTCTAGTGTTCTTTGTGGGTAGTATTGTATGCAAAAGAAAATTGTGCTTATTTGATCTCAGAATCCCATGGTGTTGTTCATTTGCACTACTTTTGTAATATGGTTCTTATTGACTGACATGACTTATGTTTCTTTAACTGTTTTCTGTCTTATGTTCTTTTAATTGCTGAATAAATAAACAATTTTGTTTTTCAAATGGTCATGTGAATACATTGTATATCAAAACTGGAAAATTGGTAATACTTGAATTGTGCAATTTATAAATGTTATATAACAGCAGTAAGTGAAAAAATCATCCCTTGTCATTACAATGTTCTTTCCTATGATTTTTTTTAAAAATGCATTTCGCTTATAAATCAAAAGATGTTTGATTGGCTACGTTAAATGGACTTGGATTTCAAATTCAGTATGTAAAGCTTTTTAGTTCCAAATAGTAGTAGAAAATGACGCCACTCAGATAGCATGTTGGACGTACAACTCCGTAGGAAATATTCAGAAAACTGGTGGTGCAAATTTTTTTCTTTTCCTTTTGTGGGGACACAACTGTTGGATTTGTCTTTTAAAATGAAGTCACTAGAGAGATCTAAGCATTAGTTTACACGTTTGTTATGTATGACATACATTGTTTAGCAACCTAGTTTGTACTGCTCATCTGATTATTGTTACAATCATTTTATATGTGCTCAAGCAAATGGAAGAATAATATTCTCTCTCCTCCTTTGTCTTGATGAATTTCAGGTTCTCTTTGTAGATGGCTAAAGTTAACAAGTTGCGACGTGGATCTGACTCCCAAGCTTTAAGGATGCCCCGGTACCCATTAAAGTCTCTTAAAGGTGTCCATTCGAAAAAGAAACCTCACAAAACAGAGGAAAAGAAAGATTGGGAAGATGCGACCTGTTCAGTCTGTATGGAGTTCCCTCACAATGCTGTTCTCCTTCTTTGTTCCTCTTATAATAAGGGTTGTCGCCCTTATATGTGTGCTACTGGCTCTCGGTATTCCAACTGTCTTGAACAATACAAGAAAGCATACACAAAAGTATGTTCAATTCAAAGTTCGCAACCATGGACTGGATCAATGGATAGTTTAGGTTTGAATTTAACTGAAGGGGAGCGCAATGAAAAGACAGAATTACCGGAGCTTTTGTGCCCACTTTGTCGAGGGCAAGTGAAGGGTTGGACAGTGGTGGAACGAGCACGGAAATATCTCAATGCCAAGAAGAGAACTTGCATGCAGGATAATTGTTCATTTTCTGGAAGTTATAAAGAGCTCAGGAAACATGTTAAGTCAAAGCACCCATTGGCACGGCCTCGAGCAGTGGATCCTCTACTTCAAGAAAAATGGAAGAGGCTTGAGTGTGAAAGAGAGCGGAGTGATGTTATTAGCACAATAATGTCATCTACGCCAAGGGCAGTGATTGTGGGGGATTATGTGCTGGAGCCAAACAACGGTGGCATTTATAGTGATTCTGATTCTGATTCTGATCTAGATGATTACATGGATGATTTAAGGTTAGGGTCATTTGATTTTGGAATCATCCCCCGGAGTAGGTATCAAAGGGACTACGACTCATTGGATGATGATGATTTTTCGCATGCTGCAGCTTCTAATTCTTCTGCTGCACCACGACGTAATTATCGAAGAGGCTATATAAGGGTTCGAAGGGCTGGAAGGGTTAGGGGGCAGGCGCATCGTGGAAATAGAGAAGCCGGGCGATTTTTATGATTGAAACGACCTAAAACTTGGGGAAGACTGCATTCTACTTTCACAATTGGTTTTTTTTTACTGTATTCACTGCATTGCTGCACCTTGTTGTTATGGGTACCGGTCAGAAATATTATCATTTCATTGGATAGTGAGGCAGTTGACCCCGCTGTTTGGTTTAGTAATAGCATTTGCTCCTGTGGCCTGATTTGCACACTGTGATTAGTGACAGGTTACTGATTAACAGATTGTAGAAAAAGCAAATGGCAGCGCATTGCCCCCTGGATATTTTAGGGCATTTTCACGCTCAATTTCCCTCGTAATAGGTTGTATGGATTGGTTATCATAAGCCCTTGTAGTAGGTTGTATGGATCGGTTATCGTTTGGTTATGATTGTTCGTTATTTGAACAGGGACAAAAATTGTGCTCTCATTTTTTGTTAAATTCTAAATTCAGTGCCCTACTGTGTTGATTCTTTTGCCAATTTATAGCTTGTGGAAGATTTCTGTTCTGATGTCCTCATTTTGTATGCTCTGGGCTTTGTTTATGTTGGCCACCTCTTGCTCTTAAGCTTTGCACTGCGCATATGATATTTATTTTCAGGGCCCATCCAAATACCTTTGAAGTTCATTTAGCAGGACATCGCACAGATAATTTTTAGCAGCCAAATGCCTTTACGTTGGCCACCTCGTGCTATGTAATTTGAGCAGGACATCGCACAGATAATTTTTTTGTTTATAATTGAAGTAAATTACTTTTTCTTTTGGTCAAATAATAAAAATATCATTGATAAAAGCCGAAAGGCTCGATTACAAAGCCACACAGACAATCAATCACTTGAACCCATATTCAGACCCAAACAAGGACCCATTGAAGCAAATTACTTGAAGAATTTGGTTCTGATATGCAGCTTCCTCCAGAGTAAATGGATTTGATATGATATTCTCGCATATATGGTATGAAGTTTGTGCTGTAACTTGCTTGTTTCGGGTCTTTTTGACTTGGCAAGCTGTTTAATGCTATTTATACACGTGCCCCTGTTTGATGGATCTTAAGTAACAAACAAAGCAGGATAAATGGGTAAAACTGTAAAAGATAGAAGACCCATTCAAGCAAGTAAATAATATTTTCATCTGAATTAAGTACATGAACATCCCAGATCATAAAGTAATTGAACAACCCAGATCAAACAGCATGATTTTTCTCAGCCACTTTGGACCCTTTGTTGCAGTGCCATGACAATCCTCTCACTACACTCCTTAATTTCCTCTGCTCAAATACACCAAGAAAAATATATTAATTACCATACCCAATTTTGGCATATGAATAAAATTTAAAAAAAAAGAAGAAAAATGTGAAAGCAACAATTTGATTATTATGCAAGTGATTTACCAAAAATTTAGAATTGGGTTCTGATCCAGTGGCCTTTTTGTTCCTGCAAATAATGGATTTGGGATTGCACGATATGTCTACTTCTGGCACTAAGCGCTGATATCTCCATTTGTTTTTTGTTCTTCCGAGTCTCACTGGAGTTGTGAACCTCTTGCCACCCACCTGCTATGTACACATACATTTCAGTTTGATATTTTATACATTCATGTGCATCTTTACAGTCGGAAGTGATTGTTTGGTACCGGATACCAATCTACGCCTATTATATTGTCGTATCAACAAAACATGGATAATGTAACAAGTACTGTAGATGGGTACCGCTACCAAACAATTTTTTCCCTTCTATTATATATATAAACTTACCCTCAGCTTAGGCTTTGAACCACTCTTTGGCCATTGCACCTGTTGGGAACCACCAGTTGTTCTTAGCTCTTGCGCATAAGCAAGGAGGTGAGCCCGGCGATCATAGCCTCCTGTTTTCGCCATCTGATGAGGCTTCCGGGAGTTCTGGTTGGGCTTAATCTTCTTAAACTGATTAGTTTTCTGATGGGAATGGGAATGGGAAGCTGATGATGGTGATGGTGATTCAACATAGACGGTGATGATGACTTCCTTCTTGTTAGGCCTCTCTTTTGTGCCATTCTTCTTCTCCTCCTGCACTTTCTCCAACTCTTGTTTAGCCATGGTTTTGGGATGTGGTTTTGCTTGTGATTGAATCATAGAAATTGTTATTGAAAATAGAATTCCAACCTACTCATCGAAACACAGTTAGACAAGTGTAATACACTTGAAAGCAACAAAAACAAATATGAAAATAATCAACAGGTAAAAATATAATTCCTCCCTCTTGTCATTTACCTACCTTTAAAAAAAAAATTATTATACCCGTTAAAAATATACTAAAAACGAATTACGTTACTTAATTCCCAAAAACCATATTCAGGAACTCTAACCTTAATCCAATTTTATAACTAACAAATTAATTTGTTTCCATGGCAAACCAAGGCAGCCTCGAGTTTAACAACAAAGAGAGAGGCAAGCCACTAGCCTCATTACCAAGCCATGGCGGCCATGGCCTGTTCATTGTTTGTTATGGCAGCCAAATGCTAGAACTTTTAACAAATCTTTTTGTTATTTTAGGATAATTTTATAATAAAATCCAAAATGTGGGTGGAATTGAAAGAACTCAGGCTGCGTTTAGTTAATAGGAAAATGAACTTGGGAATGGGAAATTATTTGTTTTCTCATGTTTAGTAAGTCCAGGCTTGTGAAATGATTTTCTAACTTATGGGAAAATATGGAGAAAATGTAACCCTCCATCCAACTTGGGAAATGATTTCTCTCCTCATGGAAACCACGACAAGCATTAATTACAACTTTTAATGCCCATTTTACCACTATTAACAATTAAAAATACCATGAGAAATATGAATTACATTTTTTAATATGCCTTTTGATTTAGGGATATAATTGGAAAACTAAACAAAAGTATTTCCAATCCCTGCACTAACCAAACATAGGAAATGAAATAAAATGATGTTTCTTAGCTAATTATTTTCCAGATTGATTTCTCATCAATTCATTTTCGTGAACCAAACAGGACTTGAGAGTGACAATAACACTACTTTATTTCGATATAAATAATTTTTCTTTATCAAGAAAATAATATAAATCTTCTACATGGCTAAAAAAAAGAAGAATATAAATGTTTTCAATAATGCAGTGGTGCAAATCAAATATTGGCCTTTCTATCTTCGGAGAAATTTATGTGCTCCAAGTACAAAACGACCTACCATACAAAAATGAATTCCACATATTTTCTATATAGTACGCATTTACTTCTACTATTTTGCTGTCAAGCTACTGGCTAGTGCCATCTGACCAGGACAACTTTGGACTGGAAATTGAAATTGAGTTCAGCCGGACTCAAATAATTTGGGCAAAGTGCTCAAACCCATTTGCAGTCAGAAGTTTAGGTCCATTAACATAAGAAATTGGGCATTCACAAAAATGATATGGGCTTATAACTCATCTGAGTTTAGGGCACAAGAGAACCAGTCTACCACCACGAAACTGACAATCTAGAATGCATGAATGCTTTCTGCCCAAAGAATATTGCACTAAAAATTACAAATGAACCGCCAGATAGGAATTAAAATTTTGCTTATAAGATTTCAAGCTGAAACCAACTCTTGAAAAAGGAAGAAGAAGGAAACCTCATACCACTAACAATATCACTAAAGTCATCAAATCTCTTCGTTAAATTTGTTCACCTAATGATGTGTCAGTATATGTATCAATATCTTACTTGTTATAATATATCTCTAAAATCTCCAAATTTTGTCAGATATTCTCAAAATGTCGCCGAAATAAATATCTCCGAAATTTCGGAGAAATCCTGGAAATATATTGCTCCCCTTGCCCCCCATTATCAGCAACCCCAGCTACGGATATTTTGAGAGATGTTTCGGTAATATCGGAGAATTTAAAACCTTGCTCATATCATAGTAAGTCTACGTAGTCCATTACTCTGGTTCACCATATATAATATGGGGATAAATAGTCCACATGCACCTCTTATCCAATTGCCCTGCTCACAACAACAATGTAAATCCGGCACTGCCTACGCAAGTTTGTGTTCTTTCATAGTTTTCATTTGGATTTTAGTTGATCTCATAAATCTTTGTAGGGTTTTGCAAAATATCTCTAGCCTAGTACAACTCATATTCTAATCCATGGGTTAATGACATTTTACATAAAGTAGCTAGCTTTATCAAAAAAGTTTCCCCAATAAGACGAGAAAATCCTAGGGTTTAGACAAATTAGTACTTGTTATGTTTTATAAAAGAAAACAATCAAAATTTTGTTTTTGTTTACCAACTATCCATTTCATCTTTCAAGACAATGGGAATTACACTTAAAATCTCATGTCACAAGAGCAAACTTGTGGTATTCTCTTTTTGAAACCGAAAAAACAAAATCCATTCAAGTTGAGTATTAGTCACATCAACAATTGTGAATAGTAGACTGTACGTATATGAAACGTATATCAACAATGATGACGACTGCCATATGGTACAGTCGTCCACAAGCACATAAGTGATTCTTTTAATAATCTTTTAACCCGAAAGGAAATATTTAAAGTGACGCTCTTCCAAGTATCAACCTATGGACCCTATTTATTTTTTAACAATAATTTTGTCGTGACAGTAGACATAAATAGAAAGTGTGAGACAGAGAGAGATCTTGAGCCACCACATACGAAGGTTGCCCCTATGCTTCACCAAAGGGCAGAAGCCAATTTTTTCCTTAACCCTATCAGTCATCTATGAGCCGTCCCCAGTTGTGATGCTGTGGGTTGTGACCCTTTTCATTTTTGTTACTACACCCTTGCAGTCTTGACCCATATCTCTCTCTCTTGGTTTCTGCATAAAAACCATTTGCTTCATGCCCCTTGTTTTTGTCTATTGGCCATTGGGAGCCCCATGCGCCACTTCACATTTCACATCCCTTGCTTGCCTTTGAGTGCTTGACCTGTTCTGCCCTTTAACTTTTACCATCATATTGATCGATCTGACCATTTGGACTATTTTAATGGTACAAGATCCGATCAATCATTTCTAAATTTGTATATTTTATGGGATCTAGTCTCTATTAAACAAGTTAATCAAGCAACGAAAACTAGTTTACAACTTTTCTCCACAAACATTGTTTGAATGCTTTAAGCTGCCCTGTCCATATATACTACTGCAACACCGATTCTGTCCAAAAACCATAGATGAAACGTAAATTCTGTCCTTTCACAGTTTTACTATACTTATAATTTTAGTCCTATTAAAGAAGTAGTTTCAAAGATTCCAAGAATAATAATAATAATCCAGGAGATAGGATTGAAATTTGGGAACTGTTATTTATACTTCTTTCTTGAGATTTTCCAGACGAGAATGAATGAATAATGACTTTTTTGAAGTACCAATAACAACTACTTTGAAATTTTACGAAATATTAAGTTAGCTCATGAATTATCTTGCAAAATGCATGAGACGTCCACTCTTAACCTAACATATATTAATTCTTTCTTCTTTGGGTAGTTTTCTAATCCCAACTCACCTGTACCTAACCAACAACACAAACAAAAATGAAATGGATATTTTCTTTTAATATCTCTATCAAAGAACTAATTTTATGAATTGCAATCATGATATAGTACCATTCTGTGATGGTAATTTAATCATATATAATTGTTCATATAGGAAACTTGTAATTACGAAACAATAATAACATAATATGATATGTGGGAAAAGAAACTTTAGAGAATACCGTGAGATATGAGCTTTAGAAATTGTTCATCCAAAACCTCACCCTAAAATTCATACCATCATCAAATTAAAATGCCTTGATGAAGACAATACGATTGTTGTTTCCTTGCTCGAGCATGGTTGATGAGTAAAATGCATTGAAGTTTTCATCTTATATCATGCTCGAGCATGGTATGTATATATAGTCACTTTCATCTTCTTAAACCACATCCTCCCATCCTCTATTTCTTTTATCTATGTAACACTACTTAAACGAAATTGATAGAATCGATTGCAGGGACGGACCCAGGATTTTAAAATGGGGTGGGCTAGATTTACCTTATTGAACTGTTAGATTTTAGGCTTATGAAATTGATCATATATATTAATGTAAGAACATATCATTTTTACTTTATTTGTTTAAAAGACCTATTTTGCACCAACAATGCCAACTAAGGTCCACCATGATGAACAAAAATGAATTCAAAGAAAAGAAAATTCATAAGAAAATTCAAAAATGAAAATTTATCATCACAAAGATAGAGTCAGATAGACACACGGCAACTAAAGGTAACACTACAATTATCCAATTAGTTCAAATTAATATTTCTGCTGTAAATGGAATTAACATTATATTGTATGGATAGAGAAAAATTTATGTGTCGTCATGTGTTATCTTTTAACTGGATTGTTCTACCACTCAACACTGAAATGTGACAAAAATGATGACTTCACTTAAACTTTTTCGTATGATGGGAGCTCATGGTTACCTCTCACTCTCTGTAATATAGTGCCCATAGGCCCTTTAGGCCTCCAAAGGGACAAACAGTTTTGTACGTACCCTTGGGCAACTGAGGACATAGTGAGAGAGGAAGCCCCCCACCACCACCCCTTTAGGCCTCCATATTATTGCATTCATAGGTTTTTGACATTGGTTTTAAGTGAAATAATTATGTTCTATCTTCAACGAGAAGTTAATTATTACATGCTATAGATATATACGTACTAAAATGAATAGATGTTGACCACACATTACAAACTATGGTCCCTAAACCCTAAATTATTACCTGCAACCTTACTGCCCCCTTCCAGTCTATGAGCTTCCTTGATAAGCTTCCTCATCTCTTCAAAGACGTACGGGTACGACTTACTAGACCAACATGTGATCATTCACAACTTTTCTTTCTTTTTTTATACAAGGAGTAGGAGGAATCGAACCTATATAATCTTGGATGCAAGGATAAATGCTCTTAATTTGAGCTCCGAGCTCATTGTATCATTCACAAGCTTTCTCAAACATGCTGTTTTTAAATTTTAAAAAAAAATAAAATAAAAAAGGGCATTACATTACAGGACATAGCCCCAAAACAAAACAAAATTAAATTATACATGAAAACCAAAAGCATGCATTTTGCAGGAATAAAAAATAAAAAAATCAAACCATCGTAGCTTTTTCGACACATTTCCTACAAAAACGACTACCACAAGACTGTGCACCCTCAAACAACCACAAATATATAAACAGCTTGCAATCTTCCCTCCACTTGTAAGTTTTGGTGCTTATAATTATATTTTACGAAACGATGCCGTTTTAAATTTAAGGGTAAAACACTTTGTAGCGTTTAAAAATTAGATGGAAAATGAATTAAAAAAGCATGAAAGCCACACAAGAAGAACCAAGTTTCCTATCAATCCCAAAAATAAGACTTCATTCCATTAATGAATGGAATTGTGTCGACTGGGGAAGGTAGCATCTATAGGCAGTGTTGCAATGAATTTAAATTATTTTCATGTAATTTAAATTCATCAAAAAAAAAAAAACATTTCCCTACAATTCTATGCGTAATGAGTGCATACGCCCACCTAATAAGATTGAATTTTTGGTGCCATTATCCGAACAAACCTCTTCAATTTTTATTTTTATTTTTTATAAATGCAATTACTGCATGATATTTTAGAGAATAATAAATTATTTTTGATTGGCGGCATGGGACCAGATTATACACATGTGGCTCTCGACATGGCTGGCTCCAGCCATTAACCTCAGCCACAGCAGCAGCCAACTCGCGCCGACACCTCCTTCCCCTACCTCAACCCAGTCCAACTGGCTCCTCTCGTTCAGGGCCCCACCGGTCCTAGCGTCATACGTGTCCACTGTCCCTCCTCCATCAAACCCCTATATAAACTCCCTCCTCTCACTCTCTTTCCTCGGAAAATAAAATCCCACAGAAAAAGAAAAAGCACAGAACCGAAAAGAGAAAAAGAGTTTGATCGGCCCTTTTCTCTCTCTCACTCTCACACTGCACGACACCCAAAAAGAGTGTACGACGCACAACGCGCACGACGCACACGACAGTTGGTCATGACGGCCTCCGTCCAGAACCGCCAGTTCACCCGTCTCGACGCCCCCATAAACGGCGTCGTCCGCTCCTTCAACTTCTCGGATCTCACTCGCCAGAAAACCAAGGCAAAATTCGTCGAAAACGATGACGCTTCTTACTTTTCTTCTTCCGACGACGACGACGACGAAAATGACAACCCCGGCGGCAAGTACTTGGATTTAATCCGCAAGGGCAACAGCGAACTAGAGCCGTCGATCTTGGACCCCAGAGATGAGGCCACGTCGGACAGCTGGGTGCCCCGAAACCCATCCATGGTCCGCCTCACCGGAAAACACCCCTTCAACTGCGAAGCCCCTTTGGCCCGCCTCATGCACCACGGCTTCATCACACCGGTGCCGCTCCACTACGTCCGCAACCACGGCGCAGTCCCCAAGGGCACGTGGCAGGACTGGACCGTGGAGGTCACCGGCCTGGTCCGCCGCCCTGCCCGGTTCACCATGGAGCAGCTTGTCCGCGAGTTCAAGTCACGTGAGTTTCCCGTGACCCTGGTCTGCGCGGGAAACCGCCGGAAGGAGCAGAACATGGTGAAGAAGACCATCGGCTTCAACTGGGGCCCCGCCGGCATCTCCAACTCGGTGTGGCGCGGCGTGCCGCTTTGCGACGTGCTGAAGCGGTGCGGGATCTACGGGCGCAAGAACGGGGCCCTCAACGTGTGCTTCGAGGGAGCCGAGGACCTGCCAGGTGGCGGTGGCAGCAAGTACGGCACGAGCGTGAAGAAAGAGGTGGCGATGGACCCGTCGAGGGATATAATTCTGGCGTACATGCAGAACGGCGATCTGCTGATGCCGGATCACGGGTTTCCGGTTCGGATCATCATACCCGGATTCATCGGCGGTCGGATGGTGAAGTGGCTGAAACGCATCGTCGTAACGACGCCGGAATCGGATAATTATTATCATTATAAGGACAACAGGGTGCTGCCGTCGCATGTCAATGCGGAGCTTGCTAACGCTGAAGGTAACGGTTTTTTTTCGAACACGTTATCTGCGCCTTAACTTAATTTAAGCGTTTTAAATTTAATGTGTGTGTGTTTTTGTTAACTTTTCACTGGAGCTGATGTTAGTTACTGTGGGTTTGTGTGCAGCGTGGTGGTACAAGCCGGAGTATATAATTAACGAGCTGAATATAAACTCGGTCATAACGACGCCGTCTCATAAGGAGATTTTGCCGATAAACTCGTGGACCAGTCAGAGGCCGTATACCATGAAAGGCTACGCATACTCAGGTGAGAAGGGTTGCTTTTATTTTATAGATATTTATAAAAATACCCAATCCTAGACATGTATTTATAAAAATACCCAAGTACTATTTAAACATAGAAACATACCCAAAATCAACTCCACAATCAACAATTGTATATTTTTTGGGTGTGTTTATAAAATGGGTTTTGAGTGTGTGTAATGATGGGTTTTGGGTATGTTTATAAAGTGTTTTGGGTGTTGGGTATTTTTATAATTTCAGCCCCCATTTTGGGTATTTTAGTGAAACTCCCTTTATTTTATTTTTCGGGTACATAATTTGTGTTTATATTATTGGAGCTGCAGGCATTTATGTTTGTTTATTTATTCATTTAGGGGTTTTTTTTTTGTTTGGTGGGTGTCACAAAAGTAGAGAATCTTTTACATGGAGATGAATGAAACACGTTAGATGTTTGATAAATATAGTTGGGTTGGGTGCATCCAAAACCTCATTAACGTATAAAAATGGACACTGCTTCTTTCCTACTTTCTGTAAATTAAAGTTTGACTCATACGCAAAAATAATTTATAAAAAATTCAAAAATAAAAATTTCTACACACATATTAAATTGTGATTAGCAGTAAAAAAAGAAGGCAAGTATTTTCTCATAAAAATTTGTATACTTTGGTTTTGTCAAAGCAGATATTTATCAAGTGTTTTGGAATTACTTGTATATTAGAATTATTGAAACGTCATAACTTTTTATTTTAAAAAAAAATAAAAAAGGGAAAAAAGAGAGAAAGTGTCCACTTTTCGTAACTGAGCTGTCTTGTGTGTTTTACAGGGGGCGGGAAGAAAGTGACACGAGTAGAGGTGACAATGGACGGAGGGGACACGTGGCAGGTGTGCACACTAGACCACCAGGAAAAACCAAACAAGTATGGAAAGTACTGGTGCTGGTGCTTTTGGTCACTGGAGGTGGAGGTCCTCAGCCTGATTGTAGCCAAAGAGATTGCAGTGAGGGCTTGGGACGAGACCCAAAACACCCAGCCTGAGAAACTCATTTGGAATGTCATGGTAAAAGGCCTTTTTTCTTTTTCTTCAATTTATACAGTTAACATTTTTGACAAAGCGATATTCTAAATTAATATACATAGAGGGAATCGAACTCGAGCGGGAACTCACTTAATCAACTGTCTTAACCCACATTTTTCAACTTAATAATAAATTTTGTAGGCCAAGTTTGGCATGGCTATTTGGTGTGGTCAAATCAAACTGTCACTATCTGTCTAATACCAAAATTGAGACCATGATTTGGAATTTAAGCCAGTAATGTGATGCCATGTGGGCCATTGAAAATGTTATTCCCTTGAGCCTTGGAAGCCCACAACCTTTGATCCCTGCTGTTGTTAGTATAACAATATTTTGGACCGTGCACGCAATTCTCTCTAGTGTTGTGTGGGTTGTCTGGTTTTTTTTGTTATAATATTTGGTCTTTGTTTGCATCACTGCCTCATTGAGAGATGCACAAAGAGTTTAGGAGTTGAATATTCCACTTACGTGGTGGTTCTCATGACTGCGATTGATGACCACAATAAAATATGGGAGCTGGAACTGCTCCACCACTATTGGCCAATTTGATTAAGATTATATGAATTCTTTAAAATCAGTTTATGACTGCATTCTTTTATCGACTAATGTTACACGTATCATATTTATTAATCACGTTTCTTTATAGAGATGTGATTTTTTTTTCTTCTAATCAATAACTATAGTAAAAATAGTTTTAGGGCATATTTTGAGTTTTAACTAATTGATATGTGCTTACGATTTTTTTTTTCTTTTCTTTTTCCAGGGAATGATGAACAATTGTTGGTTTCGAGTTAGAAGCAATGTGTGTAAGCGACACAAAGGAGAGATAGGGATCGTGTTCGAGCACCCAACTCAACCCGGAAACCAATCGGGCGGTTGGATGGCCAAAGAAAAACACTTGGATTCTGAATCCAACACAACCCTCAAGAAGAGTGTGTCCACACCTTTCATGAACACCACTTCATCCAAAACCTACTCACTGTCCGAAGTCGAGAAGCATAACTCTCCTCAGTCCGCCTGGATCATCATTCACGGCCACATCTATGACTGCACTCGCTTCCTCAATGACCATCCTGGTGGCGCTGACAGCATCCTCATCAACGCCGGCACAGATTGTACCGAAGAGTTTGATGCCATCCACTCGGACAAGGCCAAGAAAATGCTTGAGGACTATATAGTAGGCGAGTTAACCACAAATTACGCTTCCGACTCCACATCCAATTCCCCTAACATATCTGTGCATGGGCCACATAGAACATCATCAGAAGATTCTATTTCATTTATCGTAACCCCATTAGCCCCGATCAAAGAAATCACCCCATTAGCCCCAATCAAAGAACCATTAGCCCCGATCAAAGAAATCACCCCATTAGCCCCGATCAAAGAAATCACGCCGGTTAGAAGCGTCACGCTTACTCCACGCGCGAAGATCCCATGCAAGCTCGTGGCCAAGACATCCATTTCTCATGACGTGAGGCTCTTCAGGTTTGCGTTGCCTTCAGAAGACCAAGTTCTGGGATTGCCGGTAGGAAAGCACATTTTTGTGTGTGCCACAATTGAGGGCAAGCTTTGCATGCGGGCTTACACGCCAAGTAGCTCAATTGATGAAGTTGGCTACTTTGATTTGGTGGTCAAGATTTACTTCAAAAATGTGCACCCTAAATTCCCCAATGGGGGGCTCATGTCACAGCACTTGGACTCTCTGCCAATAGGTGCAGCAATAGACATAAAGGGTCCATTAGGGCACATAGAGTACACTGGCCGTGGTCACTTTTTGGTCAACGGCAAGCCCAAGTTTGCAAAGAAGCTTGCCATGCTGGCAGGTGGGACCGGGATCACCCCCATTTACCAAGTGGCTCAGGCCATATTGAAGGACCCAGAAGACGAGACTGAAATGTATGTGGTGTATGCGAACCGCACAGAAGAGGATATTTTGCTGAGGGAAGAGCTTGATACTTGGGCTAAGAAGTATGAGAGGTTCAAGGTTTGGTATGTGGTGGAGAATGGCAGGGAAGGGTGGGAATACAGTGTGGGCTTCATCACCGATACTATAATGAGGGAGCACCTTCCAGATGGATCGGACGGTTCTCTTGCATTAGCCTGTGGACCCCCACCGATGATCAAGTTTGCTGTGCAGCCCAATTTGTTGAAGATGAACTATGATACCACAGATTCGTTGCTGGTGTTTTGAAGTGTATTTGTAGTGGTTGAACTTTACATGTAGTGTACATATTTATATCAGTGTTCCTCTGTTCAAATTTTTGTATTATTTTCCTTCCTTTTTTCGCACTTGGAAAAAAAGTCAAATGCATTTCTCGTGTTGAGAAATATGTCAATGCGACACTGACTTCTTGGGTACCCTTCGTACCTCTTCTTCTTGGGTAAGTTGAAAGGTCAGCTAACCTAGTTTCCACATCCACCCAACATGTTTACATGACCCCTCCTGCTCCAAGTATTTTGCATGCCATTTGTTTATGTTGGAAAAAACAGCTAAGAGTATCTTCTTGCATTGCATATATTATATAATATATATGTATCTAGTTGTCTTGTTTCCCACCTGAGGAGGTTGAGTGATGGAGTTTGTTTCTTCATTGATCCATGCATGAACCTTGCTCTCCAAACGCTAAACAATTCCTAATTCCTAGAAAATGAGTCATTTTAGTGTAACCAGCTGTGAGATTAGGCTTGTGGTGGGCAATCCGGCTTGAGCCGTTTTTGTCTCTCTCAAAGTAATAATAAAATAGAAAAAAACACATGTCATTCTTAATCAACTAGACATAGGGTAACCAATTAAAATATTTGGTCATGGTGTTGTGTTTGTTTGGTGGGGTTTTCCCACTACACTAGGTAAATATAATATTAGTAAAACTTTGAAACGGCTCCAAAGACATTGGATGGCAATCGATAGCTCGATCATAGTGATGATATACAAACCACTTGTAAATATGAAAATAGATTTGTCATGTACTTGCAAGAACAAGATTACAAGGATAGAAAGATAAGTTTTAACTAAAAAAAGTATAAGCAGCCTTTTTTTAATAAGATAATTTATATATTTTTAGCTACATCTATTAGACCCGAAAATCAAACCCGAAACTAATTCAAAATTAATTGGTAATGATTGAACAAGTTCGAGATCTTTTAACGACCGAGACAAAACTTTCATATCACATACTCCCAACAAAATCAAATACTGATCAAGAAGACTAAATTAGAAGAAACGAATGGTGTTAAATGTAATTGATTGATTGATTTATATATTTTTATCTACATCTAATATGACGTTGTTATTTGGGCAATTGATTGATTTATAGTATAGTTGTGTTCAAAATATATACCTCACTGAATGACGTGCACGTATCCGTCTTTCTTCAATTCATGTGTGAAACGACATGCCGTCCTGTAATTTATTGGTTTGCTGTTCCTTTCGTTCCAAGTTTCAAGAGAGTATTGGAAAGTTTGGCATGTACTTGCAGAGAAGCCCTAATTTCAATAATAAGCTTCAAGAATTAAAGAATCATATTGAGATTTGATAGCCATCTATGACCACTACTACAAAACTGGTCAAAAGGTACGGTCATAAAAACACAAATACAAAATTGTGCTGTCTTTTCTAACATTAAACATAAATAAATTATATTTGTGCTCTTTTCATATAAAACACAAATAAATGTGCCAAATATGTTGATATAGAGCACAATTTTATATTGAACACAGTTAATCGTGCTCAATTGGTTGTGTAAATTGATTTGCGTGCTATCTGACAAGTTTTTAATAAAAATAAATGATTTAATTTTTATAGACAAAAACAATTGTGTCTTAATCTGACAGATGTGACAACATGAGACACAAAACCAATATTTGTGCCCAATGTATATATTTTTGACATAAATCGTGCTGAATATATATTTTTGTTACTTATATCGTGCCCAATAATTTACATGTAATAAATTATTTTTTTATTCATTTAAAAACCCCACGCCTTTCATAAAGAAAAAGTAAATAAATAACCCCTAAACAAAAAAATACGATCCCTCATCTTTCCAACCCTATAAAATATCTCACCTTCTCCTTTTTTAATGCCTTCTCATCTGAAAACTTCTCAGTAGCCCACCCTTGTCCTGTTTTGAAGTCCTTCCCACTTGAAAACCTCGTTATCTCTTCTCTCTCTCTCTCTCTCTCAACCCCTCCCTTTCGCTTCAAGCTCTCCCTCCCTTTATCTCTTTCTCTCAGTTCGACGCCGCTGCCATCCACGACCCCCACCTAAACCTAAACCTCCAGATTTTGAAAAGTTCTCTCCTTTCATTCTCTCATTCTTAAGTTTTGGTTTTTTTTGAGTTTCATAGTTATAATTTGAAGACATTTTGTCGAAATTTCTGTTTGGTAGCTAAGAGAAAGGGTATCGGAAAGAAAATTTATATTTTTAGTGTTTTTTTGTTGTTGAAATTTTGTGTCTGGCTGCTGAGAATAGGGTGAGGAAGGAACAATTTGAATTTGTTTATTTGGTCATTTGTGCACTTTTGAACCTTTGTACTATGTTTTCCTTGATGTGAACAGTGTTTTGATTTTATGAAGAAAAAATAAAATTTGGGTTTTGTGTTTTGGTCAAAGAATTAAGGCGTTTTATGATTTTGATTTTTTTTTTTATAATTTAGACTATTGAGCACAATTCCAAAGTTGTGCTTATGGGATACCTATATAAAAAAAAATAGTCTAATCAGCTTTTCTGAAGTCTAATCAGCTTGTCAGAACAAAAGCACAAATGAGCATTATTCGTGCTCAATACCTCTGTCATGAATCACAAAATTGTGCTTTAGTAGCAATGGAAACCCCTATAGAGGAAATCGACAACCAAATCATGGCTGCACTGTGGCTATTAGAAATAAACACAAATATTTGTGCCCTTAAACTCTATGAGCACAAAATAAAATAGTGTCCTATGAGCATTTTTTTAGTAGTGGACGATTGTTTTGTGTACGTCACCGTTTCATACGTAAGTAAGACTACATACATGGAAAAGCATATAAACCATGTTGTTCTAGATTTGCAGTGATCTCTGCATGCATGCATTGTTGTTTGTGTTGCTGTCTTTTTATATTATTATATCTGGTTTCTTTGTGACATAATTTTTAGATCAAAGTACATTGTTGGTTTGCATATTTTGTATGAATCCGATCAGGTATGTTCTTTTGATAGGCAGAAACAAATAGAAAAAAAAAAAACATTTTAGAGAAGGCCAAAGTCAAGTATTTGTTTACTACTCGATTCGGATTACTATTCGAATTTTGAGACTCTTCCAATATTAATAAAGAATAATGAGTAGAACTTCTTTCAATATTGAAAAAGAAAAGTACAATTAGACTAGTTGGTCCATCCATTGCTTACATTTTTTGTGTTGTGTCTAAAATATGAAACTCTCAATTTTGTATATCCTACTGGATCACAGTAGAACGACGGAAGAAACCTTGACTTCATCATCACTTGCAAACCAACTACATAGTCTCAAAACTTTGATGATACCCAGCCCAATGCTTGGAAGTAATATTAAGGATAAATCTAACCCGATCAGGTCGGGTTGAACGGGTTGATCGGTTTGATGGGTTTGTTTGTCCAACCTTAGTAAGGCACGGTCAATATGATTACAACATGTTAGATTGTCTTATGCAAAGAACATTTATATTGTTTTTTTTTGTTGTTGTGACAATTGGGGTAAGTGGACATCACTTTCTTGGCAGAATCAAACAGAGCAACTTGTGGAAGACAATTCCATGAGCACTCAAGTCACATTACAGAGGCTGGAATTTATGCAAATGTGAATCATAGATTCTCACACCCTATAATTTGTTAACTCTGCTAGAACCAAAATTACTAAGGTACATTTTTGAACAATTAGCTCAGAATTATGGAAATCAAGTTAACACCAGCAAATATTTTGTGTCACAATCAGCCAGAATAATCTTATCCTGGAAAAAAATGTGATAGCACTAAAATAATTCACAAGCATAAGAATCACCTTTTGTTCCTTTCCAACTTTTTATCAAAACGCCAATAAAAATCATAGGAATCCCTTTTTGCTGCATTTATATATAGTTGGGGATGTGCAATCTAAATACAATTCACACACACCAACTTGATCATAAACCTAATTCCATGGCTCAGATAAGCTCTCTCTCTGCAGAAACTGAGACACTAAGCCAAGTCCTAGGCCTGGTGGAAGCATTCAAAGCCTTTGATGCAGACAATGATGGGAAGATCAATGCTGCAGAGCTTGGAGGGATTTTGGGGTCACTTGGGTACCAGGCAAGTGAGCAAGATGTGAGGGCAATGATGCAACAAGGGGACACAAACAGAGATGGGTTTCTGAGCATAGAGGAGTTCTTGGGCATGAACACAAAGAACATGGAATTTGGGGGGCTTGAAAATATCCTCAAGAATGCTTTTGAAGCCTTGGATGTTGATGGGGATGAGGTTGTGACTGCTGAGGAGCTTTATGAGGTTATGGGGGATGATTTGGGTTATGAGTTGTCTCTTGAGGACTGTCAGGGGATTATTGCTTCAATTGATATAGATGGAGATGGGGCTGTTAGCTTTGAGGACTTCAAACTAATAGTCAATTCCCTCTAATGAGATTAATCCTAGTGATGTGTTTGGCCAATATAATTATGCAGCTATATATGTGAACTTTATACCAGTGAAGTACCTATATAATGTCCAATCCTTCTTAAATAAATTTTACTATTTCTTCTACTACAAATGCTTCTTTCTTTTTCTTTTTTGTTTAAGCACCTTTCACAGAATGAAAGAAAGCATGAGAACGCATCCATAAACAAAAAAATTTGGATTTTGTGGAGAGAGAAGAATTGGTAGAAGAAAAAAAATTGTGATTACTTGAAATAGAGAGCTTAGAGTTGTACCTTTAAAAGTGAGTAAAATGACTTTCTAGCTAAAAATGAGGATGCCCCTTGGAGAGATACTCATGATTTAGTTTAAATTTCCATAGCATCTTTATAATTTGTTTAGCGAAGTAGATGACATTTGCATAAAATTCTATATAAATTTTTTATAGTTAACAAAAACATAGTTAGAATTAATAATAATAAATTTTCTCAGCCGGTTGTCATATATTTTTAAAGGTTTTTTTAAAAAAAAAAATAAAAAATTATCCTTCAAGTTTACAAAATTATCACAAATAGTCCTTTAACGTTTTTTGTGACACTAATAGTCCCTCTAGCTATCCTTTACTCCTCAAGATGGTCATTCCTATTAATTTCTGTCAAAACTAACGTTAAAAAAGTCACGTGCAGTCATGTGCCTACTTTTTGAAATGATAATCTTCTTATTCCACTCAACCCTCGGAACCCTTTTTGAAATTAATTAATGCCAAAATCCTACTTTTTAACTTAATTGTCTTTTTTATATCAACATCACAGACCTAAAAAAGAAATAGGTAAAAAACAGAACTAACAATTAAGTAATAAATAATACTATTAAACAAAGTAAGTAGTACACGACATATTGGAATAATTCTCAAATCATATAAAACAAACATGGTCCACACCAAATATAAAGCTAAACTGAAAAGCATAAAGATTTCACTGACAATTAAAAAAAGTAAAAAGATATTACACAATCAAAATACAACCACATGTTTGATGTTTCACAAAACAAAACAATCACATTTGTAGACAAGCTGTCGTTTACACTTCAACAAAGATTAAAAAACTAACATGTATGCTCACTTTCTAAACAACTCTTCGGACTCTCCTTCTACTCACTTTCTACGAACCCAGATATTCCTTTTGCAGTCAGCTTCATGAATCAAATACCCAAAAAACCCTAATTGCCCAACTGGAAACCCCAAATAGAGAGAGAGAGACCGAGGAGGAAATGGCGGGAAAGGGTTCTGAGGGTTGGGTTTAGTCCAAGGTTGGGTTGGGTTCTGAGGGTTGAGTGGAATGACAAGATTATCATTTCAAAAAGCAGGCACGTGACTTTTTTAATGTCAGTTTTCCTGGAAACTAATTGGAAGGACCATTTTGATGGGTAAAGAATAACTGAAGGATTATTAGTGTCACAAAAAAAATCTAAATGATGATTCGTGATAATTTTGTAAAGGAAAATACTAGGCTTACCACATTTTTCATACCACATCTCTAATAGAGGTGGGCCCCATTGTATTGGTGGGTTCCACCTCTATTAGAGATGTGATACATAATGTGGTAAGTCTAACATTACCCTTTTGTAAAACTGAAGGACTATTTGTGACTATAAGGCAATGTTTTTTTTTTTGGGGGGGGTTTTCTGCTAGTGATGTCTCCTGACCTTTCACATGGGCTAAAAAGTTTCACTTATGAAAAGAAAATGGACCACTTAGGAAATGTTTCTTTCATTGTTGAATAATGGAATAAGAGAGCCATCCAATTTAATTTACAGTACTAGTAGATCTATTTAAACAGCAGCAGCACAATACAGGTAGATCGAGTTCTGTGTACAAAGAAAATGGAGAAAGCAAAACAAAGAGCAAATGGAATCCATATACTTGTGCTTCCTATTCCTGCCCAAGGCCACATAAACCCAATGCTCCAATTCTCAAAACGCTTAGCATCCAAAGGTTTAAGGGTGACACTAGTCACCATCTCCTCTAAGACTCATGAGCCCATAGAAACCCAGTTGAGTATGGTAAATATTGAGCCAATTTATGCCACATATGAAGGAGCAGGCGAGATTGATTTAGAGAGCGTGATCCAGTGGCTCCAAACCATCATGTCACAAAACTTACCAGATCTGATTTCAAAGCAAGAGAGGAATGGCTACCCAATTTGCTGCCTTGTCTATGACGCAATCATGACATGGGCTCTAGACATAGCCAAAGGGCTAGGCATTGCTGGGGCTTCATTTTTCACTCAGGCTTGTGCTGTTGGAACTGTGTACTATAATGTGCAGCAAAAGTTGCTTAGGGTTCCTCTAGAAGAAGATCGAGTTTTGCTACCTGGGTTGCCTCTGCTTGAGCCTCATGATCTGCCCTCTTTCATCAATCATCCAGGGTCCTACCCATCCTTGTCTAAGATGGTAGTTGGCAGCTTTTCAAATATCACTGATGCTGATTGGATCTTCTGCAACACTTTTGATTGCTTGGAACCAGAGGTACTTGTATATATTCACAAACATTTCTTCATCATATATACGGCTATAATCATATCTTTGCAATGATCTTCTGCAACACTAATATTGTCCCAAACTTAACCATCTATAAAGCCTAGAAAGTGTGAGATTTTATCATAAAAGTCTCGATAATATTAGTAGTAGATCCATTCATTATATGTTGTATTTTATTTAGTTAAGTTTTCAATGTGGGACTTATATTCTTCAACATAACCAACTTCTCTTAAAGGAACCCATTTCAAAAAGACTAATTAAAGATGTTTGGGAAATTATAAGAAGTGAGAACTTTAATTTTTACCTAATTCATCTAGGTCAAAAGACATTTTTGATAATGTAGTTTGAATTGTTACTTCACGTTTCGTTTTAAGTATAGAGACAAAATTGGAAATTCAAAACTAACTACATGGATTACAATTGTCTTTTGGCCTAATTCACAGAACATATGGAGCTTGAAGCTTGCTGCAATTACCATTTAGCATTTGGTACTCTTTAAATTGAACTAGAAGAACCATTGGTTTCCCCTATGTGAACAATGGATGCCTCGGCGCTTTGCTCAATACTGTAAATAAATTTTTTTTTTCTGTGCATTATTGGTAGAGAGTAGGATCTATTATTATGAAAGGGACTACTACTATTACCTATCTAGATCTTTATACTATAGCCCTACACCACATGTTAGCTTGAGGGACAACTAATGCCCCTTCGCAACAGCCATAGAAATTTGAGGACACAAATTGCCCACATGATATCTCTCACCTCATGGAAACTGACAGAAACCAACTATTCTTCTTGTGTTGATTATACATGCTAGATCCTTTTTTTTTTTTCAAATGTTGTAAGCCTACAGTACATGTTAGCTTGAGTGAAAATGCCCCTTTGGCAACTATTGCCATATATGATTTGAGGATAGACATTGCCCACGTCTTTTATTAATGTGAGACCTACTTTGTGAAAAATAGTATAAAATGTGGTACAAATAATTTTATTTGAATGTTATATACGTGACACCCTATAATTTCATTAGGCTGTGAGCTGGATGAGAACAAAATGGCCAATCAAGACAATAGGGCCAACCCTTCCATCAATGTACCTAGAAAAAAGGTTGGAAGATGACAGAGACTATGGCATCAACCTTTTCAAACCCAACAATGACACTTGCATCAAGTGGCTAGATTCGAAGAAAGCATGTACCGTTGTGTATGTATCGTTTGGAAGCGTTGCTAATCTAGGAGAAAAGCAGATGGAGGAGCTAGCACTGGGCCTAAAAAGGAGCAAAACCAGCTTCCTGTGGGTAGTAAGAGAATCAGAAATTCAAAAGCTTCCACGCAATTTTGAGGAGCAAACATCAGAGAAGGGTTTGGTTGTGAATTGGTGCCCTCAATTGCAAGTTTTGGCTCACAGGGCCATTGGTTGTTTCATGACACATTGTGGGTGGAACTCTACACTTGAGGCATTGAGCTTAGGGGTCCCAATGGTGGCAATGCCACAGTGGACTGACCAATTGACAAATGCCAAGTTTGTGGAAGATGAATGGAAAGTTGGAGTGAGGGTCAAGGTTGATCAGATGGGAATTGTCACTAAAGAAGAAATTGAAAGATGCATAGCACAAGTCATGGAAGGAGAGAGGGGGAATGAGATTAAAAGGAATTCAATGAGATGGAGAGAATTGGCTAAGGAGGCTGTAGATGAAGGTGGAAGCTCTGATAAGAATATTGAGGAATTTGTAGCAGCTCTCTTATGCAAATAGAAATAGGTTTGTGTGAGTAATTAATGTTTATGTTTGTCAAACTAACTACACATTTAAATAAGAGTCTACTATTTTACCTCACGGTTAAGTTTTGTGCAAGTAACTAATGCTTATGTTCATCAAACTATCAATTTAAACTACACATTCAATCAAGAATCTTACTATTTCACGTCACCATTAAGTCGAACACTATCATCATTTTATCACAAAATAAATAAATAGTAACTTTGGCTTTTCCCCTTCAAACTAGTTTTTTCTTACCTGCAATCCATAACCTTATTTTTTATGAATAATAATTTACTTATTACTGTATTTATTAATTTTCATGAATAATAATCTACCTATTATCGAATATGAATAAGAATTTACCTACATAGGTAAATTATTTTTATTTGAGTGGAAAATTTGTAAGTACATATAGTATATAAAAAAGAGATAAGTCAATTATTTTTATGAGATATTCACTATTATACCCAATATAGGGGCCCAAATTATAAAATAAAAAACTATATGAAATGGACTTTAGAAACACACCTAAAGCTCATTTACAACATAACAAAGAGGCTTTGAACTTTCTATAAACTACAAAATTGTCATTGATTTATTAATACAAGCCCAACCCCAAAACCTCTTTAAAAAAAATCCAGAACACTAAATAGAGCATCAAAGTAATTTAATAATCAAAATTAAATTCAATAAAGCCAGCCGTCATTTTTTGGATTTGTTTATAGAAATTAAATGGTGTAGGGTTTATCTATATCACTAGTGCTAAGAATGGGTATATAACTAAATACATGGTGGAAAATTGTAGTAAATTGTAGAAATTTTATGGAAAATGCTAGGGAGACCATCTTTAGAGACCAATTTGTGTACCATCTTTCTAATAGAGGGTGGGATCCATCGTATTGGTGGGCACCACCTCTATTAGAGAGATTGTACACAAGTTGGTCTCTAAAGATGGTCTCCCTAGCATGACCCAAATTTTATACATGAACCCTGGGTGTATATTTATCAATGTTGATAATTATTCCCTATAATTGCATTAATGTATGGATTGAGATGGTAGCATGACCCAAATTTTATACATGAACCCTGGGTGTATATTTATCAATGTTGATAATTATTCTCTATAATTGCATTAATGTATGGATTGAGATGGTAGGTTATTAATGCGGGAGTGAAATGCACACCTACGATTTGAAACTTTGAGGTCCCGTTTGGTTCACGGAAAGGATTTGATGGAAAATCGTTTCCCACATCATTTACCAAGGGATGAGAAATAGAAGATTCATTTCTCATATTTGGTAATATTTGGACAGTAACGGGAAATACCACTTTATTTCCTTTCCTATGTTTGGTTTGTGTAGGAATGTAAAGCAAAGTAATAATAAAATAATGCATTTAATGCTATATTGTAATTCTAAATTGTTAATGGAGACAAAATAATCATGAAAAATGTGCATTTAATGCTACCCCGTTTTCTCGAACTTTCTTGTGGGAAGGGAAAATGAAACCGAGAAAGGGAGGGTTACATTTCCCCCCTATTTTCTCATGTGCCAAGCAACTATTTCCCACTCCTAGACTTACCAAGTATGAAAAGAATGCTAGACGAAATTTGGGAGGCATTTCACAAGGGAAAAAAAAGGGGAAAAAAACTGAAATTATATTTAATGTCCGGCAAATATGGGGTTGGTGGCATGGTTTATAATTTAGTTACAATAGATGGACAACTATAGTCTCACATGGCATTCGATTCAAAAATTAGGTTTTACTTAAAAGTGGAAAAGTTGATGGGTTATATTGTATAGAAAGGGCCTATCACTTAATGACCATGGCCAACATTTGGACCATGTCCGTGTAAGCAACATCACCCGAGTAACTTCACCAATTTGTCATGGCAAAGGGTAAGGGGAGGCAATGGCTATTACTATTCATGTGAATAGTGGCAGCCCTTGCAAAAGGTTTATGGTGTTTCCATTCATTGCCATGGCAACCACTATTCATATGAGATATGAGGAGAGGAATTTGTATAAAATTTTAGTGTGGGAAGTGAAAAATATAACTAAGTATTTATTTACATTTTTTTTATATAGATTTTTTTTTTGGTTGCTGACATCATCACTGACGTCAGCAAACCCGAACTATCGCAAGGACTGGTTTTGCCTAAGGGCCAGCCCAGGCTTGTGGAGCCCACACCCAGCCCGAGCAAAAAAGGCCCAATGGAAATAGGATTTTCTTCTTGGGCTCCCCCTAGCCCCAATCCTGGGCAACCGATGGAACTGCTCTAATGTGAGAAGGACTTTTTATGGTTGCCTTTTTCTTGGTTTTCCAAGGTATCCCCAGGCATGGCTCAGGCTTAATCCTCCGAGGTATTGTCGGACACATATGCGAGGACCTCTTCTAAGAAAGTTTTCTACATCCACAAGAACCTGAGACCACTTGTTCTTGACTGTCAAGTCCCACTTATTCTATAATTTCATTCATATGTAATCATGGACAGAAATTTGAAAGTCATTTTGCTCAACAAAAACAGTGTTACAAAATCACCCAGAAAGAGAGAAAAATGGACCGCTCATTCAGAGGAGGAAACGCTCAATTGTCAATTATGACAACTTTGACTGATTCGAATAAGAAAAGCCATCCAATTTAATTTTCAGCTCTATTTAAACTGAAATAATTGAAAGAAAGAAAGAAAAAAAAAAGTACAGACAGATTACTCTGTACAAAGAAAATGGAGAAAAGAAGAAGAGAGCCAATGAAAGAAAATCCACATAAGGGCTTGGTGATGCTGCTGTTTTCTTGAAACATGGCATCAATCAATGAAATTTTCGGATTACCCATATTGCCCTCCTTCAAAACGGATCAGAAGCTGCTCTGTACTCTCTCAATTACAGGTATCTTCTCAAGCCTCTTTGGTTGAAGCTGTTCTGCACTCTCCTACTCGCATGTCATGTCAAGTTAGGGCTCCTGTGTAAAACTTTCCCCTCTATTGCATCATTTAGGGATTTGGGTATTTTCATAATTGGAAAAAAAGTTTCGGTTTAGGATGATTTTTTCCGTTCTCTATTTTCATGGTCTAGGGCTTTAGTTTAGGAATTCTTTGTAAAGACCTGAAGATTTCGACCAAATAAGAAATACCGGGGTTGTTGGTTTGGCTCAGAAATAAGTCTTGAATTAGGTACTAGTTGTAGAAATTGTTGCAATTTGATGATGAGAGAAATTGAGCAACTTGCCTGGATCTTGACTTTGAGGGAAAACAAGTTTGAGAAAGAAAAATAAAAGATAAATTTTGAGTCGAGTCTGGAAGTTCCCTTCAATTATTCACTTCTTATCCTCACAGCACAAAGTACAACAATACCAATGCTCCATATACTTGTGGTTCCTCTTCCTCTCCAAGGCCACATAAACCCAATGTTCCAATTCTCAAAACGCTTAGCATCCAAAGGTTTAAGGGTGACACTTGTCACCATCTCCTCTGACACTCATCATGAGCCCATAGAAACCCAATTGAGCTTGGTCAAGATTGAGTCAATTTATGCTGCATCTGAAGAAGCAGACAAGATTAATGCAGAGAACAAGATCCAGTGGCTCCAAAACATTTTGACAAAAAGATTACCAGAGCTGATTTCAAAGCAAGAGAGCATTGGGTACCCAATTAGCTGCATTGTCTATGACTCAGCCATGACATGGGCTCTGGACATGGCCAAAGGGCTAGGCATTGCTGGGGCTTCATTTTTCACTCACTCTTGTGCTGTTGGAACTGTGTACTGTAATGTGCACCAAGGGGTGCTCAGTGTTCCTCTGAAAGAGGGTCCAATTTTACTACCTGGGTTACCACCACTTGAGCCTCATGACCTGCCCTCTTTCATCTATGATCCAGGCTCCTACCCCTCCTTTTTAAAGTTGGTGGTTGGCAGGTTTTCAAATATCACTGATGCTGATTGGATCTTCTGGAACAGTTTTGATTGCTTGGAACAAGAGGTACATATATATATATATGTGTGTGTGTGTGTGCGTGTGTATCCACAAACATTTCTTGATCATATATCAGTCTGTCAACATATCTTTGCCATGTCTTGAAGGAACAAGTTTTGGTAAAATTTCAAAACGACTGATTAAAGATGTTGTTTGGGAAATTATGAGAAGAGAAAACTTGAATTGGATTCATAGGCTAAAATACATTTTTTGTCCATGTAGTTTGCAACTTAGTGTAAACTACAAGGGTATAACTTTACGTTTCTTTTAACGGTATAATGAAATTGGAAATTCTAGCAAACTACATGGATTAAAAGGCATAACATATGAGGCTTGAGGCTTGTGTTAATTCCCAATTGAAATTTAGAGAGTACTTTTTGAACTGAAGTATGAATATTCTTTTCCCCCATTATTTGAACAATGGATGGCTTTACGCTTTGCTCAATATTGTAAACAATGTTTCTGTGCATTATTGGGAGAGGCTAGGATCTATATTTGAAGGGACTAATATTACCTAGCTATGATTGAACTGACAGAAAACAACAATTCTTCGTGTGTTGATTATACATGTTAGATTTTTGTTTTTTTTTTATTTTTAAAATGCTGTAAGCCTAGAGTACATGTTAGCTTGAGTTAAAATGTCCCTTTGGCAACTATAACCACAGAATTTGAGGACACTTATTGCCCACTTCTGTTATTAAAGTGAGACCTACTCAATGAAAAATAGTCGATAAATGTGGTACAAATAATTTTGTTTGAATCTTAAATAGACGACACCTTATAATTTCATCAGGTGGTGAGCTGGATGAGAACAAGATGGCCAATCAAGACAATAGGGCCAACCCTTCCATCAATGTACCTAGACAAAAGGTTAGAAGATGACAGAGACTATGGCTTCAACCTTTTCACACCCAACATTGACACTTGCATCAAGTGGTTAGAATCAAAAGCTACAGGCACAGTGGTGTATGTATCGTTTGGAAGCATGGCTAACCTAGGAGAAAAGCAGATGGAGGAGCTAGCATTGGGCCTAAAAAGGAGCAAAACCAACTTCTTGTGGGTAGTCAGAGAATCAGAAATTCAAAAGCTTCCTAGCAATTTCGAAGAGCAAACATCAGAGAAGGGTTTGGTTGTGAATTGGTGCCCTCAACTGCAAGTTTTGGCCCACAAGGCCGTTGGTTGCTTCATGACACATTGTGGGTGGAACTCTACACTTGAGGCATTGAGCTCAGGGGTGCCAATGGTGGCAATGCCACAGTGGACTGACCAATTGACAAATGCCAAGTTTGTGGAAGATGAATGGAAAGTTGGAGTGAGGGTCAAGGTTGACCAAATGGGAATTGTCACTAAAGAAGAAATAGAAAGATGCATAGCACAAGTCATGGAAGGAGAGAGAGGGAAGGAGATTAAAAGGAATTCAATGAGATGGAGAGAATTGGCTAAGGAGGCTGTAGATGAAGGTGGAAGCTCTGATAAGAACATTGAGGAATTTGTAGCAGCTCTCTTATGTAAATAAACTTTTAGGTTTGTGGTAGGAAGAATTAATGTTTATGTTGTGAAACTATCAATTTGAACTACACATTTAAATAAGAATCTACTATTTGATTCGATATCAGCAATTTATCACGAAGTAGATATATTGGCCAACATTTAGACCACATCCATGTGAGCAACATCACTCTAAAGCAAGCAATACTCTACATTGATCGAGCAACTGGCCTCATTACCAAGTGAAATTTGTATGCATCAATAGTCAGAAGAGAAATTGCCCACGCGTGCGTCCTTAGTTATGACTATTATAAAAATTTGTGAGATGTGATAAATATGCACGTCTTTCTCTCGTAGTTCCATCACTTCAATCACATTAGTTGATTGCAAGAGGAAGACTTTCTGGGTTGCCAGCGACAGAGCCAGAGCAATTTGTCAAGATTGCCAACATTTTCAACAACCAAGCCCATGTCAAATGCGTGGGTTTGTATAGGCAATTAATAAGCCTATCCCCGCAGGAAATGTCACATTCCAATTCCATTTCATCAAACGCATTGACAAAGAAAATGATCACAATAAGGAGAAGCAAATGGGTGGTGGCACTCATGTTAGTGCTCACAATAACATGCCCTTCTCTCACTCTCACCCTCTCTACTTCTAGCTCAAAGGACATACCCCAAAAGCACCCACCCATGGCAAACCAACACCCTCAAGGATGTGGGCCAAGTGGGTGGACCTTCTGGTGCGGGTGTGGATCGTCCCCTATTTGATGTTGGAATTGGGGTGTGCGTTCAAGCCCTGGAGGCGCCACTTTCAGCTTTGGATTGGGTGTGGGTCTGAGCCCCGATGGTGGTGGCGGGTTTGGATTTGGGTGGGGCAGCTCATCTTCAACTGGGGGTGGAAACTCTTGGGCTAGTGGAAGTGGTTTTGGATATGGGGGTGGTGGGTTTGGCAATTCACATTGTTCCAATGGCTATGGAGGCAATAGCAATTAGGGCATTTCCAGCAGTTAGCCTCTTGCCATGGCAAGGGGGGGGCAAGGGCAGCTACTATTCACGTGAATAGTGGCTGCCCTTGCAAAAAGCTAAGTGTGTTTCCAGCAGTTGCCATGGCAAAGGGCAAATACTATTCATTTTTTTTTTCACAAATTTATTTACCTAAACAATTAATTTGGACAATATTTTTGGATAAAATTTTTGTTCGTACTTGTCAATACTTGAGTAAAAAGTGAATAATAGTAGAAGTAGAAGAAAATGTATGAGGATTTGGTGTTGAAAGTGAAGAGTTTTGGTAGGTATTTATAGAAAAAAAATTACATAATTTTTGGGTATTTTTTTTTAAAAATTTCATTTTTTTTTTAATTTTTTTATTGCACAAAAAATTACTGTAGCATCACTGTAGCGGCACTGTAGCACGCTGACGTCAGCCTTGCCCTCGGGTTGGAGCTCGGGCCAGTCTTGCCCTCAGGCCAGCCCAGGTTGCTGGGTCCCACCATCTGCCAGGGCAAGCCTTTGTTGCTGGAAATTGATTTTGGGCTTTTGCCCCCCTAGCCCGAGCCCTAGGGGGTTGCTGGAAGTGCTCTTACAACAACAATCAGGCTGTGCATGGACCTTCCGGATGTCACTAGCTAGTAACTAATGTTACGTAATGTATATGACTTAAAAGTAAAATATAAAAAATCTATCATGTATTGTGTTACAGTTAGGGGTGGGCACGGTCCGGATTGGATCGGTTTCACGTCCAAACCATGATTGAACCAATTAAAATATAACGGTTTGATTTGGTTCGGTTTGGATAAAAGTTATAAGGGAAACCGAACAAATCCAAACCAATTTAAGACGGTTTGGTTTGGTTTGGTTCCGCCGGTTTGGGCCTAAGCCCAATTCTCTTTCTTTTTGCATTTTTTCAACATTATTAGCTCAATTATAACCAACAAATTCACAACTTACTTCTTACATAAATCATTTTCTAGAGTATGAAACCAACCTAAAGCTCAAAAGGTCATGAAACTTCATATTTCACTAACTAATATTGCTCAATTCAAATATTCATATATAGCTATTAACTAATTAGAGTATTACACATATCAAATAAAATATAAATAAATAAATATATACATAAACGGTCCGGTTTGGTTTAAGCCGATTTACAAAAGCTCAAAACCAAACCAAACCAAATCATATACGGTCTGGTTTGGTTTTCAAACCATTTGACTTTTTCTTGATCAAAACCAAACCAAATCGGTAATTACGGTTTGATTCGGTCGGTTTTATCAATTCGGCCGGATTGATGCCCACCCCTAGTTACAGTCAATGTAGTATGTGAAAGTTGCTGGTAAATAAATAACAATTATCATATTGCATTTACCCTTCCCTAGCTGAATCGATCAAGAAATTGACCACAAAAAAATAAAATAAAAAAATCTAAGCCCTTAAAGCTTTGTCCAAGTAGTGAGGATGGGTGGGTGGAGAAATATGTTATTTGTATTAGGCTAAGTTAAGAGTTTGATTCTCTTTCATGATGATAACAAATGAAATTTACTAGACTTGGACGACGAGACATAGCATGATTTGATTTGATTTTTTTAAAATTTTTAGAAAACCTTTAATTTAGGTGAGGTCTTATCTCTTAATCATTCAATTAGACTAATTAATTTAATTCAACGACTATCTAATTTGATCCAACGATTAAGAAATAAAGTCTTACTTAAGGACTATATATAAGAACCTCACTATAGAATTTTTTATTCATATGACCTCCAAGTTCCAACCCATATGGGACTGGGCCAAGCCCGTATGAGTAATCGGCTGGCTTAGTATTTTGCCAGACAGAAATTCAAAATCCCTAGTCTTTGCTTCATCGGAAATTTTGCCTTTGGAACTTTGCAACTTTCTTTAGCATATCCAACAATCCACTGATCCAATGTTTGGTTTACGTCGTACAGTTGCAATCGCTTCCGATGCGAGTCGTCGACTCCTTCAATCTGTATCGGTGAGTTCATAACCACAAAGCCCCCTTCTTTTTTATGAAGCTAATTGCTTTTGTAATTGATTTCAAACACATTGGGTTTAGGGTTTAAGGATTTGGGGTTTATGACTGTAAGTTTGTTCTAAGATTTTCAAATTCAGTGCTTGCCGAAAGATTGGTGCTTTAGGGCTTTTTCTGGGTTTTGCATGAATTGTTGGCTTTTCAATTGCTTGTCCGTTGTTTGGTTGCTGTGAAAAATTGTTGGGAGTAAATAAAACATAGCATATGCAACCAATGTAGCTTGCTTGTAGGCATTGGTTGAAATGATTGACAATAATGACTTATATGAAATGGAAAAGGCAAATGCATAGTTTTGATTTTGAATTCTCTGCTTTCCATTGTACATTTCAATGAAACATCCTATGATCCAAAAATTGTGCAGAAAAAAAAAAGAGTAAGAAAAATTTATCATTCCCCATATCCTAAGCTTTGAAATTTGAAAGGTTTCAGATTTTATATGTTGGTATTTATCATGATCATCTTTTAGCCTCCTGTGTTGTGTGCAGTTTCATGGGGTGGGTGCCCGATGCCTCAATATAAGAGCAGGGATGGAGATTCCAGACAATAAGCCCCTCAAGTTTGCGCTTCAGTACATACATGGTATTGGCAGAGCCAGGGCTGCCCAAATCCTGTCTGAGCTCAACATGAGCAACAAACTTGCCATGGACTTGACCAGAAGAGAAGTTGTTGCTTTGGATGATGTACTCAGCAAGTACGTCATTGGAAGGGATTTGGTATAACTCTGTCTTCCTCTCCCACCCTCCTCCCTCTCTTTAAGTACTGCTTGTAATGCTTACATATCTGGTTTTTGTTTTTTCTTTTCGGGTTTTTTCAGGCGGGTCTTGTTGATAGAGACATAAAGAGAATGAAAGACATTCAGTGTTACAGAGGGATAAGACATGTTGATAAGTTGCCGTGCCGAGGGCAGCGCACCAGCACCAATGCCAGGACCAGGAAAGGTAGTGAGCGGGTTGCTGTTGCAGCATCAAAGAAGTTGAAGAAGTAGTCACCATACTACGGTTTTTTCTTAAAGGAACTCGGTTTGCATATAGAATTCATCTGCTTTTACAATTTCATGATTGTTGGTGGTTTTACTAATTGTGTTAAAGGAGAAAGCCTCCTGTTGCTCCTTCTTTTCTACAATCTTGGTTCTCGATCTCACGTTTGATCTCTCAATAACCACCAGAATTTTTGCTTCTGCTTCAAAGATGGTTAGCATTGGGCCTGAAATTTCTCTGTGTTGTGGTGTTTTCTGCAAGCCCAGAATACTAGGATTTCAAGAATTATCTGCAAGGTTGCTATACTTCCAAATCAAGCATGATATCTATACATCACCAAAAGCCCTCAAGGATGAAATTTCATAGGAATTCGATCGCTTGTGAATAAATAATTAATTTAAGTTAACTAAGATGAAATTTGCAGTACACTTGAAACAGTATAGAATGGAACATATTAAACTTGTCACATATCTTGATCAATGCCCATTAAAATATCAGCAAATAGATCTTCAAAACATGTTTAAACCCAGGCAACCAATGCCTTGCTTGGTTTCGTATTGGATTAAAAATTATTAGAAGCACAGAGCTGTGAAGACAGTTGAACATGGAACAATCAAAGACATAGTGACAAGAGTATGCCTTATCTCCCACATAGCTTGAAATTAATAAATCACAGAGCATTGTGAGAAGATAAAAAAAATTTGTTTTTGGAGCTACAAATTATATTTTGGGCTTTGAGTGAAAGCTGGGATCTGACCCAAAAAAAACACATCCAAGTTGGGCTTTTATAGGAAATAGGTAGCTATATGCATCAGAAAGGATAAGCCAGAGCTCGACCCCGTCGTCTTCATCCACACACAAACTCATCACTCTCACTAGTCACACGCAGTGTTGACAAAAATGGCGCAAACACTGGCAATGCCTCTGGCACCCTCGCTCTCTGTAATCTGCAACGGAAGAAACCCTAACCCCCTCTCCAACAGTCTCTCCTTCCCACTCAGAAACCCCAATAAGGTAAATTTCACTTCAAACCCACATTTTAAATTCTGGGTCGAGCTCAAAAATTCGTGGGTCTCATCGATTTTGCACAGGTTGGTGGCCTGAGCATCAAATGCGTGCGTGTTGGCGGAGTCGAAATTCCAAACAACAAAAGGGTTGAGTTCTCTCTTCAGTACGTTCATGGAATTGGGCGTACCAGAGCGCGCACAATCCTAATCGACCTCAACATGGAGAACAAAATCACCAAAGACTTGTCCGAAGAAGAACTCACCATTATCAGAGACGAAGTCTCCAAGTACATGATTGAAGGAGACTTGGTAAAGACTCGAACTTGATTTCTTTAGAGTCTTTCTTTCATATTGGGAATATTGGGTTCTTATGGTTTTGGGTTTTTTGGGCGTTGCAGAGGAGGTTCAATGCGTTGAATATCAGGAGACTGAAGGAGATTCAGTGCTACAGAGGCATCCGCCATATCCAGGGCTTGCCTTGCAGAGGACAGCGCACCAAGAACAACACTAGGACTTTGAAGGGTAAGAGGGTCACTGTTGCTGGAAAGAAAAAGGCCCGTTAAGTAATCATATGGGTTTTCAATTCTTTGTGTAATTGGTGATCAATTTCCATTGTCTGGATTTGTGTCTTTGATTAGTGTCTAGTACAATTGTTCTCAGTGCTTTTTGTTGATGAAATTGGGTTCTCATCTTTGGTAATGCATTTGGGATCAGTGTATATTAAGCATTTGGATCATGCCTTGTTCTATCTATCTGCACTGATTTGAGCTCATTTTTGTTCGAAGGATTGTTAAAAGTTGAGAAGTAAATATCGTCTAAGAACTCGGTCACACCATGTTTTTGAGATTCTTGACTATTTTGGAGTGCTATGAAATGGAATCAAAAGTGATGGCTTGTTGAAATTGTTTTCAAAATTCAGAGGCCTAATATCACTTTTATACAAGTGAGAAGGGTTTCCCAAATCATCTGACGCTGGGATCCTTCTCACTTTGTCTTCTTACTACTACGTTCAATATGTTCCATCTTTGTTTCTATCATCCCAGAATTTCGCAAAACATCAGTTAGATAGCTGCTACAAATTTGCGAAATCACTCCTTGCATTCGACGGCAGTCACAACTCTGTTACAATCTTCTTTCTTAGCTCTTTGTATTCTTTGACATCTCAATTCTTCTCACAGCTAGATAACAATTATATCTCAGCCATTCGATATCCATTCTCATATTGCATGTCAGTTTTAACTATAGTTGGATAGATTTTCAACTCGAAACCTCTGCATATGATTCTTTTCATTGTTTGTTTGGTCTTTCCGCTTGGAAGATGTGTTAGTCAAGACTTCTCAATATATGACCTACAAGTACCTAGCTTATTGTCCAATTTATTACTATAACTATTATATCAAATTCTATGCTTGAGCTATGTTGAGATTTTCTCCAAAGTCTATGCTTTAGCTAAATCGAAGTCCGTAGGGGAAAACTTGAGAAAACTAAATGTTTAAGATGTATGAAGTTCAGGAGCCAAATGGTTTCAGACAAGGATAGTGAATGCTAAAACCATGTGTTCCTTTTTCTTTTTTCGCCCCTAAGTTACTCTTTTTTAGAGTAAGCGATAATTGTATTCAAGTTACATATATTTATTTTTTTTTGCCATAAGTTACATTTTTTAAGCTTGTGCTTTTTTGTTAGACCTATACAAAGTGTATAATTGTAAAGAAAAAGACACGAAATTCTTGCAGTTTAAATTTTGATTGCAAAAGTTTTGGAGAGATAAAAGCGGCCTCACATGTTGTTGTTGCATATTGCCACATTGAATTTTATCTATTAATTTGACGAAATTGTGCTTGATTGCCCACAAAATAAATTAAATAACTAAAATTGCCAAAATTAAAATAAGAGAACTTAAATGGAAAATGAATTACTTTCTCAATCTCTATCTTTTCAAAAACAAAACAAAAAATCATAAACCTTTTTGGTTCTCAAATTACATGGCTTATTTTATGCATGGACTCCCTTTATTTTTGGTGAATTAAGTGAATTTTACAGGAAATCAATTAGATTAGTGAAACAAAGCTAAGCCCCAAGAAGAATAAGGAATAAGGATTAGGTCCAGCCCACTTGACAAAGCGCAGAACAAGTGGCAAAAGCCCAGAATACTTAAAAGCCACACAGACCCTTGGCCACAAATAATGAAGAAGTGAAGAAACTTTTTAGTATGACGGTGAAATTGTCATGTGTTATAATATAAGTGAAGGTCACATAAAAAAATTACCTCAAGTTCGAAGCTTTGAACAATTATCGTGTTGCATGGACTAATTGCCAAAGCATTACATGAACTCCGACATTAGGGCATGGACACAAATATGAATATGTTCTTGCCTTGGTCTGATGGGCATGATAACACAAATTAGTGGACTAAGACTCATGATAAATAAATAATCGAACAAGATTAATTTGTAAGTAAGTACATCTCTCAAGAAATAAAATAATCCAAAAGAACAAACCATGAAAATTACCAACTTAACCAAGAGGCAGAAACCCATATTTTCCATTTCAACCCAAATTTTGGCCTTACAAAACACAGTTCATGCATGCATGATGCATCTGTCAAATATGTATTATGGATACTTCATGTTCCACACACACATATATATATATATATATATATATATATATATCCATGGATCACCATAAGCTAAAGCCAGATAACACCTTAAGACCTTTTTTTTTTTACTTCGAAAAGAAAATTACAACGAGAACCCTAAGACTTGTAAGGTGGCACAACAGTAAGTTTTCCAACAGGGGATACTTGAAACCAATTGGAACCATCACATGCAGGTTCCACAGTCACAGGCAAGCACTCTGCAGATTCACACCAAAACTTCTTGTTCTTGAAATGTTCGAATAGAGCTGCCTTGCCCTGCATTTCAAAACCAAAAACAATCATCTTAAAAACAAGGGATGGACTCAAAATTTTGGTAAATAACATTTGGGCAAGGCTAACAAAACCCAGGTAATTAATTTTTCAAAACTAATTATAAGAAATCAATTTATTTAACCTGGAATTTGGCGCTTTTAACATCACAAGTCTTTTTCGTATTGTTGTCTCTCCACTCCTGGTCTTGAAAATGCACGCAAAATCTGCGAGCTGCAGCTGGAGTTGTAAAATTCACAAATGCGTAACCCAGATTTGAAATAGTCTTCTTCTTCCAGATTTTCCTAAATGAAAAAAAGTAAAAAAATTATATATATAGCTGTTTATAACACCCAAGAAAAACACAGAAACAAAGGTTTTGGGAAGATTGGCAGTCTAAAATAAAAAGTTACTCACTTGAAATCTATGGGTAGATAAACAAAATCGAACTTGGACTTGTTTGGATCAGAGTGGAGGCCTCGGTTCACTTCAAAACAATGCCAGCTCAGTATTTCCAATAAAGTATGCCTCCTGAATAAATATTAGAATAATAGTGCTGAGCAGATCAGTAAGCATGTTAACATAACAGTGAAAATAATTAATAAATAAATTGCATATGGATGAACAACTTTTCAGGAAAATGGTGGACGATCATATTTCATGTATTCTATGTTCCAATAGTTTACATATGCGTTGTTGATGAATATCAAACACATGGGCAAAAACAAAACAAAGAAAAAAAAATCAAAACACATGTACTTGTTTCGGTTCACGTTATTGACAGAAAAAGGTTTTTTTTGGGACAAAAGGTAGAAACTTTGAAGGAAGAGAAACCCAAAAAAAAGGTGCTAATTTCCTCTTACTCGCTATGAGCTTTGAGAAGTCAAAAGTTGCAGATAACCCAGAACATAAATTTAACCGGCTGAAATATTTGATATCTGAACCAAATATTTAACAAAGTTTGTAACTTTATCCTTTGAAGTTTAAACACCAAGACACCCAAATGCTGCACAGAGAGAGAGAGAGAGAGAGAGAGAGAGAGAGAGAGGGTTTTACCGAAACTGACAAGGGATGTTCTTGACCATGACAGTGGTTGTAGACAGGTCAAAGGTTGGAGGAAAAAGAATAACAGGACCGCCATTTTTGTGCTCTGAACTCGAAGCCTCCATATTCTTCTCTTCTGCTTGCAGCTTCTGTTTGTTTTTCGGCACCCATTTTCCACGTCCACCATCAAGATCAAGCTTCTTCCTTGGTCCGCAAACCCTCATGGGAGCCATTGCTCTCTTCCCATTTTTGCCCTTATACTTGTTATGCTGCAACCTTTTCCCTCTAAAAGCTGGACCTGATGATCTTGGAAAATGGAGGTTTGAAGAAGAAGAAGGGCCAGCTGGCTGTGGCTCACAAGGAACCAAGGAAGAAACTGGCAGCACTGGTTCACAAGGAACCAAGGAAGAAACTAGCAGTGGCACTGGCTCAGAATGAACAACGGGTACCAGCCAAACAGGATTGTAGGTATAATAATAGTAGTTCTGTCTGGGTTGGTATAACGGTGCATAAGTGTTCAGAGGCATTTTAGGGCGTTGGGATTTTGGATTAGAACAAGAAGCCGCTGGGAGGAGATCAAAAGCTTCCAACAATGCTTTTTGACTGAATAAAAATCAGAGAGATTTGGAGTTGTTATGTACGCAAAGGCAGTTACACTACCACTCGACCTGATGGACTGCCAACACTGAGGCTTTGGAGCTTCTTTATAAGCATATCTCAGCATGTGAAATGGACGGTAGGGATTTAAAGTTGGAGAGCCTAGCTAGGGCTAATCTTTTTTTGCATATCTCACTCAGTATGTGAAATGGACGGCAGGGATTTAATGTTGCTTTTCAGAAATTCACAATTCTGGACCATATCAGTGAAATTATGAAAATTGGCAGCGAATATTACTCATGATGTCTATTCATTAAATGCCCTCATGCCAATATTTCCATACAAGACAAACCAACCACCCCCAGCTTACATATGTGGCGGCTTCACCAGGAGAGAGAGACAGAGAGAGATACAGATACAGACAGAGAGAAATGCAGAGATGAGAGTCTTTTATAGTTTTAGTGCTTGCACCTTGTGACTTTGGTTCTCTTTTTTTCTGTATTTGCAAAACACCAGAAGTGGAAATTTGTTCTAAAAATGAACGCTAAATAACACGAAACAATGAAGGTTTTTTCTTCTTCGAAATTTAGGAAAACAAAGATACAATCGTGGAGTGATAATATGGTTATGGTTAGGTTTTACTACTTATACACGGTGAGAAAAAGTATGGAAATTTTTCTAGGAACTAGGATCATATCAACATACGTACCCAAAAAAATAAAAAAACTAGATCATATCAGAAATTGTGGAACTAATAAAATTAATTCCATTACATCTTAAACTCATATATTCTGATGTGAGAATACAGAGTGTACACGTCACATTTTAAATAAATGGAGAAAAAATCATGTCTATTCATTCTAGATGACTGTTTGCTAGTCTAGCTACATATATGTATTTATTATATTAAAAGAAGAGAAATGTTAGGGAGACCATATTTATAAACCTCCTTGCAAACAACCTCTTTAATATAGATGAGACCCATTTGTATTGTTGGGCTCCACCTCTATTAGAGAGGTGGTTTTCAAGGTGGTCTAATAATGTGGTCTCTCTAGCATGACCCTTAAAAGAAAAAGTGTAGGGTTAGTTTCAATACAAATTTTGTTCTTCCAAAGCAAAATTAAATGTTTTGAATAGTCAAAATCAATTTATCAGGATCAATTTTTATTTGTCAGAAAATTAACCGATCAATTATGATGAAAGATAAAGATAGAGTTTGAAAAGTCTATTGAAGAAAAGTTTGCTAATGTGACACACCTATATTAGCATTTCAAAATTATTGGGTTCTTAATTGTGATTCCTCTAATAACATTAGTCGTATTCCAAAGCAAAATAAAACATGTCACGTAGATATATTGGTTTTTGAAATCGTTTTTCTAACCTTTTTAATACCACCTTTGTAATTAAGTTGACATAAATAAATAAATAAAACACAATATTGGCTTATTTGGAATGTGATGGAAAAACAAAAACAAAAAAGGAAGCCTGGCAGCTTATATTCTGGAAACATTATAGTTTCTCAAAATGTTAGGACATGAATGGCAGTTTCTTCAATCTGCTGTTTGGTTACTAACCTAATATGCATTTATGATTAAGTTGGTGTTGGTTTTGGTTCATTAATTTCTCCAATGATTGATGCAAAAAGGGACTAAGTACGAGAATTATGACCTTCAAGGTAGGAAAAATGGTATGTTAGCTTTAATTCCAACTTAACATATTAGGAAAAAAAAAAAAGGGTTTCTTTTCAAAGTTCCATTCTCATCCCTAAATTTAATTAATAATTACCATATGAAATTATTTTTCGGATCGAAGAATAAAATTTCATTACGAAAAACTCATCCAAGAGCACCATATGATTATGATTAACGATCTTATTGGACTGCATCTCAACCCATTCTATCAGCAGTTCTTATTTATTTATTAATTTATTTACATTTTACTATTTTGGTAATTTGGTTCTTCTTGTTCCTTGTGTATGTGCTATAATTTCTGTAATTTTGAAAACACATCACATGCTGACTAAGACTGAAACGTTTTCTCTGAAATCTTTCACGAAAAGAACGGTGTATTTGCTGCAAAAGTTTAAGGCTAAAAAAGTTGGTCTGGGTGGGATCCCAAAATTAGAAGGGCTAGCTGCCTATGCTGCATATGGGCATTGTATATGATCACGTAACAATATTAATTAATCACGATAAATTTTTATTTAGAAATAACAAATATCAACTACTCATATTATAAACCATAGTGGCCAAGCTATTGCTAGGTCTTGGATCATATTATTATAAATATTTGTGCAATTAATTTATTTTCAATGAAAACCCTTCATAATTATGCTTTTTGGGTCCCCTCAATTACAGCTTATGTTAACTTTTCTTGTCCTCACTTTGCACTCAAGTTCGAACCAACCCCTCCTTTCCCGTAATTTAAATTAGATTTAAGTAGAATATCATTTTTTGGGCATCAAAACTTGTCGTGCTAGTGTTATTGTTTAAGTTTTGATCCCCAAACATAACATTCCGGCTCTTGATGATCATGTGACAATCATCAACTAATCAAAATAATTAATGTAAGTTGTAACATTTAGATGAACCTATAACCTATTATGTGTTCTGTTAATGTGGTTTTTCTTTTTCCGTTGGTTAAAAAACAAGAAGGAACACAACAAATGAGGTGGTGGTATTGAGGTTGTAACTGAAGAAGGTGGGTTTAGTTACCAGAACCTAGTTTTGTAAATCTGGTTGGAAGAAAAGAAAAAGGAGCTTTGAAACCCAGAAATAATCACTTTATTAGTATAGAGACAGAGAGAGAGGCTCATTTGGTTTATTATTATAAATAGCAGAGAGAGAGAGAGAGAGTGACTGAAAGAGATGGAGTTGGTTTCGCATTTAATGCATGTGTACTGGAGAGGAAGGAGGTATCGTATATGCATGGGTTTTTGACCAACTTCGATACTCGAAAGCAAAGCAAGCTTTAGGTTTCATTTTCAGTTTCAGTTTCCCCAGTGAATAATGCAAGAATATCAAAATGGACGATTTGGCCTTATCAGTTTTTCTATTTCTTAGCACACAAACGAGCCCTGCTTTAAGATCTCCAAAACCCAAAAAATCTTTAAGGCTGCAACATCTCTTTTGTAAACCCAAAGCCATTCTCTATTTCATTTTAATTCCTTTTGTTTTTTTTCCATTTCTTTCTTTCGTTTTTCTGGCAGCTTATTCCTTTATGTCTCTATCCCCCGTTTCTTTTGTTGTAAAAAAATAAAAAAATAAAGGATAAATTTACTTGGTAGCAGATTTCACTCTTTAAAATGCAAGTGAAGTATAGTTGAAGGAGTTGGACAAAAATAAAAGTAACATCTAGTTAATTTTTATTCTTTATCAACGGAGAAAAATCACTAAAGTAACATCTAGTTAATAAATATATAAGAGAAACTAGAAAAATAAAACCGTTGACATGGTTGACCATTTGTTTGACATATGAATTTCAAGAAAGTTGAATGGAAAAATGAAGGAAGGAATATTCTCCAAAGTATTTATAACATAAGAGTACATTCGGTTAAAAAAGTAACAAAAATCCCCTCAAATGTAACAAAAAAGTATAGCCATGAACATGCCATTTGTAAACTCAAACTCAATTTTGAAATTCATATAGGAAGGGGTTTCAACTTCCAAGATATTATTGCCTGCTACGTCCGGACAATCTGTGGCAGGGCAAACTATGCCCATCACTCACGATTATGACTATGAATATTAGATAAGACGTCCCTTAAATTTTATATTATATTACAAATCGTTCCCTCAGTCCCTATTGCGTAACCCTAGTAGGTCTCTAGAGAGAGAGAGAGAGAGACAGAGAGAGAGAGAGCTATGCGCAGGTTTTGGTCAGCACAAAAGTCTTATATCAATTCATGTCTCTCTGTTATTTTTCTTTCGCAGCTTTTTTAACACTCAAATTTGCAACAAGCTCAAGGTGTGTTTATCCAAATTTGCTCCACTGCAGTTTGGGGCGCCATGTTTCAGACACTTTCTTTGCTTCCCATTGCTGAGGAATCATAACCAAACATGAATATTGAAGAAGGCTCAAATTTCAACCTGATCTCTTTTTCCCATTTAACTAATTATAAAATCTCGATTTTACCCCCTTAATTCAAACACACAAATATAGAGAAGAATGTAGAAAATAAAAACTTACAAATTTCATCTCTCAGCAGTCAACACACCATGGTCCATGGCTGGCACATAAACTACACTAAGCATAGTACGAATTATAACCATGTTTCCAATTCACCCCAGAGACTGGCAATCCACATCACCCAGGGAGACAATGAAAACACAGCCAAAAAACCCAGACTGGTATATTTATACATCATATGCTAAAACCCTAAAAACTAGTTGAAGAAACAAACACAAAACAGTAAACAGAAGTAGCCAATATTACAACTGCACAGAGTTGATGTAGTCATATAACTCTATCACCTCACTTCACCTTCTGTCAGCTTCTCAACAGCATGGTGGTGATCGCTGAGGATATTATAGGCCATGCCCCTAAGAGTTTAAGGCATATGTGTAGGAGAGTTCCCAAAGGCAGAGGGTGCCCCTACACATTTCCCCACAGTTTTGAGATTGGGCAGCTCAACCCCACCATCGCATGGAGGCTCTAAGATTACAGGCAAATACTCCTCAGTGTCGCACCAAAACGCTTTCTTCTTGAAATGGTCCCTCAGAGCTTCCAAACCCTACATCACAAAACTGTCAGTCAAATCTGAAAGCTCACATCCAACAACATACTTAAAAACGTCGAGAGCAGTTCAAATAAATATAAAAAAATTTGAAAGCCAAAAACTTTTTAGTGTCAGAATTAGAAACTTAACCTGAAGTTTGGCACATGTTACTTCACGGGTCTTGTTGTTGCTGATGACCTCTTCCCACATTTTCTCGTGGAATTTCTTGTAAAATCTTGAGGCCGCGACAGCACTGGTGAAATTCACAAAGGCATAGCCCAGATTGGCTGCCCTCCTGCCATACCAAAATTGCATGGAAGAAAACTATTTTAACATACAAAATTTTGGATCCAATCATCCAAGAAAATGACACAAATTAACAATATGATTTTGGAAAGTAAAAACTCAGTCTCTGTTTATAAAAACATCACTCACTGAAAGTCCATTGGAAGATACACGAAATCAAACTCAGATTTAATGGGATCATCTGAGTTCATGCAGGCCTGGATGTTCTCTGCGCAGCAGTGCTTACTGAGGAAGCTCAGCAGATCACCCCTCCTGCATAGATTAATAAACTATTATTATTAACTCAATAATTCACATGTTTTTTCTATGAAAATTTATTATTAATCAATTCTGTGCCCTCAGACCAAACATGTTTATCCTCTTTAGCACAAAAGTAGATTAGAGACAAAAGGGCTCAAAGAAAGAGCGACAAAACAGAGACTAAACTCCCTCTTACACGCCATGAACAAACAATTAACAGTAATGAAAAGTCAAAATTGAAAATGGTTGAACCAGACATGAACCAGGTAACATTTGAACAAATTGTTGATGCATAAACTGCAAATAAATAAATAAAATTAAGGGAAACAAAAACAAGAAAACCCAAAATAGTAACACAGAGAGAGAGAGAGAGAGAGAGAGAGAGTTTACTGAAATTGGTTGGGAATGTTTTTGATCATGATGGTGGTAGTGCTTGAGCCATTTTGCACATCAGGACTTGAAGGGAAAGGAATTACATCACCACAACCAGCATTTACAACTCGGGCTTTGGTTCCCCTTATAATCCTCTGACGCGACCCCGTTCTACCCTTCTCGGCCTCCAGGACTTCCTTCTTGGGCACCCATTTGAGAACCCGACAAGCACCTACCACTTGATGATGATCATCCCCAAGCTCTTTCAATGGCTTCCTCAGCCTCGCAGGTAAAAATCCCCTCTTCCCCTTGTAAACATTCTCTCTCAGCACCCTTTTCGTAGTTTTGACTGCTGCTGCTTCCATGTTCTGTTTGAGACTCACAATTGTTTTTGGGTTTGGAAAGTTGGGTTGTCTCCAGTGACAAAAATAGTACATGGGTTGATGAAGATTTTGAAAAGCATAAGGAGGGTGAAGAGGATAGAAATGTCTTTTGCACACATAGGTTTCAGTTCTGTTCAAGAAAAATGGAGGAGCTTCAGGGTTCAGAGCTTTGGAGGACATCTTTTGAGTTTGTGGTGTCTGGAAATACAAAGAACCGAAGAGAGAGAGAGAGAGAGAGAGAGATAGAGATAGAGAGTTGGGGACTGAGCTAAAATGGAAGAAGGAAAGGATAGTGTTTATAAAGAAAAGGAAAGGAGATATCAAAGGTTGATCGGATCGGACGGTGGGGATTGAAGCAGAGAGTGGGTTTTCAGAATGGGATTTTCTTTCACGTTTCTGGATATGGGGATCCCTGAAATGATGAAAATCGGGACTCGAGTTTACTCAGCATGGCTTTACATTTAATGTTCTCAGCCAAGGCTTAAGCATTGGCGGCGTATAATATAACATGAGATCCAGAGTGAGCAGAGAGAAGAGAGAGGGAAGAGAGTTTCATGGTTTTGTACTTGGACAGCGCGACAGCGGTGACTACTTTTTCTCTGAGTTTTCAGAGCACCAAAACGGCAAATTGTATGAAAATGAAAAATATATTAACAAAACGAATAGTTATCTGGAATTCCTTGGACAGAGAGCAGCTATGCTTAGGTTTATAGGGGGTGGTGGGATGTCAACCTATTGCTTCCTTCGAACTAGTTTTAATTTGCGTAATTACATTCATTATTTTGATAACTTGTTTAATTAACCACACTTTTTTACCATTGGACTAAATTGTGCAAGGTTAATCCAAATGATGATGTCATTTTAGCTTGCAAAATAAACTTTGGTTTGTGCAAGAATTGAAAGAAAAAAAAAATTGTTAAATTTTGCAATTTTGAGAAATGTTAGATATTTTTTCTCATCTTTTTATTCTTGCTTTTCTCATTCAGTTTGTGACACGTATATTTCACTCACATATAAATGAGACTAAATTAAAAAAGACAAGAGGGAAGATAACTAGCATTCCTCTTCAACAATAGTACACCTGCATGTTTGAAATTTGTTCATCATCCGAAACTCAGCCCGTGCATTGTTGAGCACCAATTCTATATTAATAAACCCAAATTTTTGTTTGGTTAATTGTTAATAACTTTTTATGTCTCTCGTTATCTGGGAAACATAATATTGTGCTGAAAATGTCGAGGAAGTGAATAGCAGGCTCTGTTTGATCAATTTAAAACGCATTAACTTTCTCAATGATTGATTCATCGGAGTCGAATAAAATGTTATCATTGGCTTAATTAAAAACTTAACATATTTGGTGGGTAAATTGCTACTCCAGATTTATTTCAACCTCTTATTGGTGCCACCTCTCTTAGAGTTTGCCACGTGTTTATATTTAAATAACCATAATTAAACATGTACATTCAGACGCAATAAATTATGAACAAATATCTTGCAGTTTTGTCTATAGTTGTTATATTTATTTAGGGTTTACGTGGAAAAATAGAATTTGGGTGTTTAGCACATAACTTCGAAGTAAGCTTGCTTGATGCCTCAATTACTTGTACTTTCTTGCTTTTATGTCTTGGGGAGGGATTGACATCACAAGATTCTTCGTTCTTATTAATCTGGAATGGGTTTATCCATGGATAGTACTTACTCAACATACCCATATACTAATGATGGAGCTCAGAAGCGCTTACAGCTCCATAGACGTAGGCACATTGCCGAATCACATTAATTTTTTGGCATTTTTACATTGTTTTCTTTCTCTTGGTTGAGTTTGTGATTTCCGTTATTAATCGATCCTAACATTATATCATAATATTGAAAAATTCACAAATTTTGTTGGTATTTTACTTTAGGGGGTTATTATTGTCACGTGAGAAAGGACAAATTAAAACTCATTTGACTCAATATTTCAAAATCCAAAAGGAACATCTTATTTGATAATATGATTCAAATAAGAAAATTAAACAAATTAGTAATTAATGAGTAGTCAAGTCAAGGGTTTAGATGAAACTTGCAAAGCCTCTTTCTTGTCCTTTGTATATTAGGGTTTAGACTGAATCGAGGCTTTCCTTAATTTTGCAAAGCATTGACCACTGCGAAACTTTTGCTGAGATATAAAATAGCATGTGTTTCAGCATTGCACAATTTGAGGCAAAAAGTTGGTATGAGAATCCCAACATCAGAAAGTCCAGGGTGGCATTGTAACTTCCCACGTTGAATTCTTCCACTTCGTTTTTACAAGTCATATTCTCACTCAACTCCTTGCATGGAGATCCAGTAAAAAGTTTTTTTTGTATTCTGTACATTTATCCTCCTCTCACTTTTTACATGCAGTAACTTTGTTTAAAAGTTCATGTGAAGTATTTGATTTCTTCTAGTAAACATTGAAAATAATATAATTTTAAACATACGTATTTGACTTCTTCTAGCAAGATTCATTGGAGAATTTGGGCTTCAAATACAACAAGAACAGCCCAATAGGTAATTTGCTCATCTTGCCCACCGTCATGACCTGGCCCGAAAACAGATTTGGGTCTCTCCTCTATAGGCCAGCCCATAGCTCTTGAGTGCGTCTCCTCGCTCGACTGCTCCAGGGACCAACGTGCGTGCGTCCAGTCTTCCTCCTCAGTCCGACGGCAACTCCTCCATCTTCTCCATCTGTAACTCCTCTTCTTCCTTTTTTCTTTCTTCTTAAGTCCTATTCTTCGTCCTATTGCAGTTTCCTAAGAAGCATGGACACGGATACGAATACGGCGATACGATACGACACGACACGGGGATACTGTAAATTTTCAAAAACTAGGATACGATACGTCATGGATACGGTTATTAAAAATATATATTAATATATATTTATAAATATATATAACTTAAAACAAAATTTTAAATAAATAAAAAATTGAAAATTATAAATATAGTGTAGCATTTTGGGCTTTCTTTTCTGATTCTTTTATGTTTTTAGGCATGTATAGCTTTTTTCACTCAAACATATCATTACCCAAAGCCCATTTTAATACTATTGCTTAAGACCCAAGCCCATAAACAGATCTATGAAAAATATATATATTACAAATCCTGTTTTAGCAAACGACGTCGTCGCTTGAGATAATAAAAATTAGGTCAGTCGATCTTCTTCTTCCTCGAGCGCCGATCTCTCTCTCTCTCTCTCTCTCTCTCTCTCTCTCTCTTCACACGCAGCGCCCAGGGGCTCCTCAACAGCCCCTCAACGGCAAACTTCGTCTGGAGGAACGTATCCGAAAAGTCAGATACTCGTGTCGAGAATGTCGGATACACGTATCCGTTAGTCAACTAACGTATCCGTTGACTGCGATACGTATCCAATGCGTATCGGACCGTATCCGAAGCGTATCATATCCAAACGAGTATCCGATACGGGATACGCCACTAAGTTGGCGTATCCATGAGTTTCTCAGCAACCAAACTATAAAAGTAAGTTTTCTCTCTCCTCCTCTCTCAATAAAATGTCTCTGCAACAGTTTGTGAGTTGGTCGAGTTTCAATTAAAACGGTTATCTTCAATCAGAAATGGGAAATTAAAAGAAAGTTGTTCACAAGTTTCTCTCTATTTTTGCAATTTTTTTTTTCTCAAATTTAATGTTTGTTGAGAAATTCTTGTTTTCAATTTGTATGTGAAGGTCAATGGCGTATAGAGGTCGTGGACGCGGTGGATTTGGAGGAGGTGGCGGCGGTTTTGGCTATGCCACTCAAGTTCCTTTTGAGCTTTTTCCTGTGAGTTTCTCTTTGCTGCAGTTTTTGCTCAGGACTAATTTACAAAGCTACAATTTGAGTCTTCATCTTGATTTTTGTTGATTTTGAACTAGTAATGGCCAAATTTGAAATAATATGTTTCTGCAATCGGTTCTATTTTTATTGCAATTGGTTCTATTTTTGTTGCAGTTATTGACAAGTTTTGCTATGATATTGGCAGTTTGCTATTTCTCATATTTAATATAAAACTTTTCTTTGCAGGATATTGATTTGCCTAATGTCAAAGGTATACTTGATCCAGATAAAAAGATAAACCAGGGTAAGAGTGAGGAAGAAAACTTAGTCAATCAAAGTCGCAAGTTTCAAAAAATATGGAAAGGCTCTCCTTTTTATCTTGAGCAGACCACTTCAAAGGGTTAGCATGATCTACTTTAGAACTCGTTGTTTATGTTTTTTTGTCTATCAGTACATGCAGTCAAGGAATTAAGCAATTTGTGAAGCATGTTTGATTTGTTTTTCCCTTCCTCTTCTAGCTAAGATATTAATCATGGTCTATTGTGGAGAGAATTCATTATTTTGGTATGTTTGAAATCATGTTTGTTTTTTGTTTTTTTATAAGAAGACTATCAACCTTGTAGTGATGCTTCAATGCTGTGTAAAAGTACAGTTCTGTTGTGAAATTCAATATGATTCATATATGTTGATCCCTTTAATATTTTTATGGTTGAAGATAAAAGTACATATTTACTGTGAATCTGAAATTGATCTCACCAAGATTTTATAGTTAGATGTAAGGAGAAGTTCAAACATCCCTTCCAAAACCAACACCCAATCTTATGTTTGTGAACATTATGCAAAGTGGCAAACTATCATAAAAAGTTCAATATGAGTTTTTAAGGTGATTTGTTCTATAGTTGCATTTTATTTAATACCATATTGCTTTTATTCTCATTTTAAATCATTTATTTGGCTTCTTTTGAATTTATACCAGATTATGTTGTGATAGTAATACACTTATTGAACTTGTGGTTTCAGAGAGGCAAAACACAGAAGTAGAAAGATATTCTGACAGGTTGAAGCCAAAAACCACGATAAGACGCGGTGCTCTTTTTGATATATTGGAGCTCAAGGGATTTCCCCAAGAACTGACTGGAGGTTTGTAATCTGAAAATCATGTGAAAAAAAAAAATGGGAATGATATCCAATGTTCTACTTTGGTTTTGTGGTTTTCTTTTTGCGTTTTACATGCTTGTTGTTGCAATGGTGTTTCAGGTTCAAGGGCGCAGCAACCAGGCCGAAAGAGAGTTCGATGGAATCCTGACTCAGGTTCCATGAGACTGGATACTTTGTTCTTCTGTTGTCTTGTTTAATCTGTTTTTTTTTCCTTCTAATCATTGGGAATTTTGACCCAAACTGATTAAAAGATCATCACTCTTACAGAGCTGCAGAAGTTAGATTTATTTGAAAAGCTTGAACAGCGTCAGGTATGAAAAAGTCTTCATAGTCTCCCTAACTACAACATGTTGTGTCAAATATCACTGTACCAATATCTATCTATGAAAAGGATCCAAATGAAAGTTTGAAGATGCTTGGTCATAAAATTTATTTTCATAAAAGGTTTAATTTTTGTATGCATTGTTGATAATTCTTCTCATTTGTAGGGTAATAATGATGGAAAAGAAAAGAAAGAAGGTGAAGGTGAGGATGAAGATGAAGAAGAAGAGGAGGAGGAGCCAGAAGAAGACTTCAGTGATGATGATTATCAGAAGGTTCGTATAGGAAATCTTGGGTCTTATATATCTATTTGTTTCTTTACCTTATTTATAGGTAATCACTTCAAAATGGTGATAGGTTGTACTCTGTTTATGTTCACTGTTGGGATTTTCATTTCTTATATGTGCCACCTGATTCCTCACTTATTCGTTAGAAGTTCTGTTAACGAAAATTCAAGTTTGGGACTAGGAGGTGTGTGGTTGTTTGGCTGTCCATGTGTGGGAAAGTAATATGTTTTTAATACAACTTTGATCTTGCAGAACCAAGATTTCGATGACGATGATGATGATTTTAATATGGAAGATGATGGTGATGGTAGGAACCTTCATTTGATACACTACATTTTTCTCATACTATTTTAACATGGAATAATTGAGCTTGTGGTGAGCTTACGCTGATGGGTTTAATGATGCAGATGAACCTCTTTTGTAGTGAGACGTTGTCGCATACGAGGCTGCTCAAAACATACACAAATCTCCCTCATTTCTCTTCCATCAAATGGAGTATCCGGCTATTGTTTGTTTTCTTGTAGGATTGTACATTCAATTACTAGTTTTTTGTTACAAAGCTCTTGCTCTTCCAGGAAAAGATATCTGTCTAATGTGTCGATGATTACAAATAGAAAGTAGGTTATGTGGAATCAAAATGTGTAGGTTAGGCAATGGATTCGATTCCCCGTCTTTTTGGTTTTTAATATTGGTAATTAGGGCTTGTAGTTTACTTAAGCTTGCAATCGACCCTAAATCTGTTAAATTTGTTAAATGGGTGTATGAAAAGTTGACAAGCTAGCACATTGCCCTATCCTCCCGACCAAAAATTGATTAAAAACGTTTATGTTACCGCAGTAAGTTCCAATCATGGACGGCAATTGTTGAATTTTTAAAAAAAAAGTAAAATGTTGAAGACTTTGGTTTTAGAAAGAGAATGAAACCTTATAATTCCTTTCATACAAAAATGCTGCTAGAGTTGATCTTTCTTTGTTACACACAAAATTTGAGTGTAATTTTTCTTCATACACAGGAGTAAGTTTCGAAACACAGCCCATACTTCCACTATGGTGGGGTGGCAAGTTAAATCACGTGGGTCCCACGTGACCAAACATGAGCAGGCTGAACGTGAAGGGCACTCATTCAATCATGTGGGCGAATCCAACGGCTGACAAGAGATCACCGACGCAACAACGACATAACGGTTCACTGGGCCCACCGAATTCCCTCACACTCTTCTCCTCTTCCAGGCCACATTATTATATAAACCTTCCGCCTTTGAACAAGCAAATAGATCAACTTCAGAATCAGACCGTGGAAGAAGAAGAAGAAGAAAATTAGAACTTGCAAATCTATCGATCTAAGTTAGACAAGGAGATTCGACGGTCAGGATTCAATCAGGAAAATGTCGTGGCAGGCGTACGTCGACGATCACTTGATGTGCGACATCGAAGGCCAACATCTCACGGCCGCGGCCATCGTCGGTCATGACGGAAGTGTGTGGGCTCAGAGCTCCAGCTTCCCTAAGGTTCCTTCTTCAACTTCCTCTGTGATTCTTTTTATTTTTTTAATTTTGTGCTTTTTTGCTTTTATTTTGTATGATTTATCTCATTAGATCTGTGCAAATTGGCTCTGTTGGTTTGCTCGGAAAATCTTTTCACAATAGAGGAATTGAATTGAAAATGCGAGGTTGTGTAACAGATTAATACTGATTAAAGCGTTGTGCTCGGAATTGAAAAAGGATTCGTGATTCTAACTGATTGAGATCGATCGATATGATTTGTGATTGATATTTTTTAAAAGGATTTGTACTCCGCTTGTTGAGATTTCTGCATTTGAGCTTTGTTTCGATGCCGAGAAAATGTTTTCTGTTTGTTTGCCAATGGCCTTTTAATGCTAATGCGATAGGAATTCAGATGCAGGACATTTTGGATGTTTTTTCTTGATTTTAATTGAAAATGTGGTAGTGAGTGAGTGTGAAATTGATTTTGGTTATTTATAAGCAGTTTAAGCCTGAAGAAATTGCGGCGATAATGAAAGATTTCGATGAGCCAGGGTCTCTTGCCCCTACTGGATTGCACCTTGCTGGCACAAAGTATATGGTTATTCAAGGGGAGGGAGGAGCTGTAATTCGTGGAAAGAAGGTTTGTTTGTTTTGTTTTTCTGCTATATATGCTTTACACAAGCACCTGAATTTCATATCATCAAACCACAGTTTTTAAGTTTGGACATTTGGATTTGATTTCACCCGACCATTTGGTATAAATTCTCAATGCATACTTAAGAGCATACAATGACATTTCCGTCGAACTACTTTCTTAATTTTGCCTTTGAATTTCACAATAAAAGGAGTTTACATGAAGAATGCTATGTTTTCATGAAATTACATCCATAAGCTTACTTTTTGCATATGACAAGTGAGCGTGAAATGTGACCATTCTATGAGCAAGCATGTGAACGAATTGATAGGCTCATCAACTGGTTTAATTTGAGAATTTTACCCAAGTGTTGAATTGTAGTCCTATAGTGGAAATCCTTTATTCAAAATGTGGAGATTAACTGAATATTCATACATTTTTCATTTCTGTAATTTCATAAAAGAAAGGTCTATTGACGTCATTTAGAGAAAACACAGGTTTACTAACGTAATTTGCACTATAAAGTGTTCAATGAAGACTGTAAAAGTCATCCTTCTCTCACCTTCTTACTTTTTAAAATTGTTAACCATCAATTCAATCGGTTGATGTTCCTTCTTGTTGCAGTCAACATTCTGCCTGTGATTGATTTGATATTATTGTAGGGCTTTAGGTGATGGTATGTCCTTAAAGGAATAATCCACCTCAAAAGTTCCTCTAAAGTGTTATTTAATTTTTCTTTTGGGTTGCTCATTTATAGTCGCACATACTGACTAAAGTGCAAAAACACATGGATGCCAAATTGTGTAATGCACTTTATTTTTTGAAATTTTAGTACAATTATCACTTTATGAGGTCCATCACCTCTTTTTTTTCCTTTCCTTAGATAGAGCTGTATATGCTTGCAACCACCATATAATTGCACGGATTTGCCTTTTCTGATGTTCTGCTTGCTGTATATTTAGTGCAGATTGGGTCATTCAAAGTGTAATGAAGTTTATTTTGATTTGATTTGATTTTCCTGCAGGGTTCTGGTGGCGTTACTGTGAAGAAAACTGGCCAGGCTATGATTTTCGGTATGTACGAGGAGCCCTTGACACCAGGGCAGTGTAATATGATCGTGGAGAGGTTGGGAGACTACCTGATTGATCAAGGCCTATAGGTCATCTCAACATTCATATTTTTTCGATTTTTTTTGTTTTTTTGTGGGCTTTGCATCTACTTTCCTACTACGGATTTGAACCATGTGCAGATGGTGAGACGGAAGCAGGGGACTATTTGGTGTTCTAAGATTGTTTTTTTTTTTTGGGGTTTCTTCTTTTCTTGATTTGTGTATTTTATTCACCCCGCCGTTTGCTCCTACTGAGTCTGCTGCCTTTTTTATGGTTTTGCATACCCTTGGATTCCATCTTTGTTACGATATGATAAAAACGAATGTTTCTGCTATAAATGAAATGATTTTGGATTTAAGTCTTCCCCTTTTGTTATTAAGCCAATGCATTTCGTTCATGGACATTTTGAACTGTGGCTTGGCTCAAGTTTTGAATCTCACAATTTGTGACCAATCGACTTTGGGCTTCATGCGAGTTCACTTTTTATCTATCTTTTCAGCTTCGGTTAGACCTCAAGTTTCAAAAATAATAAAAAAGAATAAAACCGAGTATAGCTGCGCGGCTATATTATTTTTTAATTAAAAAATTACAAAAAACTGAGTAGCCGGGCGGGAAAGTAGTATAACCGCACGGCTATATTCATTTTTTCTAATTTCGTATAGACGCTCTTTCGAATTTTTAGAAAATACATTTTTTTAAAAGAAATAGTCTAGCCGGACGGCTATACTCGGTTTTTTGAATATAGCCGACCGGCTATACTGGGTTTTCCCATTTTTTGAAGTAATAGAGCCGCACGGCTCTACTATGTTTTTAAACTTTTAAAAAAAGGAACTGTATCGCCGAGCGGCTATACTCGGTTTTTAATTTTTTAAAAAGAAATCGTATAGCCGATCGGCTATACGCTTTTTTATTAATCTCTGTTTTTAAAGAAATAGTATAGCCGCACGGCGATACTCTGTTTTTCCAAATTTTTTAAAAAGAAATCGTATAGCCGACCGGCTATACTTAGTTTTTTCAATTTCTTTATAGAAATAGTACCGCCGCTCGGCTATACTCTGCTTTTTCCAATTTTATGGTATAGCCGCTCGGCTATACTTGGTTTTTTTATTTTTTATTTAAGAAATAGCCATACGCTTTTTTAATTATAGAAATCGTATAGCCGTCTATACTCAATTTTTTTATTAATCTGGGTTTTATCCAATTTTTTTTTTAAAAAGGGCTATACTCGGCTTCTTCTATTTTTTTTTAAAGAAATAGTATAGCCGCGCGGCTATACTAGGAATTTTTTTCCAATTTTTTTAAAGGAATAGACAACCCATTGCCATCAAAACTGCATTGACAAAGCTCAACCACATTATCTTTTCCAGAAATCTTTGTTAAATCAATTGCTCGGAAAGATTTGGTTGTATAGGTTAAACTTGAAGAAAACAAGAAATCAATAATCAAAACATACCGGCCAGACAAAACTCGATCCATGTCTCCGCTACCCACGCATAAACTTTTCATTCTGATATGAATCCTTTTGGCCTGCAAGGGACACAACCACTTAATTCAGCCCCATTTTGTCTCTGCTTCCAGATACGTATAGCTGCCATCATAAAAATGAACACGAACCAAAAGACTATAATCCATGATTCTCTCTGCTTCCAGAAATTGACAATCCAAAGAGATAGAATTCAATAAAAGGGGATAAAGTTGCTTCTTCTAGGGCCTTACTTCATAACCTCTAATAAGAGAAAAAATGGTCATCCAACAAGAAATAATCAACCAAAAGATAGAACTAGAAGTTCCCTCACTATTGAAGCATGCTTCCCAATAGAGTATCTAAAAACCAAAAACACCACCACATCAAACACCAGCCTCCCCAGCTTCCCCATCACACTCCCAGATACAAATCCTGGGAAAAGTCCTCTCCGCCAAGCCCCCTGCTCCGTCCACCGACGAAACGGGCTATACTATCGTCAGATTCTCGGTTTTTTCGAATTTTTTTAAAAAGAAATAGTAAAGCCGGGCGGCTATACTGGGTTTTCCCCTTTTTTAAACGAAATAGCCGCCCGGCTATACTCTTTGCTTCAATTTTTTTAAAAATAAATAGTACAGCCGCTCGGTTTTTTCCAATTTTTTAAATAACGAATAGTATAGCCGACCGGCTATAAATGGTTTTCTCGAATTTTTTAAAAGAGATAGTATAGCCGCACGGTCATACTCTATTTTATTTTTTTACTCACGAATAGTATAGCCGCGCGGCTGTACGCGGATTTTTTTTTTAATACATAGTATAGCCCGGCGGCTATACTCTTTTTTTATTACAGAAATTGTATAGCCAATCGGCTATACTCGGTTATTTAATTTTTTTATAAAAGAAATCGTATAACCGGTCGGCTGTACTTGGTTTTTCCGAATTTTTTAAAAGAAATAGTATAGCCGAACGGCTATACTCGGTTTTTTCGATTTTTTTTTGAAATAGTATAGTCGTGCGGCTGTTCTGGTTTTTCACATTTTTTGAAATAAATAGTATAGCCGCCCGGCTGTACTCGGCTCCTTTATTTATTTATTTATTTATAAAATATTTATAATAAAGAGTATCAGCTTCGGTTAGACCCCCGTGTACGCTTTTCTTTGAAGCCCATCACTTTTTCAGTTTCAGCTAATATTTCTTCTCTTTATTTTCTTAATGATGTAATACACAAAAATTAAAAAAATAAAGATAGCAATTTTTTTTGAGCTGATTTTCCCACTCATCTTTTCTCCACTTACATTCCCTTTTGCTTTTTAATATTTTTTAATCAATTGTATTCTTTTTTGTTCTTTCTCTTTTCTATCTACCCTTATCCTACATTAATTTCTTTTTATTTCATTTTTATATTATTTCTTTTTCTTATACTTAATTTTCCAACTTATACTCTATTTTCAGTATTTTTTTTTCATTTAATCGAGTAAGAAATAATTAACACTGTATATTTGTCTAAATAAAATTATATGGTCCACCTGCTGCAAACACTCATGCCCTAGGAATAAACTTGCAGCCATAGTTTCTTTTGTTTTTTTTTTGTTTTTTTTTTGAAAATGCAATAAATTTTAATGTAAAAGACAATAAAATATAGAGATGGCCAAAGTGACCATAAAGAAAGAGTAACTAGACTGAACAAAATCCTCATATACTCAATACGAGAGTTCAAATTAAAATCACAACTTTAGTAACATATACAAAAGAGGATTTAATTTAACCAAACTGTATCATTCCACTTAAACCATCACAACATGGGTTGCTAAAAAATAAACCTATATGGTGGCTAGGAAAATTCAACCATATAAAAGCTATAACCACAAATAAACCTTGCAGCCATATCAATCAAATTCAACCAAGTTCATCCAATAATGCTTCAAAAGTATTAAAAAGCAAATGGAAGTGTAAATGGAGAAAGAAGGGTAAGGGTAGAATAGGAAAGAGAATGAACAAAAGAGAGTAAATGGAGAAAAGTGAGTGGGGAAATCAGCTCTTTTATAAAAAAAAATTATATGGAAAGATAGCACGTTCAAAATATAAAGAGCCATTGATTTTTCTTGATTAAAATATAAGAATTAAGATGTGAAATGTGGACCATTGGGCTGGAATTGGGTTACTCAAAATTGAAGCCCACATAAAGCATTTCATACGACCCAAATCCATTTTGAAGGGGTATTTTCGTAATCAAATTGGCCAGCCACAAAAACCCTAGTGTATATTTGTTCTCCTATATATACACGGTGCACGCAGATCTCTTTTCATGGTCATGGCCCTAGCCGTGTACCTGTGTGTGGCTGCCTCTGCGTATCTATTTACGTTGTTGCAACTTGCGTGTATGATTTTGATTTTGGTTTAGGGTTTTGATTGATGTTGAGTGGGTTTGGATGAGCAGGGATTGTGTGTATCGGCGTAGTGCTTGAATCAATGCACTCTGATCCGAAAGAGTTCCCTGCAATATAAAATTCGGGGAAGGTGGGCAGTTGTTTTTCATGTTTACCCATTGAAATTTCAACAATCATCTTCCCCATACTTCCTCTCTCTGTATTTCTGTTTTGTTTTGTTCTCTATAATTTCTAATCAAAAGGTCTGTTTCACAAAAACATGAAATAGCTAGAATTTAATGGTATGCCTTTCGCGAATTGCTTAAAAGTATTATTTGGATTTGCCTCCTCTCATTCAGTCATTTGGGTAAACTAATGGCTGCCTATGCAATTTGATCTACTCATCAGAAAATGACCTAAAGTAAAATAAATTTGCAGAAACCCTGTTTGGGGACTAAGAATAAATCCCAGCTTGGGCAGAGCTCACAGAGAGACCAATTATCATCTATAGAGTAATTAGAGGTCCATTTGGGCCAACTTGGGATTTGGGTCTTAAAATATTCGCTCTCTCTTGAGTGAATAGGCAGGCCACAAATTTTAGAAGATGATGCATTCTGGTTTTCCTGTTTATGGGCTTTTGGCCCACACTAAACTGAAAATTAAGGGCCCGTCTGGTAACGTTTTCGGAGAGTGTTTTCAGAGAATATTTTCAGAGAATGAAAACAAGAAAACAAATTTGCATTTTCAGGAAATGAAAATGCGTCTGGTAGATTAATTAAAAAACATCTTCAGAAAACAAAAACAATAAAAACGTGTTTGGTAGTACAATTGTTTTTCAGGTGTATTTTTTATAATTCTGATATTTTTATAGGCTAAAATTATTATAAACAATGAAAAAAATTAAAGCTAAAAATCTATCTTATCTCCTTTCTTTTTTCTTTTCTTTTTTTCTTCTTTTTCTCCTTTTCTCTCTTTCCTCCTCTTTCTTCTTCTTTTCCTTCGCACGGCTGTTTCTCTTTTTCTTCTTCTTTTCTTCTTCCATCCTCATTTCTTCTTCCTTTCCTTCCCAAAGCCATTTCTTTTTTCTCATTTTCTTCCTCTTTTCTTCTTCCTTTCCTTCCCAGTCCGCACCCACTCCTCCTTCCTTCCATGGCTTGAATCCCATACACCCACCCATCTCTCTGTCTTTGTCTCTCTCTAGTTCCACTAATTAATGGTTGTGGTGGTTTGATTGGGTGATGATGGTGGTTGAGCTGGGTATATGGTGGTTCTTCTTCTTGTCTCTGTTTTTCTTTTCTTTTCTTTCTTCCTCTGTATTTTTTTTCTTAGTTTGCAGATTTGTGTTATTTTGGGTCAGAGAAGATGGGTGTTGTTCCTGTTGGTAGAGAGGAGTGAGCCAAGCCAGAGAGAAGAGTGGTCAAGAAAGGGGAAGAGAAGAGAAGGGTGAGCGAGGAGAGAAGAATTTTGATTTTTGGTCTGATAGGGAGAGAAGATTGAGCGAGAGAGTGTTTTGAGCGTTTGTTTTCTGGGAGAACAAAAACAACTTTTTTTTGTTTTGGCCAAGTAAACGTGAAATTGGTTTCATTTTATGAAAACATTTTCAATGTTTTCTGTTTTTGCCCACCGAACACGTTTTTGCTTTGTTTTTGTTTTTTGAAAATGAAAATAAGCCTCTAAAACGTAAACGAACGGGGCCTAAACGATCCGGATAGCAACCTTTGCACGTAAATGACTGACCTTAGCGTAATCCTTAACAATTATTCAACCTCATAGACGTAGTAAACAAATAACATTCATGGTTGTTTGTTTTCGGAATTTTGTTGATGATGGTTGTAATAAGGTGAAAATTCACAAGGAATTGGCACAGAATTTGGTATCTTTGTTTTGGAAATGAAGTTTCATTCCTTTCGTTCAAAAAAAAAAACACACAGGAAAGTCACAAAACAAGGAATTGGTACAGAATTTGGTTCAAAATAAACAAGAACCTGGGCTCAATCACCAAAAGATTCATCCAACATTTGGTTCCAATTTCCTCCGCTTTCTCAGCAACCAAAGATAGAGAGTGAAACATGTGATTGGAATGTTGCACAAGTGTGGACAGGCCCACAGGGCTAGACACTGGCACTGGCAGGCTAAAGGCCTATTCTGGATTGTTCTTAGCTGGTGTGCCAAGGTTTTGCTTGCCCAAGGGCCCATGGAATCTCCATCTAATGTTAATGCAAATTTTAAAATAATGGAAGTCAGATTGGCTTTTTAATGGTCCCCCATCACTCAAAAGATTTAGGTGAGGTATCCCTGCCTAATTAAGTGGTCCAAATCCAATTAGGGTTTGCTAGCATGGTGGTAAACCAAAACTGTTCATGTTTATCATCTTCATATGGTCCATATGGATTTTAGTGTTAACGGTCTTTCAAGGGTTCGATTTTTATTTTCTATTCTGAAAGAGATATAAATCTAACTAATCATGGTGATTTTACTTTCGTCAATTGACCACTACTTGATAGATCGCTTGAGTATAATGCATGGTGGCTTGCTCCCCCATATCCACTCTACAGAACTTCTCTCTTGGTTCTTCTGGACCTCGCTCTTCTGGTGATGATGACGGCTAACTTAGTTTAGGGTTAAATTTTTTTAGTTTTTGGGTAATTTGTGGGCTTTTTATTGTTTTGGGCCTTCTATCTTAGTATTTTAGGTTGAGTTTTTATTTTGTTATGGAGCCCATGTTTTTGTATTTTTGGCTTCTTTGTAAGTTGTTGTATATTTATTTGGCAATGAACGACCCAAAAAATAAAAACCAAACTTTCGTATCAATGATTTTCTCCCTCAATTTAAGTTTTGCACTCAAAATCTTATGACGGACCCTGAAATGCCTAACAAATCAGTAAACAAATTTGATGGCAGATGTTTGATAAAATGTTTGAAGACATGAGAATGGAAAATGTTTGATAAAATGTTTGAATTCAGAATCCCCAACTCCAAAACAAAATGAACTTTCTTGTTGTCTTGTTTTGTGGCATTTTCAAATTTGGTGGATTCATTTCATGCATGCTTCAACATTACCATCATACCAATTTGTATTATTGTTCTACAACCTCTTTGTACCTCATTGATATATTATGGGAATAAAGATCAAGAAATATTTGATGACTTGTAGAACATGATCCTTGAAGCATCATTTTCCAAATATCTTCAAGGGGACCTCACTCAAGGTGCTGCCTCCTTCAATGTCCCCAAAAACCCACTTTTAGAATATGCAACACCACCTCATGCCACATTGATGTGTAATTCAATTAGGATCATGCACATTGGGGCAGGTTGATTTCATATCTCACCTTAGAATAATTGGAGCAACCACCAATTATCCCATGAGAAGAAATAAAAGTATATATATATATATTCTATCAACACAACTCATCACAAATTAAAAATGATTGCATTTTGAATCAATCTTTTCAAGTTGGGCGGTGGGTTGATGTGGGGTTCTTTTGTACTCGACTTGAGAAACCTCATACCATATGCATATGGAATTCTTGTGGTGTCTCTAGACTCTCTACCATTCCCCTTTCAATTATATGGTGCAAAGTGTTTTTGATTGATTGCCATGTCCAATATCCAGGCTGGCTGTGAGCATTTCTCATGGTTCAAGCAAGTCATTTATGGAAGGCAAATATTGTTGGACTTCTTCTCCTGTGGCAACCACAAAAAAGAAAAAAGAATAAACGGCTTCTCTCAATTTTCCCTTGGCATGGCAAGTGCTCTACCGCTGAAAGCTATATATACGTAAAAAGGTAGAAGAATATTATGACCAACCAAAAAAGCAAGCTGAAGAAGTTGTATTCTTACTTCTTATCTTGATGATTGTATGAGAAATAGTGAAAGAACACAACCATTTCTAAGGTTTGATTACTTTGCTGTAAAGTAGATGAAAAAGGAAAATAGTAAAGTACTTAAGTAACTAATCAGCTGTCTAGTATATGACATTATAAAGTGAGTGAAAGAAGATTAAGAGCCAGACCCCCCAACAAACACAAGAACAAGTTGAGAAACTTTATTGAATTAATTCTTGAGTCCTTTTTTTTTAATAGAAAAACTAGAACAAACTGTAAAGTTAGATCTCAGGTTCACAGCCTCTGTCTGGAAAATCTTAGTAGATAATATAATACAAGTTACCCCATCACTTTTAAGTTTTAAACTATACTTAACTAACATTAGGTAAAATAAAGCAAGCAAGTTATCAAATCTTAATACCTTTGCCCAGGTAGGTAATGAGTACCTCTCTCTCTCTCTCTCTTGCAAAGTTGCAAGTATAAAACTTTTTTACATCAAAGTTGGTGTCTCTATCTTTCTTTGAGAAAGAAATAATAACAAATACAAAAGAGTTCAGCTGAAAATACTAATCAAAGCCTTGAAGTATATTCCTGAGTGACCCTATAAACTCATGGTCCCATTTCTGCAGAAAAATGAGCTTGCAGATGGAGAAGGGAACATAATGGACTGAGATGCCAAATCTAAGTAGGCCTTAACTTAGGCGACAAAATATTATGAAGAAGGCCCAGAATACATCCACAACCTTGTATATAATTGATTGATAGTAACTGCGGCTTGGACATAGAGAGGTCCCATAAAACTGAACACTAATTCATTTATCAACCACATAAAATTCAATACAAATTCCATTCTCATATTCGAAACTCTCATCCCGTCTAGTTTAGATTATCGCTTGTACTCCAAAAAAAAAAAGGAACAAAAAAAGTTGTAGCCTTGAATATTTGAACAAAATAATGAAAAGGATATATTGCTTTAGGGAGGAAAAATCAATGAACAAGCCGCAATGCAATTAGGCAAAATTGTCATAAAGTAAACCATTTTGTTGATTCATTAGCACAAACTGTCTACAAATGTTCTCTCATTCAGATACAAATTTGTTTTATTTGTTGGTTTTATATGCGGAATAATGTGTTTTACGGTCTCTTTTCATCCTGAAAATGATATATAGGGAATGACAAACGGAAAAATAATTAAAAGTGAACAATATGAAAACAAAGAAAATTGAGAAAAACAAATAAAAGAAAAGAAAAGGAAGATGGAAGTAGAGGGAGTGTCCCCCTGAAGAGGAACCTTATGTTGGGAATGAAATGGACCTTTCCTAGACCACATTAAGCAGCTTCTTAAATATCATTTCAAACTTGTACACCTACTTCCCTAATTAAAACATTTAAGAGGCCACGTGTCACATATATATATATATATATATATATATATATTTATTTATTTATTTATTTTTAACAAATTAATTAATTTTTCCGAAATGTTAGGATAAGCTTCTCAATTCTCAACTTTTTCAATGGATTTTATTATAGTAATTAATTAAAATTAGGCCTACGTGGGGCTAATTAAACTTAATAAAATGTTGCAAGTCATTTGCATGACTTTTCATGATCAGATTGTGCTGATCACGTTTTTTTTTTCTTTGTGTTTAATCAACTTTTAATTCAATTATTGTCATCGCAACTAAGTGGCTGGAATTAAAGTTGCAAAGCACGTCGAGAGGATGTTGGTGTGTGACATTATTATTTCACTTTGATCTACACGCTTCAGTCATAATCTTTGATTTGAGATTTAATTAGAGTTAATGAGCTTCTCTCTCAAAATCCATTATGCTTGGAAATAGAAACGTTGCAATCCAATCCAAATCAAACTTTTCTGCCGCCCACAAGTAAATATGATTAATTTGACATTTCTCAATAGATACGACCTAATTAGGCCGGATAATATTTTCAATCACTCGCAAACCACATGTTTCAAGTAAATCGTGATCATTCTTACAAATAATGCAAATTGAGACTTAATATTCGAATTAGCCTTCGATGTTGTGAAATAATTGTGAGAAAAATAATGCCACCAACCAAGCCATTAACTGTGTAGAGCCAAGCCACCCTACAAGGATTATAAAACGTCTGGAAAACCCAACTTAAGACAGACACCATGATGAAGAGGTCAGCTTGCTTTTCAAATTTTGCATATAATGGCCACAATATCTTCGTGGGGGTGGATGAAACAATAATTACATAACAAAAAGTATTTAATTATGGAGATGGAGCTGTCTCCCTCCGAATAGGCCTCACCCTAATGTTGGGTAATGACTGTGGCCTTTCCCCGACAAATGGCCGCACCCATCACCATTTTGGAAATTAAGAATTAGAGGCCACCAAGTCTTTGGGGCACACTGTTTATTATGTTTATGTTTTTGCTTATCAAGAGTGAGACAGGGTCTCCAAAGAAAATTTAAATTCATTAAATTGTATAAAAAAGATGCTATTGGAATTGGAACTGCATGAGGGCCGGCTCTCATAACGCCCAGTTGCTAGGTGATGAGAGAAATTAAAGTTAATCTTCACTATGTTTGAAGAGTGTAAACTCTCACGCTTCGGAAACTTCAGAAACTTGACAAAATAAAATAAACGTTGCGTAAAGAAGTGGTGCCACTACAAGTAAAGATGATCATTATATTAAGTCTTCTCATTGCACAAAACGCCTAAAATTCGCATATTCAATCACGTAATGAGAGTTTCATAGACAATGAGTTATTGCTCCCGCAACAAGAAAGTTTTCCAGACCTCTAGAAAAGAAACCCTCAAATGGTCAAATTGTTTACCCCTTTTGTCGATGTATTTACATACATCTCCAATATGTCGTATTTATAGTATTAGAAGTTAGAACTTTTGTGTTTGAATGGAAATCGTGCAGCATATATATATGAGGTCTATGCACTGTAGACTGTAGAATGAGGCTAGTTAACATAAATATATGTCAGCTATGCTCCTGTGGGCGGTGACTTTGTCTGAATTACCCACAACACAACACAACACAAGAGTACAATTCTAATAAATTATCTTTTATTCCAAGCCTTTATTGGTCGCAACATAATAAACCCACGAAAAACAGAGCAAGTGTAGAAGAACAGATCTCCATTTGACAGAAGAAATCTCCGTACGCTCTTTGAACAAAAATAAAACGTTTTTTTTTTCTTTTCTCTTATGCTTTTTAGGCATGCAAATTGCCAATGCCCACCTTAGCCCATGTAGCTAGCCACTCAGCCCTCTCAAGTCTCACCCACACGTCAGTCTTTGATAACTGTGCATGCAACTTATTTGGTTTCTTTTCTGTTCTCTCCTCCTCTCTGCCTCTTTTCTGTTTCAAATACTGTTTGGATGTCAAGAAAACTGGTGAGAAAATAGAATAGTGTTTCTTTTCAACTACGCAGAGAGAGAGAGAGAGAGACTAAACCAAGTTGCAGCAGCACTCCTACTTGGTTAATTACCCATTTGATTTGATTCTAGATGCACACCAGTCAACTTGACCTTTATTATATATAAGTTGACTGAAAAAGAAGAAGCGGTTCAAATCCTTTCTAATAATGTGTCATTTTGTTGAGCTAATACCAGAACATAATGTCAATGTGGTTGGTGAAATTTTGACAAAATAAAAAGGACGTTTTTATTTAATGCAAATAACCCACCGGTGTAGCAGTTCGAAGCAAATTCGCAAACAAAATTAAACATGCTCTATTAGAAACATTATGTAGCCTCTCAAAAACCTTTGTGTTTGTCTATCTTTTGTGCGTCTTGTTAGTCCCTTTCTGTTTTGATTATTAGGTCTAGGAAGGCTGTGTTCGGTTTTTCATCTCTCTAGCTACTACCTTTTATAAGTTTGTTAAGATTTTGTATGGATTTAAAATGATGTAAACAAGCAAGCATTACAATACATTGAAAAAGGTAGATATGATTGCTTCTTCAACCGTATGGGTTGTTGGTTTCATGCTAATTTCGTAAAGTTTGAAACACATATCAAAGCTCATCACTCTGACTTTCCCACCACAACCCACAAAACCAAATGGTTAAAAAATCACGTCACACCCAAAACAAAGCAAAAGGCAAAGAGAGAAGTTTCAATTTTAAATAGGATATGCAGGCAGATCATCACTCATCATAGCTATAGACCATGGCGGCCAAGGCATGGCCCTTGCTAACAGCAGTAGACCCTGCTTTGGGTCTGAGCTCTAAGACTCTAGCTGGTCCCAAAAAGGGCACGGTCAAAAAAGAGACACATAAACCCTACTATATATGAGGGCTCGACTCGACCCTTTCTTTCTCTCTCTTCTTCTCTATCTGCAACAAAACTTTGACCTATTTCTCTGCAAAGTGAAAAAACAATTGCACGACTCCCAATGACCTAATTTTGTAATTTGCATTTGCATCTGCCTCCTCTTAAATTTTATGCATTTACCATTTGGTTTGGTCAATGCCTTCAAATGGGTCCTTGTTTTTGTTCCCACTTCCCATATTTGCTTTGACATGTGAATAATTTTAGGTTTTGAATTAAGTTCCAAAAAAGTGAAAATAACCATTTCTTGAGGAAACAGTGGTAAATAAAAGGGCAGGAAAGGCAGTAAACAAAGTAGGCAAAAACAAGAAGAGCCAGCGCATCTTTCTCTTGCTTTCTCTGCTTTTCATGCATTCCTAATACCTCCTGCCCAATGCTCTCCCTTTCACTGAAAAAGCAAAGCAGTGACCCCATTTCTACTCCACATTGCAACCCCATTTTTTATACATCTATGTTAGAGAGAGAGAGAGAGAGAGATTCCTGTGGGGCCTATTGTGGCATAGATGATTCAGACATTGTCTTCAAAATATCACAATAAAAATTCATTCAATTGCATAAGCTATGATCCATCCCTTTTTTTTCTCTATAAACCCTGTACACTTTTTGTTATTCCAAGTCCCCTCCCCCTTTTTTTTTTTGAATCTTCTCTCTGGGAAACATTTTAACTCTGTTCCCTAGACCTATCTTTCAAATCTTCACATTCCTTGATTACCACAAAAATTTCACCTAAAGGGGAAATAAAAAAAAAGGAAAGAATAAGAAAAGACATCAGAACCCAGACCTCCCTCTCCCTTGAATGTACAAGCACCCAAACCACCCCCAACACCAAAACACCTTTGGCTGTGTTTTCAAAATTCAGCCATAGGGCAGCACCCAACAACAAACCACAGAGCTTCCGTCGTTCCGCCACAGTTGCGGTCGAGCCATCTCTGAATTTACCCCAAGTCTTTTTGCTCCATACCCCCATTGGAGCTGCTTGAGCCTTCTCCCTCAGTAGAGGATCAAACGTTGAATCTTCTTAATCCAACAGTACTGGTTTCCACTCAGAAATTTCTCATTTGAAGACTACCTATCTTCTATGAAAATTCTTCCAATGAAATCCCTGAACCTTTTCGAGTAAAGCTTTGGATCAACAGCTGAGATCGAACTTGGGTCAGCTTGCAAGGATTTATACGCATGCTCTAACTTCTTGCTGATATCGTAGTCTTGTAAAATGTCGATTATCCCAAAATAGAGGACTACGTCGTAGATTTCACCGCTGCGTGAAGGGGTCAAATGACTGAACCCACCAGGGGTGTACTGATCAAAGTCACTCTTTCGAGTCATCCGCTCTGCCCTAGCAGGCATATTGGCTCCTAAACAGATCAATGGTTTCCTGATAGAGGACATGTTTTCATATCAGTTTAGAACATATAATTCATACACTAAAAGACGTAAAATCCATTTCCCACTAAACTAGAAACAAAATTGGGCCATTCAAGAATCCTCATTGCATCAAAAACCCACCCACTATTCACATCTGTATTGTGTCAATTTTCCCATGCCTAAATTTTCGTATTAAAAGTAATCTTATTTTTTCACATTGGGAGACTTGGCTAGAGATACTGATTTCATTTGGGAAATGAGCCAATTATTGGGTCAAAACAATCCAGGCAACCTTATTCTTATCTAGGAACCCACAGGCAATTGCTACCTAATGGATACCCTATGAACTCAATGGCAGAATTATTAGACAACCCATTGCCATCAAAACTGCATTGACAAAGCTCAACCACATTATCTTTTCCAGAAATCTTTGTTAAATCAATTGCTTGGAAAGATTTGGTTGTATGGGTTAAACTTGAAGCAAACAAGAAATGAAGAATCAAAACATACCGGCCAGACAAAACTCGATCCATGTCTTGTAGCTCCGCTTCAAGAAATCGACACCCACGCATGAACTTTTCATTCTGATATGAATCCTTTTGGCCTGCAAGGGACACAAACACTTAATTCAGCATTCCTACATACCCACAAAATAATTAACCTACAAATCACTTGATGGGAGGAGGGCATTGTCAATTACCAGATCGCAAAATAAATGGTGACAGCCCCATTTTGTCATATGTATTGCTGCCATCATAAAAATGAACACCAACCAAAAGACTATAATCCATGATTCGCTCTGCTTCCAGAAATTGACAATCTAGATCAATTTGCCTGCCAATGTTCATACTAATTAATAACAAGCCAAAGAGATAGAATTCAATCAAAGGGGATAAAGTTGCTTCTTCTAGGGCCTTACTTCATAAGGTCTTGGAACCATTTTCCTTGGAGACGAAACACAAAATTAAGATCCAAGTCCTTGAGAGTTGTGATTTCATCAATTTCCCCCTCAGGCTTATCAGTTGTTCGACCATGGGATGATCCTTTTAGGTCAAATCGTCTATGTATTCTGTACTCCGAGCAGAACAAATTGCCCATCACGATAAACCTTGTCTGATTTCCAATCAAAGAACAACTAGTTAGATATTAAAAAACACATCCATCATTCAACACAGGAATTGATTGATTCTAAACCAGGCAAACTGGTCTCCCCGACACGTACCTTCTGGCCGCCGACAGGTTTGACACAATGCACACCATAGAATTTTGTCACAAGAGAATTTTCATACCGAGAAACATGTCTGTAATAACTCTGAAGCATCCTAATAAGCACCTGAAAACAAAATACAAGCCATCAGATCAGTTCAGTCCAAATGCTGTCTAATTAAGAAAGTAGGGTGGTAGTTACGGAACAAAAAATTTGGCAAAGCGCTGATTATGCCACAGAAATGTCCTTTTGTCTCCAAAAAAGTAAATACTGATAATAAATAAGTCAAACAGGTGGGCAACTAACCTTGACTTCTGATTTCTTGACTGTCTTTATCATAAATCTATCATCCTGAGTCAGGTAAAAGAAACTTCCACTCTTCCCTGGGGAAGAAAGCTCCCTAAGGGCATCATTTCCACAAATAGCCAGCATATAATCTGCAGGATCTACTTGGAATAGCTCCCTCAAATGTCTGAAATAACCAATTGAGTTTTTAGTAACAACACTCACAATCAAAGAAGAAGAAGCAAACAGTTGTGGCTTGTTTAGCAGAGCTTCTAATTATAGTATTTTAATTACATTAACCTCTAATAAGAGAAAAAATGGTCATCCAAGAAGAAATAATCAACCAAAAGATAGAACTAGAAGTTGAATAGCATCAAGATACCTGAACACCATAGGACAATAGTCCTTCCACCGAAACTCAAACGACTGATGGGGTGGCGTTTTGTTCGATCCTTCCGGTGGAAACCTGGTCCAGAACTTCTCTTTGGGATCGAAATCACTGGGCTTAAGATCCCTCACTATCGAAGCATGCTTCCCAATAGAGTATCTAAAAACCAAAAACACGTTTACCAGCCTCCATTGATAAAGAAAACCCATAAGCAAAAAATCACTCCACGATTGTAAAATCGAAAAATCAGAAAAAGTACCTAATACCCAGTTGAAGATTGAGCATCAAATCGTAGTTCTTATGCCCTTTTGATATGGTCTGGCCAGGCTTCTTGGGCTCGCCAGAAAAACAACAGGGACTTCGCCGGAACTTGCCAAACCCATCTCGATCGAAACCTGTGCCGTTTCTGTAGAACATCGAAGCCTCCACATTATCGATAATATCACAAGTAATATCCCCAGCTTCCCCATCAGACTCCCAGATACAAATCCTGGGAAAAGTCCTCTCCGCCAAGCTCCCTCTAGCCCCATCCACCGACGAAACGGAGCGTTTTCGCATCGTAATCGTCAGATTCTCAGCCCCAAAAGCCCCAATGTCGGTCAAGCTCTGCTCCTTCCCGCCATTAGCAGGATAAAAAGTACCGTTGAGCTGATGAACCTTCAGGTCCTTGTTCCACGTACCCACATAGCAGCTCCCGTCCGGCCAAGTGAAGATTCCGTTACCTTTCGGAACGCCGTTTTCCCATTGCCCGTCGTATTTGTTCCCGTTCGCCCAAATCAACACCCCGCGACCAGAAATGACGCCGTTTCGCCACTCCCCTACATACTCATTCCCGTTTCCCCAAACGTACCGTCCTTGCCCGTCTTGGACGTTTCGTTTCCAAGAGCCCTCGTAGAAGTCGCCATTCGCGTACCGTTTCTGCCCGAACCCGTGCTTCCGATCCGACGACCAGGAGCCCCGATACGTGTCGCCGTCGGATCCGATGAACGTCCCGGACCCCTCCATCCGACCCGACTTGAACTCGCCCTCGTACGTCGCGCCCGACGGCCACGAGAACTTGCCTTTGCCGGAGGCCTTCCCTCGCCGCCACTCACCTTCATACATGCACCCGTCGGTCCAGAGGTACTTGCCCGATCCGTTTGGGACCGACCCGGAGAAGCTCCCGATGTAGAGATCTCCGTTCGGCAGATGCCTCTCAACGCTGGACGACGTCGTCGCGGGAAAGGCCGCGACGGTCGTTATCGTCGTCGTAGTCGTCGGCGTCACTCGGCGCGTCGCCGCCTGGGATCGGCTACGCCCGATTCCAGCAACTGCCGCGGGCGCCACCACCAGCTGTGGTGTTTCTCTGTCCCCCTTGTGGTCCTCCTCCCCCGACTTCTTCTTCTTCGTGTGGGAAACGACGTCGCTCGGCGATTCACATAGCAGTGCTTCACGCATTTTCGTCTCACATATATACACACACCCCAGCCCACAGCACAAACTGTCACACAGCTCACAGGCAAAGCACACAGCTCTGAACTCTCTGGTCTCGCTCTTGGGTCAGTCCGGCAGCATTAGGGTTGTCTCGAAGGAGAGGAACTCGCCGGAAAATGAAATCCGGTGAGCATTTTCAGCGGAAGCTGTCTCTGTGTGTCGCTTTTGCTTTTTGTGTGTTTTTGGTATTTGGGTTTCTCTTTTGTCTTTGTTGGGGGTCTTTGGTTTTCTCTTTACTATCTACCTCTCTCTCTTTTGAGTGCTTTGTGTTTGGGAAAATAGGTGGGAATGGGAATCCCTACAAACCAACACAAGGCGCACAGCAGAGAAAAGGATAGAGAGAGAGAGAGAGAGAGAGAGAAGAGAGAGAGAGAGTACTAAAGAGAGAGACCCAAAAACAAAAACAAAACCCAAAAAATAAATTTAACAATGAAAATGAAAAATAAAAAAGTGGAAGACTGAAGAAGAAGAGTATTGATGAGCCGGCTTTTGCCTTGGGAACGTTGCTGCAATTGAAGCAGAAAATTTAAAAATAAAAAAAATAAAAAAATATATATATCTATTTGCCATACTGCCAGCTCAGCTGCTTATTTTTAAAAATGACTAATTTGCCCTGGACTGGTCCTTTCCCTCTCCTCCCTACCTCCGTCGTTACGCTATTTCGTCCTGACGTGACGGAATTGCCTAGGAATGGGAAGATTCATAACGCTCTAAGCCCTGCCGATAAGGCCGTTGTACATTTACGTAATTTAATTAAACCCTCGTTTGCCCTTGTCTTTACGTCGGATTGGAATTTCAAAATGACGATTCTACCACTAGTTTTTCATTTTATTACGGTTTTGCCTCGGTAGTGGTGGTCCCCACACTCCTGATTTCTGTGACACGTCCAATGTTTGACGATCCTGTTTGTACCTTCCAAGGTTAAATAAAATAAAAAATTTATACTTCCAAAAACCAAACGTCTTTCTTTTTTATTTCCTTCCCCATTGTCAAAGGCCTAAAAATATGCTTCTAACCATAATTTACTGTTATTTTTAGGACAATTAATTAATTTCTTTCTTTTTTTTTTCTTTTTTTTCGGTTGAGTTGGGTTAATTATTAATTATTGGTGTGACAAATTAGGCCGTGTGTTCATTTTGCAACCATTTGATTATTAATAATAATAATATTAAAAAAAATTAAAATACCATGAGGTGTCCTTACATTCGAATTGTGTGATTAATTCTCACTCGGTGTTCGGCTTGCCCCCGGCCACAAAATGATTCCAACGGATTTCGAACCCTTATTATTGACGGATTAGGTAACTTGCTAGCTGAATATGATAGTTTGTCAACCGCATCACACCTTTTGGTTTAATAATAATATTATTATTAGTTTGTTGTGTAGGTAGTAGATGAATGGTATATAATTTTATTTATATTATTGCGATTGGAAGTTTCGCTTTCAATAAAATAAGAATCGAAAACGATATTTGATGCTGAAGAGAGACATGCGGAAATTAGTATTTATGATGTGTTGTTGTGTAAGCACAATTCCAGGTGGGATTGGAGAGAATGTTATTTCTTTTTTCAGAAATATTATTCAATAATTTGGGGTAATAGTAAATTAGTCTTTCCTATTTACATATCCTTTTTTTTTTATGGTTCTAATCTTTAATAGGAAACTATTTGTTTGCTAACTTTCTATGATAGAAAATGAAATACATTATTTTTGTGTCTCTAGGATCTCTTTTTTTTCTTTTTTTGCTTTGTGAATTATTATGTGCCTTTGACATAGTTTTGTGGGTTTGCTTTTTTTTTTTACTTTTTATATGGTGGTCCAAATTAATATAGGCCTATTAATAACTTTGAAAACCTTTTCTTATTGGGTTGGTCCAATTTTTAATGATTATATTAGGTTCGATTATTAGTCGTTCTTTAAAATGTCCAAATTTTTTTGGTAGTTAAAAGCGTCAATGGATTTTGATTTGTTGAGTACCAGTCAACTATGACTCGACATATTTGATTCATTTTATGATATGTTAATCGATTGAATCATTTGATGTACATCTCATTTCACTCAAGATAAAGACATTTTAAGATATAACGTATTATTATTTTTCTTTTCAAGATTAAAAGAGGTTCGAAAATGCAAGCAAAACCAACCAATTAGTTATTCTAAATAAATAAAAACTCCATACAATAACATATTAATAAATGTGTTTACTACTAATCTAACAAGTTAATTACATGATAGCATATTAATAAAGTAATAATTATTTATAACTCCTTATCCATATTGGTTTTTCTTATCTTCCTTTTTGGGAAAAGGGTTTATAAGAGGTTTGAATTTAGCCTAGCCCCTGGTCAAAAAGGGAAAAGAATGAATCCCCATGTAAGCTTTGGAAATGGTGATGTGGTTCACAATGAATCATAAAAGGCATGGACCTCTATTTACTATATGTGTGGCCCATTTCAATTAGTGGGTTGTCCAATTAGGCATCTCAAGATCATGACCCAAATTTGGAACAAGGTGTAATATAATTCTTAACTTATATGAGATTGCAATATTTATATATAGATAATATGTCTTTCTCATATATTCAATCAAATGTTGTCTAAATTGAGCCAAATTCAATTATGGAAGCTCAGCTGCTGTTTTATTATCCTAAACCTACTCACAAGTTACTTGTGGTCAATTTTTTATTTCTTATTAATTGGGTTTGATTTTTGTTTTTTTGTTTGTTTGTCAAAGTTAGAAAAAAGAATGGAGGGTTTTCTCGCACACATTGCCAATGTATCATAAGGGTTCAAACCTGAGACCATTGATATACAAGTTAATAACTTTTTTAATTATGCTAGACCCCGTGTGCATTGAGTTTGAATTTAATGAGCCTCCATTAATCTTGAATAGACCACACTCTTCATGAGCCCTTTGAAACTTAGTGGTCATCCCTCTTGTATGAATCTTATTGTTCCACCACATCCTTCCCTAGCTCATTCACTATGCCTGGCCTCCTCTGAGTTGGCTTTCATTATATATAGACCCACATCTGCTCTACATTAATATGCTAAATTATAATTAGAATAATTTCATGACTCACACTTTCATCTAATACAAGTTTAGTTTTAAAGTAACCCTTAATTAGGTGTCAACTTTTTTTTGGGTCGACAAGTAGGTGTCATCACTCGCAATCATACATGTCATAAGTGGAATCAAGATTTTACATTTGGAGGTGCCAAAACTTAAATAAAAAACAAATCTTCTTGTGACAAGATTTCGTCACGGCTCGAACTCGGAACGTTGAGTTTACAACTTGTTTCATCCACTACCCTCTTCTTCAAAATATTCGATTATTTAAAGGCGTTTATTATCAGAGTGACAATAGTTTTTAAAGAAGAACAGAAGAAATAAAAATAACAGCAAACAATTGTCCTTTTTTTAATTTGCTTTTTCTGTATCGCAAAGCATTTGTGAATCATAAATTCGAAATCAATAAATTTACCTTTACTCATTTCCGTGACCCATCCAATTAATAAGGTCCCGCGCCTTTGATGAACATGGGCCGCCAACTTTGGAGTTAGCTCCATGCATACTTAATATATCAACCAACCCCTAAAGCTGCATAAATTAATTATTTGGTACAAATGTCCTTCTTCTGTTATGGGCTGCAAATTTTTTACAAATGTCTTAAGCAAAGCTCCATCGCAGATAAATAAATTATATATATTCAATATGAATAATAGGACAACCAAATTCATCAACCTATCATTCTCGTATTCCATCATTAGTTCAACATTATATATACATTGACCAATAATCCACTACTCGGAGTATATTTTTCTTGTATGTGGGGAACACTATTACGTATATGAGGTTTCTAATGAGGGCTTTCTTGTATTTTTCTTTATAAAGGGGAGTTCGAATTCGAGTACAATGAGGTGAGCGAGCATACTACCTTGATTAACTGATTTAACCCACATTTGTGACAAAAATATCATTTTAATTAATAAAATAAAAAGAAACGATTAATCAAGCGCGCCATTTTAGTTGGAATTATAAATTGTGGGATTTGTTCGAATAAACCAATATCCCACACAATGCCTAGACGACTTTCTACTCAATTTGCGCATGCCTATCTATATCTTTCAATGCATATATTAAATGTATGGTTAAAAAAATTAGTTAGTGCTTGGTAATGATCTACGTATAGACTTTAATATTTGAATACAAGAAAGACACTTGGAGGATTTTGATTGCTCAATCAATTACTTAATTGAAAATTTTGTCTGCCAATTAATTAATTCTCCAATAATATGACTAATAATTAGTAGAACAACTAAATCATTCTCTCCTTCTATTTGCCAAGGAGATATCTACATCGACCAATAATGCACAATTATACTATGTGGGATCCATATAATATATATATATATATATATATATATAACCAATAAGTTTTTTTTCTTGGTTTGTTTCATTGAGTTCCATATAAGACATATTATTGATGTTGTTTAAGATTTCGTTTAGGGGTGTCTCGAACCCGTTTGATTTGTTTTGAGTCTGTTTAGTTTGCTTTTGGGGTGTTAACCCCCCTTTTCACCAAAAAAATAAATAAACTTCCCTTATTAAACATCCTAAAGAAAACAACAATCAATTGAATTTGATGGTTATTTATGAATGTCTATAAATGTTAGCACATGCATAAAGTTGTTGATAATGATTTGTTAAGTTTTATTTAGAATCAGAGAAATTATGAATCGAAAAAAGTAGAGAGATATGAGGATGAGATCAATTATTTGAATTATGTGTTGTGATGTGAAACTCGCATATTTTTTGATTTCTGATATTTTAGTAAGTGTAAAAAGAAATTAGAAATGGAAATAATTCCAGTATTCATTCGAGAGAGATAAGAAAACTTGACATGCGTGGGCAAGAGGAGGTGCAGGTGGGCGGTGAGATCGTGCCGTGTGAATGTGATTGGGAAATAGAAGATTGCAAAAATGTCATCACTCACTCACTCACTTACTCACGATATGTTTGTGAAAGACAAAATGGTCGTCGGACCACTTCATTCAATCCAAGAAGAATCTTTTGTTTGCTTTGGAACCCAGCTGCTGCACACTCAAATCAAATGTTTTTTTTCCTTTTTTTTTAATAGTCTCTAAGTATATTATTAGCTTATTATGTTGGCCTATTATCACTTATGAATAATCACTTGAACATTATCAAAATAATAATAGTTGAATTTTATGTTCAAAATTCTCAAGTTTTTTTGTTTTGTTATGTAATCCCATATAAGGAATATTGGGGTCGTGGATTCGAACATCTAAGAACACATAACCTCAAAATACATGAATTTTTAATCATTTAAGCTACAAGTCATTTGTCGATATTTTACCAATTATAAATAACCTAAACGTTTCTATTAGGCTATTTATAATGTTAATGGTGGCACACTCGCACAATTATCTCCTAACCTATTTTTGGGACTAGAGGGACGGAGCCAAGCTAGGGCCAACCCACAATTGTTTTCCCCATACACTGCAGTACGGGTTGCATATCATGTTTTGAGGAAGGATAAACCATACACCACTTTAGTGGCTCCCCAAATGCAATTACATATTTTTTTTGGTCAATACCCCCATTGCAATTACTAGTAGTAGGTGGTTAAATGCAAACCTTAGAGCCACTTCATAATAATTTTATTAACAATTATATAGTAAATGTTTATAGGAAAATAAAAAGAGAGGAAAGTACAACCATTTCAGCCTATTAATCCTCCATACTCAAGACCAAAGTCCTTCTTTCAGTCTACTCTTTATTTTTGTAAGATTGAATTTTCCTTTTAAGAACTCGTGTTATAATTCGGAACCCTCCGCACACACAATCCTAGTTCTGTCCATGGCTAGAGCGATCTTGGGGCAAACAACTAGGTTTAAAAAGTGGCATCTTGGGGCACTCATTTCATTTGACACTTTTTAAACCATTTTTTGTAATGGCATGTAGTATATTTGGGCACAAATATTACAATATCATTAGGAATTACATGAGATCTTATAGAATAGAAGAATGTAAATTTTCCCATGCATCATATATTATGAACAAAAGTCATCCCAAAAAGGAAAATTTGATCCATAGGGGACCCCTTTCCTCCTTTCTCTTAAATTCAATAGCCAAAAAGGAAGAAGAAGAATATTGTACATGGACTGGGTTTGCTGTAAGATGCTAAAACTCAAATCTTGGGCAAAAGTCATCCCAGACTCCTTCCCAAAATCCCAGCCCAAATTAGCTGTAGATTTTGACTGCCTCCAAATCTACACATCAGCCAGACTAGACCATGCAACATTGGCCGTTCTGTTTCTGTAGAAGCAAAACCAACTCAGCACTTTTGGTTGTCGTTTTGGCTCCAAAGAGAAAGTTGAGCTAAAATTCTCTCATCATCTAAATGAAAATAAGCAAGAACAAGCCAAACCCTAGCAGCCTTCCTCATCCTCAGTTGGAATATTTTGTCTTGTAACTAAATCAATGGTGGCATTATTGAGGTAAAACTCTGGCAGACAACTCAGTGATTAGTAGAAAGTCACTCTTTACACCTATTATAATTTGGTATTTAAAAGTGTTGATAAAAAAATGTGACATTATTGAGGTAATAACTTTTCTATTTGGCATAGCGTGATTCGTCGGGTATAACAAAATAGTGTTATTCCCTCCCGTGCATTTCATAAAAGTTTTTCTGTTAGTGGGGGGTTGTACAATTTTCTTTTGTTCAATGATCCCAAACACTCACCTTTCATTTCACTTGCGCTGGACGTTTTGTGGGGTTTGAGAACAGAAAAAGGGTTTATTGTGTGAGTACGTGCTGAAGGATTTTCATAATCACTATCATCGATAGATTTTGTTATCATTAAATTAATGTTGATTTTGACAATACTAGTGTTTGAATGTTGGTCTATCCACTGATTTATGTAATGGATATTATGTAATCACAAGTTTTGAAAATTGAAGCAATCATAAAATTTGTCAATTTTTGCGTTCAAAATTGTAAAGAGATGTATATTCATACGAAATAGGTGTAGTACCATTATGTAAAAATAACTCGTGAAACTAGAACTTCTGATTTGAATAATTCACCGTTTGAGATGTTATGTTATTACAATGCTAATTTGAATGATTCATCGTTTCAATCTATTGACTTACATCAAAACTCTCACGCCGGAGAAGATGATCTCATTCATTGTGCATGTTACGCAGGGAAGAATGGTGGCCGGTAATTGGAGATTGGGTCAAAGGAAGCCAAACAGTGGATAAAAAATAGTCACAACTTACAAGAAAGAAAAGCAGAGAGCAGCAACTGCAGCTAAATCTCATCTCATGTCAAATAACGTCTTGAAAGTATTTTGATGATAAAAAATATATGACATGACATGACAAAAAACGGCCTCGTTTGCTTCATCTGCAGCAGAGGGCAGCGATTTCACAATGCAATAAAAGAAAGCCCAAGATTCTGCCGGGTGGAAGGGTTTTGAAAACTATGTTGAAAAAAACCTTCACTGACCAGTCCAAAACCAGTTTTTTGTTTCTAAAATTTTAATTTAAAATTAATTAAATCCCAATCCGATACGTCTTCTTTTGTCTTCACAGCAATCAAAAATGAAGTCGGATCAGACTTGGGGTTTTGGTTTGTTTGTTGTTGGGCTGGTGACAGGGTGGTTGGTACAGATGGGGGTCCCTGTCCAAATGTCTATCTTCTCAGACAAATGAAATTTGAACGGTCAGGATTGATTGGACGGCTAAGTGAGAAGAGAATGCTGCTGGCTGTGGGGATTTAGGGTACGATACGATGGGTCACCCGTCCATCCATCCACTACCCATAAGGTGAGTATCTCCTACTGTCAGATTACAAAGAGTATAACTTCAATGATGTTGAGGATCTACTTTTTATTTTATTTTATTTATAAATTGATGAATCGAAGATAGAACTTCAGGTGCATGAATAAACATTATTAATGATTAACACTTAATCTGCTTGTATTTTTCTTTTCAAAATTGAAAGAGCTTTCAAATTCATGTTTACTCGAGAAAGACTTTGTTGCCTCATGAGCATGCACCCCTCGTTTCTACGTAACTCCTAACATGATGCATGTCAAGTGAGTAGAGACGTAAGAATAAAGAATGCATGAAACTAAACAAATAAAAACTGCTCCATTTTTCGTTGATTAAAAAAAGAGATTATTGCTTCATATGTTACTTAATATCATACGATATGAAAATACAGGTGGGTCTAAGGACCTATACAAGATTTGATGATTTTGTAGTAGCTCTAAAATAGTAGGTATTTTGAGCTACAAAACTTGAAAGTAGACTGAAGAAACCGACCATATATGGGAGGACAGTTGAAGGATAATTGAATCAACTACTCAATAGTAGACAGAAAGTATGTGAGTTTGTTGATATAATTGGATCCAAGCCAACCTGTCTAAACGTGAGCTGAATATGATGTGTCTGCACAATATTACGTTATTTTATTACGTGGTTCACGATATTATACATAATCTAATATACGAGTACATCTATGGTTTGAACTCTCATTCAATAAGATATGTAATCTTAATGGCTTATGATAAATCTAACCCTTAATAAAATGTCGTAACGGTTTACGATAGATCTAAATCATAATAGAAAAGGATGAATCCATTGATTTAATAGTGAATCTGTTGATCCAATTGTAGAAATTTACTTCGTTAGTATCTTTTTGGTTACTTTCAAGTACATTTTAGGGGCGGTTTTATATGCACTCGTCAAAACTCAAAACAAGATTCGTAGAATCAAACTAGCTTCTGATCTAATACTAGATGTCTCCTTAAGGTTAGAAGAGATCTTAAGTTGGAATCTCACTCCCCTCTTAAGTTAATTTATCCCTCATCATTTGATGTTAAAGATTCTGGTAGTCCATTGCAAATTCAAAGCCCAAACCCAACCAATGACCCTATTTGGGCCTCCCACGAAGATCAGACTGAGGACTTCCAAACCAAGCCCATATGAAAGAGATCTTCTTTATGTTTTGGTTTCGGATTTACTTGAATGCTAGGAAGAAACCACCAGCTCTCAACTTAACCCAACTCAAATCCTATAAGAAGATATAAAAAGAGACAATGTGAAAGAATTTCATTTTATTGACTGGCAAGACCTTTCATTCAATTTACTTTATATGCAAATCATGGGGGGACCCTTTTTTACCTGCTTGCAATCTATCAGCAGTATTCACCACCCCATTGAGTAAAAAAAAATGAAAAAAGAATTAGTAAACCACAAGGGCAATGTAACTTTTTACTCAAGTAGCGGTTCACAAGGGACTTGGCCAAAAATGTCAGGACATGAATCCCAATGTCCTTTTTCTCTTGCCTCCCAATATCCACCGATGTACTGGTATGTGTCGCTTCCTTTATCCTTTGCAAACCACTGCGGCCTCCAACCCTGCTCTTGCATCTTTCGAGCCTGAAACCCGATCAAAGCAGCATTTCATCAATTACAACAAACCAATAAATACCATTGTTGCAAGAAGCTTAAACTGACTCGTAAAAGTTTGCAGGTGCTTATATGCGGAGTTAATGACATGGAAAAGATGCAAAACACAACTACAAAAAAAATGTTGATACTTATATATTCAAAAATGCAATATTACCTGCCGTTGCCTCTGCTCTAGCCTCAACTTCTCTGCATTTGCCATTTCATACTCCCCATTTTCCAGATACCTTTGATCAGGTCTGAGCCTTGAATCTGTTGGGGGCAACTTCTCCTGCATGTCATTAAACTTGAAGAATCATAAACTGCTAGCAGTCATCGTTTCAAACCGTACATTCCATACCACCAGCATCTACACAAGATAGATCAAACTAAGGAACAGACTCATCAAAATAATCACCTTAAGTCCAGGGGTGAGTTCATTCATTGTGATGGCAAAGCGTGTTAAGTTATATCTGGTTGGAAACTTTGGTGGCTTGTTCCTCTTCCAGAGCAGGCAGGCTTCAGATAAAGAATCAGATCCTTTTCCCTTCCCTGAACAGTCTCCATTCACAAAGTGCATGCTCTCATCCCATTTTCCAAACATTGTTGCTACCGTTTTCCCATTCCTATCTTGAACTATACCATGTACCTAATGGAGAAAAGCGGAAAACATACAAGTAGTGAGCAGATTTTATAAACTAATAAATAACTGCTGCAGAACAGATATCATGTCGTGTTCCATTCTTTTTGATAAAAGATTCATGTCTTTTTCCTTTAATTTCCTAAACATTTTCAAAAACAGTATTTCTGTATGAAGAAAGGAATGTCCGCATATTTTTCCCAACCTGATAAGGAAAAAGAAAAGACAGGACTGTCTGACACAACTCACAACTCACAAGGCAACTCTTCAGTAATTTCTCCTTTCTGAATAAAGTGGTTCTCAGTTACCAAATTGGGCATATACTGAAACTTAAGTTCACTTTCACAAATTGCTGACGGTGTTTCTTATCATTTGTTTGTTCAGTTCCCCGAGCATAAAATCATAATATCACACACCATTGTTCTCTACTTTGAAAATTACAGCCTTCTAAAACTCAATTTAAGTTTTAACTTAAATTTTGAAATAAATTTACAGAAACACAACCACCACCAACATTAGTCTATGTAAACTGGCTGCTGACTCGATAGTTATATAACAAAGCCTCTCCTAAAAAAAATAATTTATATATCAAAACCATTTAGTAATCATATTCTCTCTGCAGATTCAAAGTTGTCTGAAATACTGCAAAAGCTAGAAGCAAAATTTTTTCCTGCTTCAATTAATAACATGCTGGCGTGATCAACTTAAATGAAATACAATTGAAAAAGAAAATAGTACCTGGTGAGGATTTCGGTCAATGATAGACTGCTCCTTAAATTTCAGCTTACATGAAAACTCATGCTTTCCCTGTATTCGCATCGTACCATAGTGATCACAGTACAGCTTTCCCAAAATGAGGTTATAAATGGATGTCGTAACCTGGCCAAAAAGAGTTCTCTTTTAGACATGAACTTAGAAAATAATGAACACAATCCCGGAGTTGTTGGGTACATACTTTAGTCCATTGAAGAACTTCCCCATCATCAAATTCCAAGGTCAGAACACCAACAGGATCAAGCTGAATCGAGCGACCCCAGAATTTACTCTTCAAATTGCTGTCTCCCCAGAATTTCCATCCTTTACCCTCACAGTGGCAAGCAATAATCATGGGGTGATGACTAACCTGACACCCAAAATATAATAACCTTTACTATTTGATACATAGTAGAAAAAGAACAACAATGGGAATTTTAAATCGATTAAATATACAAGGGTTGCACCCTAAGGACAAAAGTCGGCGAATAAAATTCAGTTAGTCATATGCTTAGATTCTTCCACATACACCATATAACAAGGATGCCTAATATTTTTTTCATAGGGACTACCACAAATATCTCACCCACCACCTGGGTTTTCTTATAGTTACTTCACCTCTCTGCTCAAACAAGGCTCATTTCTTTCCAACACATCATACCTTTCTCATTTATCAGATTACCTATTCAGAATTCAGGCTGTCTTGGGAGTTTCAAACTTTCAAATCTCAATAAATGGAGGTTTTGATTTATATTTAATCAAAATCAACTTAAACCTTTTTTTTAAATCTGAAACTAGCTTCACTGAGTGACAATACTTTTCTCTTCCCACAAATGCATATCAAAAGTTAAAAATTGTTCATCATTGATCAAATGGTGATGTTAACTTCAAGATTCAATGTTCTCATTGACCAAGTAAGATTCTTTACGGTCATGTTTGGGTGTCACAATCCAAGCGTATTTTAGTATGAAATACTTGATAAATGCACCACTCAGCTGAATATATTAATCTTGTCCACCCCAATAGGACAGCATCACGTGGCCTAATTCTCAGAATGTAAATATATTCAAACAGAACAGAAGGTCTACACGAGAATAGTATATGAGATTGATTGTGATAAGATAACTTGCAAGTTCAGGTCTAAGACTTTTTCACACCTTCTCTGAGAAAAACCGGAGGCCTTTGTCTGGATAGTCAGCCTCAAATGTTTCCCCCAATAATGGATTGAATGGCTTGCAAATCCTTCCTTCAGTTGATGCATATCCAGAAACCGCAAAAGCAGCCACATTAAGAATCCTCATAAGACTATTACCCTGCAAGGCTTCAAGGAAAGCCAAAAATAAGTTAAGAGAGCACTGTGCTAATCTAACACATTTAAGAAAGCTATTGTTGGGAGGAGACTAGCATTGCAATGGGGATGGCTTTGGGGTCTTACCCTTTTACCCCATTCATAAGCTCGATCAAGGAGGTATGAGTATTCCAAATCCTCAAAACCTTTTTGTAGAGTAGACAGAGGCTCATTAAAGTATACAGGAAGACAGATTTTTGTGAGATCCTTCCCAATGTTATCCTTAATCATTGACCAAAGACTAACACTCTTCTCTTTTTCAACAGGGTCAGGCAATTTCTTACGCCGCTTGATGAAAGGAAAGTTAGCTCCAACTGATCTCATGGATGGATCGATACCATCTTCTGATTCAATGGCATTTATCCCTTCATCATCTGAAGAGACAGATGATATCCGATATTCGGACCCATTACTTTTGAAAGAACTTGATGAAAGAAAATCACGAGTATCAAAGAAAGCATTGTCCTCTTCATCTGTTTCTTCCTCTGCAGCATCATCAACTCTTCCATTATCCTCGTCAGAGTCACTTGCACTTCCCTCTGAAAAATTAATACCAATGCAGGATTAAATTAGCATAAGGAAGTATGATGTAAAACCTAGAGAATATATTAGAATACATCATTTCACATGGCACATAGTCCGGCACATTCTAATATTACAAATGCAAAGAGAGGTTGGAAGAAAGGCAATTTAAGTAACATATATAACTTGTTACAGGTAACAAGAAATACGTGTTGTTAAACTTCTACCTCAATGCTTACCACTGAATTTGTCTTGCCTTGATCTAGCAGAAGCCCCACCATCTTTCAACTGACGGCTCTCATCAACCACTGTATTCTCCAAATCTACCTTTTCTGTCTACACAATACAGTATAAATAGCTATTTTATTAGCAAGAAACAAATAAGTAAATGAGGAATAAAATCCCCGCACCAGAAATTAAAACTCTTAAGGAAGCAACCTTTGTATGAACAAAAGATACCTCATTAAAAAAATGATTATATACATGAGTGAGATGAGCAGCATTGTACAATTATCTAGTGTCCCTTTTTTGGCATCTATTAAAATGTCATTAGTCCACCTCTCTTTCTTTTAGGTAATGAAGACATTTTTCTTTACTTTTCTCATTCAATGATATACTGGCGTATGTGTGTAAGATCGCTCTGACATTCAATGATATATGCCCTTTTTAAAGAGTAAGTGGGGTAGTTTTACAGGTGCTAATATTGTGAAAGTGGGGTATGGGGAAAGTGGGTTAGTCCTCTAAAGCATTTTCGATTTGATGAAAGTACTTTTTAATCCTCAAACATATTGATGTTAGATGAAGTGAAGCCTCGCACTCAATCAGGAACATTAGTCAGTCTTGACCTCAACAAAGCTATTAGGTAAACAGTCAAGAAGGTAACGAAATGGCTATGAAAGTGGTAAGAAGAGACAGAAATGGTGACTGGCTTACTTGTCAAGTGTGGTATAAAAAAAGACAGGTGAAATTTGAAAATGCAACTACAATATGTGTCCTGGTAGAAACCCCATACAGAGAGGTGGTCTTTCAATACACCAAATTAATATGATCCAGATGCATATACAGATCACCAACTCCTGTTTTCCAATGAAATCAGCTTATTCCAAAACATAGACCACCAAAGAAACAGGATGTAGCATAAATCTACGAGAGACCGTGCTTCATACAAAGACAATACTACAAGATATCACTTGTCAAAACAAGAAAACATGGATGCCAAATAATATTCAGATTGCCCTAAATGAAATAACTCTTCAACACTCATTAAAGTTAGTGCTTTTCAGCAATCTGAAAAGAACTAACAACAACCACCATAAAGTTGATGTGGCGTCATTTAAACACTCCACATTTAGCCTTCAAAAACCCATAAACATCCTAATATTACTGAAACTGTGGAAGGATACTACTTCGACCTGTTTAAAATAGCTCATCAGTCCTTGAACACATATCGCATTACCCATGCCACAAGAAAATCCCAGAGAGAAAACCACAGGTCTATACTAAAGACTCTCAGCCCACGTCGATTTTCAGACAAACAATCTAGAAAATATATAATTAGAATTGACCAACTTTGAGTCATTTGGACGGTTTAAAATAGCTCATCAGTCCTTGAACACATATCGCATTACCCATGCCACAAGAAAATCCCAGAGAGAAAACCACAGGTCTATACTAAAGACTCTCAGCCCACGTCGATTTTCAGACAAACAATCTAGAAAATATATAATTAGAATTGACCAACTTTTAGTCATTTGGACGGTTTTTAAATTTTTCATAATAGTAGGGACGGAAACTAAACAAGAGTGATCTGGTTTGTACAGGATCCGTGCCATCTTCTGGTCTAGTGACCATGCCGTGATTCCTTTAAATTAAGGCACTTGTACTAAATAATGTCCTTCGATTAACACTCATATCACTCAAGCCAAAAGACAACAAAAACACAATTAATAAGATTGATTATATTTAAAAAATTTACAAACTTTTGAGAAAGAAAAAATAGCCTCTATCTCCCATTCTGCACAAACGAATCACAACAACTGACTACTCCACAAAGCAGAAACACACTACGCCAACAGCCTCCTAGCAATTTACTTGGTGGTTTTAAGAAGAAAAAAAAAAAAGAATTTCGCATGGTAGGAAACCAAAGAAGAAGACTCCGAATTTCAACGGGCATAAGGTTTCCATACCTCTAACTGTCGCAGCGTGTCGATTAAGAGCCACTGCTTCTGCTTGAGCAGTAGGAGCTGGTTCTGTAGCGCTGCAAACTCAGTCCTCATTATCTGTTCAGTGTCCTGAATGGCTGCATCCCTCACACCTTCTTCCACAAGTCGCTGCCTCAGTTTCTCGGTTGAAACAGCGACATTGTCCACCGGAGCCATCAACTCACTGTTAGAAATCCGCGGGAACATGTCTTTCACGGCCTGCAATGCTTCCACCCACGCGTATCGATCTTCTCGCGACTCTGCCCGCAAATGCAGCCTCTTGGTGCCTGTGAAGATCGAGAATCTCTTATCATCCGATTTGCTTTCGCGGATGCTCGAAACCTGTGAATGAGTTCATCAAATCACAAAATTAGATTAGAATCAACCACAAATAATAAAATAAAACAAAATTGTGCAGAGTTTAATCAAATTAAAATCTCATCTAATCAAATACTAAATTTTAAAAAATTTAAATTTTTTAAAAATATACGACCAACGAGGAAAATGCCGATCACTTTAGAAATCCGATTAAAATTAAAATAGGAAACGAAATGAAAAAAAGATTTAAATAGAGAGAAATCATATACTTCTAATTCTTGATAATCGACGAAGAAATGAATCAAAACGTATAAACAGAAATGAAAATTTTGAAGCCAAGAAACGAAAATGAAAATCAAGAGAAGCTGAGAACCTTGAGATGGACTTCGCCGAAGGGCTTGCGACGAAGCTGGCGAGGAGTGCCATTCCTCCTGTGCCTCGAAATCCTCCGCATCGATTCTTCGCCGATGACTTTCGAGCCTTTCTCGGTCTCAACGCTAACGACTATCTTATCGGGGCCGTGAATCTTATAATACGACAACACTCCATCCTGCAACACGAACCACCTCGGCCGCCACCCCTTGCCGTAATTCACCCACTTGTACAGAATCCCCGAAACGCCATTCCCGACGATGTCGTTTATCTTGACGTCTACCGGCTGCTCCCGAGCCGAGGGAGGCCGAGCCACAACCTCTGCGGCTGCGACGGCTGCCGCGGCCGCTGCCGCCGTGGTCCGCTGGCTGAGGCGGCCGTAGTCGGCGCTGGAATGGCTGAAGTTGTTGCTGTGATTGCTATTCGGGTCGAGTTTCGCAGGGCGGATGTGCGTGTCGGATCTGGAGCCGAAGGAGGACATGTGGAGGTCCGAGGAGTGATCGGAGAGCGTGGAGACGCAGCAGAAGGGATGCATATGGAATTATACGGAAAGAGTTGGGGAATGCTGGAATTGGGTTCGGCCCGTGGTGCTGACGTGGCGGCAGAGAACGGCGGCAGTTACGGTTGCGGTTGGGATTATTGTTAGGGGTTTCATTTAGATTTTTAATTTTTACCTTTCAGCAATTTGCGTTGGGAATTGGGATTGAGGAGAGAGAGCGAAACGGATAAAGCGAGTCTCGCGTGAAAATGGGAGAAACGGTTATAAAGAGGAAGGAAGGAGTTGGGGTTTCGGAGGGAGCGACGGTGACGGAGCGGTCAATACAAACAACTCTCTTCTCTCTCTTCTCTCTCTGTTTTAAAAAAAATATGAGGCGGTTGGGCCACTGTGTCTGTGATGAGTTGTGACTTTCTCTCTCTTGAGGGTGGGGTGGGATTGGGTACGGGGAGGAGGAAGGGCTTAAGGTGGAGAGGGCCGCCGGCCGGGTGGTGGGAGAGCGACACGTGGGAAACGCGTCTGGGGACGCGTGTTGGGGAGGGAGTGGTTAGTGAGTGGCGGGGGTGTTTGGATGTTTGACGAGGGATGCTTAATGGCTTTCACGTCTTTGACTTGGGACTTTGGCAATTGCGCTGGCGTTTGGGTACTTTTCTTATGTATTGGAAACTTCTTTATTTTGGCTTTTTTTTTAATAATATAATGAAATTGATTCGATAACTTTTTACTTTAAAATTGCAACTACCTTGTAAAAAAGGCCTTGCCCATGAACACGTCTGAATGCCGAAGGCAATGTAATTACATGCTTATTCAAGTCTATGTCTAATCCAATGCGATATAATACCATTCAAGTTGTTGGATTAAATCTAATGACTGGTTAAAAATAGTGCTAATCAATGCTTATTTAGTCGTTCATTGAATTTTATTTTGAACGTTTTAGGTGGTTTTAGGTGGGTACATTGTAGCCAAATCAAAAGAGTTGATTGTACAATTGTATCGCACGAAGACGATATTCAATCTATCTTTCTCTCTTTTCGTACCAAAAAAAAACTTACTTTTTTGAGTTACAAGTCACAACCCCTTCACTCTCTTTTTTCGTTCAAGTTACAGAGCAAGTAAATATGAAAAATGTTGGAAGTTTAAATCACTTTGATTAAATGACAAAGGGTCTAATCTGGTACTATGGTGTTATTGATCTATCCATTTGTTGTTAAGCTTATCTCATTTGTTGTCCCCATTACATTTTCCATTTGTTAAACATCAATGCATTTAATTGTGCGTGTGAGAAATCAACTCCCCTGTAATTTAAACTATCGCTTGTACTAAAAAGAAAAACTAAATGCATTTAGTTGTTTACATTTATAATCTTGACGGTTGAATAAATAATAAGTAAACTAAACTAAGATTTATGTTCTCATGCCCACAATAATGAATTAGTTGGTCTAGACACTCAATAACCAAATTTCATCCTTAAGAGCAACTACAATAAATCCCTCTTATTAGCTAGTTTGGCTAAACTTTGGTAAAGAGTCTTCATCTAAATCCAATCTTTGGATTGATGAACATTATAGTTAGCCAATCTATTTAACTACAAGTTTCAAGAGGGTTAAGAAATCTTAGTTTGGTTACATTAAATTTACAAAAAGGTGTACATATACACAGTACTTTTTTATCATTTGCAAAACATGGGAGTAGATTATTGTAAACAATCTTGTTGATTACACAATTAATTGACGACATTGATTGTGGCACCACGTTTCAACGCAATTATTATCATTTGCACCCACGACACGAATATAACGCGCGTTTTGACAAGGAAAATATGAGAGTTCAATGATCAAATCAAACCTAACTAAATGTAGATGCAGAAGCTAGGTCATACAGCAGCTTACGAGCCAAAAGGATAAAAAGAGGTAAAAGAGTTTTAAAAAATTACTGTAGATTTATGGGGTCTAGGTCGACATCAAGGAATTGATCGCCTGAAAATTCAACCTAGAGAATCCTGAAGGGAAGAAAATTTCATCCCTAAATCCAATTATTAGATGATAATCTCCTTGATTACGTACGATTTGTCTTGACTGCCTATCAAAAAGTTGATTTGTCTTGATTAAAATGCTTAAATCTGTTTGGGGTAAATGTTAGAAGTTTCTATTTTCCGAAAGTCATTGGTCCTATTTATTTCATGAGAAATTTCTTATGACTATTTCGCGTCCGAGATTAAATAAAAACAAAGTAAATATTTTTACTAATTGGGTACACGTGTAAATAGTAGCAATATTGACCATATCCACCATATCTTTTTTTTTAGGTGAGACCCAAGGGTATCCACCGCCGACAGCAGTGACTAATCCCTTTCGCCGCGGGAGCTCTCCAAAGGAGGTAAACGGCTGGCCACGAAATGCGCTCCATTCCCATGGGCGGGGATCGAACCCCCAACCACATGGTTAAGGAATGAGGTGAGCTACCACCACACCACATCTCATGGTTCCATATCCACCATATCTTGAGTCTAAGCTAATGTACTAATCATAATCTGGTTCCACGATCAACTTTTACTTATTCCCCCCCACAGGAAAAATATTCTCATCTTCTAAATCATTTGATGATTGATTTTTGTTTTTGGATATTTGGTTTTTTTATTATTATTGGATTTGGGGGATCACCGAAAGAATATCAAATCTTTACATCCAAATGGCATATAACATTATTTTGATACCAGACGATTTGGCATCCGAGGAAGAACTTCTCTAGGCCTAGGCTACTAACCAACAAATAAGATTTTGTTAATTTATGTATAATAAGTTTGCAAGGGGCGCCTGTTTGGTATTCAACTTAAATCCAATTTTTTAAACTCAAAAACAGAATTTGAGTGCAAAACAAAGAAAACGTGTTTGGTAGCCCTATTTTTAAAAACTCAAACTCAAGAACAACTAAAAAACACCCTAATAATTAAAAACAAAAAATATCTGTTTTTTCAGTTTTTTTTAACAACCCACAAGTTCTCAAATTTTTAAGATTTAAAAACAGTTTTCAAGTTGCATACCAAACAAGTTTTTGAATCTTAAAAATAGATTTAAGAACTCCTTGTTTTTAAGAAAAATCAAAGTTTTTGAGTTCCCTATTTGAATAGGATACCAAACGCCCCCTAAGTGATTGCGAGTATTTAGTCGTGCACTCGAGACCTCATCCAATATTATCAGTGTGAATTATTGAATTTGTCACTAATATAAACTACTATCATCACTACTTTTGTAATTAAAAAAATAAAAAACCTACTTTCAAATTACAATGTTGATTTATAACAGTACTTCTCTTCCTAGGAAGAGATTCCAAATTTTAACCTACCTTATCGATTAAAAAACAATCACAGTAAAAAGAACTCATGATTTGTGCTTTTTGGACAGTGGTGAATTCACAATTCACACATTTCACATCAAAACTCAATTCAGAGAGCGACGTGGGAGTATGCACTGATTAAATAATACAAGCTAAAGACAAAGTGATCAAATTGGAAGCAACGACAAGAAGAATTTCGCATCGCATTTGGATATCCGAACGTCCATATTGACTTTTGTCATGAATTTTAATATAATCTAATATAATTTCTTAATTATTATTACATGCTTTCAGGCAGTCCTCAAAAAACAATTTGGGAAATATTTTATCTTCTTTTTAAAGATCTTTGTTGTGCTATAGTTGACAATATTCCCCAACTCTCACATTAGGGGGAATTATGGTATTTTATTATTTTAAACCAAAATGAAACCATATTTGTAAGATTTTAAGCCATCCATGCGTTGTTAGTGAATGATTTACATGGCTTCCAAACATTGTTCAATGTTGTTAACTTTAGTTTAAAATACAAAACTATATGCTCAATGTTTAACCTAAATGTTTTTCTTTGGTCACAAATCACAATGTATTGTGCATATTATCGTGGCTATCTCTTATTATTATTTTTTCAATGAAAAACCAAATCACATGTGCAAATTATAATTAAATATGTTGTAATACGTATGTAACAGGGACAGGATGAATATGAAAGTGATGAGATTATTTGATGCAAAATTGATTTGAATGGATGTTTAAATGAGGATGATGAGAAGGATTTTGGAAATAACTTGCAAGTTCACGTAAGAAGATAGATCAGCCAACAGGGTCTAATTCAGTGACAAAAGGCATTGACTTGCAGATTAGTCATGTTCGAACCCCCATAGCACTTGTATAGTGTGTGTGAGAGAAACCACTCCCCTTTGTAGTTTAGACTATCGCGTGTATTAATGAATAAAAAGACAAATCAAGAGAATGAAGCATTGCTACTGTGGCACTAGAGTTTTTTCTCCATGAATTGAGACAATTAATTGAGGAAATGTAAGGGTGGAACCATGAATTTTTCAACAGGTGGACTAACAACATTTATTAGCTAAAAATCTAATGATAATTTTTTTTATGTACTTACAGTTTCTATAGTTTTTTTTAGAAATAAATGCGAGCTTGCGAGAGATTGCCCCAAGACATTTCAAAAATATTCCACCATAGTTAGAGCACATTAAATCATATAAGTCACACTAATTTATAGCTCAATTAATTTAATTTAATTTATTTTTGTATATAAAAAGTCTTTGGATACAAATGATATTAGAAGAGGGAAAATCGAACTTTGGACAAGGATAAATCCAAACCACTAGTGGGTCTCAAAAACCTCACTCGGCTACAGTCATGAGGGAGTGGTATAAGGCGTGGCTGCATGGAACACGTGTGGAGAATAATAGATAAAACGTGTAGCGGACGGCAGAGGGTCACGCGAAATTAGAGAATTTAGAAGAAACTGTTGTTAATTTTGAGTACGACCCGAAAAAACCCAGTCAAAACTGGCAGAGGGTGACGCTGATGACACGCGCGGTGGTCGTCCTTGGTGAGGAGCGAGAAGTAATCTTCTACCGCACAGCACAATGTACCGTACGTACCGACTTGTGTTGTGTCAGAACAGAGGACAGAGGACAAGGGACGACAACATTCTGTTTCTGTGTGCCTTTGTTGGCACTCAGCCGGTACTTTTTTCTTCTTTACTTTGGTAAATAAAAATAATCACCAATCTTTACCCTTTAGCATTTAATGGTAACTTTTTAAGCTGAACTGAACAACTTTTGAGATTTTATCTCATACAAACGATATCTTCATGTTGATTTTAGTATCTTAATTAAAATTAAAATAAAACGACAGAATAATGTATTGTGTTGATGAGTTTCAACCACCTAGCTTTTGCACAGAAATTTACACAACTAGTTTATCATCAGAAATTGATCAAGCTATTGCAACAATATTGCATTATTGATTTAAAAAATGAACCAATTTCTTGACCGTTTGATTGATCTTTAGCAACAATAATATACATGCCTTTAGATTTGTAAGTTAATCGTAAAATCATCCATAATTGTAGTCAAAACAACAATTTATTTTGATCGAACCGCCTAGTTTCATTTGTTTGCTACGGTACACGTCTTGTTTCAAGATTCATCCACTATAATTCTATTTTATTTAGATATAATTTAGATATAATAAATATAAGTATATATTGATTTTATACAAACAAGACTCTCTCGTTTGAATAATGTTTGCGCTTATCTTATACACTAAAAAATACAATTCAATGCAAAGGACTCATTAGTGTAGTAATTTGGAGTGATTACTACCTCAGTCGAGGTCCTGAGTTCGAGTCCTAGTATATGTATAGGGTGTGCGAGTTTAGTATATTATCACCAATCTCAATGGTAAAAATATTAAACCAAAAAATGAGTTCAATATTGAGTCTTGACTCTCCTCCTTCCCCCCTAAACAATAGAAAATAGAAAATAATATATTGCACCAAATAATCATGCCCAATAAGAACTTTATAAAAAGATATGTTTGGTTCTTATATAAACTAAATAAATAATAGCCTTTTCTTTTATTTTTTCTTTAAATAAAAGAACAGATTTTAACCTTACCCCAAGCCAATTACATTACCTCAACTAATTAAGGATCGAACCTACCCTGAAGTGTGACTAAATTATATTGAGTTTCTTTATAAGTTTAAGGTCCAACTAGGAGATAAAGAAAAACCTAACCCTATCCTATAAAGCTATACCACTAAGAGCTATCAAAGCATGCGATTTATTTTACAATATTAATACAAACGATGAAGAAAGTGATGATTGGCACATAATTGGTTGTCCAAAGAGAGCCACGTGTACTTTTTACATCCACTTGTTCAGAAAGAACCCTGGAATTGGAGAAAAACTTTCTTGTAACATGGATAACACTGTTTTGCTATTTCCGATCAATAATGTAAAGAATATGTGGAAAAGTTATCCAGCGTGTCATTGCGCCATTGATCGGGATAGCAAAAAGTGATATTTCCTTTGCATGCCTAGGACACTAGAATATCGAATCATGAACAAAGAAGGGCATGAGAGAAAAACATATTGGCTAGTGATTGTGAGGCCAAAATTCTTGAATGGAGGGGACACCAAAGGCCTTTGCCCTTCCATCCCTCGGATAGATAGAGGGGAGGGCAGAGCTTTTGGTTTTTCATGTTGTCAAAGAGTTGAACAATGGAAGTCTCTCTCCTAGAATTGATGTAATTTTATGCAATATCATATATCACATGCCCCAAAAGTTCCTAACAAATGTAAACAGCAATAATTTCCCAACGTCCTCTCTTCTCTATGCAGCATAGCAATGCAAGCAAACCTCATCTCTGGCTTTCCTCCATCATCAGTGCCACTAAGCATGCCTTCTTTTTGACTAAAAGCCAATCATTTGCCAACCAATTTCTAACTCAGCGAAAATCTTTTTCGACGAAAAAAGGGTGAAGATTAAGATGTCACAGCCCACAAAGGAACACCAAACAATCAAAAGCAAGATACAAGAAACAAGAAAGAAAGAAAAGATGGGTGGATGGATTCATATGTAATAGAAACAAGATCTAGTCGAATATGTAGATCATGATTGATTGATATCCTAACAGAGAATATGTAAATCATGATTGATTTATATCTTAACAGAGAATGATGAACTCGTCGACTTAACGGCTATAAGACAGAGCCCTAAGTCTCTAAACCACCATGGTCCACCACCAGCCATATTGGCATGTGATGATAGTTCAGTGGATCTTTGACTGATCTCCAGCTACGAGTTATTAGTGCTTCTTTTGAATAATTGATTACTTTTTAGGGGTTAAAAAACATTTTATATCGTTAAAGTTCGACTCAGATTTCATTCGAGTTACTATTAATATTTTTATATTATATTTCACTTGAGTTGAGCTCCCTTTAATTTTTTTTTTCCCTCGAATGGAAACAATGCCAGTCTCTCATAGTCGTAGACTCGTAGCTAGAGCACATTTCGATGATCCCATTGCTATTTTCTTGCCATCTTCACATTCAACTTTAAAATTGCTTTTCGCATAAATGAAAGATTAGTTGCATTGCATCGATCCCTAAACTCACATCACATCGAATTAGCATATTTTGTAATGGACTGTGACTGTCGGTAAGATAAGATAAGAGACTATATCGCTTCTTAATTCAGAATTACTTTCGTAAAAAAACATACACTTTTGTTCATAAACACTTTTATAATAAATGCGTTGAAATATTTATTAAAAATTCACTTAGAAAAGCACTTGGAAGCATTTATCTAGAAAACGTTTCTATGACCCATAAACATTTATGATTTTTTGCCAAATTTTTTTAAAAAGCGGATTTGATTGTCAGAAAATCTCTGAACATGACTTAAATAGAAGACTTGATTGAAACTTAAAAAAGAAAAATATTAAATGAAAGATTGCAAATTTTGAGCACCAAGAGTGTGATTACATAACTTTCTGTTCGTTTCTTCCCCTCTAGTCATCCTTTTCTCTTATTCTTTTATAAGGCATGCTATACTTTTATTATTGTAAAGGATTTTTCTTCTTTTGTCATACTATCATGCCAAGGATTAATAACTAGGAGGGTTCATGTACTTCCTTTTTTCACTCTATAATCCATAAAAAATTTACGCTCCAAGTTGATAAATGGATAGATTCCCATGGAATTCAAGGCTTTAATGATTCATCTGAATTGACTCCGAATGATTTTGTCGAACGAATTTTATCCTTTGTCCTATTTTTCTTCCAATATATGATTTAGGGTTAATATTCTGAGCGAGAATTACAAGGAGTAGGACGAGAATCGAACTATTGTCTTGTGGCACAAATTCAACCTAACACGTATTATATCATGTTGAAGTGTGTTAAACCTGAAGCTATTGAAAAGAGAAGCTTGGAATTCAGCCACTGCCAAGCACGTCTATCAGAATCTTTAGCAACCAGCAGAGACCGACACAGAAACAAATACTTCTTTAGACTGCACCCCATGAGCCCCTACCACCACAACGACACAGTTGTTGGTCTCATGCCACGACCAAACACAAGGTATTAGAATGTGTCCTAGTGTAATGTGAATGCCAACTTTTTCAACTCATGCAAAGACAATCCTATAATTTGGAAATGAAAGACAAAAGCTGCAACTTGATGTGCGGGTTTGGTACATTGGCGGAACCTAATTTGGAAATGAATCTCAAAAAGCTTTCAAATGTGGTCAACGACATTGTTTCGTGGGTGGAACAAGACTGGATTTAGCTCTCGTTCCGAGATCCAGTCCCATAGAGTCCCACCCTTGATGATGGGATTCGTTCTCTCTTTTATGTGAGAAATTGTCCAATTTAATTAGTGCAGTACCTCTATTATGAGTACCGAAACTTGAGACATGACACTAGTCGAAAACGTGACCGGTGATATCTAACGTTGAACGTGACCTTTCGCAGCTTGGAGAAGATGGCTTAACCAGATTCCCAATTGAGACAGTGGTAGTGTTGTATGGACCCCTAATAAAGGGTTGTGGCCTAAATTTAGGACATTTTGTTTAGTATAGAAGGCTGTGCATGTGGGAGTGTGGATTTCTTTTTCTTTGTCCCTATAACAAAAGATTAACTCAGAATGTGAAGAGGGACAGCATGTACCCTACAACCACAGGACACACCAAAAATGAGGGTTGGCTTCTTTCGGAAGAGAATCTTTATCCTGCATGTTTTTCAACCAGTTAACAATGATATAGGCAACCAAAGAGTTTTGTTTGCATCACTATAAACTGCCTTACAAACAAGACATTCTGGCCAGTGGGTCATTGTTGGGGCCTTCAGATCTTAGCAAGGCCAACAAAACAAAGCATAATTTTTGAGTACCCATTGGACAAGAAAATATTCTATAATAGTTTTTCCCCCAACCCACCACAAAAGAGTACTACTTATTCAAACCACCTCAAAGCTGGCAAGGATGATCAGATTTCCTACAAATGATTGATTACTTGGGTTGATCATGACACAAAACACAATCCATTTCTTGTTTGCAAGTATACAAGGTAGAGTGGTTGTAATCCATGACTTCTGATATTATTAAGCAAAGAAATACAGATCTAAGTTTGATCGAGATCTATACTGAGAACAATAAATAAAAACAAAACAGAAAAAAGTAACTAAAGAAAAAACATTCTCAGTGGTGCACATGATAGAGCAAGATTGTAGCCACTGATGCAAGGTGCCAAGGCATCTTCTTCAGTCAAGCTTTCGTCTGACCAATCCTTTGAAGAAGTCAAAACTATAGAGAAATAGAAACAGTATCATGATTACTTAGGTTAAGAATAGCAGGCTCAGGTCCTGACACACTTCTGAAAATATAACATGTCGGTGTAAAACCACTGCATCAAATTGCCAAAAGTTGTAATGACTTATCTTACAAAGGGAATGCAGGGAATGCAGGGGATGCTTCACACTGAAGCTATACATAGTTGATCGGGAAAGGGGCGAAATATATAACAGGATGTTCTCAGTGATCCTCTAGCATATTTACTTAGTATTACTTAGATACTTATTTATGTATTCTTTTTAACATGTATCAAGTTGAGGAAGAGACAGAAATATAGGCATGTAATGTTTGACAAGAAAGACTTGTCAAGATCACCTACCAGTTCTGCCAGAAAGTTATACTCACGAATGCAGAGAGACTGATTTATTGCAGAAATAGAAGGCAATGATTAAGAGGCCAGTAAATGAGAAATAAAACCAGGCGTCACTTTTAAGATGGTAAATGCATGCAAGAGTTTTTCACAATGACTGTATTTGGAGAGAAAAGGAGAACAAGAGACATGACCAGAACCCTTATTTCAACTTTGGATGGTAAAACCAAATTTCAAAAAGAACAATGATGCCAAGTTGCTGTCCTTTTGACCAAGCAACCTGACACACGTATTAAAGCAGGGGTGCAATTTTAAATTAACAGATAGAAAAAGGTGATGTTGCAATTTCCATATCCTCACCAATTGATGTCTCAAGTGATCTGCCCAGAATTTAGTTAAGGACACGTCTTCAAACAAAAAGATTATATGATACGGGACTAGGACAAAATCAGGGCATAAATTTAACTAATAGTCAAATAAATCCAGTAATATGTGAGCAAAACAATGGAGCTACCTTCAGGTATAATACCAAGAATTATGTACTAATTCCAATAACTATATTCACTTATTACCAACTTATAAATACTTCCTTTCATATCTAACTTTCAAGAGTTGCGAAAACCACATCAAACCCAAAAAGTTGTGCTTATGATGTCCCAGTAAGGCGTAAGAAAAAGTTTGAACCTTATTACCAGGTATCCATCCCATATGACATAAAACATTTAAAGCAGTCTTGACCAAACAGTGTTCGTTTTGGTTGAACATGAAAATCTTGGTGGCTCTAAATTGTGCTATCACATTGGCCCAAAACAAGGAAAAAAAAATAAATTTGCGCTAGCATCTTTTTATGAATGGAAATTACAGTTGATGTAAACCATATGGCTTACTTACCAAATGTTCTTCCGGTAGTTTTCACTTTTCCTACTTACAAGTGGAACTATTAAAAACATCCATGGGACTATATTTATATAAAAAAAGACTTGAACAGGTACTGCTTATGTAAGTTTCATAGTTAATTAAACATCATTATATCATACAAAAATAATAATATCAATTTAGCAAAGTTACCTATTGCCATCAGGATGAAGTTCACACATCTGGTTGTCATCACCAATAGCTAACAGATATCCTGATGAGGTCAAACCCTGCAAATTAAACATTTAGATGTTGCAACCTAGTACCAATATATAGTATTGACAATACAATCATACCTCAAACTGTCTGAGAATTTTGTCATAAAATCTACGAGAAGGGAGAATTTCATGATAAAATTTAGGAGGAAGTACATATAGACCCCATATGGTCGACCCTATTTATATGGGTATAACCTGTGGTTTACTTGTGACATTTACACACTGTAGTTTACTAATTTGTCTATTTAATGGATGTTGCTAATAAGCATGCAAATGACTATTTTATCCTTGTCTTCTTCCTCTATTCAATGGCTACATGGGGTAAATCACAAATGATATAGATGGTAACATAGGAAACCATAAGGGATATAAGAGTGGACAATAAATTACAGGGTTATCCATGTAAAAAGAGTCAACCATAAAAGGTGTAGTTGTAGTTTCCCCCTAGTTTATGAATTTTAGGCTTAGATCTTTTCATCTCATTCAAATAAAGGATTCTCACACATTTTTACTGAACACGTTCTTTAACTTCTGTATATCAAGGGAAAGGGACATATCTTTTATGAACACAAGACTATCCATAAAGTTAACCCTTAAATTCCTGTCTGAACCAGAAAGGATAAAATAAAAGATTTTCTTTGGGTTTATATCATAATTCATAAGAAAGGGTATAAACTCTTTCATGTACATAGGCATGAATATTCAAACTCTGAGTCAGTAACTCATCTAGCAACTTTCTAGTTTGTCAAACCTGAATAGTGACCACGTTTTCCACTACTTGATCCTCATTCTTTTCTTGCACAATAACCCTCTGTCCGCTGCAGATATCAAAACAAAACTAACTTCAAGAATGACAAGAATGGTTGCCATACTTTATGAGAAGAAAATCAAGAGGCCATCATAAAAGGTTGGAAGACGACTTCTGTAGGTTGAGGAAAAAATGTTATTGGGTACCAAGTTAGACAAAATTTACAGAATATTTGGTGTTACATTTCACTAGGCTTCTTTGGTTTTTGAAGCTAGACAAGACTGCGCCTAAAAATGACTAACTTGAATCCATAGTAGAATCTAGATCTACATGACAGTGTGTTACCTGTGTAGCCATGTCTTATAATATAGCTCCTCAAGAGATTGGAATCCTGCATTAAATGAACCATGCATTACTTTTCACAACACGTGCCCTTAATGGATTCATTATCGTGCTTGCTGATCAGAGTAGAATCTTATTACTGAAACAGAAACTCTGGAAACAAGGTCAATTAGAATTTATATTTTTTTGGAGAAAGAAATGATTACATTTATCCTTTCTTTTTCCATATATCTATGAAGGAAACAAATAAAGTTGTTAAAAAGGAGGGCAAAATATAACTGCGATGGTATTGCCAAGGATTCAAATTTTGAGATCAAAAGAAATTTCATATAACAAATTCAAAGATTGTTCATTTATAGGGATTCTAGCTGGAAAAGTTATTCAGATATTTTTTCATGACAGGCATAAAACTTAAAAGAAAAAATAGAAAGCAAGGCACCAACATACATAGTTGAGGCAAAAGAGTAAGATTAAGCATTAAAATCAAAATGAAGGAATGGCATAATTGATATATCATATGTCATGCGATGATTTTTTACCTTGATTTATAAAAAGCTCATAAAATTTCTCAAATTTGTCAAAGAAGGAGGCAAGAATATCTTCTCTTCTAAATTGGTATGTCGTAACAGACAATTCTCTAAGAAATGTATTCAAGCATGTAGTTGGTTTCTCATTATCAACATTCAAACCTATACCTGCAAGAACAGAAGCAAAAATATCTGTGTCATCATTATCAACATAAAGTTTCTTCTTGACTATCCAAATTATGTGTGTGCGTGTTGTCGATGGAGGCATTCATCTAATACTTGAACGGAACAAGGTCTATAGAAAAGTAACAAAGCAGCAGTAGGTATGTGAAACCATGCTTATTTCCAATCAGATATGCTAATCAGCACCCAGAGGATGAGACTAATTACCAGCAGAGACATTGAACTGCTTCGATTTAAATGTCGAGGTGCATAAAATACCTCCCACTTTGAGGCCATTTAAATAAAGATCATTTGGCCATTTTATTTTAACATCAACATATGGCAAGCCCTGAAATTCAAAAGATGTATTAACACAAGTGTATCAAAGTCTGGAGACTATAGCATCACCTATTAACTGCAATATGAATTTGACAAGGTTCTTTCTATATCAAACTCAGCAAGAAAAATGCACTCACATTTTTATCACAAACATCCTTTATTGCCTCCGTGACAGCAAGAGACACCACGTATTGTATAAGAGGCACGATTCGGCCATCCTCCATCTGCAAAGTAAAGGAAAAAAGAAGGCAACCCTTGGGAGATTCCCACGCATTCTTCGACCGGCCTGGAAAAGATCACAGAATAAATTGAATCCCAATAACACAATAAACCAGCAAAATCAATGTCAACCACCAATTGGCATTTCAAACCTCGCCCTTTGTACTGAACATCAGCTACACAAACCGCACCGATCGGAAGCTCACAGAAATTCCTGAGAAAAAGCTAAATATATATTCACTTCGTTTCAGAAAGGCAAACAAAGCTAAGGGCTTTTATGAGACTTACTGGGAGACGACGTCGTGCGTTGAAGGCAAGCGTGGAGACCAAAGGAGGAACCTTCCGAACCGATTGGTTGAGAGAGAGTTCATGAACGAATCCACCCCAAAAGCGTCTTCCTTGATCGGTTTTTCCGATTCAGAGTGCAGAAGAATTGAAAGCTCAGTGTTGTCAGTGAGCTTCAGAGCGCCACTGTTCTTCAGCGTTTTGGCAGTTTCATTCTCCGCCGATGATTTTCCGCATAACACCAACGCGCAACTTGAATTGCCATCCATAGCTGAAATTCGCAAACAGATTGATAAATTCACAAACGAACTGATTTTACTGGATTTTCTCAGTAACCAAACAGTAGGGACCAAACTAACCTGAAGCAGCAACCGGTAGAGAGAGGCTGCTATTCGTTTTCTTTGTTGATAAAATGACCTTCTTCAGTGCGGAGAAAAACCCTAGTGACCTAGTGAAGGCGTAGGACATTCAACTTGAAAAGACCAGAACTTTCAGTGAGAATTGAAACGTTTCAGCTTCGGAGACGGAAAAGAACGACAAGTCAAGAACACAAGGCTTCGTAGCACGCCACGTCCTCTCATGTAGGGCCCGCCACCTTAACCCCACAAAACCCCAAAATTAGAACAAAAAAAAACTCATTTGCTATATCATCAAAACTTCGCCATCATTGACGTCGTCGTTTGGTGAAGAGCGAGCAAACACAGACAGAACGCCAATCATGGAAGAGTTGCAGAGAGCTCTTGAGGACCGAGGCTTAACCGTTTCGAATGTTCCAGAGAAAGGCCGTTGCCTCTTTACCACCAGAGACTTCTCTCCAGGTGTCCTCTTCCCCTCCCTCTCTCTCTCTCTCTCTCTCTCTCTCTCTCTCTCTCTCTCTGTAGCTGAGTAGCTCTGCTGCTTCAGAACAGCGATAATGGAGGTTTTGAATTGCAGGGGAGGTGATTATAAGCCAAGAGCCGTACGTTTCTGTGCCAAACAACTCCTCAGCGGAATCCAGGTGCGATGCTTGTTTCGAATCAAGTAATCTCAAGAAGTGCTCGGCTTGTCAGGTTGTGTACTACTGCAGTAACTCATGCCAGGTATGCCCTAGGCTTCGGATTGGTAATTAGATTACATTCATGGAGTTCTTGTGTTTCTCATTCGTTGAAGTCTTGGGTTTTTGTATTATGCAGAAGTCTGAATGGAAGCTGCATCGTCTAGAATGTGAAGCTCTCTCGAAGCTTCACAAGGAAAGAAGAATGGCTGTCACGCCTTCTATTCGTCTCATGATCAAACTCTACCTTCGCACAAAATTGCAAACTGAGAAGGTAAAGATTTTCTTATTTACACAGAAAGATTCAATTTTTAATTTTGGGTATAAAACATTAATGTTATTAGATTTTTCCTTCAGGTCATTCCTGCTTCTGCTATGGACAACTACAAGTTGGTGGAGGCGTTAGTTGCTCGTATCCTTTTTGGCTTTTTCCAATTTAGCTTTCCTTCTTGTTGTAGCTGTTTACTGTTTTATTAATTCTTTTTTGTTTCTTTTAATAAAGATATGTCGAAGATTGATGAGAAGCAATTGGTGCTGTATGCTCAGATGGCGAACCTTGTCAGCTTGATACTTCAGTGGCCCGGTATCAATATAAAAGAGATTGCAGAAAACTTTTCCAAGGTGTGATTTTATAAACAGTTTTTCGGTTCTGTTTTTCTCAATTATTACTGTTTTATTAATAAAAGTGACTGAATTTGCACCATGTAATGCAAGTGAAGCTTCACTATCGTGTAAGTGTTGTGGTAATTCTGGTGAACCCAATAGCAAATGTTAGGCAGTAAAACCGTTGTGTTGGAGGTACCTCAGGCATTTATGCATAGCATAATGAGATGTTTAAGTTATATTGTCAGTTTGGCATGTACCCAACTCAATCAATGCGATCATCTGGTGTCTAACTAAGTTCTTACAAACTTGTAATGATATGTTACAGTGCTATTGTCTGCATGACTTCTTTCGATCCTTTATTGTACGGACTCAAACGTTGTTTATCTTAATAAGAATGCAGTTTAAATTTTTTTAATGGAATCTTTGGGAATTTTGATTCTCTGCGATCCATGCAGCTTGCATGCAATGCTCACACAATTTGTGACAGTGAATTGAGACCCCTGGGCACAGGATTGTATCCTGTCATTTCCATTATTAACCACAGGTAACTATGTTAGTGGATAAAAGTATTTTCAGTATCACCCTCTTGCTATTTGTTTGCTAAATGGTTCTGGTTCTGTAGCTGCTTGCCCAATTCTGTTTTGTTATTTGAGGGAAGATCAGCAGTCGTACGTGCTGTGCAACATATACCCAAAGGTGCTGAGGTAGTATATGCTTCTTTAACTTGCTGGCCATTATGATTTCCAATTAAGAATAAGAGATTACATCAAGGGTTTATGCGTTGAATATCCAGAAATGTATGATCATAGGGGAGATAATTAATAAGTTTAAATTGCTTGACAAATAGACACTAAAGGAATGAGCTGCATGCCCCTTGGTCATTCTATAAAGTGCTTCATTGTTTGTCAAATTCATTTTCAAGGTGTCGATAAGTTACATAGAAACTGCTGGAAGCACTCTGACTCGGCAAAAGGCACTAAAAGAACAATACCTTTTTACTTGCACATGTCCCCGCTGCAGTAAAGTGGTACTTATGACTTTTACTTTTTCTTTTTTATTTCTTTTAAAGAATGTGACGTTGTGAGTCATGTAGCATTTGTCTTTTGATACTGGAATATGCAGAACCTTATCCTATTTAAACTAAAAATGAAGTTGATTTTGTATTGAAGGGCAAGTATGATGATATCCAAGAAAGTGCAGTTCTGGAAGGCTACCGATGCAAGGATAATGGATGCATTGGCTTTTTACTTCGTGAGTCTGGTATGTAATTACCTGTATTCAAGCCAGTGCAGTGAAACAAAATAGAAAATAAGAGTGAGTTAGGTAGCTAAAGCAACTATATTTCATTGTTTGCAATTTGGATGAGCAGATGGCAATGGATTCATATGCCAGCAATGTGGACTTGTTAGGAGCAAAGAAGAGATAAAACAGATAGCAAGTGAACTAAAATCATTGTCAGACAAGGCTCCTATATCTACACCCTCTCACAGTATCCTTATTTCTTTGTGCTAAGAATTACTCGTCTTTTTGGGCAATCTGATGTTATGATTACTTATAATATTTTTGTGGTTTTTTTATATTCAAATTTCATCACCATGATTTGATCTTTGACTAAGTTTAGATTACCAGGAAGCTATATCCGTGTATAAGGCAATTGAGACACTGCAGAAGAAACTATATCATCCTTTTTCAATCTCTTTGATGCAAACTCGGGAGAAGCTTTTAAAGGTAACTCATTTGTTTATTTATTTATTGTTCTTTTCCTATTATACTATTGAAAGTAGTGATGAAGTCGAACTCATTTGTAATATATAGACACACACACATACATATGCATGTATCAAATGGTTCTGGAAAAAGTTTGTTAAAGTTTCTGTTTTATTTTATATTTTATGCAAAAACAGATCTTGTTTGGCTCCTTTAGGTACAAATGAAATGGTTTTACTTAATTGAAATTGTAACAATTAGGATAAGTGAATTACTAAAGTTAGGAAGGTATGATGTGGGGTTTGGCCTCTATGAATTGAAGTATGATAAGTTTGGTATTGTTTTACTTTCTAGTGAAATGGATATCATGTTCTGTTTGCGGAGCATTGGAAATAGTTTCTTATTGTCTATGAATAATTTTTTGGCAATTGTCATTAGCCTTATTAACACTAAAAGTACTTTTAGATCAATGATTTTGGGCACTCAGTAAAGTAGTAGTAAATTGTGGTTATTCTAATTTCATGAGAACGTCAAACACTGTAAGGTAACATGCAGTGACTTTAATTCCTTATGTTCACTTAAATTATGCATTTAATTTCTTGAAATCATATTGTGTTCAGATTTTGATGGAGCTGGAAGACTGGAGTGAAGCTCTAGCATATTGCAGACTGACCATTCCAGTGTATCAAAGTATGTCTTGTTTCTTCTTTTTCATTTCTTTTTTTCTATTCGTAAGAATGTCTTGTTTCTTTTTTATTCCACATTTGAGATATTTAATTCCTTTACTTTTTTTCCCTAACTTTTAACTGTTCAAGTTGGTGTCTTCCAGTTAGAAGTTATTTTTCATTTTAGTTCAAAGATCAGATTACTTTTGTTCTCGTTGCTCAATCAATGGTCTCTAAGTACAACCGAATAAACTGAGTTTTGGTAAAAGAAATGGAAACTAAGGTGTTAGGATATTGTGGATTGAGTCAATTGAGGCCAGTGCGTGCTCCACATGTGAGATTAAATCTCCATCTTACAAGGCGCTTCCATTCAAGTTTAAACTTCTACTTTGGCATGCACACTGCATTTACCTCGTAACCAATTATAAGGAAGTATATTGAAAATTATTGATGCACATCTGTTTACTATACTGCCGCTAACATCCCGAATTTCACTCTGTTTCACTACAGGAGTATATCCAGGTTGTCATCCTTTGCTTGGATTGCAATATTATACCTGTGGAAAGCTCGAATGGTTAGTATTTTTGGTCAAATCGTCATAGGAGTTTTCTGTTGAATCTTTAAACAAGTTGATTTGTTGTTACAGGTTACTAGGAGACACAGAGAATGCTGTCAAATCTCTGACCAAGGCGGTAGATATACTGCGGATTACTCATGGGACAAGCACACCTTTCATGAAGGACCTGTTCGTGAGGTTGGAGGAAGCACGCGCCGAAGCTTCTTATAAATTTTCGTCAGAAGGATAGAAAAGTCTGATTCTTGTAAACAAGCTTACTTGTTTTGGGATTTTTTGTTGTACATTTCTGCTATTACTTCGCATATCCAATCTATCAATCTTTATTTATGCATTATTATCAAAGGGGATACCAAATTTATTGAACATGGAACCCAACTTCCATTTACTTCTCGCATTTCTTAACCCAACAACTAAACATCCATTGAACTATGATAAACATTACATGTGTGATAATATCATTGGTGGTAAGGATGAGTAATTGCCATATTCTGACAGTACCAACTTTTCATTCTTTATGTCTGGCCTTACTGTTAACCTCATTCTTCTATGACAAAGCAAGTAATTGCCATATTTTGTTGCCACGCCAGTTGGTTTTTAAAAGCTTGGCACGAGACACCAAATTTCGGTAATTTAAGTTAAATATATTTTCTGCATAAAAAAAAAAATTACATATATTTTCCATGCATTACGCTTAATAAAGGACAAGGAAAGGATAAAGAACATACACGCCAATCACTCTGAGCAGATTTTCTATTATATTTAACAAATCAAAATAACACAGCAGGAACATTACATATCATTACAAAGAGATGGAAGAGAATGATGGTAACCGAGCATGATTTCCCGATGAGCCGAAATCAGCTGACAAAAGTGGATACCACCTGACATCTGAGTTTCACAACAATGGGGGCTGAAATTGTGATAAAAAATGCTTGGACCTTCACCTATTATCCCTCTGAATTTGATATTAAATGTTCCTGGAGCTGAAAGCAAAGCCTTGACATTTGGGAGAGCAATTTACAATGTTGGTCTCGCGATGTTATTAACTGAGACCCTATTGAGGGGACAGGGTCCTTAAGCAGTTGCTGGATTTGACAACATAGCTTGGAAGCTTCAGAGTCATTGTCACAAGTTTGGGCAATAAGTTGAAGCAGTTTACAGTTTTCGTCATGAGGCAAAGATGGCTGGTTTGGAACCGGGGGAACAATGAAAGGGTGTTGAAGCAGCTGAGGAATCCGCCACCTTTCATTGCGGTCCCATGCAAGGCACTTTTTCATAAGATCCAGAAGCCAGGGGTTAGAGACTGGTGCATATGTGATTTCATGGTTGGGATCTGTTATAACTTTGAACTTGGCCCAGAAGGTCTTGTAGTCTGCGAATGGGGTCCTCCCGTATACCATCTGATAAAGGATGCAACCAAGGGACCAGATGTCTGACGGCCGACCACACTTGATAGTGTTTCCATCTGCATCACTCTCGTTGCACATGAATGCTTCTGGTGACATGTAGCTAAGTGTACCCACCTGAAAGTGTCGAAACAGAAGAACTAATCAAAAGTACACATAATGCATATCCGGTAACCTCCAACATACTAAGGAGCCATATCATGTGCAATAGAGCATGGTGCATATGGCATACCGGTACAATTTACCATTATGAAAAAAAGTGAGAAACCATATTTCTAGATGCTGCAAACATATGTTTTCTCAAAAGGGCAGCAAGCAAAATGGGATGTGCATTCTACTTAACTGGTATTTCCAGATAATAACAGATCGTAGTTCCAGAAAAAGAGGGAGGCCTAAGTGATAATCACCTGAGAATCCCTTTGGATGTTGGTTGTATCACTCATTATCGCTTTGGCAATCCCAAAATCAATTAGCTTTAGGGAGCCTTTGACAAGAAGGAAATTAGCTGGCTTCAAGTCAGAGTGCACAATTCGTTCCTCGTGTATGGTGTTAACCGCCAGAAGAATTTGCTGCCATATTTTTCCACAAGATTGGTTCAGCTTTTTCGTACTCAGAATAATCACCAAAATTAATCTATTCCACAATAATAATTAACAAGTGCATGCACACAATCATGCCAGACTTTTGGAAAATCTCACCAGCATAATGCTAGAACATATATTTAGAGAAACGGTAGCCGCAAAAGCAGTAACCAAATTAGAAAAGCGTATGATTCATACAACTTTAGAGAACTAACAAGTGGTAGAAACCCATGTTTTAAAGGATCTTTGGATGTATAATGGAAACTGGATCTGCCCACAATCGGTTTAATAGCATTCTTGGTTAGGAATTTTAGTATGCTGCCAGCACCACAATCATCACATTACTGAAAATGAGGTCAACTTGATATCATGACTTCGTGTTTCCTTAAGTTGACTACATGTTAGGAACATAGTCAAGTATGGACATATATGGCTTGGGGAAAATAACCACTATATACAGGCAACATGTCAGATTCTATGTAACAACTATATATATATATTATAATAATAATAATTAACTAGGTGCAGCAATATCTATATGGGTCATATCAATAAAGAACCTAATAGAATCCCCCAAAACAATATCACCAAACAAACAAAACGAGCAAATACCTAATACCATTAGACGAAAAGTGAACCTTTAGACAATCATCCTTCTGAGTACCAAAACAAACACAAAGCACTGCAAAGAAATTAACAACAAAATATCAAGGTGTGTAGCTCAAAAACCTGCCAGTAGAATCGTAGCCAGTTCTCATCTATGGTCTTTTTAGAGACGTCCATTTCCTTCCACTGCTGGGACAGCATGTGAGCTAAATCAATTTCGCCATATTCAAGCACCATGTATATGTACCCGTCATCCTTGACTCTGCCATCTTTATTACTCATGGAGCCACTCAAGACTTCACGGAGCAAAGCCTTATCTGTCACCTAATAACAATAACAAGTATAGGAATTATATATCTTAATTAACAACCTGCAATCATCCAACTTTCAGACATTAGAAAATCCACATGCAATAAAAATTGAGTCATTGCGCAGTATGTGTATTCCTATCCCGTTGTCCTAGGATTTGTCGTGTATCTTTTGTATGAAAACAACTCTGCCTCCTCAACCTGTGTTCATGGTACATAGGTATACTTTCTAGCATAAATCTAGCATCTTCTGTATGAACTTCATGCTAATTATTATATGATACCGAAGTTTACAATTAACAGGAATATTTAAATGAGGAAATATACTTGTTACATAAAGGATTTCCAACTGTCGGTGCATGAACTCTCTCTTGGGTTCCTAACTGTCAATTACATACGCGGTACATCCGAAAATGGTCATCAATATCACATGTAATATACAAGACCTTGCTCCAAGAAGAATGTATGGAGCAAAATTCATTGGATTAGATGAAAAAGAGCAGATTCCTAATCATTTTTACCGTTATTTTCTTTGAAGCTACTTTCTTTAGCTTGATCAGAGAACCAAATCAGACACCTAACTAACTTAGCCAACTCTAGTGTCACCTCAATCTCCTTCCGAGTCTGTTCATTTTAATCAAGCCACTTTATTGACCACAATTTTGGCCATCTGATGCTCCTCTAAGCATTTGTCACTCTAAAGAACCAGTTAGTTGGTCGAGTTAGATGACTTAATTGGCTACATTGAGGTATCCTGTGAAACATTCCCTTGAAAACCCATTATTTGGACTTTATAATGATCTTGGCCATCTTGAGATCAAGAGTCTACAACCAACACTCTAATTTGATGGTTGATTTCAACCTGACTTCATTTTCATCTTAGGTCCTCGTCTCTGTCGCAGCATACAAAAATTTGAATTGCATAGTTTTACCCAGACATAATATAGCAATGCTGTAAATGAAATTATCTGCATGTTATAATATGAACGATTTTAGGTTGAAAGTGAGTACCTCGTAGTCTATAAGCTGTATGATATGGTTTTTTCCTTTCAGCCTATCCAAATACTCAATTTCCTGACAAAAGCCAAAAGCAGTAGCGTAATCTCGTCCTTTGAGCTTGATTTTCTTAAGTGCATAGATTGTACAGTCTGATGATATGACTTTGTGAACCTCACTGCTCCCTCCGCTACCTATTTTTCCGAGCCTTTGATAGAGCTTCCCATTAACTTTAAAAAACAAGTCAGGATCATAATTCCTTTTACGAGGGGCTGATGCACCTTTACCACTTGCAGCCTTTTGTTGTTTTTCTGATTTAGAAGACTCTAACTTCATATCAGTACACGAATTTTGGGGCAAAGGAGCCTGAGATTGTGTATTGGTAACATCACCCGTAAGCCCTTTCCCTTCAATTGACTTGGCATCAAGAAGAGAAGGATTTTCCATAATCTTAGTTTCCTTCAGCATGCAGCCTTTTTGCTCCTTAGAAATGTCATATTCCTTAACTTGCATTTGGGTATCAATTGCAGCGGTAGAAGTTTGGGCTGCAACAGCTATATGGTCAGTGGACATTCCACTGCTGTCCTTTAAAGAAGCATTTGAGGGCTTTATCATTTTCCCTTGAGTTACTGGTTGAGGATTTATATTAAAATCCCCCGAAGGTTCTACTGCCACATGAGAACCACTATGCAAATGAGTACAATAAGTTGTCGAACTAAGCATGGGTGCTGAAGTAGCATGGACAGACGTTGTCGTAGCACATGATGGCCCAACAACTGAGGATTGAGTCATAGGCTGGCTTAAGAAGTTCTTGAATTGATGCAACTGATCATGAATGGCGGTTGTTCTCTTTGCCAATGAAGAAGAAATCCCACCATCAGACTTCAAACTGATATCAGATTCTGTGTTCTGAATATTCTGATGCTTTGAGTCATGATTGATAACAGCTGAAGCCTCTGCTTGACTGCTAGAAACCCATTCCATTTCTGTCAATGCAAGTGAACGCATATGAGATGATAAGTACTCCAATCCAGTGGCCATATCATCATCGGCCCCTGCATGTTAAGAGAGAAGGAAAACATATTCGGGGCATAGAAAGAACCTCAAAATAGTATTCTGTACACAGCATTAGCAATAATTCATAAAATTGTGCAATGTCACAAAGAGAGCTGCCTAAGAAGCACCAAAGCACAGCAATAAAACCCAGCAGATTTAAAAGAAGTAAGGAAATATTACCCAGGGGAGTGGCAATGCTTCCCGTTGAAAATTGGACTTTTTTTTTACCATCGATCTGTTGAGACTCGAAATTCACGGGACGCATCTGATTATTGTCTTTACCACCAGGTTTGATTTGATCTATCAGCCCATCAAATGGGTTTAAGTGTTCGTCAAAGGTTTGGGTGCTAGCGCCTGAACTGGAAAATGGTGTAATACATGCATCTTCTTGAGTTTCCTTGACAACAGTGGGCATGTTGTTTGGCTGCACAGTTGAATCCTTTGCAGCATTACCCTCACTCATTGAAGCTACTTCTCTCGACTTCTTGGTGTCAATCAGAGGGGCCACACTTGAAGCGGAACTTTTGGATGCGCCTCGCTGGGGGACCACCATACGCCGAGGTTTTATGCTATTTGACTGCATTACTCCTGAATGTTCCTCGAAATGAGCACTTAAAGAATTAAGGGTGCGTTCACTCATCACATTCAAAGAACTAATGAAGTAATTCTAAAAAAATTATCCTATCTCAATCAAATAAATGAGCACTTGACGGAAATGGGCTGCCGGCTTTTTCAGTATAATCACTGAGCATTTAAGGGTCAGTAGTACCAAAGCTAATCAGTTTTACTTCTAAAGACATTTGCTTTACTATAAAAGTTTTATCCAAAATTTCAAACTCTAATCTATTTCAAAACCCAGAGCATAGTTCAGTGATGCCCCAAATCAAGCCCACAATCTATAAGCTAAACTGTAATAGGGCAGCACGTACTAAATAACTAGATAAACCAAAAGCTCAAACTTTGCATTTATCAGAAAAATGTAGAGGCACAAGTATTACAAATTCAAGAAGAAACCTTGAATTTGTAGAAGGTACACTCACTGTAGAACCCTAACGAGAAAACCCCCAAATTTGAATTCTCAATTTCACCCAAAAGTAAAACAACTACACAAAGAAAGCCCTAGTTACTACATTAACTTTGAGAGACGGAGAGAGAGCGGTACCGAGAGGGCGGTGGCGCTTGAAGGCGGCTTGAACATTGCGGAGTAAGTGCGGCGAAGAGGAGGAAGAGAACGAGGAAGAGAATGACGAAGACGAAGATGATGTGGAATCCAGGTTGGTTGGACGGATCAAATTCCTCGCCCCAGCGGGTCGGACTGGAAGGTTAGCCTCCCCGTCCATGGATGGATCTCACCGGCATTTCTATGGGGACAAGAGGGCAAAATGGGAAATTTCCAAAGAAGGAGGAATGGCGGGAAGATATTCAACTGGGGATTTGGTATTTAGGGTTTAACAGAGGGATTTTGATATCCATGAGGAGGAGTGAGAGAGAGGACCTGAAACCACACAGCAGCACAGAGCGAGAGAGGAGCTCTGGGAATTTGAAACGCTCCCTCTTGGCGCTCTTGCTTGCTTTCCTTCCCATGAGCTTTTTCTTGGGCCGATACGCATTGGACATGAAATTATGGTTTACCTAAAAACCAAGTTAGCCCAAGCATCCCCAATCCGTAAACCCAAATGATTGACGAAGACAACAACACAATTGGGCTACCTATGGCCCATTGCCAATGTTTTTGGGCCAGCTCATTTAATCCTCATAAAGAAGAGTGGTGATATTTGGACAATGCTATATTGACATGGGTTCCACAAAGGTTGGTCCCACATGGCGAGAGTCGCTCTCACTTTTTGTGGTTTGTTTTGTTTTTTCAGAAAGCGATATTCTAAATTAAGGTATGGAGAGGAGGATCGAATTCAGTTGCAAGGGGTCAAGCACGCTACTTTGGCCAATTGATGTAACCCACGTATGCTTACTCTCACCTCTATTAGAAAAAGGTCAATGTGGTTAAAATAACATTGTTCTATAAGCAACATAACTCCTCACATGAGGTCCTTTTTTTAAGTGACTGTGAGGGACAAACTTATTACAACTCAAATGGTTAATAACTTCTATCACTCGTGCCTGTATAAGCAAAAAAAAAAAAAAAAAAAACCCAAAAAACCGTTTGATTAGGAAAATTTGTGGTGACCCTTAGCGGTGTCGAGTCTTAAAATCGCTTAATATCTAGTTAAGAAGTAGACTCTGACAATTTGCTACCAAGCAGGCTATCAAAGGTTCAACTTTCAATTTATACTGTTGGAATGTGATCATCTAACTAAAAATTAATATGGCAATAGATGAAGAAACCCTTTTAAAACTCTTGTCCTAGACTTCCATTCTTCAACGTGAGATGCTCATAACATTCACACCCAGAATTGCTCTGTCATTTCCTCACTTCTTAAAACAATTACATGTTTTAAAAACAGCATTGGAAAAGGAGGTCCAAATCAAATTTGAATTGTTATTCGTTCCTCCTCTTTCTTAACAGTACAAATTTTGGAATTGTTAACTCTGTGATTCTCATACTCCATACTTTGTACTTAGCAACGGTTACCAAGCAAAGCTTGCCATCCCTTGGTGTTAAAGCTTAGGGATATGAAAAGCAACAATCAAACATTTAATTAAAGATGAACAACTTGTTGGGTGGAATGGATTGCTTATTAAAGTACACAACTTTATTCCAACACCATATGGCTTTGCATGATTTTGAGAGCAAAAGGAATCAAAATGAAGCAGCTTTTCCCCAGAAGAGAGGCACAGCACTATAATTATTGTCTAATTAGTGTGTTTGCATACCTTATTGTGCGCTGTGCTTAGCCCAAAAAGAGTCTTCCCTTAGGATTAGGATGGAACCAAAGCCTAGCTTGAAGTTTCTGTTGGCAACCTCTGCCTCGCCATAAATTGCTGTTGGGTTTCTGAAACCGAGCCCCAGTTGGTTGCTCTGCTTCCAATATATTATTCTAAGTGTTTTAAAACCGAACAACAATATATTATTAAGAAGATATTGTGGAAGGATTGTCATATTTATGTGAAAGCCATGCATTGTGTGTGGGTGAGAGGACCCATTAATTAAATCCTATAGAAAATTATTTGAATGAATCATATAAAATGCCATTAGTTTTACATTGGCCTCAATTGATTTCTCTTGTTTCACATTAAAATTCATTAGTTTTAAATTGGAATTTGTAGTTCAAGTAGTTAAGAGCATTTATCCCTGCACATGAGGTCCTAAATTTGATTATCCTCTCTTCCAGTATCGCATGTATATAAATAAATAAAATCATTAGTTTTATTTGTAGTTTATAAAACAAATGGTTAACATCACACTAATGCCATTTGAAAAACAGATCATGTTGTTTGAATGGTTTTTATTTCTTAATAGTAAAAGAAACACAACTACCATATAAAACATGCAGAACTCTTTCCACTTTTTGTTATTTTTTGAATGTAGTAATACCAATATGTTTCAATTGATAATCATGTATGAGATTTGGAGGGTTTTTTGAATCATATAAGATTTTAAGTTTTGAATCTTCATCCTAAGCTATGTTTCTTTTTTGTCACTGACTCACTAGTAATAAGAGATATATTAAATATGTGCAACCCATAGTTTTGTCTTCTCTTGCCATCCAAGCATCACTCCCCCATCATTAACAAATAACTTATCTTTACACAGATCAATCACTTATCTATTTATAAATCAACTTCTGTACACACAACAAGAAAAGCCCCACAGAACCCTAATCTAGAAAAAGCTTTCTACAAAAGCCAGCCAAAGGGAGCTCCTTTGCAACCCCACCCAGCTGTCTGTCTCAGCTCATGTCTCTGAAAGCACCCCATCGGCAATTCTGAAACTAAAACCATAACCCTCCATTTTATTCAGCTCAAACATCACAAATTAGATGTCTTCTTCAGCCATGGCTACCTCTAAACTCAAAACCCAAAGAAAACCGACCAAGCAAATACACCAAAAGGCTCAGCAACCGAACCAAAACCAGAACCAGAAGCCCCAAAAGACAGAGAAGCCACCCTATTGGTCTGTTGTAAGAGGCTTATTGACCTGTAAACATCTCCAACCACTTCAGCTACAACAAGAGCGCAAACAGCAGCTACTGCAACAACAACAACAGCATGAGCAAGCCATGGAGGAAAGTAATGCTGCCAAGAAAAGCAAGAAAATGAGATGCTCTGGCTCACTGTGTAACAACACCAAAATCATGCACAGGCCTGAAATAGGATCTCCTGAAGTTCATAAGAAAAGGGCTTCAATGGGTTCAAGTTACAGTAATGAAACTTCAAGCAGATCCATGAAAGCTCCTCTGCATGAGCTCAATGGGATTGTTTCTACCTCTTCTTCTTCATTATCTGCAGTATCTACTAATAATTCTTCTGTTGGTGGTGGGTCTTTTAGAGCAATGCCTTTCAGGAGATTCTCTGGCTGCTATGAGTGCAGAATGGTGGTTGATCCTGTTCTTGGTTTTGCTAGAGACCCTTCTCTGAGAGGCAGCATTTGTTCATGTCCTGAATGTGGTGAGATTTTCATGAAAGCTGAGAACTTGGAGCTTCATCAGGCTGTTAGGCATGCAGGTACCTCTCACAATTCTCAACAATTTTAATCATGCACACATGTGATGTGATCTGAGAAAACCCTTTATTGCTCAATTTAATAATTAAATGTCTTTATTCATAACAGAAATGATACATTAAAAATTAATTTATCTCTACACTCTGAGCTTATAATAAGTATTATCAGCTAGGACTTGTGAAGCCATAAACTTTCAGTTTCAGAACCTCTCTCTCTCTTTCTCATACTTCAATGCACAATTAATTTCTGTTACTAGCTAGTTACAATGAGTTCATGAGCACCATTGCTCTTCCTGCATCATTTCAAAACATGTTACCAATATCAGTACACAATTTACGGAAAACCATGTTCAAATTTTCAGTCTTTTTAAATAAATTTCAGAAAACCATGCTCAAAGTTTCAATCTTTTTTAATCTCTGTCACAAAATCCACAGTTTCTGAACTGGGTCCTGAAGACACGAGCAAGAACATAGTGGAGATCATATTCCAGTCCAGCTGGCTAAAGAAACAGACCCCAATATGCAAAATCGACCGCATCCTCAAAGTCCACAACACCCAAAAGACCATCTCCAAATTTGAAGAGTACAGAGAATCCATCAAAGCCAAAGCCACCAAGCTCCCAAAGAAACACCCTCGCTGCATTGCAGACGGCAATGAGCTCCTCAGGTTCCACAGCACCACATTTGTGTGCTCACTAGGCCTAAACGGCTCCTCCAATCTCTGCAACTCAATTCCACATTGCAATATCTGCAGCATAATAAAAAATGGGTTCAATAAGTTCTCTGGAGACCTAATCGAAGACGGCATTTTGACAACAGCAACAAGTGGAAGAGCTCATGACAAGGCTGTGGTTGCTGCAGAGGACAGTGGCAAGAGGGCAATGCTGGTTTGTCGTGTGATTGCAGGGAGGGTGAAGAAGAACATGGAGGATAGTATTGGTATTGGACCTATTGGTATGGAAGAGTATGACTCTGTGGCTGGAGCTGTGGGAGTTTACTCTAATTTGGATGAGTTGTATGTGTTTAATCCCAAGGCTATTTTGCCTTGTTTTGTTGTCATATATGGAGGTTTCTAAACTTTTTAATGAGTCTTTGGCCACACTTTTGTTATATATTGCTAAGACGATTAAGACTTAATTCTACATTTGACTCGTTTAAATGTTTATGTAAGAAAAATTTATGCATACGCATCAAACTGTAACTTCTTTGTCGGTATAATCTTTTGAATTTTTTCTAAAATTTGGTGTTCTGTGGGGAGTGAGTGAAGTGATCCACTATGATCAGTCTATCAGTTTAGAACTTAGAAGGATGTGCATGCACATAGATTGGTGGAATTGTTTAGATCATTTTTGTTGGGTCAACGAGGAACCCTAAAGTTCTTGGTGCCAGCTGACAGATGCTAAATGACAAAGGAGTCATGCTGGTTTAGATAAATTATTTGCATAAAAATTTGTGTAACTGTTAGTGCATTAATGACTAAGGTGACATTAAGTAAAAACTGGGTTTTGGAATTTGTATATCTTATTCCTACCAAGGAGGTAAATTTTTTGTTCACTGTAATCTAAATTTCTGTTTGCATTCCCCTTGCAATGCAAGTTGTGAGGGAAGAAAGAAGAAAATAATAATTCCTTGAGAGACTACAAGTCAGAAATACAATACAATAATCATCAAGCTTTAATGTCCAAGTCCCGAACCTAATGGCCCCAAATTCCCAATTAGGCCATTATTAAGGGCTCCTCCTAAGTTCTTTGGCCTTGAAAGTTTGATATGAGCTTAAAGAAGGGTAGGCAGCTTTTACATCAAACAAAAGGAAATGGACAAGCTTGCGCTTTCAAGGCCAAGCGAAAGGGAAACAAACAGACAAAATGAAAGGAACATAAATACAAGTGGGTTGTCATATTTTTCATGTGCTCGCACACTGAGTGGTCAAAAGTAACACAATCTTTTTTTGGTATTAGATATTAGACTCGACTAGAAATGGATATTCAAACTCAAACCTCTTTCAACATTAATTATTAAAAATAGGGTTAAATATTTTTTTGGTCACTGTGTGTTTCCTAATTTAATTACAATTTATAGACATTCTATTATCTTTCGTTAACTTCCTTTAAGTGCGGTTTTTTTTAAATTTTTATTTATTTATTTAAAATTTTTACGAGTTAGGATATATTATGCTATTAGGATTTAACGAATTGGGGGAAATCTTGGGTTGAAATCAGAATTGTGAGGTATAACATCAGATTGGATGCTATATTGAAGCTTGAATCGTATTGTGACTTCCGATGGCAAGGAGACGTAATCAAGGTGATAGAGCACCAAAATATATTGGAAAATTGTTGATTTCATTATAATTTGATTTGGCTTTTTTATTTTCCTTATACTTCACAATTTCAATTTCAACCCAAAATTTCTTTCAATTTGAGAAACCCTAATAGCACAATGTATTCTAACTCATTGAGTTAGAGGAAGAACACTGAAGGTGCTTCCTAAAAATAAAAAAATAAAAAATTTACATTTAACAAAAGATAACGTAATGTCTATAAATCTTAAATTTTGGAAAACACAGTGACCAATTTGACTAAATTTTTTTCTCAGTCACCAAATTGAATTTCCATATAAAATCCAGTAACCAAAAAATTAGTTAACCTTGGATTTTTTGGGCCTCAACAACCCTTGAAAATAAATAAGATTTAGAATATGTTACCCATTGCACCATGAATTCAATTCAAATGCTAATCTGCTATATGCATTCTCTTGCTAAGGCAGAAGCTACCTTCCAAATCTTGTCTCATTGCATGTCTTCTGGTCTTGGTTTTACTGAACAAAGCAACAAGGATAGAAGGTTGCGCATGGCTTCTTGATTTGTGGGCCCCGCCCTAGTTTTACTAATTCTTGACTCTGTTTTTTGTACCCATTGTCTCATCATTTGGATTTTTCTTGGTGTTTGATTAGAAGGTTCTAACAACAATGGTGCATGCAACGGTATGGCTCGATTTTGTCCTGATCCCATTTCTTCCTTTTTTTAGTCAACTTGTTTCAATGATCTCTCCCATCTCTCTACTTTTGATATTTATTTATAATTTCACATATATATAATTAAAATAATAATTTATTTACTTTCCAACCGCTAGACATAGAGAAATTATTATATGATACAGAATCATCACGATGATACTTATAGAAGATTATAACCTTTTTTTTAAGAGCAGAATTAAAAACTTCAACTTCACCTTTTAGAATAAATTTTTTTAAAAAGCTTTAATTGTTTTAGAAAATGACATGTTGCACATTTTCAATGGATGTACATACAGATGGGGTGGTAATTAGTAATGCACCAGAATAATTTTACCATATGGTACCAGTTTCTTTACCACTTGGAACTTGGAAGGGGTCAAGTTTGGCGCCAAAAAGAGAGGCGCGAAAATTATGAATTTTTTTTTATACGTAATTATCTGTGTAGCTTTTCTGCAGTAAGTTTATGTTATGAGCCATTGATGACAGTAAAAAGACTGAAAAAGAAAGAATAATCCAAGGCATGCTTGAGGAAAGGGAAACTCATGCTCTCACGTTATAAAGAGGAGAGAGAGGGTCAGGAGGAGGGGGGCAATGACAAAGAGTTCTCTGCCATTTCTGCACGGTGGAGGCCTTACAAAGTAAACACCTGTTTTCTCTGCATTCAACAGTGAAGATGGAGGACCTCACTGCCTGCAACTGGTGGAGCCCACCCATGTTCCTCTTGTTGCTCCAATTCTGTCGGGTCAAGCTCATTTGGGTTGGACCAGCTTACCCGGTTTAATTTCCAGGACCATCTTATCTTTTAACCTCTTCCTGGATTGGTATAAGAGCAATAACTCGTAGTTAAAGGCTATTTGACAGAAAGATAACAATTGGCACATGCAAGACTAGAGGCAAAATTGACAACTGATCAGCTCAATTGGCTTCTCTCTTTTCCCCCCCATTCTGCCATACAAGGAAAAGATGATTTACTTCCAATAACAGAAAAATATTTCACTTATGATTAGGTGAAGACCAAGAGAGGAATGTGTATCTTTCCTTTTATGGCAAGAAGGAAGCAATGAAAAAATAGAAATTAGTTATGCATAGACCAGAGATAAGGGTTATGTACCAAGATCTTTCTGAGCAACTGTGCATTTAGATGATGCAGTTAGCTAGCTGTATCAAAACCTGCATTAAACAGGAAAACTACAATAAGTAAACAAAACAAATATGATAGACAAGTGACAGCAGAAGCACAAAATGAAAAGCACAGTTGAACTACATAAGTAAATTAGTCTGCTTCTATCATTTTCTATTAAGAGGGGAAATTTTTGATGGCTTGGCTAGATCCAAATTTCAACCTCAAGAAAGAGGAAAAAAAATCAGATTGATTTGTGGGTTTAAAATTAAAACAGAGGAAAGGAAGTGGTTTGACATACCATACCATAAAAAAAATATCTCTTTGGACTATGCCACCAAGGGCCATCTGTTTTCGAAGATTCTTGTTAGGTCTTCAGTAAATAAATGATCTGGTCATTAAGCTCGTGTAGGGACTTAACTTCAGAATGGTATCTACGTCGTAGTTCGTCCAAATATGGATGCAAAGGAAGTTAGTTTCTGCACCATATACAATTTTAAAATGCAGTGTTTCTTAACTTGAAACTTCAATCCAGCTCCTTCCTGCTTCTTTTGCACCCACTTTCTTGACAGCTGCTCTAACCTTGCTTAAATCATTCCACATTCCCAATTCTGCATAAACATTTGAAAGTGTCACATATGTGGAAGGGTCTTCTGGCAAAGTTGTGAGAATGTGATCAGCAATAACATTAACAAGTTCAGTGTTTTTATGAGTTCCACAGGCCCCGAGCAATGTTCTCCATATGATTGGGTCAGGCTCAAATGGCATCTCAGCAATTAACTGTTCTGCCTCTTTAAAGTATCCAGCTTGACCGAGAATGTCAACCATGCAATAATAATGCTCTAAACCAGGTTCCACTCCATGTTCAATTTTCATTGAATTGAATATGGTCCGTGCCTCTTCAACTAGTCCAGCATGCCTGCAGGCAGAAAGAACACCTACATATGTAATTTCATTTGGCTTCAATCCTGCTTCTATCATCTGATGGAATAATCTAATTGCTTCCTCTGCTCTTCCATTTTGCCCACACCCCACAATTATCCCGGTCCAACATACAGTGTCTCTTTCTTCCAAAGAATCAAACAGAGCTAACCCATCCTCAATTTCACCACATTTTGAGTACATATCAAGCAGGGATGTTACTACAACTTCCTCAGATTCATATCCACTCTTAACACAGAAAGCATGAACCTGTTTGCCACTTCCAAGAGAGGTTAAACTAGAACAAACTTTCAGAATAAACGAAATGACAAATTGATCTACTTCAATATCCAAATACACCATATCCCGAAACAGTGAAAAGGCTAGCCAGCTTAGTCCCTTTGTAGCACACCCTATGATCAAACCAGACCAAGCTACAGTGTCTTTTTTCGGAAGCCTGTCAAACAATCCTAATGCATCCTTAATGTTCCCCAGTCTTGCATAGAGATCTATAAGAATGCTTCCAACAATATGATATAACTCATACCCTGTGGTGACAACCAAGCCATGCACTTGACGACCAAGTCTCAAGTTGAGTAAGTTGATGCAAGCCTTTAAAGCACCACTGAAAGTGTAGGAATCCATCCATGCACTGGAGCAATGGATTTTTGAAACTAAATCCAAAGCTGCACTATTGTGTTCGTTAATGACATATCCTGAAAGCATAGAATTCCAAAGTGCCAAACTATCAGAAATGGAAGCATTGCACCTTGAGTGCTGATCAAACAGATTTATGGCTTCAGTCAGTCCATTGCAATTTGAATACATATCAACCAGAGCTGACACAGTAAAACAGTCAGACTCAAAACCTGACTTTGTGGCATAACAGTGAATCTGTTTCCCAGAAGCTAGCAAACCGTGGCGACTGCAGGTTTTAAGAGCACACGGGAAAGTAAAACCATTGAGTCTGAGGCCTTCTCGGTGCATTAAACACATAAAATCAAAAGCACGTGGGCTTCCATTGTTCGCGAAACCAGCAATAATGCTGTTCCAAGATACAACATTTGGCTCTTGCATTTGATGAAACAAATTCACTGCCTCATCCATCAAATCAGCCTTAGTGTACCCCGAAATGATCGTGTTCCACGAAGTGGTGTTTTTACTCGACATGTCATAAAAAACTTTCTTAGCATCACTCAAACTCCCACATTTTACGTACATGTCCAAAAGGGCATTCATCAAAACAGTGTCAAACTCCAACCCATCACTAGATATCCTGTCATGAATCAATTTACCCGTTCTGATGTAACCCGCCATGCCACAAGCTTTAAGAACCGTAGAGTACATGAACCCATTGGGCGTCTCTGAATCAGACTCCAACATCTGGGTATATAGCCTCACAGCCTTTTCAGGTTTCCCACAATTAGTATAACCAGAGACCATTGTGGTCCATGTAACAACGTTCTTGTCAGGCATTTCATCGAACACTTTCCGTGCGTCTTCTAAACAAGGAAATCCAACGTACATGGAAATCAGATTGTTGGCAAGAAACACGTCATTCGAAACGCCGAGCTTGATCAATTGGCAGTGAAATGATTTCCCGTGATTCACGGCGCGAACTCGCCCGCATTGGCGCAAAGCTAGAGCTATGCGGTTCAAATACACAATTTCCATGGAAAATTGAATATGAGCTCGGGCATCGCCAATAATACAAGCACGTGCCCGCCGCGAGACTGGGCCCTACATGTTTGTAGTGAGGGCCCAATGCTTTGCCTTACATTTGCTTCTAACACGTGGTCAAGTTTAAGCACCCACCCCACCGCTCACTGAGGCTTCAGATGAATTCTGACAGATATCGTCGTTTTGTCGTTTATCAACTTTAAAATTTCTTTTTAAAAAAATACAGCAAACGATGAAATATAAAATGTCATATTTACCCTTACCTTAGAGACGGGCATGGCATACTTCCGTGACGAAGTAATCTAACTCATGTTTATAAGTGCACTGGTTTTGTACCATATGTTATATTATGATTAACCATAATCAAATTTTAATGCATTCATTACAAAAATTTAACAATAGTTTATAGTTATACATAAGGTCAAGTTAATATATATGTAACAAGTAGCACATGATCGTCTACTTCTTAATCTAGCGTTATTTCTCTTTTCAATGTTGAATGAAAAAGTAATCTCAATTGGTATACTAAAAATTTTCACATATCAAGCTGACTCTTGGTCTTGTGATATCGAAAGAGGTCTCAAAATCGAATCATCCTCTCTGTTGATTAAAGAAAACAATGCAGCCACTGTACTTGCTATATCAGAGTTGTTTCCAAGATACAAAACGATTCGCAAACTTGCAAGAACAAAGTATTTATGTACTCAGAATTCAGAAATGCCTTAAAGGCTAACAAAAAACAATCGAACTGCAAAACCAGCGTATCAACCCCTAAACCCCATCTGACCAGAGCTGGAATGTCATATCTAGCTAAAAACTTATATGTCAAATATCCAATCTATATACGACAAATGTTGAGCAATGCCCCAACATTGCCAGAGGCTGCTCCTAACATCTCCATACGAAAAAGAGAAAAAAGAATAACATGAAATAAGGGAATCCTTCTGCAACCAAAATTGGAAAACCTGCTGTAAGGACTATCTACATTTTCCCAACAGGCTTTAGAGCAATGAGCCGCTTCAAAATCCACAGAATAAATGAGCCAAGGCCCAAATATAAATCGCGTCTGATGACGGCACAGGTAGAAGAAACTTTTGAAGCATTAGGTTTGTTTTTTCATCTCCTAGCTTGTCATGAAAATCAAGAATGTGCAGATGGGTCTACCCAGTGCCATTGTGTTTTTGGAGACACCCACAATCTGGCAAAGGGTAGCTGTATACAGAAGATTTTTTGGTGAATTTTTTCACTCTAGGTATTATCTTTCCCTTGCGGTCACTTTCCGTGAGCATTGCTTCCATCTCAAGTTTGAAATCTTTCCAGCTGCAAAACCAAATATATACAGAGTTTGCACATAAGCCTACTGTTAGCATATATAAACTTGAAATTAAAATCAGGGTGTTGCAAGCAGAAAGTATTTTATTTTACAGAAACTACACCTACACAAATTACCTGATACCCATGTCATGCAGTAAAACAACAAGTTTGCGCTTATCAGGTATAATAGTCTTGGCATGTCCACCATTAAGGAATCTCCGATGACCCATTAGGAAATGTGGGAAGTTCCCACCCTGTGTTGTTACAAAAACCTCACTAGACAAGCATACTGTATAATCCAAAGCTGCCAATCTCGAAGAATATCCCTAGCAAAAGAGATAACCAGATTTAGAGCAAGTATGTGGAAGTTCAACATGAGAGTGGCTATTTCATTTTCGGTACAGCTTGGTTTCTATAGAGTTCATAGCATTTGTCAACCCATTACTAAAATCATGAATTTAACCAGGCTGAACTTTACAATTTCAAAGATAGATGTAGAGCCAAAGTGGATAAGCTTTTAGGGTGGTAGATTTCAAAGTGATTGTTTCACCAATTCCAAAATACTCTCTTGGGCACACAGTTAATAAAAGCTAGTAAGATATGTACCTTAAAAGGAGCAAGCTCATCTGGGGTTGCAAGAGACTCCTTTGTATGCAGATAGGGAAACATCTTTAGCAGAGGGGCTAAATGTTTCTCTGCCCAGTAGATTTTTCCTGCGGCTAAATAAATTGAAGTGCTATTATCAAACCCCATACCCCGCAGCATCATTCCAACCTACACTGACAACAAATATGCACGAAAGAGATTATTTCTCCATGGTAGACAGCTATGAGCAAGAAAGTATGAGATACATGTGGAATTATGACTACAAAATTAGAATCTAACATAAGGTTAAAAGTTATCAAAGTAGATTACCTCCCAAGGTTTATCCGGAACACCTTACTTTCAAAGTTACAGGTCTAAAAAGCAACAATAGTTATCAAAGTAGATTACCTCCAAGGGGGTTAGTGGGCATTTTCCATCAATCCTATTGAGACCAGGCAGAGTTACACGGCCTTTTCGTTTGAACTTATCTCCCCATCCTTTTTGTCGAATTGAATTCATTTCACTATTTTCAGCCTCTCCCCCATCATACAAACAACATGAGAATGCCACCATGTCCTGCAGGATGAAGAAAGACAGTTGATAACTTGATTAATTTCCTTGACCATTAAACATAAGATGAACCAAAAACTTTTAACAATTTACAGAAAATAAGCTCCATTACCTCCTCAAAACGGAGGTGGATCGAAACATACTTTCGACCAGTCCTTGAACTCTTCTCAGTCATTCGTTCAACTAGTTTCCTTGCCAAATTTGATATGGGAGAAGAGAACTTCAATGCTTCATAATTAGCAAGGCATCTTAAATGCTGAATAGAAGGTGGGACATTCATTGCTAATCTATTAGCAAATGGAGCTATGCGGATAACCCTGCATAAACCAAAAGGCAAGCAAAAACAACAGAATTAACTTCCAAAAGGAAAATTGATATAGAATGGGAAAAAAAAAACAGTTCAGTACCTACCCCTGCCTCTGCAGGATAGGATAAACTTCTCCTTTGTAATAACGGACAGGAGCCCAAGCTTGGACACGAAGGGTTGGTATGTTAGCGATGCTGTGATCATATCTCTCCAATACCATCTCAGGTAGCTCTTTAACAACTTTAACATGGCCTTCAAGGGTGGCTATGAAATGATCTTCATCATATATATCACCAAAAGTGCTGCCAAACAAAAGACACTTTTTTTATATTTGAATTGAAAGCACAATAAGGAAATTTCACAAGTTCATTTAATGCAAGATTATAAAGAGATCATTCTCCTCATGCTGTCTATAAGCTCTGAGTTCTCCTCTCACATGACAGGCTTTTCAATAGATGTTATTGGTCATTCAGATGAAGACTGCCTATGAACCTGACAACCCCATTTAGCTCCGGATGCATTGAAGTTGGTTAGACATGGTTATACACACTTATCAAGATTAATGAGGCAAGCTTGCTAAACTATAATGCAGTATTGAATCAATGTTCTTCATTGAAAGAACTATTATTTTACGTTTTAAGAGTCAGAACTTTAATAATATAGTTCCTTTACCTTGGATCCCTCCAAACATTATGAAATTCAAAGTTAGGAATAACGAGAATTGCATTCAAGAGTCCAGCAAGAGCCACGGCATTGCAAATCTGTGAAAAAGCATGATTTAGTAGGAAGAACAAACTGTATATTCCAGCACATAGGAGATATGTAAAGTTACCAAAAAACACACCAAAGATATCTGGTAGCCTTAATGCTCTAGTTTTCAAAGAAAACAAATGAAAATTGAAGTAATATAAGAATAATGGGACAAGTAGCATACCGCAGAGCGTTGTTGGTTAAGACCACCATTAACCTCCACAATCAAGTAAACACTAGGGCCAGGGGACTCTGAAATTCAATGGAGAATATATTAGGTGCCAAGAAAAAACTATCAGATAAAGATTCACGACCAATGATTCCAAAACTACCAAACCTTCAATTTCCCACAAGTAAATTTAATAGTTTGTCAAAATTGTAGCAGCCATCTTAATACAAGATTGTGCTGTCTTGAAAATACCTAACTGTAGTCCAGCAGTCGAAGGCGGGCATGGCTTCTGCTCTTTCAGCTTTCTTCTGTATCTCCATACAGAAGACAACTACAGCAAGAAACAACATATCATCTTGGTTAATAGCATTGTAGCAATAATTTCACCGCACGTTAAATTCAGCAACAAATGAGGAGCAGAGCACGGTGGAAAAATAACTGAGCAAGTGATAATGGCCATTACAGTAGTACTTGAATGCAAAATTAGGATCTAAACGTGTCCACATCAAAGTTTGACTATCTGCAAATTTCCCGTTTTCATAAACTATCAACTCCTTTTGCTTTCAAAATAAAGATGCCCCAGACAAAATTCAAATAAAATTCTTCTACCCAAAACTGACATCCACGTTCAGATATCAGAAAGTTCATTTAATTCAGATACTGGACAAGCGTTTCCTTAGAGAAACACAGGGAAAAAGAGAAGAACAAGGAGAACTAAGCAACTGTCCTACAATCCTACTGTTTATTTGATCGGAAAACTTTAGGGAAAATTTTGAAATCACAGATTTAAGCTGCAATAGTCTTGTATAAGAAAAGTTTTTGTCCTTTAGCTCCAAAATGAAAATCTGAAGTCGAAACATTTTATTGCTTTTACTTTTCATGCTTTACTCTTTTGATGAAGGAGAACGACGCTTTTCCTGCATTTTCCCAGAAACCAAACAAACAGAGAGCAACAAAAAGGGTATTCATCAAAACAAAAAAGGAGAGAAACCAAAGAAGCCAAACCTCAATTGGGGTGGAATTATCAGCCTGAATGTGAGGCCAGAGCAGCTCAAACATTTCGTGACTACGGTACACAGAACCGGGAAGAGGGGTATGGCCCACCAGACCAGAGAACGGGCCGACACACATAATAAGCCCAGAGACGTAAAGCAGAGGCAGCACCACCAGAAACCGGAGGAATCGGCGAAGGAGAAGAAATCCGGCGACGACGGAGATGGGTTTGGACCGGAGCTTCCGGCGGCAGTGGGAGAGTGTGCTGGAGTGTCGGCGGGGTGACGGTGGTGGGCTGGGTGATGTACTGCTGCTGCTCTCGCTGCCGTTCCCACCTCCACCACCACCGCCATTGCCATTGTAGTGGTGTTGGTGGTGAGGCTTGGCCTTCATTCCCATGCAATTGAAGTGTGAGAGAATTCTAGAGAGAGTGTGGAAAATGAAAAAGATGGGTTTTCTGATTCAGAGAGTTGCAGCAAGATTTTTAGGAGAAATAGTACGTCAGAGAGAGAGAGAGAGAGAGGCAGAGTGGCTTGAATTTGAGTTGAAGCCAAGCCAATGATGGGTACAGTTGTGATGGACTTTCCTTCCTTTCTTTTTCAGGTGATGGGGATGGACAAATAGACAATAGAGTGTCTTTTGGGTTTTTTCGTGTAACTAATCAAAATCAACCTCTCTATTATTAGTAGAGGTTTGGCTTTCTTGTTCATTTCAATTTTGAATGAAACGTTCTATTCTGTCTGCTTCTCTTTCAAATATCATATGCTATCTATGAGATATGAGGACATAAAAAATTGGCCTTAATGAGATTATCTTTCATTTTTATATTTTTTTATTATCAAAAAACGAATCAAATTGTTAAATTATAGGACCGAGATTTAAATTAGAATATCAAAAGCGGAATTACTATCTCTACCAACTGACCTAACTCACATCTACTTGTTTATTAATTTTTGCATATGCGTGCCGACCGGCTAATGTATAAGAAAATAAGTTGAGTTGGTTAAACATAAAGACATTCTTTATTAAATTTGTTTATAAGTTTTAGGGAAAATTTTAGCTATATAATTACATGCACATAAAATTAATAATGTTCACTAATTTCTCTTAATGAAATCGTAAAATAGCTCACGAGCTACGCCACATAAATTGGAATTAAAATTAAAATTCATTTTCTTTTTTATATAATATAATATAAAATATAAGATGAGATCTATTTTTTGGTCCTGTTATAGAATAGTCAGAGAAGAGAATGCATGTTCTTTTTTTTTGGACAAGCCACCTATCTTTTGTTCTGCAAATAATGGAGTGTAGTGAAGTTGATGGCTGCAGCCACCCAAGCCAGCCACCTAAGCCACCTAAGCCAAGCCGACATGGGATACATGTCAGAAAAATTTAGATACTGTATTTTAATTAATTCATTCATATAACGGTGGCGCAAAAGAATTTCAATTCTTCTAGTCGCCTTGCCAGATGGAGAAAGCAGAACGGAAAGAGGACGGGAGACAGGGGAAGGAAATAGAAGAGAGGAGAGGGCCCTCTAAAAGCCGTACTGGTGCCGATGTTTCTATAACCCCGTTTACGAGTGCGTCGCCTCAGGTTCTGCCTTTACCACATTCCCACTATACAAACACTTTCATTTTTTAAATCCTATTTTAGAATTTATTTGGACATTTATGCCCTCGTGAGGAACATGTTATTACACATTTAACCACCATGTAGTGATTTTTTTTTTCCTTTTTTATTCTTTTACTATAATAAGATGAGGGAAGAGAGAATTGTTGAATTGAATCTCTCCTCCCATCCCATGTACCCAAAAAGAAACAATATACTGAAACAAGTGAAGTGACAATTGGATCAAGAGTTTGTCATTGTGGAGGCATACCCAAAAAGCTTATTAAACTGAATGTAGGTGGGCGTGTCTTGGACTTTTCTTAGTTGAGAGACGTTTCATCAAACACCTTACTCCTTTTCGTAAAATTGAAATTCAATAAGATTATGATCGAATACTCACTCAAGATTAATGGAATGAAAGGGAAAAAAAAAAAATTGGAGTCAATAGGCCTAGTGTTGCTCCATCACATGTTGCACTGTGTATGTTCTTCAATCTAAGCATAAATCCTAAAAATGTATAGTTATTGCGTACACACTAATATTCGCTAAACTCATAAATAATTAAATGGAACTTATAAAATTAGACAATAATTTAATATATTACGTCTTACAAGTCCCAGAGACTTTGGCATAATCTTCTATAAACAATGATGTCTTGGCTCCACTCATGGCAAAATTATCAACTCCACTTATCCCATAATCATGAACTTCATTACCATTCAACTCTAGGCAAAAAAATCCTGCAACTCGATAGATATTCGACGGACGTAGAGCCTCGCCAGAGTGCCGAAGTCACACGTAGGCTTGAGATGGCCATGCCCCTCCAAGCCGCCGTCACCTATACGTTCCACCCAAAAATAAGTCCAATTGGAAGTGGGCGAGTGCGATATAGCACTTGGCTTGGCACTTTGACGTGGGTTATGGGGTATTGGTAAGCTTTCATTCTATCCCTTTCATCCGCATGCCATTCGGGCACCACCTAATGCAGCCGACTCCATCGCCATCCAACTGAAAACTACTCGGTTTGACATAATTTTTTTTTTGGGTAGCAATTTATAAAATATATGCCTCGTAATTAATTAACCTAGTTTTTGAAGGCAACTAAGGTGGTGGCCACTAGGCAGGCAGGCAACTTGTTTGGCCCAACAAATTTCGAACCACAAACATAACCTGAAGGACCGCCAACTAATACCCAGATAAAGATGAAAAGCATAAAGGAATCTGGTTGGGACCATTTGGGAGCTTACATAACTTCAACAACAAGGAGATGGTGATGCCCATTACTAGAATTTTGAGTCGGCATATGAGTTTTTTTTTATAGTTATAATTGTATGACTTTTTCTCGATCAATTTGGGTAGAAGGGATTCAAACTTCACATAGAGTACCAGTAAGTGTATAATTGAATTTCTAAAACGACTTGTTTTACCAATTAAAAGTAAGAAAACGAAAAATCCACCCCCGAAAATTTAAAACAAGTTTTAAAAGAATCTTGATCAATAAGGATAAATTGGGAAGAAACATTATTAGAAAGATTATTGGATTTCTATGTCATACAGAATAAAGTTTTTCAATTTGTTAAAATCAACGTTTTTTCCAATGTTTAACAGAGAATAAACCCTTTATAGTTTAGGAGTTGTTTTTTTGTTGGTTGTGATGCAATGGTACTCTTTTTTCATGACCGAATTTTGCTCCATTTTAGGAGGTTTTTTAAGACAAAGTTTTAATAAGGCCACACTTATTGCATCACCCAGTTTTAGGTTTATGTTCTTTTGTGTTTTTAAGTCCCTCATGATTTGGTTCAATTAGTCAACTTCTTCAGATGAATGTGCATTCCAGAAACCATTTTCTTAGGAGGATTGTGCTTCTGTCCTGCCTTTCATGTTGATTTTGGTGTTGAGAATAGTTCCCTTCGGGCTATTCTTTTTATCTTGTATTGATTTTCTGGAATAAAAATTCTACTTCCAAAAAAAAAAAAAAATCAACCTTTTTTCTTTCCATGAAAAGTTCTTTGAAATGCTAGTTGGTTCATAGCGGTAGAATGGTCATGTAAGAAAAGAGGGTACCACGGATGTGGTGGTGGCATCCCATCACGTGGGAACTATGAATTCGTTAAAAGACTAAAAAGGTTAAAAGAAACGAAGTGTGCCGAAAACTCTCCGAGACATGCGGTTCGTCCCCTTTATTGTGGATGGTCGGAGTCACACTTACGATACTACCCCCCCTAATCAAATAGTGCTTTTAAGCTTTGTGATGGTATTTCTGTAAACTGATGCAAGTTAATCTCTTAAATTAATTCCAATCAAATGGGTTTATTGGGTGTGCGATCCCTATAAATTCTGCAGTTGTGCACTGCCAGATGGATTTCAGCAAAACACGATTTGCTAATTTTATATTCTATTCTTCCACACACTGTGTTGTGACTTGCGAGTGCCACTAAAGTTAACAATCTTAGAAATTGAATAAAAAAAGTGCCCTTGCAACATTCCAACTTGCTAGGGTTAGGGTTAACTTAAGCCCCATGATCTTTGCATTGTAAACATTCTTTTTAAAAGAAAACGAACAATACAAGCATTACAAGTGTGTATATAAGGCAATTGCTAAGTGCAAACACAATTCTTATTCATTATCGATCACGACTTCGTAAGACGTTAGAATGTACTCATTTGACTCAAGTTACTTTATGATTGAATTTTGATCTTACATTTTAATGAGAATGAAAGTATCATTGAACCCAAAACTATTATTGGACTCATATTAACTTTGACAAACTAGTTTCTGTACAAAGTTGAAACAAAGTGAGTTTGACATATGGCATAACTTTAAGGAAACAATGTGCAAGGTTTAATGATATGGTTAGTTAAGGTTTTGCCCCAACTAAACAAGCATAAAGTGATCTAGCTCTAGCTTTCCAAATCGAAAAGGAAGTTTAAGGTGATTGGATAGAATGCAATCCCACTCCTTGAAGACCAAATTACAATTTGTTGTATTTGTAGTTTGACTCGATTTTTGTTGCTTTAGGGCATGTTTGATAACTATTTCAATTTTAATTTTTTTTAATTATTATTTTTTTAGCGCTAGAGTATAGAGGAAAAAGAATGAAAATGAAAATGAAGATGAAGTTTACAATTTGAACTTACCTGCACACCAAGCTAAACTACATGACTAAAATTATTAACATTGAATTACAGCAACCAAAAATGTAAATTCAACCAGCCATCCTTGAATTACAACCGACATCAAAGTGGTAAATTAAACATGCTAACATGGAAATTCCAGGTAAAACCAAATTCACCAAGAAATGGTCCATCAATGTCTTATCTTTACTATTTGGAGCAGTTTCCAGCTTCTTGCATTAATAGCTCTCCATCAACTCTGTGATAATAAAAAACTTGAATGTTCCGAATACGCAATGACAAAACTTAGGTGTGGAGTTTAGCTGGTGGGGCTAAGTTTGCTACTAGCCATGGATGCATAAACTGGAAAGCTGGTTAGGGAGACAAATAAATCTGATGGGTCAGTACAGAAAATTCATCAACTCATTGAAGAGCTCTTTTAGTTAGATACAAATCTAAATGCCTTTGTCGTGTCTTCAGACGTCCTACCATCCATTTTTGGACAGCGATATCCCTTTGAACTAGCTAGCGCTCAAGATATTTATCCTTTGATTAGGTTTTCATGTTTGCTAGTTTGAGAGAACACAAGTTTTCAAAACAAGTAATGCCAAATTAACATGGTATTGTTCCTTTGGTTTATATATCATGGTTGATTTTTCAATGGAATCGTATCTTTAAATTGTAAATTCGTTTTATTGACTTTATTTAATGAAAATATTCTTTAAAAACATTCTTTGAAAAGGTTACCAGACGAGCCCTTAGCAACTGCCAAATTGAAAGCTATGCAATTCCCAATGTCGATGTGCCCTACCAAACCAATGCCAATGTCAACTCTACTTAGGATCAAACCAATATGGCGGTGTTGTAGTTTTCAGTTGGTTAATGACAATCCCTACTCTACTTTGATGAAAACAATCGTTGGGTTTTGTCTGATCCTTGCTTTTGCAAGGTTTTGTTTCATCCCTATTCCTCTAGGGTTTGTGTCCCAGCCTTTTGGGGTTGGTTTTTGGAAGATCTTGATAGATTTGCTATTTTTGTGGTAGATATCTTGTAGATCTTTTTGTATTGGAGGTGGAGCTGTTGAATTTGGTGGATCTACGATCTATTATGCTTGGGGATCAAGTGGGGATTAGCAGATGTTGTGATATTATTTGGAATGTCCTGGTGGAAGATGAGTGGTTATGCCCTCCACTTTTGAGGTGTTTCTTGTCCCATGATGTTTTAGAGATTATTTATGCCTTGATATTCTTGAAGCACTGGTTGTTGCAGGAATTTGGGTCCTCCTCATCCATAACTCCATGTTAACTAGGATTCAAGATGTATATTTGTTCTAACTGTTTTGTATGCTTAGTTGGTTATGTTTTTACAGTTTATGAATGGGAACAACCTCCTTTTGGGGCTATGTTCTTATTGCTGTAATCTGGGTTTCTGCCCTGTTTTCAATTAAATCTCTACTGTTTCACCCAAAAAAAAAAAAAAAAAGGGTTAGGCAAGCCTTATTAATAAGCACCTAAAACAGAAACGGGTGCAGTTTGTACATGGGTTCCAACAAAGCTCCATGGTTAATAATCTTGGGCCGAGACAGAGTGGCTTTTGCCCTAGGATTAATGATCTGCATAGCCCACAAACACCACATCCCAAACGTACGTAGCCCAGCCAAGCCAAAGGGATGCTTTTTTGTTATACAAGCGATATTGAGAGAATGGGGAGTCGAACCTACGATCTCGGGTGCAGGGGCACATGTATTAAGTAACTTAGTCAGGTCTAAGTACCAAATAGCAGCTCCCATGTAATTCTCGAGTTCACCAGTCATGGCGGTGTTACAGTGACACTAGAAAATTTTCTCGAGGTTTAACGGGTAAAAGATGCTGTGTATATGTTCTAATTTCCAAGGATGCAGGACAGATGGACCTCCAACAGAGAAAGCAGAACTGTAAAACTGTCCTTCATATATTATCCTTTCAATATTATTCAAATGCATCTATTACAGTCACCTGTTTTCTCGGTTTAACTGGAGAGTTAATATCGCCAACTAAACTGACGCAGATAATCCTCACAACTTAATAATAAGGTACATATCATAAAAAAGAAAAAAAGAAAAAAGACCTCACATGAAGCAGTAGACCAATTTCTTCAGTTTGATGGTAATGCTGCGTCTGTTGTCCCAAAAGCCCCAACCCTATCTCGAGGAATCAGGCGTAGTTCGGAACCATGCTTGAGGAACACATTGCCTGAGAAAGCCAGTAAAAAGTTTATGTGAAACCAAGGATATAAGCCATTCTATAATAATGCTGAATTCAATGCCATAATTATGCTAATAACAGTTTGCCATCTGTTGGGAGGTGCACAGAAAAATAGCACTCATTAGCAATTTTTTTATACATCTCCATGGACATATATCATAGCATTAAACTAAAGCACCATTAAACAGTCCTCATATAAAGAATCCATAGATTCCTTTTCATACCCCTTTAGTTTTCAAGTAAATTACCAAACTTAAACTTAAGTCTAGGATGACAGATTTTAATTTCTACATTAAGGTGTGCCAATGGGTCTCATTTCATGTGTAAAGAATGACAAAGAAGCAACAGCCCCAGTGCAGGGGCTAGTAGCAAAAACTATCATGTCAGTATTTCCACCATTCCCTTTTTCTTAAATATAAAGTATACACTTTCTTTTCTGGTAAAAATTGAATGGGGAAAAGAAATAAAGCAATAAAGGTAAAACATTGGCATACCTGCACTTTGCTGAGGATTGATTCCAACACCATCTGCACAATAACAATCAACAAGTGAGAACTAATAGAATGGCAATCAACAAGCATTGGCATACCTGCACTGTTCCCTTACTTATATCAAATTAGGAGTTAAGGGGTTTTCCATTAACAAAGTCTCACTGTTTATCAAATTAAATTTCAATTGTCTAAAGATTGGATAGTACCAATGTCAATTTCTGATTGGATCTAAGGATAGGGGAAAAACACACAGTTCTTCAACTAATAACACTGCTGTCCTGGAAGAGAAGAGGACTGGAGATATCGGTATGTTTTGGCAATATAGTTTTGCATTTCAAATTGGCCACATTGATTCTTCAAAAAAATGCAGGACATTTTTCAATTACATCTCAGCAACCAAAACAAGTTATGCACTGTTGATATTCTCATTTTTCAATTACATCTCAGCAACCAAAACAAGTTATGCACTGTTGATATTCTTTACAAGTTCTAGAGGATACCGGAGACTGCCTTCAAGTGAACTTTTTTTTCTGGTAAATACCACGAGGTGTCCCCACACCTGAAGGGTGGTATTAATCCTCGCTCGGGGTTTGGCTTGCCCCTGAGTGAGGAATCACATAGAAAATGATGATGGACCAGTTCCTAATAGCAAATCCTAGAATGTCATCTGCAATTCAAATTCCCCCTTTTTGCTTAAATTCTCTCAGCTCCATCCTTTTCCATTCTTCCCTTGGTTCAAAGTTTTCAATTTTGAAATCCAAATTTGCATCACTTATGATGCTCTACAAGAATTAAAAGTCCGAGCTCTCAATTAAAGAGTACAGTTTCTGTTTTCATAGAGATCTAATCTCACACTGAATTATAAAAAGGGACTCCCAATTCCGGAAACCATAAACCCTAATTCGATCAATCAATGAAATTTCCAATCATACCCAAATCATCGATTAAAGTATGTATAAGAGACGAAAAAGAAATCAATACCAATTTGCAAACCGATGATCAATTAGAAAATCACAGACTTAACGAGAAAAAAATGAAATCAATAGCAACATGCAAAAGCCCAGGAATGAAATACCGTTGGTGATAATAGCGCTGGTTTGGGGAGGAACTTTGAATTCTTCAGCAGCGTATTTCAGAACGGCAGTGAAAGGGGCTGCCTCAGGAACGCTAAACCTGAAAAAACAAAAAAAACATAAAACAAAAAAGTTGAGAAATTTCATCAAATTATTGTAAATCAAGAAGCATAAAAGACGTTAACGAAGAGTAATTGAAAATATAAATCGAGGGTTATACGAACACTTTGAAGGGGAGCTTTGGATCGGAGGTTAGAGTGACTTTGAAGGACACCTTTCCACCACCCGCCATTTTTTTAATTATAAATTTATTTTTCTCGTTGTCTGCGTGTTAAGGAGCGGTGTTGTATATATACATATGGACAACCGGCTTCGTTCTCGTTCGTATTTCTAACGATGAGGAGGCCATGTTTTGTGATTTTATGTTTTTTTATTATAAAATTATCCGTTGGGAAATGATTTTATTTTTTTATGCAAGGATATTGGAGGAGGGGATTTCTAACATATACAGTGTCAATGTGTTATAAGGATTTGAACCTAATACTACTAATCTGCAAGTTAAAGTTCTTTTCACTGGGGCTAGACCTCATTGACTATCCTCTAAGAAATAATGTAAAAGCTTCAACTAATAAAAAATTATTTTGTGTATTATTATGTTGTTGTGAATTCGTAACATTACATTAGCATAATATTTCAATTTTGAGAATTATTATGTTGAGTTGATAAAACCGTTCAAACTAATTCAATTGATTTGATCCGAATTTTATACCAAAAAAAATATTGTGATTTTAGACCGGATGGATCAAACTACAATTATTTTGATTCAATTTGATTTGACCTATTTGGAAACCCCTAAACCAAACTAAATTGCCTATATTGATTTTATTGTTTGTTTTTATAATTGGCATTTTCTTATTGGTTATCATCATTCATTTACTATTATGTTTCATTTCACAAATTAATATTTAATCTTGAATTTTGAAAGCTAAAACCTCTAAACCGTTCAATTTTCAATATGAAGTTCCCTTTTACCGATTGATTTGGTTATTTTCTTTCAAAAGCAATTAAACAAATACGAGGCCTCAATCGGAACCATGATGTTAATTTGAGGCCTAAACCTAATTAATATGAATCGTGACATTACATTGGTTTGGTTTATGTTTTGAGATTTTAACCCAAACCGGAATGCTTTGTACTTGATTAAACAGTGAGTGGCCCTATAAGTAAGGAGCAACAAGCATATTAATAGCCCAAGCAATGGTGATATACTTTTTGTGTTACAAAGGGCCATACCAGCTTTGCTCCACAATATTTTACAGTGTGCTGATCCAAATTAAGTCAGATGGCATACATGGATTGGGTTGAGCCAGTTCATTAGACCCAACTTGATCAAAACCAATTCAGGGAGGGAGAGAGGAGAAAAAGAAAGTGTGTAAAGCAAGCCAACTGCATTCATTATTTTCCCTCCTCTCAAGGAAAGAATAAAATGAATAACTTCATAATGTACAACCAGTATGGACAATTCTTTGACAAAGAGATTAATACATTCTTTCCAAGTGCTGCTCTGTAAGTTCAAAAGGAATATAAAACAAACACACCTCTAAACTTCATGGAAAAAAAATAATCCATAAATTAATCATCACCATCAGTGCAAGCATCACAGTCCATCTCATTGACTTTCAACCTTTTGATCCATTATTACGACAGACAAGCTTGTGGTTATGATATGTGCACACTGGTTGCTTCCTGCATATACATAAACAAAAACAAATGTCATTGATTGCACAGCAAGCAAAAAGGTCAAATACAGATTTCTCAGACATTGATCAATTGTCATCTGCAATGCATGCACAATGCACAGAAGGGGTAAAATTTGAGTGCTTTGAGGGCTTTAAATTAGGCAGGAGCTAGATTCAAATTGCATTCATTGCTTAAGCGTATTCTTATTTGAATGTATCGTGCAGATATCTAGCAAGAGAACATTACCTTAAGAGAGATTCAAAACAGCTTTAGTGTCTAAAATGGGTTCATGAACAAACCTGCTTGAGCAGAATGCAACCACATAATCTGTGCCAGAGCAAGTAAAGATACTGGTTGGATCATCATAAACATAACTATAGGCAGTAGGGCATGCTTCTTTGAACATCTTGGAATAATATGTGGGTTTGCATGTAACAGGGTTGCCAAAAACCCCTCTGCAACAATACTCATCAGTGTTGAACACATCACAGGCGCTCCTGCATCCAACAGTCTTCCCATTTGCTTTGACAGAGAGCACAGATGGGCAACTGGACCTCAGGTCCCCATCACAACCCGAAACACTGCAATTTCCCGTACCATTCAGAGGTGTCACAACCATTGGCAAGTTGAACCCATCAACAAGGCTAACATCATAAAAGTCTAGAGCTGCCAATGTGAATTCGGCAAGTGTTGCTGGCGTCTTTCCTGAAGCTCCACACTTGAGGGTGCCGCCACAGTCTCCGGTCTGGCATGAAGTGTTGCCATATTTGTTGTTGAAGTTGCAGCCCGTTCGACCCCATATCCTGCCAGACCAGTTGACTGGGGCAGTGAATATGATTGACTGGCCCGGTTTTAGCACAAAACCACCACCATTAAAGCTCTCCCCTGGGGTCACTGCAGGCCAGACTGTCTCCTTGCAATTGTTTATTATGGTGAAAATTCTAGCAGACTCAGATAACTTCGGTCCTGCAAAAACCAAAGAAGTCAATTGCTTCTAAACTTGATAAGAAATGATGGTGCACAAATGAGCTAAAAGGGATAATAGTTTTGGCCATTATGAGTTTACTCTTAAGGTTAATAGTTGATCTACATGTAAAAACTATATATGTTTCTCATCAATGTCATTATCCATACGCAATTCTAAAAGAAAGATTAAACCACGAAGATTTCTATGATAAAGAATACCTGATGAAATAGCCATAAAAACCAATAAAACTGGTAAGAACACATTGAGATGTGCTGCCATTTTTCACTCTCTCTCTCTCTCTCTCTCTCTCTCTCTCTCTCTCTCTCTCTCTCTCTCACTTTAAGGGGACTGGTTTAGATGAACCACGAATGAATTGCCCTTAGACAGCTTACAACATCCATATATAAGACAAGAGGGTGAAGAAGAATACGTGTGGACTAGTAAAACCAAAGCAGTAGCAGCAATTCAAGGGAAGCTTTTTGGCAATGCTAGCTAATCTGATAACTTTCCTAATCCTTTCCTGCATGTTTATCAAGGTTCCCTACACTTGTATCTACTTTTCTTTTCCCATAAAATTTTTGGACCCGCATCAAAGTTTAAAGTAATCTGAACACTCCCCATCTTCAGAAACTATTGATACCGATTTCTCTTTTGGAACAAAAAATTTATCAACTCCTTTTTTATTAGTGGCTCAATTAGTAGTCAAAAGTGGAATTCACTTTTAGAATTATTGAATGAAGCATTTGCCAACAACTACATGATGAATATCACTTTGTGATATTCGATGGTAACCAAAGGAATTGTTTACATCAAGGTCTAAAATATCAATGGTAACGGAAATATCGGTAGTCCAAAAACACGGAAATTTTGATGGAAATATCGGGATATTATTGATATTGATAAAAATTGAATAAAAACCACAAAAATTGTAAGAAAAACTTGGAAATTTTTATTGAAATTTTGGAGGATGTTTATTTATTCAATTATCTATTAGTTTATCACAAAAAATTGGAAGGAAATGCATTGCATGATGGGTTTAACTTATTTAAGTTGATTATATAGCGAGCTGAGAGAAATTCAGGTGCTGCGATTGTGGAAGAACTAAGAAGAAATGAGTTTGGATTTCAAGGCTCTAGGCGCTCTGCATTCCTCGTATGGTAAGTTGTTTTAAATTTTTGCGATTTCGGTTATCTGTGGTGAATAGGTTAGAGGTCGTATGGGTTATTGTGTGTTTTATAATCTGTGTGGAATAGTGGGAGAAGTATGAAAGATTTTGTCAAATATAGGTGGTCCTTCAAGCTAAGCATGTGCTGGCAATGTCTGCCTTTAATATGGCCAAAGTATCTGACTTTAATAAGGTAAAAGTGTTAGGTGGAAGGGTGTGAAATGGGTTGTTTAATAGAAACTTAGCCTTCTCTATAATTGTCCTAAACTGAAAATAATTGAATACTGCGTTTTGCCTTTTCTGTAATGTGTGAATACTGTGTTTTGTGTAATGTTTTAATTGAAAATAACCCATGTTTGGGACATGTAATATGTAGGTGATCCTGAATTGTTTTCTATTCGAATGTACCATGGTGGTCAAATCTGTAGTAACTATTATGCTTGTGGAAATGTAGCTTGGTTTGATTATTGTGACAATGATAGAATGTCAATGACTGAGATAGACAATATGGTAAGGGAGTTAGGCTACAGTGGGGTGATTATTTAATGGTATAGTATCCATACCTATAGCAATGGTAGCCTAACAAAGCTTAATGATGATCAAGATGTCATAAACATGCTTGTATTTGTACCAGAGACAAGGCTAATAGACATCTTCCTACATCATGGGGTTAATAGTAATGAGGATTGGTTTTATAGTCAAGCAGGATCAAATGTGTTTGTTGATTTAAAAGATGATATTGTGCCTAACAGAGGAGTTGTGATTGAGGAGCTTGATGACAATTATGGGGCTATTGTTCCTGTTGGTGGGAAAGGCAAACAATTGAGACAACAGAAAGAAAAAAAAAAAAAAAACAAGTGTTGTGATAGAAGAGCTCAATGAAGACCCAAATGGGGAACAAAGTGGTGCGAGTATAAAAAAGGCAAGGGAATCTTGTGCAAGACAGGGTGTTTATGAAAAATGCAAAGAAAAAGCAGTAGAGAGGGAATCTTCTGCCTCAGTAGACAAAGGGAAAAGTAAAGCCACTTCTGTTTTTGGGAAAATAAGGGCAATAAATTTTGATAAAATGAGGTATGAAACTATAAAGAAGACACATGATAAAGAAAACCAAAGGTCCAATACAGTAACTGAGGGACTAGTTGAGAATGAAGTTGTTGAAGCAACTATAGAAAAGAACAAGTTATCAAGATGTCATCAAATGAAGACAAGAAAAGCAAGGAAAATGACCACAGTATGTGATGATGATGAGTCAGCAGACAGTCTTGACTTTGATTTTGCATACCCTAACTTCAGTTGTGATGATAACAATGATGATCTTGATTTTGATGAATTGGTGGACAAACATACTAAGTGGGTTGGAGATGGGGCCAAAGGAAAAGAGCTAGACTCAACAAATGCTGGGGTTGAATCTTGGGATTGGGGTGCATATGTTGAACTGGATTCAGATGAGTATGATTATGATAATGTGCAGCCTAAATATGACTCTGATGATGACACTCCAATAAAGGATAGATGGCCAGAGTTCAATCCGGCAACTGACATGAGAGATCCACAGTTTGAGATTGGGATAAGTTCAATTATTATAAAGTTTTCAGAGCTTCTGTCAAAGAACAATTTATAAAGATGAATAGGGATGTTGTATTTGTGAGAAGTGAGGCTTTCAAGCTAAAGGCAGTTTGTGCAGATCTAGATTGTCCATGGGAGATATATGCTTCTAAAATACAGCATGAGAAAACCCTGCAGGTTAAGAAATATGAGGGTGAACACACTTATGGTATTGTTTGGGAGAATCCCGCTATCAAGTCTAGTTGGATCAATGCCAAATATATGGAAATATTGAAGACCAATCCAACTTGGCCAGTTAACTCATTCATGGAGATTGTGGAGAAGGATTATAACACTAGGCAACAAGTTTATAAGGCAAAAGAGAGGGCATTGAGGCAGATTGAGTTAAGGAAGACCAATCCAGAATTTGGGATTATTGTGAAGAGTTAAGGAAGACCAATTCAGGAACAACAACTGAAGTTCAATGTGATTTCAATGAACAATTGGGCCATCCAGTGTTTCAAAGGTTGTATGTGTGTCTAGGTGCATGTAAAGCAGTTATTACTGGATGCAGACCCATTATTGGATTGGTTGGCTACTTCTTGAAGGGTGTGTCTGGAGGGCAATTGTTAGCAGCAATTGGTATATATGCTAATAATGAAACATGGGTGATTACGTATGCAGTGCTTGAGTCTAAGTGCAAGGACTCATGGGTTTGGTTTCTGGAATTGTTAGTAAATGATGTAGAGATTGTTAACCAGTTTGGATGCACTTTATATCAGATAAGCAAAAACCAAAAAGGGTTATTACCTGCTTTTGAGCAAGTTATTCCTAATAGTGAACACAGGTTTTGTGCAAGACATCTTTTCACCAACTTCAAATTACAATTCAAAGAGAAAGCTTTGTCTGACATATTTTGGGGCGCTTCAAAAGCAACAACTGTTCCACGCCTCCACATGACCAAATAGCGACACAACCACTTGCTTATGCCTTATTTATCCCTACCTTCTTAAAAATCTTGGGGCAAATTACCTTTGTCCATTTCTTCATTTTGTCCCTTCTACCTTGTAGTACCTCATCAACTTATACCTAATTATCTCAAGCATGGTCAGTATTGGCTCACACAGATTGTTTAAAAGCATATCACACTTCACATGAATGCTGAAGTGTGATCGAGACCAATGCCTGGGAGGTTTTTCTAGTTGAGTCAGCCAATCATAAGCATCATTATCAAGGTTTTTCAGCTCTTCCATATGTCTTATAATTTTATTTTTCTCGTTGTCTGCATGTTAAGGAGCGGTCTTGTATATATACGTATGGACAACCCACTTCGTTCTCATTCATATTTTTAACGATGAGGAGGCATTGTTTTGTGATTTTATGTTTTTTTTTTATAAAAAAATTTATCCTTTGGGAATGATTTTATTTTTTTATGCAAAGATATTGGAAGATGGGATTTTCTCACATATACACTGTCATGTGTCATGAGGGTTTGAACTTGATATCACTAGTTTGCAAGTTAAGGTTTTTTTACTAGGCTAGACCTCGTTGACTATCCGCTTAGAAATGATGTAAAAGCTTCAACTAACAAAAAATTATTGCGTGTATTATTTCAATTTTGAGAATTATTATGTTAGGTTGATAAAACCGTTCAAACTAATTCAATTGAATTTGTTCGAATTTTATACACACACAAAAATATTGTGATTTTAGACCGGACGGATCAAACTACAATTATTTTGATTCAATTTGATTTGACCTATTTGGAAACCCCTAAACCAAACTAAATTGCATATATTGATTTTATTGTTTGTTTTTATAATTGGCATTTTCTTATTGGTTATCATCATTTACTATTATGTTTCATCTCATAAATTAATATTAAATAGTTAATTTTAAAACCTAAAACCCCTAAATCGTTCAATTTTCAATATGAAGTTCCCTTTTACCGATTGATATGGTTATTTTCCTTCATAATCAATTAAACAAATACGAGGCCTCAATCGGAACCATGATGCTAATTTGAGGCCTAAACCGAATCAATATGAACCGTGATATTACATTGGTTTGGTTTATGTTTTGAGATTTAACGCAAACCGGAATGCTTTTGGACTTGATTAAACAGTGAGTGGCCTTATAAGTAAGGAGCAACAAGCATATTAATAGCCCAAGCAATGGTGATATACTTTTTGCTTTACAAAAGCCCATACCAGCTTTGCTATACAATATTTTACACAGTGCTGATCCAAATTAAGTCAGATGGCATACATGGATTGGGTTAAGACGGTTCATTAGACCCAACTTGATGAAAACCAAATTCAAGAGGGAGAGAGGAGAAAAAGAAAGTTTGTGTAAAGCAGGCCAACTGCATTCATTATTTTCCCTCTTCTGAAGGAAAGAATAAAATGAATAACTTCATATGTACAACCAGTATTGACAATTTTTACATTCTTTTCAGGTGCAGCTCTGTAAGTTCAAAGGGGATGTAAAACAAACACACCTCTAAGCTTCATGGGAAAAAAAAAACCCCTTTTCTCAAAAAATAATCCATAAATTAATCATCACCATCAGTGCAAGCATCACAGTCCATCTCATTGAATTTAAACCTTTTGATCCATTAGTACTACAGACAAGCTTGTGGTTATGATATGTGCACACTGGTTGCTTCCTGCATATACATAAACAAAAACAAATGTCATTGATTGCACAGCAAGCAAAAAGGTCAAATACAGATTGCTCAGACGATCAATTGTCATCTGCAATACATGCTCAATGCACAGAAGGGGTAAAATTTGAGTGCTTTGAGGGCTTTAAATTAGGCAGGAGCTAGATTCAAACTGCATTCATTGCTTAAGTGTATTCTTATTCGAATGTATCGTGCAGATATCTAGCAAGAGAACATTACCCTAAGAGAGATTCAAAACAGCTTTAGTGTCTAAAATGAGTTCATGAACAAACCTGTTTGAGCAGAATGAAACCACATAATCTGTGCCAGAGCAAGTAAAGATACTGGTTGGATCATCATAAGCATAACTATAGGCAGTAGGGCATGCTCCTTTGAACATCTTGGAATAATATGTGGGTTTGCATGTAACAGGGTTGCCAAAAACCCCTCTGCAACAATACTCATCAGTGTTGAACACATCACAGGCGCTCCTGCATCCAACAGTCTTCCCATTTTCTTTGACAGAGAGCACAGATGGGCAACTGGACCTCAGGTCCCCATCGCAACCCGAAACACTGCAATTTCCCGTACCATTCAGAGGTGTCACAACCATTGGCAAGTTGAACCCATCAACAAGGCTAACATCATAAAAGTCTAGAGCTGCCAATGTGAATTCGGCAAGTGTTGCTGGCGTCTTTCCTGAAGCTCCACACTTGAGGGTGCCGCCACAGTCTCCGGTCTGGCATGAAGTGTTGCCATTTTTGTTGTCGAAGTTGCAGCCCGTTCGACCCCATATCCTGCCAGACCAGCTGACTGGGGCAGTGAATATGATTGACTGGCCCGGTTTTAGCATAAAACCACCACCATTAAAGCTCTCCCCTGGGGTCACTGCAGGCCAGACTGTCTCCTTGCAATTGTTTATTATGGTGAAAGTTCTAGCAGACTCAGATAACTTTGGTCCTGCAAAAACCAAGAAGTCAATTGCTTATAAACTTGATAACAAATGATGGTGCACAAATGAGCTAAAGGGGTTAATAGTTTTGGCCATTATGAGTTTACTCTAAGGTTAATGGTTTATCTACATGTAAAAAGTACATATGTTTCTCATCAATATCATTATCCATACGCAATTCTAAGAGAAAGATTAAACCACAAAGATTGCTATGATAAAGAATACCTGATGAAATGGCCATAAAAACCAATAAAACTGGTAAGAACACATTGAGATGCGCTGCCATTTTTCTTACTAACTCTCTCTCCCTTTCTTTCTTTCTTTGTCTATCTCACTTTAAGGGGACTGGTTTAGATGAACCATGAATGAATTGCGCTTGTACAGTTTACAACATCCACATATAAAACAAGAGGGTGAAGAAGAATACGTGTGGAGAAAGGACTAGTAAAACCAAAGCAGTAGCAGCAATTCAAGGGAAGCATTTTTGGCAATGCTAGCTAATCTGATTCCTTTCCTAATCCTTTCCTGCAAGTTTATCAAGGTTCCCTATACTTGTTTCCACTTTTCTTTTCCCATAAAATTTTTGGACCCGCATCAAAGTTTAAATTAATCTGAAAAATCCCCATTTTCAGAAACTATTGATACCTATTTCTCTTTTGGTACAAAAAAGCTGTCAACTCCTTTAGTTTTGTTTTTTGGGTGAAATCAACTTCCTTTACTTTACTTTCAAAAGAAAGACACCATTTTTAAAAGATTTTACTTCCAAGTTCAGAAACCTTAATTCAGAATTCAGATTCCACACGTTACTACTGGAACTGGCCAACAGTTTCTCTAAGGACAGGTGGGAAGGAAAATGGAAAACAGGAAAAAATTAATGAGCAATTGTCCTACTGTTTGCTTGATCAGAAAACTGAAGGGAAAATTTGACATTAATAAAGGTTTAAGCTACCATAGGCATGATTTAGTAAAGTTTTGTCTTTTATCTTTTTTCCTTCTTTTTTAAAAAATCTATGCCAACCTCTCCAAATTGGAAATCTGAAATTGAAATGTCTTTTCATGTTTTTCTTTCTTGGTGAATGATTATTTTCCTGCATTTTCCCGAAACCAAACAAACAGACAGCAAGAAAAAACAACACTAAAAACAGAAAATGAGAGAAACCCAAGAAGCAAGACCTCAGCTGGAGTTGAATATCAGCTTGAATCGGCGGAGGAGAATGGCGCCGTCGAGGACTGAGAGAGGCTTGGAGCCGCCGGTTCCGGCGGCGAGAGTTTAAATGAGGGAGACGACAGATGTTTAATTGGGCCATGGTGAGTTTAAATGGGCCAAGCTCATGTTTATTTGGCCCGTTCCGGTTAAATTTGGGCCATGTTGATTTCAAATGGGCTACATTGGTACTGTTTCCCTAGGCCTAAATAATTGGAGAGACCATCAATATTGGGTTTGGGTTTGAGCCCAGTGCACTTTTTTTTTCCTTTCCTTTTTCGCATTTTTTATAGCAATTTAGCTCAATCACGGTAGAAGGCCAAATCATATAATTTTTTTTTTTTACAAGCAATAGTCTACTTTAAACTAATCTAAACCAGTGAGAGGGAGATTCGAACTCGGGTGCAGAGTGGGAAGCACATCCACTCTAGCCAACTTCGCTAAGCCTATATCTGCAACCGAATCATTTCTTTAGTGTTTCATTTTTCAGAACTTGCATTTAGACACTTTCTACATCTAACAAGCACCCAAAATGAAAAAATAATAATTTTATACTTGAAAGTTGAAACAAACTCATCAAACATTTCTTGCTTCTTATAGTATCGTGAAGACAAAATCATCAACATAAAACCAATATTGCACCCACGTTCTAATTCCTATATCTCTAACCTCCTAACAACATTCAACATTTCATTAAAATAACGAACTAACAATCTAATGATATAATAGGTTGATATCAATGATATGTGTGAAGAAACATAATAGTAAACGGTGAAGAAACACATATTTAATTACAGTGTGATTTCATTTAGTATAAGATTACATTGTTTATAAGTAAAAATCAAATCAAACTTTTAAAATTGCTTTATTTTTATCGATTTGAACAATGCGATCGGTTTCTTTTTTTCCCACCCTTACATTTAAAGGAACATGTATTTTCTCAACGTCCAAACAAATCCAAGACTATGCAAAATGTTCTTTAGGAAAATGAGATAACGATATATGTCTAAGCATATGAACCAAGTCAAAAGGTGGTTTATTTGGTTGCTTTTTTTATCCTTTTGGAAGCTCCTTGGCCCCAACTTTTAGTCACCCCATAGTGTCTATTATTCTTAAAGTTTTGCATATGCAGGGTGGGGTTAGACTTTAGGCCTAGACCTACTCGGGCCACTCCCTTTAAACAGGTAGTAGTTAGGTAATCACTCACCAATATCATAATCTAGTTCATATGATGAAAATGACCATCCAAGTTTACCCAAAAAAAAAACATGATTTTTGTGTCTTAAAAAAATTCTTAAATAGAAAGATTTTTAAGACCATTCATCTGAATTATTACATGACTGAACATGACTTAAAGAGAAATAAAGCAAAGTTTTGAATCTTTATTCTATTTGGATTGTTATATGCTCATTGATTTCGTTTAGTGGTTCGGTTCGGACTGAATTGAAATTGAGTCTAAACTAGTTATAATGAGTCTCATTCTTCTAAATATAGATGAGACCTGTCCGATGCTATATTTGACTATTGCTAAATTTAATAAGTATAATCCTAATATTTATAAATTCACCAAACATGAACAAGGAGATTAGTTAATTTGATTGAAATAGTTAACTTCATGCCAAACTACTAAACAAGTGCTTGAAGTACTGAGTCCAATGGTAGGTAGAAAGCTCCCCAGAATCGTATTAGATGAAGCTAATCCCAGATAACGTTGGGCCAAATGGGCAAATGTTGGTTGCCAGTGCCACAAGCTAATCGGCATCCTTGCCACCCTGGTCCATTATAGTCAAACTTTGGAATTAACTTAACTTTGTATTTATTCATTAATGAAGTAAATGACCAAATAAACTTTTCCTCACACCTTCAGACATAGTGGTTGGCGTATTAAAAGGAAAAGAAATTTTTGGTGGGATCAAAGTTATGAAGCTGGATAGATTGCATAAACTTTTTAGTGTTCATGTATAGAAAAGATGCTCCAACTAACCTAATTTAAAATTTTATCATCACGTCAATGAGGTCTAACTCAGTGGAAAAGGAGCTTGACTTGTGCATACCAGTGATTTCAAGTAGGTTCAAACCCCATGACACCTTGGTTATGTGTGTATGAGTAACCCCCCCTTTCATTGTAGCTTAGATTATCGTTTATACAATAAATAAAAAATTACCACCACCAAAATTGGGATTTGCGAAGACACTTGATTAATCCCATTATCTAGAAGCTGAATCAATGGCCCAAAGAACCCTTTAGGGACCTAAACTTTTTTTAAAAAGGGGTAAAGGGGATTTTTAGATCTCTTTTTGTAAAGCCAGTTGGCACACGTGTGGTGCTAATCATGTTTAGCACCAAAGCGCACCTCAAAGAAATCATTCACTCCATCTTATGGGCTCCCCCACGCATACACTCACACTCAAATCCACACAAAAACAGCTCTTCTTCTAATCCTTCAACTTTCATCCACCTTACACACCCTTTTGTATAAACACAGATCTTCTTCTTTACCTCACTTTTCTCTACACAGATTCAACATCATCCATCCATCCATCCATCCATATGCATCATGCATGGGCCACCCCGCTCGTGCAATGCATGCTAAGCATGGCCCATCAACAGCTTTTCCATGTCCAAATAACAAATATAAAATCAAAATTTAGGTGGAAAAAGTAAATCCCATGTGGTACCAACGAATCTTAACCTCAACACAATGAGATAAATTTCGACCAAAAAAACACAATGAGATAAAGATCTAATAAAACTGAAATTATGTGTGTAGCCAACTTAAGAATATGTGATTTATACGGGTCGATATGCATTTTAGAAACTTACATGTCGTGTGACATGTGTCTGTTAAATTTTTTAGATATTTATAAAAATACCCAATCCTAGACATGTATTTATAAAAATACCCAAGCACTATTTAAACATAGAAACATACCCAAAATCAACCTCACAATCAACAATTGTATATTTTTTGGGTGTATTTATAAATGGGTTTTGAGTGTGTGTAATGATGGGTTTTGGGTATGGTTATAAAGTGTTTTGGGTGTTGGGTATTTTTATAATTTCAGCCCCCATTTTGGGTATTTTAGTGAAACTCCCTAAATTTTTATCCCATAACTTGGAAATAGAATATAGGGGATTTGAAATACTATAATATGCATGCATATATCATATATGCAATGAATTTCCTAAGGGCTAATTAGGGTGATGATGTAGCTAGGTCTCCACTTGGGTGACTCAATTATTGCTCATAAAAATTAAAGAGTTCTACGAAAAAGCAAAGTGGTGCTATAAGATACATACATATTGGTTAAGCTTAAGGAGTGGAAATAGTAGTGAAAAAGGAGCACTCCCTCTATCTATTTATAGACTACTCATACACTCATCCATTGCTTCCTCCCACACCACCACCACCAAGGCTATAACAATGGCTTCTGAGAAGGTTGAGACTGTTATAGCTGGAAGCTACGTAGAAATGGAAAGAGAAGGGGAAGAGATTGACTCAAAGACAACTAAGAGCAAGCTCTCCACCTTTCTTTGGCATGGCGGCTCAGCCTATGATGCATGGTTTAGCTGTGCTTCTAATCAGGCACATATTTAATCTTATTTACCAAATTTCTTAGTTTTACATATCTTATCATTTGTGTTAATGTAACTGTGTATTTGATGTGTTTGGCTAATTATAATTGTATATCTTAATTTGGTTTTAATGGAATTTTAATGCAGGTTGCCCAAGTGCTTCTCACACTGCCATACTCATTTTCCCAGCTGGGTTTGCTGTCTGGGATTCTATTTCAGCTTTTCTATGGCTTGATGGGAAGCTGGACTGCTTACCTCATCAGTCTGCTATATGTTGAGTACAGAACTAGAAAGGAGAGAGAAAAGGTTGATTTTAGGAACCACGTAATTCAGGTATAATCCATGCTTAATTTCTCCATTAATTTGTAAAACTAATGCTGATATATTAATTATAATTCCAGTTTCTTTATAAACATTGACTGTAAATCTTGGCAGTGGTTTGAAGTTCTTGATGGGCTGCTGGGGAAGCACTGGAGGAATGTTGGCCTCTTTTTCAACTGCACTTTTCTTCTGTTCGGATCTGTAATTCAGTTAATTGCCTGTGCAAGGTAAATAAATAAATATTATTATTTATAATTTTATATGTAGAAAAGAATTAGATAATAAATTTTGGTTTGTCTTTGTGTGTTTGTTTTGATCTTAGTAATATCTACTACATAAACGACAATCTTGACAAGAGGACTTGGACTTATATCTTCGGAGCTTGCTGTGCTACAACTGTCTTCATCCCCTCCTTCCATAATTACAGAATTTGGTCATTCTTGGGCCTCATTATGACCACCTACACTGCTTGGTATCTCACCATTGCTTCCCTTATCCATGGAAAGGTAGATTCTATATCTCCTATTAATTAATTACATCCCTCAATTAGATTTGATCACTGCTTAATTTTTTGAGGACGGCGATAATATATTAAACTCACACACATTACACGGATGCTAGGACTCGAACCTAGGACCTCGCCTAGGGATTGCTTAATTTAGATCACCAAAAAATCACATTTGGAAGTTGCAATCTAATATTTTTCTATGTCTCCCCAAGGTTGAGGGAGTGAAGCACTCTGGTCCAACCACAATGGTTCTCTACTTCACTGGGGCTACCAACATTCTCTACACATTTGGTGGACATGCTGTTACAGTGTGAGGGCTTTGTGAAAATTAATTAATATCCAAGAACAGAGGAAGCTGTTGCAATTTTTGGGTTTTAACTGGAATTTGATTATCTGGGATTGGTTGTGTGTTGTGTAGGGAGATTATGCATGCAATGTGGAAGCCACAGAAATTCAAGTTGATATACTTGATGGCCACACTCTATGTGCTGACCTTGACTCTGCCATCAGCTTCTGCTGTTTACTGGGCTTTTGGGGACAATCTCTTGACTCATTCCAATGCTCTAGCTTTGCTTCCAAGGACTGGATTTAGAGACACTGCTGTTGTGCTCATGCTCATCCATCAGGTACTAATCAACAGTTTCTTAATTAACAACCAAAACCAATTTGATTTAGTGACTTCAAATGGGATTTCTAATTGTTAATTAATGATTTGGTTGGTGTGCACAGTTTATCACATTTGGATTTGCTTGCACCCCTTTGTACTTTGTGTGGGAGAAATTCATTCAAATGCATGAGACCAAGAGCATGTTGAAGAGGGCCCTGGCTAGGCTCCCAGTGGTGATCCCAATTTGGTTCCTTGCTATCATATTCCCATTCTTTGGGCCCATCAACTCAACTGTTGGATCTCTACTTGTCAGCTTTACTGTCTACATAATTCCTGCTTTAGCTCACATGGTCACCTTTGCTTCTGCATCTGCTAGAGAGGTTAGTCCACTTTTAATTTTCATTGGGATGAACTAATTGCTAATTAAGGAGGGTAACATTCTCCTACCTGAAATATCCGGCATGTTATGTTGTTAGACTGTCAATTTTGACTATACATTCAAACAAAAATCTACTGAACTTAGGATCCGATTCACAGTCTTGTAGCATAACATATCAAATTGTACCCAGGTATAAGTTTCTGATATGTTCATTGTTGTTTTTGATGACACACAGAATGCTGTAGAGAGACCACCATCATTGTTGGGAGGCTGGGCTGGCTCATACGCCATTAACAGCTTTGTGGTGGTTTGGGTTTTGATAGTGGGATTTGGGTTTGGAGGTTGGGCAAGCATGCTCAACTTCATACGACAAGTCGACACATTTGGTCTATTCACCAAGTGCTACCAATGCCCCCCACACAAAGCTTGAGTAGATTCCCCCTACTTTCCAGAAAGTTTTTATTAACAATTTAAAAGATACATATGTAAGTGTGTAAAGAGATTGGCATTTGTAAACCTTTCTTTTCTTACTTGATTTGTATTTTTTTCCCTCTTAACTTTTTTTTTTTTCTTTCCCTTTTTTCCTCTTGTAAGATCTATTGTTGATGGTTTTCAGAAAGAAAAAAAGGTGTGATGGCAATTATCATGGCCAGCCTTTATACGGACCTACATTTGTACCTTGTGTGTTGATTAATTAGTCTTCTTTTAATTTAATTTATAGACTTGATATATTCTCTCTAGTTAATTAAGGTTGAAATTCTCTATTAATGATTGTAATTAAGGAATTAATTTATATGTTTTTTCTTATACAAGCGAAATCAGGAGAGCGGAGAATCGAACATAAGACCTAGAGTCAGGGTGCTAGGATAAATACTCTTAACCACTTGAGCTAGATCATAAACCACGGCTTCTCTCACAACTTTGATATCCTACTGAGGAGTTGAAAGTGAAAGAGTCCATGAGGGCCAATCTGAATGTGCCACATGGTGTGAAAAAATGCTATCTTTGAGCTCACTTTTTTCCACATAGTATCAATTAGGTTTTTGAGCACCTAAATCAACCTCAATTACAAGCTCTGTGTGTGTTGATTGGGTGAAAAAGGCTCATGTGGTACTCCTTGAAATTGTGTAGACTTTGCGTGAGAAACATTAGCATGCTGCTGCATAATAAGCAGATGTGATTGTCCAGCTGCAAAGGTTGATTGAATTTGCTGGTCCCATATATGGCATTGTCAAGGCCAAACTCTGATGTGCTTTAATTGAATTACTTCGCATCATTGCATGTCAATCAGTCGTTTTGCCTAATTTGATGTGTTCTGTGTGTACATGCCTTAAACGACAAAGATTTAGCAAATCAGTTGGAGAACTTCAATCACCTAGTCATTGGCAGAACTAGGCCAATGGAACATAAATTATTGGCCTTACATCTGAGAGAGAGAAAGAGAAGAAAAACTTGTATAAGGTTACATGTGTCACGTTGCAGTGCTAAATGGCAGAACTATTCGATTGAAAGATAAGGGAGACCAACATGTGTTAATGATTTTATCTCACTGTGTTAATCATATATGCGTCACTTATCACATCATGTGGTACACAACTGTAGTTTCATTGACATTACAATATTGTCACAGACAATGAAATCCTTCACTATTGTAGTGTTATCAATCTATCCACGTTACATTAAACTTTAATTTCAAGAAATATCAATTTTGTCACCCGTTTATGTTTGAAAACCTGAATTAATAATATAAAGCTCATGAGTTTTTCGTACACAAGTTTTCTTTGATAGAGAAAGCAAAGAAATAGTTAGTAGGCCCAAGCTCGAATGACATGTTCATATCAAGGATCAGAAGGAATCTATTTGGTCCATCATAACACATTGGTCAACATTGATTTTGAGTCTTGACCAACCAAATCAAGGAAATTTCGTAGGCCCTCTAGCCCCATATGACATATGACCAGGAACTATCTTAGCCTTGGTCTAATCAGCTCTACATCATTATATAGGATAGGTTTGGTTCAATTAACCAGCCACCTATTGAATAATTTTTAGAGCTACAATGAGGTCTAACTCAATGAAAAAAGACCTAGATTTGTAGATCAGTGGTCTCGGATTCGAACCCTTATAACACATTGGTAGTGTATATGTGAGAAACTCTCATTTCCTTTATAGTTTAGACTATTGTTTGCTTGTATTAAAAAAAATGTCATAAAAAAAGCTACATGCATTTCTGGTTTGTGACCCAAGAAATTGGCCACAATTGATATTGATGCCATAAGGTCAGGTGGGTTCCATAACCCATACATAGAGCAAAGAATTGAGGACCCTGGGATTGATGGGATAAAGATCTCTGGTGCTGAGAAAGAAAATACATAATATAAAGTAGGAAATGCAAAAGCCATGAAAGCAGCAAAGTGGATGCCTATGAAACTCAACCAAAAAAAAAAAATCTTCTTTTAGACTTTTGCCAAAGAAATATGATTGATTAGAAGAGAAGGCAAGGGAAAAGAAAAAGGTAGCTCCTCCTAACTCATACCTCATATGAGATGTACAGTGTGGGTTTTAAGGTGGGGACCTCATTTTTGCTTAGAACTTTCCAAGATGAGGACTTGTCATGGGAATGTTTTATTTATTATTTATTATTTATTTTTCTGCATCTCCAAAAAATCACTGCATCTGCCCATATATGCACTGAGAAAATGCTTTTGACTAGGCAATTGAAACTCCTCAGTTTCAGTTTAAGAACTTAAAAGAGATGAATTTTTCTGGGTTGAACCTTGAAATCAAATCAACCCATTAAGGCATTAACAAAAGTTTTGTAGGCATTCAAGTTGTAAGCTTGTGAAAACAGAATCAAAATCTTGAGGAGGGTCCAGCAAGTTAACAGTGTAAGATAAGGCAAAACGTGTGTGGGGGGTCCTATGATCTCTGCAGGGAAGAAAATGTGTCACCACATGGCTGGAACTTAATGAAACTTTGGCTTGGACCCTCTTCACATTCTGGTGCTTGGATCCAACCCAAGTGTAGGGATGGCAATGGGTCGAATCGGGGGTGGGTATGCCATTCCCATCCCCATCCCCATTAAGCTTTTTTCCCCCATCCCCGCATTCATACCCGCAATATTCTAAGTGGGGATTCCCCATCCCAGCCTTCATTGGGGAACGGGTTCCCCTACCCGCCCCATTATTGAAGAGCACTAGGGCAATATAATGAAATCTCTTTAATAATATATTTATATATAATAAATAAACAGAGAAGATTTCTTATTATTATAGAGAGCCCTATGTATGTCGGCTCTGTCTGATTTGATTTCCTATTAGTACTATATTTGTTGCACAGTAACAGTTGAAGTCAAATATATTTCCTATTCCTATTATTATATAATATAATAATAGAAAATCTCTTTAATAATATATATTTATATTCTTAACGGGTCGGGTTTGGGTTGGGGATTAAAATATCATCCCCGCCCCTCCCCGATCACTATACCCGATAATTTCCCCATACCCGTTCCCATACCCGTTTTTTGTCCTTCATACCCGCCCCATTAGGGTCGAAGCCCCGCGAAGACCCTTACCCGTGGGGAAAATTGCCATCCCTACCCAAGTGTGTGTTTGACCAAAAGTCAGAGCCTTTTCAGGGCTTGGTGACCCAAAGTCACCACACTAGTTAGAAAGATTGGGATTGTGTCAATCTTGCTAGGCTTCGGCCCCCCTTCTTTATCTCCTTCTTTTGGGGACCTTTGAATCCAAACAAGGATATAGGATAGGGATACCCCCCATTAGCCCATTTGAATTAAAAAAAAGAGAGAAAAGGGGGACCTCATGCTCAGGCTGATAGAGTGGCGAACATAGTATAAAATATCGATAATATCGACGAAATATCGAGAATATTTTGATTGTTTCGAATCACGGATATTTCGGAACATATCCATGTACATATCGTATAAATATCGACAATATCGACGATAATATCGGATAATACCGATGTCGATAATTTCGCTCACACTTGAGCAATATTTTGTCAAAATATCGGTGTAATATCGCTAAAATATCGAAAATATCGATGTAAAGGAAAAAAAATAAATAAATAAATAAATAAAAGGGGAAAAAAGGGAGAAAAAAAAACACAAAGGGGATTTGAACCCCTCCCATTTTACTCCTCCAACACCTTAACCACCATATCACTTATGTTTTTGTGATAATATGCTAAAATATTTATATTTATATGGGTGGCATGTTAAAAATTACATGCAAAACTATTTTGGGGATTTATCATTTGATGACTACTCTTTATAATACACTTACTCTACACATAGAGATGATGAAGATAGTGAAAAATTTGAACCTCATTGGAACTCTATGTGGTACTAAGTCACTCATGTATCTTACCATACAATGTATAAAGTGTAAAATATTGTAGTAAATCCTTATTTATAAATGATTATGGCGTGTTTAATCTTTTTTCATTAATTACTACATATTTTCTACACTTACATTGTTTGCCAGCTCACTGTATAATCAACTTAAATCAATTAAATCCATTATGCAATGCATTTCCTTCTAATTTTTTGTGATAAGCTAATAGATAATTGACTAAATAAACATTCTCCAAAGTTTCAATAAAAATTTCCAAGTTTTTCTTACAATTTCCGTGGTTTTTATTCAATTTTTATCGATATCGATAATATCCCAATATTTCCATCGAAATTTCCGTGTTTTTGGACTATCGATATTTCCGATATCATCGATATTTTAGACCTTGGTGGCGAAAAAGTTTTATATCACGGAGATAACATTGTTTTGATATCCCAAATAGTTTTTTTTGAAGGAGAATAGCAAAACAATACTATCCTGTGATATACAAGTTCTGTTGATAGAGTAGGGGTGGGGGAAGGTAGGGTGTTGGTCAAAATCAGTAGGGCCCTCCCTCCAATGGAAGTTTCTGGTGAGGGTGAGATATAGAGGCAAAGGCTGCCCACTTCTATACTGCAACGAGTTTGATATTGCTCCTCCAGGACCTGTCTTTGTCTTTGACAATGTGCTTGCAGCTTTTCCACTCTCTGGTCTTGCTAGTTTTGTGTGATTCATTTTTAGCTTAGTTGCTTCACAGTGAGAGTGAGTGACCCCATCGAACATGGTTAAAATCACTGCTGTTGCTTTTGTTCCAGCCTTTCTGTGGGCTGGGAATGGGCCTGCCAGCCAATTGCTCAACCCTGTCCAGCTTCTAATCAGATTCTTGAAAAAAAACATTTTGGGTTGGTTTGATAACTAGTTCGTTTTTTATTCTCAGTTTTGGGTTTCAGTTGAAGAAAGGGGTAGTATGAGAAAGAAGGGAATAGGAAGGAGAAGGCATGCAAGAGGAATGGAGGAAGAGAAAGTATAATAGAATGCTACAAAAATGAAAGCTAAAAGCAATTTCAAATAGTTATTCTTTTCAAGTTTTGTTTCATACATTTTTCTTCATTTCTCCATCCTTTCCGTTCTTCTCTCTTCTATTTTTCCTCTTTTTTCACATATCTTGTTTTAAATTTTGACCAATATCAAATCTATTGTTTTTTTATATAGTGCAAGCGATAGTCTAGGAGAATTTCTCACACACTAACACAACTAAAATGTCATGGAGGTTCAAACTTGAGACCTCTTGTCTACAGATCAAGATCCTTTTTTAATTGGGCTAGACCGAGTTGACCTCAGATCTATTGTTTTATACATAATGTTCTGGACCTTTTGGAGAGGGCTTTCTTGTTGGTTCGACATGGTGGGCCATGTTGTCTTGGTCAGTCCTCTAATCTAGTAATCTGTTTTGGGCCACTCAACTCAGACATTTGGATTGTGTTTCAGTTTGCTTAGCCTTATCAGATGAGGAAAAAGAAAAAACCAATCCTTGTTCTCTCAAACTCGCATATTTGCATGTGTTTATTTTAGTAAAAGAAATGTGAAAAGTAGAGATGCGGGTTAAGTACCCTCCTTGTAAACTAAGAGTAATTTAAAGGGAGATTCACTATTATACCCAATATATCGCTTTGTCAAGCCAAAAAAGTCCCCGTGATTAGATAATACCCTTCTTCTTCATCATCAATCAAACAATTCCAAGCCGCATAAGCATTCAAAAGGGAGGAAGAATTTAGGCAGCTTAGAATTCGAGACATTCTAGCGCCCCTTCATAATATGGCTGAGGTAGATAGATGCATGATGATCTTGAAAAGGAAAGAGCCTCTATGCACAATGAAAGAGACAGATCTTCACCAAATATTCCCATCTTTTTTTAGTTCTCATTTTGTCTAAGATTCTGTTTACGCTCAATATGGATTGGATGATGAGAAGAAAATAGAGCAACTAGCAAGAACAACGGTCAAACGCAATTCTGTTTTCAGCAAAAAGGACACCACACAAGGGATCAGAACAGGAGAAAACAAGTGAGGCTTCAACCGGCAATTTCAAGCTAATCGTTTAGTGATCTTCGAAAGAACATCTTGATAAGTGGCTCTTTGACTGATAATAAAAACTCTTAATGAAGTTGGTTATTATGATTCGAAACATGTACCTATCTGTGGTTGAACTTGGTAATGAAATGAGGGTCATAATTTTTGATCAACCAACCAATAATAACAATTAGAAAAGAAAGGGTGGCCAAATGCACAAGGCTCTCCTGCCAATATGGGGTTTGGAGAGGGCAAGAAATATGCAGCCATACCTTTAATTTTCAGAGAGGCTGTTTTGGCAGAACATTCCCTAAAGCAATTGTTTTTGACACATGAAACAAATAACCTCTCACTTATGCACTCTACTTTCATAGATATAAACACAGGGGGATGCATCTTTGTTCACTTCTACAAAAGTCAACAGTGGGAGATAAAGAGGACACCACATGGAAGATCAAGACTGTATTGAGCTTAGAAACAAGTGATGAGCGACGAAGACATTTCGAAAAGATGTTGATCATGCCGAAAGGGGGAAATGCAATCTTGACCTGTGAAATATCAACCTCTCATGGATTATCAACTAGGATAGGGTGTATGACTCGGTTCTTATTCTTTTCAGGGAAGTGGATAAGATGACTTGACTTGATGAGCATGTTGCTGCCATTAAGTTGACGATAACTCACGATATAATTTAAGCAGCAAGCTACCAGAAAAAAAATAGATCCACAGCAATATAAAGATTGCAAGTGACAAAATATTATATCCACAACTGACACCAGAAAAAATGAGAAGTGCAAAACAGGTAAGCGTCCCTTTCAAAAGGAAGGACCATATTTTTGTTGCTCAGAGATATCCAAAAGGAAGGAAGGAACAAAGATCAAATTGGTATTTTGGTGTCAAACTATAGATACACAAAAACAAAAAACATAATCCATCTCTAAACAGAGCAAGAAGAATGAAAAATAATTAAACTGAAGTGGCAAATGACACCAAAACATGATCATTGATTTCATATTGAACAACAAGAAGAATAGGTATGAAAAATGAGGAGAAACAATGAATTAGAACGAGAAAACTACCATCTAATATATGCAAAAACAATCACCCACATACCACCAAATCATGCAAAAACGAACAAAAATTTACCCAAATTAAGAACACATTGGTGACAAACAAGAGCCCTCCTTTCTTCATAAGCCAAGAGCAATCACCAAGCAAGCACCCAAAAGCGTGGGAAACCACAGAGACCTATACACCCACATCCAAAGCCAAGCCACCCAATAAAACATGACCCAAATTCTCACTTCTGATCATTAACACATTCCCTTGCCAAATGCCCTTCCTCTCCGCAATTATAACACCCACGGCTACCGCCGCCTCCACGGCTAACGTATCCTCGACCACCACCGCCAAATCTTCCAACACCGCCACCGCCGCCGCCGCCCTGAATACACTCCCTAGCCAAATGCCCAATTCCGCCGCAATTGTAGCACTCGCCACCGCCGCGACCACCGCCGTAACCACCACTATAACCGCCACCCCTCCCGCCGCCTCTCCCGACATCATACCCTCCAACGAACCTTCCATAACCACCACGCCCGCCGCCTCCATCGCCTACCCCTCTCCCGCCATAACCGCCACCCCTCCCGCCAAAACGGCCGCGTCCACGGCCGCGGTCAAAGCCGGGACCGCGGGATCGGGAGATAGCGGCGACGACGTCGATGGCTTTGGTGCGTCCGTCTTCGCTGAATTCGACGAGGAAGTCGACGGGCTGGCCCTCCGAGAGGGTCCGGAAGCCGTCGGATTGGATCGAGGTCTGGTGGACGAAGAGATCTTCGGTGCCGTCGTCGGGGGCGATGAAGCCGAACCCCTTCTGCGCGCTGAACCACTTGACTGTGCCCGTGGATCTCGCGGTGTCCTCCATGGATGAGGAGGATCTAGAAGCTTCTTTTTTCTGAAGCTTTTATATGTTTTTTGTTTTTCAGTTATTGCCGGTGGCGGGCACTAACTGTTCTGTTGAGGAGTCTCAGTCTCGAGTGCCCCTCTCTCCTCTGCTGCTCGCTGCTGCTGCTTTTTCATTGTTGGGTGGGAATTAGGGGAAGTTATGTGGGATCCGCGTTGGTTTTCTCGTCCATACGTTGCCTGCCACTTGGCAGACGAAAGTAGAGTACTTTGGGTTTTATCTAATTATCCATTTAGAGTTTTACACGTCAGCTTCGAAGTTTGGAAGAACTAAACAAAGCAAAGAGTTCTTGACCAAAAAAATAAAAAATAAAAGCAAAGAGCCCCACTCTTGACCAAAAAAAGAAAAGAAAGCAAAGAGCCCCCACTCGCTAAAACTTCATCTTCAACACCAAAAGCCCAAATCCAATACAACTGAGCCCAGTTTGGTACAGTATACAACAATGTGTATAAAAAAGAAACTAAACTCTGAGTAGGGTCTAGCTCCATCGAAAAGATATTTGATTTGCGGACTAGTGATGTCAGATTCGGACTATCATGATACATTGGTAAATGTATGTGAAAAACCAACTATCACTTGTGATTGGGCTTTTCCACCTCCGCCCATGTGAGCAGATGTTCAAAACCCCTAAACATCGCATGAATATTTGTGTAAACCTCTTCCTCAATCGCTTGTACTAAATAAATAAATAAATAAAGCCTAAAACATAATTGGTTAGTTTCTTTAGGTTTCTTCTTTCATTTCTTTAAAAGTGGTTAATTTTGCATAATATATTTTGTGATTTCATTCTGATAGTTTAATTATGTGGTGAATATATTATTCAGCGCCCACCACATCCATCATTATCTGCTCTGGCGTGGCGTCTGTGTGGTAAAAGAGTTGGACATAAGACATGACAGTTGGACATCGTACAGAATCTCATTCTCCAATCAAATCAGAAACTCTGTCCACCATACATGTCTTTGCATGATGACCACTAACATGCACATCCGGTTCACAAAAAGTGCAGTCTCTTCCATTTTTCATCCTCAAACATGAACCCTTCGTTATCGTGTACCATATTCAACAATGGCCTTTTCTTTTTTCTTTGTTTCTACCAATCAACCAAAGTGAAGGTGTTTCCTTGATTCGTACGTTATTGTAATTAGTTTTATTGCTTTAATTTTGTGCATTTACCAGACTCTTTGGTCATTTCTTGTTTTTTTTAATACAAACTATTTTGTGAGAGAAGAAAATCGAATCTATTGCATGGTAAATGTGGTAGGTACTGGGGATCTGCCTTCTTTTGCTTGCTATAACCTATGGTGTGGTTGGAATAACATAAGCAAATAGGAAAGCTACGAAAATGAAGAACGATAAGGCTAATTGAGGAAACATAGGGCACTAAGCATGTGAAACACTACTCCACCAATGTTCCACTTACACGAAAATCGGAAGAGATAAAATGCAACCCTCTAAGCCTTATCTTCTGTTTGGATGAAGAAATTAAAAATTACATAGAATTCTAAAATGACGGAATTTAGATTTCTATAATTTCAATTTCTAGTAATTGAAGATTTCAATGGTTGGATTTATGTATGTCGAATTTCGTAAATGAAACTATGGAAATTGTGAAATGAGACCTATTTTGGTGGAAATTAAACTTGAGAATTTGATGGCCCAATTTCCATGCGTCATTTAATAAATTCCGCGCTTAAGTTGCCAAAAAAGAAATTGTCCAATTCTCCTCTTAAATTCCCGAATTTTAACTAAATTCCAAGTTATTTTTCTCTCATCCAAACGGGTAAGAGTTCTAAACTACCATACTAATTAAAAACTTATTGAAGATATTCTTAAACTAGGTAACTTAACAACTAAAATAATAAAACACATAACAAAATGCTCTTAATCACTTGAACTACAACGTTTTTGCTCTTTGATCCTTTTATACTTGAAGAAATGTGTGGCAACTGTTGACAGATAACACAATTTTGAACTCAATGTGCAGTTAGCAATTTTGGATTTATCAATTTTTCGACACGAACACGAGTGTCCCTCTAACTTAGGGTTAGTGTCAAATCCGAGCAACTTGATTTTGGCACGACAAAACACATTTCTTGCGTAGTATTATATGGGGAAAATGATGAATGTTTTCCATCTTTAAATGTGTATTATATAAGCAATTGTATGATTATCTGATTATTTTTACAATTTTGTTAGTATCACAACGACGTTGGTTGTTATTTTATAAATGATATATTTTTTAGTACAAGCGATAGTCTACATTACAGGGGAGGAGGATTTCTCTTTCACACACACACACACTACTATGATGCCATGAGGGTTCGAACCTGAGACCTCTAGTCAGCAAGTCAAGGCCCTTTTTTCACTGGGCTAGACCCCATTGGCTTTATAAGTTAATTACGTATTAGTGATAGGATAGGCATGATTTAGAAATAAATGAGACTTAGTGTTAAGGTGTTAGTTTATAATGTATGTCGCAATCCAAATAGGACGCAATTATTAACGAATTTGGTTAGTGTTATATTGAGTATTTCAACATGATTAATCAAATATGTCAAGTTAGGATTGACTAGTATTCAACACGAATTTGAAATGACACAACACAAACATGACCAATTAACACAAATTGCCATATTATATTAAATTGTCAAGAAACAAAATGGAAAATATTTCCGTTCTTACCAGGTAAGTAGGAGCTCCTACATTCTTCTCAATAACAGTGTGACATATGTACATAAGTTTTTCTTTTTGTGTTTTTGATGAATTATTTTTGTATATGTGTCAAACTGTGATTCGCAGGAAAGAGTAGTATCTCCTTAATGGTAAGGAGACAAATAGTATCCAAATAAAATATGTTGGCTCAAAAATAAAAAGCAGAGAAGTGTGGATAAGAAGAAATAGGTAATTTACAATTTTACATACGTTAAGAAATTGTAGAATAAGTCAATTAAATGGTCAACCCAATAAATATGAAAAACCGAATAAAATAATAAAATAAGGAACACAAATTATATTGGCCTATTGAAAATTCACGTAGCAAAAATCAAAGATGCGAACAGAAGCAGTGCCGTGCCTGAAATCCCAAAATCCCATCTGATCCCAAAGCCTCTCTTCATCCGCTCAACCATTCAAAACCTTCGCTTTCATTCTCTGACTTCCACTTCGAATTCCCACAATCCCTGTTTTTTCTTTTCTCTTTGTTTATATTTGTTTTCCTTTGAACTTAGCCCATTGCCGCCGTCCTCACCTCTCTGGCCTCTGTTGAAGACGAAACTCGCAAATCCAATTCACGGTTTTGAATCTGGACACCTTTTGCCGCGTCCACAGAATCACAGGTACCTTCATAAACCTCCCCTTTTTCTCTTCCTCTTACAAGTTCTCTGATTTTGCCATTTTCTTTAACTTTCTATTTTCAGCTTGTATGTATTTTACTTCAACACGTTTCTCATGCACTTTAAAGTTGTGTTGGAGGATTCTGGCATTGTTTGATAAATCTAGGAGCTGAAAAGTTTCACTTTTTAAAACTAGTTTTTGCTGAATTAAATAGTTCACAACCAGTCAAAATGAAATTGTTTTGCTTTTTCGATATTTTATATTTTGGGTTCTTTAGTGGAGGACACGTCTTTAAAGATACAGCTTTTGGAGCTCTTTTATCAACTGATTATGGTATGATGTTCTAAACCAACTTTATATTGGGTCCCTACTCATTCAAATTGTTACCCAATAGTGTAAAGCAACAAACTTGATTTGTTTTCTGTATTGAAATCAATTGAATTCTAGAGCACAAAATGTTGATTTCATGCTTAGAAATTAGGTGAATGAAATTTGGTTTCAATATTGGTTATTGGTCAGAACAATTATTGGGTGCTGGGTTTTGTTCTGTTTGGACATCTTCAGAGTGTGTGGGTCCCGGTCAGGCTTTTGAAGAACATTTTGTGATTTGTTTGGTACCGAGTTCTACTTTATGATTTCATTAGTTGGTAGCTCTTGCATTGGCTGTTTGTAGGTGTTGACGAAAAAGTCGAGAAAATTATTGTACAAACAAGATTCTGTAGTGTAACTGTGCTGCTCCAGTGCTTATAAATAGTTTTCATCTGTACCCTTCTACATCAGTAGGCTTATAACTTGAGGCCCTCTTTAACATGTATGCAAAAAATGATTTAACCTTTGACCTATAGGCTTCTGTAACTGTACTGCTCAGTGCTAGAGGTCTCTGTAACTTGTGGATAAGAAAAATTCAGTCCAATTGTTTTAAAAAAATAAATCTGTGACATCATTCTTTCATTCTACAATCTTGATATGCAAAGTAATTAATATTATCTGAATGAATCTGTTTAGGTCCAGAGGTTGTATTATTGTCGAATTCGGTGGACATCTTGAAGAATTTTTTTTGTCTCTTTCTTTTACTCATGTCATGGCTGGCTGAGCTTATGTGTGAGGCGCTGTCAATGAATTACATATGTACTTTTTTATTTCGAAGATTTGACGTTTTCTTATAAGAGCTGAAGGAAATAGCTTAATTTGTTCTTATACAAATGTTTGATTGTCTTTGAAAAATAGAGTGGTTGGCATTCGCTTGCACAGTACAAATTATGGCACTTCAACATTAGTAGCCGCAGTAATTGCATCATTTTCTATCCTACGTTTGTTCCTCTGTTCTTTAGCTTTTCTGAATCAACATTCTGATTTTATTGCTGTTTTCCGAAGTCACCCCAGGAGGAATAAAGTGCAACGGTTATGGAGGGAGGGTACCGTGTGACTAATGACTCTGAACTCAGACGAAGTGTATCAAATGATCGAACAAGCAGTGCTACTTCTTCATTAAGGAGGCGTTCTTTAAGTTTATCAGGTGCTCAGCCTTCCCAAATAGATGATGACATTGAAAGTGAGCGTGTTTCAGAGGCAGGAGATATAGGGGATCGGGCTCTTCACAGCAACAGGCACAGTGAGAGTGGCAGCATCCGCTTGTTGCCTTCAGAGGACATTCAACTGCAATCCTATGGGTTCTGGTGTCATGATCCGGTTACATCCACTGCAATATCCCCTGTCTCACCCTTGCCAGAGGAAATCGTATCTCCTCTTTCCACTGATCCAGTCGTATGCCATGAGGACAAAAAGCAAGTGAGCTTTTGGTTTGCTTCTTCATTGATATTTCTTTTTAATTTTTAGTCAGATCATGCTAGTAACTTAGATTATTTTGTTTTTATATGCAGGAAACTACAACAAAGTTGCCAAAATTGTTGGAGTATGGTTCATGTATGACTCATTTAGCCGTTTTTGGCATTCTTGGGGTAACAGACTTAACTATGTTTCGTATATATACCAAAGTGCATTTTCTTTGAATCCTAATATCTATTGAGTTTATAGCTACTATTACCTCTGTTTGACAAAAGTTGGATCTTAAGATCCTTGTGCAAGAATGCACTGACCACATCCATTCTGGTCTTTATAATTCAGATAACTAGATCTTATCATGCTGTACAAACTTTTTTCTTGCTAAAAATAGTTTTTGGAAGAAAATCTGTGTCTAAATGGATTTGCTCATACTGATCAAATTGTATCCGGTGTATCTTTATTATATTGTTAAACTGTAATTTAAAACATTAACAATTTTGATCATGCTTTGTCAGGTTGGAATTTCTGTTTCTCTTGGCAAGAATGGATTTGTCATTGAAAACAATTTGTTAGATATTAATTTATTAATTTCATTTATGGGAACCTACTTGTCAAATAGATTATTTGACATGCTACAGTCTGCAGGTGTTAACGAGATATCTGCTGCAAAAGTTGTTTGGCCCTGGAGTTGTTGGTGTAACAAGCAACCAAACCATTCTCTACCTCGACCTTCCTTCTAATATGGTTTCTCTCTCTCTCTCTCTCTCTCTCTCTCTCTCTCTCTCTCTCTCTCTCTCTCTCTTACACACACACACACACACAACCCCTTTATTTGGGAATATTTTGTTGATAAACATTTATGCCTTATATACTTTGTTGATTGTGAGTATTGAGGGACTTATTTGCACATTGTATGACGATTACTGAAGTTTTGTCCATCATCTTGTCACTTTTGATGTCATATTTCTTAGGATAGTGATATGGATAATGTTCGATGATGTTCTAATGCAAATTATTTTCCTGAACATTTTTGAAGGTTGGTTCTTTCTTGATGGGGTGGTTTGGTGTTGTTTTCAAAGGAGATATTTCATATGTGTCAGATCATTTGGCCATTGGATTAACAACCGGTTACTTGGGAAGCCTTACAACTTTCAGTGGGTGGAACCAGAAAATGCTTGAACTCAGCGTTGAAGGCCATTGGGTTTTTGTTCTGCTGGGTTTCTTAATAGGTAAGATGTCGTATAAAGAATATGCTGTAGTAGACATGTAGAAGGCTATGGCAAGCAGGGTTTTGAATTTCATTTCTACCGGTGGTTTCCTGCTTTGAGCCTATTTGTAACTCATCCATGGACAAACCCATCTAGCTCAAATGGCTGCGAGTCTGCGACTAATACAAGCTTCTCTTTAATGTGATTGATTTCAGGTCTGTTTCTTGCGGCCTACTCCATCATTGTTGGGGTAGAGACAGCTAAGGGTTTTAGGCAGCTTCTTGAAAGGAGTTCAGGATGTGGTATAACTAGCTCTGGCACGAGCTGGAGGGTTGACAGCCACAAGCGTCACTTGGTAGTTTTAGCTGTGTTTTCGCTGATGCTAGTTGCTCTATGGAGTGTAAGTGGAGTATTGCTAAGGGAGGAGTTTAGCAGTGACAGCAGTGAGGCGCAACTATGGTTGGCTTGCATAGTTGGACCTCTAGGTGTGTGGATCAGGTGGTTTTTAGCCAGGCTCAATGGACGTGGATTAGGAAGAATGGGGTTGTTGAAATGGTTTCCATTTGGTACTCTAATTGCCAATGTGTCTGCAGCTTGTGTCATGGCAGCTCTGTCTACCGTGAAGAAAGAGGTAAGGTCTCGTGATATGATATCTGTCCAGATCCACTTCGTGACTACATCCTCACCTTTCCCTTTTGTGTGTCATTCTATCTTATTCAGAAAGCTTACACTAAACATATATTTGTCACATTATAAACTGCTAAGTATGTTACAGTTTTTTGTGTGCTTTCGTCGTTGGTTTGTAGCCTCTTAGCAGAATCTTAGAAGTTTACTCTCTTCTCTGACAAAATTTTGTGTTACCTTCGCCAAGTACACAACTGAGGTTCACTGAGATCTGGGATTTGCCCCGAAGTTCACCATAGAGCCAGATCATGTGGATTTATTTTACAGTGTTTGGCAGAAATGTCCAAGTCCCCTCCAAACCATGTGGATTTTATCATTGCTCATTTATCTACTCTTTTTTCATATCTTTCCACTCCTAAGTGCTCTTGTGCTCCATTGAATTGATCCATGCCAATTAGATTTGTCAGTACTGCATCGTATTTCATGGCAAAGCTAACGAGTAGGACTTATTCTGTTTGTGCAGGTGGGTACTAAGACGTGTGATATTGTTGCAACAGGCATACAATTTGGATTGCTGGGCTGCCTGAGTACCGTTTCTACCTTCATTGCTGAGTTCAACGCAATGAGAGAAAGCAAATACCCCTGGAGAGCATACACATATGCCATGGTTACGATATGTACCTCGTTTGGTTTGGGGACCCTGATATATTCTGTACCTTTTTGGACAAAGGGGTACAAGTAGCATGCTGGGGACAGCCTTTTGATGCTTCTTCTTCTCCAATGCAATGCCTCCGAGTCATGTTGGCTTCACACAATGTTCAGTCAATCTGAGCATTGAGCGCGTCAAGGGTCTTGCGGAAGGCCTTTTGATGGGCTGCCTGAGTTCCATTTCCACCTTCATTGCCGAGTTCAATTTAATTTAGATTAGATTAAAGTAGAATATCACTTGTATAAAATAATAAATAATAAAAAACCCCCACAAAATTAGATTTGCACCTCTAATTAATCTGTAAATCTTTTAAATGGTAGAAATATATTTTGCTAAATAATAAAGAATTTGAAGACAAAGATTGAAAAAATGTCCTTGTGTAGTTGTGGACCAATCCATACAAAAACTGGTAGGTAGGATTGATAAATGAAATTATTAAAGAGAGGTAACATTTGTGGTCCTTGTGTACTAAGATGTTCATAACCTGTTTTCGAGAGTAAAAATATCAACTGTTTACTTCAGAACAAGTACACTGGAGCACAATTCATGACGTCAAATAGAAATGGACTCATGTGATGCCCACAGGAGCACAATTCAATACCGACGCTGGACAAGGGCAGGAGGTGCGGCCACACCAGGGCCATTGTACAGGGAGAAATACTTCCCTGCTACGGGGATGCCAGGGTTACTAATTCACCTCAGTATACACATCCGATGAGCTCTTGACAGCTATCACCCACTAAAAATTGAGAAATAAAAAAATTTGTCGCATGCTTGCTCCACCATCCTCCAAGTACTCTGCACATCCATGAGGGGTGTCTCCCTCTGATATTAGATGGCAAAGAGACAAAAGTTGATGGTAGTTTAACATTTAGTTGTCAGGTGATTGTAGTGATTTGGAGTAATTGCTCTCTTTGTGAAAGGTTATGGATTTGAGTTCTAGTATTTGTGTAGTGTGTGAATTTAGTATATTATCGCATGTTATCGTCTCTCTCAATAGGAAATCAATATCTCATAGCAGTCCCTCAATCACCATTAATTAATATCATTATTTTGGATTTGCTGTGAGAGAAATCAGCTGTGAGAGAAAACAGTTTGGCGTTTGGTAAACTTTTTGTTAAAAGTGTTGTTGGTAATAATTCCCACATAATTAGAAAAAAAATTGCAGCATAATCATTAAACCCAATGCCTCTTCGAAACTGATTCCTGCATAATCAGAAAATGAAAGCACCTCATTAGCAGCTTTCCCTTATAGCTTTCTCTCACAGCAATTTTTAACAATAAGTGATTTTCTCATAGTTTACCAAACGGGTTGGGCTTCCCAAAATTTTTAAAAAATCACTTATCACCCCAAATAAGCAATGCCAAACGGGCACTAAGGGCCAGTTTGGCATTGCTGTGCTGTGAAAATAATCGCTGTCAGATTTGCTGTGAGAGAAATCAGCTGTGAGGGAAAGTAGTTTGGCGTTTGGTAAATTTTTTGTTAAAAGTGTTGTTGGTATTGATTTCTTCATAATCAGAAAATGATTGTGGCATAATCATTAAACCCAGCGCCTCTTCAAAACTGATTTCTGTATAATCAAAAAATGAAAGCACTTCATTAGCTGCTTTCCCTTATAGCTTTCTCTCACAACAATTTTTAACAATAAGTGATTTTCTCACAGTTTACCAAACGGGCTGGACTTCTCAAAATTTTTTAAAAATCACTTATCACCCCAAATAAGCAATGCCAAACGGGCACTAAGTCAATTAAATGGTCAACCCAATAAATATGAAAACCGAATAAAATAATAAAATAAGGAACACAAATTATATTGGCCTATTGAAAATTCACGTAGCAAAAATCAAAGATGCGAACAGAAGCAGTGCCGTACCTGAAATCCCAAAAACCCATCTGATCCCAAAGCCTCTCTTCATCCGCTCAACCATTCAAAACCTTCGCTTTCATTCTCTGATTTCCACTTTGAATTCCCACAATCCCTGTTTTTTCTTTTCTCTTTGTTTATATTTGTTTTCCTTTGAACTTTAGCCCATAGCCGCCGTCCTCACCTCTCTGGCCTCTGTTGAAGACGAAACTCGCAAACCCAATTCACGGTTTTGAATCTGGACATCTTTTGCCGCGTCCACAGAATCACAGGTACCTTCATAAACCTTCCCTTTTTCTCTTCCTCTTACAAGTTCTCTGATTTTGCCATTTTCTTTAACTTTCTATTTTCAGCTTGTATGTATTTTACTTCAACACGTTTCTCATGCACTTTAAAGTTGTGTTGGAGGATTCTGCCATTGTTTGATAAATCTAGGAGCTGAAAAGTTTCACTTTTAAAAACTAGTTTTTGCTTAATTAAATAGTTCACAACCAGTCAAAATGAAATTGTTTTGCTTTTTCGATATTTTATATTTTGGGTTCTTTAGTGGAGGACACGTCTTTAAAGATACGGCTTTTGGAGCTCTTTTATCAACTGATTTTGGTATGATGTTCTAAACCAACTTCATATTGGGTCCCTACTCATTCAAATTGTTACCCAATAGTGTAAAGCAACAAACTTGATTTGTTTTCTGTATTGAAATCAATTGAATTCTAGAGCACAAAATGTTGATTTCATGCTTAGAAATTAGGTGAATGAAATTTGGTTTCAATATTGGTTATTGGTCAGGACAATTATTGGGTGCTGGGTTTTGTTCTGTTTGGACATCTTCAGAGTGTGTGGGTCCCGGTCAGGCTTTTGAAGAACATTTTGTGATTTGTTTGGTACCGAGTTCTACTTTATGGTTTCATTAGTTGGTAGCTCTTGCATTGGCTGTTTGTAGGTGTTGACGAAAAAGTTGAGAAAATTATTGTACAAACAAGATTCTGTAGTGTAACTGTGCTGCTCCAGTGCTTATAAATAGTTTTCATCTGTACCCTTCTACATCAGTAGGCTTATAACTTGAGGCCCTCTTTAACATGTATGCAAAAAATGATTTAACCTTTGACCTACAGGCTTCTGTAACTGTACTGCTCAGTGCTAGAGGTCTCTGTAACTTGTGGATAAGAAAAATTCAGTCCAATTGTTTAAAAAAAAAAAATCTGTGACATCATTCTTTCATTCTACAATCTTGATATGCAAAGTAATTAATATTATCTGAATGAATCTGTTTAGGTCCAGAGTTTGTATTATTGTCGAATTCTGTGGACATCTTGAAGAATTGTTTTTGTCTCTTTCTTTTACTCATGTCATGGCTGGCTGAGCTTATGTGTGAGGCGCTGTCAATGAATTTCATATGTACTTTTTTATTTCGAAGATTTGACGTTTTCTTTTAAGAGCTGAAGGAAATAGCTTAATTTGTTCTTACACAAATGTTTGATTGTCTTTGAAAAATAGAGTGGTTGGCATTCGCTTGCACGGTACAAATTTTGGCACTTCAACATTAGTAGCAGCAGTAATTGCATCATTTTCTATCCTACGTTTGTTCCTCTGTTCTTTAGCTTTTCTGAATCAACATTCTGATTTTATTGCTGTTTTCCGAAGTCACCCCAAGAGGAATAAAGTGCAACGGTTATGGAGGGAGGGTACCGTGGGACTAATGACTCTGAACTGAGACGAAGTGTATCAAATGATCAAACAAGCAGTGCTACTTCTTCATTAAGGAGGCGTTCTTTAAGTTTATCAGGTGCTCAGCCTTCCCAAATAGATGATGACATTGAAAGTGAGCGTGTTTCAGAGGCAGGAGATATAGGGGATCGGGCTCTTCACAGCAACAGGCACAGTGAGAGTGGCAGCATCCGCTTGTTGCCTTCAGAGGACATTCAACTGCAATCCTATGGGTTCTGGTGTCGTGATCCGGTTACATCCACTGCAATATCCCCTGTCTCACCCTTGCCAGAGGAAATCGTATCTCCTCTTTCCACTGATGCAGTCGTATGCCAAGAGGACAAAAAGCAAGTGAGCTTTTGGTTTGCATCTTCATTGATATTTCTTTTTAATTTTTAGTCAGATCATGCTAGTAACTTAGATTATTGTGTTTTTATATGCAGGAAACTACAACAAAGTTGCCAAAATTGTTGGAGTATGGTTCATGTATGGCTCATTTGGCCGTTTTTGGCATTCTTGGGGTAACAGACTTAACTATGTTTCGTATATATACCAAGTGCATTTTCTTTGAATCCTAATATCTATTGAGTTTATAGCTGCTATTACCTCTGTTTGACAAAAGTTGGATCTTAAGATCCTTGTGCAAGAATGCACTGACCACATCCATTCTGGTCTTTATAATTCAGATAACTAGATCTTATCATGCTGTACAAACTTTTTTCTTGCTAAAAATAGTTTTTGGAAGAAAATCTGTGTCTAAATGGATTTGCTCATACTGATCAAATTGTATCCGGTGTATCTTTATTATATTGTTAAACTGTAATTTAAAACATTAACAATTTTGATCATGCTTTGTCAGGTTGGAATTTCTGTTTCTCTTGGCAAGAATGGATTTGTCATTGAAAACAATTTGTTAGATATTAATTTATTAATTTCATATATGGGAACCTACTTGTCAAATAGATTATTTGACATGCTACAGTCTGCAGGTGTTAACGAGATATCTGCTGCAAAAGTTGTTTGGCCCTGGAGTTGTTGGTGTAACAAGCAACCAAACCATTCTCTACCTCGACCTTCCTTCTAATATGGTTTCTCTCTCTCTCTCTCTCTCTCTCTCTCTCTCTCTCTCTTACACACACACACACACACACAACCCCTTTATTTGGGAATATTTTGTTGATAAACATTTATGCCTTATATACTTGGTTGATTGTGAGTATTGAGGGACTTATTTGCACATTGTATGACGATTACTGAAGTTTTTGTCCATCATCTTGTCACTTTTGATGTCATTTTTCTTAGGATAGTGATATGGATAATGTTCGATCATGTTCTAATGCAAATTATTTTCCTGAACATTTTTGAAGGTTGGTTCTTTCTTGATGGGGTGGTTTGGTGTTGTTTTCAAAGGAGATATTTCATATGTGTCAGATCATTTGGCCATTGGATTAACAACCGGCTACTTGGGAAGCCTTACAACTTTCAGTGGGTGGAACCAGAAAATGCTTGAACTCAGCGTTGAAGGCCATTGGGTTTTTGTTCTGCTGGGTTTCTTAATAGGTAAGATGTCGTATAAAGAATATGCTGTAGTAGACATGTAGATGGCTATGGCAAGCAGGGTTTTGAATTTCATTTCTACCGGTGGTCTCCTGCTTTGAGCCTATTTGTAACTCATCCATGGACAAACCCATCTAGCTCAAATGGCTGCGAGTCTGCGACTAATACAAGCTTCTCTTTAATGTGATTGATTTCAGGTCTGTTTCTTGCGGCCTACTCCATCATTGTTGGGGTAGAGACAGCTAAGGGTTTTAGGCAGCTTCTTGAAAGGAGTTCAGGATGTGGTATAACTAGCTCTGGCACGAGCTGGAGGGTTGACAGCCATAAGCGTCACTTGGTAGTTTTAGCTGTGTTTTCGCTGATGCTAGTTTCTCTATGGAGTGTAAGTGGAGTATTGCTAAGGGAGGAGTTTAGCAGTGACAGCAGTGAGGCGCAGCTATGGTTGGCTTGCATAGTTGGACCTCTAGGTGTGTGGATCAGGTGGTTCTTAGCCAGGCTCAATGGACGTGGATTAGGAAGAATGGGGTTGTTGAAATGGTTTCCATTTGGTACTCTAATTGCCAATGTTTCTGCAGCTTGTGTCATGGCAGCTCTGTCTACTGTGAAGAAAGAGGTAAGGTCTCGTGATATGATATCTGTCCAGATCCACTTCGTGACTTCATCCTCACCTTTACCTTTTGTGTGTCATTCTATCTTCTTCAGAAAGCTTACACTAAACATATATTTGTCACATTATAAACTGCTAAGTATGTTACAGTTTTTTGTGTGCTTTCGTCGTTGGTTTGTAGCCTCTTAGCAGAATCTTAGAAGTTTACTCTCTTCTCTGACAAAATTTTGTGTTACCTTCGCCAAGTGCTCATTTATCATTGCTCATTTATCTACTCTTTTTTCATATCTTTCCACTCCTAAGTGCTCTTGTGCTCCGTTGGATTGATTGATCCATGCCAGTTAGATTTGTCAGTACTGCATCGTATTTCATGGCAAAGCTAACGAGTAGGACTTATTCTGTTTGTGCAGGTGGGTACTAAGACGTGTGATATTGTTGCAACAGGCATACAATTTGGATTGCTGGGCTGCCTGAGTACCGTTTCTACCTTCATTGCTGAGTTCAACGCAATGAGAGAAAGCAAATACCCCTGGAGAGCATACACATATGCCATGGTTACGATATGTACCTCGTTTGGTTTGGGGACCCTGATATATTCTGTACCTTTTTGGACAAAGGGGTACAAGTAGCATGCTGGGGACAGCCTTTTGATGCTTCTTCTTCTCCAATGCAATGCCTCCGAGTCATGTTGGCTTCACACAATGTTCAGTCAATCTGAGCATTGAGCGCGTCAAGGGTCTTGCGGAAGGCCTTTTGATGGGCTGCCTGAGTTCCATTTCCACCTTCATTGCCGAGTTCAATTTAATTTAGATTAGATTAAAGTAGAATATCACTTGTATAAAATAATAAATAATAAAAAACCCCCACAAAATTAGATTTGCACCTCTAATTAATCTGTAAATCTTTTAAATGGTAGAAATATATTTTGCTAAATAATAAAGAATTTGAAGACAAAGATTGAAAAAATGTCCTTGTGTAGTTGTGGACCAATCCATACAAAAACTGGTAGGTAGGATTGATAAATGAAATTATTAAAGAGAGGTAACATTTGTGGTCCTTGTGTACTAAGATGTTCATAACCTGTTTTCGAGAGTAGAAATATCAACTGTTTACTTCAGAACAAGTACACTGGAGCACAATTCATGACGTCAAATAGAAATGGACTCATGTGATGCCCACAGGAGCACAATTCAATACCGACGCTGGACAAGGGCAGGAGGTGCGGCCACACCAGGGCCATTGTACAGGGAGAAATACTTCCCTGCTACGGGGATGCCAGGGTTACTAATTCACCTCAGTATACACATCCGATGAGCTCTTGACAGCTATCACCCACTAAAAATTGAGAAATAAAAAAATTTGTCGCATGCTTGCTCCACCATCCTCCAAGTACTCTGCACATCCATGAGGGGTGTCTCCCTCTGATATTAGATGGCAAAGAGACAAAAGTTGATGGTAGTTTAACATTTAGTTGTCAGGTGATTGTAGTGATTTGGAGTAATTGCTCTCTTTGTGAAAGGTTATGGATTTGAGTTCTAGTATTTGTGTAGTGTGTGAATTTAGTATATTATCGCATGTTATCGTCTCTCTCAATAGGAAATCAATATCTCATAGCAGTCCCTCAATCACCATTAATTAATATCATTATTTTGGATTAACATGGTACTCACCAACACATACAACTTCCCCAAAACAAAAGGCAAAAAACAAAAAACAAAAACAAAAAAAAACCTACCACACACTGCATAAACTAGTAATGAAAACGACATCACTCAACCCAAATAAACCAGTGAAACACCCGAGTCTTTTTTTTTTTTTGTGTGTTTATTGGGGAATTTTGTTGAGCTTACAATAAACATACTCCCCGTACGTCTTGGTCTTGTATTTAGGTGGATTTTCCTGGTTCACAAGCTGTGGGAGAGGCCCTATTACGTGGTCTGCCGGAGGCTCCAAGAACACTGGCCATGAGATTCTTGTCTTGTCTTTGTTCACTGTGGTTCTGTGCAGCACAGCCTTGTACTTTCCATTGCTCATTATCTGCCACAAATTAATTAATTTGTTAATTAATCACTTCAAGTAAAGACTAAAAAAGGCAAGTCGAAGAGAGATGTATAAATGTGTACCTCCATTTGATCACCAATGTGGATGACAAGGGCATTAGGGATGTACTTAACGTTGTACCAGCGGCCATCTCTGCAGGCCTGGAGGCCCTGGACATCGTTGGGGACGAGAATGGTGACGATGGACATGTCGGTGTGAGCCACCACGCCGAGAGCAAGATCCGGGCGGGGACATGGTGGGTAATAATTAATTTTGAGAAGGTAAATCAAGTCATCTCCACCAGAAGCCTTCTTTAACTCTTGTCCTTGAAGCCCCAACCCTAGAGATAGGAGCCTGAACAGCTTCTCCACCACTTTGTGCATATGCTTAGCATACTCCTCATTAGCTTCCCTGCACCCCATCAAAATTAAAACAAATTAAACCATTAAATTATAGTGTTTTTATCACTTTGTAAATACTTAATCAAACAAATAGAATTTTATTCAATATAAATTCAAATGAGAAAAATAATTTACCCTAGTAGTAGTTAGAACTTAGAAGGACCTAAATTGTAGTCAAAAGTAGAGTCAAGAGTGGTCGACTAAATTATAAGGTTTTTATTTTATTTTATTTATTTTTTGGTTCTTCTAAATATCTATATATATAAAGCAAAAGACAAAGAATGATAAAACATTCAAAATACCTGAAAATTCTCTTAGTTAATGCAAACATTAAAAATTGAAATTATTAATTAAATTCACATTTTTTCATATTAAAAAAATTATAAAAAAAGAAAAGAAAAATAAGATATTGACCTCTTTTTATGGAACAGAACTACCCATTATCTTTTTTAATTCTAAAATAAATTTAAAAGTTTTTAAAAAAAGCCTCTCACACATAAGCGAAGACGCGTACAGAAAGGCTAGTATACTTTAAAAAAAGGAGTTTGTTATTTTTCCATTTTAGGAAAGAAAAATTGTTTTCTTTTTTCAGATAGGCAACATGCCACGCCACTATTTTTTGGAAGAGATCTTTCCAACCAGCCAGTCATGAAATGCCACGTGTAGCTTGGTATTCGTAAGTTGAGAAAGAGATATTCGGACGGTCTTCATTAAAAGCGAAAGTGACAGTGTGTGGTCCTATATCAGACAATTTGTCTTTTTGTTGGATGGTTATTTTTTGCATCGTAATTTTCATTTTAGCTTTTTATTATTATATTTTTTCTGCTACCTACTTATAATAATCTTATATGTATGTTATATTATTGAGGGAAATTTGCATAAATTCTACATGAATTTTTAACCGTATGTGCCATTTATTACCACATGAACTTTTAATTTTTAATTTTAAACACCTAAATTTTGTAAAGTATTGCAACGTCTAACTCCGTTAAAGTTTTCGTTAAGTTCAAGTGTATTTCCGTCAATGAATTATAACTAAAAAGTTCGGTTGATATTTATGATGCACATAATTATTTATCGTCATTTCTGGCCAATATCGATCTTTCTTTTGGAACCAATATCTTAATACTACTGCCTTAAAAAGGAGTAATCAAATATTCTTATAATTAAATAGTTAATCTCGATTCACAATCAAATAAAAAAATATCTAGTTATTAATTATTACAAAATCATATGTTGTACACAAGTTTACACATCGTTGCAAAATGCGACAATGAAGTCGCAAAACCTTAATTACGAAAAATCATCTATATATACATAACACTAATAGAATATAATTATTTCGCCCATATTGTTAATTGTTATTAGTAATATAATTAGTAAATGTTGTCAACAGAATAATACTAAAAACAAAGCGTGCCTAACCTGTAAGAAGGCGGGTTCTTAGGCCAGAACTGGTAATTAATGACAGAAGGAGGCCAGATCTTATTGAACATATGGTCCACCCAACCTTTTTTAGTAACGTTGCCTTCAGAAACCTCCTTGAAAAGCTTTGTCCCATAGCCTTCTATAGAGTCAGAGTCAAGAGGTTTAGCATAAGCCTCCTTTTCCTCCTGAGGAAGCTCAAAAAACTCCTTCCCAACAGCCTGCAAGTTTCTTATGGCCTCACTAGGGATGTCATGGTTCACAATCTGGTACATGCCCCAGTTGCTGCTGGCCTCAGCAATCTGACGGATGAGCTTTCGCTCATCAGGGTCACTAAAATCAATGGTTGGGACCTCAAGGACCTTCCCACGAACGGTCGTGATCCCTGGTTGCTCATTCTCTGACCTAATGAACTCGTCTGGGATAGTGCCCTCGGGTTTTGGGGCAATGACCTCAACTCTTTCTACCCCCATTTTTTGAGAGAAATAAAAACCTACAGCCTAAGGGCTGAGAAGACGAGCAAATTAAAACAAAGCGTGTTTAGAGGAATTTGGAGCTTCTTGATTTGTGTCTCACTCCCTTTGCGTGAAGTGTGTATTTATATTAGTGGCAAACGGCAGTGACCATTTACTGTGCAAGAAAAAATGGTTTTCAGAAGAAGGTAGATATGATGGCATGTACATGTAGGGGACGTGGCTCATTCTTTTTCGCTTAATAGTTCAACCGACCCCTTTTATTTATTAAACTATAAATAAATAAATAAATAAATTTGGGTTGATGTTGTTTTGGTAATGCGACAACAAATTCCTACCACGCAGCCATTTTAAGTAAAGTATGGAGGCTCTCAATTCAAAGTGATAATTACGTCTCTTCCTTATGTATTTATGGAGCTAGCTTTGTTTTCTTCCTTATAAAGTTATAGTACGTACCTTCTTCTACCCCATATTGGTTTGTGCATCCGAACCAAACCATTAGCTTTAATTCTATTGTGGTAAATTGTCGGTTGATTTTTGCGGTTTTTTCGGTTTTTCGGTCTAAAATGCCTCCCTTAATTTTATTACACCCATATTTCAGTCTACTATATTGTTTTTAACTTAATTATGAGTGTCTAATCACGAGATTTTAGGTCCATTTCTGGCTCCTTAATTAATTGGTACAACATTTTGCATGTCAAATTTAAAATGAGGAAGAGGGAAAAATGAAAAAATGAAAAAAATAAAAATAAGGTTGGTTGAAGAAGATCGAGGTAGTAAGATGCACCAACCTCCACAGACGATTACATATGTTCACATTAATTTTTGGGGGCATGTGTTTGAGAATACAAAAGGCCCACGTCACCAAGTTGATGTCTTTGCATCAGAAGGCACACATCTCCACACATGTGGGTTTTTCTGCACCGTTAGAACTTAGAACATAAGCTGTGGAATTCAATATTCGATCGTATCTAGTTAAAATCAAGTAGCAATCGTTAAAGAGACCCACGATTTTACACAAAGTTAACAAAGACGAACAAAACACACTTTCCTTTTACAAGTTACATATACACAAAATCAACTGTGAAAAGTTAACATGTTTGAACGAAAAAGTCGAAACTACTGTTACTATTAACAGAGTGAAGACGATGATGTTTGATGATTAAAAGAGTTAATTACACTAACACGGCCTCAGAAATTTGTCGCATGCTTGCTCCACCATCCTCCAAGTACTCTGCACATCCATGCGGGGTGTCTCTCTGATATTACATGGCAAAGAGACAAAAGCTGATGGTAGTTTAACATTTAGTTGTCAGATGATGGTAGTGGTTCGAAATAATTATTCTCTTGATGAGAGGTTATGGGTTCGAGTCTTAACATTTATGTAGTATGTGTGAATTTAGTATATTATCGTCTCTCTCAGTAGGAAATCAAAATCTCATTGCAGTCCCTCAATCACCATTAATTAATATCATTATTTTGGATAAACATGGTACTCACCAACATATACAACTTCCCCAAAACAAAAGGCAAAAAACGAAAAAAAAAAAAAAACCCTACCGCACACTGCATAAACTAGTAATGAAAACGACATCACTCAACCCAAATAAACCAGTGAAACACCCGACTCTTTTTCTTTTCTTTTTTGTTTATTGGGGAATTTTGTTGAGCTTACAATAAACATACTCCCCGTACGTCTTGGTCTTGTATTTAGGTGGATTTTCCTGGTTCACAAGCTGTGGGAGAGGCCCTATTACGTGGTCTGCCGGAGGCTCCAAGAACACTGGCCATGAGATTCTTGTCTTGTCTTTGTTCACTGTGGTTCTGTGCAGCACAGCCTTGTACTTTCCATTGCTCATTATCTGCCACAAATTAATTAATTAGTTAATTAATCACTTGGGTTACTTAATAAAGCAAAGACTAAAAAAGGCAAGTCGAAGAGAGATGTATAAATGTGTACCTCCATTTGATCACCAATGTGGATGACAAGGGCATTAGGGATGTACTTAACGTCGTACCAGCGGCCATCTCTGCAGGCCTGGAGGCCCTGGACATCGTTGGGGACGAGAATGGTGACGATGGACATGTCGGTGTGAGCCACCACGCCGAGAGCAAGATCCGGGCGGGGACATGGTGGGTAATAATTAATTTTGAGAAGGTAAATCAAGTCATCTCCACCAGAAGCCTTCTTTAACTCTTGTCCTTGAAGCCCCAACCCTAGAGATAGGAGCCTGAACAGCTTCTGCACCACTTTGTGCATATGCTTAGCATACTCCTCATTAGCTTCCCTGCACCCCATCAAAATCAAAACAAATTAAACCATTAAATTATAGTGTTTTTATCACTTTGTAAATACTTAATCAAACAAATAGAATTTTATTCAATATAAATTCACACTTTTTCATTTAAAAAAAAAAATCAGATATTAGCCTATTTTTATGGAACACAACTACCCATTATCTTTTTTAATTCTAAAATAAATTTAAATTTCTTTTATAAAAAGTCTTCCGTAGGCGCTAAAGCTCGTGCAGAAAGGCTAATATATTTTAAAAAAACAGAGTTTGTTATTTTTCCATTTTAGGAAAGAAAAATTGTTTGCTTTTTTCAGATTGGCAATATGCCACGTCTGTATTTTTTGGAAGAGATCTTTCCAACCAGCCAGTCATGAAATGCCACGTGTAGCTTGGTATTCGTAAGTTGAGAAAGAGATATTCGGACGGTCTTCATTAAAAGCGAAAGTGACAGTGTGTGGTCCTATCATCACACAATTTGTCTTTTTGTTGGATAGTTATTTTTTGCATCGTAATTTTCATTTTAGCTTTTTATTATTATATTTTTTCTGCTACCTACTTATAACAATCTTATACATATGTTATATTATTTAGGAAAATTTGCATAAATGCTACATGAATTTTTAACCGTATGTGCCATTCATTACCACATGAACTTTTAATTTTTAATTTTAAACACCTAAATTTTGTAAAGTATTGCAACGTCTAACTCTGTTAAAGTTTTCGTTAAGTTCAAGTGTATTTCCGTCAATTAATTATAACTAAAAAGTTTGGGTGATATTTATGATGCACATAATTATTTATCGTCATTTCTGGCCAATATCGATCTTTCTTTTGGAACCAATATCTTAATACTACTGCCTAAAAAAAGAGTAATCAAATATACTTATAATTAAATAATTAATCTCGATTCACAATCAAATAAAAAAATATATAGTTATTAATTATTACAAAATCATATGTTGTACACAAGTTAACACATCATTGCAAAATGCGACAATGAAGTCGCAAAACCTTAGTTACGAAAAATCATCTATATATATATATATAACACTAATAGAATATAATTATTTCGCCCATATTGTTAATTGTTATTAGTAATATAATTAGTAAATGTTGTCAACAGATTAATACTAAAAACAAAGCGTGCCTAACCTGTAAGAAGGCGGGTTCTTAGGCCAGAACTGGTAATTAATGACAGAAGGAGGCCAGATCTTATTGAACATATGGTCCACCCAACCTTTTTTGGTAACGTTGCCTTCAGAAACCTCCTTGAAAAGCTTTGTCCCATAGCCTTCTATAGAGTCAGAGTCAAGAGGTTTAGCATAAGCCTCCTTTTCCTCCAGAGGAAGCTCAAAAAACTCCTTCCCAACAGCCTGCAAGTTTCTTATGGCCTCACTAGGGATGTCATGGTTCACAATCTGGTACATGCCCCAGTTGCTGCTGGCCTCAGCAATCTGACGGATGAGCTTTCGCTCATCAGGGTCACTAAAATCAATGGTTGGGACCTCAAGGACCTTCCCACGAACGGTCGTGATCCCTGGTTGCTCATTCTCTGACCTAATGAACTCGTCTGGGATAGTGCCCTCGGTTTTTGGGGCAATGACCTCAACTCTCTCTACCCCCATTTTTTGAGATAACAAAAAAACATACAGCCTAAGGGCTGAGAAGACGAGCAAATTAAAACAAAGCGTGTTTAGAGGAATTTGGAGCTTCTTGATTTGTGTCTCACTCCCTCTGCGTGAAGTGTATATTTATATTAGTGGCAAACGGCAGTGACCATTTATTGTGCAAAAAAAAAAAGGTTTTCAGAAGAAGGTAGATATGATGGCATGTACATGTAGGGGACGTGGCTCATTCTTCTTCGCTTAATAGTTCAACTGCCCCATTTTACAAAGACCCATCAAGGAATAAATTATAAATAAATAAATTTGGGTTGATGTTGTCCAAAAATGCAAAAAATATCCTTTTGTCGTTTGGTTGTAAAAAATCTTTTGAGCCTCTTTTTTTTGGTAATGCGACAACAAATCCCCTACTTATAGGACATGTCCAAATTACTACCACGTAGCCAGTTTAAGTAAAGTCTAGAGCCTCTCAGCCCGACAATTATTAGCACTTTTAAAGTTGTCACCCAACTTTCAAATTGATAATTACGTCTCTTCCTTTGTGTTCTTCCTTATGTGGTGTTTAGTTATAGTACGTACCTTCTTCTACCCCATACATGTGCTTCACTTTTGAGTTTAGGTCCTACTTCTGCTTCATACCATACTTTACGGTGGATGCTTTATACGAAATGGTGATCTCGTGCTAGTTTGTGCATCTTATTAGACCCATATTTCAGTCCACTATATTGTACCGATATATTTTTAACCTAATTATGAGTGTCTCATAACGAGATTTTATATCAAAAGACTTCGAGAATTCTAAACCTTATATTACAATATGTAATATCCCGTGCATTCTTATTTATTATCAATTGTTTTTGAGTTTGGATTAACCCAACTAATGCTCCTTAATTAATTGGTACAACATTTTGCATGTCAAATTTAAAATGAGGAAGAGGGTAAAATTAAAAAATGAAAAAATGAAAAAAAAAAAAAAACAAAAAAAACAAAAGGTTGGTTGACGAAGATCGAGGTACTAAGATGCACCTACCTCCACAGACGATTACGTATGTTCACATTAATTTTTGGGGGCATGTGTTTGAGAATACAAAAGGGCCACGTCACCAAGTTGATGTCTTTGCATCAAAAGGCACACATCTCCACACATGTGGGTTTTTCTGCACCGTCAGAACATAAGCTATGCGGTATTCAATATTCAATCGTATCTAGTTGAAATCAAGTAGCAATCGATTTACACCAAGTTAACAAGACGAACACCGATAGATCTGATATAATTACAAAACACACTTTCCCTTTCCATCTAGAAGTTACATATACACAAAATCAACTGTCAAAGTTAACATATTTGAACGAAAAATGTTACTATTAACATAATCAAGACGATGATGTTTGACGATTAAAAGAGTTAATTACACTAACACGGCCTCAAAACTAAAAAAGAACAAATTTAAGAGCCCCCCGAGTGAGAGAAAGTTGGGTATATACATAGCTTTACTGGGGAATCTTGTTGAGCTTGCAATAACAATAATCCTCGAACTTCTTGGCTTTGTATTTAGGTGGATTGTCCTCCTTCACAAGCTGCGGTAGAGGGCCAACTACGCGGTCTTGTGGAGGCTCAATGAAAACTGGCCACGACATTCTTGTCTTCTCTTTATTCACAGTGCTTCTATGGAGGACACTCTTGTACTTTCCATTGCTCATAATCTACCACAAAGTTATTATATTATCACTTAAGATTGATATTTACTTACTATGATTAACGCAAGGTTTATCTTAATAATAATATAGATAATATAGAGAGTGGGGCAAGATAAGGTTCTAACCTCCATCTGATCACCAATGTGGATGACCAGGGCATTAGGGATGTACCTCACATTGTACCATTGCCCATCTCTGCAAGCCTGTAGGCCCTGGACATCGTTTGGGACAAGTATGGTTAGGGCTGACATGTCAGTGTGGGCCACCACTCCAAGAGCAAGATCAGGGCGGGGACATGGAGGGTAATAATTAATTTTCAGAAGATAAACCATGTCATCCCCTCCAGCAGCCTTCTTCAACTCTTGTCCTTCAAGCCCTAACCCTAAAGAGAGCACCTTGAACAACTTTTCCACCACCTTGTGCAGATGCTTCACATACTCTTCATTTGCTTCCCTGCAACCATCAAAATTAGAACAACCATTATTTCATAATCCACATTAGTTTTTAATTTGTATTGGGATCAGCCACGTCTACTTTGTTTTTACATACTCCTTTTTTTTTTTCTTGACGAATTTTTTCAAAAAGCTAGGGATTGCAATGAGCCACGTCTATCCACCTTTTGCTTTCACACTTAAGTAGCAGCCCCTATGGGTATGGTATGGCTTCATATTCATTGAGCAGAGCGGAGAATTTATTTACCAAACAGAAAACAGAACAGAGACCTTTTATTTACCAAAATTAATATAACTTTCAAGTATGGTCCCAATGAGATATGACTCTCAAGTATGGCCCCATCAGTCACTTTTAGCTCGTTATTTTTTTCAACTAATATTCTCTCTTTTTTAACAAAGGCCGGTTTGTGTACAATTGATTTTGGGTTAGGTAGGGTCATACTAAAATATACCTTTACAATTTAAAAACTCCAGACAATAATCCACCAATAATATAATGCTTAAGTAAAATTTGTCCATCGCTACAAGAAAAGTAATTATTTACGGCACTCTATTTAGGGCGTACATATGTTGCGCGTCTTAAAAGGATAGTTTTTAAGGCGTGCATTTAGTGCGCGCTGTAAATGACTTTTCTTTACAGTATTTTTTATGGCGTACATGCCGTGTTTTTATGTTATTAATGGCGTGCCAAATATGCACACCGTAAAAAATTATTAAATGTTCTCTTGTATTTTATTATAGGTTGTTGGTAATTAATAGAAAATCTGTGAGTTGGTGGGAGGAATAAGAGTTGGCAAGTATATTGAGAATTTAAGCTTGATTGATTTTACTGCTTCCTTTCCTATACAAGATGAGCATTAAGAGATGGAATTTTTCTTATGCTTGTCAATGTGATTGGTTGCTGTCTCCATTTTTTTCGGTTTTGGTTTCGCAGGCAGGATGTTTTTGCATAGGGTGTTAGAGATTAAATTTTGTTGTTATCTTTATGACTGAATGGGTTGGGGGATGTGAACTAATTATATCTTTCTTGTATACTCTTTTTACAGGTCAATAAAAAGTGTATATATGTTCTTTTACAGGTCCTATCTTGGGGTCCAATAGCAATGGCACTCATCCATGTTGCAGCTAAAGCCCTTCATACCTCTATTGCATTGCATGTGTTCTTATTAGTAATCTTGGAGAATCAATTACAGAACTAGCACGTGATGCTCTTGTTGCAGAGTCTGAGTGATGTCTACTGCTCGCAGGATATGTGTGAGTTTGGTTTTTGCGTAGGTTATATGTGGTAGACTGATTTTTATTGTTATAGTGAATGGGTTGGATGCTAAGTGTTGCACTTTTTATACTCAAAAGAGTTTGTATTTGGAATTGATTATGATTGGGTATAGTTCTCAATGAAATGTCTTTTTTTTATAAAGCATGGTTGCTGTACTTCCCTCTATTTTTAAAATCATTTGTCCAGGGTGTACTAGACGATATAAATATAATGTTAATATGAAACATGCTATGAAGGCCTTAATCTCAAATGAATTTTATTATACCTAATATCTTACAATTATATTTAAACATTACTTAATATCCTCCAATGATATAGATATAGATATATATTCTAATAGGTACAATACTCATAGAAAAAATGTGATGGCTTTAATATACCTACAATATACCCATAATAGGTAAATTACAAGTTATATTATTGCACAATAGTCAATTATTATGTAAATTTTATCCAAAATGTGTTTATAAAAGTTGGGTGTATTATTTGAATAATAAGTAAATTATTTTGCGCTTGATTAGATAACTTGTCGAGTTGGATCCTAGTCATCGGATTTTATTTAGAAAAAGCAAGATTTTATTCAAAAAAAAAAAAAAAAAGTGGGTTGTAGTTGAGTAAAAATGACTTTCAAGGGGTTAAGCTAAATTTACTAATAAAACTATTCAGAGACTAGGGTTTACGTTCAATATTTTACTGATCACATCTTTAATAGAGATAAGATCGACTCACATATACTAGAGATGTATCCAACAATATGGTCCATAATTATAATCATACCTAGCATTGCTCAAAACAAATAGTGTGACTAACCTGTAAGAAGGTGGGTTCTTAGGCCAGAACTGGTAGTTAATGGCAGAAGGAGGCCAAACCCTATGGAACAAATGGTCCACCCATCCTTTCTTGCCTTCCAATTCCTTCTGAAGCTTCGTCCCGTACCCTTCCACAGACTTAGAATCTGGAGGCTTCGCATAAACCTCTTTCTCCTCTGGTGGAAGCTCAAAAAATGCCTTCCCAACAGCTTGCAATTTGCTTATGGCCTCATTCGGAATGTCATGGTTCACAATCTGGTACATTCCCCAATTCCTGCTAGCCTCTACAATTTGGTTCAGGATCTTTTCGTCATCTTGGTTGCTGAAATCAATGGTTGGGCACTCCAGGACTTTCCCATGAACGGTTGTGATCCCTGGTTGCTCATGCTCTGACCTAATGAACTCGATTGGGATGTTGTCTTTAGACATTAAAGCAATGTCTTGCACTCTCTCAGCCTCCGATTGCATTTTTATATATTTCTCGATATATTGATCGCCTGAGAAAAACAAAAGAGAGATAGATAATGTGGTGAAGGATTTGATCTTGGCTTTTGTCTCAGCTCAAGCCCTTGGCATGAAGCATGCATTTATATTTGGGGTGTGGCAACAAATTAACCATTTCTTGTACGTGGCTCGTTGCTGTTCGCTAGCTAAATAGTTGAACTGCACTTTTTCCCATGGCCAAATGAAAAATAGTGTTGCTATTCTTACTGCTGCTATCTCCACCCACAAATTTTCTTTTGAACTCTCTCAATACAAAAGGAGATTAAGACTATTTTAATCAACTCACTCATTAGCAATCCTAATATAAGCATAAAATATAAACCCTACATTCTTTTTGTTAATTTCAATGGCAGAGCAGTGTGGCTATGATCTAGGGCGGTGGCCTGGTTGAGAGGGGCACAATACTTGATGGGGGGACACTTGATCTTGTTCGTTTACATAATGTTAGTGGAAATTTGGGGGATTCTACGTGCTGGTCCCTCTCCTAATTGCAAAGGACCCATTAGTATAGTGGTTTTGAGTAATTGCTCTCTCAGGCAATGTCGTAGGTTAGAATCCTAGCAATCCATGTAGTGTGTGAATTTAATATGTTATCGTCCTTCTCAATAAGAAAGGTCTTCAAAATAACAAAATTAAAAATAAATTAAAAAATAAAATCATGCCAATTTATTACAACTACACGTAACCCATAAAGAACCCAATTAACTACAAGTCAACCAAAAATCAAATAGTACAAGAGAAAACAACTATTCAGATGAGCCCCAGAACCTTGAATTAGTTCATCTTTTTTACACTCTGAATTTCAACCTAAATATTGGATCTTCCAATAATATTATAGGACTCACAAAATGTGAATATAAGATTGCAGTTTTTCTTTTTCTTTAGAAATAAATTTAGAGAATAAGATTTATTATCTTTATAACCAAAAGAAATTAAACGATGGTAGAATCGTAGCAATACCTTGTGCAGAGGTAATCTAGAAGGCACTGGATTTAAGCAGTAAAGTTGGCAAGAGCTTTTCTTTGGTTGTTGAGAAGTCTTTTTCTGAATGAATCACAAGTTTATGGAAGTGACAAAGGGACCAAAGATGTAATACCTCCGGCGTTAAAGAGATTGACAAAATATATAACGACAACAAAGTTTGATATGTCCCAAACGTTATTAATTAGTACTTATTACCTTTATTCAGAAACTGAAATCCATTCTGAAAAAAGTAAAGAAACTGTAAAAACTATTGATACGATCTGCCGAGTAATCTGAAAAGAGTGATGTCTTTTGCTAATGTTCTTTTTAAACATCCGTTTGTACCATCAATACTTTTTTGATACAAGCGATAATTTAAATGATTCTAAATTAACCTAATTTACTGATACGATTATTCGAACTAGGGTGTAATGACTCACTGCTCTAACCAATTGACCTAACCCACATCTGATTGTGGCATCACTTCTTAATGTTAGCTCACAAATATTCTCTATTTTAACCCTTAATTAAGTAATGATGTGATCTGCAGTTTTTCTTCAATGTGATGTGGTCATATCATGCATTGTGTAACAAAATTGGGATAAGTGGTTTTTTTTTTTACTTTAAAATGTCACAAGAAAAAGAGTAATAGACAATCAGGTGGATATTGGTTTAGTGATACTTTCTTTCTTAATCTGTGAAGACAATCAAGAAAATTGAGTTCAAGTTTTAGGTGGCATTTGGTTTGTGGGATTAAGGGTTTAGGAATAGATATAAGATTTGGTTCTTATATGTTTGGTATTCTACATGCTTTGCGATGAGTTAGCTTTGATCCATGAAGCAGGGAATGAGAAACCCATGAGGGCATATTTATTTATCTAGAGTAGATATTGGAATAATTCTAACTCCTGACTTCTTCTTATGCTTATAGCTTGAGATTTAGTCCATAATCCAATACGTGAAAATCCACAAGGCAGTCCATAATCCAATACGTGAAAATCCACCCTTCACCAAACACCAAACAGCCTATAGCTTGAGGTTTAGTCTTCGCCTACCATGATGGAGACGCACAGCAATTGTTTACACCATAATGAACGGCCAATCAGAGAGAGACACGTGGACAAGATCGAACCTGGTCAAAGTCGCCTTCGGCACCCAGTGTCTGGTCAACATTGGCTTCGGCAATAAGTCTACCGATCCATCCATTAGGGCAACGCCCACTCTTAGGACACGTGGCGCGCTCACAATCGACGTCCACTGTCCCACATCGAAATTCTACATCGAATGCACACCTCCCAAGGCCTATAAAAGAGGCCAGCTACCCCAAAATAGAGGTAATCGGAACGTACGGCATACAAGCCTATTGATCTGTCAGTTAATCTTTCTTAATCCCGAACTTACTTAAGCATCGGAGAGCCTACGGCCGGTACCACACCGGTGCCCTAGGTCTTACCGAGCGATCTCTTATTTTGCAGATCTAGCTCCCTACCGAGGCTTCAAGCATTCCGAAGACTCAAAATTACTAAGTTGACCCTCTAAGTCAGAGAACCACTTTTTGGCGTCAACAACAATCATAATCAGAGTTACTTTACTTATCATTGTCGACACAAACATCATATTTCTGTGTTTGGGCAAAAAAGAAAAATAATTGAAGGGTGGTTGAATGATTTACGTGGACAGGAAATGGAGAGGCAATAAATTGAGGAACTACTGATCACATAACTTGTATCGAGAAGGTTCAGAAATGACCCAATACTCAAGAGACACCTCAATGTACTACTTCTTGCCTTCCAGTCCTGTCTAGAAGGACCCCTCGCCATCCCATGAGTACTAGGAAGCATCTAGGCATTTACTATTGCCCAAACTAAATGCAAACTTACCTCACACCTTTCCCCACCCTAAACCATGGCTATCCTTCTCATCCCTTTCCTCTTTCTATTATACAGTGCTAGCATTAGTTATAGCCACAATTACCTATATGCGTGATAATTTAGTTTTTTTTTCTTCCTCTAATAATGTTTTAAGTTTCAATCATTACAAGAAAAACGGCACTTATTGGACAGTTTATGATCGTACTGTTAAATCCACAGGCGAGTTTTAGTTGGACTACTTATGATCGTGTCATTGGGAGGCTAAGGACAATGAGGCACTTAACAGTACTCCTCCTAGAAGATATAAGTTGTCAAACATGCCAAAAACAGCTTGCAGCTTGCATCAAAATTTTCTATAATTGACTTTAAATCACAAGTAAAAACTTGTTTAAACACGAGGATTTTACTCAAGGATGACCGAAGACCATGTCTATAGCCTTGAATTGGGTTATGAGATATCAGAATTTGTCCTTTTAAAATCTATTATAAAGGTATGAAAAGCTTAACGGGATGGGAATGGTAATGGCATACCCACTTCCGATTCAACCCATTGTATAGTTCCTACCCGTTGGGGTGAGGTCTTATATGTTTGTTTGAGCCCAGTTGTTTCGAGGCACAGCCCAGCTGTTTCGAGGCAGTATTTGTTTCTACGTTCTTTGGACCCAGTCGTTTTACAGCTTTTCGGCGGGGTGAGGTCTTATATGTTTGTTTGAGCCCAGTTGTTTCGGGGCACCATTTGTTTCTACGTTCTTTGGACCCAGTCGTTTTACAGCTTTTCGGGCTTGCTTTTCAATGAGGATAGCTATATACCGAAAAGCTTGCATTCGGGATTTGCTTGTGAATCGTGATCTAATTCTAAATCATATTGCAAAATTTGACTTGCAGACCAGTTGTCTACTGATATATTGGTAGTGTGTGTGAGAAATCCCTCACCCTTTTAGTTTAGACACGCTTGTATTCTTTTTAAATAAAAAAAAACATATTGCAGAATTTCCCTCCATGGGTATTGCAAATAGGAAAAAAAACTGAGTCTGCCATCTCTCAATCATAAATCTAACTCTACTACAAACATATCAAAACGGTACGACATTTTCAAAGAGAAACGATGAGATAAAAAAGAGGCGGATTGTGTTAAAACCAAATATTATTCACCTAGAATTAATGGCCATGGCAGCACTGAATCAAATCACAGAACCGGTGTGTTAAGGTGCCAATTCCATGACGCTGGCCATGCAAATCAAGACTAGCATAGCACAAAGTATGGCAGCCATGGAAACAATTTGAGCGCACAAATATGAAACACTGCAAATGAGTATGTATTTTCAGAATCTGTCGTGTGGAAAGAAAGTAGTAAAAACACCACAAAATTAAGCATGTCGACCAACCTTCGTTAACTTTAACCATAGGGTTAAGTTAAATATGATCATTGGCCATAAGAACCCACCAGGTCATGGGATAAGTTAAATATGATCATCGGTCATGACTCATGAGAACCCACCAGGTCATGGGATTACATGACTCGGAACACAACAATAAAATCTAAAAGATTCACATCCTTGAAATTATATCATCATAGCTCTCTTACAGCATTTATACAGATAAACAGCCACATTTAAATTGGACAAAGATGAAAATTAAACAGCCAGATGAGTACTAAAGTAGAAGCATCAGAAGATGGCAAATGCAGTCGATTATTGCATATAATAGTTTTTCTCTTCCCTGTTCATGCCCACTATATGATATATGTGCATTAAATGTACTAAATAACCACTCCTAAACTTGAAACCAACCATTTCGACGCACAATGACAGATACACAATATGCTCTTCCCCCCTTAACCGCAGCAGGAACCACAGGCAGGTAGAGAACCTGAGAGTTGAACAGAAGCAATTTTAGCGGAGATTTAAAATAAATAAATAACAAAAAAAAAAGGATTACAAACATTTAATGGAGGGAGGAGTGGACTTACTATGGTCAATTCCACGAACATTGTCTAGTCCACGAGGTGGTCCACGTGGACGACCACCATATGGTCCCCCTCCAGGGCCTCCGGGGCCACCACCATCCCATTTCTTTCCAGAAGCTAATCCTTTTCTGTAAGCATCCGACTTTTCCATCTAGGCCATGAAAGTATTGACAACATAAGTTTTTCGTAGACAAATTAATTTGATACTTCCAAAAGTAAGTGATCAAGATACAGAGAGACTCTCTTTATTACCGAGAACATTGTAGCAAAAAACACGCCTATGAGGTTGACAATGGCCCAAAAGAAGTCAGTTATCGTCTTGAGTCGCCAAATGGATCGCTTGGATTTCACAACACCTAAAAGGGTAAGTATGCAAATTACCAATTGATCAGCTCCACTGATGATAATATTCACAAGGAAGGAAAGTAGGAACATTATAATTTTGCTTAAACCAACAGTTCAACTCAACGAATTCATCTAGAAACAAATGTCCATAACTGTAAATGGCTAATTTAGTCCACATGCCACCACCTAATAATGCCAAAGCTTCTTTAATTGTACAGTGTCCCAAAAAAACTTACTAACCCCAGTCTCAGCAGAAGATCATGCATTAAAACAAATACAATTTCAGTTTCAGAAGACTGGCCTATATAAAATCATCGATGCCCTTCGAACCCTGCTTTCTCATCATTACTTATATATGACCAACTTACCAGAGATTAGATTCAGGTATTCAAAAGGAGAAGGTGCTACTTAGCGATAAATTAGTAGAACCAACTGAGCTTGCAACTAACCAAGCAACATAGATCATTAAACGAGCAAAGTCACACTACTTAAGATACATGTAAGCATCAATGTTTCCAAGTGAACATATTCTCATCAACACTATATGACCAACTTACTAGAGATTAGATTCAGGTATTCAACAGGAGAAGGGGCTACTTAGCCCTAAATTAGTAGAAGAAACTGAGCTTGCAACTAACAAAGCAACAGAGATCACTAAACGAGCAAAGTCACACTAATTAAGGTACATGTAAGCGCCAATATTTCCAAGTGAACATATAAAGAAAACACAACAAAAAAGCTCAATGTAAAGTAGTCTTGGTTTCATTGGAACGAACCTTGGAATAGAATGGATTGTATTATATACCTAATGTCCTGTCCCAAAAAATAACACATAATCCCAATTATATTCCTTGCTAATGTTCAATTTCCGTGCCTTACCCGCTAAATCTCTTCACATTTCATTCCTTTCATTCCAGAAACCAAACAGTACCCAAAGCAGAAATATAGCATGAAGATGCAAAAGCAACATAACAGAACAGAAAGAAAAAAATATTATTCAGTCCTCTCAATCCACCATGATACATAAATAACATGAAAATGAAAAAAAGCTGTATTTAGCCAGCAAAAACTGGCACAAGCTGTTTATGCTATACAAGTTCTGTACCATCTTATTGCTAATTAAGCTAGGTAAGCTCGTTAACAATATGAGTAGCGTAAATGTATAAAATTGGAAGGAAAAAAAAATCAAGCCCCTAATTATAACATTGAAAAAATCAGGAATTAAGCAATTGTAAGATAGAAATACATGCGGACCAAAAAGCAAATGTAAACCCAGAATTTACGGTTTATTTGATGATCAAACCCTAATTCAAAAGAAATTCATGACCGATCGGATAATACAAGAAGAAGGAAAAAAAAGCTCAAAAATCAAACCCTAGCTTTTGGAACCAATTCAGGCTACCCAACATTCGTCACATGAATTTACGAAATTACGAAAACAGAGGCAGAGAGAGAGAGAGACCTCGTTCAACGTACGCCATGGAGATCAGAGTCCAAGCTCGAGAAAGTCTTCGAAGCTTCTTCTCTGATTGAATCCAGCAAATATATAAACAGTTAATTTTTGCCGTAATTAACTTTAGTATTTTACGCGTCATCTCAATTTTCATTGGCTATAACAACGTCAATTTTCCACGTGGCATGATTCTATTCGGTGAAGATCGGGTCTTCGCGACGTGTAACTTGGTCGGTTCAGCTGGATCTGGCGGGTAAGCATTGTTTAAGTTAACGGCCATCTGCTGGCCGGCCCGAAAGAAAATATGACATACCTTGCACAAATTTGTTTGGGCTTTTCTAAGCCCATGATTTTTTTGGGCTTGTTTTGTTGTTCTAGGCTTCAGCCATATATACTATATTTTCTGACTCTTCATTTCAACCCAGTTAGGTCCGACTGATTATTTAAATAATTTTCATATGTTACTTAATATATACATCCATATATGTTAGGACTCAAATATTTCATGTTGAAAAAACAGCATAGTTGACGATGGTTTAAGAGTTTTTGGGCATTGTAATGGACTCATTAGTGTAGTGGTTTGAACAAGATTGGTCTTGAGATTTTGAAGACCCAGAGCGATGCCGAAAATAGACCCTATATATTTATAGAGTATTTGAAAAATGGAACCTTTATAAATATAGAAAAAGTTTAGATATCAACCAAAATATCACATTTCTATATATAAGAAAGGATTGAAGAGAAACACAAACACCAAAAAAAAAACACAAGAACTGAAGTAACATCTACAATGCTGGGATTCGAACTTACTTAGAGTGGAATAGTACAAACGCCCAAAACCTGCGGTGCTGGGGTTGACTTTCACTATTGAAGCTTCAGTTATCTATATAAGTAAAAGCAAATATAACGTCATATAAATAAAATAAAATTGGGGCCCTCGATTGAGCCTGGTCCAGGGCTGTCGCACTTCCTGTCTTGGCTTTAGGGTCGGCTCTGATTTTGAAGCAATTAATCACCCAATAAATATCCTTTTCTTGCAAATTGTAATTAATAATTGATATGTGAGTACGTGAAGACGTAAAAAGTGTGGTGGAATATTAAATAGTTGGGTTAATGACCTAAATGGTACCCAAACTATTGCCCCAGTATCATTTTGGTCTACCAACTAAAATTTTCAATTCAAACGTCCTTAAACTTTTCATAATGTGCCAATATGGTCCATCCGTTACAGATTCCGTGACTTCTGATCACGCGATGGCCACGTGACTGAGTTTTTGAAGGGTATATACGACTTTTTGCGAAGCTAACACAAAACTCCCGAGTTATTGATTTCAATGGTCCCCCAACTATTGATCTAGTATCATTTTGGTCCCCCAACTATTGCTCCAGTATCATTTTGGTCCCCAAAACTCCCATTTTCTTCTTCTTCCTCCTCCCTCCCAACAGCCACTAAATTGTTGCAAGATTCACTGTTAGCAATTCAGCAAGTTTCAGTCTTTATGTCGGCCATGGATGATGGCATTCCAAGCTTCGCAAACATACACGAATCACATAAAATCCTTGGGTGGAAGCCGTAAAAGAATGTTGAACACAAGCTCCGGTGGAATGTATGGGGTGGTTGTTGAAAGCTTGGGTTTAGGGTTAGAATTTGGGGCCATTTCAATTTGTGCATCAATGGATTCAACACTCAACATACTCTCAGAGTCAACAGAAAAATCTAATTTCTTAACAGCTCTCCACCCATAACAAGAACCCTAACAATCAAATTTAATTTAATTTATTTATAAATAAAAAAGAAAAGAAATTAAGCACAATAACAATTTGGTACATTATGAAAAGTTTAAGGACGTTTGAATTGAAAATTTTAGTTGGTGGACCAAAATGATACTGGGGCAATAGTTTGGGGACCATTTAGGTCATTAACCCTTTTACAAGAGGATACTCACCTAAAAATACGGTTTTGTCCCTCGATTTCACGGAATAATAAACAGACTTTGACGGATGGACCATATTGGTACATTATGAAAAGTTTAAGGACGTTTGAATTGAAAATTTTAGTTGGTGGACCAAAATGATACTGGGGCAATAGTTTGGGGACCATTTAGGTCATTAACCCTAAATAGTTTTTTTGATGCGAGCCCATGATCCATCCCTATATGAATGTGCAATCAAATTTCACATTATTTTTCTTATCCTTTATTGGGGTTCCACATTAACGCACTCCACAAGGCCAGCTGTCTTTTTTTTTTTTGTGTTTGTTTTTTTTAAGACCACACAAGACATGACAAACTTAATAAATTTGCAATGCCAAAGCGTCAAAACGTCAAAAATAGCGAAGGTCCACCTAACCCTTTCTTCTTTCCTCGAGTAGGGAGTAGGCTTTCCCAATTCCTACCCACCACCCTACGAGGCACCTTGCATGAGTCCATCCTTTGATAGACTAATCATGGGACCCATATGCTAATAAAAATGGAAAAAAAATATAGCAATTAATGCATTATGTTATTAAGAAAATTGGTTTAAAGATCTCGGTATAAGATTCATGGAAACCCTCCACGCTATTTCTTTGTTGACTTACTTTCAAGAAATGAAGCAAATAGTCTATAGAAGTGGACAGCTAGTCTTTTCTAGCAAATATTAAGTCATCGTGATTACGAAAGAGATACTTATTATTGGATTTGTCCACTAAATTGATTAAAATGTGGAGCTTTTGGTGCTGGTTTGCTTGCAAGTCTTCATCAAAACAGCAAATACTTTCTACAACTTCTGTTGTCTTTGCATTTACTATCATGCGAAAAACTCCACAGTTTATTTATTCTGAGCGTTACTCTTCCACAACAGTTTATTTATTGTGAACGTTACTCTTCCACAACAGTTTATTGATTATATCGACCCGTGTGGTACCAATCAAAAATTAAACAATTAAAAATAAAAATAAAACCTATAAATTATTTTGTGGAATGTTAGGTGGATGTTAACAGTAGATAGGTGCACGTTGTTTTTTTGGTGGAGCTGCCCTTCTAACAGTAGGGACAACGATGATCCTACGCACGTGCAAAAGGTGAAGCATTATATGCCATGACATAAACCTTATATAACCACATTGCACCCCTTACTTCATGTTAAGCCTAAGCCTATAGTCGTTCAACATCCAAACAAGAAGAGAGGGACCAAAAAAAAAACACACAAGTGATGGAGGTGGAGAGAGTGCAGGCCTTGGCCATCGGCGGGCTGAACGAGCTTCCAGCGAAGTTCGTTCGACCAGCCCACGAGCAGCCTGAGAATAGCAAGGCCCTAGAGGGAGTCACGGTGCCTGTGATCTCCCTTGCTCAGCCTCATGATGTTGTGGTCAAGGAGGTGGCAGAGGCAGCCACTGAATGGGGCTTCTTTCTCATCACTGACCACGGCATACCGTCACCTTTGATCCAGCAATTGCAGAAGGTAGGGCATGAGTTCTTTTTGCTCCCGCAGGAGGAGAAAGAGGCCTATGCAAATGACCCAGCCAGTGGGAGGTTTGATGGGTATGGGACTAAGATGACCAAGAACCATGACGAGAAGGTCGAGTGGATCGACTATTTTTTCCATCTGACTGCCCCTCCATCTAAGGTCAACTATGAAATCTGGCCTAAGAACCCTCCATCTTACAGGTACCTCTTCTGTTTTTAACTTTTTATTTATTTATTGAGATTTCAGCAGTTTTTTTTTTTTTTTGGTCAACAGATTTCAGCAGTTGCTACTTAGGTTCTTTATTGCTCTTTTCCTAGGATGATACGTGCCCTAATGTTTTAATATTTCCTTTTTGCATGTACAGTCAACTGTAGGAGGCTTATAAAGTCTTTTCCTCTTTCCTTTCCTTTTATTTTCTCAAATTAAGAGGGTTATTGAAAAAGCCTGTAAAATTTTGTGACACAGGGAAGTGAATGACCAATACAACAAGGAGATGCTAAGAGTAACAGACAAGTTACTGGAGGTGCTTTCAGAGGGTCTAGGGCTGGAAGCAAAAGTTCTGAAATCTCATGTGGGAAATGAAGAAGTAGAATTGGAAATGAAAATCAACATGTACCCTCCATGCCCACAACCCCAACTGGCCCTAGGCGTTGAGCCTCACACTGACATGTCAGCCCTAACCCTGCTAGTCTCCAATGATGTTCCAGGCCTTCAGCTGTGGAAAGATGACAACTGGGTTGCTGTCAACTACCTGCCAAATGCGGTTTTTGTTCACATTGGTGATCAGATGGAGGTCTTGAGCAATGGCAAGTACAAGAGTGTTCTTCACAGAAGCTTGGTGAACAAGGAACGTATGCGCATGTCGTGGGCTGTTTTCGTTGCTCCTCCGCACAAGGCTGTGATCGGGCCTCTGCCGGAGCTTCTGGACGAGAAAAACCCTGCCAAATACTCAACCAAGACATATGCTGAATACCGACACCGGAAATTCAACAAGCTCCCACAATAGGAGTGATTTATTCCATTTATGCTCTGTATCAACCATCACAATAAAATTTCTTCAATGGTCTCAATGGTTCATATGTATTGCTGTTTGTTAGAATTTGTGCGTAGTACTTGCATTCTATGAGGGCCTTCACAAAGTCATGTCAGTTCATTTTCATCATCATCAATCTGTATTGTATCATTTGCTCAAATTGTACCATTTCGTCACAATCTGTTGCAACAATGTTCCATGAATCAAATTTGAATTGTTTCGAACTTTGAATGGCATTGTACTTGCTGTAGCTGTTAAATCCAACAATGACCATCAAGACTTCGAAGGTAATGTATTGCTTGTGAGGTGGTCCAGTCTATGTGTTAGGGACCAGGGTTTATGTGCGAAAGGAAATGCAATAAAGTAAGAAATGGTAGAGAAATATCTGATTCTGGTTGCCAATCATCTCCAAGGAAATCGTTTAAATACAACCCATAAAGCCAAAAGGTGTGACTCTAATGTCAGCACCCTTTTACTAACTGAATTACCAAAAGGAAATTTAGACTAAGCCAACTAAATACAATATAAGGACTCAGCCACAATGGTGAGCTATTCATAGTTGTAACACTATGTATACAGTAAAATCTTTGCAACAAAGCTTCAAGAGGGACCAGAAGAACCAGTTTAATGGTAGGATCACTCACAATTAATCTTGAGAACAAGAACGTTTTGCTGAGGCTCCGTCCCGGACCTTGAGGGCCCATCTTTCCATATCCTCATATGCTTCCCAGATTTTGCTTTCTGTTTCCCAGTCCCATATGTCCCTGAATTTGGAGTTTGTACCTACTGGATTAAATTTACCCAACCAAGTAAGCTTCCCAACCAACAATCAAACAGATCAAAAAAGTTTTTTTTTTTTTGGACATCGCTTTCTAAGAAAGAGTAGGTCTATTTAAAAATGTTTAATTATTGTTTTATCCCATGGTACTCAAACTCGGTCTCACTTTACCATTGGAACCGAGAAGTTCTCACTTAACCTCCCATTCTCTCAATCCGTCTGAAAAGTTACCCCATGCTCTGAATTAACTTTTCAGACAGAGTGAGAGAATGAGAGTTTTAGTGATAAATTTTAGGTTGGGGTAAAGTGAGATCGATTTTGAGTTCCAGGAGTGAAACAATAATTAAGTCATTTAACAATACTGAAATGACAAATTTATACCCCAAAAAAAAAAAGTTTTTTTAAATTAAATGCCTATTTGTTTGGCCCATGAATATAGAAGAGCTGTATATAAGCCCATGACCTCTTATTCTACTGAATCCCTAAATATGACAGAAAATATCTCATACAAAATTCTAAACAACGTTAAGGAGCCAAAGCTTGTTTAGAATCTGGGATTCAGAAAACTTGCTACTGTAATAATTATAGGAAACACATACCTCCCGGGAGAAAGACAAAAGGTGCTTCTGACTCAGTAACATGCAGAGGAAGATACTGTTTCACGACAAAAAGTGCTGTTTCAAAATCAAGAAAGCCTACGTCCACCATCCTCTTCAAAACTCTGGCTTGGAAGGTTTTTACTCTATGACATAGTAAAAGTTTGTTTTGACAATTAGTTTGGGAACAAACCCGAAAGTAAATAGTGAATAGAGTAAAAATCGCAAAAGTGCACAACAAGTTTACAATTATGGAACTACCAAAGTTAGTAGCACAGAGCAAAAAATGAAAAAGGAACCAATTCATCAATAGCGCTGACGAACCTGGAAGGATCCCTGAGCGGCGATCGAAGTTCTGGGGCAGGTATTAGCCCAGCAAGCATTGCAGACTCCCCCAAACTTAGACAAGATGGATGCTTCCCAAAATAGAATGTTGATGCTGATTCAACCCCATAAATTCCATGTCCCCAGTATATCTGTCATACACCCTACGTCTGTTATATGTACAGTCTTTGTTACAGTAATCTTTTCAAATGCTTACTTGGTACCAGGCAATTGTTTAGTTAAGACAAATAAATTAAGCAGGGAAAAGAGAGGTGTACTGATGCTCACAATAGGGCTACCCAATGAACCAAGCTAAAACTTGCCTTCATTATATTTCAGTTTTCTAATGCTTCATGTTATAATTTGAGAAAAACCAAACCTAGCTTCTAAGTTCTAAGTTTGTAAAAAACAAAAGGGAAAACAAAACCTCTCTTGTTGCACCCTAGCCTCCTTTTTCACTAACCTTTAGTCTCCTTCGACTGAAAAAATCTCCAACTACATGAAGAGAAAACATTTGAAAGTGCAAACACTTGCAACTTCATTCTCTCAAGAGAGGAAAGAAAGATCTCTGTAACTGGTTATCTTAAGATATCTGCAGAATCACTTGTACCTAGCATACCACAACTAATAGAGAAAAGCATAAATCTTAGTACCAAAAAGTAACCATCCAGAGTTAGGTGAGGGATTGATGTTACATGAGTGAGATTTTAAAAAAAACTGAGAAAGGCCATCCCTGATAACTAATCTTGTATTTTGTATACTTGTAGATAAAGATGTTAAACACAAATATTATATAAAATGTCAGAGAGATCAATGATGAGATAAATGAGTATACTTTACCTTACTCATATAGCAGCTCAATATTTCCCCTTTTAACATTGTCTTCTCCAATGCTAGTGACATCACCATCTCAACCATTTTTCTTGAGAGTGTGCGTTCATTTTTAAGGAAAGTATTTTTCACCAGCTGCCATGTGGGATTAAAGCAGTAAGAATAAACAGAATCATTAATCGAGACAGTGAAAGAGGGAAAAATAACAGTTAAATATATATTTGTAAAACTAAATACTGAAACAACAAAAGAATTCTTATTAGTTAAGAACAGTATTCAATACAAAAAAAAACATAGAAAAGAAACCCCTTTACAGTACCAGTGTAATACAAATCCAAAGCCACATTTTACTTTCTTAGAATGTATCACAAACAGGCAAAGAGTGAGCAAAGGACATATGAGGTTTGCTAATAGAAAACATAGTGGCATGTGTAAACCTATCGGCGAATATCTCAGGCACAATATTTTTCTTCCCAAACAAAAGGTCAAAAAACGCAGGCATACAAGTGGGGAAATACATGAAATTCACTGTGCTTAGTGAAGAGGTAAGTGAGTATAAGCAAAAGACAACTGATCCAGAAGGAAATTGTCAACCAATGCCCATATATATGATAACATTGCTAAAAGTACGAAGAAGAACATCTCACCACAGGCATCCTCCAGATACATGCATTCTGTGGCCACCATGAACAAACAACTTACCCACATCCATGACAACCTCTCTCAGTCTCTCATATGAAAGATCTAAGAAGGCATGATCTACTCCAAAATCTCTCATAATAACATTTATGGCAAAGTAATACAAACTTGCTACATCTAATTTCCACACAATTAAGTCTTATTACTTTCTCAAAAGAGCTCTTTACAGGAACTGCACAAATTACAGCATTCAACATACCTTGAACCTTGTGGAAAGATGTAAGAATTATACAGTAGATTCCAATATAGAGTGAGAAAGAAAATTAAAATCCAAATCACATACATTTAATTCTCATCACGATTAACTATACACAAGCTGCTCAACTACTCAACACTATCTTGGGCCTGAAACTTGCTGTGAAGAGACGTAAGAGAAGTAATAACGCGAGTCCATGGTTGTTGTTGTAGGAGAAGCACTCGCCTCTGGATACAGCACACGATCAATTTGCCCAGTTCCCTCTTCTATCATAGAAGCCTCAGTAAATCCACGGCCAATAAAGCGCAAGAAATTCAATGATTGCAAATTTGGCTGACCCAAAGGGATCCCACCTTCCAGCATGCCAACAATAGTATTCATATTTGGCCTAAGTGCCGGTTCCTCATGAACGCAACACAACGCGACACGTACAAATTTCTCCACCTCTTCACTTGTCACCCGTCCCTCCAATCTCCAGTCAGCAAGCTCCAAGTACCTCCCCTGCTCATGCATCTCTAGAGCAAATAGAGGAAAATAAACAAGTGCTGACCCAGATGACGATGATGACTGACCCCCACCGCTGCTACTGTTATTCAGACTACGGCTTTGCAGTCGTAACGTATTTTTCCTCCCACTCACAAGTTCAAGTAGTACCATTCCAAAACTATAGACGTCAGTTTTTTCTGAGATTGCAGAGTTAGTTAGCCATTCTGGGGCGAGATAGCCACGTGTGCCTCTCATAGTTGTAAATAGACTAGACTGTTCAGTAGTTAGAAGCTTTGAAAGGCCAAAATCGGAGATCTTTGCTTGAAAGCGGTCGTGTAAGAGAATGTTCTCTGGCTTCACATCACAATGGATTATCTTCTGTTCACACCCACTGTGCAGGTATGCAAGCCCACGGGCTGTCCCTAGTGCTATATCAAGCCTCTCTTGCCATTCTAATACTGGTCCACTACCAAAAAGACTCCGGTCAAGTGACCCACGATTCATATACTCATAAACCAAAAGGCGTTGTCTCCCTTGGGCGCAAAAACCTTTCAATTTGACCAAATTGGCATGGTGAATATTACCAATTACTGCAATCTCACTGCAAAAATCTTTTTTCCCTTGAACACCTAAATTTATTATCCTTTTTACAGCTACAACAGTTTTATCAGGTAGAACACCCTTATACACAGCACCAAACCCACCTGACCCAATCAGGGTCTTGAAATCATCTGTAGCCACTTCAAGTTCTTCATAATCAAACCTCTTAGGTAAACCTGGGATATAGAAGGCATCCATCTCCCCTGAAGAAAGTGAGCCAAAATGCCCTAATTTTGTCTCTTTTTTCTTTGACTGTCTCCGTCTTCCCCACAAGAGGAAACCTAGAGCTACTAACAGAAAGAACCCACTGAACGGCAAAAGCACCAGAGCAGCTACAGGAAAGTTTTTGCTTTGATTATTATCACCGAAGTTTGATGGAGAAGATCCAACAAGAGCTTTGATGTAGCCCAACAGGTCATTTTTGGCTGTATTACTCACAAAAATGGAACCCAACTCATCTTTAAGTGTATAGCAAGAACCAGTTGAATTTTCATAAAAAATTCCCAAGCAAGTGCAGTCACTTGAGCAGAGAGCTTGACAGGTTGACAAATTAACACCATATTTTACAGGCTCAGAGAAAACATTGGCAAAATAATCCATACCGTAGTCAAGCCCGATATATGAAATGGCTGGTGAATTCAACTGACTACCATTAATGGTTGAGTTGCAAGAAAACGGCAAAGAAAAAGAACCACTTGGCACACAATCACCAGTATCTTCTGAACCTGCATGGAAGTTTGCGGGGCATGAACAAGTATGGCTGGTGGATGCAGTACACAAACCAATTCTGCCACAAACTAATGGAATTTGACAATCATCAGCTGGCCCACCAAATTCTTGCGTCCAGTCAGTACCAGATAAACTTTTGACAGTAAATTGGCCAGAGGACTCCAACTTGGCAATTCGCAAGTCAGAAGATGACAAGAGCACCTGAATCACGACCACTGTTCCATTTCGACCAAGCAGATGAAGACCTGTTCTGTCAATGGACATATATTCCACTATATAATTCGAGTTTCTATAAGCGTTTGTATCCATTGACAATTTCCAATATGTCTGTCCAAGCCATTGAAGTATCGCATCAGAATCACTTATTATGAGCCTGTAATCACCAATTGAAAAATTTGATCGAGTACTGGACAGAAATGACCCAACTGGTAAGTGTTGTCCAATCACAATCGTGTCGGTTGGATAGTGAAAACTTTCCCAAAGGGAACCATTGAATTGATCAAGAAGGATAAGATTACCCATTTCATTCAGCAGTAATGCAGAAACTGGTGACTTCAATGATGGAGTTGACCATACGGGAGTACCATCCTCATCTGAAATGCTAACACCTTTGGCCGTTAGATTCATCTCACCAGAAGCTGATATGGAAGCATTACGATTAGCAGTCCAGATGACGGTGTTGGATGCCACATGGATGATGCACAAGTAGAAGTTGGGTTGTTCAGCACCAGGATTGACAATAGCAGCTTTAAATGTTCCATTTCGAGAGGACAAGAAGGCACCGCCTTCGTTATCAACGAATTTTAAGTGTGAAGCTGAGAAATTCGGGTATATGAACTCTGAGAAAGATCCACCGGAGACGAGAACAAGGAGAACAAAAAGTAAGAAAATAGTAGGGATGAATAAGAAGGACCCCATGCAGGGTTTTGATGGAACGAATAGCAAAAACAAGTGAAGTGTTTGACGAAGGGGTGTATTGTTGAGGCTGGAAATGGTCTATTCTGGTTATCTCTATGTCTTTTCTCCAATTCTCCTTCTGTGTTTTACGTTAGCGTTGACTATCTCTCTCCACCAACTTGTTCCTAATTGGTGGACAAAGTAGATGTAAATCGTTTATTCGGCGCCTACATCATCTGGGGTGGCAATATATTAAAATCTCAGAGCCGGTCAAACCTCAGCAAGTCGTTAGCTAAACGAAGAAGATTGGCGTGTCGTGCATTAACACCTTTTTATATCCCGACCATCTATAATCACACAATTATCATTCCAATTTTCTATATTTTATCACCCTACTTTATAATAAAAGCATTACGCATGCCATTATGATTCAGCTGTAAAGATTTCAGTGCCAGGGAGACACCAGAAACTAGAAAGCCATTTTTTATTATGATTGTCCTCCATAGCACCATACCCCTCTTAACTATTCTTTTTTCATATAATGTATTCTCAACCATCAATCATACTTCATAAAATATTGCCTACACTCCACACGTCAATCAAAATAAAAAGAGCCATTTTTTTTAAGCAAGTAAAAAGCGAACAAAAATTATACTTCTTTGAGTAAAAACATCGAACAAATGGTCTGCGTAAAACGGTCGACAAAAAATAAGTACCTGCTGGGTAATCGTGCTGCCACCGCCAAGAGCCGAAAACGACACCACTGCACGAGCAATCCCAACTGGGTCAATCCCAAAATGGCTAAAGAACCTTCTGTCCTCGTAAGCAACAATGGCTTGCCACAGGTGCGAAGGGTAGGCACTGGTTCTGGCCTCAGCTTCCGAAGCAAAAGCCACGAGGCCGTGCCACCGGCGAGGAAAATCGGGCAATAGGACGCTGGAGAAGAGCCGAAGGCAAAGAAGCACCAGAGAGAACGCGAAGAGGATGAAGATTTCGAGAACGATTTGGGTGCTGAATGGGCTTGAAGAGGAGCTATGGGAACGTGGGAGGAGTGAGCTGACTCGTCCATACAGTGAGTTGGAGCGAGTTGGGGGTCGAAGAGTGAAGGTGGGGAGTGGAGGATTGGGAAATGGAAGTGGGTTTGTGTTGGATTGTTGTATTGGATGATTGGTCATCAGAAATTGGAATGGCTTGGTTGAGTGGAGAAGACGATGAGTGAAATTCAAGGTCATGTTCGTGTCAACTGGATAATCGGTTTGGTAATTAGAGAAAAGAAACAATGAGGATGAGTGGTGCTTTTTTTTTCCCTCTCTTTTATTTTTTAAAATTGGAACACGAGGGGAAAAGAAAAAAATGCAAATGAAGTAATGGGAGGAAAATAATTTTACTTTGTAATTACTGTTCTACGGTCTACCCTTAATATATTTTCTTTTAATCTATAAGTGTAAATAGGGATTTACTTAAAAATTTGCAAAAAAATAATTGACAATGAGCATTCTTTTAGATAGTACTAAAGATTTTTTTTCCTTTTGTTCGTCGTGATGTATTCAGGTCCCGAATCTGTTAATTAAGACTGCGCTTTTATTACTAATTTTCGCATTTGGATTTTGGATGCACCTCTTGGTTATTTCTTTTGCTTTAAATTAAATATATTTTCCAGAAGAAAAGAATAACAGTGTAAATTATTATAAAATACAAACTAGTTTATATGAAAAATTCAAATAGATATTCCATGTAATTTGGCGGGTAATGTGGTTGTGTGGTGTTCAAGGGCTGTGTTGTTATTTGCACTTAATTCTCTTCATCAGTGCGATAATCTCCATCAAGTGGTGATTATATCTGACACTATTCATCATACTCTTAGTCTTGTCTATATGAATGATAAGTTACGCATCAATAATACTGAAGTCAAAAGCTATTATCTCAACTTTTAGTTATCAATCAATATTACGTATGATGTTTCAATTTCTTACTTAGAATAAATAAAATACTATTTTTTTAAATATTGCCCTTTCTAAATGCAATCCTTTTTGTATGAGCTCATGAAATACGCACTGGTATTCTTTTCAATCGTCAGAATTAGCAGGTTCTACACATTCGATTCGAAACCTCCAATCCAAGTCCCCATTCATCTCACCACCACTCATCAGAACTTGCATTGTCTGCATCTTTCCACGTGCAGAACGAAATTGCACATGACAAGGGTTTTATTTTTGGATATATTATTGAAAAGGTTAACGACTAACAAGCAAGGCATCATGTCTTCAAGTCAACATGATATTTGAATTAAACGAAGCTCTTTCTTTATCTTCTTTGTGATGAACTATGTATGTAGTTAAGTTGAAGACAATATCGATATGAACATTATATCAAAACAAGCTCGTACTCATAGTTTTGCTGAATGCGATCATCGTTTGGACATGTGAACAAAAACAAATGCAGTGTGAACTTGATGTCATCCGATTATAGCAATAAGGCACATCATGTTTGACCCTTTCCCTTCATTGTTCGTCAATTTTTAGCAAACATACATCATACATGTGCAAAACTGATGTAAGCCTTGTTCCTTTAGTTCGATATGAAAGTCTTGCAAAGGGATGGCTGGCAAGTCACATCCAATCCAGCCTTCGCAGCCCGCTACATGCTGCTGAAAGTTTTTAGAGTAATGCTAAGATTGGTGGCGTAAGCACGCACGCACGAGTTTGTAATGCATCAACGGTTAAGAATTGGTCGCAAGCATATAGTCCGCGGTTCAAATTTGTATATATGTATAGCTGTAAGTCAGTAAGTGTGAGTGTATCATGATTCTGGATATTCGTTTTAGCCTTCAATTATTCTGATCTCCATAAAATCCGGGTGACAACCATGCAAGCCTAAACCATTGATCCACATGAGCCTGACCCCTTTGTTCAATCATTCCCTTGATAATAATTAATTAGCCTGACTCCCAGTGCTAATCAGCCTATTAGCCTATAACCCATTTCTAATCAGCCTATATTTAATATTTTGTTATGGCCATATATAAATATATTGATATTCCACAGATTTGGAAGAAGCCGAAGTTCCCAAAGCGCTTGTGCTTGCTACAGTAATATTGCATAATTTTTCTGATTTTCTACAAGCAAATAAAGTAGCTGCTCCCCATTTTCCACATGTATATGCTTATTTTGGAAGTCCAAGTAGACATATTTATGATAATTACAATAATTAAAGAACAAAAATTAATCAGATATGACCTGGACAAACAAAGGAATTGCAGCCGCATAGCTTGAATTTTGGCGGTCTCTTAATTTGTCATTGTTGACGTTATGAAGTTCCTGGTTTAATTTTTAGGTTAATTAGCTTGACAAACAGAACCATTAAATTAGTCATTATAATGTAAAAAATTAGCTACCGACTAAACCGACTAAAGGCGACTCTTACAATATTATTATTTTTCGTATTGAATTATTCACAGAAAAATGCTAGTCTCCGTCGCTATAATATCGGCATTGGATTTAACGCTATTATGAAATCTGTCATACTCAGCCTAATATGACAAGTTGGATTGTATTTAGATTTTAAAGATTCACTCTCTGTTGGAGGAGCTGTCAAATTCACCATATTATATGTACGGAAAAGAAGAAAGAAATAAATGGTTTATTAGATGTTGAATAATTGGATTGCGACTTCGCTTACAACATTGTGATGTGAGGTGAACCTTCATTCTCGTCACCGTGTATTATCTTATTCTTATATTTATATCCAGTGATGCAATGTGTATAGGTAATAAATCATAAAATAGCTATACTGCTTCAGATTAGCTAAATTGTCAAAGAAGGGATCAATTATATGAATGCCCTCTTTAGTTTCATTTTCCCCCCTTTTTGGGAGAAATTTATGTGGTGTTCCACAACCATTAAATACTCTAAAAGAGCAAAAATTTAATTTAAATTTACAATTACTTTTTTATTATATGAATGTCCGTTAAACGAGGCCATATCTCTTAACCGTTTGATCAAATTGGTAAGTTTAATCTAACGATTAAAAAATAAGACTTCATCTAGGGACCTTAGATAAGGCCCTCACCATAGAATGACTCTAACGGACATAAACCCAAACTTTTTGGACCCAAAAAACCCGAACTTTACATAATCTATTCCTTAAATAAATAAATAAAATTTAAAATTTTGCAGATTTCCAGCTCTCACTCTCTTCTTCAGTTGCAATCTCTCCAAAATACATGAAGTTTCTCTTGTGAACCAGAAAATATATATATAAAGCTCCATTTGAATGGAGAGTTTTGATAAAAATGCTAAATTTACTAGAAAAACTAAGAAACAATGTATTTGAAATAACTTTATACAATATGGCTTGGGATAAAATGTTATCTATTTCTCTGGATTTTATTTTTTTTTGATGAAATGGGGGGGAAAAACCCCAAGAAACAGCTACAAATTAGCAATAGAAATCTGACGAGAGCGAGAGACCCCTAAGAGGTCATCAACCAAAATATCATTTGGAGCATTATCAAAATAACAGATGCCTATCATTCTCTGTATTTGGAATCGCTCCACACAATCAAGAATATCCAATCAGGTCAGTCAATATCAGAAATGTTACATTTCCATAGAGTTGTTATAAAGGTATCATTTTTCAAAGTAACACGTCAATGTTGCAACACTATCATATCTGAATTATATTTCAACAGCAGAAACTTAGGAGATGAGAAAAAGATAGTAGGAACTATAAAGAAGAAAAACAACGCTTCAACTTCGACCGCTTGGTTTTGTTCTTACAACACTAAAGTTTAACCACACAAAATCATTTCCCGTTTAACTTATTCAAGGATCTAAAGGCACACAAACATCTAGCAAAAAATAGTAACAGCAGTACTCTGTAAATAAAGCCGCAGTCGACCCAACTTTTTTATTTGGATTAAATGTGTATTGAATTTCAGCGTTCGTAGTATAACATTTATACTAGTGATTGTACTGTTACCCAAATAAGTTCTATTACCTCTAGTGATCATACCCTAATCACCAATTTAGTACTTTCACTAGCCTAGTATGAATGAATAATTAACTACCAGACTTGATTACAATTTAGTATGATTAACTACCAGAGGACCATAGCATTAACAATACAAACCTGCAGCAGCAATCCATCATGCCAGCAGCAGATCACTTCTTCAGATGCAAGTGATTATTAAAAAAAATGCAAGACTGAGACACAGGGCATCAGTCTAGTATGATGAAACAATCGAGCTAAAGAATTTGTAAACAGAAAAAACATTAAAAAAAACAATTGCGGGGTAATAGGTAATTGTAGATTTCAAACTATAAAGAAAGACAACAATTCCACTTCTGAAATGAAACATAACTGAAACAAAATTTAAGTCACCAAAAACATTCAACCACAAAGATTTTAGGATCCAAACTAAATGGATGACTGATCTAATTCGGTACTGATACGACACAAAAATCTAACATGTTCAACTATAAAACAGAAAGTTTCCAAACAAAAGAGTAAATAAACCAATGCAAACAAAACTTTCCCCTTGTTGCATCACCATTTCCTGCAGCCTCTTAACGGTTAGCCTTAGCAACTCTTTCAATCTCGTCCTTCTTCTTGATAGCATAACTACAGACAAACAGAGGAAAATAAATCAAATTTAATCAAACTGAAGATAACAAAAAATAAACGAGCAACCCATGATCAGTACCTGTTAGAGGAACCCTTTGCAGCATTAATCAGTTCATCAGCCAAGCATTCAGCAATGGTTTTGATGTTCCTGAAAGCCGACTCACGAGCACCGGTTGTAAGCAAATAGATTGCCTGGTTAACACGTCTCAAAGGTGAGATATCCACAGCCTGACGCCTAACAACTCCAGCAGACCCAATACGAGTGGCATCTTCACGAGGACCACTGATTAACACAAAAAGCCCATAATGTAATCAGAAAGCAGCGTATGCTAATATGAAATTAACCGAGAAAAAAAATATAAACAAAATAACTATTAACATATTGGCATCCACCTACAGACCTATTAACAACAGCATCAACAATGACTTGGATTGGGTTGAGGTCAGTGAGCAAATGGATGATTTCCATGGCATGCCTAATAATCCTGACAGCCATGAGCTTCTTCCCGTTGTTTCTTCCGTGCATCATAAGAGAGTTCGTAAGCCTCTCAACAATGGGGCACTGGGCCTTCCTGAATCGCTTCACCGAGTACCTCCCAGCAGTGTGAGGCACATAAGTGGCGTGTTTCGCTGGCACCACTCCAACGTAATCGGCCAGGGAGATGTCACTCACCTGAAAACGAATTCGAGGCCGAACAGGCAATAAATCAAACAGATTTTAGGCATATACGAAAATCAACTAACAATGATAATATTAATCAGAACCTGGACGTCGTCGAAGCTCCAGCGGTTGAAGAGCTTGACGTCGTGGTGAGGCAAAGTGGGTTCTACTGCAGCAGGAGCCGGAACTGGAACTGGAGCCGGAGCCGGAGGTTCAACAGCAGCCATTGCGAAGAGGATCAGAAAGAAGAGGAAGGCGCGGCGCTGAGGAGATGGAGAGAGGCGAAGCGGCTGAAGGGTTTAGATGCAAAATGAAATCTACGGGGCTAGGGTTAGAGCTTAGAAATAGGGAAATGTAGCCGAATGATCTTTGGATAAATGGGTCAAGTCATGTGGTTGGGCCTAATTTGACCCAATTGCATCTTTTCTTTTTGTTTGTCAATGGACTCAATTGAAACTTGGATACGTATAAGAGCCTTATGGCCTTTATTTTTTTTGTGATTATACGAACACACGATAAATGTTTTTGGACTAAATTATTTAAAGTTTTTTTTTTTTGCCACAGTTAAAAAAGGGGGAGGTGTACCTCACACATAGAACCAAGGTGTCGTGAGGGTTCGAACATAACACCAATAGTCTGTAAGTAAAGATCTCTTTTTACTGATTTAGATATCGTTGCCGTTTAAATTAGATTAATTAGCTGGACATTATTATTACAAAGTGAATTTATAAATGTTGTGATTTGACTTATTAAATTGGACAAATACCAACATATTTTAACTTATAAATCAATTATAGAGGGGTAGGTCAATGTAAGAGTGAAATAAAACCCAAAAAAAATTGAATAAAATTTCAGAAAGATGAGATTTAGCAACATTCATAATTGATGGGGTCGCTCCCCACTTCATATCATACTTGCCTAACCTATTAGCTGCAAGCATTGCGCTGCATTACTGAATACTGATTTGACCACACATCATTTTTATCAATTTTAGCACTAATCTCGCTGGTATCTTCAAACACCAAAATTGACAGTCTTTTATCTTCTTTTGTGTTAATTATTTAAACCCGTACAAAACGAAGTTTGGTTTAAGTAGTTGTCTTGTCTCGTTTTTATTTCCTTTTCTTTTAAGCAATCAAATAGATCTTGACCAGAAGCAGATAGAACAGTGTGAGTGACAAAGGCTTCAACCCATGGTAAAATGACATTCATTAAACGAAAATATTTTTCTTACAATCACAATTTTATACGTGTGTGTAAAATTTCAAATTATTCTGCTAGTTATGTTTCGACAATAATCATTATGGAAGTTTACCTAAAAAACCTCGTAACTGATGAAGGATAAAGACGTTGTTTTAGGTAAGGATGCAATCAGTGTCTTCATTTAAAAAGGATTTCAAATTATTCAGCTAGTTATGTTTCGACAATAATCATTATGAAAGTTCACCTAATAAATCTGATAAAGGATAAAGACATTATTTTAGGTACGAATGCAATGAGTGTATTCATTTAAAAAGGAGAATAAAGTATATTCTTAGGACAAAATTCAAAATATCTCCATAGATTTATTTATGCTATCATGTCAAAGAGCCTAGCAAAGTATTGTTTGAACCGTATGCATAATTGATGATGAATTTGGCAAAAGAAGCATCCTAATAGTAAATTAGTAATATAGATGATTTTGCACCAACATATCTCTAGATGAGTGGCATGATCTCATGAATATTCCTCAACAAAAGTGGCAGTGGCACTAAACAAGTCTTTCAAGATAAGGAGCAGTGAGCTAGTTAAGCTAGTTAATAGGTATAAATGGGGGACAATACATTCAAAGCCGCATCATAAATTATATCACATTTTCAATGTGAAAGGCTTTCCCACTCTCTCACGCATGGAATAACATAATTTGAGAGAGTATTTGATTTCTAGCATCGCCTTAAATAATAAAATATAATTTACGTTATATTTTTTTCACATTGATTTCCACTTTATTTGAGGAAGGTAGGAGTACTCAAAGCTCATGATATATAATTGTTGAAAAAAAAAGTTATATTATCGGCAAAATGATTTGTTGGAAGATCACTAACCCTCATGGGTATTATGTGGATTTGAATCGAGTACTACCAAACTAAACTCATACACACTACACAAATACTAAGACTCGAACTCAGAATTGTAATGAAATATATATAAAAAATTTAGCACTCCTTTTTCTTTTATTTTTTGAGAAAAAAGATAGAGTTTTATTAGATCAAACATAAAAAAAAAAATAGTATCAAGAAAAAAAAGCAATCAATTTTAGCACTTCTTAAGTGATTGCCTCATGGGCCTTTCTTTTGGGACGACAAAGTACATGAGATGCAACAAAATAATATATATTTTCTAAAACTTTTGTCATCGCAGTCGAAATAAGTTCAAATTTCATATGATTTTTTATTTATGAAATTGCTCAAATTCTTAACAATTTTATTTTTATTATTTACATTTTTGTATTTTCATATCGAACCTTTTTTTTTTTTTTTTTTTTGAGATATTTTATAACCACAAATTTTTGGGATAGGGTAGGATTATATATATATTTTTATATAAAATATGGTAGGATTTCAGTGGGTATAAGAAAAAAAAACTGATTTTGATGGCTTGAATAGGCTGAATTCTAAAAGATAAGTGGGCTAATATTTAATTGTAGTGGATTTTGTTGTACAATAAAGATTGAAGTACAAAACTAGCACTGGGAGCCTCTTCATAGGTTTGCCCTTGACTTCATACTAAGGAGGCATTTTCCAATACGTATTTAAGTTAATGATTGGTTACATACTTCTAATCTCGGTTGTTGGATTACATCTAAGAGATTACCAACATATTTAATAAATACAGTCAAACGCTCAAGATTAGAAGTATGTAACCAACTCTTAACATAAAATATTTAATAAAAAATCTCCCACATACTAAAAATGTGTTCTTTTGCCACTCAACCATAACACAAACATGTGTCAAATGTCATCATTCTCTTTTATTGACCAAAACAAATGTAATCCTTCGTTTTAATTAGAAAATTTTCCAAAAAAAACCAAAAGCGAAGAAAAGGAAGCGATAAAGAGAAGAAAAGAAAAGCAAAAGGCAAAGAAAGAAGAGGGGAGAGAGAGAGAGAAAGAAAAGGGAAAGACAAAGGAATCGAAAGTCGGCGCCTCATGTCTTCTTAGCTTAGCCGACCAATCATCACGTCCTTTTCTCCCCCACCTCTCTCCCCTGTTCTCCACCACCACCAAAATCTCTCTCTCTCACTGTGTTTTCCACTTTCTTATAAAACCCTAACTCCCTCTCCCCCTCTTCTTTTCTTCTTGTTTGTTTCTTCCTCTCCGTTTTTTTCACTTTTTTTTTTCCGTTTCATTATTTTGGTTTTAACATCTTTAATTTCTCTCTCACTCTCTCTTTGCGGTTCCTTCCGTATATTTTTTCCCAATCGGAAGACGCCTCAAAATTCTATTTCAGATCTTTCTGAAAAAGATCTTCTTTCGTGTTTTTCAAAGCTTCCTTTCAATCTTATTTGCTTTTGTTTTGTTTTTCGTTTCTGGGTTCTTTCGGAGATTGGGTTTTTGTTTTTTTCGTTCTTGAAATTATGAAAGGCGCGGTTGTACAAGCTGTGGTTGACAGGGTTGAAGATGGCGATAAGGAGAAGAAGAAGAAGCAGCGCCGTCGCCGATCTAAACAAAACTCTTCCACCTCAGGTACTTTGATTAATTTCCCTTTTTCTTTTTTTCCTATTTCATTGGTTTTCGGATATACAATAAGCACACTGAGCAAGTTTCATTTCTGAATTACTGGTTTTGTGTCACTGAGTTTTGAAGGTACAAACTCAGTCTTGACTTGGTTTAAACAGAAAATTTGATTAATGTGGGTATTAGTATTTTCGTTTTTTTTTTGTCTTTTTATGTTTATGCTTCTGTCAGTAACCTATTGGTGCTGTTTAGCTGCTGGGTAATCTAAATCCTAGTCAAGTAGTGGGATTATCCTGCAAATTCTAAGGTAATCACTACCTGATTGGATCAATTTGGACTTTGATGGAGATATCTAATGCTCTCTGAATTATAAGTTCAAGTATTTATCAGATATTTTTGCTTAAAAAGCATAATTTCGTATTTTTTTTTCTTTTCATCTTTATTAGTACGCTTTCTGAATAAGATGTCATTATGCTGAATAAGTCACATATAGTTCTTAATAGTGAATATCTTTACGAATATTGTTATGGTTTGCTTTTTCTCTTTTCTTACCCTTTTAATGCGGTGTTTCTTTTGCTCCTATAATGCACTGTTGTGATTTGATTTTTGTCTGTGTCTACTTCCTCTGTTCTGTGTGTTCATTGGTGCTGACTTTCATATTTGGTTTTCCCCTCTTGTTAATGGCAGCATCTAATTCAGCAAATGAAATACGCATTGAAGTTTCTGAGTGCTTGGGAAATGGAAGAACGTCTGATCATGTAACCACATCCTTGAAGCAACATCAGTTTGTCCTGCATCCTCCAAATGAGCATGGAATGATCAAAGCATCTAATTTTCCCTTCAGTTCATTGCCAACAATGCATTTCAATGAACAAGAAAATCCGGAGGATGTGCAAAGTTTGGAAAATCAACATTCTCTCCCATGTGATCCTGGTCGAAGAGTGTTTGCAAATTCTTGTCCCGAATCAGTGGCTTGTGGAGAATCACCTGGAATATTTATACTAAAGGATTTCCCTCCTCATCACATTGAGGGTTACGGTCGAAGAAAATATTTTACTCCACACTGGTCTATGGAGGCTGCTAATGACGCTTTAGAGGTAAATTTATTAGGTCTTAATGACATGATTCCTGTGCTGCTTTCTCGTTGTATATGATTCTATTTGTATTGAACGGACCTCTGTTGCTGAAGAAAGTACTTACCGAGACTCATTTTTATCTTATTTTTCAGAAAGGTGAAGCTTTTAAAGCTTTGTTTAGAGTCAATGCGCACAACAGACATGAGGTTTGTGATTTTATTTCTTTCTCTTCTTATATATGGAGATGCAGTGTGGGCTTAAGATTTCTCAATGCTCCTCATTCATAACTTGCTTGGTGGATAATATGCATACTGTGCTCTGTGCTTGTAGGCCTATTGCAAAGTTGATGGAGTACCAACAGATGTTCTCATTGGTGGACTTGCTGAGCAGAATAGAGCTGTAAGTGGAATTATTATCTCTTACTTTCTGTGTCTTCACTAGAAGAACTTTTGGCTCATTTGCTTTTCAGTATAGAATACTCACAAGTAGCTGGCGTATAATGTTATTGTAACATTCCTTTTTTCGTGGGGAGTGCAGTTCATAATTGCTTTATTGACTTCTTATATGTAGGTGGAAGGAGACATTGTGGTGGTTAAGGTTGATCCCTTATCGTTATGGACTAGGATGAAAGGGTCAGCTGGAACTTGTACCAGTTCTGCACCGGTGGATGATTTTAATTTGCAACTAGAAAATAATGTGATTGCAGGTTATAACTGCAAAGGTAAAGCAAAGGTAGATGAGGTTTATTTGTATGGTAATGATCGAAGCAGCCTGCTTCCTGAGAGGGGATCACTTCCTGAGGAATCTGTGGGTGAATCTTTTCATTCTGGGCCAATTGGACAATCAAGTTACGATCATGTTGCTGGAAGGCACCCCTTGCCTTCAGATTCTATACAAGCAGGTTCTTTTCCTGAGCAGAATGAAGTTAGACTTTCAGTAGAGAGGCTGTGTGCCATAATCAATTCATCCCCTTCAAAACGACCAACTGGCAGGGTTGTTGCTATCATTGAAAGGTCTCCTCGTAGAGATGCTATTGTTGGTTTTCTTAATGTAAAACAGTGGATTTCTTACAGGGAGTTTTGCAGAAAAGACATGAGAAGGAACAAAAATTTGTCATTTTCTAACCATGAGTACATCCACATGACCCCAATTGACCCAAGATTTCCAAGAATGGTGGTCCTTGTGAGAAACCTTCCTGATTCAGTCAAGAAAAGATTGGAGAATGATGATGAAACAATCGAAATGGAGTTGTTTGCTGCACGAATTGATGAATGGGATGAAGAAAGTTCTGCTCCCCAAGCTGTCATCTTGAATGCTTTTGGGCGGGGATGTGAATTACAGCCCCAAATTGAAGCAATTTTATTTCAAAATGCAATTAATTCATCTGAGTTTTCTCCTGAATCACTTTCCTGCCTTCCTCATCTCCCCTGGAAGGTGCCTCAGGAGGAATTCCAAACTAGGAGAGATCTCCGAAACTTGTGCATATTTACCATCGACCCTTCTACTGCCACTGATCTAGATGATGCTCTCTCAGTTGATAAATTATCCAATGGAATTTACAGAGTTGGTATCCACATTGCTGATGTGTCACATTTTGTTTTACCTGGCACAGCCTTAGATGAAGAAGCTCAATCTAGATCAACAAGTGTGTATATGTCACGGAGGAAATTACCAATGCTACCTCCTTTGCTTTCAGAGAATGTTGGTTCGCTTATCCCAGGAGTTGAGAGACTTGCATTTTCAATTTTCTTGGACATGAATCATGCTGGGGATGTTGTTGACCGATGGATTGGCCGCACTGTGATAAGATCATGTTGCAAGCTTTCTTATGAACATGCTCAAGACATTATTGATGGGAAATTTAATTTGGAAAGTGTGGACATTCTAGGAAATGGTCGTCCTCAGTTGCATGGCCATTTTGAATGGTTTGATGTACTTGGGTCTGTAAAAGATCTTCACGAAATTTCCAGAATTTTGAAGGAGAGGAGGTTTAGTGATGGGGCTCTTCAGCTTGAGAGTTCTAAAGTTGTTATTCTGTTTGATGAATATGGTGTTCCGTATGATAGCATGCATTCTGAACGGAAGGAATCAAATTTTCTTGTGGAGGAGTTTATGCTTTTAGCAAATAGAACAGCGGCTGAAGTAATATCTAGAGCTTTTCCTGATAGTGCATTACTGCGGAGGCACCCGGAACCTAACCTGCGCAAACTCAGGGAATTTGAAGCATTTTGTTCCAAGCATGGTCTAGAATTGGATACATCTTCTTCTGGTCAGTTCCAACTTTCATTAGAGAAAATCAGGGAAAAGCTCAAGGATGATTGCGTTCTGTTCAATATTCTCATGAATTATGCTACAAAGCCAATGCAACTGGCGACTTATTTTTGTAGTGGGGAATTGAAAGACAGAGAAAATGATTGGGGTCACTACGGGTTGGCAGTTCCTCTGTACACTCATTTCACTTCACCGCTACGTCGGTATCCTGATATTGTAGTGCATCGTACGCTAGCCGCGGCTATAGAAGCTGAGGAGTTATTGTTGAAACATCGGAGAATGTTGAATAATTTTAACAGGGGAGATGAATGTAGAATGAAATGTTTCACTGGTATTTATTTTGATAAAGATGCTGCTGAGTCCTATGAAAGTAGGGAAGCGTTATCAGCTGCATCAATAAAGCATAGAATTCCCTGCTCTGAATTGCTTACTGATGTTGCTGCTTATTGCAATGAGAGGAAGCTGGCCAGTAGACATGTCAAGGATGCTTGTGACAAGCTCGACATGTGGGCCCTGCTGAAGAAAAAAGAGGTATGATATTTTATTTTAGCTTTCTTTCTCTCTGTTGGTTTGTTAATGATATCATACTGCATTATGTGACTGATAATGATGCCTTTGTGTTGGGACCTTTTTTCGTATTATGTGAACTCATGAGTTTATTTAGATATATATTTGTACTTCCTGAATCCTATTAAGATGGTAAATCTATCTTCGTTGTTGCTATTTAGCTGAAGAGCAGTGTGTCACAATTTTTCGGCTGTCATTTCATCACCTGTAACCTGGTAGAGAATGATGATTCTATAATTTGATTTGCCAAATTGAACTGATGAGCTCCTATCTTGTATCAATTTGTGTTGTTTCATAGTGACCATGGCATCATCTGATTCCCTAGCATCTAGTGTTAAAGAGACTTGTAGCATCTTCTTAGCAATCCTTGTCTTGAATCTTCTGTCTTTGAGCTAATGGTTTGTAAAAGAGGTGGACCTATAATCATTTTGGAGTGCTCTCATTTTGCACTTTACGCATTGGATATATATATTTTTCTGTGTTTAATATTTGGGTTGTCTTTTTTCTGGTTTCAGATTTTATTATCAGAAGCAAGAGTAATGGGTCTAGGACCTAGATTCATGTCCATTTATATCCACAAGCTAGCTGTAAGTAGCTTTCTACTGTTTTGTATCTTTATGTGACTCTAGTATGGGGATCCATTTGCAATTAACTGTTACACCTACTACATGCCTTCAGGTTGAACGTCGAATATATTATGATGAAGTTGAGGGCTTGATGGTCGAATGGCTTGATGCCACATCCGCATTAGTGCTGACTTTATGTTCTAACAGACGCTCGCTCAGGAGAGGTAGTCCTGGTAAATGTAGGGCGCTTGAAGATGTTGCCTTGGTCGTAAGACCTTATGACCTCAAAGCTGAACTGGGTGCAGTTGGAAATAGTACTAATGAAGGTGCTGCAGCCCAAGATGTTGGTGTAGCCACCCATAGTTCTAACGAGAGTGAAATCGATCCTCTGGTTTTCCCGCTGACTCTGCGTGTTCTTTCAACAATTCCTGTAGTACTTCATGCAATTGGGGGTGATGATGGACCCATTGATATCATGGCAAGGCTATACATGAGCTCATATCTCTGCTAGATTGGGGTTTTGAATCAGATGACGCACTTGTTTGCGATGAATGGAAATTTACAATGTTCAATGATAACAGGGCTTTTTATGGCAATGGGCAGGCTCTGTTGTAGATACGAAACTAGTGTATAGTCCGAATAGAGTCTTAGAAGAAAATAATAATTTTACGGTTTAATCTCTGCTGATGCTCTATGGGATATGTCTTGTGCTGAAACGTTTTCGTGGGAGGTGTTGATAAGGGTGGATGGTTGTGTGTGGTGGTGGTGGCATTGGCTTTATAGCAGCTGTTTTTAACAGAGCTGCTTTACTGGAAGAGGCCCCTGTTTTTGTTGGCCAGTTCCATCCAGTGTAACTTGGTTAAAATGCGCCCATGGCTGGCGCTTCGACACCGAGTTTCTTAGCCGAATTTGTGGTTTAATTTTCTTTTGTGTTATATATTCCTGGACTGCTGCCCAATAAAGTTTTTGGCTTTGGGTGACCAGGATTAGTGGTATAAGACATTAGCTATATGTTTGGTCTGTCATAAACGACTGGTAGTCATCCCAGTTGAATCACTTGTATGTTATCTTTGTGCTCAAATGAAAGAAGGTAACACTTTTTTATGTTTGTTTATGCAATGAATTATTTTTCTTTCTTTCTTTCTGAGTATTTATTCTGAATGAGATGAGGATTATTAAACTAAACATTGGATATTCTTCATGATAAATGTGTTAGTTTTTCAGTTTAAAACTTCTTGAAAAATGTTATTACTGACATGTTTATAAATTATTTTCTGAAAGAGGTTTTTATTTTTTATTGGAATCCCTTTTCTATCCGGTTTTCCCACCCTATGCCATCTCATTATCTCATTATCCCATTAATCTTTTAAGATTTATTCCGAAAGAAAGAAGAATTATATAACTATGAATATTATAAAATTAAAATTTTTCGGAAAATAGAATTATAAAACTATAACCTTAGAAAATTAATATTTTTGGTTTATAAAAAAAAATTATTCTAAGGAAAGGTTAAGATGTCCAATTGCGCAGCCAAACAGTAGGTGCCGAAAGTTTTCGCGGGAAAATCTAAGAAAGAAAAGAAGATGGCGTCAGTTATCGGATGGTACGGACCGCTCATCGACTTGTCCAAGGCGGCGCTTCACGTCGGCGATTACGTTCAGCTCGTCGTCTTTGTCCAACGAACGACTCCTCTTCAGGTGTCGTATCTCTCTGGACTCTCTGTCTGCTATTTCCTTTCCTTTCTTTTTCTTTTTTATATTTTTAAAATAAGAATTTTATTTTCTCAAAGTATAAATTGTCAAAAGGCGGAGAGGTAATCCGAACGGATATCCAAGTGGGAGATGAGACGAGACCGTTCTTCTCCGTATCCTTATGGCAGAAGCCAATGGCGTCCATGGCTGTAGCTGGCGACGTCGTTTTGTTACAAAGTGGGTAAAGCTGCAACTTGCAAGGTTTAATCTTTTTATTTTATTAATTTTAAAAAAAATCCAATTAATCTTATACATTTGAATTTTTTTGCTGATATATACATTCTAGCCTTTGTCAATTAATCACTGTCTAATTTTATTTTTGTGGTATTTTGATTTCAGATGTGAAGATAACAAAATATGGTGATGTTGTTGAGGCAAGAACGCACCACTACTCATCCTTACAATGTCTACTTCACCCTTATGATTCCATCCTTACTAAAGGTATAATATTTTTACAAATCACTGAAAGAGAGTGTAATGTTCGACTGTCAATCGGGATCTTATATTTTACGAAAAAAATAATCTTGATTGATAGTATGAAAACATAACATGTTAGATTATCTGGCAAAAGACGTTACATGCTCGTAACTTTTTGAGGCGTAAGTGTAAGAGGTTGCTGTTTTAATATTTAGGTGTCAATGACTTGATAGAGGAGTGTAGAGTTGGGATAGCAACAAAAGAAAAGCTTAGAAAGGTAGTAGAATGGGTGAAGAAGAGCAACACAACTCATGAGTTCCATGGCTATCAGCTGCAGGAGGGGCAACTCGCAAGAAACTGGAAGCTCCCGGAAGAGAGGAAACAGCCTAAGGACTGTTTTTCACTTTCGCAATTATCACGCCTACCCGATTCTTGCAAGGCCGTCTTTTATGCATCCGTTGCTGAAATTTTTCTGCCCTTTACCTTGTCATCTTCTGCTGAATGTGAGTTACTTGACAAGGAAGATATGTTTGTCAGTAGGAGATTATATAAAACAGGGGATGGCGGTTTAGCAACAGATCTCATTTGTACAGGCTGCCAGCTTTGTGGTTCCCCTTTGGAGCTGGACAGGTATGGATATCAGAGCATCTGAGATTTCTTATGCTTTGGTACCATGGCAATGTGTGATTTTGGTTGCTGAATTAATGTCTATGGTGAATTCTTTGGTGCATTTCCCTGCAGTGAGAACATGTTTAAGCAGAATGGAGCTGCACTTTATTGTTCGGAAAGCTTGAACCACCTTCATGTCATAAGCCTCATATACAAGCCCTTCATGGTATGAACTTTTTTCTCCCTCTTGTTTAACCTTTCAACCATGATTTGTTTCAGCCTGGTTGTTTTTCTGAATTCTTGATTGTTATATGCATGTTAAGCATGGCTATTTCTCTTGATCCATCTGCAGTTGTATGTATGGGACGAATCGGATTATGCGCCACTCCTGGTCAGAAACAAGGCCGCAGAGCTCTTGTTTGGGAACATCAAGGCTGAAAGAGTCCATTCATGCTATAGGGGGAGAAGGCATGCTGGAGAAGTTGATTTAAAAGAGATTCCCACACATAATGCAAAAAGCATCGGGCAACCTAAAGCTGCCACCAACAAAGGAGTTTTGGTTTCTTGTTCATCAGATGCACACAAGAAGAGCTTGGAAGGTAAGGGAAAACACTGTTTTCAGGAAAATATGGACTTCTATGGGATTTGGTTGATTCTTCTGAAAACACTGCTGCAGCAAGGAAAGAACAGCCCTTTCAGATTCGAAGTCAATGTAAATGCTGGTTTGGATATGGAAAATGGGAGGTTTGAAATGGTTTCTGTGCAGATGCCATGCTTCAAAACCAAATGATCTTCTTATAATATTTAATGTTCATGTTGTAACAATTAATGTTCATAAGTCATAAATTTTCTGCTCAACTTCGAAGCAATTTTCATATGGAAGTTTCATCCGAGAGAGATCTAGCATGAACTCATTCATAATTAACGACTTCTTAGTGATTATTAACCCATGAAACAAGAGAGCTCCGAACAGAAACAAAGAGCCATCATTACAGAAAGGGATTTAGCTTTTACAGCAAAGCAATCTGAAGAGAAAATGATAGCAGCCAAGAATGCGGCCTATTGCTCCATATGCACAAGACTAGGACTCGGCTCCGGTCTCAGCAAAAGAAGCATCAGTTGCAGAATGTTGGGCTTCTAAGAGCTGCTTTTGGCGTTCAGCATGTTCTCTTTCACACTGAGTGATTCCCATAATAATATCAAGCATGGTACCAGTTGTGCCAAAGAACACAAGCGGGGCTAAAGATTTCTTTTTTATCCCTACTGGAATTGCTAGCAAAGCCCCAGCTACTGAAAATACCCAAGTGCCCAATGCGCTGCAGATAATCATGTAGAGTATCACTTAACTACTCTTCAAGGTAAAAAATAAACCAGGACAAGATGAAACCGGGAAAGATTATCTTTACAATGCCAAAAAGAGCAAGAGCTTATGAACCTACTGTGTAGTGAAATTGATATGCTGTACTGAAGTTAAGCCAAATGATATCACAGAGTGTAACAAAAATCCAGAAATCTTATTCATTATTGTTCGTAAGATATACAAAATTGTGAGGGCTAATAAATGAATGCCTCAGCATTTTTCTCATTCATGAAAAAGCATGGATCCATGGGACAAGATAAACAATCAAAATGAGAAGCATCAATCTCCATAAACAACCATAAGCTTCGATATTGAAGGGCAATTTGAAAACAAGTTTCAGTAGATAGGTCAAAACAAGTTGTGTATAGAAATCTGTTAATTTATTTTCAACATCAATTTATATAATATTCTTTTTGACCTGTGGAACACTAATTTGTAATACTATAATGACTAAACTGTTCCAAGATCTATGCGTGATATGTGACGAAAACACTTCATAAACACTAAGAACATTGGTTAATGTTAGAAATGTGAGTGACTATAGGCAAAATCTGTCATAGAGAAGCCTTGATCTATCTTATTGTTCAATGATTTGGAAAACAAGTAAATTTCACTTTAAAAATGGCACCCTCAAGAGCTCAGGAAATGATTGAATATGCAGAGTTAAAAAAGAAAATTCAACAAAGTATGATCACACAGGCAGAACAATCTTCTATGTTAAACCTTAGCTTATCATATAACTGCTTAACACATCCAACAAAATATGTCATTGCTTCCAATGCCATAATGTCATCGCTTCCAATGCCATAATGTCATAAGGATCATTTTGTCAAACATTTATCTCATTCATGCTAAGAACCAGAAAAGGCCACAAACTTCCAATGAATTCCCAATGCTTTAATAAGAATTACAGTCACTGCAGTTCTAAAATGGTAAAGATATTTGAAACAAGAAATTTATTAATTCAAAAATTTGGAGAGCACCAGTGACACTTCACAAACAAAGAAATAGTAAAGATTCAAGCACAAAGTGGAAACAAGTAAAGGAAGAAAGACTAAACTCACTTGGAAACTGAGCAATCCTCAAGGTGCTTAACAGGCTCTTGGCTTCCCATTCTTCTGTTTTTAGCTACACTTTGTGGTTATGAGAAGCAATCCACCTCAATCCTGTTTCACTCTGTTGTCAGTTTAAAAAACTGTAGCTTCTCTTCCTCATTTTACTAAATAAGATACTTATCAAACCATGAAGCTCTGGAGAAGATTTTGATTGTGAAAGTGTTTCAAATGAACACAAAAATATGCTGGACATGGGCACTCACCAAAACCCTAGACACAGTGTAAAAGCCCAAAGCAAAAGCAGAACAAAAAAGAAGGAACAAATAGCGATTGAAGTTTGAAAATTTATTGATACCCATTGAAGTGTACGGCAATTGAAGCTCACCTGATCAGACACAGAGCCGAGAAGATGAAGCTTTCAGGGTCTACTGAGTAAAACTTTTGATTTTGTGCCCTGAGATTCGGTCCTTACTTACATGGGCCGGGTCGGGTCTTTTTCAGGAAGGCCCAAATTCTGGCCCACCTGATATAATGGAGTTATAGAGGAAGAGGAGTGAAATCGAAGGATGAGCGAAAGATGATGAGAGGTGTAGGAGGACCTCTTCTATGCATAGGCGATCTGCTGAGCGATGTAGGAGAATCAGATGCTTCACCACCACCACCACCACCACAACAACAACAGGAACCCTCTTCATCTTCTCCTATTTCCAGCTCCACTGAAAGCTTGGACCTCACCAAGTTATTCCAGGTTTCTTATTTCACAATCTCATTGCTTGTTTGATTCTCATTTATTTGAATTCATTTGCATGACAGAAAATTTGAGAATTAGGTGGGTTTTTCACATTTTCGTTTGGAAATTTGGAAACCCAGTTAGAGAAAAGAATAAATACTAATTTGGACTTGAGGACCTTTTGGTTATGCATCAAGTACTGTTCACCCAATTATCTATGGCTATCAGATTATTGTAAATGTATTGTGTTCAATAGGCAGATGGGTAAAGTGCATAACTTTATATGGAAATTGGATTTTTGAGGTTATGAGCAAATTTGGTTAATTTCATCAAAGTGTTGGTCTATATGATGTTGTTGTAAGGTTTTGCTAACTGCTTTGAAAGAGAACAGTTTTCTGCATTTTAAAAATAGTGTTGCATTCTCTTATTTATATGGGAGTGTTCCTTATTCCATATACCATGTTTGCTTCAGGAGAACTATGAGCAGTTGAACGAGGCGCTTGTGGGTACAGACCACTCATGGGCAGCTCTTACTTTGAAGGTGATGAATGATCCGTATTAGAAGATATGAAATGCATACGTATAGATTCTGCATGGATGAGCATTTTTATGTTTTCCCTTATGGTAAAATCTATTGCATTACAATTATCATTCACATAATTAGGTATGTAGAAAGAAAAACCTCATAACACCATACAAATTAATGTAGAAAGAAACCTCCTGTAATGTATTTGACAATCACTCCTCACAGAAAAAAGGCCCCATAATCTATTTGGCAATTCCTTCAAAGTTCTATGGACAGAAAGTTAGAAGGATAGCACATTACTTTTTATTTGGTACAACATATTGATTTTCATTGGGTGCATCGTGAATGTTTTGTTGATTGAGGTACACTGTGGATTGATATATACAGTGGACAGCTTCTGAAAAGTTCTTAGTGGTTTTTAATATTTGTTAAGAGCATTTAGTAACACTAAATTTTTGTGCTTGGGTTAAGAAATTACCAACGTTGCGAGTTTTAAAATATTGTATATATTCTGATTTTTTTTTCTCTTTTTAAAATTATCCCAGTTATGCAGTGCTCTGGATACTGCGAACAAGTTAGTTCAGTCATCAAACTCAAATGTCATGTCGTTGTCGGAGAAGGTTGGAGAGCTTGAGGGAGTTGTCAAGAGGGCAGATTCTGCCATAGCAGCAGCAAGGGTCGTCCATGGCTCACTAAACAAAACAGAGGGAAAACTTATCGGCAATGAAAATGTCAAATGATCTGTCTCCTAAAAAACAAGGTTAGTTTGTTTAAGGGAAAAGAAATGAACATACCAACTCTTAAAAATTGTGAGGCTCCGTTTAATGTAAGAACTTAAAAGTTTCTCAATTAATGTAAAAGATATTAGATCAAGATTCAAAGTCTTATTGTCACATGAGTGTAGGCTGCTTCTCCTTTTAAAAATCTTCCTCTGTCTTTAGTTTTAAAATACCCCTTGTGACTGAGGATGCTAAATGCCATATCAAGAACTGTAACTGTAAGCATGTTTAACATAATAAACTTTTGATAGTTTTTTCATTTGCACAAGAAAATGATATTTTAATTATCTAAGGAGAGTAAGAAAGGAAACCAGCATGATACAATTAAAACTTTGCGTCTTTTATGGATAAAGATCAGATCCCTCTCTTGCTTGTTCTCTGAAAACGGCTCGTTAAACTAAGAATTATGGTTTCTACAGTTTACAGATTTATTCCAAGTAGAAACCTGTAGAGTATACATCTTCATGTAGAATTTTTCCCACCATAGGGTTCATGGTCTCACCAGGATAACAAATCTCTATCCTTCATTCCTATTTTCTTGATATTATTTGTGAATCATGCAAGTTCATAAAAACCTTTTATTCTTGATATTCTTAGTTGGGAAGTTAAAAGTCTTAAAGGTAGGTTTGGTTCTTGTATTCTTATTTACTATATGCTCCATCAAAAAACTCCCTAGTATAATGTAGCATTGATAATCTCATTGAATTGGCTATTGATTAGTCGAATGATTCCAATATGCATTGATGAATCCGATCATCCGAAGCTGTGACATTATTGGCTTTTGATGTCTTCATAGGACCTAACTTTCCAGTGTTAGAGGTGAATATTGTTGAGAAATCTGTAGACTGTTGTTTCTAGTCCCAGAAACTAAATGGGAGTGCTTGCTGTTTGAAGCCTAGGATTGTAAACACGGATGAAGCCAGGTCTGTTTAAATTGTTGACTAGTGTAGAGGTGTGTTTTAGAAACCGGCTGCTCGTCATGTGGTTGCTGAGAAAGATTACCAATTGTACTTCCTAACTCTCCCAGTGTTACTTTGATGCTTGGCTGTCTAAACCAGAAAGATATATTCTTAATGTAACTTGATAAACTAAAAGGAAGGAAAGTAAATAATGGCTTCGTTTTTGTCTTTGATTTTCTTGAAAGAATGTGAAAATTGAGAACATGTTAGAATGGAGGTTGAGGTAGCTACAGATTGTTCTTCATGTCCATTGTTTTGAAAGAAGTGATATAAAACTCTTGAATGTTCAATAGATGATATTAGGGTGTCCCTGACACTCTAGACTAAGATTACAAAGTGGCCCAACTCCACCTGGCAATTTGAAACCTTGTAAGGGTTCAAACCCAATTGGGGTACAACAACTGGGGTAACTACTTGATAGCTCTTTTCTCTTTTTGAGGTGGCTCGTTAACCTATAATACATAAAATCAATCATCTTAATGCACATTCTATAAATAATCTCTTCCGTGGAATCTGGCTAGTTGCGTGGTGAAACCAGAACTTGCACTCTACAAAATCGGCTTATATTCCAGTGTGAGAATTTGGCTCCTAACACAAGGGCAACCCTTGAGTGAACGAGCATTATTGTCCTTGGTTGGTTTTTGTTTTTGGTTCCGAAAAAGAGAAAGATACATGGACCTTGTGCTATTAAATACTTCAACAAGAGAATAAAATCGTACTGAATTTTCTATTTAATTGAAAGGTGAACTCAGCATTATGGTGGGTGACAATATAACCTCACTTACTTCCAAATTTAACCATGCATCACAAGATAAACAAGACAACGCTGTCAACAACCCACTGTTTGATCTGTATTCCAAATCACTGCAATTTGCACCTTCTTAATTAATTAAAGTCACTGTCTGTTTTCAATAGAAAACCCATTTGGTGCTTTTGAAACCCCCATTTAGAAACTAATTTAATATCATAAACATAAACAACTACTTAATCATCGCTAAACAAGACAATTAAGTAGCCATCAGTAATCACACACAGTGACGTCACTGCCTCCCATCTTTAATCTTCTTATTAAGTTTTTTTATAAATAAAAAAAATATAAATTCAAGGAGTGGCCATGACGTGCAACAATTATCTAGGAACATAAACTACGGCTCCACGTGGAAGAGACCCAGAAGCTCTCCTACCTACTCCTAGGTCTCAAAACTTTTGTGGGTTTATTTCCAACCTTCTCGTTGCATACGTCTATCAAATTTAAAATAGTACGTTTGTTGTTTGGTCCACTGCTTGGTCTCTCAGCTATGTGCAGCTAAAGATTGGATTAAGTTTAGGTTTCAAATTAAAGTACTACATTTGGACCAACGAGTTCCATTTTCAGATATTTTAAGATTGTCAAACTGAAACATTACATCATGCTCATCTTCACATACTGCTGAAACTTGTAAAAAACTAATTAAGGCCAAAGTGGTTTTGGCTTTGATTAACTACTACTAGTTAATTACATTGTAAAATGAACATAACTTGCATTATGGAAATTGTCCAAAGCCTATGAACTTACACCAGCCATCGTTTTTTTTCAGTGGGTGAGGGCAAATTAACTATGTGGGTGTGCTTGTACTTTTATAAATGATGAGATCAGAAAATGAGGAAGATAACGAGGCTCGGTTTGGAACTGCTTTTGTAGGAACTTATGTGTATAAGTGCTTCTTCACAAAGTACTTTTATTATCCATTAGCACTTTTATTTCTGCAAGTTTACACCTCTTTTTTTCTTTCAAATTTTTTATAAGTCATTGATTGAGACCCGTCTGTTCATGGTCAGACATAACATCGATTAGTAAATGTTTAAAAGAATTTAGGTTGGCTTCCTTAATTATGTGCCTTGTTTTTTTTTTTTTTTTAAAAAGCAAATCAAGATTGACAATTGTCAAGCAATGGCAACTGCCAGGACAAAACATGCAACCCACAATCCTATTCCCGAATTGTAAGCTTTGAACCGATTATAAACCTAATCAAACAAGGCCTACCTACGGTTAATGGATAAATATGAATTGCCTCAAATTAAAAACAAATGTTATATCATAGCATGAAAAAGAGTTTCATGGGGAAAGTGATGTAACACGTAACTAGTGTTTATTATCGTGATTTAGTTATGTGATGAGAAAGATAAGTACTTGATATTCACGGAAACAGAATGTACACATTTTATTCTCATTAAATCCGGCTTGAATTTTACATATAAGCAATATTCACCAGCTGGGTCATCCACAAGAAAATAGAACAACCCAGCCCGATGTTCCACATGCTCAATAATAAAGCTAAAATTTTCTTACATTTAGTGATTATAATTTTCAAATCAATAAAGGATTCCACTTCGATGATTTTAATGTTTGATCTAAATTATTTCATTTTTCATAAAACTATGATAAGTTTCAAATAATTTATGAAATTGGGTTAATTAACACATTATAGTGATTAGATTTTTATTTATATATTTATAAATTATTGGGGGAGTGGGGTTCAAATTGAAACATTCTCCATACCACTGGACCAATAACTAGTTAATATATATAAATTTTTATGCTTTTAATTGTCCCAAAAACAAAATGGTAGCTTTCTCACTTCATTATCAATTCTTTCATTTCATCACAACAAAGTCTGGCAAAGACAATGAGAAAAACAAATCAGTTGGGACTTGCCGAGCTCCTTATTGTCCTCTTTCGGTAATTCCAACCAACACAGAATGCTGCACTGATTTGCCAGTTATTTCATCAATCAACCCTCATTTGCTGGAATCATTCATTTTGTTTTGTATATATTAATGTGGCAACAGTCACATATCATTAGTTCCAGAAATAAAATAACATAAAAGTCACATATCTGTCATCATTTATATAATGCAGCTTAATATATATATATATATATATATATATATATATATATAGCTTAACAAGCTTAATAAATTTATATGAGAATAGAGCATGAACAAACAGCGAGGTCCTGAGTTCGAATGAGCGTCACTCCTATAAACTCAACCGGCCAACAAAATATTAGACTCGATTGAGATAGAGGTATTTGAAAGAGAAGATTTGGATTTGATAATATATAAGGCTAAATTTGTTAAAAACAATTAGAAAACGTTAGATTGAATTAATATATTTGGAAGCCATGTTTTCTTTCTTTCATTCTTATTGACATACGTGAATTGTAGTAATCGGAATAAATAATTTAACCATATATATCTCATCTAAATCCATAGATTTGGAATCCCTCCGTCCAAATGGACCAAAACATTATTATGCTCAACCATAATTGAGATAAGCTGATCTCGAATGGAGTTTGTTAGTGTTGTCCATTTTGATTATTTCTTTTGATCAATAAATAATTTGATTAAGCTATTTATTATTGGGATCACTTAAAATAACGATTGCTAAATCCCATCTCATATTTGGTATATACTAATGGATACCAAATCACAAAACATTTTAACGAAAGTTTACAATCCTAAATTGTGTTTAAGGAACAAATAGAATGATATTTTATATCATTTTCAATTGTTTTTTTTCTTCTGAAATAATGGGCCAATGAATGCCTTGACTTTGATTATGGAATTGCTTAATTCTGATAATGGTTAACACCGTCCAATGTTAGCCCCACAGATGGCAGATGTTGATCCAATTAGCAACTTGAAAACCCTAAATGTGGAATTATAACTTCAATTTGTGCTGATTTGCATGTAGTTTCCAAGAAGATGTAAGAAATGTTGATGTTGTGGGTGTAGCCAAGTCAAGCTAGCCACTACCAAGACAGCATGCAAATGAGATTTATATATGTATCACCCTTTCAAGGAGACAAGTATACTTTGTGCTGGGTCTTTGTGCAACCCTAAAAAATTGGGTGGGATTTATTCCCAACTTTCAAAAGTCCTACTTATAGCTAGTTTTATGATATGGCTAAAGAATTTGATCAAGATAATGTACATATATTAATTCTCTATCAACTACTTTCAGTTCTAACACTCTAAGTCAGCTTACAATTGGTGGTTTTTTTTCTTTTCTTAAACCCACTTGTGTACTATGACTACATTGCAAAGAGAAACCGAAAGCTTAACGTACGTAATGTTAAATAGTTATCACCAAGATTGGTTTCTTATTGAAAACATCACTAAGTTTGTCTTCAACCATCAGGCCAAAAAAGGTGGTGAAAATTCGTTATCAGTTAGAGAATAGTAGACCACAAAAGCTTACGTATATAGAAATATAGGTGCAGTTTCACCCTAAAGGAAATGGGGAATTAGGTTATGGGGTTTCAAACATACTACGAATTAGATCTCTAATATCAAGTTAGACAATCAATAGAGTTCAGATACTTAAATTATTAGGAATATGTCAATAATATATACCAAGCTAGCAATTAGTTTGTATACACTTTAGAAATATATGTATTCTAAATTTCTGACGAGTTACATTCTTCTGACGTAGCATCAAATTCTAATAAACTCAACGAAGTGACCGAATGTGCTGAATAGTCTTTGCTCTCTCTCTCTCTCTCTCTCTCATTAGGATTGGTGTTCCCTCTACCTTACCTAATTTTTCTCTTCATTAGAAAGAAAAATAATTAATTTAGCAATCATATATCCCCCTCTAAATAACTACCACAGCTCCTCTTCCTCTTCCTAGGGGAGGCACTATCTATTGCATAGGACCATAGGTAAAGATAGAAAATTATGAGGAGGCAAAACAATATGGAGTTTCATTGGCCCAACAGATGTAGAAAATTCTTGTAATTATGCTCCTATTTGTATGCATATATGTCCAAGATGCATAAAACCCACATCATAATTACAACTTAAAATAACAGAGATCAAGCAGCAAAGACGAATTTCTGCTTCAGTTTAATTTATTTATCAATTATATATAAAGCAGCTGATTTTTTTTTTTATTGGATGAGCAAGGGTATGTAATTTAATATTTTTAAAATGCACAGCGAAGCTCAAACAAAGACAAACAGAAAAACAGAAAGTTCAAGTTCCCCAATGTCTTCTTCTAATTAACTAATCAAACCTATGAGCTTGTTTGCGCTGATGATCTGCTGGTTGTTTGAGGAACAGTACCCGATTTGTGACTCATTCATTCCATCCATTGAAATCATCAACACCCGTGATTAAGCTAATCAGTCCACCCTAACATGTTCATTATCATATAACTAATTCAAAACTTAATTAATATTTTGGGTTCAGGAATTGCTTTTGAGCTGGCTGGCCATATATGACCACTTGGTTCTTCAACATTAAGTCAGTAGCATGTTTCTGCGTTATGCAGAAGTGTAACCCACGAGAAAAACTTGGGTGGCGAGTGCTCATATCATATCATGTGTCATGTATTGTCTAGTTAAAACATATCTCGTAAAGCGGAGCCATCCTTAGACTAGGGTGGGCTCTAGCTAGCCAAAGTGCAAAATTTTTTAAACAATGAAATTTGACGCTAAATTTCATGGAGTCCGCTCCATGTATTGGAAATTAGGCCACCTCAACCAGAAAAAAATTGGCAAACTCCACTCTAGTAGCTCTAAGAAAAAGTCAATAAACCATCCATACATAACATACCGAAAAAAACACCCCATTCTAGTGAAAATTCATGGTTTCGCGCTTGATGTCACTTACTACAATTCTCATATTTCAAATCTTATAGCGCATGACAAGTTTTACTAGACGGACAGACACAAATTTTTCTCATAACCCACATATCACAATGATTTAATCATGCATATGAAAAGCTAGAAACAAACTAGTATTTCCAAGAACACAAAGGTTGGCCTAAAAGAAAGGGAAACAAACAAATATAAATTTTTATGTGCTCAAAGGTTGACCTAGGGTCTTCCTAACCCAAAAAACAAAGGGGGTTCATTTCCCCAACAGGTCAGATTTTGCCACCTCCATTGAAGTAAAGAACTAAAAGTGGCCAATGGATATATGAAGATGCTATATATGCATGTACTAGTATTGTACTATAATTTGCTTCTTGATTGATAAATTATTGTATTGAAGGGAATCTCATGCCATGGGAACCGACAAGGAATCTACATCTTTCCAATATAACTTAGGGTATATACGGCTGCATATTTCTATTGGGTGAATTGTTTAATTTATTGGATCGGAGTTGACAATAATTAAGTTCAAGAACCAATATATTATTCCGTATACGTCCATATATATATATATATATATATATATATATATATATATATTTGTGTAAAGCGGCCAATAATGGAGTACTTTGACTTGGATTAATATAGTTGTGTAAAGCGGCCAATATATATACATTGGTTGCTCTCGTCACCCTCCATTCTCCATCAATGTACAAGCCAAAAATAAGATGTCTGTTTTATGAATCGGAAAATTTGAATTGGTAACCTCTTTTAATATTGGGATCTAATATTGAGAAGAGTAATATTATTAGACTGTTATAGATTACGAGTTAGTTGATTAAATGAATTTAAACAACCTAAAGAAAATGAGATCAGAATCGTCAATTTTGGACGTTTGGGTATACATGCATTCAACATAAATATGCACAACTCTATTGTATTCGGGCCAGTTTAGGATTGTTGTCACTTTTTAAAAAATATGCTTATGCTATATTTTGAAAATAATCAGCTATAAAATAAAGCAATTCCATGTTTGGTAAATAATATTTTTAAAAGTGTTGTTAGTATAAAAACAATATCGAAACCATTTGGTAAATTTTAATATAAAACTATTGTAATTGTGGATGATGACTAAAATAGACATGATGCTGAAAGTAGTGTTATGTGCTAACCATGTGGTGGCGGTGGTGGTGAGTGGTGGTGGGTGGTGGTGGTGGTAGAGGTGGTAGAGGTGGAGGTGGTGGTGAGTGGTGACAGGAGGTGGTGGTGGCGGTGATGGAGATGGTTTTAGAGGTGGTGGTAGAGGTGCATGTGTGCCGGTGGTGGTGGTGGTGGTGGTAGACATGCATGTGGAGGAGGTGGTGGTGGTGGTGTGTGGTGGAGGTGTGGTGGGTGGAGGAGGTGAGGTGGTGATTTATGTTTGAATTTATAGTCCAAATTAACAACCCAACAACAAAATTTGCTAGATATATAAGAAGAGAACAATACTTAAGAATTGATATATACGTACGTTGAGATATTTAGAATTCATGGTTAACCGAAGATTGGCTGCAAATAACTAACAAGATTTTGTAACAATAATGATAATGTTAATAATAACAAGGAATCACTCCAACAGTAGCTTTATATTTAAAGAGAACTCCAATGACCCAACTAGAAGATCATGCATCCCATTGGTTAATTTCAGAGCAATTAAATCCCCATGTAAAAATTTTAATTTTTAATTTGTAAAAGAAGAAGAAGAAGAAGGATTTGTTTTGGGGTTGGGTAATTGCCCCCTGGACAACCTTTAGAAGTGTCTGCCCTGGCCTTCCATCCTCATCCAATTATTTTATGAACTCTTACTTTGAACATGTATAAATTAAAGAGACTTTGGGATTTAGAAAAATAAAAGCACTTAGTCTACAAAAAATTTCACTTTCTTCGATCTGCTCACCTACAAAATTGCAACATCAACAACTCACAAGTTATATATATGCAAATAACTGTGTCTCCATTTATATCTCGAACTTCCTCTCATTCAAAAATACAAATAAATAAATAAAACCTAGAGAGAAAAACTGATGTTTTAAGTCTCTTTGACCAATCTCTCTGCCGTCCCGTAGGTCTAAGATTAGCGTCCCCGAAGAATGCGCGTGCTTCTCTTTCAGAAACATGCAGGCCTCTGGATTATAATAGAATTGTGATCCAATCAAGCAACTATTGATCAGGTCACTTATGACGCAATTCATTTAATCCGTAATTTATGCCCTCCATGAAAGTAACATACACTTGTTTTCCTCTTTTTAGTATGAGAGGAAGGTCACTGTCTTTGTCAAAGGATTGCCAAGCTGACTTTCCTCATTCATCTGTTGACTTTCTGCTGCGACTTCATCTACAAAAATCCTGGCCATGGATTTAGTTGACTTTATTGAGCAACTATCACTTCCATTCGTTGTTCATGAGGGATTTACAAATTGGAACAATTATCCACACTCAAAAATTCAATATCTTTTTTGCAAGGGGCTTGCAATTCAAGTGGTAAAGAGTAGTTATCCATGTACCTGAAGCTCTGTGTTCGAATCTTCCTCTCTCAATATCGCTTGCATAAAAAAAAATTCAATATATATTTTTTTTCAATCAATAGGGATTCTTTGGCGGGTTTAATTAAGAGGTAATAATTTTTGCTTTAAAACAAATAATTGACAATACAAAGTTAAGGCATGCCTTGTCAACAAAATCCTCAATACAAAAACTATGCTTACCTGAAAAATCCATGCCGCTAACAATCAGATGCCTAACACCAGTTTTCGAATAAGAAGCGAGCGAAAACTGGTGTTGGGCATCTGATTGTTAGTGGCATGGATTTTTCAGGTAAGCATAGTTTTTGTATTGAGGATTTTGTTGACAAGGTAGAGGAGATCAGCCTCGAGAGGTCTCTAAGATCTCCCTAATAATTCTCCTATGGAACGTTCTTAGGCTTGGCAACCGATGAACGTTGCTACTATGAAGATCTTTCTTCGGAATTTTCTTCAGGCTAAAAGGCCAATCTTGGTCTCCCTTACTTGTCAGCTGGGGTTTTGGATCAAGAAAATTGGAGGTGGTAGTTGGTATTTGGTTGGATCTATTATGATGCTCACAATACGTTTTTGACTCTGTACGAAGAACTATGATGCTTTCTTTATATCATAGGAGGCTTTCTTGACAGTATCTGCGTAGTGATAGGATGTGTTTTAATGGTTTTGCGGTTGGGTGATTGGCTGGATTTATTCTGATACCCATAGTATGTTTTTGACTCTGTACGAAGAACTATGATGCTTTTTCTAGATCATAGGAGGACTTCTTTGACAGTAGCTACGTAGTAATGGGATGTTTTTTTAACGGTTTTGTGGTTGAGGTTTAGGTTTAGGTTGGTTCGTTTCGTATAAGTTGTTTGACTCTTCTACTTAGTCAATAGCATGAGTGATACTTTTTCCTACCCCGAGATTTTGTTTCTCTTGAAAGGTTTTAACGAGGCCGCCGTTAACATGCTAATTCTTACCATGTAATGTTCCTTTCGATTGAATGAAATACCATCTTTTGTATAAATAAATAAAAAAGTTAAGGCATGCATTTGTAAAGTAGTAATGACTTCTAAAATTGCCTGGTCATGCCCCTTTTTTTTTTTCTTTTTTTTTTTCTAATCGTAAAACTAAAACCATAATTAAATGCGTTAACTTCTGTTTGGTTGTGGTGGTTTGATTCAGTGGTGCTGGTGGTTGAGCTGGGTATGTGGTGGCTGGTGATGATGGTTCGATTGACTAATTGGGTGATGGTGATGGTTCGATTGGGTATGTGATGGCTAGTTATGGGTTTGATGGTGGTGGTCTGACGGTTGTGGCATTGTGGTGATGGTGGTATGTTTGATGTTTCGGGCTCGTGTGTTTTATGGTGGTGTTATTCAATCGGACTCGCGTGTTCAAAATATCACTATCGCTATTTTGCGAATTACGTTTCGGGCTTGCTATATTAGACAAGCGAGTCTGATGTTTTTTTTTCTCCCATTGGATTATACAATCCCATTTAACTTAATCCCCTCCCTTACCAAATATAAGTTTCAAAGATTATTTAACCTAGTCCAGTGAGGCATAGTGACACATGCCAAACAGGTCCTTAGTGTTATCCAACCAACACAGAAGACATTCTCAGTGTAAAATTTGCAATTGAAAGTGAAAGAAAGCGAACTTAGTGGCTCAGTGGGTAGCCGACAAATCAAGATTGAGCAAGCCTTAATTTATTTAATTCAAATTAATAAAAACCCATCTCTCTCTCTCTTTTTTGTTTTGGACTGATTAAATCCCATCTCTTTCTCACCAAAAAAAATTTGAAGTAAGTTGAGCTGAGCCGGTCGAGCCGGCAAGATTGAGGTGGCAAGGATGCTGATATGGTGAAAAAGCAGGGCAGTCAAACTCTGAGTGGAAGCTTTTGAACTGTATGCAGCAGCTGAATCGTAAGTGACACAAACAAAGACTTCATGTGTTGTGGAGTTTAATCTGTATATGGTTAAAGCTTTGTCCAAAGGCTCTTTTCGCAACAGAGCTTTCACTTTGATGATTTCTACGCGAATTTAAGTGGTCGCTCTCCTGAAGTAATTGGTTGTCGGGAGCTTCATTTTGCTGCCATGCACTTGTTTTCTCTCATATCTCCACTTTTTTCCATTATACTTTTTTATTTTCAACACTTTCCCAATCCAAGATTTTTATTTTTTATTTTTTTGTATTCTCACGGAGGATGAATGTACGTGAGTTTAATTACGTAATACATGTAGATTGCGTATAAAGTTTTAATCAATACGAGAGAAGAGTTTTGAACTTCTTTTTTTTAGTACAAGCGAAGCGATAGTCTAAACTAGATAGAAGGGAGAGGGAGTCCTCACATACACACACAACTATGATGTCGTGAAGATTCGAACTTTAAACCTTTGGTCTGCAAATCAAGGCCCTTTTTCACTGAGCTAAACCCCGTTGAGAAAAGAGTTTTGAACTTAAGATCTCATCAAATATTACAAAGAAAATATTACTAAATTATAAATTAGTTGAGAATTTACGAATGATTATGTATATAATATTTATCCTAAACCTCTTTGTACTCAGTACTCAAATTGGCCTGAGGTGAGGTTGATCTCATATAGCAAAAGAATGAGGAGTTACTGGATATTAATTTGGTTTTATTAATTCTTGCATTTTACTTAATCCTGTATATAATACTAGTTAGCTAGACTCCATTGACTGAAGAAAAAGGTACTTACTTTTTTTTTTGATCGAAAAAAGGTACTTACTAGGTAGACTCCCTCGTACACGTGTTTTTATCGGATTTTGAAAAAAGATTAAGAAAAAAAAAAGTACACGATTTTTCTGTTATTGACCTTCTCTTTGTACACGTTTTTGGTATGCTTTCGCTATATTATTTAAAAAGATTGAAATGATAAAAAGTTATGTTATTTAAAAAAAATTATTCAATAAATCAATGAGTACGTCTTTACTGTGAATTCACAATATACACGAATGATAATCATAAGTCTAATCTTCAGTAAAAAAGATGAACATCCAATAAGTAACAAGAGTACTATTCAAATTAAATACAGGTTTGCATTGTACAACTTTGCAAATGAACATCTAATTTCAGCATTGTTGAAACCCATTTAACACAAAACTTGTAATATGTGAATTTATTTTGTAGAAAAACTAATTGAACCTGACAATGAATGGAAAGGAAAGAATTGTATTTGGTGAACTTATAACCTCATCCAATCCGACTACATTAATCAAACCAAAACGATGTCATGAATTTGAATTGAAGTTTAATTCACTAAAAAATAAAAAATAAACTTTTGTTTTCACCAAACCCTGGAATTGTAATTCGAACTTTTATTGTTACATCATAATGTTTCTCAAATTTTCTTTCCTTAAATTGTGATTGAAAACTATGGATGCAAAGAATCTTGTGTTGGCCACACGCATTAAGAATCTTGTGTTTCTTAGGGTTGTTTAGGCTGCTAGGAGAGAGCCTATATAATACATTAAAGTAAAAAAAAAAAAATATATATATATATATATATATATATTAAAATGAAATGATTAACTAAAAAAGATACCGAAAACACAATTACTTAATTAAATTAAATGAATTAGGGGATTGAAAGTTAAGAATGTTAAAACTTAGGGGGCAGCAGAGCAAAAAGTCTTTAAACGTATAATTAATCAAGCATGATTAAGACCTGCAGTGTATAAAACCAAACTGAACCTTGGGTTGATGATCAGATAAGCCCATCAATTAGTCGATAATTAAACTCTTAATTATTAGCTTACATACTCCAGACTGTCTCTGGCTCTAGCTCCTTCTTCTCTCCAATCCCTCTTTAAATCTACCATTTCTTCATCACCCAACTAAGACCCATTAACCCAACTCGCATGACCCAATTGCTATTAAGTTCAGCTATGGCTATGGCCATTGATCAAACATTTGGTGGGCATGCGTTCGATCTGGATTTATCTGGGTGCAGCACCACCACCACCAACACCATGTCCTCCGATCACTGGTACGACTGGTCGCCGGTGGTAGACTGGGACGCGCTGGCTCCGACGGACCAGCTCGCCGGCGACGATTTCCACGAGCTCATCGAGTCGATGATGGAGGACCAGGACGGCACTGAGCTGAACTCGTCGTCGGCGCAGGACGAGGTTCACGAATTAGAAGCGTCTAACGATACCACGTCGTCGGGCGAAATTATGATGCTAACGGAAGAAGACGGAGGCGCTAACGGCGAGGACTCGAAGGGGCTTCGGCTCGTCCATCTGCTGATGGCGGCTGCTGAGGCCCTGACCGGCGCAAACAAGAGCCGAGATCTGGCTCGGGTGATATTGGTTCGGCTCAAGGAGTTGGTCTCTCCAACTGACGGTAATAACATGGAGAGGCTGGCGGCGTATTTTACCGAGGCCCTTCAGGGTTTGCTAGAAGGCGCCGGGGGTGTTCATGGTAAGCATTTGATTGGGAATGGGGCCCACCGCGATCACGGACACCATCCGACGGACGTGATCGCTGCGTTTCAGCTGCTCCAGGATATGTCGCCATATGTTAAGTTTGGGCACTTCACAGCCAATCAGGCGATTCTAGAGGCTGTGGTCCATGATAGGCGGGTCCATGTTGTGGACTATGACATCATGGAGGGGATACAATGGGCCTCTTTGATGCAGGCCTTGGTATCCAGGAAGGATGGCCCACCAACCCCACATCTTAGGATCACGGCGTTGTCGAGGGGTGGGAGTGGGAGGAGATCAATCGGGACCATTCAAGAGACAGGCCGCCGTTTGACCGCATTTGCCGCGTCAATTGGTCAACCTTTTTCGTTTCATCAATGTAGGTTGGATTCAGATGAGACATTTCGACCGTCCGCTCTGAAGTTGGTCAAAGGAGAGGCCTTAGTGATCAATTGCATGCTAAACCTCCCACATTTTAGTTACCGGTCTCCGGATTCGATTGCTTCCTTTTTATCCGGAGCCAAGGCCCTGAACCCGAGACTAGTAACTTTGGTAGAAGAAGAGGTCCGGCCCGCGGGAGACGGAGGCTTTGTGGCCCGCTTCATGGACTCATTGTACCACTACTCAGCAGTATACGACTCACTCGAGGCCGGGTTCCCCATGCAAAGTAGGGCTCGGGCCTTAGTAGAGAGAGTGTTCTTGGGGCCCCGAATAGCCGGGTCATTGTCCCGAATATATCGTGCCAACGGGGAGGTGGGTTGCTCTTGGTCGGAGTGGTTAGGTGCGGTAGGGTTTAAGCCAATGCCAATAAGCTTTGCCAATCATTGTCAAGCAAAGCTCCTGTTGGGTTTATTTAATGATGGTTATAGGGTGGAGGAGGTGGGCAATCATAGGCTGGTTTTAGGTTGGAAGTCTCGTTGTTTACTATCAGCTTCTATTTGGACGTCACCCTCAGAATTTGATTGTGTCAATTAGCTTCTTCAAGTTCTTTATTTGCTTTTCAGTCCCCTGTTTGTTTTTTTTCTCTCGCTGATCTTTCTTCTTTCCCAATTTAGCTCCCAGTCCCTAGAACCCTCAACTTGGTTTTCAAATTGTAGCAAAGTTTTGAACCAAATGTTGGTCAAAATTGTAACCAAACACAATTTTGGGATTTCGTCTCAAGCCAATGTAGTTGTGCTCTTTTAAGTGTGTCTTACGTTGTTGTGTTTGGGACTTTTTAAAGTTTCAAGAAAAAAAACATGGTTCTCTTTGAGAATAATGTGAAGGACAGTTGTAAATATAAATAAATGGCAGTTGCCCAATGTCCAAGCCTATCAAGGAGGTAGAAAGAAAGAAATGTACTTGTAAATATAAGGTATGTTTTCAAAGCTTGTTATACATGTAGCTTTCACAAGCTAGATATATATTTTAATGTTATTGTCAGTTGTTTACGCTAATAAAAATGAAGACCTAATTTGTTAGTCTCTGAAAAGGAAAGTAAATAACCTTTGTCTTTTTAGTTGATTTTCCTTAAAATACTACTAACAAACATTCCCACACACAGGTCTTGCAAGTAAGCTAGTAAAACTTTGCTCTCCATATTCTATCATCTCAATGGGTTAATATTCCATTTCATTCCTGTCAGCTTTGGTCATTTACTATTGACTTCAAAACTGCCCCTGTACTTCCATGTTCACATTAGGGCCCGAGAACATATCCCCTGTGTTTGTGTGTTAGTATATCTATGTTTTTCTTTTTCTAGAAAAATTCTTTATTATTATTATTTTTTAACCAAGGTGGTTGGTGTGAGTGGTTCGGCACTCTCATTCCTTAAGAGAGGTCAGGGGTTCGATCCATGCTCTCGTATGAAGTCACCACTTTGGCCAGCACTTTACCCCTTACGGCCCGACCCGGTGTGAGCGGGGATTAGTCTAGGTTGTGGTTAAGGCTTAAAGGTGCCACCCATAGTTGGGGCCCATCCAAGACCACCCCGTGGTTCAAACCAAAAATAAATAAAAATTCATTTTTGATTTGGCCTTTAGCCTACAAAAGGAGTTTTGCTTTAGCAAACACATAACTAAGAACCAGTGAAACAAATATTTTTTTTTTCAAAGTACAAACGATAATCTAAATTACAAGGCCAAATAATCATGGAGGTTCGAACTTGAGACATCTAGTCTGTAAGTCAATGTTATTTTCTACTATAGGTTGACCATGTTGGCCATATTTTAAAAATAAAAGTAAAGAAAAGTGAGCAAATGGGATGAAGCTTTAAACGGCAAAGATTTGAAAATAAAACTGAGTTTTGAACCTAGACACACAATAAAAGATTGATACAACTAATATAGGTGCTGGTGGTTGGCACATACCAATCTCTTCCATGTGTAAGCCATCCTTAATTATGGGACAAATAACGTAGGCAAAGAAAGATTATTCTCCAGAATATGCATTTAAACAAATTTAACTTTTGGATTTTCATGGCACCTGACAAAAATAGCTTGAGATGCTCTCTTAGTCTCTCATCATCCAAACCCTATATTTTATATAGGCTCATGTCGTAAGACGTCACCAGAAAATTGTTCACCTGGACCATTGTTCAGAGAGCCCGAGACATTGTGCGCAATCTCCATTGATTAATGGCAATTTGGGGAAGTTAAATAACATATATTGTTGACGTCGAAATTTCGTCAACTGTAGATGACAACAACCCTAAAGTACAACGTACGTATAGCTCTCTTCCCCATTAACAGCTCGTATAGAAAACGATGTGTGGTGTAAGCTGAAGAGCCTCTGACATTTAGGTTTTGCATGCAAATGAGTACATCTTGAGAGCATGGTGACAAAGTGCATAGTACCAAAGCAAGGGGGAAATTGGTATACAAATTATGGGTTTTGATGATGTTTGTTTTGGGGGAATGCATGTGGATTTCACTCCAAAACAAGGCTCCAAGTGTGCTTCCAACTTGGGGGGGCTGAGCTCAAATGGAGGTTGAGATGCTAAGATATGTTATGGGGCTGAGGTCGATGAAAGTTGAATGACTAACGTACCGATCTAACGCCGATGTCGATCTATAAAAGTGATCTCAATACTTTTTTGTTTGGATGATTCTTTTAATCACTAGAACTACAAATATCTTGCATGAACCTGTTGTCGTATTAACCATTTTAAGTACTTGGAATATAATACCTTATTGAAATGATGATGATGTGCAAATGCCTTAACATTGCCTTTTTTTTTTTTCCTTCTTCCTCTCATATTCAAGTGAGGTGAAGAACGAGGGTTGACTGTATAATGAGTCAGGTGGATGCAATTAAGTATTCTATCATTAAGGTTATAATCCCTACATCTTAACATGCAAAACATAATAAAATACATGCGTACACTTGGACTTGGTTATGTATATAGAGAGAGGTATATATATGCTAAGAAATAAATTATACACGTCCTCTTCAATAATACACAAATTAATTGATTCTAATTTCTACACACGCACCCATGAATCATCAACAGGCCATGAGCCCAATGTTTAAAAATGATATAATTGATCGAGAGAGACAAATTTTATATTCAAAACCCAATATTTATAGATTATTTTAGTAACAAATTGCAAGATTGTTATTAAAATCTAATTAACTAAGACGTTGTTTGGGCTATATACACATTATGAAACTCATTTAGGTATTAGGGAAAATATAAAACCCAATGTAGGGACTGTTCATTCGTATATTATTGGGCTTCGCCCTCCTTTCAACCAAAAATAAAATAAATAATTAACTCCATCTATAAATTATTAGGGCCTAGCACCGCAACATAGAAGAAACCTTTTACTATCATCATGTGATGCTGAAACGATGAGAGAGAGATACCATTAACGTCTCACTGCAGAATCGTAATAATACCTACTACTAGTTATTATTGCAGGAACTGCTTGCGCCACGTACCTATGCTATGAGTCTATGACATATCCATCACCAATTTTCAACGAGACAAGGTTGCCCAACCAAGTCCAAACAAAACTAGACTTGCCTATGCTGCCAGTCTCAGTAGTAGGCCGTTGTAGGCCGAATGACTTCAAGGCCTATGACTTTGTCTTGTAAATGGTTTGTTTTTCTTAATTTCAGGCCCAAAGAAAAAGAAGGCAGGTGAGATTTCATAATCATGTGAGATATGCGTCACTAATTTTGTACAAGAAGAATTTATAAACAAATTAATGTTATTTTAAGATATTGTTTAAAATTAGATTGACATTTTGCTTTTGATTGGGACCACATACTACAACCCTATAATGTTTGCCATAGAAATTGAAGCCTTGTAAACTAGTGTTCTTTTAAAATAACCTAAATTAAACTGTAATAAAAAAATTCGAGTCTAGTAGCACCGGCTTGCAACTCCATAGAGCATTAAAATGGCTGATTTATGTGAGTGAAATGTAACTAACGGTATATTTGACAGAAAAACAAGTGATTTGGAATAATAAAAGCATTTTCTATCTAAAGCAGTGCCAAACGGACTCTAAGTGAGGTGTGGTAGTCTTGATTTTGTTCGTTTCGGTGAAGTCGGACAAAGTACGCCTTTGTATTGTACCCACATGTTAGTAGGCCCATAACCACAATGGGTTTGTAGCAAACCTCAAAAATTGAATTATCTATTCATGCATAGCAGCATGATCCATGCGTACCCAATAAAAATTCATAGTTGTCCACTAAATTTAGAGCATTGGATTTGGGCCAGTGACTATGAAACCATTCCCGGCAAACCAAAAGAATATCTCTCACCAAAATAGTCGTGCACCTCTGACTCTCACCGTCGCTTAGAATAGAAACCCTTTCACTTTTTGAGACTTTGTTTGCCATTGTGGTTTTTTGTCATGCAGATTCAATGCACCTGGCCAGCCAATGAAATGCGCTTCGGCTCTTCCTCATTGATAAATTTGTCCAAGCATTTGTACGCAGACTTTAGATTTGTTAGGACTAAAACAGCAGCCACTCCTCGCCCATCTTTCTCAGCCACCATGTCCACCGTTTCCACCCAGAACGATGTCGTTTCAGGTCAAAGCGAGTCGATCCAGAAGACCCAGCAGCCTTTACAGGTATGTCATGGACCCAATTTGTGCTTAATTTAATGGCGTACTGTAAATGGTCGTGGTTTGAATGGAATTGGGTTTTGGGGCTTTTAGTTATTGGGCAATTTACACATGGCCAAAAGGCTTCATTTTTAGTTTTTTTTTATAGCTTGGATGAGATGCCTTAGGTATGTAGAAATTCATAGGTTTTCTTATGACCTGCAATAGGATCTGTCTGGTGAACTTGATTTTTGTTTACAATTTACTCAATGCTTGTAGAATGATTGTCAGGCTGTAGCCACTGTACTGCAATGTCTAACTATTTTTTGTTACATTTTCTTAATTTTTTAATTTTGAGTGTTTTTAAAAGAAATGTAGAGAAAAATAAGTGATGTGAGGCTGCTTAAGAAACCACCTGAAACTCAATTGTAAGGAATTGACAGCAATCCAAGTATGTTTTGTAACTTAATCCTGCTGAAGCAATGATAATAATAATGTATAATGTATAATGTAATGTTGTAATAGCAATGATAATAATAAGATGACAATTAGTGGTCACTAATTAGAGTTATATGGGCAGTCATTCTGGTTTTTCCAACTATACTATAATACAGCTGCTTTGATATTAGAGGGTGGAGTTTTATGCCTCCTAATTTGTTAGTTTGCAACTTGGTGAGTTTTTATCTTCTTTTGCTTATTCTTATAGGCTATCCCTCTTTTTTTCCATCCCTTTTTCCTGCCTTTTGGACTCCAGTTTTCCTCTATAACGACTTTAGTCTTGCCTCATACAGTATATTCAATTGTTGCCTTTTCTATCTATATATCAGTCCATGGCTGCTTCCAAAAGCTTTTGACATGTCTGTAGTGCCAAGTAATTGGCTGGGGGTCCTAGGTGACAATGTCATGGGAAAAGTGGTATCCAATTGAGCTGAAATATAGGCGGTGATCATTGACTTATACCATGTCTGTTTTGATCCGGCATGTTGCATATTCATATATGATTGAGCTACATTTGTATATACTACTTCCTCGAGTTGATCAACAGTTGCAGAGTTTAAGTCTCCCTAATGTTTTGGTCTTTGTTTGTCAGGTGGCAAAGCGCTTAGAAAAATTCAAGACAACAATCTTCACGCAAATGAGTAGTCTTGCCATTAAATATGGAGCCATAAACCTTGGGCAAGGCTTCCCCAACTTTGATGGTCCTGAGTTTGTAAAGGAAGCAGCAATTCAGGCCGTCATAGATGGGAAGAATCAATATGCTTGCGGATATGGGGTTCCAGACTTGAACTCTGCCATTGCCGAGCGATTCAAGAAAGATACTGGACTTGTTGTGGACCCTGAGAAGGAAATTACAGTTACCTCTGGGTGCACCGAGGCAATTGCGGCAACTATGCTGGGCTTGATAAATCCTGGTGATGAGGTTATACTCTTTGCTCCTTTTTATGATTCTTATGAAGCCACTCTATCCATGGCTGGTGCTAAAGTAAAAGGCATCACCTTACGCCCTCCAGATTTTTCTGTCCCCATCGATGAGCTCAAGTCCACAATCTCAAAGAATACTCGTGCAATTCTTCTAAATACTCCGCATAACCCTACTGGAAAAATGTTCACTCGAGAGGAACTCAATGAAATTGCATCTCTCTGCATTGAGAATGATGTGTTGGTGTTCACTGATGAAGTTTATGATAAGTTAGCTTTTGAAATGGATCACATTTCACTGGCCTCTCTTCCTGGGATGTACGAGCGGACAGTAACCATGAATTCCTTGGGGAAAACATTCTCCTTGACCGGGTGGAAGATCGGTTGGGCTATAGCTCCTCCACACCTGACATGGGGAGTGCGGCAGGCACACTCTTATCTCACTTTCGCTACCTCCACTCCAATGCAGTGGGCTGCTGCAACAGCTCTCAGAGCCCCAGACTCCTACTATGTGGAGCTGAAAAGAGATTACCAGGCAAAGAAGGCGATTTTGGTGGAAGGATTGAAGGCTGCAGGTTTCAAAGTGTATCCATCAAGTGGCACCTACTTTGTGGTTGTAGATCACACTCCTTTTGGACTGGAAAATGATGTTGCTTTCTGTGAGTATCTGATCAAGGAAATTGGGGTGGTGGCAATCCCAACCAGTGTGTTTTACTTAAACCCAGAAGATGGAAAGAATCTAGTCAGATTTACCTTCTGCAAAGATGAAGGAACTCTTAGGGCCGCAGTTGACAGAATGAAGGAGAAGTTGAGAAAATAATTCAAAGGCGCCCGGTTAGAATAAGTGAAAACTCAGATTTGTAATCAAGTATCTGAACTGAGGCAAGTATCCTTCTGTCCTGCTATTTGAACTCATGTTTTCTAGACATCTGGTTGATAAGATTATTTAGCTGTGTAGCGTTTTATTGGCATATGTTGGTTTTTCGCTGGAAATTTGGAATTTTCTTTGGGGAATGCTAGCAACCTTCTCTCCAACCTTCTCCTTTGGACCTTCTCCCCTTATCTCATGACATGTGTCCATTTCTTTACACTCAAAACAATGTAATTAATGCATTAAACAAGTTATCATTTGTTTTCCAAATTTACCCTTATTAAATATATTGATTTTAATGATTCCTTTATTTTATCCAATTTTTTTACAAACTTCTTACCACCTTGTTAAAAATTAATTAAGAAAAAACGTTTTTTTTAAAGACTCTAACGAGACATTCAAATAAAACTTAAAAATTAAATAAGAAAAAACATTAGTTTTATTTTTTGTTTTTTGAAAGACTCAAAAGGGAGTAAGGAGAGATTGGTTTAAATAAAAAATTTGGTATGCTTGAATTTTAGGATTTTTTTTTTCTTTCAAATAATCAGACTCCAAAGGCAGTAAGGGATATAAATAAATATAAATAAAACTATGAACTTCCCTTCAAATATGATTATTTGGGGTTTTTTTAATAATATTTTTAGTTGTTACTGAAAATGCTCTTTAACTATTTTTAGTAGTTTAAAAAAATACAATTAATGAACTTCCTTTTGAAGGAAGTCTTTTTCCTTTCTGAAAATGTGATCTTTCTATTGAATGTTTTTTTTAGGTCATTTTTTTGTGTTTAAAAATATAGAAGTTTTATCTATGAAAAAAATAGACATTTTTTTTTCAAACTGACTTTTTTATTATTTAATTTTTTACATGTGGTAAAAGAGTTGTAAAATTGTTTTTGAACAAATAGAAGGACAAAACATTTAATAAGGGTAAACTTGGAAACAAATGTTAGCTTGTTTGATGCATTAGTTACATTGTTTTAAGTGTAAGGAAATGGACACATATCATGAGGAAAGAGGAGAATGTCCAAAGGAGAAGGTTGGAGAGAAAGTTGCTAGCATTCCCCATTTTCTTTTATACAGACTATAGGGTGTGTACAAGATACCATTTGCAACGGGCAAATATACCCTAATTAACTACCCTAGCACTAATGGTTGTAAAATCATTTTTTTAAAAATTGTTTGTTTGAAATCGTCTCTTTAAATTCGTTAATTATTTTGAAGAAGGAAAATTGTATACAACCCACGGTAGTAACTCAAGTCCGATACGATTCCTGAAAAAAAAAGAAAAAAAGAAAGTCCAATAAGATTTCAAAAATTCCAAATATTATTGTGATTCCGTCTCATCCTGATTTTGATACGATAGAAATTACGTCCAAAAGAACAACTCCAAGCCCAAGTTTTCAAGTCCATAAAAGAATTTAAAAGAATTAAATACTCTTTATTAAGTAATTTCTGAAATTAATTAAAACTAGCCTCTCCGCAAGCACTTTCACGCCTGCGAGAGGCTTTTATTAAAAAAAGGAAAATTTGCATAAATACCACTTGAACTTTCAAGCAAGTGCGTCATTATCACCTAAAGTTTTAATTTTTATTTTTAACCACCTGAACTTTGTAAAGTGTTGCAATCTACCACTTACGTCTAACTCCGTTAAAATTTCCATTAAGTTTAAGGTTATTTTTGTCAATTAACTATAACAAAGAATAATTATATAAAAATAAAAATTGTTATCTGATTTTTCTTTTAATTTTTTTTTAAATATGAAAAGTGTGAATTTACCATATTATCCTCATTTAATTCATAATTTCAATTTTTAATATTTGCATTAACCAATGGCATTTTATGGTATTTTGAATGTTTCACCATTCTCAGCCTTTTACTTTATATATATAGATATTTAAATACTAGTTATTCACTAAAAAAATAATAACTAATTACTAATTAAAGTGATTAAATAAGACTAATATATTACTTAATTACAAATATTAAACTAAACAAACTAGTTGAATTTTTTTTTAAAAGCCCACAAAATAATTTAAAATAATTAATTAGTATATATTGAGTAATTTGTGAAATTAATTTAAATACTAATTATTCACTAAATAAATAATAATTGAAATATAATTAGTAATTAAATAAGGCAAAGATAAAATTACTAATTTTTTTTAAAATAAAAATAAAATAGGCATATTCGAATAAATAAATAAATATTCAATGTATAGCCGCGCGGCTGTACTATTTAAATATTCGAATATATTAACGAGTATAGCCGTGCGGCTGTACAATTTACATATTCGATTGTATTTAAATAGTATAGCCGCTCGGCTGTACAATTTTACTATTCGAATATACTATAGAGTATAGCCGCATATTCGATTGTATTTAAATAGTATAGCCGCTCGGCTGTACAATTTTACTATTCGAATATATTATAGAGTATAGCCATTCGGCTATACTATTCTAATATATTTAAAAAGTATAGCCGCACGGCGGTACTATTTAAATATTCGAATATATTAAAGCGTATAGCCGGTCGGCTGTACTATTTAAATATTCGATTATATTTAAAGAGTATAGCCGCACGGCTGAACTATTTAAATATTCGAATATATTATAGACGATAGCCGATCGGCTATACTGTTTGATAATATTTAAAGAGTATAGCCGCTCGGCTATACGCTTTAAAATGGCAGGAAATCACAGCCAAATAAAACTTAAATCAACCACAGGTAACCCGAAAACAGCCTCTGTACTATTTTGCATATGGTTCGTGGACAACGAAGATGCCCTCTTCTTAGAACTTCCTTCTCCTTGAGACCAGATGAGAAAAACAAAACTACATCTGATTAAATGGCATCAGCAGATCTTGCTGCGCACAAACCCAGAGCTGACAAAATTGCAAGCTTCACCTCCTCATTTCCTGGGAATTAGAACATCGGATAGAAATATAAATAGACAAGGAAGAAACATAAACAAAAATCAAATACTCAATCAGAAAGCCAAGCAAAAATTTAAATCCAAAAGATTTGAGTACTCATACAAAAATACGAGAAAGAGTTCAATAAAATAACGTAACAGGACAAATATGTAAGACCACAAGTTCACATGTTACCCTCATCCTTGTAAGCAGATAAAAGGAAACTGCATAAGGTTTGTGACCGGCTGTTGAGTTGTTTCCCATCTGGAGCATTACACATTTCTTTTTCAGTGCATTGATCATGCCAATTCTCTGGTAAGGAAATGTAAGTCTTCCCTCTAACCCTGTTCAAATTGATACCTTCCTTTCTCATTCCATTCGCTCTTCATTACAACTTTCCTTTCCATTCCATTCTTTTCAAAACTCCCAAAATAATAAAATAATCAGGAACAAATCTCCAATTACAGATTTGACAGCATTGAACATTGCTTCTAAAGCATCTGGATTACTAGACTTTTGGCTCACACATCGTATAATTGCCAGCGCCCCAACCCTTCTGCCTTCAACTGCATGCCGAGCCTGTGGCAATGCCACTGCAATAATTTCGACCGCATACTTACTTAAATCAAGGTTGACTGAATTCAAGAGAATCCCAACAGATTCCAGTACAATCTCAGGGTTACGTTTCAGCATTTTTACAGCAGATGGAAGCACAATGTTTTGGAAATCTTCATGTAACATATGTCTAAAAAGTGGATGAAAAGCTTCACTAAGACCCTTTGCTGGCTTTTCCCTTGCATTTAAAATTGCCCTAAGATTAATATCCAGAAACGTTGGCTGTGAAAAGCAAAGGATCAGTTAAAAACTTTGGCACATTAAAACTAAACCAAATCAATTTGAAGAATAACAAAATAACAGAATAAATATCTCCTTTCATACATGATCATGAAACAAATAATCTCTCACCTTGCATTGCTCAAACAAAGAAGATGATTTGCTTGAGGTACTTGAGAACTCCATCAACAACCATAGAAACTCACTCAGGACTACCTTTGTATACATTTTGTAAATGCCCGGTGACCGGAAAGGAAACAAGAAATATGAAATGCTATGAGCAAATAAGAATGTAAATTAGAGAAGATTCAACGGGCTAAACCTGAGAAAATAAGTGACCAAATGTCTTCTTGCAGGCCCTTCGCTCACGGAAAGATCTTTGCTTAACAATATGAATTAATGATGCATGCACTGTGGCAACTTTACACAATGCATTCTTCGAGACTGTAGCAAACTTACCTTTGTACTGAAAAGGAGACATGACCACTGGAGAAGTCTGTAGCAGCCAACATGTGTAAAACCTTTGTAATGATGTCATCAACAGCTTTCCTTGACCCACGATCATCGTAAATGTACAATGTTTTAAATATTATATCTACCAACAGCAATGCAGGCTCTGTATCCATTTGTACAGAATTCAAAATAACAAGTAATTTAAGAACATGTGCAGATGATCAGCCCATATCAAAACTGGAAAATATTATGTAATGCTCAATCTAATCGTGGTATCGAATTATCTAAGGCCCAGTAGTTTTAAATGTCAAGTACATAAATATTCACACAAAAAGAAAACGTAACTTTTTGTTCTCAAAGACATAATTGACATAAAAAGTATTAGTTCCATATAGCATTTCCGGAAAGAAACAATTATTTATAAAAACGAAGAAAATTGATGTCCCAAATTAACAGAGCTGATGAATTTCTAGAGCAATAAGGATGGAATCATGCATTACCTGATTTTTTATTTTTTTTTATATAAATAATGAAGAGGAAGGCTTATGGTTAGGGTTCGAGGGTTTAGGCTTATGGTTAGGGGTCAAGTTACGTGAAAAACAAAAACAAAAAACAAAAAAATCGTAGGTTTATTTAGGGTAATTATATATATATTTTTTAAAAGCGTTTTATTCAACTTGTACAGATTCTAGAGTCAGTTTGACTCGAAATAGGAGTTAAAACCCTTATGTGCATTTGATTCAACCTATCCGCATCCTAGAGGCAGTTTAAATCCAAATAGGAGTTAAAACATTTATATCCTAGTACGTATTGGACCAGGATTAATTTGCCTCCCAAAAACCCTTAAAAATACATAAATCACAACCCACAATTTTTTTTCAAGAAGTTATAAGATTAGTAAAGAAGAAACTTGATCGAGAGAGAAATTCACAAACTCCAACCATGGCGAAGGAACAGCAACCTGAGGTCCTAAAAGTGCTGGATGTAGCCAAAACCCAATTCTACCACTTCACTGCGGTTGTGATCTCCGGCATGGGCTTCTTCACCGATTCTTACGACCTTTTTTGCATCTCACTCGTCACCAAACTCCTCGGGCGCATTTACTACCACGTCGAGGGCTCAGCAAAGCCTGGCAGCCTACCGCCAAACGTGGCAGCCGCAGTCAATGGAGTTGCCCTATGTGGTACCCTAGCCGGCCAGCTCTTCTTTGGGTGGCTCGGGGACAAGCTCGGGCGTAAGGGCGCTTATGGCATAACCCTAATGCTCATGGTGGGTTGTTCCATTGGCTCTGGCCTCTCTTTTGGTAGCTCGCCAACTTCTGTCATAGCCACTCTTTGCTTTTTCCGATTTTGGCTAGGTTTTGGCATTGGTGGTGACTACCCGCTTTCGGCAACAATTATGTCGGAGTATGCCAATAAAAGGACTCGCGGGGCATTTATAGCGTCGGTTTTTGCAATGCAAGGGTTTGGGATTTTGGCTGGTGGGATGGTGGCTATTGTTGTTTCTTCTATCTTTCGCGCCCTATACCATGCTGACCCCTACTCAGTTGATCCGATTGGATCGACTGTGCCTCAGGCAGATTACGTATGGAGGATTATTCTCATGTTTGGAGCAATTCCTGCCGCATTGACTTTCTATTCACGGATGAAAATGCCGGAGACCCCTCGTTACACTGCCTTGGTTGCCAAGGATCAAACCAAGGCTTGCCAAGACATGGCCAAAGTGTTGAATGTTGAGATCAAAGAGAAACAAGAAGTAGCGCAGCCACAAAACAACAGGTCCTTGAAGTTTGCTCTATTTTCCAAGGAGTTTCTTAGGAGACATGGGTTACATTTATTGGGCACGGCCTCCACATGGTTCTTGCTAGACATTGCTTACTATAGCCAAAACCTTTTCCAAAAGGACATCTTCAGCGCTGTGGGATGGTTGCCATCAGCAAGCTCTATGAGTGCCCTAGATGAGCTGTACAAAATTGCTAGGGCACAAACCCTAATAGCCCTATGTGGCACAGTTCCCGGGTACTGGGTCACGGTCTTCCTCATCGATCACATTGGCCGATTTGCAATTCAGCTAATTGGGTTTTTCTTCATGACTGTTTTCATGTTTGTCTTGGCAATTCCATACCATCACTGGACTAGACCTGAAAACAACATCGGATTTATTGTCATATATGGTCTAACATTTTTCTTTGCCAATTTTGGACCCAATAGTACAACATTTGTTATACCAGCAGAGATTTTCCCAGCAAGGTTCCGGTCCACGTGCCATGGGATTTCAGCAGCTGCGGGCAAAGCCGGGGCGATTATTGGGGCATTCGGGTTCTTGTATGCATCACAGAATCAAGACCAGACTAAGACTGATGCAGGGTACCCACCTGGCATTGGAATGAGGAATTCTCTCATTGTGCTTGGTGTGATCAGCATTTTGGGGTTCTTCTTTACGTTTTTGGTGCCGGAATCGAAGGGAAAATCACTGGAGGAGATGTCAAGAGAGAATGAAGATGAAGGTGATCAAGTGCAGCCCAACAGAGTTGAGGTTACTGTTTAGGAATGCGGTGCATTAGGGTTCGATATTTGTTGTTTTTTTTCCCCTTAGTTTTGCTCTAGTTTCCTTTTGTTCTCAATAATTTGATTGCACAGCTAGAGTAGTATTTTTGAAGTTAGAATTAATGAATGCAAGTTTTTATTTTATTTTATATATGATGTTTTGTGCAACAAGTCATGAAATTTTTATTTTCTAACTTCAAGAACCAAAGTGATCGCTAACGAAAGAAACGTATCAAACAATATATCTTGAAGTATCTATTTATTCGGTCAAAAGATCTGGTCTATCTCTGAACAACCAATGCCAGATGAACCACAGTCAAGCAGAAAGTACTATATCTGATCAGTTTCAACAAGTCATAAAATGTTTGATTTCGTGTATATTTATATATACACGCACAAATTTGGACCACCACATAACTTTTGACCAAAAACAACCTTTTTCTATTATTTGAAATTTCCTTACCCATAAATGAAATGAACCTCATAGACAAAACAGAGGTGAACATGTGGCATGATACCTTTCTTCTTGGAACACTAATATGGTTGGGAGTCTCTCACAAGTCTATATGGTGTACGGCTTATATATAGAGGAAACCCAATCCTATAATAATGGAGTAGCTCGGACCAGTCTAGAAAGTTTAAGCTACTTGTACTAGGCAACAATATATGTATTCAGAAGAAGATGAAAAGTGAAAACTGAACAAAAGTTGTTTGGTAACTGATTTAAGTTTCCAATTTTATGTGAAACTTGGAAATGTAATTTTTTGGGTCAAATTGTGAATTTGAGATCATAGAATGAAAGTACATGTTACAAATAGTTCGTAGCATTTTGTCGGTGAATTTTTTAGAATTATGATGATTTTTTTGGTGAATTTTTCATATGGAGTTCTCGAAGCTTGGACTGGGTATGTGGCCAAACAAAAGAATTGAGCGGCCTAGTCTAAAGTTGGGAGGTCCCAACAACCGAGTTTTGGTAATTGGTGTGTATTTCATGTGTGGTGATGTAAAATTAATGAATGAAATATGAGCGAAAAAAAAAAATTTTGAAAACGAAAACTAAAAACTAAAAATACTTTTCAAGATGTTTTTAAAAATAAGGGTGATTTTGAAAACTATATTTCACTTTTTTGAAAACTATCAAACATGTTTTCAGTTTTCAAGAAAAGTGAAAATGAAATGGTTATCAAACAACCCTTTAGATGTTTCTTTTTCAAAATCTTTAATCAGATCGCCATTTTAAGATGAGGACCGACCCTTATATATCTTAATCCTCTAGAAAATAACCCAATTTTTGTGTTTGTGTATTTTTCTATGATCAATAATTAATTACTATCGCTATTTTCTCAAGAAAAGGACTAAAGCGAGTGATATTTTTAACACACCACAACATTGATGAAAATATGTAGTTATCATTAATTTTATGTATTTCGGATTTTGTAAGATGAAAAGGAAAATGACGTGTCAGGTGATAAACATTATCAGTTAATTATCTGTTGTAATTTTCAATAGGAGATTACAAAGCATTTATGAATTTTCTTTGAAAGCGTACAAGTGATAGGTAATATATGGCCGAGTAGATGCCCACTTCTTCTTCCTTCCTATACACCACAACTAACAAAAAGTAATTTGAAAATATGTCGCAGATAAATACATAATTAAAGTGCCAGATTAAATCGTGACCGTACATGTAATTAGCATGACGCCACTTAAAGTAACATCAATAGTTTGATTTGATGGTGATTTTTCGATGAGTTGTGGTGCAGGTAGCCTGCAAATTTTGACAAACAACATCTGCTTACATAATTATATATACCTATAATTTTCGTAAAAAGTAAAATTTTCACTATTTTTTCTAGTCAACTAAACTACAATTCTCTACCTCGTCACTTTGTAGAAAAAATAACAGGAAAAGGTTGAAAATGTTATTTTTGATGATACAAGGTTAAACCGGATTCATGCATGTGCAATAATTCTTTTAAGCCCGTGCACGAAAAAAACTAGGTTTAAACAATTTGTTCTTGTATTTATTCAGCGCATTACGTTGGTAACGCAAAAGGTTGAAATTCATCGTAAGCATATACGCTATTGTGAGAGCCCGACATAGTATGTCGAAATACACATGACAATTTGCAAGCGTGGAAATTCTTTCTCTTTTCCAATTGGCTCATTTGGACCCTATTTTTATCTCCTTATTGGATGGCTCATATCCTTATGTCTTATTGTCATTTATGGCAGATTTGCTGGCTGATATATATGAGGAACAATGCTCAGCCTCGAATTGGCTGATATGGGGAAGTCTTCGGCTCGGACACGACTCTGGGGATTGGAACTTCTCTCTGTTAAACCTTTATTTGAGCTTGATTTGTAATATCTTCGTTGTTTTACAGGTTGTAGGTCTTAATTGTAGGTGGTTATTTTCTCTATAAAAGATGCTAAGAAAGAGAGAATGTACGAAATGGAAACAAAGCTTTTCTTTAGTTTTTAAGAAAAGAAAGGTTAAGCGATCTATCTACTCCTTCATTGGGATATGTCTTGAGATGAACTCCAGATACGTGTACACGTATCAGGTAAATTCATGTGTTTGCATATTATTGAATGTTTAAATTCAGATTATTCTAAGTTTATGAGTCATCCATTCTCATTCTATTCCTCTGTTAATTTAATCATGCAAAATTAATATGAAGAAACTATAAGGTAGATGCAAATTGGTCTCAATCCTCATAGGTTGGGGGCTTTTGAAGTAAATAACAAGAAACATATATGGCAAAACTAGACAGGATTTGGGGGAATTTTACAACAAGGGCCATTTTACTTACCCAATTTTTACTTAAAACGGGTGGCCCCACAGGCATTGCATTTGCAAGGTTAATAATTTTGGTGCAGTCCATTTCCATTGAAAGATCTTAGGTTGTGAGTTGTTGTGACAGATGTCAAATTAAATTTACTTTATTTTTTCTTTTTGATGCAAAAGTAACACTTGAACCAGTGATAGAATCTTAACCCCATGCATTGCATCTCCATCAAGAACCAGTAACATCAACAAATCAATAAATTAATAAATTAACAATTCATCAACAATAATAAAATCATCAAGCCATACTCTAACATATCACGGGACTGCGTCACAGGGGAACATCGCTCAGGTAAATGCTGACGTGGAACTGGCACGTGCCGGCCTGCACAGTAAAGCGAAAAGGAGCCGAAGCCGAATCTAGATCCGACGACCACATCTTTTCCGTCTAGACCGGGACTTTCCCAATCCAATCCAACGGCTACTACCACATCTTCATTCTCCACCGCGTGATGAAAATCCAACGGTGAAGATTAAATATCACTCCCTCTCTCTCCCCAATGCGGCATCAATAAAACCAAAAGCCCGAAGCCGGTCCAGTTCTCCAGACTCACTCTCTCTCTCTCTTTCCGCTCTGTTTTGAATCTTCAGAGAGTTGGTTGTTTTTCAGTTGGTGCGAACTTGCCCCGGTGGTGGGCCCCAGAGGTTAACTTACGCAGGAGGTGGCTTTTGTGTGTGAGATGGTTCCGGTGGGCTCGCGGCCAGCGACGTTGGTGATAACAATCTCGCGATACAGGAGGTCGGTTTAGAATAACCAGAGAAAGAAAAAGGAAGACTCGATCATCGGACGGTTGGGGTTGAATCAGTCAATCATTCTCTGAAATGGACGGTCAGAAAAGCCAGGCGAAGCTCACGAGGACCCAGTCGTCGCTGCTGCGGTCGTCGCCGACCATCCGATCCTCCATTCACAGCCTCTCTTCGGTGACCGAGGAGGACGTCATCGCCGCCCAGCAGCAACAATACGACGAAGAAGAGCAGAAGCCCAAGAATTACAACCCCGGTTCGACTCAGAAACCCGGTTCGAACCGGATCAGCCACCAGCACCTGGCGATGGCTTTTCTCACCGCCTTCACCCTCTTCAGCTTCTCTGGCTTCTTCTTCTTCTTCTACCTCCGAAGAGAAGAGATACCCACTTCCGAAAATCTCCTCCTGGCTCTGGTCTTTGTCGCGGTCACCCTTTTCTTGGCCAACAAGAACAGGGGCCTGATCAACCACAGCGTATCCGTTCTGAAACACTCCTGGGACGAGAATGCGAAGCGGTTCCGGTTCTGCAAGACGAACGGCGGGTCGAAGCCGGTCCAGTGGTTCATTGGGTCCGACCCGAACCCGAACAAGGCCCGGAAGGAGAAGAAGATTATAAGGGAAGGGGTCGAATTTTACAGCAATGGAGATTTCTACGAGGGGGAATTTCACAAGGGGAAGTGCAATGGGAGCGGAGTTTACAATTACTTTGTGAATGGGAGGTATGAGGGCGATTGGATCGATGGGAGGTACGATGGGTATGGGATTGAGGGGTGGGCTAGAGGAAGCAGATACAAGGGTCAATATAGGCAAGGATCGAGGCATGGGTATGGGGTTTATAGATTCTACACAGGGGACTCTTATGCAGGGGAGTGGTGCAATGGGCAGAGCCATGGCGTTGGAGTGCAGACTTGCTCTGATGGTAGCTGCTATGTTGGTGAATTCAAGTATGGCGCTAAGCATGGCCTTGGTTGCTACCATTTTAGGTAAGTTCTTCAATTCTTGTTTTCGAAATCTTTATTGGGTTGCTTTTGGTTGGATTTGTGGTAACTGAATTTGGGTTACTTTCCTTTTTAGTTATAGTACAGTAAAGATTCATTCTTTTTCCATTTTCTTGATGAGAATTCTTGGGTAGCTTCAATTGGGTTTTCTTGGGTTGCTTGAGGTTTTGAATTTCGTGATTTTGGTTTGACCTGGATTCTTGTGGGATTTACTATTTGTGAACTGTTCATAATGAATAAAACAGTGGAATTTGGTTGTTGTGTGGTTGGTTGGTTTGCAATTAATACATCTTAGTAAGAATCCTTTAAGGTCTCTGTTTTTCAATTATGGCTTCCTTGATGATTTTGTCATTTTCATCTCGAGAATTTCATTTTGTTAGCCAATTTATTTCCTTATGTAGAATGCGTTTAATGGTGTATTTTCGTTTCCTCATTTTGATATTATGCAATTCAATTGTGCACCTCAGTTGTCTGGCATTCAGTTGAATTTGATGCGGAAACTATAAGTTATTTAATACTATGCGTCTTTTCTTGGTTAAATTATTCATGTACTTTGACGGAGGAACCTGACAATGATGATAAATTTGATTTTGCTGCAGAAATGGAGATAGATATGCAGGAGAATATTTTGGAGACAAAATCCATGGATTCGGCGTCTATCATTTTGCTAATGGTCATTGTTACGAGGGTTCATGGCATGAAGGCCGGAAGCAGGGCTATGGCGTCTATACTTTTCGAAATGGCGACACAAGATGTGGTATATGGGATGGTGGCACCCTTAAGCACCCTCTTGCGCCGCTAACGGATGCAGTTGTTCGAGCAGTTAAGGTATTTTATAGTCTCATTCAAACTAGTGCTTAGCACGTTTACCGTTACATGACAAAATGGGTTTGAATAACTAATTCCTTATTCATTCTTTTGTTGTTATGAAATTGCAGTCTGCTGGGAAAGCTGCAGAGAATGCTGTTAACCTCCGGCGGGTAGATGAACATGTGAACAAGGCAGTCATGGCAGCAAACAGAGCTGCCACTGCTGCCAGAGTTGCTGCTGTCAAAGCCGTTCAAAACCGAATGGATGGAAAATTTTGTGATACAAATGTCTAAAAGACATCTTTTGTGGTAGTGTAAATTTTACTAATTTTAAGTGCTTTCGATATGTCAACCCGGTGGGCAAAAGCTCATCGGAGGTTGAGAGAGAGTGAGAGAGTGAGTGAGGGAGCATGTGTTTGAGGCTTCGATCATCACACTGTAACTTGTAAATACACCATGTAAATCAATGGAAGATGAAAGTTTCAGAGAATTTTTGGCCTTTTTCCTTTCTGTTGTTTGTGTATTTGGAATCAGTAGTGGCTTGTGGGGTTCTTCTTTCTGCATGAAGTTACATTATTGTGCTCTCTAGACCGCAATAATGAGATCAATTGCTTGATCCCAATTTGTCTCTTATTCTGTAACATCATCATCATCATCATCAACAACTTATCTGCAACAAACGAGAAAAAAAACAGCCTTATCTTCAATTTGGGGACCTCACAACCATTGGAATGCAAACTGTACTTGCTCACCCCAATATATCCATCTCTGTCTGTCTCTGAGCCTTAGGAATGTATCTATCTGTCTTTCAAATTTTGATCCACTGAACCTAAATTGGCAGGTAAAATAAAGCTGAAGTGAAGAACGTATCTATCTGTCCTTCAAAATATTAAATATTAGATATTGTAAATCTAAACAATATTTGACTTTCAATTGTCCTAATTCAAGTAGTTAAGAACAATGCTAGAGTCATTTGTAGGTGAATGCTAGTCGTTGATACACGAACAGTGGTTAAGGATCGCTCACTGATTCATAACAACTCACTTGTTCACTGATCTAAAGATTATAAGCCTCAGTGAGAGTGTTTGTCTGGTAAGACATTTCCTCATATGCATATATTCCTTTCTTTTCAATTTATAGATATGTTTGTGCTAGCTCAACCTTTTCCGTACAAAGAAGTTCCCGACCAATTCATAGCCATACCCTTATGACAGAAAATGTCAAACAAAGAAGTAACGTGAGAAGATGGGAAAGATCAAGGCACCATAACTGATCACACTATTCCACTATGCCAAGTTGCCAACACCACCACCCCACATATGGCCAAAAGTGACCCTTACTCAAAACACCCATCTCAACCCTCATCTAAAAACTCTTTTTTCTTCTTTTTTTTTAAAATACTCAGTTCGTTATTTGTAAATCACAATTTGACATATGCTCATAATTTTATTTATTTATTTTATATTTATAATAAGTTTTGTATCTAACTATAATTCATAAGAAATAAGTAATCGATCAGTTTATAATATAAGGGTCCCAAACAATGTGACAAATAGATGAGTCCTTACTTGAATTGGCGGGACTATCTTTTTGAGCAAGAACATAATTTACTAGAATTCCGATAGGCTCAACACAGATTTGATTAAATTAATGCTAAGTAGCCATGTGCAGTCCTCATCCAGTAGGATAATGTTAGGAGGTTGCAATATTTTTATACGAAAATAGCACATCATGTGGGGGTGGTGGGTGGGGCTCTTTGTCCTGGTGTAAAAATCTTTTAACTTTTCATGCTTGCTGGATCCACAATCTCTGTTGCATCCAATATAAAAATGAACCCAAAAGACCAGAAGAAGAAGAACTTTCTCTGTTTCTTTTTATTTCTTTTTTTCAAATTTTAAAATATAGTACGTGAGATTCTTTTTCTCTTTGCTTTGTTTATTTTTGTCACAAGGGTAATAATACCCCCTCTCCAGATTCAAATGTCTTCTTAGGTTAATTTTCTAACAACTCCCACATGCATTATTTCACAAAAGAGAGAAAAAAAGTCACTATTTTTCAAACATTTTTAAAGGGGTTGAATTTTTTACAATCTTTGACCAATCCTCTAGGGTTTTGGTTGTTAAAAAAATCCCAATGGATAGGAGCTACATCATCCCTGACCTAACATATATGCTGCTAGCCTGGTTTTCATTAATGGTGGGGATTTGGGAGAGAGAGAAAGCTACAATAAGATTATGCTTAATTGTTAATTTATTGTTTTTTTTTAATCTCTCGGAGTATGTTATGTCTCTCCCATTGTTATTTAATAGGCTCCCATCTGGGTGTGTCATAATTTGGTCCACATATAGTTATAAAATTGCAAATTTTCTTCTTTTGGTTTCCTTGGGAGGGCTCAATTTCTGACCCACTGTGGGAAGAGATTGAAATATTATATATGCATCTCCAGGTCTTTGTTTCTTCCTTCATTTTGAACCAATAATCTAGACTTCTATAGTTTCCAGTCAAATTTTCTTTGGATGAATCCCCAGAAAAGTGTTTTGTTCAAGACTGAAGTGCCTGTGTAGTTAGTGGGTTCATGCCAATAATCAAATCACAGAAAATTAAAATGCCAAAATTTTGAATGACCGTTATCAAGTTGAAAGCTCGAATTTTTTAATCTCAACTGATGTGATAGTGTTTGATTTATAATATATGAACTTATTACGAGCCGATTAAATCTGTCGTTACGTAATTAAAATTTGAGAAAAGTTGTGATGGATATTAGTTTTAGTATCCTAGATCTTCCTTTTTTGCTTTACTATTTTCTCTACCTCACTTGTTGATGTTGAAAGTTTAAATAGTAAAAATGCATGTGGATCTTAACTATTAGCTTTATTATATTCTAACATTTATTCTTTTGTATCTAATAAGACATGGGTCAAGTCTTGTTTTTGTATTCTAACCAAAAGGTATGTTCAAATCTACATCTCAAGATCATATATGATCTCAAGTACATTACTGGGTAAGAATAGGACATAGAAAACCTACAATGCTTATAGACGAAGGGAAAAAAAACTATGAGATATTAAAAGGGAGAGGGACCCTCTTAAGCATGGAGTGGTGTTCATGGCAAAACTTCCTCTAGAAAGCTTTTCAGAGATTTTCCCATCAGATTCTGTAATATATTTTTTTTATAACAATGGACAAGATATGAAAGGCATGTCTGGTTCATGCATTGATGATCCATTATCACACTGAGCAATCCTCAATATCCATGTCCCCCTCAATGTCATGATTTCTTTATAATGTTTGAATAATAATCTTGGTAATAAATTCCTTACTGATAAATTTGACCTTTCTTTGGGAAATTGCATCTTCGATTTGGTCAATCAGTCATCTCATAGGTAGCTCATCTTTAAGTATCATGAACTTATTCTGCAAACCGTACAATAATACAAAATGTGTGAACCTTTTTCTTTTCTTTTTTTGTCTTTGGAAACACACAATGTACATCATCATCTTGGTCAAAACTCAACAGAACATGAACCAGTAACTTTACTCATACAAACTTCATTTTTCTTTGTTACTTGTTCAAACAATGGAAATGGTGAGAGTTCAGCTATTTTAGGGTAGGTGTAGGTGTGAAGCTATAAGTCGCAACTAACTTCAACATCATCTTACTTGATCTTTTAGTTGGGAAAAAAATTATCTCTTTCACGTTAAACCTTCTTATTCATATTTCACACATTTCAACGATATGATGTGTGAAATTAGACATTCAAGTATTTCTTCTTAATAAAATGGTCGAATTTGACGGAAAAACATACATATACCAGTGCACGTTAATTGAGTGACTACTCAAGTAGTCTGTTTTGAGAAGAGGAATATATGGTAAGTACCCCTCTCCAAACTTGAGTCTTACTTTTGACCAATTAGTGACGGGTTAGCTGCCCACCTGTTGTAGCAAAATCTTAATGATTAAATTTGTAATACAAAATCCGTAATATAGAAAAGATTTGTGCACATAACTTTGTCTTGTAATTTTATCTACATGCAAATTGCAATAGCAATTGATTGATTTGAGAAAGTGCCACGTTCAGCGAACACTCTTTAGCTCTAAACAGCAATTTCCAAAACGATGATGTATAAGTCATACGGCAAGTGCCATAGTTGTAGCAAGAGGTATAATTGCAGTGACAAAGAGAAGAAAGAAGAAGAATTATATGAATTATAAAATCAATTAATGTCCATATCAGCTTCTCCATTCTTGTTTGACTCCAAATCAACCACACCATGATGTAACCTACATCTTCTTTTTGGTAAAGGACATTTCTATAATGGAGTGGCCAGCTAGTGCGTTTGGTTCCACAAGTAGCTTAGCCTGCTCTCAGAACAATTTCCACACAAAGTAATGTTTCGAAGGATAGATTGGAAACCCATGTTATCTTTTTGCTGGTTTTGTAACTTGGCTGCCATATGTAATCAAAAAGTGTATTTGTTGCTTTTATAAATTTGAAATGGAAATGGTATCTTTGCCATGCAAATGGCTTAATATGACAAAAGCTTATATACTATCACCTTTTTCTTTAAAGTTTTAAACTAGTGGTGCTTACGCTAACTTTTTCTTTTTCTTTTTCCTCTTGATCAAATATTGGGTTGCATTTGTTTGTTGTTGATACAAGCAATATTGAAAGAGATGGGTTTTCTCACACATACATTGTCAAGGTATTATGAGGTTCGAATATGAGACTACTAGATCTGCAGATCAATGCCCTTTTTCACTGGACTAGAACCCATTAACAATATTGGATTGCATTTGATTTCTAATTTTCTACCATAACTTTATACACAAACAAAGGTACCTGTCCTTATACACCAAAAGAGAGGAAATTAAAAGAAAAAAATATGTGAGAGAGAGAGAGAGAAAGAGATGTGACGAACATATCAAAGCATGACCTTGCTCTAGTCTCTTAGAGTTGCCTTCAAATTTCAAACACCAAAAAGGTCCTGAGTCTCCCGACCTTTGATCTTCAAAACATGCTAGCGGGGTCCCATGCAAACACCTAAACAAATTTGACTTTGAAACCTCTCTTGTGATTTAATTAAATGCTACACCGTAAAAGGAAGTTGCAAATATATATATATATATATATATACATATATCCTATTGAAAGCCAAATGTGACGTTTTAAACTGTACTTGGTCATTGGGAAATTTATGGAACAAGTTGTGAGAGGTTTTAGTCACCTAATCCCTGTCTTCTTTTTTGACTTATTAGTGCCTACGTGTTTTTTTTTGGCTCAGAATTAGTGCCTACGTTGTTTCTCTTTGTTTGGATCCTAGTTTTTAAGTTTCTTTGTCTTTGGTCATTATCAAAGACAAATGTCCACATCAAAAAATCTCAAAACTTTGAGTTAAATTCGTAACCTACACGTTAGTAGGAGGATACGACGTGAGATACTTGTATAATATTGTGATAATTCGTTTTTAGAGATATGATGAGATTTTTCTATGAAAATGACAAGTTCAGAAATTAAATATTTATATGTAGAATATAATAATATTAAAAAAGGTCTTGGACTACGCCAACTTATATATATATAATTACTTAGTTTAGTTAATTGCATATTGTAAATATCGCACACGGGTTCAAGGGAGTTTGCAACACCTAACACACGCTAATACGTCATGAATGAGGTGTTAGTTGGATGGCCATACCTTTTGGTGTGCTCCCAAGTGGTATTGGGTTCAAACCCTCCATAGTGGTACCCGTGTGTGTGAGTTTTCCCCTCTCCCCTTTCCCAACTTTGACCCCCAAAAAAATACGCATGCCATTATGTCATTTAATGTGTATATATAAATTCAAGAATACTCTCCCAAAAAAAAAAAACACATGATATGCACATGTTTTTATTATTATTTTCTATTTCATGTTGAAATTCATTTCTCCAACTATAGGGTTGAATGAAATGAAAGGGCACCATATAGGTGTGATGGTCCTGCCGTCCAACTTGAATAGAATTATTGATGGAACATTATATTTAAATTCAAATTATGTATTGAATTTTATGAGAAATCGTATTCAAAATTTATGGTTATCATGAAACTTTGTCAAAGGGTTGGTTTGCATTATTCAAGTGTACCTTCATTAAATATATATATATATATATATATTTCCTTGGTGTTTACTTGGGAAAGAAGCTATACAGGGTCAGTGGGAATATATAAAAAATATTTATTAGGTTTTTAACTGTAGAGGTACCTAAACTTTATCTCGAGTTTCAATTGAGTCCCGGAACTTTTTTTTTAGGCAATTGCATCCTTTAACTCCACAATTAGTTGTAATTAAGTCCTACTGTCAATTTGATTGTCAATTTAAGGGTTAAAATCATCCATTTAGATTAAAACATTTTTTTAAAAGTTTGCAATATGAAAAATCAACTAAAGACATGTTGTCAAAAGTTAGAATTACCCCTCAAATAAATAGCTGAATTGACGGAATGTAACTGTAGGACTTAATTGCAACTACTTGTGGAGTTAAAGGATGTAATTGCCTCAAAAATAAAATTATGGGACTCAATTGAAACTCGAGATAAAGTTTAAAGACATTTATAGTTAAAAACCCTTATTTATTTATGATGATCATGCATTCAAAAACATGCATGAGATTGTATGATAAAAATAATTATTGTTCCCAATGAATAGAAAGATAATTATCTTATTGTCGACCATTCCTCTACATGTTAATTCTTCTTTTGGTAAAAATAATAATAATAATTAAACAAGTTGGGGAAAGAAAAAGTAAAATAATAGAACTGAACCAAGAGCAATGATATTCGTTTTGGACAGACTTTATATAATCTGTACAGATGAGTGCACTAATCTCTAATTATGCCATTGTTTGGGTTCATAATTAAGCTCACTTTTATCTCGTGGTTGCGAACAGTGAGGTGAGCATGACTTGTAACTTTCCACTGAATAATGTGATTATTAAGGCTGAATTTAATTAATCTTTTTGTGGTGAAAATAGGGCTGAATAGGCGTGGGCACGGTCCGGTTTGGACCGGTTTTGTCTAAAAAATGGAACCTGAACCGAAATTGCAGACCGGTTCGGTTTGGACCGGTTCTGCCAAAAATCCAAATAGAAATCCGAACCAACCCGGACCTGTCCGGTTCCGGTTCGGTTCCTGCGGTTCCGGTTTTCGCTGGGCCCAAAATTTTATTTTTTACATTTTTTCCAGATCTGCCCAAAATGCATTTATATACTAAAATACCCAAAATTTGAGCTTCCATCAAGCTTTCAACACATCAAAATGAATCCAACTTTAATAAAAATACAATCCAACTTCAATCAAACCTCAACAACATATAAATTACAACCCAAATTCAATCAAACTTTAGCAAAATAAATTCCAAAATAAATTACAAGCCAAATAAAACCCAAATAAAACCCAAATTCAATCCAAATATATGTTACAACTCAAGTTCAATCCAACTTCATTAAATTCCTCCTTAACATTGAAAAGTAGCTTGAGCACACTTGGTAGGTGTGGATGAACTCATAATATCTACATAAAAAAATATAAACCCATTAAAACATTAGTCAAACATACATATTATATAGTACATTAATAAAGCACATAAAATTACAAAGACATACCTAATTCAATCGATTCATAGAACTCCATCTCTTGAATTGTTGGCTCATATTGTAACAGAGGACATTTATCCACAAAAAACAACTAAAAAATATGCAGAATTTCTGCAAAACATCAAAATCTGAGAGATAGACAGAGAGAGAAATGAAGAATACCTCAAAGAGTGGCAGAAAAGCTGCAAACTGCTCCAGAAATCTTTTGCTGATCTGCACCAACTGCTGCCAATTCAATTTCCTAAATCAATGAATTGTAGTAAAGCATTGTAAGTACTAATAACAATTTCAGATTCACATGGTAATGCCATATTACAACCAATAAAATATTAACAATTTCAGAAATATTAACAATTTCAGATTCAATCTCGCAAACAAATTGAGCAAGTAAATTTCAGATTCACATAAGCATTGTAAGTACTAATAACATGTCTTAGCAATGCCTTAGTTTCCAAGTTATGAGTTACAAGTTTAAACAAGCCATTAAAACTTGATCCCTAAAACAGAGAGAAAAAAGAGAAAAAAAACAAACCATTAAACAATACTTCAATATACCATCTCCTGCTGATTTAGGGATCAAGGTTTATGATTCAACTCTCAAATCGTCGAGAGCTGAACCCAAGGCTACACCATATTATTATGTATAAAACTTAATGTGCTGTAGTTTAAACCATCAGGTTTTATTCATTTATAGAGTAGAGCACTGAGGTTTCTTGTCAGCAAAAATGGAAATTTACCCAATTCTTGAAGGAAGGGCACTGAGGTTTCTTATCAGCAAGAATGGAAATTTACAAGTCCTGGGTAAAATTATTACATTAATAATCCAATTTGAAATACACTATGTACTATTTTTTTTCCTTAATCATGAACAGAACAGCAGCCATAAAAAACCAAACCACAACCCAGCAAACAATAACAAAGCTAAGAACTAAACTAAACTTGGCAGCATAACAATCAGATATTAAATAAATTGAAGAGTTGAATCATACCTGACAGAGAGAAAGAGAGGTAAATAAAATGAAGAGATGGCTGCGAACTGCTGTGCTGAATCTGTGAAGAATATAACATTTGGAGTGAGCCACAGATTCAAAGGGGAAAAGGAAAAAAAAAAAAACGAAAAAACGAAAACAAAATCTGACCTGTGATGGCGGCGACTGAGAGAGATGGCGGCGACTGAGAGAGGTGGCGGCTCTGAGAGAAGCGAAGGCTGAGAGGGCGATGGATGACAGAGAGGATTGCCTGAGAGGGATTTTGCGCAGAGAGGATTGTTGGCGCAGACAGAGCTTCTGTCAGAGAGGATGAGAGAGAGGAAGGATGAGAGAGAGGTAGGTTTGGCTCAGAGAGATGATGGCTGAGAGCGGTTTGGCGATGGTGCACACAGAGCCTCTGGTTTCGGCGGCTGAGAAGGAGAGAGCTTAGAGGTTTGGAAGGGAGGAAAACGAAGACCAAAATGAAAAAACCCTAAGTCACTTAGTCAGCGTTTTTTTTTTCGTGTGATTCTATGTGTGCTCACCTTTGGTAGCAGCATACACACCCAATCAACCTTAGCCACATATGAAAATATTAAATAATTTCAAATATAAATATATATAATATAAAAAATATATATATATTAATTTTATTGGACCGGTTCGGATTGGACCGGTTCTTTAGTATGAAAAACCGGAACCGGAACCGGTCTGAACCGGTTCGGTTTGGATTGGACTCGGTTGTTGACTTTTTCGGTCAACACGGTTTTTTTCGGTTTTTTTCGGATTGGTTTGGTTCGGTTTTGCGGTTTTGCGGTTCCAATGCCCACCCCTAGGGCTGAATAAATTTGTGACCTAAATGAAATTAGCACCGTCTTTACTGGGCTGGATATAGAACAACGGCTTAATTAAGCCCATTATGGCCCATTTTTAAGTCCTTGACCCACACATAGAATTCATCATGGGCCTATGGTCCATTTTAGTGTGATGAAATACAAAATAAATTCGAATCAAGATATTGGGATCATAACTTGACCCAGAAGTGTTACAAGTCTCTCTTTTCCCTTTGGAAAATCGAAATCAAGCAAAATTCCCATGTTGTATCCCAACCGTAAGTTTTTGTTCCTTACATGCTAGTAAAGGGTTTTTTACTGAAATGGTCCCCCAACTATTGCTCTAGTATCATTTTGGTCCACCAACTAAAATTTTCATTTCAATAGTCCTTCAACTCTTTATTTGGTATCAAATCGGCGTGTGTGGTGGCTAGGGTTTTTTGTGAGGGCTGTTAATGGGGGTGGGACAGATAGGGGGTGACGAGGGAATTGGGGGGTTTTTTTTTTTCTGTTGGTAAAAAGTCCAATTTACCCCTAAATTTGGGGCATGTGTTGTCCACGTGATCCAATTTAACATAAAATATTACATAAAGACCATTTTGATACCAAATGAAGAGTTGAAGGACTATTGAAATGAAAATGTTAGTGGATCAAAATGATATTGGAGCAATAGTTGAGGGACTATTTCAGTCGAAAACCCTGTTAGTAAATATAGGGAAGTTAGTAATTGGAATATGTGCTAGTAAACATAGGAAAGGACTCAAAATACATTTACTCCTCATTTTACCTTTAGAGTAAGTAAACATGCCATAAGAGCACTTCCACCCATTTGCCATGGCAAGTGGTAAGGGGAGGTAAGGGCATATACTATTCACATGAATAGTATCTTCCCTTGCAAAAAGTAAGATGTGTTTCCACCCATTGCCATGATAAAGGGCAAATACTATTCAATTTTCATCTTTTTTTTTAAAATTAAAAATTAAAAAAACCTTAACAATTAATTTGGAGAAGATTTTCGGAGTGAAGAAAATTTTGTGTACAAAGTGAAAAATAATAGAAGGCGAAGAAAATGTATGAGGATTTGGTGTTGAAAGTGATCAACATTGGTAGGTATTTATAGATAAAAATTCCAGAATTTTTTGGTAATTTTTAAAAAAAAATTCAATTTTTTTTCAAATTTGTTTAGCCTAAAAAAATGGCAGCCGTTGAATTTGAGGGAAAAAATGATTGGAGCAACCAGAACACGCTACGTGGCATGTTACCATTGGTGGACATCAGGGCTGACGATAGCCTGGAGCGCACGGTAATTCAAATCACGCGCTAACGTTAAAAAAAATTTGAATTTACGTGCTGACATCAGGCTGGCGTCAGCGCTGATGTCAATTGCCTTCGGGCTCCAACTCGGGCTGGCCCTGTCTTGTGGGACCCACGGCTTGCATGGGCAAGCTTGGCTCGCTGGAAGCTCGCGCCTGGGCTTAGGCCCTATCCTGCCAGGGCTGGGGGCAATGGGTTGAGTTGCTCTAAATGAATAATCGGAATCCGAGAATAGTATACACTCGCAATGCATATAGACTCATATGCGTAGGCTAATATCCTTTCCACGAAAGTTAGGAGGCCTTTGCATGCCATGCAGAGAGATTGAGGCCTACAAAATAACTACACAAGGTGCTAGAAAATCAGATAAGAATAATATAGCAAAAGGGACTTAAAACATCAAACAAGAGGCCCAAAGCATAAGAATATCCAAATTCCCTTCAATCCAAATTTTTTTGTTTTAATTTTATTTATAAGAATCCCCCCTCTCTCATACTAGGAAACCTCATTTGCATCATTTTGCATCCATGATATTATTGATACCCAATATCTCACTCATCCCTTTCTTTGTTACAACGAAAGTGTGAACCCTGTACAAACCCATAAAGAAGCAAACTTGATGCATCAGAATGCAGAGCAAGAAAGAAAAGAAACAAAGAGGATTGCTTTGTGTACCCTAAAAGCCATTCTTTGTTTTCACTTCTACTCATACATCTTCAATTTCCCATTTGATAGTTCCAAATAAAACCCCATCTGAACAGAACCACCTAATACTTTTCAATCTCCTACCTCTCCCAATCAATCATGTCTCTGAGCCCACCTCCCGAAAGAGATATTGACATCAACAATGGCAGCACAACCTACCAGCTCTACTGGTGCTACCATTGCAATCGAACGGTGAGGATCACCTCCACCACCAACCCATCAGAGATAGTCTGCCCTCGTTGTTTTGGACAGTTCCTCTCGGAGTTTGACATGTCAATCAGGCCTAGAGATCTCCTCGACTACACCAACTTCGATCCTTCCCCAGAAGCTCGTTTGCTGGAAGCACTTTCTCTCATGTTCGACCCTCCTATGGGGGCTTTCAACCATGGATTGGATGACCCAGAAGCAGATGCAAGAGAACGTCCCTGGTTTTGGCGACGCCAACTTGGTCACGACGGAAGAGGTATGGGTACGTATAGTTTGAATATGAACAAATTCAATGGTGATCATACACCTACTATGAAAAAGTGCGTTCCACAAAATAAATTGAGAATTGTTATTAGCACTCCAAAAAAACTCATTAGGAACTTCTTCATGAGTTTGTTATAAAATGTTTGACTACAAATTTTTTCGATATTTAATTATTTATTTTAAACAGAAGCTGAAACTCAAGAGTCGAGGACAAATAGGCGCAGGCGACGCAACCCTAGCTTTGATGGTCGAGAGAATTGGGACCCAGAACCCGAACCCCGTGCTCGAAATCGTCCTAGGACTTGGATTATAGTCCGTCCCATCGGGGATCTTCCTAGTTCAATGGGCCCCACTCCCAGATCACGAGAAAATCCAATACTACCAGTGCCACGTGGAGTCGATCTTGAAAACTACTTTTTTGGGTCGGGTCTCCAAGGACTAATCGAAGAGCTGACCCAAAACGACAGGCCCGGCCCGTCTCCAGTACCGGAAACAGTAATCAACGCATTACCAACAGTGAAAATCACAGAGACCCATTTGAGAAACGACCCTTGTTGCCCAGTTTGCATGGAGGAGTTTAAAGTTGGCGCAGAGGCGAGGGAGTTGCCATGCAGTCACATATACCACAGCGACTGCATTGTTCCATGGCTGAGGCTGCACAACTCTTGCCCAGTTTGCCGGCTTGGGATTCCAGTTTGTGGCGACGGGTCAGAGGAGTCGGAGGGTTCGAATAATGAGAGGAGTCGTCGGAGGTGCTTGAGTTGGAGTAGGCTGAGGTCTCTGTGGCCATTTCGAGCAAGGTATAGAAGAATTCAACCACAGGGGGGTAATGAGCAACATGGTGCTGCTACTTCTGCTTCTAGAGTTGGTTAGTGTTGAATTCCCCAAAAGCTTATTCTAACAAATCATAATCAAACTACGAGTTTCATTCATGATTGTGATGTGCTTGATTTGTATATTGTTAGTTTAGAGTATCTGTACCTGTTACTATCAAAAAAATAATAAAGCTATTGCAACTCTCATTTCTTCGAGTCCATGTCTCATCTCTACTTTATTAGAAATAAACTGTTTTTTTTTTTTAAACGACAGCTTTTGTTAGTTTAAAATGCCTTCAATTTGATGATAAAGGTGGCCATAATTCATTCTTTACGGAAGCTTTAAACTAACAAATGCAAATTTGCACATATTCATTCTTCATGCTGAATTCAAGTTTCGTTGCAGCTGAGCCATGGTGGCGTTCTTGCACTATTCTCTAAACCCGAAGTGGCTGTCTAATTACTCTGGATCTGGACAACATTACATCAGAGATTCATGTTCCAATAATTTTGGAGGCTCTTGGCGCTCACCTCTATCTCTCAGGTGAGCAGAACAATATAACCACCAGCACACATTTATGTTTCAGAATATTGGAATTATCACACACAACAGAAGCAAGGGCTTCCCAAAACTTGCTTAAAAATCAAACTGGCCCCGTGTTTAACCCATAATAACTTATTCAGCAGGAGCAGACTGGTCCTTCCCATCGTAACTGACACTCAGCACTGCAGCAATAACCTTAAACTTTTCACCTAAATACCCTGTATATAAAGCTCTGACTATTTGTCTGATATTGTTGTGAATGTCTTAACTATGTAAGTAATTAGATGTACAGAAACAACAGATATACATAGATTCATGTTCTAATCTTCCAAATATGCTGTTTTGTAATTGAAAAAAAACATAAATAATTTTGAAAATGAAGCATCCCAGACAGTTAAGATGGTTATACCTATTCCATCGAATGTAGTAAAGAATATTTAGTATATCAGATCATAAAATTGATTGAAACCTGGAAGGAACATTGGAACAGTTTGATGCTGAACTCTAAAACAATCATCAATATGTACGCTTTGCATGATGGTGCACACCAGCATGAAACCCTTCAGTATATGCTGAGTTTTTGAATGTCATCTGCAAAAAAAAAAATGATCTTGTGATCATGGATTTGAACAATTCTTTCAAAAACTTCAGAATTGGGCATGCACCAATGACAGTAAACAGCCATGCCTCAGCATGTAATCCATGTGCTCTATAAAACTGCCATTACACACTAAGAGCTTTTAATTAATAGGCAATAAATGCTTCAGAATGGAGCATTCAACCATCAAAGCAAAATACTTACAATGGTGCTCTCCAACTCTGCACGAAGATGGCTTCTGATACTATTTGATATTGCAGCTCCCAACTGTGCTCCATGTTTCTTAATAGTCTCCTCAGTGGTCTGCATGACTTGATTCCATGAGCCAAACAAAGTAATGCAAAAGTTGACACTCAAGAGAACCATAGTATTTTTCTAACCTCTGAAAGCAGTAATGCAGATGTTTTATCCAGTAAATCTTCAACCAACTTTCCAACATCTGTTACGGACTTTGATACATGAACACCATTGACTGGTTTGTCCTTAGTATTTTTTGCATTAGTGGATGGCTTAGTAGCATTTGCTGCATCACGAAAGAATATTTTACTGGTTAACATGAATAACAAAAAGGAAACACAATCTATACATACCCAGAGTCCCTTAACAAGAAAATGCTAATATTTTTTTAATAGAATAGAACAATATTGACAAGTATAATTCATCCGGGCCAGCCTTACAGAGGAGAAGTTAATCTAGAATCAATTCTCATTCTATTTCTACATATCTACAATGAATTGCACTTTTTCTTGATATACCTGTACTTGTCGTTGACTTGTTACTGACCGAAACTGGATTTTCGATGGAACCTTTTGAGGAACCTGCTGCTTCTGGAGGATCGGGCAACACTGTGGAACCGGATGGAACAAGAGAAGCAAGATCTGGCGGTTGATCTTTCCCAACTGAAGGGTTAGCCTGCATGAGCCGAATAATGTTTGAGGAAATGATCTAGTGTTCCTTAAACATTACTGACAAACTTAGTTCTAATTACCTCCAAGTCAACATATGAGGGGTCTCTCCCAATTGATTTAAGGAACTTATCGAGATCATGGGTGCTAAGCGCTGGAAACAGAAAATTTGGCATGAATCAGAGATAAACTTATTAAGAACAATAACATAAAATATTCATACTGAGTGCAGTTTCTGAAAAATCACACTTTCTTTTTTCTTTTAAAGATGTGGGTGACATGATTAAAAATTAATAAATCAACAAATTATACCAGAATCAGAAAGTCTTCACAAACTATATATATATATAATTTTATTTTATTTGAGTAAAAAATGAAAATCCTGACACACAACATAGTAATAAAATGTAAATTCTAATCAAGGATGAAAAGCATAAGTTAACAAAAATGGAATGTTTCTCTAACACAGGAATTAAACCACAATAATTAAAACAATAAGATCAGGAGAAACTTTACAATTGAAAGTGTGTTCCTTGCCTAGACTATTCCTAACCTATCCCAAATAACGACTCATCCAGCTAATTTCCTGCAATTGACTTGGAACATCATGCTCAATCTATAAGAGACATCCAAGGTAAGACAATACGCATAATAGATATGAGGTTTATAAAGTGAAGAACCCACAACTAAACTAGTAAACAACATGAAAGTTCATCAGAATATACGAAAGAAGAGAAGACAAATATATCATTTTCGCTCATCAAAACCCTTATCACTTACAGATTGATGTGTCATTCGACAATGGGTGGAAGAAGCAATGTTCCTGACTTTTAAATTTTTGATCCAACAACAGAGAGACATGCCTTCACCCCAAAAAAAAAGACAGAAGTCAACAAAAGAAAAAGATATGAAAAAAAGGAGTAAAGTATCAACATGCACAGGCTAAATAACATTAACTCCGCTGGAAAGAAAGTTATTCCCACCACCTAAAATGGTAATGCTGGTCATGGAATATTTTCCCGCAAAATCAAAATGGTCAGAATTACGACTTTTATTCAGTCAATTGTTGATTAATGTAAAATTACATAGGCAAAACAACATCAATCAAATGGTAAGAAGTAACTGATTCAAATCATTTCACAAGCTTTATAAGTTCAAGGCCAAGAGTAACAAATGATAATGCGTGAATGAAATATCAAGAAGAGAACCATATATAATTTTAATATCTTAATTAAATGAAAGAGTAATGTATACCGTGCAGATTCATTCACCAGCGAAAAAGGAGTAACACAACCCAGTGGGACCTTGCAATAAGAAACAGAATAGGAAAGGAAATTACTTATTACATGACATTTTTTGTAATAGCATATCTCTTTTTGTTTTTTTAAATATACATATGAAATATAGCCAATAAATTCAAAAGCATAAGCTGACATGCCAGAAGATCTTAGAAATCAAAGAATCAATATCATTTTTAATCTGATTATATTGAATATTAGCATATGCCAACCTGAAGTAATTCTCCGAGTGCTTCTTCAGGAGCCATTCTCAAACCACCTTTTCCCAAACCAAGCCTTATAGATAGAACTGCTCAGCTTTCAAGTTGTAAATAAAGCTTAGAAATGTTCAGGCACACTCCAAATGGTACATAAGTAAAAAATCATTTATATGATAGCTCAGAACCACTAGTTTGTGACATTCAAAATGCTGATACATAACACAATGATCAGAATCAGGAATACGTGCATACCTTTCAGATCTACTTTAGTATCTGCCAAAGCAGAAACAATATAGAACCTGTTCTTCTTGTCCTGCATTTAATTAAGAAACAAAAAACTTTAGGTGCTGTTCCGCACAGTGGAGAATGGAAGAGAACAAAAACTGCAAAATTTACTATTATGCAATGCAAATGCTGTTTCCCAAAGTATTAGAATACGATACCTTCAAGAATAAATTTTTACTCAGTCCACCTCCCAGATGTCCAACATATTTCGCCTGATGGAAAAATCATATGCTTGCCTCAGAATACATAAAACAATTGACACAAAAAGATGGAAGATAAATTTTTTTCCCCCTTTCTTTTATCTTCTTTTACCTGAGCCTCAACTGTCAAAACAACAGGATGTTCATACTGGGAAAAACCAATTTGAAGCTCCTAACAAAACCAACAGTATAAGTTAGTTCCAGGAAATTAAAAGAGATGCAGCAGTTAAAGTTTAAAAACATAGCCATACGCAACAATGCAAGCACATTCTAGTATCAGAAAACAATTTTCTCTGTAGTTTCTCCACTAAGTATCACATTGTTACCAGACGCTTATATCTTATGATTTGATATACTCTGAAACTCAAAGACATTGAAGCAACCACAGTAAATAGAAACTATTGCAAGCTATGAAATTGTTTATCATCACAGCTAAACAAGGCATGGAAGAGTGCTTGGCAAAAATATGGAATTGTAATAACTTTCACTATTCTTCACAAACTTCATCTGGGTTCTTTTGGTTAACACTCAATATATGGCCTATCACATAAATTGTAAAGAATCAAAGACGCCCATCAATGACTGTGACTATTCTAATTCACCTCGAATATTGAACTCTTACGCAAAGCAAAGAATTCCCAGATCAAATTCAATGGCATAGTCCAATATACAGAGAAGTACACTAAAATGAAACACCCAGAGAGAGAGAGAGGGGGAAGGTAGAACCTTTAAACGAGCAAGCAACTGTTCCTTGGAAAGACCCATAAGTGCTTCACCGGTTTTGCAGAGCCAAAGCCAAACCAGAAAGAGTTTGCAAATAGAAGACGGCGATGAGGCGCAGAACCAGATTGTGTGCTTGAAGGCTTCTTCTCTTTTTGTTACTCGAAAAACTGAGAAAGTAATTGGTGCTCTTAACTCGGAGTCGGGTTGTCAAGATTAATCAAATGGGTTCCTGGATTGGAATTTGATGAGAATTTAGGCCCCGGAAAGGCTACAATCAATGAGGAGGGTGCCCAAGCCCAATACAAATGCTTCTGCGTTATGGTTTTGTTTGCTTAACAAAGGCCTCAAAGAGCGTGGGCCTTTGAGCTAGAGCTTGTTCATCTCATTAGATGCAAGCGATATTGGAGGATCGAGGATTCAAACACATAATCTCAATTTCAGGTACAACTGCTCTTAATCACTTGAGTTACAAACTGTTTGTTAGATCACTGTAAGTAAATAATTAATAATATTATTTCTCATTTGTTATTACTTGCTTAATTTCTTTACACTCAATCTCTTAGATTATTAATAATTAATGTGTTGTTTTGGATGCAAATAGACCTTTGACTGAACGCGTTAATGAGCTGGGCTTTGGGGTGAAAAGCTAAACATCATTTTCAACGCGTCAAATATATCAAATGAGCTGTATGAGTAAGCCATGTATGCATTGAGTTTAGCTAAGCATAGAACACCAGTAATGAAATGCGCAAGGGGCTTGTAACTCAAGTGGTTAAGAGCAGTTATTCTTGCACCTAAGGTCATGTGGTCGAGTCCCCCCTTTCCCAATATCGCTTGTAAGCCTTGTATATAAAAAAAATTGGTAATGAAATGCCCACATCTATCGGTCCAAGTTTAGAGCCCTTAAATTTTTTTGTATGTGTTTCTGGTATTGCAAAATCTGTATATTTGTGGCTTAAACAAACCCTGGAATTGATTCTCCGAAACTAAAAAATAGAAAAGAAAGAGAGACAAACACTGGAATTAATCAATCAATTATCAATCTTCATTTGGTTTTGTCCTAATGAGGCCAACCCTAAATCATTGAAGTCATGCCAATGCTGGATCTGACCTCCATGAGGCTACATATTGAGCAACATCATAATTAATCATTCTAATTAAGAAAAACAAAGGGCATCTCCCTCAATGATCATTAATTAGGTTAAGATTTTCAGAGCCAACGAAGGATCAACCAAAACAAATCCCAAATTACATAAAATGGAATCAATTAGAACGAAAATATAAACAAAGGACAAAAACGACAAACTTATTGATCAACATTCAACACCCAAAATTTGTGTCATTAGTTTTTAATTGTTTTGGTCTAAAGTTAGCTCATATAACCCAAAACAACAAAACTTTTTTTTTTTTTTTTTTGAAACCATGAGATGAGATCACATGTTGTGTCGTGAAATGTAGTTCTATAGAATTGTCATTTAGGGCTGATCATGTGCCTCCAATTTTTATATAAATGGGTACAAAACAATGCAGTAACCCAATGTGCTGAATTTAATTTTTGAGGGCCCAAAAATGCCCATATTATAATTTCTAATAATATTCAGAAGTTATAGCTAAAAAAAACACATATTACCAAAATGGTTATGGCCCATAGATAAGTTTGTGAAGAGACCAAATACAGTGTAGAGGGAAACAAATGAGGATGGGACCCCATGCTGTGATCTCTCTTTCACTCACCCACTGCTCTTTTGGACAGATCATGTGCAATCTTGGGTTGAACCACTACCTCCAAACACTTGACCAGATTCAACTTTTGCTCACGAAGTGTCAAATTTGTCGATTCACTCTGTTTTGATTGGACGCTTCCTTTTCTGAGAATAACTTTGTAAAGTTATTCCAGTAAGTGCTAAAAACGTCTGGTTAAAAGATGACATGTTACAGCTATCATTTAAACGAATTGTTCAGTCATTCGATATTATCACATAAGAAAAACAGTTTCACACACATTTAACTCGATTTGTTATGTTTTCATATTGTTAACCCCCAAATATAATTTTAAATGCATTTTTTTTTCCAAACGAAGAGAGTTTTATAAAAAATGAATAGCAAGGTTTACATCACTAGCTAAAATATCAAAAATCCACTCATACCATACTTGGTCCCAAATGTGATTACCACCTACTCTATACACAAAGGCCGCAACCTCATACGCTGCCTTATTACACTGACAGGGAGTAGCTATAAAAACAACATGTTGGAGCTTGCCAGAAAGCATCTTAATGCCAAACACAATAGCTTCTACCGCAACATCTACTTGACACTCACTCACCTCGGAGCATCTGAATCAATTGCATCGAGTCAAACACAAAATCACTTACTCAATAGTAATATGGTAATATTAACATGTTAGAGTGTGTGAAAACAAAACTGGAAGGCAGTTTTAAATGATCATTAGGATTCTCCAATTGAAACTTGGGCATAATAAGCTATGACTCAGATATTATGGGTTGCCACATTTCACATGTAGTTTGACTTATTCTTTGAATCAAAGTAGCTTCAAGTTCACAACAACACTGTTTATCATATGACTTGCATCAGAATTTTTAAGAGTACCAATACCGTTTTGCAGGTGCTAACTGGTGAAATCCCATTCTTTTTGGCTCTGTTTTTAAGGCCATGGGATTGGGTCTCTCCCTTTTCTCATCAGATTGATTTCCCCAAGGAGCAAAACAAAATAAAAGAAAAAGATATTGTTCCTTCAGATGAAAACAAATTCAGATGGTTTCAAGTTTCCACAACCTCCTCCTGCTCCCAACTGAGATAGGCATCTCTGAGCTGACACTTCCATACACAATCAATGAGCCTCCCACATGAGACAAGAGACATAACATGGGAGGAGTACATAGATGAAATTGGAAAGAATATAAAAGAAAAAATTTCCACTTCTTATTCAATATTAATGTATATGTAAGACCATTGACAACAATTGCATAATATTACACACTTAATTTGCATTTATTGATAATACATAAATAAAATATAATACAATATATCTTTTTTTTATAATAGAAACCCATGTGAGATAGAGTCCAAAAAATGTCTCAATCTCCCTTTGGAATTTCTTCACCTATCTCACTCACTCATATTATAGAATGTAAAATTTGTGTCACTGTCAGTAAAATCTACAAGCAAATGGCTTGGAAGATCATGAATGAATTTGAATTTGGATTAAAAAAAGAATAATATCAATTGGGTGCATCAGCAGAAGCTCCACAAGGGAATATCACTTTCCTCATAGAAGTCATAAATCATGGGTGGATCGAAGAAGGCGCCATTGAACATTTGGTCAATGTATTTTGGGGATTGTAGGCCATCGTCAAAGTTGTTCCATGGTTCCATGCTAGACATTGGTAATTGATCAATTGCCTGATGGTGATGATCATAAGTAGGAGTGTAGGGCTCAAATGACCCCATCAGTGATGACATGTCGTCGTCTAGGAGATTATTGGACGGGGACGAAGACATTGATGGGGAGGAGACCAAGGATGAAGATGAAGAAGATTGAGGAGGGGGTGAGGTGGTGGCATTATCAGTGGCAAAACTATTGGCAGCAGCTGCAGCCACTCTCTGGATGGACTTGGGGGACATAATGGTAATTTCCCGAGGGATAAAATGAGAGGAGGCAGTGGAGGGGAAGTTGAGGTTGGCTGAGGAGCCCTTGAGGCACAAGAGGGCAGCATCATAGGCTCTGGCTGCTGCCTCTGCTGTAGAATATGAACCCAACCATATTCTTGTCTTCTGATTTGGGGCTCTAATCTCTGAAACCCATGAGCCCCAGCTCCTCATTCTCACTCCCTTGTACTTCTTCTTCTTGCATGCTGATGAAGATGCTGATGTTGATGATGTTTTGGATGATGGCTCCGGCTTTGATGTCTCTGTGAGCTGAACCCTTTGCTCTGTCTTCACCATGGCTGATAAGAAAACACAATGCCTTTGTTGATGAACTTGGAGATTTGGATCAAACCAGTGTTTTGCTGAACAAATTAGGGCACAAGATCAGTGAACAAAGGTGTTTGATGTTTTTGTTTTCTGTTTCTGTGACTTGTTTTTGATACTTCTTGTGCAGCTGAAGAAATGAATGAATGTGATGGGAACTCAATGGGATGGAGGAAAGGTTGCTGCTATTTATAGATGCGCGTTTGGGCTAAAAAAGCTAACACACAGCCAGGATCTCTCTAGCTAGTCAAAGAAAACAGTATGGCTCTAAAGAGCTTTATAAAAATTAAAAAAAAAACACAAAATGGGTGACAGATATTATCAGTTTTATATAAAATAAAAATTATTATTTATCTCTGAATTTACTTTTCTGTCTTGTTTCAGTCAAAATACTCCACATGGTCTAAATTTATTGTGGGTAGTGAAAGATTGTTTCTTAAAGATTAGAAAAAAAAAAAGATACTTACATTTACATTTTTAATTTGCTGGCATTTGCTATCTTAGGCTCAAATCAGAAAAACCTTCGAATAAATTTTTTCCATTGTCAACGAATATGGCAACCTGGACTGGGATCCATAGGCTCAAATCAGAAAACCAGCATGGAAAGTTTTCTTAATTATTAAAAGTAAATGACTGTTTCTTTCTAGAGAGTTTTTTACTTCCACAACAAGTCACCCCTTCCGTAAGTTGACACCCAACAAATATTACTTAGCAAGTTAAGGATCCACTAGTGTAGGTCCTAGATTCGAGTTATAATATCGGTGTAATGTGTGTAAGTTTAGCATATTATCGTCCCTCTCAATAAATAAAAAAAATTCTAAAAAAAAGAACCTAGAAAATAAAACCAATGGCAAAATGGTAATTGCACATCTATATTTAGTTTTTTTTTTTTTTTTTTGAAAGCATCATATCTTAATAGAGCGAGCATGATGTAGGTGATGCAATAATGCATAGAGAAGAGATCAGGGAGAGAGAAACATAGGATTCTTTTCTAAAAAGAGGCAACTTCCAGGATCTGCAGCTGATGCTTATAAACAATTATAAAATAACCAGTTTCATAATTTGGGCTGTGAAACACAAAACAAAATGTTCATATTTTTTTTTTAATTACCAAAAAAAAGAGAGTACGTAGTTTCATTATATAAATATTAAACTCAAAAACGTACGCGCAGTCTACAGTAGTAGTAAGTCATTGCAGATGTAATATAAATGGACACACACACACAGCTGTAACTTGTCTGTCTTGCAGAGCTCTAAAACCGCGTCCCATGGCCCTCCAACTCCTCCTCCTCCTCATGCAAAAATAAATATATAGAATTAAAAGTACAAACTTGAATTTAATAAAATTAAACTCTCTCTCTCTCTCTCTCTCTCTCTCTCTCTCAACTGTTTGATGGCTACGCCTGCATGTCTTGACTCTCTCTCTCTCTCTCTCTCTCTCTCTCTCTCTCTCTCTGTTTTCTTTGTTCAATGCCTAAAATTTTGAGTTATTCGATTTGGTACGGCCAGAAACCAAAAACAGCAACTACAACTTTATTTTACTTTGGGCTAAAGATGCCAGCATACAGACACCACCACACCACAAGCATGGAGTGATGACGATGTGGCAACCAAACACACGCTCTTTTTTTGAAACAAACATTTAACTTTTGAAAGGGCTAAGAGACCAAGCAAAGGGCCATTTGCCTCCCTTTGCAAAGTAGTGCTCTTTTCTCTCATGCTGCATGCAGATACTATTTTATTAGCTCTTTCCAGCAAACTTGTCTCCATTGCTGTCAGGTTATCTCTCCACTCCACCAATGACTCTTAATTTGCAAGAATTGTAATAAGCAATCTATCCAAATAATCCCTTTTCCAAAATTTAATAACTAAGATTAATGTCAATCGAGAGTAACGTAACCGAGACATACATACTTTTTAACAATGTTCTTTTGTTATGTATAATATGTTATATTGTTATACTGTCAATTTAAGTCATGAATTCGAATAAGAAAAGCTAAAAAAGAAGAAGAAGAAGTTGATTTTAAAGTGTTTTAACTTGAGAAAGTCAGGGTCAAAATGTAGGTCCAAATCAGGGTGCAGTTGTGTTAATAAACTGCCCACATGTAACCCCTAACATCATCTACAGTTAGTTCTAGGTTTTATATGCGACTATTGTGAACGGAGGTTTTCATGCTTTTCCACAAACCACCCTGTCCATGTGATCTCTAAAGACTTGTCAAGTTATCTATGCAGCTAGCTAGCTACTTTTCTCATTAGCAGAAACTAAGGAGACCGAATTAATTAATATACTTTTTTCTAATTCTGAAATCTGAAATATTATTTGAGAGAGAGAGAGAGAGAGAGAGAGAGAGGCTCAGGCTTTCTTGAATGTTGAGTTGAGCAGCAGAATTGGTTTGTCCCAATGATAATACATGTGTGTGAAAAGAATAGTGTCGTCAATCCGTACAAATCCCCCTCTCCCTCCTCCCTCCTTCCTCCTTCCCCTTTAATTTTTTTTTGAGTCTTTCACACACTTAACATAATCATGTTAGCATTAAAGGCATCTCCTTTCTTAAATTGGAGCAGCATTTTATTTTATTTTATTTATTTTATATAAAATGTATAATTTATCACTCTCGAAAATATTCATTAATTTTGATAATATTATATAATTATAAATCAGGTGGGGTGACAGTACGATTCTCCATGAATAATGTCCCCATATTTTTAAATGACGACTCTCACATGCCAATCCCACACCCTCTCATCTTTCTTTATTTTCAATTTGTCAGAAATCCTGGAAAAAGCATAGACTTATTCGTTTGGTTGGAAATTAGAAGGAAATTTCGTCACTATTAAAAGCTCATCATCCCATGACTTAAATTTGTTTTGACCCAACTAGGTTAAATAGGGTTTACTATTCCACCAAGTTCACCTACTAATTATAAATAAATAAATAAATAAATAAAGAGAATGTCAATGGTAAATTTATTTGACATTATATATTATGATCCTCTTACTAGCTAGGAAGCTGCGTTTCAGATGGGAAAGCATGACTTCACATCAATTTTCTTGGTCTGGATGTGAGTTGTCTTCAATATTCATCATCATGGAACGATGTGACTTCAAAATAAGCATTCAGATTAGATGAGCAAATACATGACTTCACTCTTACAATTATTTTGTTTTGTTTTGTTTTTCATTATGGGAGAGACTGGGAAATTTTTATTATTTTATATATATATATTTTTTTTTTACTTTTTAAGGTTATTAAGTCCCAGTCAATATTTCTATGTTTGGAACTAAAGTTTTGACACCAGAAGACAAAGTAGCCTCTTTATTAGTCAATATACGGAAGACAAATACATGTATCAACTTCAAAACTTTAGCTCCGAGCTCACTACCCTTTTGTAAGAACACTGTTTAGCTCCTTACATTCTTATACATATATAGTATTAATTCATTAAAAGTATGAAAATAAAAGTTTCCACGATCATATCATGTATCTGTAGGTAAGCTTAAACCTATCTTTCCTGCACATGAGGTCCTAATTTCGATTCCCCTTCTTCCAATATCGTTTGTATATAAATAAATAACTTATCTTCCTAGGTAAGGAGTGAAATATTTTTCTTTTGTTATATATGCATCCAGATAGTTCTAACTACCAACCAAAATACATGAATGAAGATTCATTGCCTCTTTCCTTATCTATATTCTATCTCTTAACTGGCATACACCGTACCAAATGGCTCTCGCTTTCCGTACTTTGCATATCAATGAAAAAGACATATCTAATACAAAAATCCCGCATTAAATCGATGCAGGTCGAGCCCCGAGGAGGTAGGGACCAAATTGGTTGAGGCCAAAGGACCTATTGGCCAAAAGAGTTAAACATCACACTACTGTTGGTTCAATATAAACTATGAGAAATGATGTATTGTTTAACTGCTTCACGAACTGTGAATCTGAATTATTGATCGATCGATCGTTGTTTGAGTATTCAAGTATGTGTAGTTGAAATTCACAGTCTGACAAAACAAATACTTATCTATTCAACACGAGTCTGTAAACTATAAAGATATATAATATGGGGGGAAAGAGGATTGGGTTTATGATGAGAGGAGGGATGGGCATAGCCGCATAGGAAAGTGCAGTGAAGGTTTGCGAAGGTGGGAGTATGTTGGATAATGAAGAGGCAAGATCCATGTGGGTACATAAGGTGTAAATCAAAAGAATCAAATCCCCTGTGTTTGGTATCTATATGAAAGTTCCAGGAAAAGGATTCAAATTCAATCGACCAGCATATCCACAAAATATATAATATAATGGCATATATGCAATGGCTTACGTAAATGAGTAATTAAATGTTTGGTGGATGTTTTGGAGTGCACCAAATTATAGTCCAAAGAGAGAGACAAAGTTGTTGACTTGATATCATATTACAGCTAGCTAGATATAGAGAGGATGATAGCAACTAATCTTTGATGAGGTATGCATGTATGTAAGGGACTGTGTTATCCAAAAAGGCATGAGGTGTGAGGTGTGCATGCAGCTTTCAATTCCAACTAGCTAGTGCCTTCAATTTATTTGAGCATGGCATGTCCCAAAGTCTGGATGTGATGTAATTTGGAGCTAAAATCTTTCGTGTACTAGTAGCAGCATTAAGATTCAAGTTGCTATCCCATTTAAATAATTAGTCAAGTGAACTTGGTTGGAGCCTTGGTGGAGCTATAAATGACCACATGCAACCATCACTCTGGCCTAGCGGGTTTGGCAACTGGTCTCTTTTGATTGAGTCTTTCAACATTTATGGGTGGTGGGGTGACCCAATTAATTCTATACTTAGTCGGCTTTTGAATCTTTGACACCTATGGTTAGTGATGGAAACTTGTCCTTACTACTTAACCGGCTTCTCTTCAGAGAAAGAGAAGGGTGCTCAAGAAAGATACACTATTGTTCCAAGTAGCTTGGGAGTTTCCGTGACAGCTCGAGTTTTATAATTTCTTTCTTTAACATATTAAATTTGTGTTTTGAGATAATTTATAGGGGCATAAAATTGGAACTAATTTTATTTCTCAAGTGATGAAGTGATGAAGTGATGAAATGAGCGTTTTGGAAGCGGTAATAGAAACACAAGTCTAAAAACTGGGGAAAGACTCACCTTATTAATTTTGTCTTTCATAAATTTTCATCTCATCCAGATCCAGGTAATTGAAAGAGTGAAGACGAATTTCCCCTTCATCTAGAAAGGCAAATAAGTTGAACCAGAAACAGTGCCTATAATCAAATCAACGATTAAAAGACATCTTCAACAATTCGTATCACTGTCTAATAACGTGAGGCATGACATTGACATGTACATAGCATGACGAACGAACACCATCTGCTAAACACTTATTTAATTTCCAACCAATAATAACACAAGCTCTGGTTCTTTGAACAAAGTACAAACGCCATACTCGACTGTGACTTCAGCAATAATATATGCCATATATTAATTTTTAATCCCTCTTATTCAATCATATACATCGTTTCAAGGAATGTACAATAAATCTCATTACAGCAACAACAAGAACGTCCACGGCATCTATATTGGCAGATTCAGGACTTTTATTCGGTGTGGACAATTTATAGAAAATATTTGCAGAGCTTGATCGGGACGATTTATAACAATTTGTAAAACTGTTCAAGCATATTAAACCAACAACTTCACCTTTCAGATGACGCTCGCTTTGAATCCACCCCCGAGTGCAAAACGCCACTTAAAATGGTGCAGCACTACTACCATGGCAAGTTTAATATGCAATCATTGTTCTCTCCATTTAATACTGTGTTGGCTATTCAGATGTTTCCACAAAGGAACTCAAAGCACTGATTACAGATTCATATACTTTTATGCCCTTCAAGAATACGGTATCCTTTAGGAACTGCAAAAGAAAAGAGATGAGGGAGTCAGGAAGAGAATTTGATAATAAGCGCATGTTAAAAAGACTGGTAACAACAATACTGAACCTCGTTATGGTCATGAAGTAAGATGGGAGTATTCGTCATTGGGGAGAAACCAAGAGTAGGAATGCCCTGCTGTCTCATGAATCGTGCATCGGTAGTTGATGCTAAGATTTCAGGCTTTGCAAGTTTGCCTCCAGCCGATGCGATAGCTTGCTTGAAAACAGACCACCATGGATTGGAATCATCGGTTGGTGTTGCTAAAGGGCGACCCCTAAAGTCTCTAATTGGTCCTTTCTCAATTAGCTGCCATATAAAGTAAGTCATTAGTCATTTCTCATTTATGCTCCTGTTAGTTGCAGAGAAGATAGAGGAAACGAAGAGAATATACAGATCAAAGAAAAAAAAGACAGCATAGTGGTCATCAACAATACATTTGAAACTCAAAACCTATTTTTGGCGCTCTGAAAAGATTATGCATATGGATTTGGATAAGTACAGGAAAATATGCAATAACAAAAATAAAAGGGTTTGGCTCCTATGACCAAACCCCATAACGCAAACCTGATTTAGTGATTTAATTGTAGAGCAGAATGTTATAGAACTGGTCTCAGATGATATCTTTCAAATACGATAAAGAAAAAAAATCTCATACCCAAAATGTTTCAGGTAGATTATTAAATGTTAACAGAGGCCATTATACAGAATCAGCTCTCTTTCAAGCTGATGCAATGACGACAAGTAGCCATTTACCAGCCATTGGAAAGTTGTAATATTGGTAACCGCATGAGGAAATTACGATAAGTAGTTGCCATATTTGTTGTTTACCCAAATCAAAGTTCAGCACATTTTCTAATTTGACGTCCGACTTTAATACCGATTTCCAAGTGAAAAGCCTTAGAAATGGTAGCTCACTATCAGTAAAGATGATAACCAGGGATGAACTGCTTGAATTTCATAGCCTGAAAAACTGGTTTTGAAATTTAGCATATCAAATCTTGAGAATCTATTTAACATGTACTATAACTTCTTATCATCCTACGTGAGGAAAATGTGCGGCACAGTAACTGAATATGTATATATAATGGTTGAGGAGTAGAAAGTTTATATTGAGGATGCACAGAAAAATCAGAAAACTATGCAGATAAATAATATTACCATTACAAACTAATAGCCTGCATGCAGGGTTTATCTTCTAATCAGATTCATGCTAACTAATTTGCAGAGAAACATATAATTAAGTTGATGGAGTAATGTATTTAACAATGGAATTAGAAATTAGGTTATCTACACATAAATTCCTAACTCCTATAATTTCACATTATACTAAATGAATGAAAAATTCCTAACTCCTATAATTTCACATTATACTAAATGAATGAAAACACTGAAGAATCCATGCACAAACTCAATAGACAAAATCAATGAAACTGAACAGAGCCAAAAAGTTCACCTGGTATGTCAAATTCCTCGCCTCCGGTGCCCACTCCTCAGCAATCCTCTTCCTAACAAGCTCGGGGTCCACAGTAGGCGGTATTCTTATATCAAACCCGGCCTCGGCCTCCGAAGGCTGCATATTCATCGCAAACCCCTACACAAGCATACAATCAAACACCTTATGATCAAAACACCAAATGACCCATCACAACACAAACAAACACGCAATAACCAGTACTTCAAACTCACATCGCCAGAAGCAATCCCAGATTTCAAATAAACCGGATTGACCGAAATAACCTCCGAAATGGCGGCCTTCCCGGCTTTGACCACATCGAACTGGGCCGCCCGAAACCGAGTCATAACCTCAACGCTCTTCATCAAATTCTCCATCGCTCCATTGTCGTACAATCTGGACCCGTGCCCGGGAGCGCCCTTCGCCTTGACGATCAAATTCCACGGAGTCCGATCGGCGTAGAAAACCCTAAACTCGTCGCCAGGGTTGGCCTGGCCTTCGTCCAGCATAAACCCGACGTTCAAATCCCGAAACTCCTCGGAAGCCGCGAACTTGGCGACGCCGTCCAGGCCGCCGATCTCCTCGTCGGGGACGAAGGACAGGTGGACGGTGCGGATTGGGACAAAGTCGGCGGCTTTCAGGTTTCGGATGGCCTCGAGGTACTGGATGGCGATGCACTTGTCGTCCTGGGCCCCACGGGCGAATATGCGGCCGTCTGCGGTGCGGTGGGCTGAGAAGGGGGGGTGGGCCCACTTGTGTGGCTCGGCGGGGACGGAGTCGAGGTGGGAGTTGAGGAGGAGGGAGGGGAGGGAGGGGCGGGAGCCAGGCCAGGTGAGGAGGAGGAGGGGCTTGGATTTAGAAGGCGTGAAGTGGAGGGTTTGGATTTGGAGGTTCAGGGTTTGGGCTATGGCGGTGAGGAAGGAGACCGGGGCGGTGTAGTTCGGGTTCGGGTGGGCCGTGTTGATCCGGAGGTAGTTTTGGAAACGACTGATGGGCGTGTCGTGTTGGTGTTGTTGTTCTGAGTGGGCCCCTCCGGTGGCGGCGAGTACGAGGACGATTGCGAGTGTGAGGAGATGGTTGGACATGGTGGTGGTGGTGGTTGGGGGGGCGTGGCCAATGTAACAGTAATTACCGGTTTTAGTCGTTTGCGTTCAGTAACTCTACAGTCACTTCAGCTCTACATTTTGTGTTTTTGGTTGGCGCGCTCCTCGACAAAATAATAAAAAAATAAAAAGTAAGTTGCACTTCCAGTAATTGTCATGGCAAAGGGGAAGTATTATTCAATTTTTTGTTTTTTTCACAAATTTGTTTACCTAAACAATTAATTTGGACAATATTTTCAAATGAGATTTTCTGATAAAATATTAGGATAAGATTTTCGGTTTCAAATTTCAGATAAATTTCAAAACATCTTCTATGATGCTCTATGCCCCTCCAATTTCTTGAGAAAAAGCCATAATATGATAGAGAAAAATTAAATTTGAAAGTGAAAAAAATATTGGGTAGAAAGTGAATATTAATTGGAGGAGGAGAAGATGTATGATGATTTTTTGTTAAAAGTGAAGAGAAGGGATTGGTATTTATAGAAAAAAAAAAAAAAAGGAAACATATTTTTGGGTATTATTTTTCATATTTTTTTGCAGAAAAAATGTCCTGCCATTGGATTGAAAGACAAAAAAGAAATCCGACAGCCCAGACGTCGCCACATGGCACCAGCCCTCGGGCCAGCATACGAGCTCCCCTTGCCTTCGGGCTTGCCCAGGCCTGTGGCCCCCACATCCTGCCCGGGCCAGCAATTGCTGCTAGAATCACATTTTGGGCTCAGCCCCCCCCCCCCTTGTAATACCCCAAAAAATTTAAGGTGGATTTTCATATTTTAGTGAAAAATAACATAATGGTGGAGAATGATTATAGGTATTTTATCAAGAGATTTTGGATTGAGATTATTAAATTAAGTGTGTTTAATTTCAAGTTGGACAAACATGACCAAAACACCCCTATGTGTGATAGATTACCAAAATACCCTTGTAGGCAAAGAAAAAAGAGGAGGCAACGTGTAAGCCAAGCATTTCTTCCCTCCTTCATTCTTCCCTCCTTCCCACTTACATTCTCTTCAAAAATCTGATTTTGGATGAGTTGTAAACCTATGGGGGATGAGTCACCTAGTCTAGCCTAAGATTCTTTCTCATCCTCTTCTTCCCATTCATTGTATTATCACCCTCTTCTAAAGGGATGACTCACCTAGTCTAATTAAGGCTCTTCAATCATAAATTCACTCTTATCCTCATCATTCATGGTATCATCTTTTCTTCCGCATTCACTTATCTTCATCCTCATTTTTCTTTTGTTCCTCTTCAAAATCCAAAATTCGTCACCTCCTTAGAGCAGCCGAGAACTCAAATTTCGGAAGCTCAAATGAGAAAACTTTCTTCATAAAAGTTGTTCATTTATGTGATTCCTATAACATACTCAAATTTCAGCTCAATCCAACTAGTACAGGATTTGAAACGTTGGTATGATCACAATACGTTTACCATTTCCTGATTTCACAGCAGTATGCTCGGTTTCAGTTTGTTTCTGTGATTTCATGTACTCCAATGACTTTGGTTCCTTCATCAAAGTTGTTTGAAATGCTGTCTATTATAACATATCAAAATTTCAGATTGATCGGACTTCTCTAGCCACCTTGGGAACGTTTAGAGTGGAACTTGTTTATAGTCTTCAACCTTGGTTCCTTCCCTCGTTTTCAGTCCAAAACACTCATTTCAAAAGCTCAAAACACTATGGTTTCTTCATGATAGTTACTCCAAATTCTCCCCTTTGTAACATATCCAAAGATCATCCAAACGCAATCATTATAACTCTCTGAAAATTAGTGTGAACAAAACTTGTTCAATTGATTATGTTGAATCTCTTGTTATAGATATGTGTACTTTCTCTCAAATGGCTTGTTCCTTATCATTCAATTGCTCAAATTAGCCACTATCATCTCAAGTAAATGATTCTTTGAAGGCTTGAAGCTCATCTTGTTATTGTCTCTTTGAGTACTAATTTTAAACCAAGTTTTGGTTGGAATGCCTCAAGTATATATATATATCTTTCAAAGTGTGTTTTGTGAAGTTCTAGATTATTTCGATGTGATTTTTGTTCCAATTTCATTTTGGGATTTTGGTACATCAAAATGAATATCTCAAGGGTTATTTCAAAGTTGTTTTTGTGCCATTTGAATTTAAATTGATTTTTTGTAAAATTTCAAAGTAGAGACTATCATGCTGGAAATTGTTTTGATTCTGCTGTTTTGAAGTAAGTGTTTGAAGACTTCCTAAACTTGGATTTTCATGAAATTTTAGTATGTTTTAATTTCTCGTATTTTCTTCAGATCTGGAAAGTTTTATCCAGTTTGGTTGTAAATTGTAATTTTGGTGATTTTTCAAAATAAAGTGTACAAACCTGAAAAAAAGAACGTTATGCAGCCTAGTCTGTTTTGGTTTCTATTTTGACATGCTTCCTTACCCCTAATTTTTATCAAATTTTGACATCTTTAATGTTTCTATGTCTAGTTGTGATCTGGAAAGTTTTACATTATTTTGATTTGAACTCAATATTTAGTGAATTTTCAAAGTTAATGTGTTCCAACCCAAATATTTAGCAAAACTGAAATTTTAGTTTTAAATTGATGTTTTAAATTTTCTTTATGAGTCCAAAGCCGAACCACCTGATTTTAAACATCCTAAAGAGTAGAACTATTATAGGAGGGGAATAGATTAATTTTTCTTTAACGCTTGGTTCTATGCTTGCTTGGATGTGAGGTTAAGGGGGTAACAATCGGGTCAAACAACTTGTCAAGTGTATTTTGGGGTTTTAGGTCTACGTGCGCTAGGAGAACACTCAAATTTGTTTCCTTACTTCCAAAGAATTTTAATCAGTAAATTATCTTAACTAGGTGTTATACTCTACGTACTTTCAAGGACGAAACCGCACAAGGTTAAGCTAGCTGGACTTGAGGTAGAGTTTCCTGATTTCCCGATGATTGGGCTATATCACTTTTAATCTTGGTGCTTATATATAGTATTATAAATATGAATATTATTGTTGCTTTGCTCGATGAATATTATTTGATGTTATGTGAACATTATTATTGATGTTTTTCCGTGATTATTATTTGATGTTATGTAAATATTATTATTGATGTTTTTCCATGGATATTATTTGATGTTTTGTGAATATTATTATTCATGTGATTAAGCCTAATATATTATTGTTATTATCTGTGGCATTATTCAGTAGAAATAAATGATGTTTGTGCTGCACTACATATGCATCAGAAATATGTTTGGAGTGTGTGTGTGTCGTTTGAGATATATCTAAGGGATGTGAGAAGGCTTTAGATATATCTGAATAAAATATGGAATTTATTCAGGTGACGGGAGCAGAGCTTGAATATGTTGAGGTGATGGGAGCAGGGCCTCTAATGATAAGTGAAAGTTGAGAAATTCGTAAACAAAAGAAAAATGGGTTAAGGGACGGATGGGCGCTAGTTCATATTTTAGGGTATTCGGAGCCACAGTGGTAAAACGCATGGTATGGGACATGCAGGCTTGTTGCCCTAGGATATGAATTAGTGGGATTAGAAGGGAGTGAGTTCATGGCATCACCGCATATGCAAATTTATTTATCTGGTATGATTGCATAATTTATATATCTTGTGTTGTTTGATGCATGACACTTTGATTAACTGTGATAGCTGACTTTGAGGGATTTGATGGTACTCTACTGGGCATTAGAATGCTCATACCCTAATAGATTGTGCAGGATTAAAGAAGAAGTTTGAGGAAGCGGGTTCAACTAAGCTGCTGGGCTTTTGTTGTTGATTTGTGTAATTAATATTTGTAAGTAGTCAACCGTTTGTTAAAGACCTTAGTGTGTAGTTAATTACGAGCTACTGCGACTCTGATTTTATAATGTTAAGTAAATTTGTAGTAATTGTGGCTCTTTTTCTCATCATATCATGGTTATAGGATTTTACTCTTATGACTATGGTATGACTCACACCATGATTCGGGAATATTCTTTATTTTCGAATCGGGTCGTGACACCGCCCTTGCCTTCGGGCACTGCTGGAAGTGCCCTTAGGGTCAACTAAAATGCAATAATTTTTAGAATTCTGCTCCCATTTTTCATATTTTAATGTGCTTAAATCTTGGGATTAAACTTTTTTCATATTAAGCAGATAATACAAAAAATTAAGGTCCATATTTGTTGGGTAACATTTTTGGCACTTTCATTTTCCCTTATAATACACACGTATGTAGTACTTATACAAAGACTATATATAATTGTAAGAGGTTTATAATTCCAGTGGTTAAGGCTATCTCCAGTTATGGGCCACATAGATTAAATATAGCTCTAAAATAATACAAAACTAATCTTCAGCCGTGGGATAAAAACAAATTTGGAGGGCCACATTTAGCTATTTAGCTCTTTAACCAGGCCACTTGTAGCCCAGCTATAGCCCATACCAAATTTTCTTGTGGGCCTAATACATGTGCTTTTCAAGAAGAGAAAGTATCACGCGTGGGTGTGAGCACATAACATCTCCTGCAACTGCAAATCCAAAGGGCAATATTAAAGGCGCAATGACGTTAGCTAGCTTTTAGTTTTTTTTAAAAAAATAGCTTTTAAAAATGTATTTAAATACGCTTTTTTTAAATTAAAAAAATGGATTTGAAAAGTTACTTTTTTTCGTTCCACGTTTCTTACAAATTCTATCGCATCCTCTACTTCAATTGGATTTGAAACATTACCTTATTTCATAGCTGACTCCTACAAAGCCTAGATTTTCATAGCAATACGATATATATTATAACATATAATCTATTTCAATAATTTTTTAATATATGATTTTGGGCCAAAATCTAAGGCTTTATATATTGGACCACATGTTTATCAAGTCTTGGGCCTTGATATTTTCAATGTAGGAGAGGTTTTGGGCTAAAACCTTGAAGGCTTTACTTATTTAGGGTGCTAAGGGGGGAGTTTGCATGCAAAATATTAGCAAAGTGTCTTATTTCTATTGGCAAAGTGTTTGGCTAGATGGGTGAAGAAAACACTAAAGTGTGGGTAGTTGCCCTCAGTAGGCATGTATTGAGTTCGCCAGTGCATGATGGGGATTGTGAATACCAGAGTCGTTTTATGGTGAGAGTCATATATGGACCACAGATGTGAACCTTCATATTAGCCACAAGATTCATCTGAATAGTAACTTCACTTAAGTTTAATGAAATGATCTTGTGGCTAATATGAAAGTCCACATGAGGAGTCCATATATGGCACCCTCACTTATAGAATTTCGAGTGAATACCATTATTTGCCTAAAATAGATGGGCTTAACCAATGTTGGGCCAAGCTGATATAGCTAGATCAGGGCCCAGACCGTAAAAGGAGCCGCAGCCTCATCGCCTCACCTTCCGATACAGAAGGTGAGAGAAATGGGCCTTGTCCCATTTTCAAGAAGGATTGATTTGGTTTGGGTGTTTTTGTCGCAGGATTGATTTGGTAGCCATGGCCATTGCCGCAGCAGCAACAGCGACAGTGACAATGGCGCTGGCGAGGCCAACGTCGAATGTGTTGCTGACAAGACACAGGGCTAGGTGGGTCTTCACTCCATTTGCTGTTTCTTCTTCCTTTACTTCGTCTTCTTCTTCTTCAAAGCCTTCAAGAGCCCTCATTCTCTACTCCAAGCCCGGGTGCTGTTTGTGCGATGGACTCAAAGAAAAACTTCAGGCTGCCTTCTTACTCGCTGGCCCTGATTCTCTTCACGACGTTGATTTACAGGTAACCCAATGAATATTTATTTAGTTTCGAACTTTTAACATTTGTATTTCAAGCTTTTCCTCTGTTTTCAATGAAGTTTGTTGTATTGGGTTTAATTCAGATAAGGGATATTACGAGTAATCCAGAGTGGGAAAGAGCTTACCAGTATGAGATACCAGTGTTGGCAAGAGTGCTTTCTGATGGCACTGAGGTTAGTTCCTTCAATTTGGTTTTCTTGGGTCGGCTTTAATTTCAACTTTAATTCCTGTAATGTGCTGTTTTTTCATCGTGAAAGCTTCCAATTTCCGTAATTTATTGCTGTACCAAGCGACTTGGGAGCTTTTTCTGTATTATTATCCTTTAAATAGAATACCGCTAATTTCACATGTTGAGGGAATGACACTCAAATGACACTCAACTTAAGCATAAACATATTCTAAGCTTTATCATTGTACTTCTGAACTTGACCCTGTGTTGGAGCAACCCCATTTTATGTTAAGCATCAACCCCATTTTAAGAGTAGCAATAACTTTTAGAATAATCGGAACTACAAAATGAAATGATCACACAAGCACTTTAACATATTTTGACAAAGAATTATATAGAAAATGTCCAGTGGCCAACTTAGCAACGTGTTGCCTCATCCGAGATCACTAGGGATGAACTTGTGCAAGCTATCCTGGCCAACCCAAAATCTAGACTGGACTATAGAAGACTTTGATTTGGAATTGGATAAATCTGTGGCTGCTTTGGTTTGAACAATCCCAGCCAGAATTTAGTTTGGGCTGATAAGGGTTGAGGTACCTGCAGCCTAAGCCTGATAGGCTGATCCATAGCACAACATGAGGCCTAGTTCCAAAGTATACTACTTCCCTTCTGTAATAAATTGAGTAAGGATTGTATGCATTTTCTTATTAGTTGAATTGTTGGGGTTTGATAACATTGTATTTTGTTCTATCCTATTTAGTAATACAATGAAAAGCTTCCCATCCACAAAAATCTTTTGATGATGCTACCTTGTACTGGATTATTGTACCCTCTATATTAAACTTCGCTTTGATAGTAGTTTTCCAGTAACCATGCGCAATTAGGCGCAAGTTCTAATGAGTTTGATGGCCATCATGACACCAGAGACAGATTTAACATTCTTTTATTGGCAATGATTGATTGAGTCAATTCTTTGAAGATGAAACTATTTTATTGGATTGGCTGTATAATGCAGTCAATTGAGAAACAATAAAGAAGGCATTAAGATAAGATTATAATGCCTGGATTTTGGCTTTGGGTGTATGTGATTTGATGATTCTTATTAAACTGTCTTATGTATCCTAGGATTAGAAATTGTAGGAATCATGTTGCTCTAAAGACTGGACATCCCATCAAATTGTACTGTAAAGTTATCAAGTGAACCATGTCTCATCGGAGTCAATTGTGTCATGGCTTGTGGGCTAGCCCTTATAATTGAGGCAAAGGCTCCATTGAGTTTGGTTGGGTTAATGCTATGCTCAGTGATGGGTGATTGTAAATGGTACCTATGATTCATTCTTTTTGTTGTGGAACTTAAATCTAATTAACTTTTCTGTGTAAACATTGCATTCAATACCAGCTGATTAAACCAAGTTCATTTAGATCGATTAACATTGGAAAAGGCTTCGTATGCACATGCCAAAATCATATAATGTGTTCCATTATCCTTTGATATTTGTCTTTTGAATCAATGTGGACATGCCTTATGTTTCCCATGTTGTTTGTAGTTTTCCTTCACTACATATTACCTTTTCTAATAAATTCTAATGGGATGATTTTCAATTTTCATGCTTTATTTTTGCCTTCTTGCTTTTCTCCTGCTCGTGTGAACTGTCTTGTCGCACATACAATTCTGACTCTAAATGCTTGCTGACAGATGCAGATCCTTTTTACATCTCTAGTGGCGCAGATTTTTTGTTTTCGTAATAGCCACGAACAAATTTTGCCAGTCATAAATGTCTGATTATAGTTTGCTTTTTTCCTTGTGCATCATTGCGAGGATATGGTTTCAGTCGTTAATCTCTTTTAAAAATATATTTTTTTTGGTGCTTTGCCATGTTTCAAGCAATTACTTTGCTTTAGATGGTGGATTGACAATCAAATAAACAGCCAACGCAATTATTGATGGGATTGTCTCTATGAGGTGGCCTATCATGCTTGAAGCATCTCAAGTTTTCTTACCCTTACTGTTTCCTTTTAGCAATGCTGAGAATTTGTGTATATGGTACAAGACTTCAACTGCATTTCCTCAGTCTGAAATCTGAAAGAATTCAAGTTAGATCTTTTTTGTTTTGTTTCGATGAATCACATTTGTAGTTTCATCTGACGAAAATATCGAATTATTTTCCAGGAAACTCTACCTAGATTATCTCCTCGTCTCGGAGTGGAACTGGTTCAGAAGAAAATAGCTGCTGCCTTAAAACATTAGTGGGTTTTGGACCCGGTGTAGAAGTGAAGTTTTGTCATTTGCTATTTGGCATGTATCTTGAATTATAAAGGAATTTGTAGTTCACATCAACTTTGTAGCCAACTTATAGTGAATGGCCAGACAAATTTTCTTTTGACCCTTCTTTCTTGATCCCTTTTTGTTCTTCTGCCTTTATTTCCTTTACAGTTGACTGTTTTCTATCAAAGAAAAATGTAGAAGAAACTACATATGCAAGATGGACACTTAACCCCTTCCTTTCTCATCCTTTCTCAATAATTGGTCTCCGGGTGGTCCGTGGAAGGTGACATTGGACTAACCCACAATTTAAAGCAATTATATATTTCTCGAAAAATAAATAAATAAATAAAAAGTTTAATATGTATCATTGAGAAGGTGGTCCATTATCTATAAAAAGAAAAAGAAAACGTTTTGAAAGTTGCAAGATTTGTTTTAAATAACAACCCTTAAAAAAGTTCCACAATTAATTCACTCACTTTGTTGACGCAGACGGCTCTGTAGTTTGTTCTCATGCTCATGCTGACATGATGATAATGGATTCGGATCCTCTATTCTGATTTTCTCTGTCATGATCTGCTTGATTTTCGTTTTCGCCTCATTGAAATTTAATCTAAGGAATTTAAACTAGACACATCATCCTTAAAATAAAAAACTCAATTTATCCTAATTAAAAATGAAAAAAAAAAAACCCGATTTTGCATTGGAATTAAAGAAAGCAAATTCTTTAATCTTCAAGCATTATTGCAATTCATGGAAAAGTTTTCTTGTCCGCTTTAATCTCTCCTCTTGCTTTCTTGTAAGAAGACAGATTTCCATCACTTTATTTTCCTTCACTCTCTTTTTCGAAATCTTTATTTTCTACAACATTAGAAGGATCAAATCGTCATCCTTTTGAATGAAAATGAGTTATCCATTTTAAATGCATTCTTTTTTCAGTGGATATTAAAGATAGGATACAGTATATGCCACTCCAATATTTTGACATAAAAAACTTGTGAATAAATATTCATAATTAAGACATTATATTGAGAAAAATGCCCTATTAAAATGAGAAAGAAAAAAAAAAGATTTTTGCTTGTCAAGTCGCTACTATTTTTTTTAAAAAAAGGAAACATGACAATTATATTTACACAATTAATTAATTATGCAAATATTATTATTATTATTATTATTATTATTCAAAGGGAAAAAAACTAAAGGAAAAGCAATCATTGATAATTGCTTATCGGAAGTTGATGAACTCAACTTTGCCATTAGCACTTAAAAAGAAGAGGTAAAAGGGGATTACACGCAAAGGTCCTTTCATCTCATACATTACGCAGAAGAGCAGGAAAGTTGATTAGATTTTATATCACACCACAATCAAAAGTATACCAAAAGTAATAGATATGCTTATATTTCTTTGACCAAACTTCTCTTCACTAAAACTGATGCATCTGCTGCCTTCTTTCTTTGTCACTCACTTTTTCTTAAAGTGATGAGGAGTTAAATAGTAGTTGTTCCAAACACTTCACTACTTGATTAGCTAGCTAGAGGCATCTCTGTCTAGCATGTTAAGATCATTTTAAAGCTTCTTTCTTGCTGTTAATTTCTCTTCTCATTAAAAATGATGAGTCAATTCTCCCTCCTTTAACCGCCCCACATTATTTGGCCACGAATCGCCAAATGTTCACATATATATAGAGTTATCTTTATTGATGGATATGTTTAGTTAAGAAATTTCTTACGGGATTTCATCGATCCAAACATTCTATTTTTCAAGTCTTTAGATCATCCTTATAATAATTTTTTTTTAAAAGTAAACAAATTTGGAAGCGGTTAAGATACCTAATGGTGACTCATAAAAATAGAAAAATACAATATTTTAAGGAAACACTAAAATGAAGACCATTTAATTAAGTGGTTAAATGAATTCAAATTTAAGTGATTTTTCTGTGATAATTTTTTAGAGTGTACCTAAAAAATAAACAATTTAAATTAATGAAATATAAGGTGGAGTGAGCCATATAAACATATCCGTAAAATAAGTTTATGTATATTTATATTGATTGACACCCCGACAAGCATGCAAAACATTTCAAACATAATGCTCTTTTTTCTACACAAGGCCTTGACATGTTTCTAGCTTGAAAACGATAAGATTGAAAAGAGAGAAAGAAAAAAAACACTTATCACATTGATCAAAATTCAGAAGCGGCAAATGGATTAGCATAGTTTTATTTGTTTTTTGATTCACGCATCTTCATGGTGTCACGATCTTCCTGATATTATTCAAGATATTTTGATTGAAAATCTGCTGTAATTTTTTTCAATGAATACATTGCTTTTCTCAATCAAAAACAAAAATATCAGAAGGTTTCTTTGACCCAAGTCATATAGGACATGTCACATGTATGCACGAGTTGCAAAGGGATGTGTTTTTCCCATTTAGGTAACCAAAGGGTTCCTGCAACAACAAGAAAAATTAAATGGTAGGGCATAGTCTGATTGGTAATTCTGATCTCCTACAAAGAATTAAAAGGCTCCAAGTTTGTGGCACAGATATTTTTTGATTGATTAACAAATGTTTAAAAAAATTATACATATATAAATACTTAGTCAAGTTGGTTAGAGCGGATGTACTTCCCACTATGCACATCAAGGAATTGAAAAGTAAGTGGGGCCACACAAAATTAGGAAATTTTGGAGGAATTCAATTTTTGGGTGGGAGGTGGTATTCTAATTCCTGGAGAATTAACCCATTAGGAATTCATCTTTTTTACCCATTATATCCTCACATAATTTTCAAAATTCCAAATATACCATCTACTTTAACCCAACAACAAGGACATTTTAGTATTTAGCACCACTCCTACCCCAATTCCATATGGTTTAGTAAACAACTTCTATAGGAATCCGGAATCTAACTCCCCTCAATCCATATGGTTTAGTAAACAACTTCACTAGGAATCCGGAATCTAATTCTCCTCAATCCAATTCAATTCCTCTTAATCAAATTACAGATTAGTAAACATGCCATATATATAAATATGTGCACGCAAGATGCATGGCTCTTTTCACAGGCATCAATTAGAAACCTTATCAAATTAGCTGTAGACATCAGCTTTTTGCTAATTTTATCCAAAACAAAATTTTGACCCCTACCTTCCTCTATCTTGCTTAACCAAAAATTACACTGATACATATTTAGCAAAACCATTAGATATAATAGTTGGTGTTTACTGTAAATTGGTTTAAGAACTTTTGTGATTACAAAAAAAAGTTGGTGATGGTTTGTTTGACCAATTTTTTCAAGAAATATCTATAAGTTCTTTAAGATGAGATCGACCCCTTCTGAAAAGAGACAGATAAGATATTAAAGCTACATCTATATTCATTGTAAAATGAAACTCCCATACACAACCAACAAGCACAATTGAAGCACAAAGACACAAAAAAGCACAATTGCACATTTTCTTATCAGTAATGACCGAAGCAAGCATACTTTCAAAGACAGGGCCATGCATCCACAAAGATTGCAAAATAAAACCCTTTTTCTTGAAGTGGGTGTTGGTATAAGTGGCTCTATACAAGCGATAATGTATACGTCTCATATAAAGAATCCAACAATAATCTAAATACAGTATAGGTGGACATAATAGGACCAGTGACACAATAAAGGGTTTATTATCCTATCATAATTAATCTTTTTTTTTTCTCTATAAGAAGGCCATTGCATGCACCTTTTAATTTCATCCCCAGTCAACCAGTTCCACTTCTCACAAGGAAGAAATTAAGTTAAATCAAGAGAGAGAGAGATGGCATGTGGGCAGTTTTGTGTTATGTTGAAGAACCTGAAACCTTATTTGCTTGTTGTGAGCTTGCAATTTGGGACTGCAGGGCTGTACATAATCAGCATGGTTACTCTCAACCGTGGCATGAACCGATTTGTTCTCATCGTCTATCGCAATGCTGCAGCAGCCCTCTTCCTTGCTCCTTTCGCCTTGGTTCTTGAAAGGTTTCTATCTCTAATTAGTCACATTTAAGTAAAAATAATCTGAAATTAATTAAGTTTTTTCTCTGTGAATTAATTTTCATTTGTTTTACAGGAAAACGAGACCAAAAATGACGATTTCCACCTTTTTGCACATAATGGTGCTGGGATTCCTAGAGTAAAGATCTCTCACTAACAAGCATACTAAGTATTGCTGAATTTGACATCTGTAACAAATGTGATAATTAAATGTGGTACATGTAAAGTTTTAGACTTTAAAAAACAAACAAGTAGTACAGCTGTCCCATATGTTCCCAATCATGTACAGTTGAATGTTGATCGTGACTTGGATTATTTTATTTTATTTGATTTTTAATACGTATTCACCTGCTTGTGCAGGCCAATTGTTGATCAGGGGTTTACATACTTGGGGATGAAATACACATCGGCATCATTTGCATCTGCTATCATGAATGCCGTCCCGTCTGTCACCTTTGTTATCGCTGTTATTTTTCGGTAAAAATCAATGAATTAGATTCCGTTCTAATTCATAATTCGGAAAAATAAGTATTTGTCTAACAACATATATAAATTCCCAAAAAAAAAAAAAAATCTCCGCTAAACCATAATATAATAACATGTGGGTTATAAAATTATCGCAGGGTAGAAAGTGTAAAGATGAAAGAGGTACGCAGTCAAGCCAAGGTCATAGGAACCCTAGTAACTTTTGCTGGCGCCTTGCTGATGACAGTGTACAAAGGCCCCGTCGTTGACCTCCTATGGTCACACAAAACCAGCAGCCACAGCAGCACCACTACATCCTCCGACCACCACTGGGTAACCGGGACACTCTTCATCCTCATAGGCTGTGTTGCTTGGTCCTGTTTCTACGTATTGCAAGTAAGTATTAATTGCATGATCAGTAATTAAATTATGTTTGCATGCATGTAATATGAAGCTTAATTATTACTAGCCTCTCCGCACGCGCTTCCGCGCTTGCGAGAGGCTTTTTTTTTTTAAAAAAAAAATTTATTTTAGAATTAAAAAAGATAATGGGTAGTTGTGTTCCATAAAAAGATGATCCATTATCTGGTTTTTCTTTCCATTTTAAATTTTTTTAATATGAAAAAGTGTGAATTTACCATATTATCCCAATTTAATTAATAATTTCAATTCTTAATGTTTGCATTAACCAAGGGCATTCTTTGGTATTTTGAATGTTTCACAATTCTCTGCCTTTTGCTTTATATATATAGATAAAAGATATATGTGACGTGATTGACGTTAATTTACGTATCTATCCAGTCCATAACAGTGAAGAAATACCCAGCAAACATCTCGCTTTCCTGCTTGATATGCTTGGTGGGAGCGTTGCAAGGTGCAGCCGTGGCAGTTATTGTAGAGCGTCGTCCTAGTGCGTGGGCGGTCGGCTGGGATTCGAGGCTCCTAGCGCCTCTCTACTCGGTTAGTTCCATACAATGCAACGGGAACACGACCTGCTAACACGAATTGTCATTTTTAAATGTGTCTAGCACATTCAATTATAGATTGTGATTTTTTTTTTTCAATATGTAAATATTTCTTCATTTTTAACTAATTAGAAGATGCATTGTCAATGATTTAGGGAATAATTGCCTCTGGAATTACTTACTACGTGCAAGGCTTGGTGATGAAGACTAGAGGCCCGGTTTTCGTAACAGCCTTCAACCCTCTCTGCATGATCATCGTCTCTATTCTGGCTTCCATTATTCTAGCTGAGAAACTTCACCTTGGCAGGTAAAGAAAAAAAAAAACTAAAATTGGGCTAACATCATATGTTTCCCCCGGCTTGAATTTTTCTTAATCCTAATCTTCTGGTATATGCCACATTTTGGTAAGTTGTGCACATTATTCCTATATTATGACAAATTCCAATCCTAATTAATTAAAATTATCGATAATGAGGAATAATAATGGCATGTACAAAGTGTGTTGTGATGTTGTACATCTTGTGATTCAACTTATCTCAGGAACAAATACTTTAGAGAAGGTATATATCTTTGTGATGTAATCAATCAACTTTAAGCATTGATATGATCTTTATCTGAATAATTATACTTTGTATATTTAATTTCTCTTTGACGAAGACATGAGTTATGTCAATTGGTCAGGGCAGTGTGTCTGCCCTATTGCACCCAAGTTCAAATATTCCTCCCCCGTATATTAGATTAATTTAGACTATCGTTTTTATATAAAAATCCCTCTGTTATTTTAAAATTTTAAAACTTGATGTGTAGTATAATTGGAGGAATGATCATCGTGCTTGGCCTTTATTCTGTGGTGTGGGGTAAAAGCAAGGATTATTGTAAAAGCTCAGCTGTGCCATCCAGTCCTGCTATGAAGGATGAAGCTCACGAATTGCCAATTTCTAGTGGAAGTGCTATCAATGGGACTAAATTGGTCATTGACAAAAATGGCAGCGACCAGCCATCGCAAATGCAATATATGACGGTCCAAAAGTAATGCTAATCTTACTTTAAATTTGCAAGTATAAAGAACCAGTCCCTTTTGAATTTGATTGTATTTATGAATCTATGATTGGCATGAAGCAATCCGCTTCTTTTCTAAGAGCTAGCTTCTTACTATCTAGTTGAAAAACGCTGTCAACAAGCCCCAATAAGAATATATACCCATGTCAATTCTGTATAGCTTGCACAATGTTCTCCAACTATTTTCTTCTTTCTTTTCTTTTTCCCTTTTTGGGCATTTTATTAGATCTTTTGAATAATGCTGCATATATTATATACACTCATCATCACATTTCTCGTATTGGTGAGATTCGATGGATATTACGTAAAGATACAACCAGTAATGTGATCTATAAACGTGAAATAAATAGATTTATTCATAAACTAATATAATTAATATTGATAAAATTTAGAGAAATTGATGTTGTTTGAGAGAATGTAACTTGTCAAATTATCTCTTTATATAGTACATGCCTAGAGTATCAACTATCAACAAGGTGCAATTTTTTTCAAGATATTATTCAAGATATTTTGATTGAAAATCTGCTGTAATTTTTTTCAATGAATACATTGCTTTTCTCAATAAAAAAACAAAAAAATCAGAAGGTTTCTTTGACCCAAGTCATGTAGTACATGTCACATGTATGCACGAGTTGCAAAGGGATGTGTTTTTCCCATTTAGGTAACCAAAGGGTCCCTGCAACAACAAGAAAAATTAAATGGTAGGGCATAGTCTGATTGGTAATTCTGATCTCCTACAAAGAATTAAAAAGGCTCCAAGTTTGTGGCACAGATCTTTTTTTATTGATTAACAAATGTTTTTAAAAATTATACATATATAAATACTTAGTCAAGTTGGTTAGAGCATATATGTGCCTCCCACTATATATGCACTGAGTTCGAATATCCCTTCTCGTAATTTAGATTATATTAAAGCAAAATATCGCTTGTATAAAATATATATCTCAATAATGGTACAGTTAAAAGCTCAATTACTTAATGGATTACGGAGCATGATCTGTCCTCATCATGCATGCTGAATGGGAAGCAACTATAGGTGTCTTTACTTGCTAATTAGAAACCTTAAAAAATTTAGCTGTAGACATCAGTTTTTTGCTAATTTTATCCAAAACAAAATTTTGACCCCTACCTTCCTCTATCTTGCTTAACCAAAAATTACACTGATACATATATAGCAAAACCATTAGATATAGTAGTTGGTGTTTACTGTAAATTGGTTTAAGAACTTTTGTGATGGATTGTTTCCCCAATTTTTTCAAGAAAAGAGACAAACAAGATATTAAAGCTACCTCTATATTCATTGTAAAATGAAACTCAAATACACAACCAACCAGCACAATTGAAGCACAAAGACACACAAAAGCACAATTGCACATTTGTTTATCAGTAATGACCGAAGCAAGCATACTTTCAAAGACAGGGCCGTGCATATCCACAAAGATTGCAACATAAAACCCTTTTTCTTGAAGTGAGTGTTGGTATAATTATAAGTGGCTCTGTACAAGCGAAAATGTGTACGTCTCATATCAAAGAATCTAATCTAAAAATAGCACAATATAGTGGGTGTATTATCCTATCATAATTAATCTTTTTTTCTCTATAAGAAGGCCATTGCATGCACCTTTTAATTTCATCCAGTTCCACTTCTCACAAGGAAGAAATTAAGTTAAATCAAGAGAGAGAGAGAGATGGCATGTGGGCAGTTTGGTGTTATGTTGAGGAAGCTGAAGCCTTATTTGCTTGTTGTGAGCTTGCAATTTGGGAGTGCAGGGATGTACATAATCAGCATGGTTACTCTCAACCATGGCATGAACCGATTTGTTCTCATCGTCTATCGCAATGCTGCTGCAGCCCTCTTCCTTGCTCCTTTCGCCTTGGTTCTTGAAAGGTTTCTGTCTCTAATTACTCACATTTAAGTAATAATAATCTGAAATTAATTAAGTTTTTTCTCTGTGAATTAATTTTCATTTGTTTTACAGGAAAACGAGACCAAAAATGACGATTTCCACCTTTTTGCACATAATGGTGCTGGCATTCCTAGAGTAAAGATCTCTGACTAACAAGCATACTAAGTATAGCTAATCATATATGAATTTGACGTCTGTAACAAATGTGATAATTAAATGTGGTACATGTAAAGTTTTAAACTTTAAAAAATAAAAAATAGTACAGCTGTCAAGCATGTACAGTTGAATGTTGATCGTGACTAGGTGGAGCAAACAGAGATAGGGGAGTCCAAGGCTAATGCGTATGACTTGGATTATTTTATTTTATTTTTAATACGTATTCACCTGATTGTGCAGGCCAATTGTTGATCAGGGGTTTACATACTTGGGGATGAAATACACATCGGCATCATTTACATCTGCTGTCATGAACGCTGTCCCGTCTGTCACCTTTGTTATCGCTGTTATTTTTCGGTAATGAATTAGATTCATTCCTAATTTATAATTCGGAAAAATAAGTATTCGCCTAACAACATAAGTTCCCAAAGAAAAAAAAAATTCTCCACTAAACCATAATATAATAAGATGTGGGTTATAAAATTATTGCAGGGTAGAAAGTGTAAAGATGAAAGAGGCACGCAGTCAGGCCAAGGTCATAGGAACCCTAGTAACTTTTGCTGGCGCCTTGCTGATGACAGTGTACAAAGGCCCCGTCGTTGACCTCCTATGGTCACACAAAACCAGCAGCCACAGCAGCACCACTACATCCTCCGACCAACACTGGGTAACCGGGACACTCTTCATCCTCATAGGCTGTGTTGCTTGGTCCTGTTTCTACGTATTGCAAGTAAGTATTAATTGCATGATCAGTAATTAAATTATGTTTTTGCATGCATGTAATATGAAGCTTAATTATTATAAAGATATATGTGACGTGATTGACGTTAATTTACGTATCTATCCAGTCCATAACAGTGAAGAAATACCCAGCAAACATCTCACTTTCCTGCTTGATATGCTTGGTGGGAGCGTTGCAAGGTACAGCCGTGGCAGTTACTGTAGAGCGTCGTGCTAGTGCGTGGGCGGTCGGCTGGGATTCGAGGCTCCTAGCGCCTCTCTACTCGGTTAGTTCCATACAATGCAACGGGAACGTGACCTGCTAACACGAATTGTCATTTTTAAATGTGTCTAGTACATTCGATTATAGATTGTGATTTTTTTTTTTCAATATGTAAATATTTCTTCATTTTTAACTAATTAGAAGATGCATTGTCAATGATTTAGGGAATAATTGGCTCTGGAATTACTTACTACGTGCAAGGCTTGGTGATGAAGACTAGAGGCCCAGTTTTCGTAACAGCTTTCAACCCTCTCTGCATGATCATTGTCTCTATTCTGGCTTCCATTATTCTAGCTGAGAAACTTCACCTTGGCAGGTAAAGAAAAAAAAAAACTAAAATTGGGCTAACATCATATATATTTCCCCTGGCTTGAATTTTTCTTAATCCTAATCTTCTGGTATGTGCCACATTTTGGTAAGTTGTGCACATTACTCCTATATTATGACAAATTCCAATCCTAATTAATTAAAATTATCTTTAATGAGGAATAATAATGGCATGTACAAAGTGTGTTGTGATGTCGTACATCTTGTGACGCAACTTTTCTTAGGAACAAATACTTTAGAGAAGGTATATATCTTTGTGATGTAATCAATCAACTTTAAGCATTGATATGATCTTTATCTGAATAGTTATACATTGTATATTATATGTAATTTCTCTTTCATGAAGATGTGGGTTATGCCAGTTGGTTAGGGCAGTGAGCCCGCCCAGTTGCACCCAAGTTCAAATATTCTTTTCCCGTACTATATTAGATTAATTTAGACTATTGTTTGTATATAAAAATTCCTCTGTTTTTTTAATTTTTTTAATTTTAAAACTTGATTTGTAGTATAATTGGAGGTGTGATCATCGTGTTTGGCCTTTATTCTGTGGTGTGGGGTAAAAGCAAGGATTATTGTAAAAGCTCAGCAGTGCCATCCAGTCCTGCTATGAAGGATGAAGCTCACGAATTGCCAATTTCTAGTGGAAGTGCTATCAATGGGACTAAATTGGACATTGACAAAAATGGCAGCGACCAGCCATCGCAAATGCAATATATGACGGTCCAAAAATAATGCTAATCTTACTTTAAATTTGATATTGTAATTATGAATCTATGATTAGCATGGGGCAATCCGCTTCTTTTCTAAGAGCTAGCTTCTTACTATCTGTCAACAAGCCCCAATAAGAATATATACCCATGTCAATTCTGTATAGCTTGCACAATGTTCTCCAACTATTTTCTTCTTTATTTTCTTTTTCCCTTTTTGGGCATTTTATTCGATCTTATGAATAATGCTGCATATATTATATACACTCATCATCACATTTCTCGTATTAGTGAGATTCGGTGGATATTACATAAAGATACAACCATTAATGTGACAAGTAAACGTGAAATAAACAGATTTATTCATAAACTGATATAATTAATATTGATAAAATTTAGAGAAATTGACGTTGTCTGAGAGAATGTAACTTGTCAAATTATCTCTTTATATAGTACATGCCTAGAGTATCACCTATCAGCAAGGTGCACATGTCATGCAAGAATATTAGGTTGATTGGAGATAATTGTCATATTATTGTCAGTTCCTTTTCAAATTCTCTCTCACACTTCTATTAGGTAGCTAGGGGGCCTCTTTCTTCAAGTATATCTGATTAGTGGAAATTTGTATTCTGCCGTTTACGGTACGACACTAGAGCCAATCTGACACACCATATATATAGAAAGGACCTTCTTTTTCGTGTGGTCTGAGTAAAAAGGACTTGCAATTCCATATGTTTTTTCAATATAACTTTGTACATTGGGTTTTAAAAATAAAATTCAAAACTGTTAGACGACACCATTGGCTTGTAAACTATATCAGTGGGGTGGGGAAAAAGCAAGTACGCTATTGAAAAAGAAAAAAAGAGAAGTTTTTAGGTGTTGTATCAATCCTTAATATAACAACTTTTGGTGGATTAAAATCTAAAAATTCTTACAAGTGGTCACTTGCTATCTACGGCCATTCGGAAGAATACGAATATATAGCCTTTGAAAATTGCTAGAAGAAAGAAAAAAAAAGGAGATTTGCTTCATGCACATGGTGATCGTACTAACAGATGTGCTGCCATCTTGCAATCTTCTTTTTCTTTTTCTTTTTTGAGTACAAGTGATAGTCGAAACTACAGTGTAGAGGGTTTTTCACACACACACAACTAATAAGATGCCTTTGGGGTTTGAACCTAAGACCTCTAGTATGCAAATCAAGGTTCTTTTCCACTGAACTAGACCCCGGTGACTCAATCTTCTATTTTTGTTCATCTCAAGAAGATTTGAATCTCTGGCATATTCTTATCTATCATACGTAACTAAGGACATATTACATGAATAAACAATTTTTTTTTTCCTTCCTTCCTCTCACCGTAGTTCCAAATTAAAGCATCCTCTCTCACTGGATATCGCCTTACACATACAAATTAGAGCACGAGGACGGCAAAAACACAATAGAAGTTGGTCAATAAATTTCACCACCAAAAGGAAAAAAAAAGGTTGGCCGATACTTTTGCTCTTTTTTATTTTTTATTTTTGCAATAATTCTAACCACATTCTCTTTTCAAAGACAGTATCAAGACTATAAGGTGGGATTCCACCAACCTGATTAATTGTTTTCGTGGAATCCAAACACGAAACCACAAACTTTATATGTTTGGACTTTGTCTCCCCAGGTGTATTATACTCATCCAGGAAAAATATATAGTGAAAATACTGTGAGATTAATTATAATATCTATATACATATTTTAAACTTAATAGGTTATTCTTTTCTCTTCCCCACTATATTGCTGTAAGGCAAAGGCATCCTATCAGATGAAGCCACTCTCAAAGGGCTAGCTACTAAGCTTGTTATTTCATCAACATATAGGAGCAAAGCACACAGAACATTGCAAAAAAAGAAGAAGAAGAATTTTGCAAAATTTGCATAGAATCATAGGACATGCACATGGACGATTTTTGTAAGCGGATGTGATTAGCAATTTCTTCGACTCTTTCACAAGGCGACGTATACAAATTAAGAAAAATTGTAATGCGGGAATAAATAGAGAAGTTTGTAATCTTAATATATTTATTTAATTTAAATTTTTTTTTTAAAAAGGTGATGTAAGTGATTAACTATATATTATGTGATTTGCAGTTTATGAGGAGAGAATCATTTCGTGGCTTGCTTATAAGCCAAAATGCCTGAATGTAGAGAATGGGTTTTCCATTATTAGCCTTAATTTCCGCCCCTTGAATCATTAGTGGCTTGCTAATTGGCAAAGTTATATATAAAGTAGCATGAAAAGCTAGCCATGCTAGAAATTTAGCTAACCTTTTTTTTTAATGAAGAAGTTTAGCTAACCTTAACCGGGATTTGGGATGCTTTTAGGCGACATAATTGAAGATTATCAACATGTAGTGCGTTGTCTTGACAAAACTTACCATCCATGTCAATCCCACTAATTATTTGATGAGGAGTGAGGTCATTAATTTGAAGGTCATATACCATGAAAAGTCCCCAAAAAAGAAATTGATAATTTAACTAGGACGTGTCTTAAGTAGCTTATTAGTTGAAGTGGTATCCACTCTTCATAGCACCCACTTCCTCCCAAACTCCGCATAAGCTTAGCCTCTTGCGTCTATCATGCTAAAGCACTTAGCCTAAATTTCATTTGGTGGTCAATGAATCGAATCCCCACTTCCAATAAAATAAATATAAAGGAAAAAGGGAAAGCATTATATTTTCCTAGAGATCCACTTAATTAAATTTCTCTCTCTCTCTCTCTCTCTCTCTCTCACACACACACACACACACAATGTTTTTGATTGATTATCCATCTCACCCAAGGATTCTAGTTGCTTGGTATATGGGTGTCTTTGGTTAATGGATAAGAGAATCCATGAGAGAGAGAGAGAGAGAGAGAGAGAGAGAGAGAGAGAGAGAGAGAGAGAGAGAGAGAGAGAGAGAGAGAGAGATAGTGGCTTGGACATGTACGTATGATTTTGAAATATTGTCTCCTATTTATTTGCTTTTTAGGCTTATAAGAGGAGCATTCCTCATTTTAGTGTTGGCATCCCTCAAAATACAAGTAAATTAATTAGTTGAGGTAGTAGAGAGAGGGACAGAAGTGTTGAATAGAAATATGGGAGACCAAAGTCCAACAGGGTCTAAGTTGAGTCTAGTTCTCATCAAGATCAAGCCTTACTTGGCTATGATCTCCCTTCAATTTGGATATTCAGGCATGTATATCATCAGTATGGTCTCCTTTAAACATGGCATGAGCAACTTTGTTCTCTCAGTCTACCGTCATGTTGTCGCCTTTTGTGTTATTGCCCCCTTCGCCTTTGTTCTTGAAAGGTTCTCTCTCTCTCTCTCTCTCTCTCTCTCTCTCTCTCTCTACCAATTACATATTGGTTTTCTATCCCTTTACAAACAACCATGCATGCATGTATAAGCGCTATGTCACCAAAACTATATTTCAAAAGACTTGAATTATCATACGTACCAAGAAATTGTTAGTTTGTGTCACAGATTCAAACAAAATCTCCAATTCATATTTACAATTTGACAACATATATGTTAGATTTTATGCCGAAATAATACTTGTATGTTAATGCGCATACATGTTTCTATATAGTACATCTCTTATTTTGCCCTACTAACTTGACCACATTGTTTTTCACTCTCTTTTACAGGAAAATAAGGCCAAGAATGACTCTCCCGATATTCCTCAGAATAGTTCTGCTTGGTTTTCTTGAGTAATGCTCTAACTTAATTTTTTCTCTTCTCCTTTTGATAAACAACTAAAGTTTGGCAAATACATTTTTAGATTATTGCATGTACAATCATCATATATTAATACTTGATTATTACAGGCCAGTTCTTGATCAAAACTTATACTTTCTGGGAATGAAGTACACCTCAGCAACATTTGCATCTGCTGTTGTCAACGTCCTTCCTGCCATCACCTTCATAATGGCAGTTTGTTTCAGGTTAAAAAAGTAGATAATCATATTCCACCATGCGTTGTATTATTTTAGTGCGTTAATAAAAAGGTTAGTGTATGCTTAAGAGCCAACACATTGGAAGGCACTAAGGGGAATTGGCATATACTATTCCAATCACACCGTTCCAAGTCATCGTCTTGATTTTTTTTTTGTTCCCTTATTTTTTGATGAAATCATGGTCGACATGATGCCATCATAATCAGTTCCCACATAACGTGAAAGAAAAAACAATTACACCTTTGTTTTTTTTGTGGAATCTTGTTGATAATTTTTGTGACACATGATGTAAGCCTTGGCCACTACACGTGTTATTTGCTGGAAGAGGAAAAAGAAAAAAAACCCCAAAATAAAAAGTTGGGATTCTCTGCTTATGTAATAATACACTGCATGCTAGAACCATATTATTTATTTTTTTAAAATTATAATATTCTGAGTGTAAGTATATATGTTCCTAGAATAAACAATCATATCACCTAGTTGTGTATTAATATTTGTTCTCATTCCTTAAAAATGTCGTTATCGTGCATATCTATATACGAATAATTTTACAAGAATCATGTTAATACTTGATCTAAAATCTTAGTTTTTCTAATTGAATTATGATATATAATCATTAATAATGATTAGTTTACCTAAGTCCTATCCTAATTATGTTATTATTCTGATTAATCAGGTTAGAGAGTGTGAACGTTAAGAAGCTACATAGCCTGGCAAAGGTGGTGGGAACTGTAATCACTGTGGGAGGAGCCATGGTGATGACACTGTACAAAGGCCCCATTGTGGATATCATACGAGGCCACGCACACAGCCACAGCACTAGCACCGACAACTCCACCAACCAGCATTGGGTGGCTGGCCCCTTGATGCTCTTAGCCAGTTGCGGTGGTTGGGCCAGTTTCTTCATCGTTCAAGTAAGTCAAAACATTTACAACATATATTTGCTTTCCAATAGTTTGACAACATAACTACTCAATTACTTACGAAACTAATAAATATTGCGTCACGCATTAAAAAGTCATATACTCATCAAAATTGATAGTTTGAAAACATACGTATATGTCATCATGTCTACCAAGAGAATACTTCGCAACTTGTAAAATTTCGTATGGATAAATGTTTGTGATAAGCTGATCTAATTTAGCTTTTTTATATGTGTTGCACTTCAGTCATTTACTTTAAAGAAGTACCCAGCACAGCTTTCTCTCACAGCTTGGATATGCGTTATGGGAGTGTTGGAAGGTGGGGTATTAACATTGGCGGTGGAACGCAAAATGAGTGTTTGGGTTATAGGCTGGGATTCGAGGCTCCTTGCTTCAGTTTACTCTGTGAGTGCACAATACTCTTCCCTATATATAACAAGGCTTAGAAACATTGCAGGCATTTGACACACTTTGTATTGATCTTTGTGATTAGGGAATTGTTTGTTCTGGACTCGCATATTATGCGCAAGGTGTTGTGAGTAGGGAACGAGGCCCGGTTTTTGTAACAGCTTTCAGTCCTCTCTGCATGATCATCACCGCCGCCCTAGGAGCCATCGTTTTAGCTGAACAAGTCCACCTTGGAAGGTACAATACTAAAACCTCCATATAAAGTTTGGATTACGAGGGAATGTTTTCTTACCAGACTGTGAATCGAGATTCACAATCTGACTCTATATATAAAAAAAACTTATGTTGCCAGACAGTTCGGCAATAAAACATTTTCCAGTACTAACCTCAATAGGGTTGCGGAGCAATGACCATCTTTCTTTTACTGATTGATTGTTTGTTTGTCTCCTGTGTGCTTTGTCTCAGTATAATTGGAGCCATTTTCATAGTCTTCGGTCTCTACACTGTGGTATGGGGCAAAAGCAAGGACCCTCTACCCTCAATCGCACCATTGAAAGATGAGAAAAGCAATAACCTTGAGTTGCCAGTGACGGCTGATCACAACGGCATCAATGGACGCACCTGATCACAAGATTTCATTTTCAAGATCCCTAAACCAATTAAGGAACAATTAATCATGAAAATTGATCGATGTTCTGATTCGAGAATTGCAAAAGGTTCACGAAAGATTATGTCCCAAATTAATCTTTCTAGGAACCTTCCTTAGTTATGTCAGGTTGCATTTAACTACGTGCAGTGTATTAAATTTTGACTTTTTGATCACTTGCACCTTGAGAGTGAATTAAGTGATCATTTTAATAATTTTAATAATTCTAGCTAATTATGTTTGTTTATGTTTTAATTGTCAATATTCTTCATCCATTTTTTTTCTTTTATAATTTTTTTTTGTTTAATCGAACAATTTGCAATAATATCTGAAAAGTGAAAACCAAAACCCTCGATTATTCCAGAGTTTTTTCAGGTGTGTGTAAATGGGATTGCTTAGAATTTTACTTCACATCACTATATATACGGCCGAATAATATATAAGAATATTGGCCGCAGAAGATGAAGGGAGAGAATCAAATACCTGGAAACTTGGATAAGGGGGCCAATTTGAATTTTAATGGGAAAGAAGTAAACGATGATTTCCTTGCTTTCTGTTTACATGAAAGTATAGGACTATATTCCCTCTTAATTAATTAAGAAAGCTTGTTTTGGCTGACATTCTGGTGAAGAAAAACAAAATGATTGCTTTGCGTGGTCATACGTATGCATTTGTTTTTTGTTCTGCATATGGTTGCAGTTGTGTTGGATGGTGTGGCAGCTGTTGAGAGTATTTTTCATTGAATGATGGAATCTTTATCTTAGCGCGCATTTAAAAGATCTTGGATCTCTCAATCTATTGCCAATTGATTTTGAATTGAATGCTGACATTTTAATTGTTGTGCACGCCAAAGTGTTTCAAGTCAGTCAATATGATATCGATAAAATAACAAAGACAAGATATGACATATGCAGATAAACCAAACAACACACAAAGGTTCATAAAGGGATTAAAGAGGAGTTAACACTCTCACCACAACATGAGATTACATAGTTCAACTCTCACAACCCAAATCCCAAATACACCAAATCACTCACACTCATAATACAGATACATATGAGCGAAGAACAAATCTCAAATTCTTGCTCACAGAGAAAAGAGACACAAAGAGAGCTATTACATAGAAGTTACAAACACAAGAAACAAAAAAGGAGAACCAACCTAGAAGTATAGCTGATGTGCAACAAGCCAAAGAAGAGAGACTCTTACACAAAGTTGCATCAACCTACACACTAATACAAAGAGACTCGATTTCTCACAAATTGATTACTCTCTCTCTCAACATATTCTGTAGACAAAGAGAAGCTTACCTCACTCTCGCACAAGGATGCAACCCACCAAGGTCAGATAGGAGATTCCTCTTCAAATAGGTGATTGCCCTTCCTTTATTTCTCTTCTAAATATGGGGCACCACCACACTAGGAGAATAAGCAAAGAGCCCGGATCTCTTCCTTTCCCAACTCAAAAGAGAGCTTTTCTCTCTTGTAGATTTGACGACCACACTTAACTCCAATATCACTCTCTCCATATAATTAAGGTTCAAAGCAAGTGTATTGGAGAAGGCACCAATGAGTGGTTGATATTAGCCCACATCCAAAAGTCACATAGCCTACAAAGGAAGCTACACCAACATCTGGCCATTTTTCTAATCCGCTGGAGCCAGCATTCTTGATCATATCCGCTCAAGCTGTTTTGCAAGAATTGAAAGAAAGGACATTATGGAACTTCAAGCGAGCTGTTTTGCAAGAATTGGGCCCATTGCAACATTTTTATCTTCTGCTAGGACGTTGTAAAATGAAAAGCGTAATCTCGAATTAATGCCCCATGGGTTAGATAAAGCATAGAATGAATAATAAAAAGTTTGGAAAAAGATGAAGGCTTGAAGCTCGTTTAAGATTAAGAGAGCATTTATAATAAACTAGTCTCCCAAGCCAAAAATCTCATATTGCTTGGTCCTATAAAATGCAACCCAGAAGGGGCAGATCCACAAAGTCAGCCAGATTAGGCCGCAAGAACTGGCATAAAATTGAGCCCAATTACCTAGACTTTCCTTCCTTTACCCTTTTTTTTTTGGGTCAAGTACAATAAACCCCCCAACCTATAGGGCCATTTTCAAGTATACCCCAACCTATCGAAAATTTACAATTACATACACAACGTCACGAAAAATTACAAGAGAGCCCCCTCCGTTAGCCAAACTGTTAGTGAGTCTGTTAAATGCGGATGTGTCAAAAGTGGGACTCTTTTTTTAATGATGTGGACTTCCACATGGACCAAAAATTAATAAAAAATTATTTTACTGTTTAAATTATTTATTATTGTTAAATTAATTCAAATTTTAAAAAGCAAAATTTTCAAAAAAAACTCAAAAATCAAAGTCCTCTCCTCCCAATTGTCTCTCTCGATCGATCGATCTCTCCTCTCCTCTCCTCCTAGCCCCCAGCCACCCAAGCTTACTCAGGCCATCCATCCCAGCCTTAACACCTCTCTTGTTCCAGCCCAACCCATCACCTCCCCCACCCCATGCCACAGATCTGATCGTTTTCCCCAAACCACAAACCCCAAAATGACCTCTGAAGCGATGATGGCAACGAAGACAGAGTAATCCGGTCGGACCGGTCGGTCTTCTCGAACTGCGGGATGTAAGTAAGCGGTTTGGCTCCAGAGCTCCGGTAGGCTCCGACTAAGATCTCGTAGACGGTTTCTCGAAGCTCCTTGTTGGAGAGGTTCGGACCCAGTTCACCAAATGGGTTGGGGAGGTCTTCAACTGGGTATACGGGCATGGTGGTTTGGATTGGATTATAGCGTTGGCTGTGTCTCTTTGAATTTCCAAATACTCTGTCTCAGAGAATCTGAGCCATTTTGGGTTTGCACGTGTGGGGGAAAGGAAAAGGCTTTGTGGGTTAGTGATGGTCCTCCTCTGTAGGGCCTTCATTTTCTGTTATTCTGGGGAGAGATTTTTTGCAGATACTGATGTGCTCTTTTTCTTTATGGTACAAATAGAAGAAATCAAACAAGAAAAGCTATGCGTCTGCGTGTGATTAGACTGAGAGTTTTGATGGGTTTGATTTTGAATTAAATTATGAAAGGGGAAGAAGGAGGGTTGGGTGGGTGATTGGTGTGGTTTCTACTTCTTTTGGAGGAGAGAAAAAAGTTGAAGTCTTTGAAGGCTCGGGGACGATGAGATTTTGTTGGGGTTGGGGGGGAGCAAGCTGGGTTGTTTCTTTACTTTTTGGTAGAGGAAGATGAGATGGAGGAGGGTTTGGTGGTAGAGGCTATGGAGGAAGAGAGAGAAAGAGAGTTCTGGTTCTGGGGTTCTGAGAGAGAGAGAGAGAGAGAGAGAGAGAGAGAGAGGAAGAGAAAGAGACGAAGAGAAATTTTTGCCAGATTTTTTTAAAATTTTTTTAATTTTAAAATTTTAAAATTTGAATTAATTTAACAACAATAAATAATTTAAATAGGAAAATAATTTTTTATTAATTTTTGGTCCACGTGGAAGTCCACATCATAAAAAAATGGGTCCCACTTTTGACACGTCAGCATTTAACAGACTGACTGACGGAGGGGGCTCTCTTGTAATTTTTCGTGACGTTGTGTATGTAATTGTAAATTTTCGATAGGTTGGGGTGTACTTGAAAATGGCCCTATATGTTGGGGGGTTTACTGTACTTGACCCTTTTTTTTTTCCTCCTTCTCTCTGATTTCTCTCTCTTCCTGTTCTTGACAACATTTTTTTTTGGTCGGTACTTTGAAAGAGTTAGGAGGGAGGTTCATGACTCATTGGTCAAGAGAAGAGAACGGTGTAATTTTAGGTGGGAATCATGCCAAACATGGAGTCACTAATTGCATACGGAAATGCAATTGCATTGCGAAACCATTTAATAATTACGAAGCTTTGGCATCCATAACTGTTTTTTTCCCTTCTTTTCATCACTTGCAGTGGCAGATTTATGAATTTTTCAGGGAAGGGGCAATACACTACAAGAAAAACGTTTATTAGTGGCCAGCAAATTGGTCACAAAAAGTTATCTGTTTTGGTCACTGAATACAGCTAGTGTCCAAATATTGGTGGTCACTAGAAGCTTGTCACAAATTCTATTTAGTGACCAACTTCAACTATTGGTCACTACAACCCAAAGAATTAGTGACTTCCTTTGTTTGGTCACTAACGAAAAGCTATTAGTGACTGCAACTTTGAACACTAAAGGGCTTACAATTTGGTCACTAAAACATGTATTTTGGTCACTAAAAGTGGGTCACGTGACTAAATTACTGACCTACTTAGTTGGTCACTAATGTATTTGAAAAATTCATAACTAATTGGTTTATTTTCCCTGTTCTTTGTTTGTGTAATAATACATGAAATAACATCTAATTCTTTTTCATACATAATGCTGTGGAAACAATTTTGATAGTAAAAAAAATAGTATAAAATAATTCATTGCATAAAAAAAATATCAACATTCTTCCACCAAATTCACAAGCTATCCAAATTTGAACAAATTCAAATCCAAGTCTAGACATACATCTCTCTCAAAAACAAACCTAGATGACTCTACAACCCAACCTAGATAGGTCAATTGATCCAAAAACATAAAAATAAGATTCACCACAGTTGAATGACTGCAAGCTTCTGCTCTTCTGGTGGAACCTTCGAAAGCAAGCATATCATCCATCTGGTTGCAACTTCAACTCTTTTACCAACTGTTTACCAAACTATGTGATTCATCTGACCTGCACCACCAAGTCATGAATTAAAAAATGAAAAGAAATGGCAGCAAAAATGTAAAGCAACTTACAATGAGACATTGTGGTGCAATTGTTCATAAGATTTCCGCTGTTTCTCACATGAAGAGACATTTTCATCACTGAGCTCTCTTTTAGCATTAAGGAATTTGGCATTTTCATGCTCCATTTGGCAAAGTGACTAAAAGTATCACGAAAATGCATTAATTACAATCAAAACCAGTATTCCACTATTGAAATAAAGAAACAGATATCATTAGCAAGATAATAAATTAGAAGCTCTGTCCAACATAGATAAAGCACACATATAAGGTGTAAAATCAACATCTAACCCTCTAGACCCAGAAAGAAAGATAGAAAAGTAAAACTATCTTAAGCTAGGCCACTTAACTCTTACAGGATGCTCGGATTGAAGTAGTTCTGCTACTGCACCATAATATGTTTGAAATGCTTGTTGTGAAGAATTTTTTATGCCCTGTTTGTGATATTAAGGCCCTTAAAAAACTGCGGCAAAATGTCAGGATAGATACTATGGAATAGAAGGTAGCAAGATATTGACGCAGATCAAACCAAAATAGTGAAATGTGAAATAATGAAACAAACCAAAGAGGTTCATACCTCTCCATGAATTTCTGGCTCAGAGAGTGGAAGGTTAAGAAACATTCTTCCCTGCCGAGCCAAACTAGCAAGAAGAGTCAAATTTATCTTAGTATCCCGATCCTTTAAGTATTCTCCACTGGTAGATCCTTTAAATTAATACTCATCACTGCTAAAAATGAATATAAGACAAGATTTTAAGTTTAGTCAGGCCATGAGTAGAGAAACCAATGTTGTTACTAGGGGTGGTTGCGGTTCGGTAATCGCGAATTTTTGCCCAAACCGCAAACCAACCGACTATTTGCGGCATGGTGATTTTTGAAACCGCAAAAAGCGGTCGGTTACCGTGAATTAGCGGTTTAAAACCGCAAATTCTTTTTGTGTCATAAAAATCCAACTTCTCAAGCATATATAAATTCACAATCTCCTCAACTTCTCAAGTATTCACAACCTAAAGAAAATTAAAGTTCAATTCCAAGCATTCCAATTAAAGTTAAACTTCTCAAGCATTCCAATTCCAAATTCTTTAAAGTTACAAACCAAAAGGAAAATGCAAGGCAAAATGAATTAAAGTTACAACCTAAAAGAAATCCAATTCAAAGTTAATTAAAGTTACAAACTAAAAGGAAAATGCAATGCACCAATGTTACAAACTAAAGTTACAAACTCAAGTGTTTGTGGTGGTGAGTAGATTTGAAGAACCCCGTTGTGTTGTTTGAGCACCAATGCTATCTACAAATAAAACAACATAAGTTTACTACATTTTATTATAAGAAGAAGCATAAATAACATGAGCATAAATAAACTAATTACTTATTTATGCAATCTCATCCTCTTTTGTACTAGTTGAAATGTGACATCAACATCATCACCAATTTGTGCAACCTCATCATCAATCTCATCCTCTTTTGCACAAGTTGTAGGAAATATTGTATGAAATATGTTATATGAAATATATTTTACATACAATATAATATAGACAATATTATTTAAAATATATTCACGGTTTGCGGTACCCGCAAGTTTTGAAAATCAAATACCGCAACCGCAACCGCAAATGAAGTTCGGTTCTAAATACCGCAAATGCGGTTCGGTTTACCGCGATTGCGGTTTCATTGCGGTAAATTATCGGTTGGTTTTTGCGGTTTTTCGGTTTTTCGGTATAAAATGCCACCCCTAGTTGTTACCACTAAACAGCAATGTACAAAGTCAGCAATCTTAAATTAATAACCAAAAACAGAGAAACCAGTGCAACTAAATAATGAAATACAAGTCTCCTATAACAAGAGAAGTCATATGAAAGTTTATGTGAAAACGGTACAAGAGCACAATTGGATTTTTTTTTTTACTCTACTCTGTTAATAGGATTAAAATTTACTTACATGAGGATAAATAGAGATTGACAAAGATATCGATTGGCCAGTAATCAGATGTACGTTTACATGATTTCACCAAGCTGACAGGAAAAACATAATAAAAATAATAAGTCACCTGCAGCTAAATTATCACAAGTCCACTGCTAGATGAAAATACATCAAATATAAAAGTCTAACTTCAATAAATTTTGACCCCCTTTCAATTCCACTTTGGAATTTGACTCAAAATAGTAAAGGGATAAATATAGGCACGTGAATTAAATGGCTTAATATATTAAACAGACAAAATATGGCTACAAATACCACACAAAGCAGTACATAAAAAAAATTGCAATAATCAGTGCAAGAATCAAAAAGTCAGAGAGCATAAGTTCACCAATAAGACTAAAGAAAAAGGCAGCATGAAGATGAAAACCAAACAGCCAGAGATCCAAGATTTCTTACCAGAGGAGTTCATGGTCTCAAAAGTTGCTTTCAGAATAGGATCTCACTAGCTCAAGGTCGTTTCTCAAAATCGAAACATCTGCAACACCAATTAGGAAGTTAGAGCATCAAGCTTTAGGGAATCACAACTCAAAATCGAAATCACATCAAGCTCATCACATAATTTTAGCATAATTTCATAGCTATCACACCCCTCTGTCTCTCAATTTTAGAAACCCTAACCCACCCATCCATCTATCAGTTTTCGAAACCCCAACCCATCCATTGCTAAGATTTGAAAACTTGTGCTAAAACTGAAATCAAACTCAGATTCCTATAAGGAACCAAGATCAAAAGTAAAAGAACAACTGATAACGACAATGAAAAATACCTGAGCGATCTTTGAGCTATTCGTTGAAAACCAGGGGGAAATTTCTGTACCCAATCGTACAAACCAAAGTTCTTTGCCTGACCTGAGCACAAGACGAGGCTAATCGAACGACACGAAATTGAAATCAAGCTCAAATGACAGCAAAGTGGTCAAAACCTAGCTGATTTTCAGAGGGAGAAGGACACGAAATTGAAATCGCACGCTCTCTCAGCTCTGGTTCTCTCGCTCGTACGCTCCGTCCTCCGAAAATAAAGAATTAAAGTTTAAAAACTAAACTTTAATTGGTCACTACTAATATATCAAATAAGAGAAGCAAGTCTACCCAGACTTATGTGTTGGTCACTAATTATATAATTTAGGCAGTTTTTAGTGACCACATTTAAAGTAGTCACTAGTTGGTAGCAAATTTAGTCATTAAAAATTAAAAAAGTAGGAGCCAATAATATTAGTGACTAAATAGTATTATTAGTCATTAAATTTTATGTATTTGTGACCCTTATTCACTTGGTCACAAGGAAATTGGTCACTACTGACCTCTTTTCTTGTAGTGATATGTAAAAGACTAAAAGCTCAACAACAAAAAATTTCATATCAATTATACAATTAGTCTACCAAAATTCATATTAAATCATCAATTAATAACCAAAATTAATATCAATTAATCAAAATGCATATCAAATTATCAATTAAACAAAAAAAGACAATCACGTTTTCTCTTTTTCAACATGAGAGTGAGTATATCATATGTATGTGGACAGCAACACTAATTAGCCCCTTCAATCATTCATCAATGATTCAACGTTGTTGCTTAGCTAGAAAGAAGACCTCATTAATCTCAATTAGCATAATAGATCGAGTTTAATTACCAACAACAACATGAAATTTGCAGCGGAAATTAATGATGTCTTGTGACTTGTGAATTGTTCCTGATTTTTCTATTTTTGAACTCATATATGATAGCTATGACATCAGAAAATATTGGCTAATCAAATTAGTAAAACTGAATATGACAACTCACAACAATACTTTTTTTTTTCGCTCTCTTAAGTTGGCTAATCAATTATAACCCATAATTAAACAAAAAAATTAGGAGATAATAATAATTATAAAAACCAGAAGAAACGAAACTGAGAAGAAGAAAAAACCATACCTTGCAATGCGAAGAGAATAAATTTTGATATAATTGACTAGGCCTGGGCACGGTCTGATTTGAACCGATTCTCAGGCAAAATTGGAATTGAAATTGAACTATTCATCTTATCCGGTTCAGTTCGGATTTTAACTCAAATACCAAAGAAAATCGGACCAACCCATACCTGTTTCTGTCCGATTTTGTTCCGGTTTTTCACAGTTTAGAGCGACTCTTTAGCCTAACTGATATTTTTACAAACATCAATGGAACAAATCGACGAGTTGGGCTTGGGATATTTAGTATTTAATATATATATATATATATATATTATATTTTAAAAATTAACTTAGCCGGTCCAATTCGGATTGGACCGGTTCTATATGCTAGAAAATCGAAATCGAAACCAGTCTGAACCAGTCTGGTTCAGATTTGTCTCAATTTTTGACTTTTTTAGTCAACATGGTTTTTTTGGGATTGGTTTGGTTCGGTTTTGCAGTTCCAATGACAATTAACCACATAAATTCATGAAGATTCCAATCATGGAACATAATTCGGGTAGGTGTTTATATTCTCCATTGGAAAGCGAAGGCGCCCTCCTCGCTTAAATCGAGGGCCTTCGCGACCTTCTGCTAGTCCCCACTGGAGGCTGTTGGGGCTGCGCTGGTTAGTGGGAAGCTTGAGAAGGAAGGTTGGACGTGTACGGACGGTGGTGGGTTCATTGTCGGCAATAACGGTTTTTGGTACTAATTTGGCTACTTGGTGGGATGATATGCTATACTATTTGATGAATTTAAATATCCACACAAAAAAGAGAGGTTGATTTCTATATTAATACGAAGAAGGTTCTGGTTTGGAGGTTGGAGAGTGTTGCTTGCTTTGTCATGCAACCCTTATTAAAGTCAACAATGCTCATGAAGATTTAAACATCCTTGCAAGTATTGATTTACAAAGGAGGATGATGACTCAGAGAGGGACATGATGAGACAAATTACTTTTTTTCGTGACAAAGGGATAGTTTAAACTACTAATTTGAATCAAATAAATTGGCCCGTCATGTCTTAAATGAACAATTTTCTGTATCGTTTGTCCTTAGAACATGGATGTTTAATTGACCTCATGCCCAGAGTCAGCGGAGCGATAAAGTTTATGTTGCCGGGAGGCTGATAATGACATGTCTGTCTGGTTTGGATTAATTAAGTCATACGCGTGGTGTGGTATGTGATTCAGAAACCTTATGTCATTATTGGTTGATTAAACCAATTGGATTTGAAGGTAAATTCTGAGAAGGAAAAATCAGAAGCGTACAAATAGTTTTGTACGGTTGAATGGGCTCATTGGATTTGAGTTGAAACTTGGAAGAGAGAGGTTGGTGGATTGTAGCTGCTGGACAAGAAGCCAACGATTCATTTGGGCCGAAATGGGGAAGGCAAGATTAGTTTGTCTTTCACTGTGAGTTAGGATTTTTAGGCCTTTTACTTTCGAAATGTCAATTATAATGAAGCTGGATAATAGCTGTCAAGTCTCGTGTCCATATCCACCCAACCTACTCACAATTTTGGTGTTGGATGACAAAGACGGCATGCCAAGCCTTTCCTTGTTATTTCTGGTTAATTACAGTATGTCAAATATAAAAGTTATTATGCGTGGCATACTGTGATTGATCGGGAATATTTACGCTTCAAGTGGTAATGTGGGTGCTTGAGGAAGTAATGCACTAAAGAACCAAAAAAAGACATCACTACACTTCATTTCTGGTTTGAAACTCATGACAGTGATCTATATTAGTAAGAAATTAATTTGGACAAAATCACATTTTTATCGTTGTGGAAGAGTTTGCAGTTTTTTGGTGTTATGGGCCTGAGACCCAAGGATAAAAAACAACCGCTACTAAATAGCCCTGACAAATCTTCTAATAGAGAAGTCCTGATACAATAATACCATGACCTTTTTATGGGTTTGAATAATACCATGACTCAGTAGCCTAGATCTATACTTAAACCCAACTTTACAAAGCTTGTCAACAAGGAGATGAGACAACTTAACATGGCCAGCCCAAACAACATGGAAATATAGCTAGGGGCTGGCTTGAGTGGTTCAATCCCACCATCAAACAATTTAAAATGTCTTAAGTTTATTGATTTCCTCAGATTTGTTAATAGTGGGATTGAACCTCTCAAATAAGTTGTTCACTCTAAACTCCTCGTTATAACCTTTCCGTGGCTTGAGGCACCAAACATCATCTCAAATTTTATGTTCACTAATTTTCTGGAAAGATGCCAATGGGTCAGTAGTTCAGTGGTAAGAGCATTTGCGTGCATATCAGTTATCACATGTTGTAATCCTAACAACACTTTCCCTTTCCCCTTCCAAACTTTGACAACAAAAAAATAAATTAAATTCTAAGAAGGTAACATGAAAATTTATATGATTTGTCACATCATATCAGCAGTATGGTTGATTTATATTTATGCTGCATGTTTGTTAATAAATAGAGATATTTAGTCATATACCCATTCTTAGCACTAATATTATAGATAAGCCCTACACCATTTAATTTCTATAAACAAACCAAAAAAAAACCCAAAAAATGACACCTGGTCCTATTGAATTTAATTTTGATTATTAAATTACTTTGATGCCTTATTGAGTGTTTTGGGCTTTTTGATGAGATTTTGGTGTTGGGTTTGTTTTAAGAAATCAATGACAGTTTTGTAATTTAAAAAAAGTTAAAAGCCTTTTTAGTATGCTGTAAATGGGCTTTGGGTGTGTTTCTAAAGTCCATTTCATATAGGTGTTTTTTTATAATTTAGGCTCCTATATTTGGTATAATAGTGAATCTCCCTAATAAATATCCCAAATTGATCATTCATATATACAAATTGTAAGAGACATTGAGGCCCCTGACGACCTATCAAAGACTATTAATTGAACCTCCTATGCTCCTGCAATAATGCAAGAGTTAAGTTGGTAGTGGTGGAGCACAATTTGCGCTCTCCTTATATTTATTTTTCTGCCACTATATTTCTGCCAACTAGCTAAAAAAGCTTGACCAGAGGTCAATATAGAACCTAGCAACAAGTAGGTCTGCGATCAATGAGTCTTTATTATTGGACTTTTCCCTTCAAGTACTAAGGTTGTTTTCAACATTTATCTCTAAAAAACAGATGAAATGAACGGCTGAGATTGCTTCCATATGAACCCAACCAGTGATGATTTTCGATCTGATGAACCGCCAACCACAAGTTACATTGGATGGAAAAATATTTGCCTCTGTCCTGGAAGAAAGGATACACGTTATTACAACCACTACCACCAAAAAAAAAACAGCAATAAAGCACAAATCTAGCAAAGAAAGTGATTTGTGAAGCCTAACACGGCAAAACAAAAGGAAAATCTAGCCAATGGGTCCAAGTTTCATGACTGAATTCTTGTTGACTGTTGAAGAAGGTATATAAATTTGCTCAAACGTAAGTAAGGCGCTGCTCATTTCTATATTACCTAATGAAACAATTGAAACGCAGATTGATTGTCCATTGCGGCTGACAAAGCTAAAAATTGCATCAAACTCTGTTCATACATGCATGACCTGAGTTTCTCCAATTTGTGAAGCCTAACACGGCAAAACAAAAGGAAAATCTAGCCAATGGGTCCAAGTTTCATGACTGAATTCTTGTTGACTGTTGAAGAAGGTATATAAATTTGCTCAAACGTAAGTAAGGCGCTGCTCATTTCTATATTACCTAATGAAACAATTGAAACGCAGATTGATTGTCCATTGCGGCTGACAAAGCTAAAAATTGCATCAAACTCTGTTCATACATGCATGACCTGAGTTTCTCCAAAGGTGGCAAAATTTTACTTGCAGACAGAAGAGTTTATCTTTGAGTTTTTGCCACAAATGGCACGATGATGACTTTGCCGCACAGCTGCCCAAGTCCAATCTCCACTAAATGACCAAACCATGGAGTAGAATAGAAAATTCAAGTCCACTCTCTCTCTCTCTCTCTCTCTCTCTCTCTCTCTCTCTCTCTCTCTCTCTCCTTTCTTTAAAGTTTAAGTTCTTGGTGCAATACAGTAACTAGAACTTGTCTGCAAATAGGTTTTGTGCAGCCATGGATGCCAAAACCAAACAAAGTTTGGTGCTTTTGCTTTGCTTATGCCTGCATCTCTTATAACTATTGTGCACGAATTATAATAATTTGAGAAATTTTTGATAAATCACATCAACATGTCACGTGGATCTGTACACAAGTAATAAAATAACTTCTCAACTGAGTTAGTGAATTACTAGAGTATTTTCTTGATCACAAGTTTATTGATTCAATTTAGCTCTCCAGACATAAATTTGTTTTGGTAAGGCTCCATAAACATATAATATTTTAAATGTATAGCCGCCCGACTATACTCTTGAAATATTATAATATGAATTTCTCTTTTTTAATTACTTTATTTAGTAGTTATGTTTTAATTATTATTTACTTAGAGAATAATTAGTATTTAAGTATTTTATTAAGAAAAAAATAAAAAAAACCAATTACTATTTATTAAGTAATATATTTATGAAGTTGATTAAAATATTTAATACTAATTATTCACAAAATAAATAATAATTAAAACATAATTACTAATGAAAGTAATTAAATAAGACTAAGATTTTATTGAATTACTAAAAAGAAAATGTAAAATAAAAATTTATTGACTTAAAGATACTAAGTTTATACTTATTATTAAAAAAAACCTCTCTCGACTATACTTAAATTTCGTCGACACAGGTCTATCCCGGCATAATTTTGCCAGAGGAGACCCCTCCCAGTGCAATTTCGTCAGTAGAGACAACTTTTGTGGGGAAAGGTCTAATCGGGCATAGACCTGTACTGAAGAAATTTAGTCGGGTTTTCTTGCTTTTTTTTTTTAATTTTGAAAATATAAAATTAGTTTATTTACTTTTATTTTTTGGCCAACTTCTTTAATTATATATATATAATTAAGTAATATCTTAGCCTTTTTTAATTACTTTAATTAGTAATTATATTTTCATTATTACTTCTTTAGTGAATATTTAAATGTTTTAATGATTTCATAAATTACTTAATAAATAGCAATTAATTATTTTAAATTATTTTTTGGACGTTGTTTTTTTTAAACTTTTTATATTAAATATGAAATAATAAATAATATATTTAAAGAGTATAGACGCACCGCTCTGTTTAAATGAAGGGCACCTAAAAAGATAAGCAACGTCATTATATCACTTCTCATACACATGCAACACACAAACAAGGCATAAATTTTCTCTCAACTCTAAGCACACACAGAGGAACAAAGTTAGAATGTAAATACATACCATGTCTAATTGATTCATTATCTCAAGGCTCAGCTTTACTATAGAGAACTTCAGATTTTCATTGTTATATTTAAATAGTATAGCCGCGCGGCTGTACCCGTTTAATAGAATATTTTAAAAGAGCGTATAGTCCAGTATAGCCGATCGGCTATACTCTACGAATAGAATATTTAACAGTATAGCCGCGCGGCTATACTACATAAATAGAATATTTTAAAAGAGAGTATAGCCGCGCGGCTATACTACATAAATAGAATATTTTAAAGGTATAGCCGCGTGGCTATACGCCATAAACAGAATATTTTAAAAGAGATATTTTTAATAGAAAATTAGTTAAATACCCGTTCATAGACATAATTCTATAAAGAAATCCTATACCATTCAATGTATATAAACACACCCAAAATAAACCCAAAAATTGACAGCTGTCAATTTCTTAAATTCTACAGCTATATTTGATTACTGTTTTGCCCTTTTGTTTTATTTATTAATCAACTCAATCTTCATCAACCAGCATCTCAAACTTTCTTCTTCTTCTTCAATAATGGCGACGTTCACTGAGCTCTGCTTTTAGCTTTTCTCCTAGTTCAATTCTCCATTGTATCTTTGTCGTCTCCACCACAAACTCGCAAACTCCATCTCCGTCGCTGATTTCCCTTCCTCCTAGCTTTTCTCCTAGCTGCAACCCGCTACCGATTCACCTTCGCCCAAAACTCCATCGCTGATTTCCCTTCCTCCATCTCCGTCGGACGTTCCAGTTAACGCACCACATCCTTCTTCACCTCCGGCGCCACCGCAATCATCTCCGTCTCAATCTCTGTCGATCAACGACACGCTTCCAGTTCCTTCTCCAGCACCGTCAAATTCGAGCAACGTCAACCACAACAACCTCGGACGGAGACGGAGCTAAGAACTCATCTAGAGGAATGAGCACGGCAAAGAAGGCAGAGATCGTTGGATATCATTCGTCGATCTTAGTACAGATACGCTGTCAGGAGAGAGATTCTCTGAAGAACTACGCAAAAGCTCTTAGAGGTTACTGAGAAATTTTCTCGTATTTTTTGTTGTTGTTAATTTCTGTGTTTTCTTAGTGTATGATTGAATTGAGGTTTTGGTGATGGTAATATGGTGATTCAATTTGATTCTCCATTCTTTGGCATGCCAACGATGCTAGAGGTGGTGTAGTTAGAGTTTTGGGATGAGTTCTTGGCCTAAAATACTTAATTAGTCAATATGAGTCATTGATGTATTGCTTTTTCTATTTTAGAATGATATAATAATTAGAATTAGTGATTTAGAATTCATTATGCTTTTTTTTCTTAATTGTTGTTGACTTGTTTGGCTCTATCTGTGTATGCTATCTAATGTTTGTGAGCAAATTGCCATCTAAGTTCAGTTTTGTGTAACCTAATTATGTAGGCTTATGGGGCAAATTTCAGCATCTCTTGATGCATCAGATGCCATTTCTTGTCTTTAAAAAAATTGTAATATTTGTTTAAGGCAATGCTCATTTTGCAGCTACCTGATTGCTTCAATGGGTCTGCAAGTCATCTGGAATTTAGTGATTGCATTGCTAGATGCATATTCCTTGGTGAAAAAGAAGGTCCTCCACAAAACCTTGTATTGGTTAACCTCTTTGTAGTTGGTGGAAAAGGCAGAGAGTGTATGTTGCTTTCTTTCAAGTTTTCCACTATGAGTTAGCTAACAATGATTTTGCATACAAGAACTTAAACTATATATCTGTATTGTTGGTGTGGCATCTTGCCATTACATCTTCATTTTCTTTTCTAATACAAATTGAACAAAAGAAAAGAAATTTGATAATTACTGTTCTTGGATTTAGATTCTCAGTGATCTAGGTTCTTTGTGATTTTAATTCGCAAAACACTGTTTAGTGTTGACTTGGTTTTGAAGTTTGGTACTGTTTGGATTCTTTATCGTACCTATTATGTAAATGAAATGATATAGTTGTTAACTTCCAGTAAGTGGTATGAACATTTGTTATACTGTTCATACCCTGCAACTGAGTTGATTTCTATGACATAGTATTAACAGTGTACTTCTATGACATAGTATTAACAGATTTTCAGTAACAAAGCGTGCTTTATATTTTGCTCTATATATAGCTGTGCACTTGAAGTTTATGATATGCTTAATGTGATTTTTATTAGTAAGATAGTTCTATGACATAGTATTAACAGTGTACATTTTTTTTTCTTGTAGAGGTATTTACTTTTGCCTTTGCAATTGTTTTTGGTAAAACTGTGGACAATTGGAGGTGGTTTCTGCAAAGGATATCAGATGTCTTGATGGGCTTTTTTGGGGTTTTTTTTTGAGTTTTTTGTATGAAATGGTATTAACAATGTACTTCTATGACATAGTATTAACAATGTGCTTCTATTATTACATGGTATTAACAATGTACTTCTATGATATGGTATTAACAATGTACTTCGGGCTTGCTGGGCTTGTTTTGGGTTTTTTTTGAGTTTTTTTGTGTTGGGCTTGTTTTAAGTTAATTAATAGCAGTCATGTAATTTATAGGAACTTCAACACTCATTTCTTATGTAGTAAATGGTTTTTGGGTATGTTTCTAAAGTGTATTCCATGTGGGGTTTTTTTAATAATTTCTGCCCCTATTTTGGGTATAATACTAAAGCTCTTTATTTTTAAAGTATAGCTATGCGGCAATACTCTATAAACAGAATATTTTAAGAGTATAGCCGCCCGGCTCTTCCATTTTTTTAGACGTTCTTGAAAACCTTCCTTGATATGTAGTTGAAGCGACATTGATCAATCTCAAAGTAGTTAGGTAGGACCCTGCATGTTAGCCGCAATGGACCAAGTCAATCAATTTGCGTTTCAATTGTTTCATTATTATGGTAATATAGAAATGAGCCGCGCCTTACTTACGTGTGAGCCAATTTATATCTTCTTCAACAGTCAACACGAATTCAGTCATGACCAATTCTATTATCTACCTTTAACATATGAACAAAAAGTTTGAAACTTGGACCCATTGGCTAGATTTTCCTTTTGTTTGCCGTGTTGAAAAGGCTAACACATGTAACATCCCACATCGACCAACGGAGAGGGGGTGATGTGACTTATATGTACATGGCCACCTCCATCTAGCATGAGAACTCCGAAGTTAAGCGAGTTGGAGCTAGAGCAATCCCAGGATGGGTGATCCACTGGAAAGTTGCTCGTGAGTTCCTAGAAACAAAACCGTGATGGCAGAGAAGGGGGCCCAAAGCGGACAATATCGTGTTATGGCGGAGCCGATCCCGGATGTGACAACACAAATCACTTTCTTTGCTAGATTTGGGCTTTATTGCTGTTTTTTTTTTTTGGTAGTGGTTGTAATAACTTGTATCCTTTCTTCCAGGACAGAGGCAAATATTTTTCCAACCAATGTAACTTGTGGTTGGCGGTTCATCAGATAGAAAATCATCACCGGTTGGGTTCATATGGAAGCAATCTCAGCCGTTCATTTCATCTATTTTTTTTGTGATAAATGTTGAAACCAACCTTAGTACTTGAAGGGAAAAGTCCAATAATAAAGACTCATTGATCGCAGCCCTGCTTGTTGCTAGGATCTATCTTGACCTCTGGTCAAGCTGTTTTAGCTAGTTGGCAGAAATATAGTGGCAGAAAAATAAATATAAGGAGAGCGCAAATTGTGCTCCACCACTACCAACTTAACTTGTGCATTATTGCAGTTGCATGGTAGGTTTAATTAATAGTCTTTCATAGGTCATCAGGGGCCTCAATGTCTCTTACAATCTGTACATATGAATGATCAATTTGGGATATTTATTAACAAACACCCCGCACGTGTGGTGAATTTTCAAGCTTAACACGTGGACAACACATATTGGGTGACGTGGAGCACGTGTGGCCGTTGGGCTTTCACACGTGGGCTAACCTGCTCTGATACCATGAAGGAAGTTGAGATTCCACCCCAAAACAAATTGGCAATGGAGGGAGTAGCCCAACTCCTTATAAGCCCTTGCTAAGTTTCTCAACTTTCCAATGTGGAACTCTTTACCTTCACATTCTCACAGTGGGATTAAACCCCTCAAGCCAGCCCCCAGCTATATTTCCATGTCGTTTGGGCTGGCCATGTTAAGTTGTCTCATCTCACGTTATTGCTGACAAGCTTTGTAAACTTGGCCTCAATCTTATTGCATGCTTGGTTGACCACATGAACTGAGTTTCTCCAAAGGTGACAAAAATTTTCTTGCAGGCAGAAGAGTTTATCTTTGACTTTTTGCCACAGATGGGACGATGATGACTTTCCTGCCCAAGTCCAATCTCCACCAAGTGACCAAAACCATGGGGTAGAACAGAAAATTCAAGTCCACTCTCTCCCTCTCTCTTTCTCTCCTTTCTTTAAAGTTTAAGTTCTTGGTGCAATAAAGTATCTAGAACTTGTCTGCAAATTGGTTTTGTGCAGCCATGGATGCCAAAACCAAACAAAGTTTGGTGCTTTTGCTTTGCTTATGCCTACATCTCAAAACCCAGGTTTGCATTGCAGCTGACACCATCGCTGCAAACCAATCTCTCTCTGGTGATCAAACCATTGTCTCTGCAGGAAAGGTTTTTGAGCTAGGTTTCTTCAAACCAGGTAATTCTTCAAACTACTACATAGGCATGTGGTACTCTAAACAAGTGGTATCTTTGCAGACCATAGTTTGGGTGGCAAATAGGGAAACACCAGTTTCTGATAGATTTTCTTCAGTCTTGAGGATCTCAGATGGTAATTTAGTTCTCTTTAATGAGTCCAACACTCCAATTTGGTCCACAAATTTAGCCTCCACCACCACCTCAGGTTCTGCACAAGCAGTTCTTTTAGATAGTGGAAACCTTGTCTTAAGAACTGCTGGGTCTAATGCTAATACATCAGAGCCTTTGTGGCAAAGCTTTGATCATCCAGCTCATACATGGCTACCAGGAGCTACAATGGGATTCAACACTGTCACCAATCAAACCTTAACTCTCACTTCATGGAAGAGTTCAGAGGATCCTGCACCAGGTATTTTCACTCTTGAGCTTGACCCCAATGGAAGTAATGCGTATCTCATACTTTGGAATAAGTCTACACCGTATTGGACCAGTGGATCATGGGATGCAAAGTCACGTATTTTCAGCTTGGTTCCTGAGATGAGGCGTAAATATATCTTCAATTTCAGCTATGTTACAAACAAAAACGAAAGTTATTTCACCTATTCTGTTTATGATCCTAAGATAATATCTCGATTCGTGATGCATACCTCAGGGCAGATTCAGCAACTCACATGGTTGAAGATTTCCAGCCAGTGGAATTTGTTTTGGAACCTACCAAGAAAGCAATGTGAAGTTTATGATTTATGCGGGGCATTTGGCAGTTGCAACGAGGTAAGCACGGTCTCCTGTAATTGTTTGACAGGTTTTGAGCCAAAGTTGCAGAGGGATTGGAATTTGCAAGCTTATTCTGGTGGGTGTAAAAGAAAAACCCCTCTGCATTGTGAGAATGCTACTAGCGCTGACGGGAAGCAAGACCAGTTTCTGAAAATGGCCACGATGTCATTGCCTGAAAATGAGCAGTCTGTGAAGGTTGAGACTATTGCTGGATGTGAATCAATCTGCTTAAATAATTGCTCTTGCACTGCTTATGCTTATAATAGCAGTGGATGTTCAATTTGGATCGGAGAACTCTTCAATCTGCAACAACTCACATCAAGTGATAGTCAGCGAATAACTTTGTACCTCAGACTTGCAGCTTCCGAGTTTAAGAGTCCTAAAAGCAATAAGGGATTGATTGTTTGTGTTGTGGCAGGCTCAGCTGCTGGAATAGCAATTCTCTTAGGCCTTATTGTGGTTGTAATCTTGAGACAAAGGAAGAGAGTGACTGGAATGGGAAAAGCAGTAGACGGTTCATTGGTGGCCTTTGGGTACAGACATCTGCAAGATGCAACAAAGAACTTCTCAGAAAAATTGGGGGGAGGAGGCTTTGGTTCTGTTTTCAAAGGGACCCTGCCTGATTCATCTGTCATAGCAGTAAAGAAGCTTGAAAGTGTCAGCCAAGGAGAGAAGCAATTCAGAACTGAAGTGAGCACAATTGGGACAATTCAACATGTCAATCTTGTCCGGCTTCGCGGGTTCTGCTCTGAAGGTTCAAAAAGGATGTTGGTCTATGATTACATGCCGAATGGATCATTGGATTCTCACCTTTTCCATGATAAGCGTCCAAATGTTTTGGATTGGAAAACAAGGTACCAAATTGCTCTGGGGACAGCAAGAGGGTTGGCTTATCTTCATGAGAAATGCAGAGATTGCATCATACATTGTGACATAAAGCCAGAAAACATTCTTTTAGATACTGAACTTGGTCCAAAAGTGGCAGACTTTGGCCTTGCAAAGCTTGTTGGAAGAGATTTCAGCAGGGTCCTGACAACCATAAGAGGGACAAGAGGCTATCTTGCACCGGAGTGGATTTCAGGAGTGGCAATAACAGTGAAAGCTGATGTTTACAGCTATGGAATGATGCTGTTTGAATTCGTGTCGGGACGACGAAACTCTGAGCAATCTGAAGATGGCAAAGTTAGATTCTTCCCAAGTTGGGCTGCTAGCCAGATAAGCACTGCAGAAACTGATGCGCTGAGCCTATTAGACCCCAGGCTAGATGGAAATGCTGATGTACAAGAGCTCACAAGGATTTGCAGAGTTGCTTGCTGGTGTGTTCAAGATGATGAGGCTCATAGGCCATCAATGGGCCAGGTGGTGCAAATCCTTGAGGGAGTTTCGGATGTCAACCTGCCTCCAATACCAAGATCTCTCCAAGTCCTTGGAGACGACCAGGAGCAAATAATCTTCTTCACTGAGTCATCTTCAAGCCAGAGTTCACATTAAAGGAGCAATAACACTTCAACAGCTTCCTCTCAGACCAAGAGCACCACATCTTCAACCATCTCCAAGAGATCTGAAGAAGAGCATCAAATAAACACTTGATGTGCCTTTTCCATTTGGTCATTTGGTTTGAGCCTTCTAAGTAATTGATTGTCATTAGTATTATATATATTTTTATATAGCTTCTTTTGATTTGGTATGATAATTGTACTATTGTTTATATATATATATATATATATTCCAACTATTATGCGCCTTCTGCTTTCTCTCTCAGGTACACTCTCTGCAACTATTATGATTTCTATGAATTTTACTGAAAAACATTGGATTTTTCCTTGAAAAAGAGACCGCATATAAATTGGGTATGTTAGGGATTCTTTGGATGAGATTGAATTGTTATGTGCAAGTTTCTTGAGGATGGAATGAACCCTTCTTTTTCTTTTGTTTGCCCTCTTGGTCTGTGATTAGATTCGACTAAAGAATATGAACGGAAAGGTGATGAACCAAAAGGGGAAAATTTTGAACCCAATCCTATATCTTTATGTACGGATAATCCAGATGGAAAGATTTACGAGAAGAAGAAGAAGAAAGGGAGGTTAGCTAAGAAGTCTGATATCCCATGTGATGGTGACAAGAAACTTCCCATCTGCTCCCATGATGGGTTTCCTGATCATACCCAGAACCGTTCATCAGTTGGTATTCAGAATTCTAGTAACTGTTCAAAGATTAGCAACCAACCCTCTGCTGTACTTCAATGCAGCAAGGTTGAACTTGAAGATTCTGATGTCAGTGTTTGTGAAGATAACAAGACTGGTAGTGGCAGAGCCTGCGCCCACGATGGAAAAGAAAATAGATTTTTGTAAAGAAGTGGCAGAAGAGGCAGCGTACTGCTAGGGATCAACAAAGGCACTGTGTGAAGGAACAGCCAAGTTACAGATATCCAGCTGTAGAGAATAGCGTCTAGGTTGAGCATGGTAATAGTTTGGAAGTTAATGCATTGGTTTTTTCTGGACACAACAGTGGTGCTTATGGGAGAACGCCCCGGAGAGTATTGGGTGACGCACCACAATGGGTTGCTTCTCAACAGAGGTTGAATTGCAATGGGTAAAAAAGGACTTGGAAATTTTAGAGCAAACTTCTTTGGGTTGCATGATAAGTTTGTTTCATATCAAAAAGAATTTTCGCGGGTTCCTTTTGGCATGCACCATTACAAGAATAGAGATACAGCCAAAAGAATGTTATACAATGATCATCATGTTGCAAGTCATGGATATAAACTAGGCTGTCCGGTTTGGACCGGTTTTCAGGCAAAACTGGAACTGAAACAGAACTATTCATTCAATCCAGTTCGGTTTGGATTATAACTCAAATACCAAAGAAAATCAGACCAACCCAGACCTGTTCTGTCCGGTTCAGTTCTGGTTTTTCACGGTTTGGAGCGACTCTTTAGCCTAACTGATATTTTTACAAACATCAATGGAACAAATCGACGAGTCCATACAAGAAAAACCATATCTGAACTTATGAACCTTAAAAGATTAAAATAAAATAAAAACTATCCAACAAAACATATCTGAACCTCAACTGAGCTTTAAATTTGCATGAAAAATCAGATTCCATATTCGAACAATAAAAAAATCAAATTCAAGAACTTAACCCAAGATATTCAAGAACCTAGATCTGCAAAGAAAGAGATATAGAGGGAGAGAGAGAAACATAGAACCAGGAAAAAAAAAATCATAGTACTAGAAAATCAGAGAGAGAGGACGAAAAAAGAAAAGAGAAAGAATAAGAGAGAGAAAAGAAAACGAAGAAGAAATGAGAGGAGAGAAAGAAATGGGTGGAAAGAGAGCTTAGAGCTCCAAAACCACAGTTTTTTCATGGTGGGCTCTCACATCTCTCTTGCGATTATGACTGCCCCAGGTGCCAGAACAAAAAAAATCAAAGGAAAAGAGGTGGAAACGGAAAGAATGAGAGAAAGAAAGATCAATCGACAGAGAGAGAGAGAGAGTGAAGTGAGAAAAAGAAAAGAAAGAAATGAATAAAGTGACTGACGTTGATGGATGGGATTAGATAGATAGGGTTAGGATATTAGTATTTTAGTATGGTTTGTTGGGCTTGGGATATTATTAATATGGCTGTTGGGCTTGTTGGCTAGTTGGGCTTGGGATATTTAGTATAAGTATATATATATATATATATGGTAGAAGACTAGAACCGGAATCGATCTGAACTGGTCCAGTTCGAATTTGTCTTGGTTTTTGACTTTTTTGGTCAACACAGGTTTTTTCAGTTTTTTTCGGATTTGTTTGGTTTGGTTTTGCGGTTCCAATGCCCACCCCTATAATTGACCAGGCTTCAAATTGACGATAGGAACATGAACAAGATCTATATATCTAATCTATATGTACATCAGGGCCAGCCCTGGGTGATTTAAGGCTCAGGGCCAAGAATGTGTCCTTTACAAATAAATAAATAAATAAAATTATAATATTTTATAATTTTATCAAATAATAAATTTTATTAAAATTATAAGAGTACAAAAATCAATAATATATAACACTTTGGGCCTCATTAAAACTTTGTTTGAGGAAAACCCAATAGGAACAAAACCTCAAACGAAGGAAAAAGAGTACCCGATTAAAAACTTAACATTCAACAACAAATTAACTTGCATGTGTCCCCATGCTTCACTTTCACATGCACCTACAAAATAAAAATAGCAATGAAATCTCAATCACAAAAAATCATTTAAAATGTCTTCTTGTTGCATTTTTAGAAGCAAAATCATCAATTATATTATCATATTTAATGTTTTCAACATCTCTTTCAATGCATAATATTGCTAGTCCATTTAGTCTATCTTGAGCCATGATGGTCCGCAAATAAGATCTTAATAATTTTAATTTAGAAAGAACAATAAAACATGTATTTTGGGTCTTGTATGTTGTGCTCTGGTGCTGGTGCTCTAAATTTCGGAGAGAACAATCAGTTTCCAACTCAAAAAGGCTTTGTTTTCGCACTCAGTTTTGGAGAGAACATAAAAAAAATTCGATCAATTTCAAGAGTCTCCGTCTGGTTCTTGGGAAAACAATAATGTAGACTCCCTTTGCTTCTAGATTTGTTTGCATACGTGTGTGCCTTTATTTATTATTGTTTTATACTACCAGTTATACTCTCAATAAATATCATACATGCCCCTTTACTACTAGATTTTTTTTATAAGGACTTTTAATTTTGAGTAATGCTACTCTTACTACATTTGTATACCACCTTATGTGGCAGATGAAGTGAACAACTTCAATTAAAAAGTGTCAATAAATCTTAAAAGAAAAAAAATGTTAAATTAATTTTAATTGATGTGGCGGTTCACTTCATATGCCACATAAGGTGATATGTGAATGTGGTAAAAGTAGCATTATTCTTTAATTTTTATCTTATTTTTTTCATATGCATATATATATATATATATATACAGTCCCGATCTCTTGGACCACAGTCCAAGAGATTGTGGTCACCCACCGTTGGATATTAATCCAATGGTTCAAAAAAGTTTCTTAAAATGAGTGCAAGAGTGAGTGCCCCCCTCATTAAAGATGTAAATAGGGTCCTATTTCAAGTAAACGTGTGTGTCTTCTACAATAAGGACTAATATTACAATGTTGGGGAACTAAGGTACCATGACGTTGTAAACTATATCCTAAATCTTATCAATTACAAGATTTATGTCCGCATTTACATGTTTATGCATCTGGTTTACCATATCATGGTCAGCCCTAATCCATACTATTGTAATTCTCTATTTATGCTTGTAAGGATCCCATTACTAGTAATTGGAATTAGTGAACGTTAACAATGTAAACAGGGTCCTATTTCAAGTAAACACCTGTGTTTACTACAATAAGGACTAATATTACAATGTTTGGGAACTAAGGTACCATAACGTTGTAAACTAGATCCTAAATCTTATAAATTACAAGATTTATGTCTGCATTTACATGTTTATGCATATGGTTTATCTTAATTCATAATACGACAATCCACGTGTTATGCTTCTAATGATCACAATTACGATGAATTGGAAAGGTAAATTTTAAAAATGTAAATGGAATCCTATTTCAAGTAAACACATGAGTTTACCAGAACAATGATTAATATTGCAATGTTTGGGAGTAATCCACCCTTGACTGACATAAGGATCTAGAATATACCAAGTTTTCAAAAAATGTTGAACATGTTCTAGGTAATGTCTGACTGGCAAATCGATAGGTACTAATTGCATTCTAGTTTTCAAAAAATGCTGAATATGTTCTAGGTAACGTTAAAATCCCCCAGCACCTTAATCTACTATAGCCGGTAATTTTTTCACTATTAAAATAAATGCTCAATTAGCATGTGTCATTAAAACAGATGATGTATCGGTACACAGGTGTACCCTTAGACGTTACCAAGAAAATTAAGTCAAAATCTCAACTCTTTTGAGGACAGCAAACGGGATAGGATTCAGTTTTCATAGATCCTGGGTTGCTTGTCTGCGCCTTGCTTTATCTTGTAGTTGCTTTGCCGGCTTGCCTTTTGGCTTCAATGAATTGATCAGTTGACCAAAAAATAGGATAGGATAGGAAGGTACTTTTTTTATGTTAAATACTTTTTTTGTCACTGAGTTTTACATAAAAATTCAATTTGGTCATTGAGAAAAAAATTTAGTGAAATTAGTCATCGTGTTTTCCTAAATTTACAATTTATAAACATTTCATTATCTTCAATTAAGTGCAATTTTTTTAATTTTTTTTTTTATAGGAAGCATCTTCAGTCTTCTTCCTCTAACTCAACAGTTACAATATATTGTGCTATTATGGTTTAACAAATTGGGCGAAATTTTGGGTTGAAATCGAAATTGTGAGTTAAACCCTATAGCACAAATATACCCTAACTCGTTGAGTTAGAGGAAGAAGATTAAACGTTCTTCGTAAAAAAATAAAATAAAAAATGCACTTAACGGAAGATGACGAAATTTCTATAAATTGTAAACTTTGGGAAACACAATGACTAATTTCGCTAAAAAAAAATTCTCATCAATCAAATTGAATTTTCGTTCAAAACTCAGTCGTTAAAAAAGTATTTAACCTATTTTTCTTTATACCTTATTTACGATATTGTGAAACTTAAAATCCAACTTTATCCTTCCCTCAAAAAGTAAATTAAAAGAACAAGAACATTATAATATAAAAACATTCTTCCACCCTCTCAGTGACCTCTTTTTAGCCATGGACAACGGACCGAACAATGGTTGTCCCTCTCAGGGGGTTGGATACCACAACCCTAGACTTCAGAGTCTCTATCACGTCTACAAAAGCCAAGTCACGCCCATTATAGAGCCTCTCATCCTGAGGGGCATGGTGTCATGACCAAGCACCATACGCTGCTTGAGTGCAAAAGTACAAAAGTATTTGAGCTAAACTTTTTAAAGATAAAATAGCAATTTATCAAAAATAAATAAAGAAAGAAGAATTTTCATGTGTGTTGTGACTAGCTAGGTGAGAAAGTACTAAAAAAAAAGTGGCTCTTTTTCTGTTTCGTTGTCCTCCAACCAAATACTTTGCATATACGTACATTGATAAATATTGTCTTTTATAACGTTTACATATGCCCTACTACCAAAGCTATGCTTTATCAGAGAGCAAGACTAAAGGTGATCGTTTGGTTAATGTTGGTTTTGGCTTTATAAACCCATCAGAAGTAAATTTGTTGATAAGAAGAGTACTTATAGGGCTCGTTTGAGTGTGACTCTAGACAAACCAATAATCACTTATATGGAGAATCATTTCTCTATGTAATCACTTTAAGTGATTTTAAGTGATTTTATGGAGAAGCACATGAGAGAGCTTCTCTCTAGAATTGCTTAAAATCACTTAAAGTGATACGAAGAAGCAATAAATAGAATCACTCCCAAACAAGTCCATAATTAATAGCTGACCATGCTTATTCTATGCAAGAAAATTATCTCACTTACGACTTGGCGCAGGGACACTATTCTCTAGCTATATGGTATATAGATATCCAAACATGCTTGTATTAAGTGGAACAAAAGAAAGCAACATGAAAAATTACTATATGCAATTGATTGGCTTTTAATTTGTGACCAAGTAATCATCTTTATGTGACATTATTATATATATACACATACTTTAGATCATGTACTATGACTCATCCAAAGAGCGCCTTTCGGTCCTTTACCCAACTTATCCATAGAATCACATGGGAAAATGGAGGTTTAATTATAGTTCCATGAGTATAAAATCAATTTCATATAGAATAATTTGACAAAGGAAAGTGATATAACTTGAATGGATGTCACGCGTATAATTTCAAATAGTGGGTTGTTAAAGGATGTACGGAAATTCAATAACATTAATATAACATACAATGAATAGTTGTATTATTAATAACATTAATGTGTTTTTACCCTCACACATGGCGGACTATGTTGGTGATTATAAATTAAGAACCATATCAACGTTGATGGTGGTAGTGAGCCGATAGTTAACGTATCATATGAAGCTAAGTTTACAAGAGAACATGAACAGCTCTTTATATGTATAAAGTTCACTTTTACAGCATCTAAGCCACCCTCATTCGCCAAAGCACTGAGTTGCGAAAGATGAAAAGACATCATGTGAAGGTGAAAATTGGTGCTAGAATTTGTCTTCATTGCGTGGAAGGGAGCTGGCTCCTTTTTTCTTTTAATAATTAGAACTAGTTCATCTTATTTTTCTGTCCCTCTTGATCTTCTTACTCTTTTCACAGTGTCATATCAAATAAAGGGAGGAGCAGGTATCTTTCACTTGCAATGCATTATGCATATAGTGGAGATGGAACAATTATTTGTTCTAATTTTACCTTTTATATAATTATAAAATAATTCAATCGTTTTCCACCATTGGCAGGTAACCTAACTGAGAATGTCAAGTAAAATGCATATATAAAAAATACTTTTTTTTATAATAAAAAAACCGTTAATGCCGCCTTATCTAAATTATCATTCATCTCCAGTTCGAGATTGTAGGTATACTCTGGCATTGATGGTGAGAGTAGTCAATCTCTCTCCTAAACTTTTCACACGCATCATACATGTAATTTTTTAAGTATAATTTTATTAGTGTGTATAATTTAACATGTTATATTGCCAAACTCTTAATTAAAACTTTTCAATTACGTTACTCACATGCATTCAGTTATAAATTAATATTCTTGGAAATGATTGGGAAAAGACAAAGGAGGCGCCCTCTCCTCACCTAAGCAAACACTAGCTAATTGCAATTACATCATTTTGCACTGCATGCTTTTCCTTCCCCCACCAAAGCACTCCTTGAAGTAACATATATGTTGCGCCGCGTAGACAGAGAAAATTGGAGTATTAAATAAATGCCACGTATCTTTCCGTATGATTCCGTGCTTATAAAACCACGGAACGAAGCCGTCTCAGTAAATTCCTATTCTACCACGTGGCCACATCTCCATCGCTCTTTCCCTCCTGCACCCTCAGATCAGGCGATTCGCTGAGAGGCTTTTGCAGACCACTGCATCAGTTGGTGTTCCCGTACAATGTGTCCTCATCAAGTACCACATTAAAAGTCTCTGTTTTGTTGTGTGCGTGCGCTTGCAACCCACAGCCTACAAACAAAAGTGGAACACCCTGTACTCTGAGTGAGACATTTTCCTACACATATATGCTCAAATTATTATAACATGTTCACAAATATTCACACTCGATAAACCTTAAATCAGACATACAATATTAATGAGCGTTCGCCTATTATAATTTAAATGACTTCGTAGTAACATCATATAGACATGTCAGACACATGGAATAGTGTGCTACCATCACGCATAACAAATTTTTTTCGATTGAGACAGTCACCCTCCTCTATTGTCCGTACATTTCTTTTTTAAACTTGAGTGCTTGAATTCCTATTTGTGAGGTATGATTCCACTAAGCTTGAGTTGTTGTTGGGATCCAAGTACGAAAGCACCCACTTGGCCATTTGTTGGGATTAATTTGTTTCCCTTCCATTAATTTCATATTTCATTTCATGGCTAAATAGTAGTTAAGCATTCACTAAATATGCCATCCACGATTTTATCATTAATTTCTTTTTTTTTTTGGATTTATTAGTTGCGTTTCTGTTTCAACAATTACACACCAACCCACTTGTTGATGAATGTAGCCCAAAAATATACTTACGCATGTATGTCCTTTTTTTTTTTTTTGTCAATCAAAGTTCATCAAAACCTCAAAAATGGGAAGGAAACAAACAGAGAATACAAAGCTGAAAATGCCAATGCAGAAAACAAAGTACCACAAGTATAGGGAAGATTAAACTAAGAACCAAAACAATCTAGTATAACAAATCTTCCCCATACAAAATCAAAACAAAATACAAAACCAAATCACCGTTGCCACAAAGGGACCAGAGACCGCACCTACTGCACTAATATGGCCACAAAGGAGGGGATTCACATCCTCCACACAATTCGCATGTATGTCCTTTTTTCTTTAAAACTTAACAATCTTTAAAGAAGCAAAACAAAAACAACCCAAGTTGCCAAACATCTAAATCTCTTTAGGTTGAATCAAACAAATCCAAACGCTATTTAGAGTCAAACAGTATTCTATGTGATTGACAATAAGTCCAAGTCCTTGGTTGTAAACTATTAAACAAATTCGATAGCACTAAGAAAAATTGTACACATATTTCTTTTGCTTTTTCATTTTTATTCTTATCTTCATCAAATTTCAACCATCAAGTGATTAAGATAGTAGTAGTAGAAGAAGAAAAAGTCTTTACAGTGGATCTGTTTTAATGAACTTAGTAAAATCGAAAGATGGAAGTTTAGCTCAAGACTTTACGAGATATCAAGCCTCTTCATTCATTGTGAATTAGTTTTGAGTTGGATGTTGACGCTCTAATATGGTATTAGAGTCAGATTATCTATGTGACAGGTCCAACAGCCCCACACGCTACCACGTCATGCGTTAAGCATAGTTTTGTTAAAAATGGGATGATCTTCATAGACGGACAATAAATAATGGCACAAACATGATATCCAAAATGTTTTAGTACAATTATTCTTTCGTTTCATATTCTCATTCTTACCTAATATCTAGTGACACACACATAGAGACATACAGCAACAACATCTTGTCATCCATATATTTGAAAAGCCATTCAAAGGGCTCGTATATGCTTTGTTAAAGAATGAATAGACAGCCCACAAACATTGCCAATAAGAAAGTTAGTTTTCAATCACAATAATGAAAGAAAGATGGATATATATATATATCTTAATTATAATTACCATTTTAAACTATTTTTATAAAAGGATTAATTGAAGTATAGTTGGAAGAAGATCGTTTCGATTACCACTCATGTTTGGAATCACAAGAAACATATCTAGAAGATGATCTCTTTATGCAAAACACTTTGATTTGGTGATTAATTAATTTTATGGGAATGTGTGGTCTCCACTCATGAGCAATCTATACCAAGTTACATTTTCACACTTTGCTAACTCCCAAAGAAACAGTGAGCTCCTCTTGGCCATGTCTTTCAAGTGGTGGCCACTCTTAATAGCACCCATTTGCTTCACCACCACCACATTAGAAACCCTCTTGCTTGCGCTTGCATACCTCATCAAGCAACACCACTAATTCTATATTTCATTTGCATCCCACTTTCCACAAACAAATAAAACGCCAAAAAACCAACAACAAAAAAAAGAAAAATAAATAAGATCATAATCCTTATGCAAACGTGTAGTGAGTGAGTCTCATGGTGAATTCTGACAATGATACTCGCAGTTCGTACTTTGTAGATCCAAGCCCTTGGGACCAAAATTGAATCAAACAAATTTGTAATTCATCATATCACATGAATCCCCCCATTATCTCTAAATATTACACGAAAATAAATCCAAATGTGACCTATATATGAACTATTGAATTGGTCTAAAATTGAATGTTAAAAATGTGGAGGCAATTGAATCAAAGCAATGGAATTACCATATATTTCTTCACTTAACCCCAAATTGAGATTGATATTCAAATTGGTCATGGTTCGCAGAAATTCTCCCATGGATTGAGGAACAAGATTGATAACGTAGGCAACCTTTTTTCAGTGAAGGATCCAAATTATGACTTATTGCTTGTAGGTCCTCAATATAAAAAGAGCCCTTATATCTATTTTCGTATAGGAATCCACATAAGATTCTACAAGGACTGTAATTGCTTGGATTAGGGGTTGTTTATTGTTAATGGATAAGATAATATTAGTGCTCTTGGACATGTAGGAAGAAGAAACAGCCAGCCTGGTCATAATTTATATTTTCTGCTTTTTGGGTTCTATAAAAGGGCATTCTCATTTTAGTGTTGGCAAGCTCAGACAAGTACTAGTATATTGTTAGAAAACTAGTACGAGAAGAAGCTCAGAGAGAGAGAGAGAGAGAGAGAGAAATCGAAAATGGGAGACCAAATTGCAAAGGGAAAATTGGCTCTATTTCTTTACAAGATAAAGCCTTACTTGGCTATGATCTCTTTGCAATTTGGGTATGCAGGCATGTACATTATCAGCATGGTTGGTTTGAAGCGTGGCATGAGCCACTTTGTCCTTGCTGTGTACAGGCATTTGATTGCTCTGGTTGTGATTGCCCCATTCGCACTTGTTCTTGAAAGGTCTCTATATTTCTCTCTCTTTTCCTTTATCTCTTCTCTCCCACAAAGGGACATGCATGCGTGTATATATATATAATTAATTATGATGCTAATTAAACTTATTGTTTTCAACTATTTTGGCAGGAAAATAAGGCCAAAACTGACCCTACCGATCTTCCTGAGAATAATGGCGCTTGGTTTTCTCGAGTAAGCCACTAGAACATGTAGCATTTTGTTATACGCAACTCCAAAAAAAATAATGAATATTAATTTGCATGTGGACTATATGTTTAAGGTAATAGCTAACTTTGTTTTAAATGTGATCACTACCCGCAGGCCAGTGTTTGCACAGAATTTATACTTTGTGGGAATGACATACACCTCAGCAACATTTGCATCTGCCACTGCTAATATTCTCCCTGCAATTACCTTCATTTTTGCACTTCTTTTCAGGTAAAAGTTGATATACTTTCATCTCATATTCATCTAAGGCGTATGCACTAGCAATATTGAACTGTTGAACTCAATTAATGAATGCAATTTAGATGACTTACCTTTTTCATAGATTATTAATTTAATCACTTTATCATTATCTCATTATTTAGGTTAGAAAAAATCAATTTCAAGAAGATCCCGAGTGTAGCAAAGGTGATCGGAACTGTAATCACGGTCACAGGAGCAATGGTGATGACATGGTACAAAGGTCCTATTGTCGAAATCATAAGGGGACAAACACAAAGCCACCACAACACCACCGCTTTATCTACCGAGCAACATTGGATCACCGGCACTTTCATGCTCCTAGCCCGTTGCTGCGGTTGGTCCGGTTTCTTCATCCTACAAGTGAGTAGCTAGCAAAGGATTGTGTATTTTTTAGCACCTCATTGTTAAGTTGGCTGGCCAGCTAGCTAGACTCAAATGTTTATGAACTAATAATTTTTTGTGTTTGGAGCAGTCGTTTACGCTAAAGCTATACCCAGCAGAGCTCTCTCTCACTGCTTTGATATGCTTAATGGGTGCATTGGAAGGCGCCGTAGCCACGTTCGTACTTGAACGCAGCATGAGTGTTTGGGTTATTGGCTGGGACTCCAGGCTACTTGCTGCTGGTTACTCTGTGAGTACCAATATTTCATCATATTATTACAAGTTAAATAAATACAACCAATTCCCTTATTGGGTTTTTGGAAAGGTGTTTGACAAAATGAATCTTAATTATATTGTGATTAGGGGGTGGTTTGCTCTGGAATTGCATATTACGTGCAAGGTATTGTGATGAAGGAACAAGGTCCAGTTTTTGTGACGGCTTTTAGCCCGCTGGCCATGATCATCACTGCCGCCCTAGCTGCCATCATTTTAGCCGAGCAAATCCACCTTGGAAGGTATAGATATATACATCAATATATGCATGTGGATTTTTAGGGCAAATATTGTGTACTCTCTTGTGCTTAATGGTGCATGATGATTTTGTTGTGGTGCAGCATACTTGGAACTATTCTCATAGTCATTGGCCTCTATGCTGTTGTTTGGGGGAAAAGCAAAGAGCCCAGAGCCTCCTCGCCGTTGATCGAAGATGAGAAAGTTGTTGCTCTCGAACTACCAATCACTGTTGATAACAAAACTGATGGTACTGGACCTCCAGGGGACTTCATCAAGGTTCCAATTAAAGCACAAGAATCATGATAATATGTCCAATATTAATTCCTATTGAGGTTTAAAATTTTCAAGATCTCATTAAAAGTGAGACTGTATTTTCTTTTCCCCTTTTTTTTTTTTTTTTTATCTCCCTGCTTCAGGAAATTTGTATAAGGTAATTTTAAGGGATAAAATTCGGATTTGATCGCCTTTGTAGCAAAAGGTGGATTTACCATCAAATCGCCTCATAAAAACAAATGAGAGACTTGTGTACCTTTTGACTGTACCTTTGAGAATGTGAGAAATATATATATGTATATCCTACTATACTACTATGTTTGCCTACATCTTTGCCTCTATTCTTCAACTCTCTTTTTAATAGATCTTCTTTCAATTTGTTCTTTTGTTTTAGTTTATCTCCCAAGAGTTTGTGCTCATGATACCTGAAAAGGTTAAGGTTAAGGATTGCAACAAGATAAGCTCATTCATGTTTTTAACCATAAAGACAAAGGTAGAAAACATTACAAACTGTATCGATTAAAAGTGTTACTTGGTCAAAAACAAAAAACAATCTATATGCGCGAGCGTTGAGGCTAATCTTGATCTTTTTTCTGCCATTTTGATTTGCTCCTTAAATATTCAATTTAGGCTTAATTATTGTTTTAAACCTTAGAACAAACGCTAACTCGGTCTTACTTTACCCCTTAAAACAGAAATTTTCTCACTTAACCCCCATAATCTCTAAAAATTGCTGAAATTTTCTCACTTTACCACTTTTGTCCATTTATGTCCACAAATCGTTAAGTGTGTTGACGTGGTATGGACATTTTTATAATTGTAGGGGTCTTTTTGTTCCAGCAGCCAGACGAATGGGCTTGGGCTGCTGTAAAGGATGAGCAGATGTGTGAAATTGCCCCTTTGTGTCTGAGTTCGAAAATTAAGCCCCAAAATGCTTCGAAAGGACAGCAAAGCCTTAGGAAGTATTTTGGTTATCTTCACCAACAAGAACAACAGCAACTTACAGATAATTTCTTCACATTTACAGATAAACTTTCGGGCTTGGCATGAGAGGCATGTGGCATGAGAGCAAAATTATCATGGGTTTAGCACTTTAGGAGAGAGAGTTGTGGGCTCCTACGAAGGACAGAGATTCTAATGGAAGAGAGGAGGGGTACTAAGAAGGATTGGTGGAGAGTTTTGGGTGATTTTCGTAGCTTCCGGCAGCTTGGCGGAGACACTGCTAGAATTTCTGTCGATCAGCCAAAACATAGGAAATAAAGGAGATTTGGCAGGGATAGCATGAAAATTGCTGGGTTTGCAAGTGAGAGAGAGGAAGCTTGCTCTCTGAAGGTTGGGTTGTTTTGGCTGGGTAGAAGAGGCCCTATTTATAGTTGCTGGGGTTTGCTCCTTTCCAAGAAACCCTAATGGTTCCTTCCCAACTTAGCTAAGTTTTTCTCTTCCTTTCTTCTCTTCCTTCTTGACTTATCTCATGGTGGCAAAGCCAGCTCTGCCCTATCCCACAAAATCAGAGATTTTGGGTGCTCCAAGTCTCTTCCAGCAGTTGCCTCAGAGAGGAGCTCCCTCTTTTCACCCATCCTCCTTCTCATCTTTCTTCCCCCTTTCCATGGCCAAACCTGAGGAAGGAAAGGAAGTAGATGTGTCTGCTGGTTTAAGAGATGGCGCTCTCCCTTGCGTGCCAAGATCCATTGGTTTCTTGAACTCTTGCATTTGGAATTTGTTCCCAGCAGCCACCTCACGGGTAGCTTTCCAACGTTCGTTGGTGGTTTTGCCTTCAAACCGAGTGCCAAGACTTGAGCTGGTTTTATCCTAATTATGTTGGCTTTTGGGACAACCACAAGATCCATCCAATGGATGGGATAGCTTTGTCAAGTGTTGGGCTTTATTTTGGCTAGTTTGCTCTAATTGGGTCAATGGACTTATTTGGCTAATTTATTCTAATGGGCTTATTTTGGTTGAGGCAATGATCCATCTCCTTCCTTGTGCTTACCCATGTTTGGGCCTAAGAAAATGGGCTTGAGTCTCGAGGCCCCCAAGCGACCCGAGACTTCCATTTCTTGGCCCATCGATGGGCCCCATGATAACTTGTTACCATCCATACCACAACCCACTCAAGCAAGCCCCGGGCATTTGAGTGGCTTAGGCCCACTTAAGCTTGTAGCGCAATTGGGTGTGAAATAATGATTTCCCACTTGGCATGGCATGTTGCTTGGCATGGCATGCTTTTAATTATGACGCTTGATAAGATAATTAGCATGGATTCGCAGAGCTAAATGCATTTTTATAATTTTAGTCTCGGTTTCTAGCATGATGGATTTTTTATTTGGCATGACATGCGAAGTATAACTCGTGCATGGTAGATTTTGCGTGCTCCGAATCGAGTCTTTTCTCAATAATATATTGCTTTGGGCTAGGAATTTATCTGGGCTCAACCATGGATTTTTTGGGCCTCAACAATAATTAAAAACTTTAAAATTCAAATGAAATATAAATAACAGATTTTAAATATTTATAATTTTTTTGGTTAACAAACCTCCTTTTCCCTTTCTTTATCTCCTTGTCAGCTCACCAGCTCTCACCTTCATCTTCCCTCTCTTCCCTCCTCGGTCACCCCTATCCCCAAAGCACCCAACCCAACCCCGCCACCCCACTCCCCCTCCCTCTCTCGCTGCCCCCACGTAGAGCTGGCCCTGGGTTTTCTAAGGCCCAAGGCATATTTTTTGAAGTGTGCCCTTTAATACAAATTAAACACTAAAATTATATATATATCAACTAATTAATTTTATTAAAATTATAAGAATTTACTCAAAGATTCAAGTGAAGCATTGGATTGTTTAACAAAATGTTTATTCAAAGATTCTCTTAAATTTTGAGCAATTCTTCTTCTTTTTTCTTTCTTTGTCTCTTGAGATTTCCAGAAAATTGTTTCTTAGGAAACATTTTTTAATTTTTATAATAAACACAACAAAATAAAAAATAATAAAACTAATTAACGAAGAACAATAAAACCTGAATTTTGAGCATATTTTCTTCAACTTGAAACTTCCAATTATAAAGAACAAGAATCCTAGCCAAGTTTTCTGTTGAATCAAATAATTTTTAAAAAAAAGTTAATAAAGATATATATTACAATTTACAAAAATTTTACATCTAGATTCTATATAAAATAAATATATATATATATATATATATTACCTTCAAAGAAAGGCACTTGGTCTAGCTTGTGGATGATTTGTTTTCTAACTTTGTGTTAGAGAAGACGAGAATCACAAAAAAACAAAAACAAAAATTTGCTTGCGTTATGAACTTCTTGGCTGGGTTTTTTCTTCTTCTTTTTATGGCTAAGAAGGTCTGTTGATTACTTGATTTCCCCATATTTTTTCAATCCTTGTTTTATATTATATTATTTAATTAATAAATAATAATTGACTTTGCTTCCTTCCTCAATACATTTCTTGAGATTGAGAATATTAAAAGTGATTGAAGATTGATTTGGCTTCCCCTTTGGTACATGTACGGTTTGGCTTTTTATTTTTATTTTTATTTTTATTATTTTGTTTTTTATATACACATATACATAGGCTTAAAATAATAAAAAAAATGGGCCCCCCTCAGCTTTGGGCCCCGAGCTGTAGCCTTGGGCTAAGGCCGGCTCTGCCACCACGTCCCTCTTCACTTTCCTTCAATTTCAATAAATAAATAAATAAAACCCAATTGAATATGGTGGATTGAGCCCATCAAACGAAATTAGAATCGGGGGTTGCGTTTGATGATGATAATGATCAAGGCAAAGAGAGAGGCAGAGAATATAGAAGGGCTACAATTACTAAAATGCCCATACCACATCAGCACACTTACGGTTTTGTGAACGAAAGTGGTAAAGTGAGAAAGTTTAAGTAATTTTGAGGGTTAAGTGAGAAAATTTTAATTTCATGAGATAAATTGAGACCAAGCGTCCGTTCTGAGGGGTAAAACAATAATCAAGCCTTCAATTTATGTATGGTAAACTTAAGGGTGAGAAGACCATTGAAGCCAATGTCAAAAAAATTTATAGCAAAACCCCGCAAACGCACATAGCCTAATTGAAGCTCGGAAATTGGGCCGACCTCCGCCTGCCATGAAAGTGTTTTAAACCCAAGTGACTGATAATGAAAGGAGAAAATTAAAGGGGTATGAGTGGTTGTTAGCCGATGCAAGTGAGTCTCACAATGCATTACAAGTTGACAATAATCGCTAGCACGCATGGGATACTATAGTTGGCACAACTTATCATGTTATGATATGATTACTTGATTTTGCCTTTTAAATTCCTCATATCATTTTTTAAACATACTACGTACAAAATAACATATGTAACCAATAGTCACTCACGCACACACGCAAGTCTTGCTAGTACTTGTCATGTTATCATTGATTAATTGATTTCGTCATCATACCATATATTAGAACATGTGTACCATATTTTACATATGCAAGAAGAACATGGCAATTTTCAATTGGGGTAACTAGAAATGAGATTGGAGAGAGTAGACAAACCACATGGCGCAGGCGCTAATAACCAGGTCTCTCTTTATTCCTACTCCACCCTGCTCTCCAATCGCATCAGCTTTATTTACCCAAAAAAACAGAACAAAAACAAAAACGCATCAGCTTTTCTCTAGAGAAGAGAAGACACAACTCACTGTGGCCCACTCCTGTTGTGGAGGAAGTGAAGAGTTGAGAAAGAAATTTGATTGGAAAAGCTCAAAAATGGTGATGTGGGTATTTGGGTATGGCTCTCTTATCTGGAAGGCTGGTTTTAACTACGATGAGCGCCTCGTCGGCTTCATCAAAGGCTATCGCCGTGTCTTCTACCAAGGTCTCTCTCTGTCTCTCTGTGTTCGTGACAGTGTGAGTTGATGAATTTTTCAATCTGTTCATGTTTTCTTTGGTGGGTTTGTTCCTGTTAGGCAGTACGGACCACAGAGGGACGCCTGAGTATCCAGGAAGAACAGTGACATTGGAACCTGCAGAGGGAGAAGTTTGTGTAAGTTTTTTCAACAACTTCAATACCCACATTCAGATTTTTGTCAATTTGGTCATTTTAATATTCTATTAGTCTGCTGATCAATGATATGATCATAAAAATCAGAGCTTGTTTTACGTGTCTCCCTATATAATAGGATGCTGTAGTGATTTCATTATATGATTTTGAAATTATCAAATGAGTTTATTATTAATCTCTTTTGTTTTGTGAGTTTGTAGTGGGGAGTTGCCTACAGGATCTCAAATAAGGAAGATCAAGAAGTTGCTTTAACGGTAGAGTCTTATATCTTAAAATTTTTATCTTGATTGTAATTGGGTTCTTGTGCTAGTTCATAATCTGTTGCTCTCTTTGTGCTGTGCGTGTGTGAATGTTCTTAAGCTTTTGTGTGACGGCATTTACGTTACTAAAATTGTTCAAGATTCCAATGCTTTTTCGCTTTGCCACTTCGTTTCCAATTCACAGTATTTAGAAGTGAGGGAGAAGCAGTATGACAAGAAGGCTTATCTTGATTTCTTCACTGTAAGTCTAATAGATAGATATCCCTTTATGATCATTGGTGTGTCCTCTAGAATTTTTATCATTCTTGTCTGTTAACATACTGGAATTTATTTCAGGGGCCAAATGCTACAACTCCAGCTGTTTCAGATGTAATGGTGTAAGTAGCAAAAGTGACCAAGAACTTTCTGCATCTTCGTTCATGTTTTGTATTTGCGTTTAATCCAACCAGATCAGAACTGACACTGTCGCTATGTAGATACATTGCCTCTCCAGACAAGAAACATAATGTGAACTATTTGGGCCCTGCATCCATTGAAGAGATTGCCAAGTATGTAAATTTCATCTGTTCATGCGCATTTCGATTGATGTAGCAGAAAATATCTATCAACCCTTATGTGATTAACTTTTGATTCTAAATACTCAAGGCGTAAATGGAACTAGGAGCATCTTGCCTCTATATTATGATGGCTTTTTATTTGAAGTCTGTTTTGTTGAAATTCTGGATTATCAGATAACATTAATATTTACTGTGACAAGAAGATAGCTAATTAAGTAATTATCTGTATGGCTAAGTCCTTAATCAGTTTAAATCATAACAAAATATGGCATTGACCACACTGCATCCTTTCCCATATATCTGCAGACAAATTATTCAGGCTGAAGGCCCCTCAGGGCCTAATAGAGACTATCTGTTCCAACTTGAAGAGGCCCTTCTTCAATTTGGTAAGGTTATTTTGGTGCCCCAAAATTTATTTATTCAGTCATTTTAGTTTTGTATACTACTCTTCATCAAAATAAGTCTGTCTTTCTTCGCTCGCCTTTTTTCCCCTCTAATTTTTCCTGCCACAGGATGCAAAGACGCTCATGTAATGGATCTTGCAAGCGAAGTGAGGCGCATCCTTTCAGAGAGGGAGCTGACTTCAACATGAAGCCATGAACAAAGAAGCCTATTGATTTCACAGGCCCTCCAGCAGAGCAATTATTCATATATGATTCTGTTAGGAAACTGATTTTTTGTGTAGCCTTTGTTGATTAATTCTGGATGGCACTTTGATATCCATCATCCTCAATTCCACATTTCTAAACTCTTGTTCATGTTGAATTGTTAGACGTGACAAGAGTCATCCAATAAGTAGAAACTGTTGAATGACAGTTAGCTTGAAGGGCTCCCGTGGACCATGAGAATGACAGTTAGCTTGAAGGGTTCCCATGGACCATGAGAATGTGAACGTATTTCAGTTCTATGTTGCCAAGGTTCACTACCCGTTTGAGTGTAAATTGACAGTTCGACAGTTCTATTCACAAATAGATTACTGGATATGAGTTTCACTTGACCTTCTGTATGTCAACTCGAACTGTATTGAACCGATTTACAGCCTCCAATCTCACTGTAAAAACCAGTTTACAACCTGCCCAACATGGCCAATTGGGTCATTTGCTTCTAGGGTTTCTGATCCTAGTAACACTGTTAGATACAAATGTAAATCCCAAGCAGGAGAAAAAGATCCTTTCCATGAACTCACTCTGATTTTGCATCAGGCCCCCTGCAGGCCTAGCAGTGTCCATGAGAAATTTATTAACTGGAAATGGTCAATCATTCCATTAGCAGGAGAATCAAAGCTAAAAGTAAATCAGACAGCTTGCATTTCACATTAACCCTGGTAACGATCAATATTCCAATTCAAATACAGTAAATAGAACATTACAGAAGTGTAAATAGCATCAAAAGGGGAACCAAGAAGTCAAATCCATATCACCACACGCAGATGAAGATGTCAACCAAGCTTGTTTGATGCTCCTCAAGTATGATCCATCCAACTCCGAAAAAATATCTTTAGCAACTCCAGCAAGATGGATGGCTCTTTTAACCACCCGGGCACACCAATTTGCTGAGATAATAATCCCTACTTCTGTGTGCAAGGAGTTGTTTTGGTGGTAAGTCTAATTAAAATGGGGCCAGCAAACAAATTAATAAACATTGATACACAACTAATACCATTTTCCCGACAGCACAACTATTGATAGCTAATTTAACTGAAAGTTATCAGTGCCACTTCATCACTGCTATTTAGTCCCCCACCCTTAAGAAATATCACATAAAGCTATATTGATTCTACATTGTACAATAATAATTTAAAACTAAATCTCCTGTGCTAGTATTCTGCAAATCTGCTTTAATCACTGTCATCAGCATCATCTGCATAAATACAGGGAAGACTTGGTCAGAAACCCATGATGTTAGGTAAAGAAATGAACTCAAAGACTAACATATAATAGATCGACAGCACAGTACAACATATACTAATCCCACCAAGATAAACATTTAAACTTGTATTTATGACTTTCCTATACAAGTTTAATCTGCCCAATGTAAAGAAAAACAAGGTTAAAGTTTCCTCTTTTGCTGAAGTTTAAACTGCACAATGTAGTTCTTCTCTGCATGCGTAGTTATAATCAATATATCCTACTCTGTAAGTGCGTAATGAATTGCATGGGTAACATTGCAGAAGCACCATAAATTAGAAAATTCTCATCCTCATAGCCCTAGCTGTCATTTATTATAGGTAGCACATGACATTAATTTATGAACTTAACACTTACCCTCATCACTATGGTTGTTATCGCTATTACCATTGTCCTCGTCTTCAACCTCATTCTCTTCTTCGTCATTGTCATCATCCGTATCTTCAGAATCTTCAGAATCACTATCAACTGGTATTTTGGGCTTTGGTGGAGGTACAAAACTAGTTGTGGACCTTCTACGTGAACTAGTTACAATATTGCTCATGTCAATGCCTTCAAGTTCTTTTGCCCTTTCCTTTTTCTTTTTGACTTCTTTGATTTCTGAAATAAGAGGACAGGAGATATCAATCTTTACAAGTATAAGCAAGTGAGGCAGTAGTAACAATCACAGTGAATCACAAGACCTAAGACCACAAAATTTCCCTTCCCATGATACATTTGAAGTTTTTTAGATGATATTGAATGCACTCATCATATTTCCTTGTCTACTCAAGAATCAATATACGCAAGTTGGTTATGCTATCAGTCCTTAACCCATTCAGAGCTCGTCCTTATCCACAGAAACCGATGCCATCCATGGGGAATCGGATTACATGTGAAAGATGATAAGGACTAACCAAGGATTATGATTCGTCCCTCTCAAAGACTTCAAGGAGCACTGTGTATCACAACACCCATGTTAATCCCCTAACCCAAATTTCCAGATGAAAAGACCCCTAGGTAAGCTGCCGAACTTCAACAACTGAGAATTCCTTGCCGTACGATCTTGAATGTCTAAACTAGATCAACTCATATCCACAGTTTCCAAGGATCACCACCAAAGACTACATTTCAAAACTCACCTTTCTCAGTGGGATGTGCAGATAATCCTTCTTTAGAGAGTATCTCCTCCAACTCCTTTATCAGGTGAGCTTCACGTTTGCTCTCAGTCACCTGCTTGACTTTCTTGTAAACTGAAGGGGCAACGCTGTATGACAGACATAAAAATCATAATGGTAACAATGACGAAGGTGAAAGTTTTATAAATAGAGAGTCAAAGATGAAAAACCTCATTCCACATGCTTTAATAACTGATCTTAGGTGCTCCACACGTTTCCCATATGCAGGTGTTGAAACTTCTTTCTTCTACAATTAGTTAAAACAGTAAGAATATATGAAAGATAAAACTTACTTTTAAGGTTCAGAAACATACTAAGTAATTACCTTGACAGGTTTTTCCGCAGATGACTGAGACCGATCATCTTCAGAGACATTTCCACTGTCTTCTGCATCACTTTTGTCCTCTGGTTCTGTTTCAGAAGGTTTGATGCGCTTCTTTCCAGAGATATTGGTCTCATTAGCCATTCTTTTCCGTTTCTTCAGATCATTAGAGTTCTGCATCTTTCCTTTTGGAACACTTTTTTTTCTAGGTTTTACTTCATCTTCTTCCTCAACACTTTCATTATCCGAAGAGCCAGAACTCTCATCGCTTCTGACCTTGGTAGATGCTTTTCTCTGAACACTCTTCTTAACATTTTTTTTGACAGGCGCAGGTTCAGAAATTTCACAAGATTCTAGAACCTGAAAAACAAAATATATGCAGAAAAGGGCAACAGCAATGAATGTATGCACCACTTCCAGAATTTCATGATGCCTCAATAGAAACTTATCTCACCTTGTCTAATTGCTCATTGATAAACTTCTTACAGGGATCAAGAGTATATTTCTCAAGCTTAAGATCTTCCTCCAGAAGTCGGCGAAGTCCAGCCATAGTAATCTTCCTGCAGAGAGAGGGAGAGAGAGAGGGGATAAATTATGAGTACTTAATCAAATCATAATCACATGGAAAATTAACATCAAATACACAAATCAAATAGACACCAATGCAAATCAAAAGCCAAAAAGAGAAAGAACATGCATGAAGAATCAGTATACTAATGCAACAGAAAGCAATAACTGAAAATCAGTTCACAGAAAGAAGCAGCATACTCGGAATTAGCTTTGATATAAGAAACTCTTTTTCTAAGGGCTGACTTTATCACAGTCTCACTTGGAGCCTTTTTGCTTTTGGTGCTTTTAGTTTCCTCAGTTCCAGATTTGGCTGTTTTATTCCCTGCTAGAAGGCCCATTACCGGAGAGTCTTCCATTTTCTCCTCATCTTCTGAGCAAGTTTCCTTTACATCTTTATTCGACTTATACCCTTCAGGAGATTCTGCTGCTTCCCCTTTAATTAGACTTTTTTCATCAGCCTCCCCAGAACTCTTTGAGGTATTGTCATCACCAGCACCTTCTAAGCACTAGCATTTCAAATAGAATAAATGCAATGAAGAGATGACATGTTGGAACACAAGAAATATTTGGACTCTGATTAAAAAAAGTTACTAGACAATTAATAACAAAACAAATGAAATAACAGAAGAGGTATACAAACCACAACAAAAGGGAAAATAGCATTTCCAGAGTTCATGGGGACAGGTGGAGAAGCTGGATTCGGGGATGTCTCGAGACAGCCAATTTCTCTGTGATGATTAATGGAAAACCTAGGGGTAAATTTAGGGCCTCCAGGGGTTTGAGACAAGGTGACCCACTCTCCCCTTTCCTGTTCACTTTGGTGATCGACGTGTTAAGCAGAATTATTGAGAAAGCTCAGGCTGCTGATCAGTTTCATGGACTTTTTCCAGGGCACGAGCTGGTGGAGGTATCCCATCTTCAGTTCGCCGACGATACCATTTTTTTCATAGAGGATAACGATGAGTACTGGAATAATCTCCTAAAGATTCTGGAATTGTTCTGTTTCGTTTCGGGTATGAAAATCAACAAATCGAAATGTTCTTTAGTTGGCATTAATCTTGACGATGGGCTGTTGATTGAGTTGGCAGGGGCTTGGGGCTGCAAAGTGGGGGCTTGGCCTATGACGTATTTGGGTCTTCCCCTAGGAGGGAACCCCAAAGCGATCAAGTTCTGGGATCCCGTTTTGGAAAAGGTGGAGAATAGATTACAAAAATGGAAGAGAGCCTACTTATCCAAAGGGGGAAGACTCACGATGATTCAGGCGGTGTTGAGTAGTATTCCGATTTACTACTTGTCCCTTTTCAGGATTCCCATTGGAGTAGCCAATAGAACTAAGAAGCTTATGAGGGATTTCTTGTGGGAAGGTTTGGATGGGAAAAAAACCCACGCTGTGAGTTGGGCGGTTGTGGGTAAAACAAAATCCTTTGGAGGGTTAGGGGTGGGTTCGTTGAAGGCTAGGAGTGCAGCTTTGTGGGCCAAATGGTTGTGGTAGTTTCCCAATGAACCTCACGCCCTTTGGCATAAAGTGATCAGAAGCATTTATGGAATGGATACAAATGGGTGGGATGCTAAACCCGCGATTTTAGGGTCTTACCGTAGCCCTTGGAGAGACATTTCTAGTGGCTATAATTTGTTCCTTCAAGCCTGTGTTTTCATGGTAGGATGTGGAGTTAGGGTCAGATTTTGGGAGGACGATTGGAGCCAGGGTGGTGTTTTGAAAGAGGTGTTTCCAAGACTTTTCAATTTTTCCAGGAAGCAAAATCACAATATTTCCTCATTTGTGGACTCGGATGGGTTCCCCCTCAGCTGGGATTTTGGTTTCAGGAGGAATCTCAATGAATTGGAGATTGCGGAGGTGGCTAGATTGTTGGACTTATTGGAGGGGGTGAGGTTGGTCACTTCCAGATTGGATAAGAGAAGATGGAAGCTAGACCCCTCCGGTCTATTCTCCTGTCATTCTCTCTGTTCTCATATTCAGAATGTTGGTGAAGGGGAGGTTTTCTCTCCTTACACTCAAATTTGGAAGGCCAAGACTCCTCTGAAAGTTAAGATTTTTGTGTGGCAAGAGGTGTTGGGAAAACTAAATACAGGTGATGCATTACATAGACACTACCCCTATATGTGCCTTAGCCCTCACTGGTGTGCTCTCAGTAATAAGGTGGGGGGGTGTGGACCACCTCCTTCATTGCCCTTTCTCTCTAAAGTTGTGGAAGACGTTACTGAAGGAAGTTAACACTACGTGGGTAATACCGAAAGGTTGTTTCGAACTTTTTTCCATCAAATTTGATGCTTTGGGAAGATGAAAGAAAGCTAAAATTATTTGAGGCAGTCTGATGCAGGCAGTGATCTGGAACCTTTGGCTGGTACGTAACAGGAGAATCTTCGAGGATTATACGGGAGTGGGAGTGGGAGTGGTAGAGTTATGGGATAGAGTGAAGTTTTGGGCTTTGGGCATCAAGTTCCCTTGCTTTTAAGGATATATCCTATCCTACAATTATGCGCAATCTGCTGGCTGTAATATCTTAAGGGGTTGTCTTTTGATTGGTTGTTTTGTTTTCTGTGTTGCATGGCCTTGTGTTTGTTTCACTGGCCATTGCTTTTTTCTTTTTGTTTGTGTTCTAAATGTCCTCCTTTTTTATTCTTTCTAATTTCGAATACAAAATGTTTCTATTAAAAAAATATATATATATTACCTCCACTAAGTGTTCCTTGACAAATCTTTTGTGCACATCCAATGCAAATGTCTCCAACCCCAAGTCTTTCTCTAACAATCTTCGGACGCCCTCAAAAGTCAAAGAACTGCATTTCAAAATAAAATTGTAATAAATAATCCAACCATAGACAGCTCTAACATGCTTAAGCCACCAATGATGGAGTAACAAGAATGTTTAAATTAAATTCATCCAAATCAATTTTACTGAACATAAATAACTGAACAAATTGCTAAATGCATTAATGACATAACCATTAACCATTTCAAGAAAACCTGATGTTTGGGTTATATGCAGACCTAAAAGAAGTAAGTAAACCCTAAATCCACAAGTTCATCTAACCTAAACGTACAAGCACTTCAACTTCATTTTGAAGTTTCAAGGGAACTACATAGCTTCTTGAGCTTCCCTTTGAAACCATTTCAATCAAATTTACAATGAGGGAACCATTGCGATCAAGCGGCGATTGGGAAGAGGAATTTCGCAATGTGGTCATAGAAGTTCAGCACAAGGTAAGCAAGCAAATGAAGAACAGCAAGGGGTTACCCAAAAAATCAAACCTATTTCAATATTTGACACTACCCAGATTAAAAATAAGTAATAAATAACAATTAAAAAAACACTGCGAATTTGAATTCTTGGAACTCATTTTGGGGTTTCAACGGTTAGGGTTTCAATCCGATAAAGAAAGGCAATTATGAACCATACAAATTAGGTCAAAAGACATTAAAGAATTTGATTATCACTGCAGTGGGAAACAACTGGAACAACTCTTACAGTTGGATTACGATGTTGGCGGATTGTAGTATGTTGGTAGGCAGATGAAGTAATTGACTGTGTTTGAGTTGCTTTCTCGGTTGTAAACAAAATAATTTTGCTTTGTGTAGTTTTTTAAGAGAATGATTAAATACGTCAGTGTAAGGTGTGCTTCACTTTGCCCAAATGCAGAGTTTGCCTCTCACCGGTGACTTGCTTTTCTATGACCCAAATAAAGCATAGAGCGTGTAGAACACTCTGAAGCTTCAAAACCCTAAACAAAACAACTGAACAGACAGGCACTATGAACACAAAACACATTGCAAACAACACCAAACACTTGCATCCACACACTGGCTCTTAATCAAATCAATAACATGCATAATTAAAAACTAAAAACATACATACAAGCTTGCAGTAGAAAGAAAACCAATCCTAAAGAGTTCTCATAAACACATTTCTCGAATAAACAAATAAAAATCAGTAATATTTATTTTCACTAAATTTATTCAAAAAGAAAACAAATTCAGAGAGAGAGAGAGAGAGAGAGAGAGAGAGAGAGAGAGATAGAGATAGAGAGAGAGACTACTCGGATTGTTCTTTGAAGTACGGGACGCGTGAGCGCATAACATCCTTAATCTGGGACTGGATATCGTGCGCCTCCTGCTTCACTTGTTTCACAGGGCTCTCGCTATCTTGCGCGTCCTCCGCCATTCTACTACAAACTCCGTCCCTCTCCCTCTGTGTCTGTGTCTCAGAAGAAGAGCTTCCTCTCTCTCTCCGTGCTTTAAAAACGTGCGAGTAGAGGGCCAAAGGAGCAAAGGAAGGGGAAGAGTGAGGAGTTTGTGTACCGTGTATATGCTGACACCGCAATACAGCACTTAAGTTATGCTTAATGAAAAGCAAATATACACGACGCCGTATAACGCAAATAATTGAAAGAAAGAGTTAAAATATCTTTTCAGCCACTGGATTTTACACGAAACTGTAATTTGGTCCCTGAGAAAAAAATTAATCCAAATGGAAAAAAGCATTTAGTTGAAATTCCAAGTTTACCCTTTTCCTCCAAAATCCAGCGAAGACCCTCCCGGTTGCGTTTACCTTCCTCTCATATAACGCGAACCCAAACCGGCGACCCCAAAAACTCAATTTTGTGAGAAGTAGCGATGGGAGGACATGGACCTATAGAGGTGGCCAAGACGGTCCTGGAGGTTGCTGACGTGGCATGGACCGCCATGGAATGCGGCCACCACCACCTTCACCATGACGCCGACCACAAGGACCACGAGGGAGTGAAGTGCGTGGTGTCTGACGAAGAATTGGAATCTCTGCGAGCGGAGAATCGGCGACTGAGAAACTCGCTGGAGCAGAATCTCAAGCTCCTCGAAAACCTATCCGAATCGCCTTCTTTGTTGAACGACTGTCCTCCCGATGTAAGCAAATTTTGGGTCGATTCAATTCGATGCCCTTTTGATCAATTTGTGTAAAGATTTCAAATTTTGATGTAAAAACTAAAATGGGTATGTTTGGGATTTTTCTTATTCAGTTGTATGCTCGCTTAGTAGCTACTGTGGATTCGAACGACTTCTTGACGCGAATCAGAGCTCTAAAACAGGAATCTGAAAATCAGTTTCCTTTCAAGGTGGCCTCAGGTATTTGAATTGTTTCAATTTTGCCCATATAACCATTAAAGCATTGAGCTTTGTTTATAATCCATGTTTGGGTTTTAGGAAGTGATTTGGAGGCAGCTGAAATTCTCATTAATGTTGACCATGAAGAACCCAGTTGGTGGGTTTGGGTCACGGAAGATATGCTTCCGGGTAAAGTTGAGGAAAGGAGTGGAATTGACAATGAAAGTTATGTTCTTGTTAGTGAGGAGCATGTGGTGGATGGGATTGCCAATTTTATGGCTAAGTGTATTGTGTCAAACCCTAAAGCTCGGGTACCCATCCACTCAAAGCTTTTTGCTTTTGCTATTTAAATTGTTTCATTTTGGTCTCATGTAATTTTGCTTCCTTGAAATTGCAGAATTTGACACCAGAGGAGCTGCAGAAAAGTAAGTTTTTTGGACACCTTTCTGAATTGACTGTCTCTCTGCTTGCAACTTCTTAACCCCAAACTGTTAATAGGTTATGTGACTTGATATCTTTCTATGGGATAAAAATGTTTCTACATGATCGACAACCTATTTTGTAAACTATACTTTTGGTAGATATTAAAAACCGATTGCCAATATTTTTATGTTCGCTACCCATTGTGATTATTGCCTAGACTATCTTATGCTTGGATAAGATGTATGAACTGAGTAAATGGAATTTAACTTCTGTTGTTTCTTTCCTTCTAGAAATTTGGTATCTCTAATCTAATGTTGGGATAGCTTGGAAACTAGATATTCATTTCTATGTCTGATCTCTGCAATTATGATTATTCTTGGGCATGACTTTGAAGATTCATTGTCTTCCTCTATGATTTAGTGGGCAGAAGAGAATGACTCTATCTAAACCCATACTTGTGAATCTATAATTTGCAGTTGTAGCAAAAGCGATGGGTGGTGTCAGCAAATTGGAGAAGGTGTTAGGTATTTGGCATGCTGGGAAGTTGTTCTATGCCCTGTCCACCTGGGGACTAGCTCTAACCGGGTGAGCATTTCTTGCCATACTTAATATTGTGTTAGCATGCTCTAAAGAATGTTTGCCGCGATTATCTGCTATTCTCTGGCCATAAAATGCCATACAAATGGGTGTATCCTACGCTGCTCCCGCCAATTGGTATCCAAGAGATAGCATGTACATTTGCCTGGAATATTTCGTATGACATGTTTTGTCAAAGTAGGAAAAGACATTTTTAGATTAGGTTGTATCCCATTTCCTACTTTCTTGTAAATGGCCTCGACAAGACTTAAGATTATCACATTGGTTTGTGTTGCAGATTGTATAGGAGCCGTGCCATATTGAAATTTGCTGCAATGGGGGTGCATACAACAAGCAAAGTGATTATGAGGGCAATGTAAGGATTTATGCCCCACCGCTGCAAAAGAAAATCTCAAATTGTAACTGTACAATAGTGTGTCTGGCTTCTTCTAAGAATTTCCGTTTGGTGTAAATAATTGTAAATAGTGCTTGTTCTTGAGTGTGCGCCATGATTTCAGTGACTGATTTATTGAATTAAACCATTGATTGATTCTAAAGTATCGTTTCTAAATGCTGCAATTGCGAGAAATGAAAAGAACAAAAGTCGAATTTGCCACCAAAGCACAAAAACGGATGCAATCAGTATAATCAGATAAATTTGGTAACTCTGTATAAATGCAAATCTGTAATTCTTTTTCATGTGGTGTGCTCGCAACATGCATACATGTAATTTCTTTATATTATGTTTTACCATCTAATAACCATTCGGGATAACCACCACTCTCTACTTTCTAAACACGAGATCAGATACAAGAAATCATAAATGGGCCTATGAGCTCCCCTTAGTTGTATAATCAGCCAGCTAAACTTCTTTTTCCCTCCGCAAAATTGTTGGCATCATGAAACACACCCAGTGATATGCGCTTTGATTGAGCTATGGTGCCAAAATTCTACGAGGAGAGGCACACATGTGTCACTGCAAACCTGGTTCCCAGACAGCCCTCATAGAACTCACTGCCAGTAAATGGGAACAAAAACAACTTAGTAGTACACTAACATTGAACGGTCAAATATGATATGGAAGAGCACAAACTAAAAATACCACAGTATGCATTTAGAGAACTAACATTACGTCTCTGGAGTTTTTCTTTTCTTGTTGGATGTGGAGTTAACATCTGACTGAGCTTGACCAAATACTGACCTGCATCAATCAAGAGAGGTAAGAAATGATGGTGGTAAAAGAATCTCTGGATCCCAGTAAATCTTGCTTCTTAACAAAACAATGAATTTCTGACTATGCAAGAGAGTTTTGTGGCATTGATTGTCAACCATGGCATGGTGTAGTGTTTGTTTCTCATTAAAAAAAATGTAGTGACTTATTTCTTTTCCTCCATATCTACCAAGCTTATTTGAAAAAAGAAAAAAAAACAATGAAATGAATAATTATCTTTCAATTAAAAGTAATAATTATTACTTAAGTTTCATTGCCTTAGTGTTTTGCCAGAAGTTTCACAATGTCTCTCTGAAAAATCTTAATTATTTAACATTTATAGGATTGACTGAAAATATTACGTAAATAATATTTGTGGGTATCTACAGCTAGTTTTCTAACTAAACAAGAAACGTGGTAGCTGTAATATTTTTTTATCATCATGATATGATCTCTGATTTTCAGGGCAATCAAAGGTCACCACTGTCCTCAAAGACAAGCATATCAAAAACTAAAGACAGCAGAGGAAAATTGGCTCGACTAATTTACTTTTAATAATGTAGTCTGCATATAGAGGAGGAAACTTACCCACAAGTTGAACATTTCTTGTGATGCTTACAAAATATGGACAAGCACACGGAACAAATGTAGCCCATGTCTATTGTCTTCTTATGGCAAAAACACCTGCAAAATTCAAGAAATCAAAAGATATGACAATACACAGAATATGTAGGCCAGAAAATTGTTATTTTCTTCTGTCCTTTTTTTCCTGGTTTCACATTAATCCAAGCACTATATGTAGACTCAAATCATTTACTTAACATGACTGCCACTAAAAATAAGTAGATGAAAAATTATCTACGAAAGAATTAGAGCTAGTAACACCACTAGGTCAACTCAACTATTACCAAATATCTAACCAAATGTTCTAATGGAGCCCAGGAAAGTAGGGAACCCCCACCTGATGCAAACCCTCGTTCAACAAGTTATACAGATTGACCCCAAAAAATACACATCCAAACAATTAATTCCAATCAAGATTTTGATCTTTGTAAAATACATGAGTTTTAAAAGGAATAGCCTAGAAACCTGGATTGTACTTAATTCAAGATTTTTCTATTTTCTACGAAATGTCATATATCATACAGGGCCTCTCTCATTTCCTGTAAATCATGCTTGAAGTAGCTCAATAGAAAGGAGCCTCTCACCCATTATAATATTATCAAATTTTAGATACACCCTTCCTCTTTGCTCCCAGAAATAGGCATTAAATCTTAAAAGTGATACTGAACACTTAAGGAAAACCTGTTTTCTTCTTTTCCAATAAAAAATCCAAAATGAAGACAAATAATTTGATGACTGTAAAAAGTTTACTTACGAGGCACGAAAATCCACACCAAGAGACTTAGGAAGCTGTAAAAAGGCTCGAGAATGCAAATCAGTTGCAAAAACTGTCTGCATGTTAATTAAATTATTGCATTAGCCTCTAGAAGTTGAAACAAAAAGGAAAATCCTTGTGAATAATACCAAATGGAAAATAGTGACCCCCCAATCAATTTTCTTTAGCCAAACACCACGTACTGAAACAAACAAGTAAAATCACAAGGCTAAGAAGTTTCCACATCAACCAGTTTAAGTTCTTAACATACCGAGAGATATTGGAACAGCCCATTCGGTTGTTGGGGCTTCAGATACACACCACCAGTAATGTATGAAGCCTGTTACTCATCCATCAGAAGCATTTTAGTACAGCAAACAGAAGAATAAAGATAATAACACTTATCAAATTCTACAAAAAAATATCCATCACAAAGATGCTCTAAAGACAAGCTACCTGCTGTAGGAAGGCAGAGTTGCTAGAGCCCATATAGCAAGAATCTATAGGAACCTGAAGTGGAAGAAAATCAATGACACATTTGACGTTCGTGAACCAAATGTTGCTAGTAACAGAGAACAGTTTGGAAAGTAGATAAGCAATAACAAAATCATAACTTTTAAGGCAAAGTTTGGATTTCTGGAAAGTAGAACAAAGTAGGTATTTATTTGATTCAAATGAACTGCCTAATGATGAGAGAGAGAGAGAGACAGAGAGAGACAGAGAGACAGAGAGAGACAGAGAGAGACTGGGAGGCAAGGCCAGAGGGTTATTTGTCCAAACAGCTACAGATCATTGTTGTTGCCCTCCAAACGGGAGAGCAAATTTGGATTTCAAATCAATTGATTGTATACAATAATCTTTTAGAAGCAAATACAAAGAGCATACACGGCACTAAGTTACATCTCTGCATTAGTGGTAAATTAAGAATCGCCACCTAATACTTGTTTCATTTTCAGAAAATTTATCAAAAGGGCTGTAAGAGACAAATCACTTGTACTAAAAGGTACCAAAATAAATGCCAAGAGTCTAAGAAAGTATAAGTTTTCATAGTGGAAAACAGAAAGTTCCTAAAAGTCTGTACTGCAAACAGAGATCACAAAAATAAACCAACTGCAAATCATTAGAAAACAAACTTCCAAACATCACCACTAGAAGGACGCATTTGACAGTGAAGAATAGTATACCCAAAAAAACAAATAAAAAATTATATGCTTTTGAGGAACAGGAAAAGGATCAACTGCATACCATAGACCGTTGTGCAGAAAATATGGCATTCATGATTGCAACATATCTGAAAGGACATCAAAAGAAACTTCTGTAAGAGTTTTGGCGGGAAAGAACACCAAAAATGCAAAATACCAGAAATAACTTACTGTTCAGGTCCATCTGATGATCCCTGCAAGCATAAAATCTGCATCCCATATATTAGTAACACTACTTAAAAGCTAATCCATTTGTGAAAGGAATTTAAGGTATAATAAAAATATATATACACTGCCGCATGCATCCATTTTACAAGCCAAAATGATAGTGTGATGAGTTCGGTGACTATGATGTCAAACACTGGATACTGAGAAACTGTTTCATCTTATCAGAATCATCAACATCTCACTAAGGATACTCTAATGTATTGATAGAAATAACCAAAAATATAGAGGATTTGATATCTTTGAAGGGAACAGTGAAGATTGTCTCACAATACGGTTCTAATATCTAGAGAATAGGTACATGCTTTCAATAGCCACCATCTAACAAGAATTTCATTTAATCCACGTCTTGCAATTATGTTGATCATTTGCACCTAATGTGCTTAGAGAATTGCATTTAGCCCGTGCTTTGGTTATTAACAGTTTCACTTGCAAGTATGTTGATCATCTGCACCTACCTGTGTTTTCGAAGGCATTCAATAGAACTCCTTTATATTGCAGAACTATTTTGGGTAGGAAAAAAGATGAATTATCGTGCATCAGCTAGGACATAAGTTCACTAAAACTACATTGAACAAGCTACAGAGAAATACACATCATATTGATTGGTCATAAAATGTCTTAACAAGGCCAAATGTAAGAAATACAGCAAAGCAGTTACAATACATGATCAATGTTTAGTACCAACCAGATTATAATGCAAGTCATCCAAGAAAAATAAAACAATTACATTTCATAGTTCGATAATACATTTGAGAATTATCTAACGATGCACCATTGACCAGCCAAAGAAACTTCTGTATAGTTTATACACAAACTACTATGATACTCACCCGAGGTTGAGGATGAAGAGGTCCAGATCGAAAAACTCTCTGTATATCTACCCATCAAATATAGGTCAACAAAGTTTGCGTGGATGCACTTAAATGTTCCCACAAAATAAAATAGCTCAGTTATTATGTACTCGCTCCAACACAATTCCTATATCTGCAATAAGCATTGCCACGGGACCAGCATTCTAAAATAAGAAATCTACTTAAATACTCAGTACATTTTCAAATGCCATTAGCACACAATGGGGTTTTTTAAATTAGATACCCAAGAACCCAAAATTAAAACAAGCATTGGCATAAAGGATACAACAAAGAGCCATTGATAAGGACCCAGATAGCAGCGAAGAAGCAATCCCTTCTCTCAAGCCTTCTTTGATCAATTGCTCGTCTTTGATCACAAATTCCTCCAGCTTCTGCAACAAGTTAACGCACCGTGCAGGCATTCTTCCATTATCAGAACCCTGGTTCGTGGAGGTAGAAGAATCGTAGATGTAACTGCAGGAATTGTATCCCGTAGCAATAACCACAACTTGGTTGAGTTGATTGAGTAGTAAAATCGAGTTCAAAAATGTAAGCACCTGTAAAACAATCGGAAGGATTGAAAATATACTTAGCCTGATTTAATAATGGGGAAATTAAATTAGCTTAAAAAGAATGAAACTTTGACGTTCTTCTGAGAAACCCAACAGGGGATTAGGGTTTAGTAGTGAAAGGGTGAGATTACATGGGAGAGAAACATGGAGAACGGGAGGGAAGATGAGCTCCAGAAGAAAGGGTTCGTGTCGAGCAAAACCATCAGAAGGCTAACATCATCTGCAACAACACAATCAAACGCTTAAAGGCTAACAATGGAATGTGCCTCTGTGAAGAGAGAGAGAGAGAGAGAGAGAGAGAGACCAGCATAGAGCTTTGAAGGAGCAGAAGCCATAGCTGAGTTGCGGGCGTTTCTACGCTGTCTGTGATGTGCACTGACTGATCACTGATACACTGATGCTATGTTATGTTATTGGTTAAATCCTCGCGCCGGAACTTTGGGCGTCGGCGATTGGGAATTTACTCAAACGACAACGCTTTCAATCTCAAGCTGAATGTCGCATTTGTGCATGAGAAATTATATTTAGGATTTTGTTTATTATTTTAGTTCAAAATCACATTTAGGAGTTGTATAATTTCTTTTTTGGGTTAATTACTATTTTGCCTCTCATACTACGGTTTCTCATTTATGTAAATTCGCACTTATCAGCCACGCCCTGCTCCCCATTCTCCTTGCTGACAATCAACCGCAAGGAATCTAGGAGGGGAGGTGGCCACTGCCCCTTCTCCCCTCCGCCCATCTTCTTTTTCTCCCGTTTTTTCACTTCCTTTTATCCCCTCTTCTCCTCTCCTTCCCCTCCCCAGATAGTCTAGATCTATTTAAATCTAGGTGTGTTTGTTTGTTTGTTTGTTTGTTTGTTTTGTTTGGTTGTTTTTGCAGTGTTCTAGGTAATTGGTGTTGTTTTTGTCATGGCGACGGCGACAATAGTGACACTAGATTGTGTCTCTTTTTAGGAGAGTTGTGATACCTAATGGCTGATGTTTTGTTTCTATTTTAACGGCGGCGACAGTAGCGACACTAGTGATAGTTGTTAGGATGTGGTACTCTTCTCTACTATGCGCCGACCGAAGAACTATGCTTGGTTATATGAGGTTTTCTTTGTCAGGTTCTGAGTTGAAGTGGAATGCTTCTCAGGGGTCTTTTTACTATTGTTTTTGTTGGCGAGTAGAGTATATCCTATTCTATTTGGGTTTTATTTTTCCTTTTGTATAGATATTATGTAATTAGGATACCACTTGTTTTCCTTGTCTAACCCTACTAGGGTTTGTAACCTTATTATAAATACCTCCTTTTGGAGAATGAAATATATCTGAAAATATTCTATCCATATTGTTTGACTTGGTATCAGAGCCTGGTTTCTGGTAACCTGTGTATTGTGCCCACCCGTGTTCTACTCTGTGCCCTAATTTCTTTTTAGGGTTCTTGTGCTCGTGTTCTACTCTGTGCCCTAATTTCTTTTAGGGTTCTTGTGTCTGTGCCTTTGCCGTGTTCCGTTGTGTGCTCTGTCGTGTTTGTGCCTCTACTGTGTTCGTGCATCTGCCTCTACTGTGTTTGTGCCTTGTGCTCTGTCGTGTTCGTGCCTTTACTGCGTGCCTCTACTGTGTTCGTGCATCTGCCTCTACTGTGTTTGTGCCTCTGTTGTCTTCGTGCATCTGCCATATTTGTGTCTGTGCTGTGATATGTTGTATACTCTGCGTGATTTGTTGAGTTTCTGCTACAATCATGGGTGGTAATTCCATTGTTGGTGCTGCTGGTGCTACTGCTGCTTCTGCAAATTTGCGTGTTTCTGACTCTATTCCAGGTACTGGCTCTAATACTTGGATAATTGACACTGGTGCTTCTGATCATATGACTTATGATGCTAAATTTTTTGATGAGTTGTCTAGTAACACCCGTAACCCATACATAACTAGTGCTAATGGTTTGCCCTCTCCAATTACTGGCGAGGGCACTATTTCTCTCACCCCAACTCTGTCCTTGTCTCGTGCGTTATTAGTTCCCAATATCCATTGTAACTTGTTATCTGTTGGTCGCTTACTTGATACACTTAATGCTTCTGCTATTTTCTATCCTACCCATTGCTCTTTTCAGGATCTCAAGACTCACGAGGTGATTGGGCATGGTAAACGGATAGGGGGGTTGTATTATTTGACATTACCTTCTGCACCAGTTCGTGATCGTGTCGTTAATACTGTTCAACGTTGCAGTGTCAAAGACAAACAGCAAATTTGGTTATGGCATCGTCACTTGGGACACCCGTCATTTGGCTACCTTAAGCGTCTGTTTCCATCTTTATTTCGCTCCTGTGATGAGTCCAGTTTTAAGTGTGAGACATGTGTAATGGCCAAGAGCCACCGTACTGTTTTTCCCTTAAGTAATAATAAAGCTGCTTTGCCTTTTGAGTTAGTACATTCTGATGTCTGGGGTCCTGCTCGTGTGACTTCTCATGGTTTCCGTTGGTTTGTGACGTTTATTGATGACTGCACTCGCTTAACATGGGTGTATTTGATGAAGAATAAACATGATGTTGCCTCTATTCTTCCTGACTTTTGTGCCATGGTGTCTACTCAGTTCCATGCTCGTGTTAAAGTATTTCGCACTGATAATGGCGGTGAATATGTGAATCATACCTTGGCCCAATTCTTTCGTGATCAAGGTATCATTCACCAAACTACCACTCCATTCACACCTCAACAGAATGGTGTGTCTGAAAGGAAGAATCGCCAGTTACTTGAAGTTGCTCGCTCTCTGATGTTGGATATGTCTGTTCCCCATCATCTTTGGGGACATGGTGTCTTGTCCGCCGCCTACTTGATTAACCGCACTCCTAGTCGGGTTCTTGATTTCAAGACTCCACTTGATGTGTTATGTGCTCTTACTCCTCCAGTTTCAGTCTCTAAGTTACCTCCGAAGGTGTTTGGGTGTGTTGCGTATGTTCATGTTTACTCTCATCAAAGAAGTAAACTTGATCCTTGTGCTCTCCGCTGCGTCTTCATTGGTTATTCTACTACTCATAAGGGTTATAAGTGTTATCACCCGCCTACTCAGAAGGTACATGTCACTTTGGATGTCACATTTCATGAAGAGGTACCCTATTATGTTTCTCCCTCTTCTTCAATTCAGGGGGAGAGGGGGAGTGAATTGAAGAATTTGGAAAATATGAAAATTTTAGGCGAACAGGATGAAAACGACCGGTCGCTCATAGGACACGACCGGTCGCTCGCGTCGAGCTGGGACTACAGTACCGATACGAGCGAAGCGACCGGACGCAGTGAGGACGCGACCGGTCGCGAAGGAAACGACCGGTCGCACATAGGAAGCGACCGGTCGCCCGCGTCGACGAGCGACAACAGTACCGATACGAGTGACGCGACCGGTCGCCAAGAAAGCCACGACCGGTCGCCAGACAAAAATGTTGGTGTTTTCGAGCCTCTCTCAGAAGGAAATAACAGTGATATTGGCGACTCCCATACAGATGAAATTGATAATATACCCCCCTCTGCCCTGCCATTGCCTCAATCAAGTTGTGATAATGAGGTACTTTCTAGTGATATACCTACCTATTCTTTGCCCCCACGTACTACCCGTGGGAAACCTAAAATACAATATTCTCCTGATATACATGCCAAGTCTAAATATCCCATTAACCATTATATGTCAACTCATCGTTTATCTAAGTCATATGCATCATATTTGTGTCAATTATCTAGTGTATGTGTGCCAACTAAGTTGCAGGATGCTCTATCTGATCAAAACTGGGTAGATGCAATGCATGTTGAGATGGAAGCCTTGAACAAGAATGCTACTTGGGAGTTAGTTCCTTTACCAAAAGGAAAAAAGGCAGTTGGGTGCAGATGGGTGTTTACTTTGAAGCACAAGGTTGATGGTTCCATTGACCGTTACAGGGCAAGATTGGTAGCAAAAGGGTATACTCAGACATATGGAGTGGATTACACAGAGACTTTTGCTCCAGTAGCTAAGCTCAACACTGCACGCGTGCTCTTATCCTTAGCTGCTAACCGTGACTGGCCGCTGCTACAATTTGATGTCAAAAATGCATTCCTCCATGGTGATCTCAAAGAAGAAATATATATGGATCCTCCGCCGGGTATCCCTGTGACTTCTAAGGAGGGTGTGGTGTGCAAGCTACGGAAATCCTTGTATGGATTAAAGCAGTCTCCAAGAGCGTGGTTTGGAAGGTTTGCTGCATCTATGAAGAAGTTTGGGTATGTGCAAAGTAACTCTGATCATACTTTGTTTCTGAAGCATCATAAAGGTAAATTGACGGCTTTAATTATTTATGTTGATGATATGATTGTGACTGGAGATGATCATGTAGAGATACAGAGACTTCATAAGTATCTGGCTTCTGAGTTCGAGATGAAATCATTGGGTGATTTAAAGTATTTTCTTGGGATTGAAGTTGCCAGATCTAAACATGGTATTTTTCTATCCCAAAGAAAGTATGTTTTGGATTTACTTGCAGAAACTGGAATGTTGGATTGTAAACCGATTGATACCCCTAGTGAGCAGAATCATAAGTTGGGGATATATCCCGATCAAGTTCCGACTGATAAAGAATGTTATCAACGACTTGTGGGGAAGTTGATTTATTTGGCTCATACTCGTCCAGATATTGCTTATGCTGTAAATATAGTAAGTCAGTTTATGCACTCTCCTAGTGTAGATCATATGGGGGCTGTGACTCGTATTTTAAGGTATCTGAAAGTAACTCCTGGCAAGGGGTCAATTTTCTCCAAGTATGGCCATACAAATGTAGAAGGGTATACAGATGCTGACTGGGCAGGTTCAGCCACAGATAGACGTTCGACATCTGGGTATTTTATGTTTGTGGGTGGCAATCTTGTTACGTGGAGGAGCAAGAAACAAAAGGTGGTGTCTAGATCTAGTGCTGAGGCTGAGTATCGGGGAATGGCCCATGGTGTATCTGAGTTACTATGGTTGAGGAGATTGTTGAAAGACCTTGGTTGTGGGCCTAATAAACCCATGGATTTATATTGTGACAATACGGCTGCGATTGCAATTGCTCATAATCCTGTACAACATGACCGTACAAAGCATGTGGAGGTTGATCGAAATTTCATTAAAGAAAAGTTGGATGCAGAGATTGTGTCCTTCCCTTTCATCCGTTCAGAGTATCAGTTAGCTGATGTTCTTACGAAAGCTGTTTCTACAAGTATCTTTCTCAACTCGCTTGACAAGTTGGGCATGCGTGACGTCTTTGCTCCAACTTGAGGGGGAGTGTTGGCGAGTAGAGTATATCCTATTCTATTTGGGTTTTATTTTTCCTTTTGTATAGATATTATGTAATTAGGATACCACTTGTTTTCCTTGTCTAACCCTACTAGGGTTTGTAACCTTATTATAAATACCTCCTTTTGGAGAATGAAATATATCTGAAAATATTCTATCCATATTGTTTGACTGTTTTTGTGTTCCTCCTCCGTGTTCTCTCCTGGTTTTTGTTATGGTATGCCTTACAGTTTGTGTGGGTGTCAAATGACTATGGTTTTGCTCATAGAAGGCTTCTTTTGACAGTTGGGATGTTTTGCGATCCTCTCCTGTATGTTTACCATTTGGGATGTTCTGCGGTCCTCTCCTGTAAGTTTACTATTTGGGGTTTCTGTGATCCTCTCATGTGGGTTTGTTGTGTTGGTTTCTAGTTGAGGTTCTCATCGTAGGTCTTTGTGTTAGTTTTCGTTTTTGACTTGTTCTTTTATTGTAATGGTCCAAAGCGACCTGAATTGGACTCTCTTGTTAGTTTATGACATGTGTGGTACTATTTCCTTCCCTGAGGTTTGTCCCATGAGGTTGTCCTAGGAAGGTTTTAACGAGGCCACTGTACCATATCGCTCTTTGTACGTCTGTGGTTTTATGAATGAATTCTCCTTCTAAAAAATAAAATAAAATAAAATTCGCACTTATCCAAACGCATCTCACACTGTCAAATTAGTACATTCTCCCCTTATTGTGGTAGCTTAGATCTTTGAACTAAGACTTATTTGTAGCAATGGTCCCTCAACTATACTCATAGTTACATTTTGGTCACTCAACTCCAAAAATAGTTACAAAGGTCACTCAATTAGGTGTTGTATTGCACCATTAGTCCGTACCGTCAAATCTGTGACTCTTTCTGTTTAAAATGATGACATGGCAAGCATGTCACAAATTATTAATGGGCAAATGTAACTTTTCAGTTAATTAAAACGAATCTTCTGCTTTTGAAGAGAACGACACTTACAGAAATGGTAGTTTGAGCAAAAGGAAAAATTGTAAAGGTAGAGAATCTAGGGTTTTCAAATTGAAAGGTATTTGACTTCAATTTTTGGGGGATTTTGGAACATTATCTCAGCATTATGCTTTAATGGACTAAGTAGCGAAGGATTTTGAGTTAAGATAATGATTAAGTACATATCTAGGGTTTTAGTTTTGTGAAAATCACAGAGAAAAATGTCGGGTCTATTGCAATAAGAACTACATATCAGTTACATTTCCACCTAATTGATCATAAGCTTTTCAGAGTTTCCACCAGGAAATGTCAACCAATTGCTCAAGATACAGAGCATCATCATAATCACCAAAAACCCAAGACCCAATGACAGAAATGAAACCCCCCAAATCTGATTCTCTCTTGGTCGTTGGCCCATTCTTTTATCTTCCAACAATCTTTTCTGATTGCCTAATTATCCAACTTTGTACTTGTTCGGTTCATTTTTACACATGATTTTTCATGTTATTCACCTCTTATTTTGAGTTAATTCTTGACATTTTATAGCTTTTTACTTCTTTTTTGTGTTTTAATAGGTTTTACCTTGGTTTGTATGAAAATGAGCTAAAAGTGCATTATTTGATTTAAATTCTGTTTTTGTTCATTTTCGTAGGTCAACTTCGTGGCCTTGGATCAGCATGTTCCGGTCCTTGGATGAGGTGATGATCTTCATAAGACTTGTTCCAATGGATGTTAACTACAACATATCCAAATTTGAGCTCCATTGGGCAAGTGTAGCCTATCCAACTGATCGGACAATTAATGCTGGCTCTGGATGTTTGTCTTGGCCAGTTTTCACCTCCACTTAGTGTGATCTTACTTCTACTTGTTACCATGCCATTTGGTAACAATAATTTACTTTAGTTAAGTGGAATTTTCTGAGAGTATATTTGTGAGAACAAAACTTCATCATGAGAGGAGACAAGAAAACAAAGGCAAAAGTGTGTCATGATGAAAGGAGGAGAGAGAGGAGCATAGAGAGGAATCAATTGACTTTGGGCAGATTGGAAGGGCAGCAGCTAAGCAACGTATCATTCATTCAGTTTTTATTCCAATTTGCAGAGACTTTCTGAAAAGCTTGGGGCTAGAGAGCTAGAGGAGGAAGACAAAGTCATCCAAGCAAGAAGTGGAAGAGATTTCCACCATTGAAGACCTTGAGCTTCCACCTTCACAAAAGCTGTAACTTCTTTCTAGTTTTAATTTGAATTTGTGTTTGAAGTAAGTATGTGTAACTAAACTCCATAGCTAGGGCTTAGGTTGAAGCCCTAAACATGATTACCTTATTGTTTTGATGCTTGAGTGTATGAATTTCTAGATATTGTTGATGAATTCCAATTCACCAAATTAATCTATTCTTGATGTATGTTTTTCTTTGATTGATCACCTTTGAAAGCATGCTTCTTGAGGTTGTTGGGATTATGTGTATCTTCATGTTTTCCTAAGCAATAGATGGATGGAGTAAGAACCATCCATGTGAATTGGTTTCTTGAATACCTAATGTAAACACCATGCTATTAGGATTCTTGTGATGTTCATATTCTCTTTGAACTTAATGGGTTTTCCTTGTAATTGAATCGAAGTACGAACCATACCTAGGTTCGGTTATGAGGAGGGCACAAGTATTGTAGCACGAACCATGCACTTTACGTATATTAGAGAGAATCAATGCATCTTGAGCCACGACCCATGGTCTTGATTGCGAACATCTTCATCAACACGTTTAGAGTTCATCACTTGAGTATTCATGACGTTGGTAGAATTGTTTAGGGTGGATTCCGAAACCCTAGTGTTTGTTACATTTTAATTTCACTCTTTGATAATTCATCTCTGCCATTCTTGTTAAATTTAGAGTTCATTTACATTCATGCAATAGAAATAGGTCACTTGAAACAAATCAAAACCCCCCCCCAAAATGTGTGTGTGAGTTGCGTGTTCGACACGTTATGTGTCTTTGTTACTGAATTTTATTTGTTTCCGTAATTGTTTTGGACTTTTGGTCCGCGCTGTGTTCTTGCATTTTCTGTGCTGAATCCAACCGTATAAAGAACGTGAATTTTGGACGTACGGTTGGAAAGTTATAGGCAAAACACTGGACAGAGGTCGAAACTGAAGAACAGAGAAAACGACTCTGTGAAAAACGACCGGTCGCTTTCACCTAACGACCGGTCGCTCATCACACCAGAATTTGAGTTTCGAATCTGACATTAACGACCGGTCGTCACTGTTCATGCGACCGGTCGTCACTGTTCACGCACTGTTCACTGTTCATGCACTGTTCACAGGTGATAAATAGGTGATAGAATGGTGATAGAAAATGCTGTTTGTGTTTTTGTTTAATTTTCTTGTGTTGTTTCATTTCTTTTACACTTCTTTACTCATTTTTAGTTTCCATTTTCGCATTTGTGCATTTGTGGTGTGTTAAATAAGTTTTTTTTTACGTACTCAAACTAGAACTTATAGGAAGCCGACAAGTTCTTCGTGGGATCGACCCCGTACTTACATAATCTATACTTCGATAGATTCGTGCACTTGCGGGTATTTTTAATTGGTTGTTTGCACATTAATTTGTGTCCTTTTAGGAATGCAACAGTACTCCAATTCCTTTTTTTTTTTTTTTCTTTCTCCACCATTTTCAGCTTATCTTCCACTTCTTTCTTCTGTTCTTCTATCAACTTTAGGTCATCTTCTATTGCTCTGATTCTTCTAAGCAACTCAAGAATTAGGTTTTTTTCCACTTACACAAGTCATTGCGTCCAGCCACTCCCAATAATGTCCATTTCCTCTGTTTCTTTGCAAAGTACGTTTTCTCACATCAAAGCTAAACACATCAAGCAACAAAATAAAATTTCATAGATTAACTTACTTGACTCATCTCACAAGCCTCAAATCTTCTCCCAAAATTTAAATTAGTCCCTGAAGTTCATGTTTTGATATATCCCTCGCACCAGGATGCAACACAACACCTAATGGAGTGACATCTATAACTATTTTTGGAGTTTAGTGACCAAAATGTAACTTCGAGTATAGTTAAGGGACCAATGCTACATATAAGCCTTGAACTAATAACCATTCTAAACATTCCTACTAGTTGTAGCTTGGGTGACTTGCTCACCACCATTTTTTGTGGTTACTAATTTATCTTTGGTGGTTGTTGGCTTGCTTTGGCGGCGCAACTTGTGGTTGTTGGATTGTGTGGCACATATCTGTTATTTGTGTTAGGGTTTCCTAATATTGTATTGTTTTTTTGTGGGCTTTTGCCATTTGTGGGTCTTTTTCTGTTATGTGGGCTTTTGCCTTTATATGGGCTTAATGCCTTTATATGTGCTTTATGCATTTTGTTAATTTTATTATTGTAGTGGGTTCTATGTCTATTTGTGTTGCATTTAGTGTGAACTCAATTATTTGAGTTCATTTTGATGTAATCTGGCTTTGACCTTTGTAGGGGCTTTTTTCTTCCGGCAGCAAGTGGGCTGGGCTGCTGTAAAGAGCAAATGGCTGGAATCGCCCCTTGTGTCTGAGTTCAGAGATCAAGCCCCAAGAATGCTTCGAAAGGGTTGTAAAGCCTTAGGAAACACCTTGGTTACCTTCACCAACGAAAATAATGGCTGCTTACAGGTAGAATCTTAGCTTGGCATGAGAGGCTTGTGGCATGGGAGCAAAATCGACATGAGTTTAGCACCGAAGAGAAAACTGAGTGTTCTTGGGTGAAAAAGGGGTATTAAGGCAGGAGATAGAGAGTTTGCAAAGAGGTTTGGCTGAGAAAGGAGAGAAAGAAAGGGATTGGTGTCTTAAGTGTTCTTCCGGCAGCTTGACAGAGGTTCTGTCAAATGTGAGAACAGTCTGCCAGAAGAGGGAGAATGGGAGAGAAGGGAGAATGGAGCACGAAATTGCTGGGTTTTGCATGCAAGAGAGGAAGCTTGCTCTCTGAATATGTGTTGTTTTTTGTTGGGTAGAAGAGGCCCTATTTATAGCCGCTGGAAGCTGACATTTTCCAAGAAACCCTAATGGTTCTATCCAATTTGGACAAATCTCTCCCTTCCTTTCTCCCTTCATCCCTTCAATCATCCTATTTTGGTGAAATTCACTCTGCCCATTTGCACAAAATCAGGGATTTTGGGGAGCTCAAGGCCCCCTTTCCCGCAGCTGCCTCAGAACTCCCTTTTTCAGCTATCTCCTTCCTTTCCTTTCTTCCTCTTTTTTATGGCCAGGTCTGATGAGGGAAAGATAATGGGTATGCATGCTGGTTCAAATGGTGATATGCGCTCCAATATCCCTTGGTCCTTCGGATGTTTTGTGCTTGGAACTTGTTCCTCCCATGTGCTGGAGCCTTCCAGCAGCTCTGCATATGTGGACATCTTGCTTCCTTTGTGGCTTTGTTTTTCAGCTAGGTGCTCTTCTATTGTAATTGTATGGGCCAAGTTGGTTTATTGAGTAAGTGGGCTATCTCCATTGGGCTTTTTTGGTTGAGTCAATAGGCTATTTTGGTTGGGCTATTTTGGTTAGGATATTTTGGTTGGGATATTTTCTCTTTTGTGCTCACCCACATGTTTGGGCCTAAGAAATGGGCTTGAGTTCCGAGGCTCCCAAGCAACCCGGAACTTCCATTTCTCGGCCCATCAATGGGCCTCATATCGATTTATTACCATCCATACCACAACCCACTCAAGCAAGCCCCAGGCATCTTGCGTGGCTTGGGCCCACTTAAGCTTGTAGCGTGGCATGTTGCTTATTTGCTTGGCGTGGCATGCGTGCAAGCGCATATAAAGAACTTTTGCGTGCCCAAATTGGGTTTCTTCTCGTTAAGATATTGCATTGGGCCGAGAATTTATTTGGGCCGAACCGTGACTTTTTTGGGCCTCAACAACCTTCTATTTAATGAAACTCAATTCTGACAACAACAAAAAATATATATTAAGAAACACACCTATACTAGGATGACTTGAATCTAACTTTACTCCTAAAACTCAATTTGTCTTATTTAACTCACTCAATTATATATATTTTAAAAAAACAAAAACTCGTTTAATTTTATCATCAAGTCTCATTTTGCCATTTTTGTTAATTATGTTAAGCGATTCGTTAAGCTAGTTGCATAACATAGGTTGACCTTTTTTTTTGTATATATGTAAACCAACTTTCCGTGGATAACAAACTTATTTTAAAAAATGCTAAAGCAAATTATAAATTGCATTTTAAAATGAAAAATAAGACAAACTCAAAACAAATGAAACCGACATAGTAGGATACATCGATAGTCCTTAACAGCTTAGGAAAGACAACAAGTAATTTGGCCTTAAAGAAAAAACCCCAAGAAAAAAAGGAAACCGCCAAGGGCCAAATCATTATCTCAACTAAAAGGAATCCTGAAGGGATTTGGAAACCAATTAGAAGCAGGGTAGGACTTGGAAACTCTCTATATATATATATATGTGCTTAGCCTCAGCCTTTCCATTCACACCAAAATCCCTTGCAATTACACATAGCTTTGCCTTTGCTTTTGCTTTTGCTTTCTCTTCTCCTATGGCTTCCATCAAGTTTTCAATCTGTTTTCTTCTTCTTGTTTTCTCTTCAAGTCTCTTATTTGTTATTAGTACCAGTCAAGCTGTCGAGCAAACACACCAACCCAAACCATCAGCCGTACTCTCTGACAAGGGCTATCATGCCATGTCACTAACCCTAGACACCATTCTTGAGGCCGTGATCATGCCAGCAATACAATCCCTAAACCACACCAACACCACTTTTACCCTCTTTTGTCCTCGAGACCAAGCTTTCTTCAACTCCAAGTATCCACAGCCTCCGTTGACACTCCTTAAGTATCACATTGTGCCATTCAAGTTCGACAGAGATACAATAGAGGCATATGTTGGTCATGGTTCCAACGTTCGCACTCTTTTGCCCGGTCATCCTCTCGTTGTTACTTCCTTACCAACTCGCACGAGTGCATCATACGTTTCTATTAACCGAGTCAAAATCACTGAATGGAATGTCTACAACAACGGACGACTCATTGTTCATGGGGTTGAGGACTTCTTCGATCCGGCTTTCCAAACCCTATTGTATCCACAGTACGACGTCACCGTTGTGACAAAGGTTCTGTCTCGTGGCTTTTCTTGGCACAGAGAGGTGATAGCGTATTGGTTTCTTTTGCAAGCTCTTGCAGCTACTGTGCTCATTCTCGTATATACCTTTTGTGACAAGGACGATGTTCAATATATTGTAGCTAGCTAGGTTCTTGGTCATGTAAGCATATAATTGATTGATTAATTCATTGGTTCTTTTCTTTATTTTTGTTTTTCTTCTTCATTCGTGGAAGAGTACTGTAAGGCATACATTAATTGGATCTCCTTTCCATACGGAAAGAAAAATTCTTTATATATATAAGCAGATCATCTTTCACGCAAAAGATATAGCATTTATTTCCTTTTAACTAAGATTGTAACCTCTTGGGTTGAACAATTATAACCTCTAGACATTTTGTTTTAAGCCAATGGTGATGAGGAAGAGTGAAAAAAATGAGTTTGGGGCATGCGAAAAAATAGTTAAAGGAATAGGCTGTGGTGGTGAGAAAGAGTGAAAAAATAGGTCAGAATTAGGACATGTAAAATTACTGAACTTTTCTGCTCACTTTTAAGAAAACTAGTCTAGGCAAATCTTGAGGGTCTAGAAAGTGAAAACAAGAATAGATTACAGAGATGGCAACTGCCAGTACCTCATAGTGCTTCATAATCTGGCAGTTGAGCAAAACAAAACCCATCAGTAATTGAAACCCCATTATGGTTTGCCAAATCCACAAAATCAGTTTGAACAGTACAAACAAATATAAGGTTAACGGACTAATCACACCCGTCAAATATTGAAGCCACCTTCGATAACACAAAACCGAAATCATTATAAGATGGCCATCATGAACTTGACATACAAAAGCAACAAAACTGCGGTTGGGAAATTGGCCAATGGATTAATCAAGGAGCAGGCATCAGAAGCACTCCCAGAAGCGCTCCCAGCAGGGCCACCTATAGGGGCCAATCCTGGAAGCATGCTGGTTGTTGAAGGTACCAATGAAGACGACTTGGGTGTCCCTGTGCCTCCGGCGCCATCTGACTGAGGAGCAGGTGAGGGTGCAAAGGTTGTATCCCGGATTGCCGAAGTAGGTGGGGCTATAAGTGGTGGAAATTTCTGTTCCCCTGCATTGCATTTCAAAGTACATTTCTTGAGTTACAAATTAATCACAACAAAATTTCTAGCTCCATAAAGCTTTTTTTTCAGCTAAAGAAATCACTCTCCTGTCCCTAATATGAACCTCCGTTATGACCTTATTTTAAATAGAAAGTAATACACAATCAGCTTACACACTTTAAAAACAACTATAAATAAACCAGTCCATAATTTGAAATGGCACTTAACAGTACTATAAAGAAAAGAATCAAAAGCATGCACCAAATATTCACAAAGAAACAGGGTAAAAAGCTTCGTTCTGTTTAAGAAAGTACAAGAACCAATTCCAAATAGACACGTTCATATTTCTTGGGAAATCCATAAACCTAAATTGCAAGTTATATCTATATTAATGTGCCTTCTAATCAGCCAAGCATAATATATCATCATACCTGGGCAGCGGGGTTGGAGAGATGTAGACAACCTGCAGAGTAGGAAGGAATCAGTTTGACATGAAAACATAAGTCATACATTTCGGAATGACAATATTAAGACTGCAAAGTACAATCAGAAAGGATAACCATACGTTGTGATTATGCTGCCATTCACAAAACCACCATAGTTACAAGAAGTGACATTGCAACCACCACCACTCTGCTGGACTGTAACATTCCCGACCATGAGGTTACTGTTTCTACATTGCATGCTCGAACATGAAACTGCTAATGAAGCAGGCTGGCAGTACAAACTGTAGAAAGAAAAACACAATTAAGTGATTAACACTAGATCAAAAGAGAAGTTGGAGAGCATATAGATGTGAAAGTAACTCAATTACTTGAGATTCCCAGGCCCACAACTGCATTGCAAGCAGTGACTTGCTGTAATGGCATAGCTCCCATTGGGCACGATTAAGCCGTAATCTGAAGCATATCTCGGGAAGTTTGATGCACAAGCTGCAATTGTGAGGAACAAAATCCAGACGAACAAGACATGAGTTCACCATAACCACCCAAAAGGAAAAATTCAAAAATTCATGATACGGTTATTGGTTTGAACTTCTAATTAATCAAAACCCATTAACATACACAAACTCTCCGATTAGTGCAACAATTGTAATCAAACCATGAAGCACTAATACCACCAAATTAGAACCGAACAATTATAAAATTACAAAAACACAAAGTACCCACAAACTGCAGCATCATAATCAACTCAACATACCAAAATTCAACAAGATCTAATTCAGAAAATCACTTTAAAACTACATTTCAATATCAAACACTTGATGAAATGAGCAAAAACAGAAATTACCAGGCAATGGGATTGCAAGTATATCACCAGCTTTAATGGCCGTACTTCCCATGGCATTAACATTCATCAAATCAGTAAGGGTGGTCGAGTACCTAGCCGCAATCCAAGCCAGAGTGTCCACCGGGGTCACCACATACGACAAGTAGATAGCAGGCAACGAATTATCAGTCCCATTGAAGCAAGTACAGGGCAGAGGCACCACAAGGGCCTGCCCCACATCCAGAACCGAAGGGTCCGAAATGGAATTGGCCTCCCGAATCTGGTCTGCAGATACCAAACCCGAATATATCGAATCGGCGATGGAGGCTAACGTATCGGAAGGCCGGGTCTTGTAGTGGGTCGAGACCGATTTGCGAATTCCATCGACGCAGGAACAGACGATTGGGATTTTGAGGAAGAGCTGGGAAGGGAGAATGTGGTTTTCGACGTCAGGGTACGAAATGTCGATGGCATTGGCGGTGAGAAGAGCAATTGGGTCGATTTGGAAGAGCGAGGCCACCTCGGAGACCTTGAGCTCGGTGTAGACGGTGTAGCCGAGCAAGGCGTTGCACGAGTCTGAGTTCGCGCAGGGCTCGATTGTGGACTTGGAGGTCACGAGCAGAGCCACATTGGTGAAGACTAGAAGAGAAAGGAAGATGTGGGTTTTGTGGAAAGGTTTTTTAGTCACCATTTTTGGGCTTTATCTCTCTCAATAGAGCAAAAGAGAAAAAGGGTTTAGCAGTGGTTTAAGAATGAAGAGTCGACTAGCAAAAAGAAGCGTTTTTTTTGCTTCGAGGTCTTTCTTTCTGGGTTTCGCTTAGCTTTTTTATACTTAGAAGAACAAATGGAAAGATGGGCCTTCAATGGCGGAAGCTGGACACCAAAATGCTGCGTTTAAATTGGTTAGAACCTGAAATTTTTAAGGATATTCAAGTCTGGGTTTAGGGTTTTTTGATTTCTCTGAAGCTCAGAGAAAGAGAGAGAGAGAGAGAGAGAGAGATGGAGAAGGGAAAGTTGTTTTCAAAGAGGCAAAGAAAGCTGACAGATAGAGAAGAAGACAATTGTTTTGTATTAAGCATAGAGTGGAGTGTACAGACACAAGTCAGATTCTTGAGCTGGGAGCCTGGGACATAACTTTCTGCTGGACCAATTTGTCCTCGTCAAACCTACCATTTTTCTCCATTTTTCTGCCTTTTGCAAAGTAATGTTGCCAATCGAGACGACGTCGTTCCCGTCAAAGGACTTGCCGTTCGTTTACCATCCTTGCCCCTGCTGTTGTCCACTACAGCAATATTCCCGCCGCTTTTGGACTGTAGTATTCGGGGTCTTTTGGTAATTCCATCTTCCCTTGTTGAGATTTATTCACATCCAAGTGGACCCCACTATCCTGTATTATGGAGTTTTTATCCCGTGCTTTTCAGACAAGAGTGAAAGAATTTCTGGTTTTCTTTTCTTGCTGGTCTGGACTTGGAATGGTATATTATGTAGGCGCACTTTTGTTACGTGTAAAACACGGTTTCACGTGATTGGATCGGATAGTTTCTTTCATATTCTGCCTGTTTGTGAGTCGCGTGTCCATTAATGGTTGATATCTGGATCGGATAACCGACCCGATATAAAATGGGTCGTGGGCCTTGAGCCTGCTTGTGGCGACTCAATAAAAGATGAAAGCCCTGAAGCTGACACTGGGGCCTGATGTGTGTTTTTATTTATGAAATCGTCAATGAAAGCATCAATACAATTTGAAATTAATTTACCCAAAAAAGAAAAATAGATTTTGAAATTTCAAATCTACATAGTTTGGTTAATCTTCTATGGTTAAGTATAAAATGTTTGATCATATCTAATAATTTTTTGTAGCTGCTATATATGTGGTGCAATGTTAGTAGTTTTTGCTTATTATCATTGGAGTGGCAATCTCACAACTTATAAATTCATGAACATCATGCAATAAAATATTAATGGTAGAATACTCTATTTTAAAAATTAAAAAGTAGAGAATTCAAGTTTGAGTGAGCATTCCGTGACGTTCATTGCCAAAAATTGAAAATGGTTCATATAAGTCTCCTACTAATTTAGAAAAAATAACAATTTACATATTATATACTATTAAATAATGATTTGTTCCAGCAATCTTCTAATTGGATCAATTGAAAACGAGTTATGTAGTGGCCAAAGTACATTTTGAAACCTAATGGCAAGAATAACAAAATTTTACAGTGTAATGGCTCCCAACTATGCATTAAGGGCATCTAGTTTTAGATAAAAATACTACATGACTTGACCTTAATATAAAGGTCACTACTTCTCTATCCACACAAAAAAGGTCACTACTTAGAAATTAAAAGTCATATTCTACTATAGATTATTACAAACGATAGTTTAGATTAGATTAATTAATATAATCTACAACAACAACAAAAATTACAACTTTCTTTTTTTTAGTACAAACGATAATCTAAATGAGAAAGGGAGGGGGAGGGGGCTTCTCAAACACACACATTGCCACTGTGTCATGGGGGTTCGAACATAAAACTAGTAGTTTGCAAATCAATACCCTTTTTCACTGGGCTAAACTTGTTAACAAAGAAATTCGAACTTTAGTTCAAGAAGGCCCGTTCATCATCATGGTCAACTTACCTAATTAGCATAGGCAATAACCACAATCTTTTTACTGTTTAATGAGAATTAATTACCAACCATTTAATTCGACACAAAAAAAATGTTACAACAATTTAATGTGTAATTTGAATGAAATTAAATATCAAAAATCTAAGCGTGATAACCCAAATCCCTCCTTTAAAGGCGGGAACAACCTCCTTTTTCCCTCCATAATTTTTTGTTTTGTTTTTGCCTTTTCTTTTTTCCCTCACTGTAAGATCACGTTTCCGTTACACACATAAACTCTTACCAGTCTTCTCCAAAATCCCTAAAAACCCCCCACAAAACCCCAATTCACCCACCATCCCAAATTCCCAATCCACTCCAATTCCATGCACAATTCAGCTCAGAACGCCCCGCCTTCGACGCCGACACGGCGAGTCGTTCGCCGGAGATTGGTTCAGTCCACATTGTTCCCTCTCAAACCCCAACAACAGCTCGAGGAAGACGGCGATCTGAAGGCCGAGAGAGGTAATGGTGAAGACGATGACGGCGAGGACGAGGATTTCTGTGGGAGTCAAAGCAAGAGGAAGAGAAAGTCAAAGGCAAAGAAAACGCCTCCAATTAAAGCTCCTAAGAAGGTGAATTATGTGCAATTTTTGGTTCTTGTTGAGCTTTATTCTGATTCGTATGGTACATTATTTGCCTTGCTTGATTGAGTTTGAGGTTAATAGTTCTTTTAATGAATCAAATTATTGATGTTATTGTTTTTAATTTTAGAACGGTAAGCGTTCGGCGAATAGTACACCGAAGAAGAATGCAACTGAGGTAGAGAGTGAAACTGTAGCTCCAGTAATAATCCCTGATTTGAGGTTGGAGGCTAGATTGAAAGCCGAGGTCAGTCATTCTGTTTTCTTTTTCTTTGTTTTTAATGGGTCTTTTTTCTAGTACTATTTAGTCTTCTTAACTGCTCTGTTGTTTCAGCCAGTTATGATTTATCATGCTCTTCCTGATTAAATTTTCTCCATTCAACTCAAATCAGCATCAAACCCCAACTATTCTTTAAATTTATAATCTTTGTTATTTTAGTGGTTGGATTGTACCATTGTAAATTGGGTTTAATAGCTATGCCTGTGAGGCTGTGACCGAAAAAAAAGCACTTACTAGCTCCTTTTTTGTGCCAGCTTTGGCGTTTGGTTTGTCGCTCTAAGTTTCTTCCTTTTTATGTTTGATCAGGAAACTTCACGGATATTTTCAGGGAAGCAAATACATCCATTTTTCTCATATTGTAAAGCAAGCAAGAAAAATCGGGAGGCAATTGAAGTTGATGGTGATTCAAGCTTCATTGGAAGTAAGGATAAAGAGAATACTTGTGGCCCAATTCACGTGTTTGAAAGGACTCAGGTACGGTTCTTTTGGATTATCCATGTCCACATTGTATAGAAATATGGAGTAGATATGGCATTAGCTGTTCTTGGGTTTTATTGTTTGTACCTATCTTTCTCACCTAAGATGAATCTTAAAATTCTGCTATGCAGGATGATGCTGTGTTCCTTGATTGGAGAAACTGGACATTTTGTGAGGAACCCTTTATGAAAAGTAGTCCTGATCTGGAATATATGCCCTCTTCAATTTTTCAAGGCTCTGTTGAGTGCTTAAAATTCGACCAGCTTCCCACCGTTTTCCAACCCTGCAAAGCATCAACTTTTCAGAACACGGTATCTTTAGATCAGTGTCTCATTGAACAAGAAAGTGCTCATGAAACATCAACAACAGTCCCCGACTTCTTAGTTGACGGGCAAGTGATGTGCTATCAGCACTTAAAGGAAGCAGATCACTCAAAGGAAGAGGAGGTACATTTTTCACCACCTATCTGAATAACATCAATTAAGGAACTCTATTCCAATTCAATTTTCTCTTACTTTTGTCAGGATGATGAGGTCGTTAAACTTGGTTTGCTTTCTGAACATAGTGCTTACATGAATACATCAGATATTGAGCAGCAGAGTATTCTTGAGGAAAGGTTGAAGGTTTCCTATGTGAATTGTCTTGGAATTTCTATTATGAATTAAAATTTTGTAGTAATTGTTTAAATCGAAATGTTATATAATTAAATAAAGGTTTCTTCCTCACTATACTTGGGATACTTTTAGTTCACCAATATCTTTATGCTCCGTTGTCTCAAGATGCACCTGCTCAGTTAGAGGCAATGCGAATATCAATTCGAAACCTGTGCGTTAGTTTGAGATTAACCTATCTATATATGTTGCAATCTTGTTCACTTTATTGGTTCATTAAATTTCAGGGTAATGTCAAACTATTCCAGTTGTAGTAATCACCCTAAGGATTGCTTATGGACATACAAATACCGTCCAATGAAGGCTACGGATGTAAGAAATTTGGGACCCATATATTCTTTATGGACATACAAGTCCCGTTCACTTTAAAGTTTCTACTGTCAGACTTTTTTTTTCTTCCTAAATGTAGATAAGAAAATGCCTTTGTCCCTTCGATTTCCCATTATCACTCTGATTCTGATCTTCTAATGACATGATCCTGCAGGTATGTGGTAACGATGAATCTGTGAATTTTTTGAGTGAGTGGCTTCGTCTTTGGTACAAAAGAGATTTTCGAGCCAGTGAAGATCCCACTGGTAGTGGTAACTGTGACAGGCAATATAATGACTATAGATGTTCTCAAAGTGACTCTGATTTAGAAAGCGAAAATGAAGAGGCTAGCATGAAGAAAAATAATGTTCTCCTAGTTACAGGGCCAATTGGGGTATATACAAATTTATATTATCCAATTGATCCACTTGAAATTTGTGACCTAATTCTTGTTTCTATTCATGATTTTTTGCCACCGAATATCCAAATGCATTATTATGGGGCCTTTAATTAATTCATCTTTTTCTTGTGTCTGAACTGATATTATCTTTGCAGATAATCCTTCTAGTAATATTGTTTTGGGGGCTAGCATCTTTATTCTGGATCCTAGTTTCATCTTTACCCTCAACATTTGCCATGTGGTGGCTTTGCTACCATCACAAAACTCATTAAGCATACAAAAAAGACAAATTCTATGCTGATGCTTTTTGGTTAAATTTTTGTGGGTAAAGTGTATGTTTCTCATCTTGCAGAGTGGAAAGTCTGCAGCTATCTATGCTTGTGCACAAGAGCAAGGGTTTAAGGTTTTGGAGGTAAAGAAATTTAAATATGCTTGTTGCTGAAGATAGTGCAGTTCTCCATTATTAAACTATTATTGATTTTTCATATCCTGGCATGTATTTAACTGTTGAATGGACCAAGATTTTATTGTGATAATTTATCATAATCATGCTGATTAAAAGAGAAAGAGAGAAAGTTAGTTGTGGTGTGGTATCCATAGTACTAATAAGAGATAAACAATAGCATATTGTCAAGTCAGCCTAAAGTACTCTTCATCTAATCTGCTGACCACCTTGTCACATACTTAAGGTTTCATTGGTTCTTACCACTTTCTAGATGCCACTTTCATGTTTGACCATGGAATGCCAGTTTGTGGTTATCCAGTCCCAAAATTAAGTGTAAGATTTACATCTAATTGTAAAGATTGGATCATTGGATGAGTTATGACTACAATTTGGGATTTTGAGAGAAGACGTCCTTAATGGTTTTAGTTTACCCCATTTCTCTTTCCTTATAATAAACTAACCATCTTTATATCTAGAAATATATCAAGATGGCTGTCAGTGTGATGTAAGAACATGTGACAATGATGCTTGTGGTTAGGTCATTTTTCGATGAAGTAAAAGTTTACTGTTCAGACCAAAAAAAAAGTTTAGTGTCCCATGCAAATAATGAAATTAACCTCCTGGCTGATGTATGTCGAACTTGAGGCAATTTCCAAAATGTTTCATCCTGCCATCACAAGACATTTTCTTCTTTTTCTGTTTTGGTTAATACATGCAGTTGAACTTGACAGTATATTTTCATAATCCTATTGATAACTCATCCTTCTGCCTTCTCTAATGACTTGTGTTTAAGACACTATCTGTTTTGTATTTTGATAGTTTTGACACTATATTTGATTTTCTGATATGTTGTCTTACCAGCTCAGTGCATCAGAGTGTCGGAATGGAGCTCTTGTGAAACAGAGGTTTGGAGAGGCTTTGAAATCTCGCCATCTTAGAAGGTTTGCCTGTTTATGTTTAGAAGTGCTTGTTTACTTATTTTTCCTTTTCGTTTTGCACGTTTGTTAGCTGGATAATTGCCTTTTATTGAAGCATGTACTTCCTTGATTTCCATGTTTCTTATGTCCAAGGAAGTTTATTAGTCCCAGAACCATTAAGATCATTCCTTGATGTTTATATTCTAAAGCCTTGATTGCCCTCAACTTTGTGAGAGTGTTATAACTAAGGAATAAATGCTTGTCTGGTTGTCCTTCATAAATCCTACAGAAAAGCTTACTTTCCAAATTCCAACTCCAAAGCTGCTGATGCCCAGAAGTGAAAATTTATCTACTGCATCTGCATGATTATTCATCAACCAAAATAGGAGTGGCAAAATTCACCGCTTTGTTGTCTTTGGTGGTGATCACAATGTCCATTGGTTTTTTGCCACTGAGATTGATATATTTGTTTGAAGATCCCTACATAGAGTTCTTCCTAATTTTTCCCTTCATAACTGATTTTTTATAGTGAGTCTATTGACAAAGGCATTGCGTTTTGATAGTTTGATTTGTGAAATAGGACTTTTGCTTGGAGGAGACTCTTAACAAGTTGGAAATTTTCTGTTGGAAGTAGTGACGATGATTGTACTCTTTCTTTTTCCCTTGAAAACATTCTGTTTGGTTTGAGGGCATTTACGATGTCTTATCAGTGGTTGGGCTTTCTTATTTCCTAAATTAGCTTCTTGTCTGTTCTGGAAATTCTTTGTTATGTTGCATATTTAATGAATGTATCTCTTCAGAATATATTTGATATATTTAGTAAGAATGAAAAATATGTTTTAATAAGAGATTGCCTGCCATTGTGAACTTTTGCTTGTAAATCATGTTGATAGTTGGCCTTCATCATTATTTGTTGAAGATGATTTGAAAAATATTAATTAATAATTTTCTTTCTTTCAGATCAGTGGCAAATCCTATGGGCTCACAGAACAAACATATTGTGAAATCTCTGTTCGTTGAGGCTAATGGTATGACAGACGAGGAGTTTAATGATGAGGTCGTTGAATTGATACCCATATCAGATGAAGATTCTCATGATGCTACTGAAACCTCTGTAAAATCTGACTATAAGGAGGATCAGAGCAAAGTTAAACATCTTATACTTTTTGAGGATGTAGACATCACTTTTCTTGAAGATCGTGGTTTTGTAGCAGCAATTCAGCAGATAGCTAAAACAGCCAAGGGGCCTATAATATTGACCAGCAATAGTAAGAGGGTTTACTGGTTGAAATAGTTACACTCCTTGAATATTTTTTTTTGAAATGTAAGGGGGCTTATTATAATTGTGGTAATTCTAGGTCAAAATCCGGTCCTGCCAGACAATTTTGACAGACTACAAGTGCATTTCATGTTGCCATCATCAAAGGCGCTGCATTCCCATGCATATATGGTATGTGCTTCATTTACTGGATCAACTTTCCCATTGTGGAACTCTTGAAATCTATATGTTTTTAAACTCATTCTGTTATTGTTCTGCAGGTTTGTGCTGCGGAGAGAGCCAACATACAACCTTATTTACTTGAGCGACTTATTGAGTGTTGTCGGGGAGATATACGAAAAATTATTATGCATCTTCAGTTCTGGTGCCAGGGTAGAGGTTTTAGAAAAGGTTAGACATACATTGTTACTTGTAGGTAGATCTATATATTTCAAACTATTCTGTTAAGATTTGGTGGAATTCTGTGAACAGCCATGCAAATTTTAGGCATATGAATTAACTTGTGTAGTACTTGACATAAGTTGTTTATTATACAGATGACATCTACATAGAAGAATGAGACAAGATAATAAGGTTAGGAGGAAAAAGAGGATCCACCTGTTATGGGCTGATCACATCTAGTTTTCAAGAACTAAATCATTGTATTACATTACTGTCTAGAAGTCTTAGAGAAACTAGTTCTACTAGTAACTTCACAGTCCTTCCCTTAGTTAAGGATAGACAAGTTCTAGATTTGGTTTTATCGCAAAGAAAGTGATCGAGGAGTATCCAATAAGGAAAAAGGAGGGGGTGGATTTTAAGAATGACTGAAAAAAATCTTATGACCATGGTGATTGGTGTTTCCTTGATCATGATTTGAAAAGGGATAAAGATTTTGGATTAATGCGGGTTCAAGAACAATTAACGTTTTCAGTAATATTTAATGGGGGGTATGAGGGAGATTTCAGGAAAAATATAATGCACCTGTTATGGTCCGACCACCTCTAATTTATTTAGAAGCAAACTTATGAAACGTGAATGTACGTTAGTTTGACCATTTATTCAAGACAATAGACGTTTCCTTGAGTAAATTTCTCTATTTAGAATATAAGTTGGACACTTGAATTTTCTGTAACAGATTAATAGACATACACATGATTCTTCCCATTTATTATTTTGGCCAATATAATTTTCTTTATTGAGAGTTTTCATATAGAAAGGAAAAACAATCATAGATTTACTATGCAGATACAAAAATGGAAGAGATGTATGGGTCCCTGCTGTTCGATATTGAGGCTGGCCATCTGATGCTGCCAAAAATATTACCCTGGGATATACCTTCTCAGTTATCTGATTTAGTAGAGAAAGAGATAACCAAGGCATTATCCATGATGGAAGAAAATTCAAGCTCAATGAAGGTAGTTGAAGAAAAATTTGACAATACAGAAGTGCAATACAGTTTCAACATGCCTTGTAATGAGATGGAAAGTATAGAGGCCAAGAAGGTAGCAATGCTGAGCAGGAATGGCTCTGTTCATGACTCCAGTGAATATAAAGCTCAAACTGATGATGCTTCTGAGTTTCCCAACGATTCAGGTGCCCCATTTTCCTTCTGTCGGCGATATGTTCGGAAAATGCATGATGTTGTAATGTCCTCTGATTCTGAAGACGAGTTTATCAACAATGGATATCCTAAAGTTACAGATAAAGATACTAACAACGAAGTCCTTGGAGTTAATCCCTCATCTGAGGAGCTACATTGTTCTGGAGTGGCTAATATAGATGAAGGACATTGTCAATGTTCAGAAACTGCAGACAAAATGCACATAAGTGAGATGTGCAACTCAATTGATATATCTTGTGTGCCAGAATCAACTTATGTTCCTGAAACTGAAATGGATAATGGAACAGAGTTCTCTTCTCACACAGTAACCTCTGACCGTGTTGCCAACACCATAAAAGAAATATTTTCATGTGAGGAATTTCATGTTGAAGGAAATAATCTTGATAAATTGGACTTAGGATTACAGAGGAATTTTGATACGTGGGGAAATAATTGTGCTGCAATTGCAGAATCTTCTCATCAGGAGTTGGAAGTTTCTCAGAATGAAAATACGGAGACTGTTGCAGGAGCTTATCAGGTGATGGATGAGTGTAGCCGTATGGATTTTATTAAGTGCTCCAACTTTGCACAGGGGCAAAAATCCTCGGTGGTGACTGATTTTGTACAAGATTCATGGGACAAACTTCGTGGCTCTCGCAGTGATCTAAGGCAGTATATTGCATTAGAACAACAAGATGCTTGTCAGATTGTTATGCTTGCCTATAGAATGAGCAATTTGATCTCAGAAACTGATGTATTGTTTTCTAGATGCCAATCACTAATAAGTGTAAGTGTCAATACTTTTTGGTTGGATATTTAATCTTTTGTATTATGCATCTTTAGGTCATGATGGCAATTAATTGTTTGTGCAGGATTCTTTGGAACCATCAATGATTCCTTTGGAGGAGTCAGATGCATCCAGCTGGTATGATGAGCAATTACGGCTGGCATCTACAATTGCACAGCATGGGTTTTGCTTCTATGCAAAAGACATTTCTTCTGTAGAATCGAAAGAAGGTTGTGTGAGGGTGGATTTAGCCTCGGAGATGTTGGCTAACACAGCTAGTATGACGGCATTAAGTAAATTAATTGGGCAGGGTATGAGAACAAGTAAGACTTCATATGCTGGACAAAATTCAGAGAGGACCCTGCCAAATGTGACGAGGTATTTGGCTCAACTTCCTTGCTGTTGATAACTGTATGAAAACCATTATACATTCATAATGCCATTTTGAAATGCTTTTACTAGTCATCCTCTTGAATTGTTTTGAAATTCATAGCTTCAAACTTTCCGTTTGTTCATTTCCTTATCAATATTACCTATGTTAAAAGGGCTTCTTCTTTTATCTCCATTTCTATTGAAGAGAAGAAGAGATGAAAGAAATTAAGTCAAGTTTCTTGACCGTTTTCTCTATACATATCGTAGTACTTCTCAAGTATGTTATACATAGATGCACCTAGTCTCTACAATACCATCCATAGATTGTTCAAACCAAAACCTCAGTATCAAATGAAACATTTATTGTAAACATTTGTCTTATAACACATTTAAAGATACAATTGGCATGCCAGATACACTGATACCCATTTACTCCTGGTGTTTGCAATGCAGTGAAATCAAGTCAGGTGTATTTGATATAGTTCAGTCCATTGTACCTTCAAGAATGTACTCGACATTGAAGGGTGGTGCATTCCATGAGTATCTTTCTTCGCTGCGCCACATTTCAAGATCAGAAGCTTCTCGTTTAGCACAAGGCTTTGAGAAGACCACCAGAAGGAGGAGGTATGAACTTTCAACGTCAAATTGACTTCCTTGCAGCCTTTCAAATAAAGATTGTCAATTCCCTTGCAGAAGTTAATATAATTGCATGATTTTCTGATGCAGGAGGAGGGTTGCTCCACACTACTTAAGTAGTAGTGCACGGATGTTGGCTCCTGAACATATCTTGTTGCTTGATCAGCATGATATTTTCGGGAAAGCCTCGTCGATCAATTGATTGTATTCTGCATCCCTCTTCAGATAGAAACTTTAGATTAAGGAAAACTAACATAGTAACTTACTGGTTCAATCAAGATGCAGTCATTGGCTCAATAAGGCTGCTCCAGAAAAACCTGGTAAAGCATCATCCTATGGACGCTTGAATTTCATGATGGTGCCATTCACTTGAGTGGACTTTTAACCACTGATTTACTTTTGACCTATTTCAACATCAGCATGCATTGCCTTGCAAGACAGGTAAGAGCTCCTGGGTAAATTCCTTCGACTTGGAATATGATTCCTTCCCATCATTGTAAAGTTTTTTGTGATTATTTTAAGTTGATTGTATTCAATGCAAAGATATATTTAATTGAAAAGATAATACCAAAATATTGATCAAAGGTTGAATATCGAGTAATACTACACACACCAACTCTTATCTCAACTCTTCCGGGACATGAGTTAGAGCAAAATAGGTGTACATAAATTTATGTGGGAAATTTTATATAAAATTACCCAAGTACATATTTGGTTCTCTCTTGAGTTAGTGTGACCTATGGATTGATGAGCGTTATTATTATTAACATTAAGGAGATAGATATATTTTCATCTGAGCACATTAATGGGAATATGGGATGCTGTTCATACAGTGACAATTATTACACAAGGAACCTGCAACTGAAAGATGTGGGGAAGGGGCAGGAATCGAACTTAAAAGCTTCCTCCTACGAAATATCTTTCAATTTTATTCAATGTGTAGATATTGACAACACACTGATGGGTGAACATTTACGTAGTTCAATTATTGACTACCCCTTTCATGATTTGGAAGGGTACACTTTCCAATTACAATTCACAAGCTTGACCACTTTACTGTGCATGTGAGTTGGACAATTAGTCAGGGCAGTTTCTTCGTGGTTGCAAATGAGTATAATCTTCGTTTTCGTACATTAGAGCACTTTAGACTATTAATCATGTGCAATGTGTCTATCACAAATTCTGAATTAAACGAGTAATTCTTAGTAGCATATTCATTACTTTTCTTCCTCTAATTTACTTAGCAACGAGTTTAAAGAAATAGAAAGAGAATGAAAGGTAAAACCCAATGTCAATTTACATAAACAAAAACCCCAACATGCATCAACCTAGAAGCTGAAAACATATTTATAGCCCCCCCAGAAGTGAACCCACCATGGAGGACAGGTTCTAAATTACCCCAAACCCTACCGGGGGAGAAGTTATTGTGTGCGTCTGTTGTATTAGGCCAGTCGGTAACACACTCCAAAAACAAAAACCATTATAGGCCGGATTAGACCAAAATAAAATAATAAATAAAAATCCTGCGATTTTGTGCGTGTGTGATCGTACGGGTGACCTAAAGTTTCTGTTGCCGGGCTACTCAAAAACCAGCCGCAGCGGTGAACACCAAAAAAGAATGTTAGATTAATCTTAGAAAGTAGTAAGTTAAAAACAAAGTTAATAAGGACATGGGGACACCGCCCCGCAGGAGATTACGTTATGTGTTATTATTATTAAACACGACTTCACGAGATGCAATGCAAGGAGGGAGGCCGCTGCTGAATGCTAATTCGTCTCTATTCTAAACCTTTGCAGAACACTCACTCTCTTCTTTTTAAAAAAAATTTAAAAATTTTGGGTTTTGGCTCTTTTACAGTTTTGCTTGTTAACGTACCTTCTTTTTTTGTTTTTAATCTTTTACCATGCAGCCCAAGTTCCCATGAATCATGACCTGGGTAGCGTGCCTGGCTTCAACTATGAAAATTTATATACACAACAAACACATAAAGGTGAGTGAAACCAACCACACATCTATCAAAGTATCAATAAAATTATTTCTGAAATCATTTTTAGGCCTTCTCCTGTGAGCCCTTATAACTTTTAAGTAGGTTCCATCTATATTATAAATGTGTTAGTTACTTGTAGATTAGATTAGATTGCTCGTAACAACATACGATCACGCCAAAAAACGTAACTATAAGAGGATATACATGTTCCTTTTTCTCTATAACACTCATCACTTGATCAACTCACGTGACCAGTGTATGCATATTTTTACCTCGCAATTAGTATATACTAACAAGAAAAAATGAAATAATTTGAAAAAAGAGTTTTAATAAAAATGAAGAGAAAAAATGGATGAGGGAGCTTGTTACCTCTCTCCCCCCATTATGTTGTGGAGAGGTTTTCCCTCCCAACTTTTGTTGGATTTTGTCTACTCCTTGCCTTTGCAAGGTTTTGCTTCTTCCCTTTTTCTTGAGGGTTTGTATCCCAGTCTTTTGGGGCTGTTTTTTTTATGATCTTGCTAGATCTACTGCTTTTGTGGTAGATTTCGTGTAGATCTCTTTGTATTGGAGCTGGAGCTGCTGAATTTGGTGGATCTAATCTTATTGTGCTTGGGGATCAAGGGAGATTAGGAGATGATGTGATATTCTTTGGAATGTCCTGGTGGAAGTTGAGCAATTATGCCCTCCACTATTGGGGTGTCTCCTGTCCCATGAAGTTTGAGAGATTGTTCTCTATCTTGATCTTATTTAAGCACTGGTTGCTACAGAATTAGGGTCCTCCTCATCTATAACTCCTTGTTAGTTGGGTTTCAAGTTGTATATTTGTTTGCTAACTGTTGAGGCCCAAAAAATCAAGGGTTGGCCCCAAATAAATTACCGGCCCAGTGCGACACTTTATTAAAAAGAAACCCAATTCGGAGCATGCGAAATTCTTCATGCACGCTTGCACGTGCCACGATCACGTGCCATGCCAAATAAATATGCAATTTATCACGCTAAGAATTAAAATGAGCCTATAAAAAGCATTGGCTCTACAAGCTCATGCTAATTATTTTGTCAAGCATTATGTCTTTTTTTCAAAGACGACAAAATTCTAGCACGCCAAGCGACATGCCATGCCAAGCAGGAAATCATTATTTCACACATAGCCACGCTACAAGCTTAAGTGGGCCCAAGCCACGCAAATGCCTGGGGCTTGCTTGAGTGGGTTGTGGTATGGATGGTAACAAGCTTTCATGAGGCCCATTGATGAGCCAAGAAATGGAAGTTTTGGGCTACTTGGGAGCCCCAAAACTCAAGCCCATTTCTTGAGCCCAAACACATGGGTTAGCATGAGAGAGAGAAGAATGGGGTCCAATGCCTTAGGAGAACATCCCATAGGCTGCTGTAGCATTTAAGAAAATCCATGACAATTAGAATGCTAAAAAACGAATAAACCATTTCCAGCAGCTGGACGAAAGCGTGCAGGCCGTTGGAAAGGAGAGCACTAGTAACCCCAATATTATACACAAAGCCCAGCCCAGCATTTTATAAGATATTCAACATCGAGCTCCACCCTTATCAGAACCCCAAGGTAGTCAACGAGGGACCATAGCAAGAACCAACAGAAATCCGTGCGTGAAGGACAAATACCCATCGGACAAAAGAACTCCCTCCATCTCTCTTTTCCTCTGCAAGCTCCATCTTGAAAACTGATAAGAAAAGCAGGTGGCGCCTCACCCTTTTGGGGGAGGTCCAGCTGCGTCAAACCCTTGGAACCATGAAGGGTTCCTTACCCATGCGCTTTGGAAGGGAGAAATTCACCAAAGAAGTTATAGTGGGACGAAACAATGAAAGATGGGGAAAAGCTAAGACAAAATTAGGGTTCTTCATGGCTATAAAAGAGGACCTTAGCTACCCAGAAAACCAACCCATTCTTCAGAGAGCAAGCTTCCTCTCTCACCTACAAAACCAGTTTCAGAGCTTGACCAAGCTTTGTCAAGCAACCTGAAATTTACTCAAGCCACCCAATCCTCTTCCTCCGTGGTCTTCTTCTTTTCCTGAGATAAAAAACCTTCCTAATCTTCCTCTGCCCCAGTCTTAATTTCTGTCCTCTGTAAGAAACTCATGCTTTTCTCTCTCTCAAATCGCTAAACTTGTGAAAGCTTAGCTCCCATGCCACAAGCTCCTCATGCCAAGCCATTCCATTGCTAATTTGTCACGTTTATTTGGTTCATTGGTGAAGGGAACCAAGGTGTTTTCAAAGGGTTTTCACAAACTCTTTCAAAACTCTCTTGGAGCCTGGTCTTCGAACTCAGAAACAGGGGCAACCTCCTCAGCTCATCCTTTACAGCAGCCCAAGCCCATTCGTCTGGCTGCTGGAAGAAAAAGACCCCAACACTAACTATCTTGTAATACTTATGCTTAGTTGGTGTTGTTGTTACAATCTCTGTATTGCAAGAACCTCATTATGGGACTGTGTTCTTATATCCTGTTCTTCAAATGAATCTCTACTGTTTCGTTTAAAAATAAATAAAAAAAATGGAAGCATCCAAACATTAACGTAGTGTGTTTATTTATTTTATAAGTTAAAGGTAAAGGTCATAATGGTAACTTCAATGCAATGAAATGCTCGGCGATTTGCCCGGGAGCAATTATTTTGAAAGTACGACCTTCTGACTCGATGGACCCAAAAAATCCCAATTCACGAGGGACCCAATTTCTGACATATCCTTAAATCGCTTAATTAATTAATTAATTAAAATTTTATAATGAAATAAAACAAATATTGAGGCTATTATAGGCTGTCTCTCAGTCTGCTGTCAAGCAAGTCAGTATGACGTGCAGGATTCTTTTCCTGTGCTCTACTCTGATGAGATGACTCGCAAACTGACACAGTGACAAAGTTTGAGTGAAGTGAACCAGCAGAAACCAAAGAAGTTACCAATTTACTTCTTCACTTATTACATTTGAATTCATCACCCCCATTTGCCTCAATAATGTGTTGGTCACAATCACAAAACAAAGATCCTTCCCCAATTGATTAGGATTTTGTTAAGGTTAGTCGTTAGTTGATAAGTTGCGAGTTTCATAAATGTCTGTGCATGTGAGAGAAGAAACTTACGTAACATAGTGATTATATTATTGTGTTTGCAGCACTCATCACGTAACTAATTGTAACAAAAGCATACATTAATTCGTAATATAACTATATATAATATTTTTTATATACATGCGTGTGTGGACGACTAACTGTAGCAGAACTTTCAGAATTAAGGCCTAAATTCCTTTGTTATGTTACTCCACTCCACTCTAGTATTTTCCCTCACCCCTTTATTTTCTACATCCCCAATAGTTTGTCGGTGCCAAGTGACAAGGTGCATGACCAAATAAAGAATCCTACAAGAGGGTTTAGAATTAAGGCCTAAATTCCTTGTTATGTAAAGCTCTACATAACATAACAATTATGAAGGGATAGAAAAGTCTATTTCCTAGATGCAATTTGTGGCATTTGGGTATTCCCCAGAATCCAATAATTAATGTGATGGATTTATTTTCAGCTAAGCACATTTAATGGGATGCTTATTCAGTGACAGAGTTACGCTTATATGAGCTCTTCCATGTCAATGAACAGAACCAGAACCAGAAAGTGAAGTAAAGATGTGGGGAAAGGGGGGCAGAAATTGATCTTAACTGCTTCCTGCTTCCTGCATTCTTAATTTTCTTAATTTTATCAATAATTAATGTGATAGATTTATTAATTTCTTCATTTTACAGTTGTTCTCTTTCTTTTTGGTCGAATTTCCCAGTTTTTAATTTAAGCTTTAACTAAGATCTTAGTCTAAACTCTCTGATTTAAAACATAATATTGAGGTTTTGATATTAGATTAACAGGAGAGAAGTCATTTTATGGAATCCAAGTACCTGGGAAATACTATTTTTTAGATTGGTAGTGGGGTTCAAAATTCAACAGATAATAATATTTTGGACCTAACAGCACAGCCGAATTAATTTAGACCTCAATTCGACAGATAATGATATTACATTGTATGTTGTATAATAATATTTATAGTTTTAGTGATGGATTCCATCTGGTCCGGTTTAATTTAGACCTCAATTCGCAACCGAATTAATGTCAAGATTACAGTTTAAATTAATAGCATAATTGAACCGAACCTATCGATTTAGTGACCGATTTTGACTTGATTTGATTTGGTTGGGTTAGTTCCCTTCACAAGTAATCAAACAAATACTTTATATTTTCTCACATGTATCAAAAGGAACTTTATACTGTCAATTGAATAATAGTTGAAAAATCTTTTTATTGTTACAAATTGAGAAATTTTGAACATATTAGTAACTTGTGATGACCAACAAGAAAATGTCAAGTATTACTTTTTAAATTTTTTTATAAACATATGTGTTTTGCTTTGGTTACGAAATATAAATAAGTCGAACCAAATTGAATCGAATTAATTACGGTTTTGTTCCCTTTTTATCTAAAACCACATTTTGTAAGTGTGTAAAAACCGAACTTTACTATTTGATTTGATTTGATTTGATTTCAACTTTTCCCCCATTTCTAATAATAATTCATTCCTCGAATACACTGACTTTTGTCACACTACCAACTTCGTGCATCTTCCATTTATCTCCCTTGCAACATGTACAGAATCTTTAAAAGAAGCATGGGAAGACTGATGGGCATCATCCCCCAAGGAAGTGTGAAACCCACGAAAGATGACCTAAAAGGAAAAGCAAAAATGGTGCGTGTACATAAATGGTGCTGCAAAAACAATTGAGGGGTCTGGACAAGTCTATTCTAAAGTTGGACCAGTCCTGTATATCATGTGCAACTTGTGGTATGAAATGACATAAAATACATGGATGTATTAGTTATTAATATTAAATTAAAGTAATAATACCAATAAAATCTAATCGCCATCGTTCAGAACATAAAGATGATGATGATAAGAAATTAGAAAAATGGGCAGGAGAATCCAAATAGTTTTTATAAGAGATTGTACAAAAGATACTCCCTTTCATCACCAGATATCAAACAAAACAAATCAGTGTGATTGTTTACATTTCTATGCAGAGTAAAGTCACAACCAGCCAGTGGTTCCCGTGACACTTTAACCTGCACAAAGATAAAACATCATGGCTTTGCATCATCACTCACTCTCTCTCTCTCTCTCTCTCTCTCTCCATTATAATAACCAAGAACCCCTCAATATCAAACCCCACATACTCTCTCTCGCTCTCACAAACCCCTGTTCTCTCTCATTACAATAACCAAACCTCACATACTCTCTCTCTCTCTCTCTCTCTCTCTCTCTCTCTCGTACCAGTGGTACACTCTAACTCAGTCCATAGGCACACATATAGGCAAGAGGGGTAAGTGAAAATGCCAAGACCAAGTTCATTTTTAAGGCAATTGAGTGGAAGGGAGGCTTGGAAATCAACATCAAAGAGGTGGGTTGGTGGAAATAACAAGTCTTGTGGTGGTGGTGGTATTGGGCGATCTGAGGGAAGCTTGAAGCAAATGGAAGGGCTTAACATGTATGGCAGTGACAGTAACAATGGTGGGTTGGCAATGAGGAAGAGATTGATGGTTGTGGTGGATGACTCATCACATTCCAAGCATGCTATGATGTGGGCTCTCACCCATGTAGCAAACAAGGGTGATTTGCTCACTCTCCTTCACATCATCCCTGCTTCTCATGACTCTTCTTCTGTTTCCCCTTACCTTGCCAACTCTCTTGGCTCCCTTTGCAAGGCCTGCAAGCCTGAGGTTAGTTTTGTTCTCTTTTCTAAGGATTATAGTTTATGTTCCAAGAATTTTTAACAGATCAAACAAAGTGGGAGCTCAAATGGGCTCCATGGATTTTTATTTGTTTTTATTATTTTTGCTCTATTTGATAGATCCAAAAAGTTGTAAAAGGCAGGGATTGTTCTCATTGTGTTTGATAGATCCCACTGGATCTTTCTTTCTCCTTTACCTTTGAATGCTGTCTGGTCCCCAACCTTACAGTGCTTTTGTGAAGAGAGGGACAACTTTCAGCTTATGCTCATTTTAATTTTCTTTCCCTCTTTCTTTGGTTTTTAATTTTTGAATATTTCTTTTTTGTCTTTTCTCTTCTTTAGAGGGAGAAGAAGGGTAATGATTTTTTTCAGTGTCAGGTTCCCTCTCAAATTTTTCTTTCTTTTTCTTTTTCTTTTCAGTGTGTACTTTTCAGTTGCTTTGCCTTTTTCCCAGAAAAAGAGAGGGGACATGGGCTTCTGGTCTGTCACTTACAATTATCAAGTCATGTGCTTATAATTTTTTTGTTTTTTATTTTTTGGGGACAAAATTCAGGTGGAAGTGGAAGCACTTGTGATCCAAGGACCAAGACTGGGCACAGTGATAAGCCAGGTGAAGAAGCTAGAGGTATCAGTTTTAGTGCTAGGTCAGAAGAAGAAGCCCTCTCCCCTCATCAGCTGGTGGGTCCAATTTCACAAAATTCCCATCTTGCATCTCAAACTTATTATTGATCCTAAATCTGACCTGTTAATGTTTGCTGGGTTGATCTTTTTTTTTTCCTCAAATCATTTGTGCAGCTTATTTGGAAGCAGCAGCACAGAGGACTTTGTGGAGCATTGCATCAACAATGCAGAGTGCTTGACAATTGGAGTGAGGAAGCAGAGCAAGGGTGTGGGTGGCTACCTTATCAACACCAGATGGCAGAAGGATTTCTGGCTCTTGGCTTAGTTCTCTAATAAGATTATCTAATCTCATTAGTGTCATAATAAGTAATTTAAGTATAGATTATTAGCTTGTAATTTTAGTATCTAACTACTAACTAGATGATGAGCTTTCTTTGTATTAATTAATGAAATGAAAGTCTGTCTTTCTATGTTCATGCAAGATGTGCAATTAAAGTAGTAGGACTCTCTGTCAAGTGCACTCAATCTCCATCAAAATCAAAGATCCATTTGCAAAAGTCTGTCTTAGTTTTATTAATGAACAACTGGAAATCTTGGTAGTTGTATGGCTAAAGGTCTCATAAAATTGGGGTTTATAGACCTTGTTTAGCATTTGCTTTTTGGGCCTTTGGAACCAGAAAAACTCTCTTTTAGTGGGGATAGCATTGTTTTACTATCTCCGGCCAATAATGCAATAACATGTGAAAAAGTTATCTCACATGTCATTGCGATTGGCCGGTGATAGCGTCCTTTGGACCCCCAAAGTACCTAAGAAAGCCACCTTGGGTCATGAAGGTCTAGTTGCAAGGGAAGGCTACAATTTAATTGACTGAATATTCACCCAGAATATGGCAACCCACAAGAAGAAGTTGAAGATATTTTTAGTTTGGTAGGGGGTAAAAAACCATATATTAAAAATTTGAAGCAATCTGAAGCAGGATTACATAGCAAAGAAGTGAATAGTAAGTTCTGTGTACTCATGTTTCCTATAAATTGTTTTTCCAACTGCCAGGAACCTCATTCATGATTTGAATCATTAGACCTTATCATCTAATTTATCATTTACAAGGGGAAGCAGCTCCATCCGACCCCGTGGAGTCCGGGGTGTTCGAGGAGTTCCAGGCAGCTGTTGGGAGAGCAGGTGCCTCACGTACCCATAGAATGTACATCCCACAAGTGTTATTCCACATCCGACAGCGTTCAAAGCTGGAATTGGGTTTTTGAATATCATCCATGAAACAAGGACAGCAACGGCAACCTGAACACAATCCAATATGAGAATGTGACCATTGACAAGGTATTTCATATGCCCCAAAAGGATTAAGGCTAGATTGACTAAAATAGTTAGGAAAAATCTAGCCCTGAACTCAGTGAATCAAAAAGTTCAATGACATAAGGAAGAATAAAGCACTAGCAGCTTTTCAGGTGGACATGACTTTGACAAGAAGTTTATATTACACGCAGTCAAGGGATGCATCATTTATGAAACATAACAAACAATACTTTACTTCGCCACAAAGGTGAACAATATTAATATCATATAATCAGAATTGCAAGGCAAGTGACTGCTTAATAATTACCTTGAGGTTTCCAGCAACATTGAATGTTACGGCAGTCGTGGAATGAATCACATAAAAGATGGAGAAGTTGAGACAGAATGCCAGCACCCCAGAGCTGAATATAATGATGAGGGATGGAACAAGAGTCTGATGAGTGTGAAGCCATTCAATAACCCCATTACCTTCAAGTACTACTGCAGGTACAGCCAAGATCATGGTTGCAAAAGGTGCCATGTAGTAGACCGTGTTTATGCTAAGTTGTATACCCAAAACATCAAAAGAAGTATATCAGAATGAATCCTGTAGCTATAAATTAATGCACACACATAAAAGTAGAACAGTCTAAAAAACAACCCCTTCTCGACTGGAGTGAAGCAAGCACTATGAAAACAAAGACCACTAATGTTAGAACCCACATGAAAGGGTTTCCAAGCAGAAAACTGAGTAAAACAAAAAAAGGTTGCAAGGGTTGGGATTTTCAAAAATGGACGAAGAAAAAAGGTTGATGTTAATGCTCTAATTTCTGAAAAGATAAAGGAAAAATAGCAAATCCTGGGTTGTTTGCACTGCAGCGGGACTAAATCCCACCATATTCCTCACAAGGATTCTAACGCAATCCAAAAGGTTCTAAAACACAAAGAAAAATGGATTGCACATACAATATAACCTGCTCTCACCAGAATGCAAAGAACCATTTTGTGTCATAAATTATTCTTATAATCAATCAGTCAATATAATTCTTATTTGAAAATTAATTATATAAAAAATCCATTGAAATGAGGAAATGCACAAGTCAACAGGATATTCATATCAGTTAGAGCTGGCATAATGGAGGTCCTTTTTCAGCTATAGGTGTGGTGGGTCTTTCAAGTTTCAACACACTGATATGGAAAGGCTTAGCATATGACCTGATTGTAAATTCATATCTTCAACTTATATATGCTCACGAACATTATCATGATAGTAAAAATCTAAAACACTGAATCTGGAAGTTAAACAAAATATTCATGCAGACGTCAGGCATACAATAACCTATGAAAACTACAAAAATAAAATGAGCAAAGTTGGCAAAAACTTCATGAAAAGATAAATATGGGGAATACTTCGAAAAAGTAAAGACGGAAAAGAACAATGAAATACAAGACATGAGGATCCAAAGCAACAAAAACAAAGATACTACCTGTCAAACTTGTATCCATGCAATAGAGATTCAGCCAGGATGGTCTTTGTGGAAGTAGCCAGACAACCAAACAAGGCAGCACAAAATCCCAACATATTGAAACTAAGCTCTGTAACAGATGTAAGAAGAATTCCTCCAACAATTGGTATCAAAGAACACCAAATTCGCCAGTCAAAGTACTTTCTCCAAACCAGCCACTGCAAAACAACTGTTCAAACCCTTTGCGATCAGATGAAGCCACAACACAGTATAACATTTTCATAGGGTATGTCAATATTAAACACAGTTAGCAATTTCGGGAACTGACCTGTGGTCGCAGGAGTGAATGACTTTATTGTCTGCATAAAAGAAACTGGAATGTAACGTAAGCTCACATTCCCCAACACGATGTTAATACAGAATACAAATGACATGGGAAATATCCTTCTCCATCGATCTTCAGGCTCAACTGTTATTAGTGGTTTAAGCTTCAAAATTTTGATTACTGTGTATGCTCCAATGGCCGAGCATATAAAATGAATACTCGATACCGTTAGAGGAAACTTAAAATCCAGTTTCTGCACAAAAGAAAACACTTCAAAATTAGGGACACCATGATGACCACCATGAGAAGCAAATGATGTTCACGGTGAAACTAAATGTAAACAAATGAAACAGCTCCGGGACTCCAAACTGCATGAAGTTAAAGACCATCTTGCTTCTACTATTGCTCATGAGATTCTAAGGAATCAAGATCATTTTCAGAATTTCATTATCTCAGGCAGTAACGGAAATATGAAGGAAGCAGAAAATCAGATGATAACGAATTAAAATTTTAACAACTCCAAAATCAAAAGAGAAACCGTTATTCAGCTACAGTCGTAAAATGTAAAACCCAACTCACATTTACACAATTATACCAAAACGAATTCTTAAAAATACAAAATATAAAAATTAAGGCAGCAACATAGGAGAATTGAACATTTTTACATACCCAAGAATCAAAAATCAAAAATCAAAATTAAGCACACCTCAGTTCACAAAAAACGAAATTCAAGAATCTGGGAAAGGCATGGAGAAAGGACCTGAAAGATCCACTTGTTCATAACAATCACGGTGACGTTGAAACCCCACCATTGAAGAATTGCCAAAAGAGATCGAATGACGCTCCACTGGCACATCCGAGTCTCCTCCATCTCAGACCCAGATCACTCAAAGAGACCCAGATCACAAACACCCAGAAAAACCCACCTCAATTCCGAAAACTAAAAGCGACCCAGATGAATTTTCTTACAGAAACAGAGGAAAAACAGAGTTACAGGCCACAGCAGCTAAAGAAAAGAGAGATTGGAGATCAGAGATAGAAGACAACCCTAATTGAGAAAGTGAAAATGAGAGCGTAAACGGTGTGCAATTGAGGTTAAGCTCTCTCTCTCTCTCTCTCTCTCGTTGAGTTTGTGTGTGTTAGTGCCATGTGATTTGCCCCTCTGTTTCCATTTTGTTAAGTTGGAGTTCCTAAAACGTTTTAACTCTCTCACGCCATGGAAATGTTATGCTTCTCTGCGTTGTTATAGACTTGCTAGTTTTTTTTTTTTTTTTTTTTTTCGGGGTTGTGGGTCCCACGTGCGAGGAGGTCCTATGTTTTGGAGGGGTCCGAGGGATCAGGAAATCGCAGCCATTCAATGAATATACTTTTTTTTTGGGGGGTGGGTTTGGCATTGACCAGAATTTTCTACAGTTTTATTAGGTTTGGACTTGTTTGATTTGATCGAAGCATTTGGGGCTGCTTCTTTCTTGTCTCTCAAGTGCTTGTCTTCTACACCTTGGAAGCTTCTCATCATTAGGTTTTATTAGAGACATAAACAGTTATTCTTACTTGAAATGTCTTAAGCATGGTGGGTTTATTCTTCATTGTCCTTAATTAAAAGATTAATTTATGTGTACTTATGTTGGCAAAAACCGTCATAGTCTTCACATTTTTCATCTGAAGTATTTTTTGTATTTATATTTTTAGGCCCCGTTTGGTTCACAAAAGGATTTGATGGGAAATCATTTCCCCATATCATTTCTCAGGGATGAGAAATTGAAGATTCATTTATCATGTTTGGTAATATTATGAAAGTATCGGGAAATGCCACATTATTTTCTTTTCCATGTTTAATTTGTGTAGGAATGAAAAACAAAATTTGTTTAATTTTCCAATTATACCCATATGAAATCAAATAATAAAAGGAAGCATTTAATGCTATATTGTAATTATAAATTGTTAATGAGGACAAAATGGTCATCAAAAGTGTGCATTTAATGCTGCCCTGTTTTCCTAAACTTTCTCATGGGAAGGGAAAATGAAACTCAAAGGAGGAGGAGGGTTACATTTCCCCCTCTATTTTTCCATATGCCAAGCAACCATTTCCTATTTATAGAATTACCAAACATGGAAAAGAAATCGATTTCTCATCTCCAAGCCTTCTTTCCGATGAACCAAACACAACCTTAATTAAATGATAAATTGGTGATTCAAACATGAAATATTTTTTTAAAAATAGCATTTCATAAAGAGATAGTTGATATTGTCAGTGGGTACAACTCAATTGGTTGAGCTCTTCCACTTCCACCCATGTGGGCAGATGTTCAAAATCCCAGGCACTCAATAAATATTTGTGTAAACTCTCTCCCACAATCACATTACGTTGCAATTTTGTGTTAATAAATAACCAGGTATGGGTTATAGTAATTAATGTACAACTAAATTATAGCTTCCACTTAATATGGTAGGTAGCAAATGTTAATAAGTTTCTTCTGTACAAGGGTTTTGTTTTTTTTCCTTCGCCAAAATGCCAAATTTATTGTTTATTTTCACCAAAATGCCAAGTTTATTGTTTATTTTCACCAAAATGCCATTTTTATTGGTATCTCATATTCGGCATTGCATAATTTGAATTATCGAGACCATGTTGGCAAAGATGCTACTAGTGCATAAGAATTGGTTATTCCTTTTTTGTTTTTGTTTTTTTGGTTTATAACAAGATTTTTCTGTTTCTGTTATGAGTTTCGGTGTGGGCCCGTATTTTGAAAAATCAGGTTTAGATTACTAATACGTGATTATTGTGACTTTACCATTTGGTCAGTTCATGTCTAAAATGCTGGCAATCTAAAAACCCTCTGTTTTTTATTCTTCTGTTGTCATGAGAATGTCCCTTCAACCTTCCAATTGGTGTGAGGGGAAGAAATTTGGTTAAATGTCCAACTGAACCTCCCTTGCAATAATAATTAAAGGTGCAACTTGGATGGACTCTGCCTTCAAATTTTGAAGCTTTAATTGAGTTTGCATATGAAACTTAAAAGTTTGGATTGAGATAATTGATCAACTCAATAAAAATTAAGTTGATATCGACTTTTCGGATAACTTAAGCTGATTTGATGAAGTCATTGATAAGATCGAATTGTTAATGGAATCGGCTTATGCTATCAAAAATTTGAGATCACTAAATTGTTAAGTAAGTGATCGATATGATCAGATTGATCATATAATTGATCAGTTTGATTTCCAACTAAATTAGTAAGTGATATTAAGTGAAGTTATGTCAGTTTGTGAGTTTTGTTCTTAATGTAACTGACTTGATATATGACAATTTAGATGGTAGATAGGGTTTTTAAAACAAGTTCTTTGTGATTTATTATCTCCAGATGATTTCAGCTCTAGAGCTTACCCTAGTCATTGGGTAAGCTTTATCAATATCCGTCGTAGTGCGATGACTCTCCATATACTTTTTCAGTTGTTCTCTAAATGTTGATGAAGCACCACTTAGAAAACAATTGATTAATTCTACGTATTTTCTACAAAGACTAATTATAACCTTTTTTTTGGCTAGACATACCAAACATTTGGTATCAAATTAAAAACATGGTCCGGAGTCCCTAAACATCTGGTCTACAATTTGATACCTAACATTTTATGTCAAATTATAAATAGTTGGTTTATGATGAAAATTTGACACCAACAACATTGACCTTTTTAGTAACGTTGAAACCGTGCAACAAAGCGCATTATGGATTTGTGTGGCCCAGTAATTGCGGTAGAGGGATGCTTTTTTGAACATTTAATTAATTAATTTCGTTTGCTAAAAGCTAAAAGCGACCAAAAAATTATTATTAATTATTAAGACTGGCCGAAAAGGACTGCACCAATGTTGCCTGAAATCAGCCACGTAAAATAAAATGTCTTAACAAAGAAGAAGTAATTCCTCATTATAATAGTCATAACGTCACGTGATGTTATTGATTCGTTGTAATTTATTCATATATGTACATATGTGACGATTACAAAGAAAGCAAAACCCTACTGAACATTCATTTTTTGGGTTATGACTTCAAATTTGAAAGCAATTATTCATCAAGTTCGTCTCTGTTCGTTTTTAATTAGCACAAAATAATATTCCAAAATTATGCTCTTGGGCTCTTTGCGTGTGACCCACCAATTTTTTTAGCATATGAACGACAAGATCCACCTCTCCCTTCTCATGCATGTACCTCCAAATTGGAGGCTCCAATGATACATCTTTTACGACAACTATAAGCATAACTATAATATATTATGCAAAACTATACTTTGTAAAATTATTATCAGGATATTATAATTTCTTGTGTTCCAACTACGAAGTGCATGTGAGGATTTTCCCCTCTGTTATCAACAAAAAAACTAAATTAAACTCGTGAGAGTTTGGTTAAGGAAAAGACAAGAGTTGAATTTTGATAGCAAATAGTTAGATTTTGATTAACGACGTCCTCGTGTCAACCAGTATATGTTATTTGAGATTTCACACCGAAAAAACAAATAAATAAATAAAAATCTTTAGTCGTGTTTTGTTCTTTTTAGAAAACTTGATTTTAATCCTTAGAAATTCTTGCAAACTTTGCGCCACATGATGTGGATCACACAGCTCTAGAGTCAATTCTTTAGGGTGAAATGGAATCCTATCAAGCACATGTGATGTGTATATGTACGGACCAACATATATAGTCCCATAAAAGGTCAAGCTTAGGCATGATTGGAATTAATCATTTTAATTTCTAAGAAATATTTTCAATACTTGTTACCACACTAAATCTGAATTTGAAAAACCATTTTAAAGCAATTCATTTTAAGTTTATAGCGTACTTCGAAACAATTCACTTTTCACCAATGACTTTTTTTCAGTGTCTTTAGGCCTTGTTTGGTGGGCTGGACTGGACAAGACTTTTTCAATTAAAATAGATTACAATCCTGTCCGTCGTTTGGTGAGCTTAAAATGCACAGCGGGACTGGTTTGGACTCATATTTTCTATGAGAATTCATATAACACCATGCGAATGTTATTTGCACTTCAAAATAAGTTTTTACAGTCATCATCCCTCATTACATAAAAGAGACCGAAACCTATTTGGGACGTTCGTTAAATCCAAAATAAGAAGACCATCGTTAACTTTGTGTGCTCTCCTTCCTCTTCATCTCTTTCCTATCACTTTCCTCTACCGGAATAACAGCCAAACTAATGGTATATGTATATGCCATTGGTTCACAAGCTGATTTTGGAACACCCTATTATGCTGTGAACTCAATTATTGCTATGAACTAAAACATCAATTACTTGGGATACAAGTTTACGCCAAAATGCTGGTCTCTTTCACATCTGAAATCAAATCAAAGGCCACTAAAGCTTATTTCTTGACATTTCCCCCTCTATAATGAAGAGAAGGTTGATCAAGTCGGTAGGAAAAAAAAAAAGGACCCAAAAATTTGTGAAAAGATGGATTGCAATCTTGAATTTAAACCCGTAAATCTACTTACGAAAACAACTGGTTCATCCCCTGCTAATTTTGTAGTGTTTCTAAATGTTGTTGGTGTGAAAATCAGACTTGTTATATATTTTATTAACTCGAAACAGACTAATCTCAGACAGTAAATGGAGGTTGGATTGTCGTTGTCCATTTACTAATGGCCCCTACCTATACTTATCAGTTTTTAATTATTATTCTAGCTTTGGTAATCTTGCAATTTAGTCTTTCACTGCCATGAATGGTAGCAACGAAAGATAGGTTTTTAATGGTTGCCAATTCTGATTAGGGTCTTCTTTACATCTTCTGCGTTACCTTTCAAGGTTTATGATTTATGCAGATGAAACTCCCTAAAATCTTTGCAATTATGAACTTCGCGCGAGTGGGCGACTTCTAGTCGTTGATGCACCACCCCACACGCATCAAACAAACAGCCATCGACATACAAGATTTGCGGGTAACACAATTCATTTTGTTCACTGTAGGGCAAAACATGAAGTTTCTAATGGTAAGTCTTGAAATTTAATTGTATTCAAACAATACAATCCATTTTGTCACTATTGGTCCCTAAACTTTTCATAGATCCTCATTTTGAGTCCTCAAACTTTCAAATCAATCAATGTAATCGTTAATCTTTTGGTCCATACATCAACTTGGTCCCTCTCATTGCATTCTGTCAAAATATTAGTCGAAATTGGTCACATGATCAACTCTGAAGGGGTATTTATGTCAAAATGCAACCTATGCATCTATGACATAAAGCAAACTCATGTATTTTGCTCAACAAGACTATCTGCTCTCCTTTAATAACCCCATTGTGAAACTCCAATAGGAGAGAATATGAATTTGTTGAGGAAAAACATGAGTTTCAGGACGAAAATGAGCTATATTTACATGACAATATCATTTTAAAGTCAGCCACGCAATGACACATAATCAATTTTATCGAAAGTTTTGTCGGAGTGAGACTACAGGTACCAAATTGATATGCAAACCAAAAAATTAAGGGCCACATTGATTGATTTGAGAATTTGAGTACTAAAATGAGTACTTATAAAAAGTTTAGAGACCATTTGAGATAAAAACCCAAAAAATTATAATGGACTTTTGATTAATAACACAGTTATTTAGTGTCCTTATTCGTTCATTCATTGATCCAATTGCAAGAGTCCTTATTTGTTGCAAATGCCACATAAAAACACAGAGAAATGAATAAATTCAGTCCCATGGCAAGCTTGAATGAGTTCAAAATGATCCTTTCTCTCTTCACCAAAATGATAGAAGTGCAAAATGAACTCAAAGCCTGACCATTAAATTCAGCTGCAACTGCATTACAAGCTTGCAAGGCAAAGAAAGCAAATACCCAATTTGCAAATGCAAGCAGCAACCCAATGTCCCAAAATCAGACCACAAATTTGGAGGCAGCAGATTTTGATTCTTCCTTCACAGCCTCTCCTAATCAATAAATGAGAAAATTCCCACAAAAGATCAAACCCTAAAAAATTGTCCAATCCCTAGAAACAAACGCAAAATCAAAGAGAGTGAAGAGTGGGAGTGAAATTACCAATTTGGGCAACGGGAGCTTCGCCGTAAATGGCTTTGAGTCTGGCGAGAGGGACCAAAACGGCGCCGTCAGTGGAGGAGGCCTCGGCGTACAGCTGCTGCTTCCAGTTCAACATAGTCTGCTTCGAAGCCTTGTTCGATTTGATGAGCGACGCCTTCTCCGCCTCCAGCGATTCGATGTCGTTTTGCTGCTTCACCGACCTTACGCTCAGCGCGATGAACGAGCCTACGAGGCACACGTTTATCACCGTCTTGTTCTTCGCCGCTCTCGTTGCAGCGCTCACCGCCTTGTTAGCGAACTCCATTTTTGGAACACACAGAGCTCACGACCAACACGACGCCGCTTTAGAAATTTGCCTTCTTCTTCTCTCTGTTGTTGACCTACAGACCAATTAAATTGGAAGATGAGAGTGACGGTGGATGACACAGAGAGAGACAGACCGATACCGATTTAAACATTCTAATATATTTAAAAGCGTATAGCCGGGCGGCTATACTATTTAAATATTCGAATATATTAAAAGCGTATAGCCGCCCGGCTGTATTATTTCAAATATTCCAATATAATGAAGGGTATAGCCGGGCGGCTATACTATTTAAATAATCCAATATATTTAAAGCGTATAGCCGCGCGGCCAGACTATTTCAAATATTCGAATGTACTAAAGCATATAGCCGGGCGGCTATACTATTAAAATATTCGAATATATTTAAATTGTATCGCCGAACGGCTATACTATTCCAAATACTCGAATATAATAAAGCGTATAGCCGCTCGGCTATACTATTTCAAATATTCAAATGTAATAGAGAGTATAGCCGCTTGGCTATATGATTTAAATAATCGAATACATTTAAAGGCAAATACTCGAATATAATAAAGCGTATAGCCGCCCGGCTATACGATTTAAATAATCGAATACATTTAAATAGTATGGCCGCTAGGCTATACTATTAAAATATTCGAATTATACAGTATAGCCGGTCGGCTGTACTGTTAAAATATTTCCAATATTCGAATATAATGAAGAGTATAGCTGCCCGGCTATAATATTTAAATATTCGAAGATATTTAAATAGTGTAGCCGCGCGGCTCTACTTTTCAAATATTTGAATATAATAAAGAGTTAAGCCGGACGGCTATACTATTTAAATATTCAAATATAATAAAGAGTATAGCCGCACGGCTATACGATTTAAATATTCGAATACATTCACAGGGTATAGCCGCACGGCTATACTACCCTTTGTGATGATACGTAGCCGTGGATCCAATTTCTCCATACTCAGCCAGACGGTCACTCAACTCTTTCAAGTGAGGTTTTTTGGAAAGGCGGCGTCTGGGGTTTTAGAGGCAAAAGCCAAAGCCAGAAAACGACGAGAAGAATCAGATGCAGTCTTTTGACCAAAAAAATCAGATGCAGTCTGATTGCGTTTTTCCAATAGTATTTGACCGAGCCTAATATTTTTGGGCCTAAAACCATTTTGCTTGTTGGGCATGTGAGTTTATATTTTCTTGGTCTCCTTCATGCATCCTCTTTGAATAATATTTTTGGTAATTTGATTTCATCCCCCCTCAATATTATTTGTATTATTAAATATATGTAATTCAAAAGCCTATCATTTTTAGGAATATTTGCAAGAGTTTATAGTGTAGTTACTTATGTATGGCCGTGTGTTCGAATTCCCTTTTTCCCAATTCCCAGTATTGCTGATATAAAAAACAAATAAAAAACCTTGATTTTTCAGCCATCATATAAGAAATATCAACTATATTTTATTGTTTATTCAACGAATTTAATAACAGAAACATTTGATTTTAGGGTTTTTAACCTTTTTAAAAAAAATATTTGGCCAAATAATACATGTAACTTTGTATTCATATTTTGTCCATCTTGTATTTTACTAAGTATACACAATATAGTATGCTGACCATGAGTATAAAATAAAATGTCAACCAATTAAGGTCATTAGTTATTGAGTTATGCAGTCTCTCTGGTAGCCACATCTGAACCAACAATCTCTCTAAAACGTTGAATACGTTCAGTGTAGGCAGTTTGCCAACCCTCAGCATCTGGTAGGCAAACTCGGTGCCAACAATCCAAAACAGGAGGCATAGGATGCCCTGGAAACAGAAACACCTATGGAGAACAGGACATGCCAACAGTTAGGCAAGGAAAATCACCTCCACAAAGCATAACGAATCGTATACGGTAATTATACTACTCGATTCGTGTACAATACCTGAACAAAGTGGTTGTCGTTGACTGAACCGATGGCAATGTGACGGCGATCTAACAAGGGCAATGATGTCGTCTTGGTTGGTAAAAATGTGACAGATAATGACATGGATAAATATATCAGAACCACATTATAGCATGATGAGATAATGTGCCCCATATCTGGCATGGTCAACCACCTATCATATGGGGGGCACTCCTCAAAGAATGAGAGTGTATGCATAAGCTCGTCAACCCGATCACGTCTCCCAAAAAGGTTCTCATATTGTGTTTCATGAGAGCACAACTCATTCAACAAATCTCTGCGTACCTTGCTCCAAGCATCATCTCCAAAACCCATCAACCCGGCTATGACTCGATAACCACAATTACCGTCACCTGCAAAATCCCTTATGGATGAAATATATGGTCTCAAAGCAGTAGGAAACTGCTCTTTCAATTCAGATGAAGTGAGTGGACACATCCTATGTACCTGTACAGCCATATTCATGCATATAGTAGTTTTAAATATTGGAAAATACCTCATACTGAATACAAGTTCAATAATGTTAGTACATACCTTCATCTTGGGAGGACGCCTCTTTGGTTTCTCCGAGTGGGATGTGGTAGCAACTGTGTCAACTGGTGAATGACTGACTCGACAGGACAAGGCCAACTCAAAGGCAGAAAGATTGCAACGAGTAGTAGTGTCAATTCTACTTGGTTGTTCTTTAGGCTTGGTAAGGGGCATTGACTCCATATTCATAATCTCCTCCAACTTCAGACTAATATGTCTCCTGGTGTCCTCATTGCTATCCATCCACTGATGTAAGATCGTATACATTTGTGTAATTATGTCAGTTGCATGGTCACTATTTTTCGGGGAGTACAGTAAATCCAATTTCCTCCAATGAGGATCAACACAGTGAAGAGGAATAGGGCTACTAGTCTGTCTGTATTCTGCAATCTCATGCGCACATGGCAACCCATGTGTGCGTCGAATGGTGCAACCACATGATGAAGAATCTAACCCCACTGAATTGACTTTCTTCGACTCACAAACAATTATATTCAAAGCAACGGTAGATACAAATCCTCGCAACTCCTTCAATTCATCATGCATGAAATTGTGTTGGATGATGGTCAAACACTTCTCAAGTGATACCTTGATGTCTATGTGTTGCAACTCTAACAAGGAGTGAATCTTTTCCCAAGATGTTTCAAAACTACCTCGGCTGTTGCCAAGTAGTTGTTTCAGTTTTGCACTTGCACCTTCAACCCTATTCATACAACACAGTTAGTAGTACATAATGACTTACATCAAGAAACAAAAGTGAACAAGAAAGTTACCTATTTGATGTCGTGTGACCAAAATGCATACATGTATCTGTCCATACAGACACAAATCTCTCTTTATACTCGTTCAACCAAGTGTTCTTCACATATTCAAGTGCATGTGGATATCTACCAAAATAATAATCAAGCTCAGCCAAACGTTTCAGATACTCATGCTCCGTCTCCGATAACACCAACATATTCCAACTCATTATGAACTTCTCCAACTGATCTTTACCTTCAAACATGCCTTTACATTTCACCAACACATTTTTGCTAATATGTAATCTGCACAAAAAATGTCGGGCACTAGGAAAAATACTATGGATGGCAGTCATGAGTGGCAAGTCATTGTCCGTGACAATGACTGTAGGAAGACAATGTTCATCCAACATAGTCCTTAATCTACTCAAAGCCCATATGTAATTGTCTTCATTCTTAGCATCAAGGTAAGCAAATGCAGCTGAGAAGGTTATGTTAGTACATGTCACCCCTACAATCTCTAAAAGCGGAAAAGAATATGTCTTGCATGTGCAATCCATGATTAGGACATGTGGGAATGCACGTAAGATGTCTACACTAACAGGGTGGGTCCAAAACAGATCCTTCACAATATTACTATCATTTGAGCTTCTATGCCACTCAATATAATTGTGGTCAGATAACTTACTTAGCAATACATGCATCTGCGATCTCACAACATTCTCTTTCAACTTCAACCTTTGTCTGACATTATAAATTGTTTTCATTGTTGTTTCATTGAGTCCATCTTTTTGTTTAATTGTGCGTAATATATCCTTGGGTTTGGCCAAACTCTTGGACATGTCTACCAACAATGCTTTCTCTTCTTCGGATAATCTCCTTGCATTGGACTTTGCAGCATGGTGGTTATGAACTCCACATACCACCTCCAATTTCCACTCATCATTATCACCCAAGCTCACACCCCTCAATAGAAATGGGCATCCACACTTTTTCGTACCACTGCTCCTAAGACGCCTTTTCTTATGGAAATTTTCATCAATCTTCCTTTTATAAACACCACCCCTCTCACAACCGAATTTTATTCGGGGTTTCTTATTACCAGCTCCTCCTGCATCCGAGTTCTTGATAATAATCACCAAACCGTTACTATTTCCTCGATCACGAGTCCACTCAACCAATGCATCTCTACTCTTAAATATCTACCAAAAAAAAAACATAAATATTATATCTTGTCCAACTTAGACAGTCAGAAGTCACAAGCCAACATTTAAATTTGCACAAACCTCATCTGTTGTGAATTCATTAGTGTAGTCCAACACACATTCTGTCCCAGCACCACTGCCCTCAGTAGAAGTGTCTTCCTAGTGAAACAATAGGCATAAACAACGGTTAGTCGTCAACTATTGAACAAATAAAACCAAGAAATTTCATTTGAACTCTTTACAATCATATAAAGAAAAAGACATCATACCTCATTTGAAGACCCCTGACTGATGACTTGATGCTCCATTCTTCTTATGCAACTATTTTTACAGCAAGTAACTGCCTAATCCGTGAGATTGTTAGTGAGAGACACAAAAATTTACACCAAGCAACATGATCAGAACATGCACATATATAACAACTCTAAATTTACTTGAACACAAATTAAATACCAATATCTGCAATCATGCTCAAGTGCACAACACAAAAACATATGAACCAGAATTTAGAGATAAAAATGTAATTATTAGAGTAACACTATTTCTCAATTACAAATACTCAATACGAGCCCATATGGATAATTGAAATTGAGAACATAAATTAAACTTAAACCCCAAATGTGATTTCTTCAATACCCTTCTTCCAGTTTATCAGGAAAAAACAATCCAGAAATTCAAAAACAAAAGATTACCTGGGTTGCTGAGTCTCTGGTGCTCTGGTGGAGAGACAAGAGTGAGAGAGAGCTGGGGAGAAGAATAAGAAAAGCTGAAGATAGAAACAGAGGAAGAGAAAGGATAGAAGAAGAAGAAGAAGGAAGTAACGAACCTGTGTCAGCCGAATGGGTGGATTGGAGAAGAAGAAAAAGGCTTCTACAAGTGGAGTGAAGACTGGAGGGAGTAAGAGAGTGATGGCGGGATCGAAGAACAGGTGGTGTATGAATGGGGGTTTGGGGTGGGGGGGGGAGACAAGGGATTTGGGGGGTAGGCTGAGAGATTTCGGTGAAAATTATCCAAGGGTAGGCAGTAGGCTGAGAGACTAGGTGGGTGTATATAGAATAGAACCTCATAGCCCGTTTAAAATAGGACGAGGTGGGTAGACATAGAACCCAAAGCCCACCAATTTTCATTTGGGCGGTAAATACCCCCAACTCCCGTATCACTTGCAGGTTAGGCGCGTTTGTTTCACGCGCACCAAAGGCGGGAGCCTCCCCCACTTTATGCCCACTCCACTCTCTCAAGTCTCACCTTCTTGTTAGCTCTCTCTCTCTCTTTCTCTCCCTCCCTCCCTCTCTCTAGACTTGAGATCACAGTTTTCGTCTTCGAGCAAATGCCCGTGCATTGCATAACCGCCAAAACCCTCAACCTCCTCCACTGAATCATTAGGGTTTTTCGCCGATTCACTGAGTCGATGGACCAGTCCGCGCTGCAACTCGTTTCTGAAATCGGCACCAATCTCCGCCGTCAAGCTCGCCCAAACAAGGATTTCATTGTCAAATCGCTCCGAGTAAGCCATTTTACTTTACATAGCAATGGAAATTGATCATGTAGCTCTGTTTATTTGCGTGGGTTTGTGTTGAATTGTTTATTATTTCGTTGGCATAGCAATTGCGATTGATCATTTGGTTTTGCTTGTTTTGTATGCTTCGGTTTACAGCAAGCTGCCAGTTCTTTGTCACAGTTAGAACAGGCTTCTTCACCAGAAGCTCTTAAGAAGTTGAAGCCCTTGACCGAAGCTATTGTTCATGGCTTGCTTCAGCATAGAGATAAAGATGTCAGGCTTCTGGTGGCCATCTGCGTCACTGAAATGTTTCGAGTTATGGCACCCGAACCGCCTTTCATGGACAAGTATCTCAGGGTAAAGTTCTCTGTGTATATCTGCTGTCTGCCCATGTCAGATTTTGCTTTGTACTCATCATTGCAAGTTGTTTATACACTTCTTTCGTTCAGGACGTTTTTAAACTCATTCTCAGCACGTTCACGGAGCTAGCTGATACCGCGAGCCCACTATTTTCAAGGAGGGCTAAGATAGTAGAGACTGTTGCACGATGTAAATGTTGTGTGATTATGTTGGATATTGACTGCAGTGATCTAGTTCTCGAGATGTTCAATATTTTCTTCTCTGTTGTGAGGTTACAATCCTTTATCTGCATTTCTAGTATTTGACTTTTTCTTGCTACTTTTTTACTTTTCACTTTTAATTTTCTAATTAACCCTATTGTGCATTTTGATGATTTGGGCTATTCTTAATTGATAAATGTGAAGGAATCAATGCTTATCCTGTTACATTGTACGACTAGATATCCACTTCCATGGAATAAAAAGAAATTTATAACTGCATTCTTGCCATGCAACTTAGATGGTTAGAACTTAGAACAAGTTTTATTGTAGGTTTTACCAAGTTATAAGTATCTGAAATCTGAGTGTCCATGAAATTTATTAAGCCCAATTTGTTATGTTTTAATTTATGTAAGTTTGGGCTTAACTTTGATGGCATCAACCATAATGGCTTTTAATTTTTCCTTGTAGGGTACATCATCAACAGACTTTGATCAATGATGTTTTGTCTGTAATGGTTCATATACTTAATGAAGAAGCTTCTCAGCCACTTTTGGACGTGGTTCTCCAGAATCTTGTGAAGGAGGGAAAGGTGAGTGTTAGAGAGTGTATGCTTCAAATTGATTCTAGAAACATTCTTTTGTATGATAAATTAGTCCTATGTTATGTTTTACAGGATGCAGACTCTGCTTCTTCTCAACTTGCAGTTTCTGTGATTCAAACTTGCGCCGACAAACTTGAGTCCTTTGTTTGTGGGTTTCTAACATCTTGTATTTTAGATAGAGATGCTGTAGGAAGTGAGCTCAAGGAATTTTACCATGAAATCATTTTTAAGATTTTTAAGTGTGCTCCTCAGATGCTTCTTGCTGTCATCCCAAATTTGACTCAAGAATTACTGGTATGTCTTCTCGGCTAAGTTCATTTAAATTAAAAATAAAAAAAATCATCTCTTGGCATGGGCTTTCTTTTTCTCTCTTCAAATAGTTCTCTTGTGCTCCTGGCGTACTGCACTTTGAGAGGGATCATTAAATACCACTTGACTCTGATTATTTCTGCAGACTGATCAGGTTGATGTCCGACTAAAAGCTGTTAATTTAATTGGGAAGCTCTTTACACTTCCTGATCACCATATTGCCCAGAGGTATCAGGACCTCTTCATAGAGTTTTTGAAAAGATTCTCTGATAAATCTGCGGAAGTTAGAGTTAGTGCTCTACAATGTGCTAAAGTCTGCTACATGACCAATCCCTCTGGAGTAGAATCACAAGAAATTCTCTGTAAGTTGTGGAACATATATGTTTTCCTGTATGAGTTCTGAGTTCTTGGAACCTTATTTATACTCTTTGTTATGTAAGCAGCTTCTCTTGAAGGTCGACTACTAGATTTTGATGATAGAGTGAGAACACAGGCAGTGATTGTTGCCTGCGATCTTGCCATGTATAATATGAGATGTTTTCCTCCAAAACTAATATCTCAAACCACTGAAAGACTTCGGGACAAGAAGGTATTTCTACAACAAATAGTTTCATTTTGCTAAGTTACAGTTACTGTCTTGTATTTGTAATTGTTTGCTTTATTTGCAGATACCTGTTAGAAAGAAGGCGCTGCAGAAGATGATGGAAGTATATCGAGATTACTGTAACAAATGTTCTGAAGGCTACATGACAATAAGTGATCACTTTGAACAGATTCCCTGTAAAATCTTGATGCTCTGCTTTGATAAAGATTGTATGGAGTTCAGGTCAGTTTGTTCACATGTTATAGCTTTTTTAAACCCAAATCAATGCTTTACAATGTTGTATTTAACTATTATCATTCATTATCATTATTGTTTTACTTCAGGTCCCAGAATATGGAGCTTGTTCTTGCAGAAGATTTATTTCCAGCTGTTCTTTCAGTTGAGGAACGTACACGGCACTGGATCCATTTGTTTTCTCTTTTCACCCCTCTTCACATAAAGGCTTTGAACTCAATTTTATCACAGAAACAACGGTATTATCACTAACTTGCTCTTGCTAAGGTTGAGGCGATTATCCTGTTTCTTTACTAGGTGCAAATGTTTTATAGGTTGCAAAGCGAGGTGCGAACTTATTTAGCCATACGAAAGAAAGAGAAGGTACAATAATCGAAAATCGCACTTGCTCAGTAGGGCTGATATATAGCTTGTGAATGCATTGTGCACTATCTATTAATTGTTTTGAATAATTGAAACAGTTGTCTTTATGTTGTAGGGTAATAATTCAGAAGAGATGCAGAAGAGATATAAAGTTTCATTCTTGAAAATGGCAGTCTCCTTTGCAGACCCTTCAAAAGCGGAAGAGTGCTTTCACAAATTGAACCAAATGAAAGATAATAACATTTTTAATTCGCTGGCGCTGTTATTGGATGAACTACAATTTACAGATGCCCGGACCAGCAGAGTGCGTATATTTACCCTTTATTTTAATCAAATTATCCCTTGGATGCCCTTGTTCCTCTTTTAACCACTTCTGCATCATCTTCAGTGTGCATTGAGGTTATCAGATGTTGCCATTAGATATTATTGTGGTTTTATATTGAACGAGAAATAATAGTCATTCAACTCTCAGCTGTTCCGTGTGTTAAATTTTTTTTACCAAAAAACTTGTCAACTTTTACCAAAATACAGTTGTGGAAAAGATTGAATAGATGATAATGGGAACGCACATGCATGTTTGTGTGTGTGTGTCTTTCTTTGCACAGCGCTTCACTTATATGGTTCAATTTTTAACTTACGCGAAACTTTAACAGGTGAAGCAATATTGTGAGAGGCAGAACTTCATTTACATAGAAAAATCATGTTCTGAGAAGAAGGCTTAATGGGGTTTAGTTTAATCATGCAACTACGGTAGTATGGGGGAGTCATCCAAAGCTTTTCTGGAAACCCAGAAACACATTCTCAAATTCTCTGGTCATGCCCTAAATTATGTGAAGACCACTTGTTTATCCATGATAAGAGAATTTCCACTCATAATTGTCCGTGCAAGAGGCAGCTACAGACCCAAGTGGTGGTTTGGGTGGGCTACCGGCCACCCCATTTCAACGAATTTTTTAAATTTATTTTTAAAACCAAGTATAAGTTCACCCTGGTCTCTCATCCCAGCCCCTCTCTGTCCCTCCTCTCTCTTCTTTTAAAGTCCTGGGTCCATTAATTAAGCTTTCAGCAGTGAGGTCCCACATGCCCCTAGGGTTCAGCTGAAGCATTTGAATGGATGTTAAAAGGCTTAGGTGGTTAAGCCCATGAGAAGTTCTGGGTTGAAAAAACTTAGGTCAAGGGAGATCAGCTTTTTGTGTGCTTAAACTGGCTTTGTTTCTTTAATTTGATTCCTTGAAATTTTGATGGGAGTTGTTTTATATTGTGGTGGGGCAAACTTGGGTTTCAATTTGGTTACTAATGAGATGGTGTCAAACAATGGTCTTCCTTTTTCATTGGTGTTTTTCTTCTTTATGATTAAGAAACCTGATAGTAACAAAATTATAATATTTTTACTTTTTTTTGGTTATCTCTTCGTTAAGAAATTGTATTATCCAGTTATTTTTTGTCTTATTTCAGGACACATTTCTGAATATGATTGGGGAGAAACATCAAAATTTTGAGTTTTTACGAACACTCTCTTCAAAATGCTCTTATAATATATTCAGCTCAGAGCATGTTCGATGTATTCTATATGATGTTTCCAGTAAGAGTCCTGTAAACAAGCATTTGGAGGCAGCTTCTGTCAGACTTCTTCTGGTAAGAAAATCGTTGGCCAGGTGAATATGAATAGTAATTTTCCTCAGCAGAAGAGCATAACTTTTGAAAGTGAACATTTAAGTTAGATTGAGTTTGTGTGCTCAAAAAGACAAAGTCAACCATTCAAGGGAATGACCAAGAGGGGTTTGTGTGCTTCTGTTGACACTTATAATTGGCCGAGCTCAAAAACACAATCATAGTTTGTAACTTGACCAGTGGCCATAAATTATCGGTGTTGTTGTTGTTGTTGACTGTGTTTACCAAGAAACAATGTTGGCAAGCACAGTTAGCATTTAATTCTGGCTTGGACGAATCTCAAGGCCTGAATTTTATGATTTAAGAGTGCCAGGTGTTAGAATGAGTTTCAGTTCACTTAAGGCTGTGGTTTGGTTGTATGGTTGGCTGTTGGTCTCTGTCACTATATTGACCTAAATTGGCTTCTTGTATTGCCCTGATGGTAAAAGCTTGAGAGAATGTGTTAGTTTCCTTAAGAGGATGGGATATCATTTAAATTTTTTGTATACATAAGTAAAATTTAGCTTTCTAATGATTTTAACCTCCTTCCTATGTTTTATAATAAAGAGAGGAGTGTGGAAGATTAATTCAAATTTAGATGTATGACCAACTACTATCTCAGTATCTAGGTGTCCCTTCGCCATTTGAATTTGTCTTGCATTTTTGTAAAGAAGCATAATTGGTAATTATCACTTTTTTTTATTGGAAGTTGCTTTCATTTTTTACCTGGTTCAGGCCATTACCAGCTTTTTCCCTGTCTTGCTGAGAGGTTCAGAAAGCCAATTTCAGATGTTATTAGAGGAGAGCGACCCAATTAATGAGAAGTTGATTGAAGTGTTAGCCAAAGCAGGCACTCACATATCTGTCAAACTCAGGTAATTTCTGCAGTCCTGATTCTTGTACATTTTGAGCAGGGTGGAGTTTCATGTTCCAATGGAGACTGCATTGTGTAGGGTCTCCCATTTATCTGTTTTTCTTATGTTAATTTGGTATGCTTCTTCTTTGTCAGAATTGTTTTTTGTGAAATAAATATTAGAAAGAGCTTGTGCATGGTGGACACAATTGATTAAGTATATATTCGAACATGCCATGTTCAGTTGAAGGATTTTTATTCTCTAACATATGTGTGGAATCCAAAAATCAAGTTTGTAAATTTTCTGCTGGGTGTGCTTAACTATTCCTTACACATTTGACAGCAGTAACTGGTTAAATTGCTAAAATATGCCAAGCTTTCATATGCATGCTATGGTATTTGAGCTTCCAACCCCTGTTATATTCCTTTTGCAATAGTTAGATCGTAATATATAAATAGATGTTTTTCATCTCGATCCTTAGTAGGCTTATCTTGAAAATTGGAAGCAAGTAACTTGTATGAATAAATACATTAGTAGATTAAGATCGACTATTTGATTGTGGTCCATATACTTAATGATCAAACAACTGAGGTTGATGGTTAACAGTACTGCTAGTTTACTTCTTCCCAAGTCATATTTTCTCTCTTATGGATGTTTTTTAGGGACTTCATCTTTAAAGCTCCTCCCTTTTGTTCAATATGAAGAATTTTGTAATCCTAAACCTAGTTTTTCCGAATGTACTCTCATAGTGGCTTCAACTTCTTCTTCTTTGTAGTGAAATCTACCCCTTTCTGAAGAGGGTTTGTCTGGAGGGGAACCGCGTTCAGTCAAAATATGCTGTTTCAGCGATTGCTGCATTAGTTGATACTTCAAAGCAATTCATTTTCTCAAGTCTATGCAAGGTATGCTTAGCTTGAGTTTTGGAGTTTAGAATTTCTATTTTCATTATTTATTGTTATATATCTTTCAGCCTCACATAAACTATGTGCTGAAGATACAGTCAATTTATATTTTCATAATCACATACAATTTTGATTTTGATTTGCCTCCTAAAAAGTTCTTAGCTGTATTGGCAACCATTTGTTATATCCATGTGTGGATCTGTATACATGGATGTACTTATGTTGATTATTTTTCATGCATACCTCAATTTTTTTTCTTAAATGGTTAAGGATCATATGTATTATGGGTCATGGAATCAAATGTCAACTAAAAGAACATCAATGTAGATATAAAAAATTAGAATTGAAATTAAATCAAGCCTTAGCTTGGCTTAAATTTCGTTTGGGTCCCTATGCTCCAAAATTCCTGTTCCATGCCGTATGAATTTATGCTTGGCCGAGTAGGACGCCCTAGGGGTACTGTGACCCCCAGTTGGGTCCCTTTGAAAGTCATGACTTGCAGGCATACATAAATAATTCTTGAGCTTGCTCGTGGAAGTTTCCTATAAACCCGTAGTGAATCAATTTATGTTTTTCATGTCTAGGAACTGGTGGATTCTTTAGTTGGTGGGCATAACATACCAACAGTGTTACAGTCCTTGGGATGTCTTGCACAGTATTCTGTTTCAACATTCGAAAGCCAAGATGGAGAGATCACTCCTTGTATATACCAGAAAATTTTCCAAGTAATTGACATCTGCTGTGAGATAAATATGAACTCACTCTATTTGAACTTTGTTGCATGCCAGAATGTAGTAGGTTTTATTACTAAAATTTGTAAACTTTTTGTGTAGGTGGGCTCTTCAGATTTTGTAGACTCATTCAATGATGCGTCCGGATGTAGTGATTCTTGTAAATTAAAGGTGCGTTCTGAATACAAATAGTTTCACTGAATGTATTAGTTTTTGGTTCGGCTGTTAATGGTGTTTACCATTAAAGTTTGGGTTTGCTGTCTAGTGTCCAGGAATTTTACCTGATTGTACCTTCTTGATTCCTGCTAATGTACTCTGTTATTGAAAATAGGGTTGAATTAATGGGAGTGTTATAATGCATAAAAGAATAAATGTGAGAGAACAACTTTTGTAGTAATGAAGGCTATAAAGTATTTTCTTCTCATGGCTTTTTGTATAAGCAAAAACTTGAGTCGAGTTGAGCTGTGAGTGGGATTTTATGAGATAAGGTTGACAATTTAGTGGTTCATTGAGTTGCTTTCCACGTGTAAAATTTCTGTCCTTTTTTTTTTCTATAAAATTAATTTATTTAAATTTTTGGTGAGAAATGTTACTATAACTTGGAGCAGAAGCATGTCATGCAACTTTTGGTTACTGAAGTGAATTGGTTGACTCAATGAATGCTTGCTTTGTTTTTTGTTTGAACTTTTAAATGCTTTCGCTCTGGTATAGTTTGCAAGAGTTCTGATTTGTGGCCTGAATGTTTAATTTAGGTTAAGGAACAAATTAAAATTGTTGTTAGGGGCCCATGTGAAAGAAAGTGCTTGACTCTGTGTCAAAGCAAGGATCAACCCACTAAGGGTCCAAAATCACTGCTGGTGGTTATATAAGTTTGAGTTTAACTGTGTCGAAATCGTTCCTTTCTTATAAATGTCTCCATGATTTCTATGGCTTAATCACTTATTTTACAGATATATGGCCTGAAAGCACTTGTCAAGAGCTTCTTGCCACATCGGGGAACTCAGATCAAACGGCAAATTAATGTACTCTGGGACATTTTGTCAACGATGCTGCAAAAGGGTGAAACTGCGGAGGGTATCACCTCATGGTATGATTTCGGACTCCTTCATCAAATGAAAAATTAACTCTGTAAGAGTTCATATTTTAAATTTCATGTGGGACTAATTCTTCATTCCAGTCAGCTCAAGTGAAAGTGAAAATGAAGATGAAAATAAAATGACTAAACTGTTGACTAAAGCTATATGATTTAATTTATTTGTATGTCTGTTTTTGTGACAAGGCTTTTTTTGTGTCTTCTATCTTATACTAGATGTCTTGGCGTTTGTCCAGCATCCATGTGGTGCTTGAATAAAACAACTAAAATGCTGATATTTTGTTTTTGGAAGCATGAGTGGTTTACGTTTATTGTTACAATTTCTTTTCCCATACTTATGTTAGTTTGGGAATAGGGAAGCTTTAGAAACTTTGAAGAATTTTTTTGATTCACACTCAGTGGAAATTCTCAACTGGCTGTTTGGGCTTTTACTGTGACTCTGGCAGTATTGAGGCAAGGGATACACACATGTGTAAAGAGGCTACAATTTGCAGTGCTTTTAAAATCTTTATCTTCATTGAATTATGTTTTACTTTTGACTTGCTTGTGAAAAGTATCTTTGGATACCACTCATTTGGTTTTACTTTATCGTCAAATGCAGTGAAAATGATAAGGCTTGTATTAGAATAGCTGCTGCAAAGTCTGTTCTTCGGCTTTCTCGAAGATGGGATTTCCATATTTCTCCAGAGATCTTTCACTTTACAATTTCAATGGCAAAGGTATGTCTGTTTGGTTCTGCTTTGTGTTTCCTAGTGTTGGCATCAAAAATACGTATTTTCATGGCTATTTGTTCTCTGCCTTATCAAAGTTTGTAATTTGGAATGGGAATACCATTTCCTTTTGAGAAGACAATTTTGTTCTAGGTTTCACTCTGATGGACTTCTTGCCCCAACTTCTCTTGTTTCCTTTATGTATATATATGGGCATTCTCCAATAAGTATTTAAGTTAAGGATTGGTTACATACTTCTAATCTCGGCCACTGGATTGCATCTAAGAGACTACCAACACATTTAATGAATGCAATCCAACGGCCAAGATTAGAAGTATGTAACCAATCCTTAACATAAAATACTTATTGGAGAATCTCCCTATATATATATATATATATATATATATATATATATATATATATTTCGTTTCCTATAAAAGCAATGGAAACAAAGTCCTGATGAGTTTTTAGTTTTGTGGAGGTTCATGATGGCTTTATAGCTTTACATGTGTCTATAGCTCTAACTTAGTATTATTACCGTGTCTTCCAGTGAGTTGTCTCATTCATAGATTGATTGAAAAATGGTCAAATAAATGCACTTAAATAAAAAATAAATTAATGTCCCTAGATGGTATCGGTAAGCCTGCATTATTTCTGACACATGCATCTGATATTAATCACCAATTAAGGCTTAGTTTAGTTGAGTTGACTTGCGTCCTTTACTGTTTGTATATTCTTCAGTTTCTTCAAAATTGATTTCATTATCACTCTTGAAGTGAATTTCCATGTAATTATGTTTTTATGGACAATTGGTTTCTCGTGACACATTCCAGGATGACTCTCCTTTGGTTAGAAGATTATTTCTTGATAAAGCACACAAATTACTGAAGGAGCATGCTATACCTAGCAGATATGCATGTGCTTTTGCAATGGCCACCTCAGATTGCCTCAAGGATCTGCAAGATGATGTATGCTAAATATGATTTATCTATGCAGTTATTTCTGTAGACTTATATAAAGTAATGTTTGCTAATACCATTCAATTTAGTCGTTAAAATATATGGCAGAGTTTGTCAAGGATTACAGTAGAGAAGCTCAACTGCATCAAATCTCTGGAGTGCAAGAAGGATTAATCACTGATTTTCCAGCATACATAGTGGTATTCTTGATCCATCTTCTTGCTCATGATACAAGCTTCCCACCTATGGACTGTCTAGATGAAGAAACATATGCTCAGTTTTGCAGGTATGAAGATCTGTTTGACTTAATCGCATTGCAGATTTCCTAGTACTGGATATGAATGCAGTTATGGTGACACACTTTGGATTATGTCTCTTTGCAGTCCATTGTTTGTTTTACTACAGGCTTTAATCAATGCTAGTAATGCTGATGGTGCCCTGGATATTGTCAAGGATTCTGTCTTGTATTTGATCTGCATTTTCCGTGCAATTAAGAGATCTGAGGATGTTATAGATGTTGAAAGAACTCCTGTAAGAATTTTCCCTCAGAGAATAGCTTTCCCCTTCTTTCACTTTATGTTTACATTTTATGTTTATGGAAAGGAGGTTTTTCTTACAATGCAGAAGCTGCACATTCTAGCAGACATTGGACACTCTTTTGTGACATTAACAAATCATAATGGCCTCTCCGCATCACATGCTCCTGGGCAAATTTTGTTACCATCATCCTTATACAAAGTGAGTATTGCTAATAAAAGTGTGAGCTGTTTTGGAAGAAAATTTCAAAATTATTTTCTCTATCATTTGGCTGAAAGAAAATTTAATGTTCTATTTAAATGTTCCACATCTTTTCACATTTTTATTATTTGTTGTCTGCAGTCTAATTCAAGATGCCTTACTCAATCATGTTTTGACGAGCATTTTGTCAAAAGAGTAATTCAGATATTTAAATCTAATATCTCTTTGGTATGTATCTGTACTGTTCATTTACTGTTGAAATTTATGTGGCCCCAGGATTGTCTAAATTTTTCTTTATATTTTTGTCTCGTTGGAAAATCTTTGTTTACCTTCCAGCCTGCTAGTACACTTCCTAAACGTGGGCGTAAGTGTCAAGAGGATAGAACACAAGCTGATGTTGTCAAGGACAACAAACTTATCTTAGCATCTTGCAAGATAGTTAATTTGTCCAAAGATGGGAGAGCTGAAGCCCAAAAACCTGAGAAAGAAGGCAACAGTACAGGAGGACGTAGGAGAAAACGAGCTCTCTCTCCAAGTGCTCCTGGATCAGTTGCATTCCATGATTGTTCTAATAACGATTACCCAAGTGGTGTATCTAAAAAATCTGAAACTAGTCTGCAAAAAGAAATACTTTCATCTTGTGATTCTGTAGCTACAATATCTTCTCTAGGTGGATCAAATGTCTCAATCCAGAATGTCAAAAGCAATACCATTGATGTGGAGCATTCCAATCACCCCAGAGCGAAGCTGAAGGGCCCTTGCAGCCTGAAAGTAAGAATAAGCTCTCCCGTTCAGTGCACTTGAAATTGTATTTCATATTTAACACTTCTGTATGAATTTTGTAGGAAATTAGTAAAAAGGCTGAGGCATTGGTTGGGCAACGGATCAAATTTTTGTCCCCAGTAGATAAATGGTGAGCATTGTTCCAATGAAAGGGATGATTTTTCAACATTGTTGTAGCCCTTCTTTATAACAGTATTTGATTTTTCTTTTCCAGTTTTTATTCAGGTACAGTGGATGGTTATAATTCTCAAAACAACAAACACAAGGTGAATAAATATGACTAGTTTCAAAAACAACAATTTCTGTAGTTCAGCAACTACGTGGAATTTTTTTAGAGAATAAAATACATCCTTCCTAACCTGTTACTATTATTTTTGGCATGTGAGTATTGCTCATCCATTGTCACTTTTTCGTCGTGCTTAATTTCCCATCCTATTGGCAGATCACATGTGATAGTAGTGGGGATGTTCAATTGGTATGCTTGGCAAGTGAGAGCTGGGAAACTATAAGTGATGGCTCACTGGAGGAAAAGGTAAGGGTGAAATACTATGAATGCTTATTAGCTTGCAAATGTGAACTTTAGTTTAACATTTACAAACTTTTAAGTGGTCCCCGAAAAAAAAAAAATGGTTGTACTGTTGTAAGCTTAAGTGGACTTCGATAAAAATTTCAATTTCACCTCCATGTAATTCAGTTTTAGTCATAAACTGATCATTCATAAAAAGTTTTTATATTTAATTGACTCAGCATTCATTAAAATTTTCAGTGCATGCTTGAAGCCTGGAACCACCCAGGAGTAAAAACACAATTTGACAACATTAAACTAGCATGAAAGTTGTTGTGCCTTTTTGGGTGTGCAGTGTTTGCTTGTGAAGTCTGAAAGTTGCACCCTGAATTCTTTGCACTGTTCCAATGATCTTGTGGCTAACTCTGTAGTTTTGGATGCAGCAGAAACAAAAGGTGGGGAGGAAAGCCTCTGTGGACACCTCAGCATCAGAAATTACTGATACGAATGAGGCTGCTGTAAGGCTTGCAATATTTTTTCCTTGTTATTATTTCACTTTGCTCTTATATTTTAAGGAACCAAGTGGAATAATTTCCTAGGAGCTAATGTTGTCTGTTTAGATAATATAACTCCCAAGCCTGATTTTTTGTGATAAATGTTAAAATCGTACTTTTTTTCTTTATAATGTTTTGGTACAATAAATTCCAAGTGAATTATGTTTGAATTTTTCTTATCCCCTATAAAGAATCGTATTTTCTTCCCCTATTTTTGAAACTCTTACAAGCTATAATCTTCATTTAAATGGCTTCCATAATTCTTCGAATAAGTGTTCCTCTGCTTTTATTGGTAAATAAACAACTTTCCTTTTCTCTCGTCATATTTAATAAACATTGCTACCCAAACACCCAAACAAAGCTTATAGAGCACAGTATTCAAGCGTTGGATTTGATTCCCCACAGTTCGATTAATCAAACATCTACGAAGATGGAAATTCCAAATTTTGCTTAGCAAACTGCCAGCCAAAGAAATTATCGTCCCCTGTATGTGTGTGTTTATTGACATATCTTTGGTTATGTATAACACTAATTTCTGTTTGCTTATTTCAGGTTCCCAGAAGAACTCGAAGACAAAAGAAACTTAATTAGCTATGATAGTATTTTATTTTGAATTAGGTCATTGCACTTCAGTTCTTGAAACTAGCAACATCTCTAACTTAAAATTAAGACAAGTCGAGAGGTCGAACAGGCAGATCACTCCAAGGAATCTTTGGTGCCTTCAGTCTGGCAGAAAGTTCCAACAGGTCGTCCCAGAGTTTGCACCCTTTGCCTTCTGTAAGTAATCACTCTAGATGTCAATGTTGCATATATTCTTCACAAGCGAGCAACCCCAGACAGGTTGTGTGCACATATAGATATATATATTGATCTACGAGTTCTCTTGCAAATGAAATTTTGTATTATGTAGAAATTAGTATGAGTTCTAATCCTAATTGAGAGGCAAGTATATATATGTATAATCAGAACACATATTATGAGGGTCATTGTTTACGTTATGTACCGGTTTTCCTTATTTACGTACTGCCATTATCTTGCAATTTCCTTTGTCATTGTAGTAGTTAGTTTGCTCTTTTCTTTAATCAGAAAGCCAGATTTTTCTTTAGATCTATGCGGTGAACTCAATAACCCATGGAACCATAAACCCGTCTGACTCTCCTAACTTGAACCGAAGTAGTTGGTCTGAGTTTTATTGTATATAGTTAGAGAATGTACTTATAATTTAATCGTTTAGTGATTAGGTGACTCTAATCAGATTAGGACGATATTTTTGCATGTATAATTTAAACAGTGTTTATGCCCCCCTAATAATGTCCTTATTGTTTCAGGGTCCAATTTGGTGAGCTCAATAGTTTGGAAGCTCAGTTCATTTTATTTTAATTTTGTAAGACAAATAACTTGAACATCATACAAAGCCGAAGCCCTTTTTATTTTGAGATATTATATATAGCCGTTGATTATTCGATAATCGCATGCATGAAACACCCAGATTTAGCCACCTGGAGCATATCTCCATGGGGCTAACTAAGCAGCAACCTTGTAGTCAGTCATCCGCATATAGAAGCCATGTTTCTTGTAGTTATTATACATCCTCAAATTCAGCCACTTCCCTGCCTTGTATTCGGGGTACTTGGCCGGGCTTTGTTCATCAACCAACTCATCCAACGGCTTCATGGTTACATCATGAGAGGGGTGAAAAAATATAGGGATGGAATACCTTTCTGTTTCTGCCTTCACCTCGGCCCGATGCTCAACACTTTCGTAAAGGTCATTGCTCCATACCTGCCAAAAAAATCCAACCAGGCCCCACTAAGTTAGAAAATAGTCGTATCCACACAAAGTCGTAATTGTTTGTATGATACCTGAAGAACATCGCCAACATTGATGACAAAGGAATCCGGGACAGGCTTGACACGAACCCATGCTCCGTCTGATTTTCGAAGCACATCGAGGCCTTCGACATCTTCTTGAGCGAGGACGGTTAGAGCACTGGGGTCCTTGTGTCCACCGGTGCCAAGAACAAGCTCCGGTTTGGGACATGGAGGGTAGTAATTGAGTCGGGCAAAGCTTGCTTGATTCTCAAAGTACCCATGCAGCCTCTTTTGGGGTAAGCCTAAGCTGAGGCTGACAAGTTCCAACAAATTGAAGAATAGCTTCTCACATGCTCGACCATATTCTTCGCATGTCTCCCTGATCTCAACAAACCACAAAATCTGAATTAGTTTTTATACAAGAATTATATATGTATCATGAACTGTGATATTTTGTCGTGACAATTACATGTCAGACTGTCAATATGAATTATACATCATCGTTAGTGTACTTTTACCTGAACTCCGGTAGGTTCTCGGGCCATGGAGTGAACCATGGAACAATTTCAGGGTCATCAAGTTCATGGGAAGCCGGCATTAGCATCCCATCATTAACATAAAAATCATAAACCTCTTTCCAGTCCTTGAAGTCTTTGCTATGCTCATCGTTATGAAACCCAGCCGTGTTATGGTCCGCTCTGCTCACTTTCTTCTTCTCCTCCACCGGCAATGCGAAAAATTCCCGTGCCACCTCCATGATTCTTCTCCGGATGCCCAAAGGCACGCCATGGTTGATCACGGTGAAGAACCCCCAAGTCCTGCAAGCCTCACCTATCTTAGCAGCAAGATCTTCCACTGCCTTATTAGGATCAGATGATAACCCTTCCCTGTTCGTTATTGGAGAGAGATCGATCAATGGGATTCCTTCACCTTCAGTGATGACATGTTTGGGCCTGTGTTCTTCTGAAAGGATGCATGACGGGTTGACTTCTCCCATGGTATATGTTGATGGTTTATGGGTTTGGATCGTCAAGCATTGGTGCAATGGCTGTGTATATATAGTTGCATAGGGGGGATGGGGGCTTCATTTGCTTGCAATATGGCCCTATATCTGAACGTATTTCCTTTCTATACCATATATTTTATTGTGATTTTTAGTCACCAATGCTTGACTAGTATAGTATTTTGTGTCGTTAGGGTTTAATTAATCGCGAGACTCGAACTAGTATAGTATTTTGACTAAATGCATGGATGAGATGGTGGTACTAATTTTGTCATGCATGCTGACTCATCTTTTTTACTTTTTTTTTAATCCATAAAGACAAATGATAAGTTTACTTAAAATCAGACACCGTAAACACAGAAAATCATCCCGAGGGGTGGAGCTATTCATAGGCCTGCGATGGCTTGGCTCGAAAATCATCCTGAGGGGCAGAGCTATTCATAGGCCTGCGATGGCTTGGCTTCCCCCCCCCCCCCACCACCATCTTCTCACCTCTTTGAATGTATAAATAGTATAGTATAGATTGCATAGAAAATCACATAGTTTTAAGCTTGTGGCCCCCCTAAATGTTAAACTCTACCTCCGCCACTGGGTGTGATGTTATTGTTGTTTCGTTATACCACATTAACATGTTGTTCACCTAATAAAAGGAAAAAGGTAATGAAGGAGTTTTCGATAATAATCTATATAATTTACTTCGCTAAGGGTGGAGTAAGTAATATCAAAGAATTGAGCTTAGTGAGCTAAATACGATCAAATGATAATACGATTCGAACTCAATTACTTGAGAATGAACGTTAAGTTTCATCCATACACTCAGATGATAATCGATTCAAACTCAATACAAAAATTAATCATAATGTTGTTTACCCTTTTGTTATTAGATCTCTTAACTTAATTACGTTGTTAACTATCTTTTTACCTATGGTTACTGGGTCACCATGCTATAGCAAGCACATACGTCAGCTAAATAGTTTTATGGATCCAATGAAATTTCCTGGCAATGGTTATGATGTGGAAAACGGAGAAGAAACAAAACGTTGGTGTAGCCATTCTTGTCCGTTTCTTAACAATTTTTGTTTTATTTTACAGAAAAGTAAAAACTAAGACCAAGACTAAAACCTAAAGAGCCTGCAATCGCGATCACATTCACAAATTTCCAATTTCAGTAGTACTTTTCTACACGATTAGTTTAATTGTCAACAATTTCCCGGAAAAAGACTTTAAAAAATATATATAATCTTTTTTTTCGGTTGATGATGGAAAAAGACTTAAACAACATATTAATATAATAAGTACCCTTCTATTAAGGGATTCCTTACAAATTTTTTTTAACGATCTAAATTGACTATTTTTCAAGTCTTCATTCATAGATCATCCTTACAAAAACTCATACAAATTGAAAATCATTAAGCCATCAAATTGGGACCAACAAAATAGATGAACACGATGCTTCAAGAAAATAATATAATAATAACAAATTAATTGAGTGATCAAATGGTTTCCGATTCAAGTGATCGTCTTGCATAGATGATATTTGATGTAATATCTAAAAACTAGACAGTTCAAATAATTGAAATGCAATGCATGGTTAGCTCTATAAAGGTATCCTAAAATAAGTTGACACTCTGTTAATATAATATCTCATTGCCTGCTCATATGATATATATATATATATATATAGACGGTTTTAGTTTATCAATTCATTATCCGCTACTAAGATTCAACCCCCCTCCCCCAGCTCTATCTCCTTCATCAACACAATCAAACCCATCAACCCTATCAAACCCACCAACCCTAAATCCCCCCCGCTTCCTCCCATCCCCAGCCTCAACCGAACCCATCCCCGTCCCTTGCCCCCAAGACCCAGACCCATCCTATTCTCCAGCCCCCAATTCCCACGCAAGCCTGCAAGAAGAGAGAGAGACGCTTCCTCCCATCCCCAGCCGAAACCGAAACCCATCCCCGTCCCTTGCCCCCAAGACCCAGACCCATCCCATTCTCCAGCCCCCAATTCCCACGCAAGCCTGCAAGAAGAGAGAAAGAGAGAGAGAGAGAGAGAGAGAGAGAGAGAGAGAGAGACGCTTCCTCCCATCCGCAGCCGAAACCGAAACCCATCCCCGTCCCTTGCCCCCAAGACCTAGACCCATCCCATTCTCCAGCCCCCAATTCCCACGCAAGCCTGCAAGAATAGAGAGAGAGAGCCTGCAAAAAGAGAGAGAGAGAGAGAGAGAGAGAAAGAAAATTTCAATTTTATGTCTTTCATTTTATTTTTCATTTTTATTTATTTTTAATGTACAAAATGACCATTTTGCCCTCATTTTTAACGGCAAATTGAATGAAATGTTGCGGATTTAGACGGCAGGGGGAAATTGGTTGAAAAAAAAAGTTCATATTCTTAATTTTCTGAAAAAAAAGGATAGGGAGCTAATTGAAAGCGAAGTACAAGTTCAGGGGGTAAATCACTAGTATATCCTATATTTTATTGTGATTTTTAGTCCCCAATGCTTGACTAGTATAGTATTTTGGGTCATTAGGGTTTAATTAATCGCGAGACTCGAACTAGTATAGTATTTTGATTAAATGCATGGATGAGATGGTGGTACGAATTTTGTCATGCCTGCTGACTCATCTTTTTAACTTTTTATAAAAAAAAATCCATAAAGACAAATGATAAGTTCTCTTAAAATCAGACATCGTAAACACAAAAAATCATCCCAATTTAAGCAAACTGTATGATCAGGGTTGGAGCTATTCATAGGCCTGAGATGGCCTGGGCCCCCCACCATCTTCTCACCTCTTTGAATGTATAAAGAGTATAGTATAAATTGCACAAAAAATTCCATAGTTTTAAGCTTGTGCCCCCCCTAAATATTAAACTCTACCTCCGCCACTGCGTGTGACGTTATTGTCATTTCGTTATACCACATTAACATGTTGTTCACCTAATAAAAGGAAAAAGGTAATGAAGGAGTTTTCGATAATAGTCTATATAATTACTTCGCTAAGGGCGGAGTAAGTAATATCAAAGAATTGAGCTTAGTGAGCTAAACACGATCAAATGATAATACGTTTCGAACTCAATTACTTGAGAATGAATGTTAAGTTTCATCCATACACTCAGATGATAATCAATTCAAACTCAATACAAAATTAATCATAATGTTGTTTACCCTTTGTTAGTAGATCTCTTAACTTAATTACGTTGTTAACTATCTTTTTACCTATGGTTACTGGATCACCATGCTATGGTAAGCACATAAAAGGGCGGAACCAGGATATTTTCTAAGGGGGTGCTAATTTTTTTTTTTATGGCCTGTCTGTCTGGCTTCTTGTCGTGGGCTGAGACAAAAACAGCTGCTGTGTGTGGGATATTTGTGGGCTGATATTTAATTATAGTATATTTTATTCATACATTCTAGCCTAAATGAAAAGTCAGCACTGGGCTGCAGCACAACTGAGCCCCTTCGTAGTTCCCACATACGTCAGTCAAATAGTTTTATGGATCCAATTAAATTTCCTGGCAATGGTTGATGTAGAAAACGGAGAAGAAACAAAAAGTAGGTGTAATCATAGTTGTCCGTTTCTTAACAATTTTTGTTTTATTTTACAGAAAAGTAAAAACTAAGACCAAGACTAAAAACTACAGGAGCCTCCAATCGCAATCACATTCACAAATTTCCAATTTCAGTAGTATTTTTCTACACAATTAGTTTAATTGTCTACAATTTCCAGGAAAAAGACTTAAAAGAGTTCTATTTTTTTAGTCTGTGGAAAAAATATATATAATATTTTTTTTTCGGTTGATGATGGAAAAAGACTTAAACAACATATTAATATAATAAGTACCCTTCTATTAAGGGATCCCTTACAAAAAAAAATTAACGATCTAAACCGACCATTTTTCAAGTCTTCATTCATAGATCATTCTTACAAAAACTCATGCAAATTGAAAATCATTAAGCCATCAAGTTGGGACCAACAAAATAGATGAACACGATGCTTCAAGAAAATAATATAATAATAACCATTTAATTGAGTGGTCAAATGGCTTCTGATTCAAGTGATTGTTTTGCATAGATGATATTTGATGTAATATCTAAAAACCAGACGGTTCAAATAATTGAAATACAATGCATAGTGGGCCCTACAAAAATATCCCTAAAATAAGTTGACAGTCTATGTTAATATAATATCTCATTGCCTGCTCATATGATATATATACAGACGGTTTAGTTTATCTATTCATCATCCACATTTTCGTTTTAGTTTTATCTAATGAACCACGTTTTGTGTTTGTGCACATTTAAGATGATGAAACAACTTTTGATGTGGATTATTTTTTCAAGGATATCTATTGAATGATCACCTAATATATAAATGGTTCCAATCGTTGAAATATATTATTTATGTGATATCATAGAAAAATGTGTACACTTTTTTTACAATAAGAACATCCTTAACATAGAAAAATCATTAATATTCTATATATTCTCTTAAAAATGTTGCATGTGATTATATGAGTAAACATTAGTTTTTTTATGAATTGAAAATACACTTGAACTTTTTAGTTATTGTACAAGATCAAAATTAAAACAAAATAGCTAACAAATTAAAATAATGAAATTACTAATCATTAAATTTGACAACAATTCAATTTCATCCTTTATCGATATGGATTGACAAGTTAATTTCGATAATCTAGATACAATCCGAATCCGATAATGCCATTATAAATTAATTTAAATTTGGATTAAGCCGATGAGATCCGTTTACAAATCTAGTTTTCATTGTGGGTTTGGTGTGAGCTGCAAATCTCTTATCAGTAGGGCTTTGATGCTCCGCTCCGGAAGACTCTAATATGGGCTTTAAGAATTTGTATTTCCTCTTGGGCCAATGGGTGGGCTAATTAATTAATTTTTGAAGCATCTGTAGATGGTATTCAACAAGAATTATATTTTAAAAAAAATGGTGAAATTTTATCCTTTTTGGATTAAATGAAAACTTTACCAAGCTCAATTAAGGTGAGTTTGGAAGGGAGAAATAAAATTGGAAATTGGAAAAAAATTAGAATTTCTAAAACGACATAGACTAATTCCCGTGTTGGGATAAAAAACAAATATATTTAGAATTTTCACATGTAAAAAAAGGATGCTGATTTTCCCATTTCCCTTTTGTCAACTTACACTTTCTTTTATTTATTTTTTAATACTTTTGATTATAACATACAAGTGAGTGTAAGTGCACAAAAAAGAAGTGAGAAAATTAGCTATAAAAAAACATGAAATTTGGAGTTCATAAATTTCAATTTTAAATTCTATCTAAATAGTTGTAATTTCTAAAATCTCAAGAGAGGTCGAGTTTTAAAATATGTAAATTTCGTGTTTAAATCCATTAGGCAATTTTTTTTTTTAATACAAATTTTAGAACATTAATTTATAGTATTTTAAATTTCATTGTTTGTGAATTCGTTAGTATTTTTAAATTTTTTCATCCAAACACATGACTAGATAATAAATACATTTCTATATTTTAATGTGTGAAAATTAGAAAGTTGAGCATTTTCATCCCTTTATTTATGTGATGTCATTGTCGCTCGAAAATGGAGGATTCGTTCCTTACATCAGACGAAACGAACAATTGAGATTAAAAATAAATATTTTGTATTGTTAAAGCCAATCACAGTAATTATGTAGAACCTAAACTAAACACCAGAAAGGAACAGCAAAGATCCTGTAGCCAAACAAAGCCCCAAAGAGTCAGTCAGTCGTGAGAGTTCTCGCAAGTCTCAGACAAGTTAGGTTGCTTCCAGACTAAAAGACGCCGTGGTAGCGCACGTTTTTATCATGCGCACTCCTCCTCTTACCTCTCTTCGTTAGTCCACTGTCCATGGCTCCATTGAAGACCGATTCTCCCATCTCTCGTCGCATCGTACGTTCCTTCTTGGATTTCCTCAACTCAGGTCTCTCTCTCTGTCTCTGTCTCTCTGTCTTTATGTAATTGTTAAATGTGATTATATAGTGAAATTGTATTTAGGGTTTGAAGCTGCTTCATAGTTTTTTGTTTTCTTTTTGTGGTGATATGAAAATTGCATTGATTGTTTCATTATTTTGGATTTTGAATGCCTCATGTTTTGATGCACTTTTATACTTAAAGCTGTATACTTAACATTCTTTTAGGCTGCATGTTCAGCTCTCTGCCTCTCTCTTGAATATCTCTTTTTGATTCAATACCATTAATTTTCTTGTTTGTTTGTTTTTCTTTGGGATCAGTTTAATGTGCTTGTTGATTATGCTTTTTTAATTACTATTATGGGTTGTTTCCTTTGGGGCAGTTGAACCAGCTTCTGGTGTTGATCTTGAAAGCCTCGAGGTTGCAAAGGAATGCTTGCAGGAGACTTTTAAGCTTAATACACCTGCTACTGACGATTGGATCAAACCCGTTTCGTTGGTTGATATTTTTAGTTCACTGGAGTTGAACAAGCTTCAGGAGAATAATTCTGATCATGGTTATGGATCGTGCTCAGTTGATGCTCCTAGTTCATCAGCCGCTCAGGGTTCTGCTGATGCCAATCTTTCAAAGGCATCAAAATCTCTGGTGTTTGGCTGTTATCTTCTTCATTATTTTAAATAATTATTATGTAAATCATCATGTGGGTGTAATGCATTGAATATATTAATTTTGAATTTATCTGTAAGTTAATATGGAGAATGAAAATGTCAGCTTGCTAACAGTCAGATATTGGGATTTGGGTTTAATAGATGAATGGGAGCTGTGGGCTGGTAGGCCTTGTCCTTTGTTTCAAGGGAAGGAAATGAGGATGTAAAGGGATGCCTAGTGTTGGACTACTAGTATGTGATCAGGAAAATGGAAGAAAAGGAAGGAAAAGGATCTAGTTGGGGTTTTTCATCTTTTGACTATGCGATTTAAGGTTATAAAAGCGCAAGAAAGTGAATATTTAGAGACATAAATGGAATACGCTCTAAATATCAGGACTGATATAGTGACTAATATTATAATTTCAATGTAGCTAACGGTCGGATCTTGGGTGTATATGTTGGTTATAATTAAGTTGGAAGCTATCTCATAGCAGTAGGAAAAGAAGAGGAATATGTGACTAGATGAGGAGAAGCGAATACGAGATTTCTTTAGTACGAACTTTGTATTATTTGGTTGTTTCATTGTGGTGTTAATTCTTGAATGGACTTATGTGATTGTATTAGGTTTGGTTTTTAATAAAAGATTGGAAATCAGATTAATTCACAAAACCACTGTTCTTTCCTGATTTGAGAACATGTCCTTTTATATTCTTCTTAATGCTTTTGTTTATTTTCATTCTCTTTAAAATCATTAATTGAACTATGCTTTATAGTTGCATGAACATGGATATTTCTTAATAATGCTTTTACTACAAGATTGGATTTTTAGTATTGAGTTTGACTCTGTCTCGTGTTACACTTTAATCAGGGTGAAGATTTGACAAGTAAAGACCATGCATTAGGTATTATGTTTTCAGTATCGTTGTTTTTTTCTCTAATTGTAGTTCATACTTTCCTTTACATGTGTCGTTGCCTTGTTGGAGCATTTATCGAGTGTGGCTAATTTGCTTCCACTTTTGTACATGAATCTTGTCATTGGGTGCTTTTCCTTGAAGGGAACATTATCTGTTGCATCAACAATTATTTATATCATCTTTAGGGATTGAATCAGTGTTTTTCAAAGAGTTTTTGAGCTGCGCCTCAAGGCATGCATATGGGCAAGGTGTTTGTGAATTGCTTGAGGGGTAGGGTTGTTTAGCTCTTTTCATGGAAGGTGTATGCGTTGATTATTAGGTGGTGTTAGGCGCGTGCTCAGTTGCAGAGGCAGCATAAATGGAGGCTGAGGGGTTAGTGAAGAAGAAGACAATTTGTTGTGTCTTAATTTTTTGGATAGTTTTAGACAAAACAATGTCGTTTTGTCATGCATTGGCATCCTTTCAATGAAATGGTTTTTTTTCATTCAAGGCTAGCTTTTAAAATTCAAGGCACAATATTTTGTCTAATTAAAGCTTCTTCCTCTCCAACTCAATAGAACCCAGCCCCTAATTGAGTTTTCTAAACCTTAATTCTTCTCCCAAAAGATGCGAACTAGCCTCCCTTTCTACTTCACTCCATCTGCATACCTCACTCTCTATTTCTCTTTTCTACTCTGAAGAAGGCTAGCTCAGCTCGTAAGTAGCTCTCTTCTATCTTTTCCCATGTTTTTGTGTGTATATGGTTCTCCTAGCCTCAATCCTATATCGAATCCTTAGTAGCTATACCGAGGGTGCTGTTTTGTGCTCTTTATTGATAAACGACCCAATATTTTCATTCTTTGTTTTGATTTTTGTTTTAACTTTATATATTTTGATTAAAAAAATTCATGTCCCAAAAGGTTTATGTCTCAACACTACAGGGCTTATGCCTCGCCTTGCGAGACCAAAAACACCTAGCCTCAATGAATTGGATTGTAGTTATGTTCTAATCGCTGTTAACATTGTTATTTTATAAATTAAAATGTCCTGGTAAGAGGATGATGCCAAACATGATGATTATTAAGTTGTTTTAGAAGGATCTTTCTCGAAAGAAACAAAAAATAGTCTAATTAGATTTGAACTTTGTTGATCTATTCATTTAATGTGCACATGAATCTCATATTATAAATGGAATTGCATTGGCAGTATGAAATGAAAGTTTTTGCAGTTTAGAGTTCTTTCTGCATTTTAATAATTGAGTATATGTGCATAATAAATTTGCATTTGATGATCGTGTTATTGGCAGGGGAGTCCAAAGATGCACTCTTTGGGCAATTCTTTTCTGCCCTTGAGAGAAGTCTCTATTTTAAGACCTTGCCTGATGGTAATGATGACCCAGTCAGATTAGACAAAGCAACTAATTTATTCCATGATGCTTTAGCTGTATGCTCTCTCTCTCTCTCTCTCTCTCTCTCTCTCTTCCCCCCTCCCTTTTTTCTTTGGGTTACATGTGAATTCCATAAAAATTGTATCTTTATAGTTGCATGATTTTTTTCCACTATAGAAAACTACTTATGTTAAAATGAAAGAAAATCTACATGAAGGATGAATAAGATGTCCATCAAAATAATTCCTAGAAATTTATCCTCCTCATCCTCATAATTTTATTAATGTTTCTTAAATTTGGTTTGCTGATGAATTATCCTCTAGGCTTATCTAGCATCTTTAAAGAGTGTCATGCTATGCAGCTTAGGTACATGCTAATTTGCTGAATTCAGATATTTGAAACATATCAGATTAGAGTTAATGTTCTCTTTTGTGATTGAGAGGATTTTAATAGAATGCAAGGTCCCATTATAATAGCAGATTAAACTGTATATCAGAAGTGAATTATGAAACTGGGTAAGGGAAACCAACTATACACTTAATTGTAAAGATAAATTTATTGGTGTGGCCCCATACATCAGATCAGGGTATTGTAATTCCCAATGATTCTGTAGTTGTGAGATTTGATAATGTAACCACCATTTATACATGAGGCAATGTGTGTGGTGCACACTCTTGATGTGTAGCATCCAGGATTTGCGATTCTTGGGGAAAGCTAAGAGTTCAGGATTGGGAGTGATGTGAAGGGATTGGAGAACTGATTCTCTCGAAGTTTAACATCAATCCAAATGGTTTTAAACTTCCAGCTACACAAACTATTGTGTTAGACATTATCCATTTTCTTTTCTGGTTTTAGTTCGTGACCCTTGTTATATTTACATTTGAATTATTGCTTCCGTTTTGGAACTTTTGTTGCTTGATCTTCATTGTGATTAATATTGTACTCCCCAGGAGTTTAACCCCAAGATTGTGCTTAAATGGAATGTTCTTGCTACTGTTTACCTTTAAGAGTCTTCTTAATAAGAAGAAAATCATTTGCTGCTTCAGGAGATGGAAAGATCTGGATGCGAGGAATTCAGTCCTAGAAATCTGGCAGAGACCTTGAAATCACAAGGTATTTAAAGCTCATATGGCTTTGGTTGGGTTGTTAGTATGTCACTTTTGAACTAACTTTGCATTGTCAAATTGAGGAAATGTGGTTTAAAGCCCATTCATTTTGGTTTTCTTGGTGTTTGCTCCTGATGAACTCTGTGTCCATCTTGTTTTGTATTTCTTTTTTCTTTTCCATGAAATTCTTGTTTCTTATCAGAAAGCCAATTCATTTCTATCTCTCCGTGAGTTCTCTCACTCACCGTCCGGTTATACATGACAATATATTTTTTCTATATCCTTGGAAATGAAAAAATGCATCAAAGGCATTGGTAAATATCTGCATCTTACCTTATGCTTCATTAAATATGTCACTCTACATGGAGTATCAACATTCTGTGCAGAGGGTAATTCTGTTATGTGATTTTCATTTTGTTAGGTAATAAGGCCATGCAATCAACGCTGTACCCCAAGGCAATTGAGTTGTATGACTGTGCCATTGCACTTTGTGAAAGTAATGCTGTTTACTACTGTAACAGGTGCACTACCAACTTGTGCTTACATTTTTGGTACTAGGAATTATTCAATTACAGTTTTAGTCTTCTACCTTTTCTCAGTTTTCCCAGAAGGAATGACACAGAAAGATATCTGTTGTGAATTAATATTTATGTTAAAACAACAACTTGCTACATCAGAAAATTCTCAGCATTTTCAGATTATTTGATTGTAGGAAATGGTAGTTTAACATGTTAATTTTCATAGTGAACAGTGAGAAAATAATGTGACATATATCCTTCACATATTTCAATTGTCCAAAAGAAGATATAAAGTAATGTGGATTGTCAAAGAAGGAAAACAATTATTGTTTTCTCAAAGACAATATGGATAAACTATTCTTCAAATGTTTGATGTCAAGTTAGTATTATTTTAGCAAGCACTCTGGTAAAATTTTGATTCATTTTGTCTAGTTGCAGCAAATTGCCACCCTTGTTGTTTTTTGAAACTGGAAATTTTAATTGATATATATGAGGTACATTCAGGGCAGCGGCTTACACTCAGATGCACAAATATACTGAAGCAATCAGAGATTGCCTTAAATCCATTGAAATTGACCCCAATTATAGCAAGGCATACAGTCGTCTGGGATTAGCTTATTATGCACAAGGGAACTACAGTGATGCTATTGAGAAAGGATTCAAGAAAGGTTAGTAATAGAATCTTTTTAAAGTACCTATGCCAATGCCAAGCTAACATAGGCTACAAAAAATGGGGAAGCAGATTTATAGAAAGGTAGTATTTAACATTTCATAATTGGGGGTTTTAATCCTTCAGCATTGCAATTGGATCCGGGCAATGAAGCTGTCAAAGAAAATATACGGGTTGGTTCTTGTGTGCCTTCTTCTTTTCTTTATTTCTTATGACTACTTCTTTGATCACTTTGTTATTTGAACCCAATAGGTGGCTGTTCAGAAATTGAGAGAGGAACAACAACGAGCAGAATCTGGTCAGGTAATACATTGATATTACGGAAAAAGTGCCCGTCTACTAGAAGACAGGTCCACAATACTCTGCTGGGGGTGACACCAGTTAGCATGCTTTTCGCTGTTTGACTAATTTCTTTCTCTACGTTTCCCTTTCATCTCTACTGTTTTAACTTTTAAGAAATAGAAGGCGAGGCGACCTTAAGTAGCATGATACTTTTCTTGAGGGAGAAGGATATGATTTGTTGACAAGTATAATTTGTCACTTTTATGTAATATTTTTCTTTTTCCCTCATCTTATACAGAACACAAGTTCGTTTAGTAGTAGCAGTGCTTCAGAACACCGCAACCAGTCTACAGGAGGGTCGAGAAGCCATGCTGCACCTCCTCCGTTCAGTTCTATGCCATTTAATACAGGTGCTCTTCCTGCTGAATTTGCAAATATGTTTATGAACATGGCTGCAAATGCGTACCAAGGACAACATTCTCCAGATAACCAAGGAGATGATAGCAGTACCGAGGGATTCGATGAACCGGGAATAAGGATTGGGGGTAACATCAATTTCAATTTCGGAGAACAAATGCCGGAGGAACTAAGCGGAGCTTTGAGATCAGTGATGGAAATGTTTTCCGGAACAACAGCATCTCAGGGAAATTCACAAGATACTACAAATGAAAGACCAAGGCCAAACTAAACAATCGGAACATGTTGGAACTGTATAAATAGTCTCAACACCTTTTTGTATCATTGCTATGGTTTATGTTTCTTTTATAGAAAATTTCTTTTGACTTTCTCCATCTTCAGAATGTTTAGACGGCATCATAACCTTGACAAATGATGACTAAAAGGGTAGTTTGTTAAATTCACATGCTTCGTAAAATCCCCATCCATTTGCCGACAATGACTATTTTGGAAAGGTCACAAATAAGTCTTTTGTGGTAAGTTGGAAGTACTACAAAATTTAGATACATAAGTTAGGAGTATTGTGTTTTTCTAAAGTGCTACAAAGTGCGAGATAATGAATGTTGATCATTGATGCATTATATACATTAATGCGTTATGCTACATGCATCAACGGTCAGTAATTAATTAAGAATCACTTACATACACATGAATTAGGAATCACTTACATGCACATGAATAAACGGCTATGAAACCTTAGCAACCTTTTCTAAATTAATGAGTGACAAGATTGGTCCACCTTCTAATTTGGTGGCCTAGCATCACCATCCTGGTCCTTATCCTCATCTTTCATGTCGTGCCACGTGGTACCAACTATGTATATAACCCACAAAAATCAATCACTCAAATCAAGTCTAACAACTTTTTGGATTTATTTGATAGTAAAACTGAAGACAAAAAGAGTCTAAATCAATCCATTTGGGCCGCAAGCACCATATCCACCGTTGTTCAATACCCACATCGTACGGCCCATATGAGCCCGATTCCACGCCTTTAATTTTATTATTAAAATAAATAAATAAACTCCAAAACTCAAACCACTTCAGACTCTCAGTCTTTCTGTCAGTCTGAGACTCCAAGTTCCTTCTTCTCGATCTCTCCGCTCGGCTTTTTGCTCACCGTCCTTCTCTCTCTCTCTCTCTCTCTCTCTCTCTCTCTCTCTCTCTCTCTTTCTGCTATTAAACGCTACGTTTCAATCTCATTACTCCCCATGACATTTTGCTAGCCTTTTGCTTCTGATTCATTGCTTGCATTCTCGCAATGCTGATGAGCTCAAGTTGAATTCGTTTTCGTTTTCGGCTTCGGTGCTTTGGCTTCAACAACAAGGTACCCAAACACACAATCAGCATCAATCTATTTTCTGAAATTCGTTTGATTTTGAATTACAATGTGCATTTTTTAAAAAAGAAATTTGAAAGCCATTTTTGTTGTACTTGCTCTGTTTTCATGATTGCTTGAACATAGATAAAAGAGAGATTTATGAAAGTGAAGAATGAAAAATAACTGGGAGCTCAATTTTAAAGTCTGAAGTAATTGAATTAATCAACAATAAAATAACATGCATCAGCTGGTTGATTGGGTAGCTGCAAAACCCTTATGCTAGCTAGCTCCTTGGGCATTTTGACAAGAAGTTTGCTCTGTTTTCAGATATTAAAGAATTCTTTTGTATTACCATTTCTTTCTTATTTCTAGTTTCTATTGTAAATTGGTGACAAATGTCTAAAACAGTAAAAAATTATCCTCCACAGTTATTCTTAAGGAGGAAGAAGTGCTAGCTACCACTATATAGATTTATAGACAGTACTTAATTAATTATTATTTTGTATGAGTAAGAGACATAACTTCAGATTCTGAAATTTGCAATTGATTGGATATTGTTCCATTTTCAGGATTGAATTTAGTACATTCTTCTGGGAATATACAGCCTTTGAAAGATGGGTCTCTACCTTGTTGGTGCCCTTGTTCCTCTTGTACTAACTCTTATACTTCATAAATCTAAGAAAGCAACGAAACGGGGTTTGCCTGTTAATGTTGGTGGGGAACCTGGGTTTACAATCCGAAACCGTCGGTTTACTTCCCCAGTGGAAACATTATGGGAAGGTATTTCCACTCTTGCTGAACTTTTCGAGCAGTCATCCAAGCGGTTCCAAGATAGACGCTTTCTTGGAACCCGGGCATTGATTTCAAGGGAGGTTGAAGTATCAAAGGATGGAAGATCCTTTGAGAAGCTTCATTTGGGAGACTATGAATGGCTAACCTACGGGAAAGCATTTGAAGTCGTGTGCAACTTTGCTTCCGGTTTAGCTCAACTTGGGCATAAAAAGGAAGAACGAGTAGCAATCTTTGCTGACACAAGAGAAGAGTGGTTTATTGCATTGCAGGTGTGTATCTTACGTGGTCTTTGTACATAAAAATTTAATCCTTCTTTTGACATTTCATGATAATTTTTCTAGCTTACCTTAAACTTCTAGCGATCTTCATGTTGTTGCATGTATGATGTGATTTTTATTCATCTATTCTGTCACTAAACTAGAGTTTTAAACAGCAGTGTTTGTGAGCAATGATAAATCAATTGAGTTTCATGTTTGCATGAATGCTATGTGTTTTGGGTAGTCTAGTCCCAGTATAACAAAGACACAAATTGCTGATTCCTTAATATGTTTTCTTATATCAGGGTTGTTTTAGGCGCAATGTCACTGTTGTTACCATATATGCGTCTCTTGGGGAGGAGGCTCTATGTCACTCATTAAATGAGGTTCTCTCTCTCTCTCTCTCTCTCATAGACTTGCTCACATTCCTGTTGTTTCGCACAGTATGCTACTATTGCAGAATAGGTTCCTTTCTGTACATTTTTTTTTGTTGATTAGAGTTCATCTATGTTCATTTGTCTTTAAAAAAAACTATAAACAAGGTAGTAAACTCAAGAAATTTGTTTCCAATTTTATATGTTGTGACTTTTGTGTAACTCATCCAAAATGTTGCAACCTAGTCCGTTTGGATGAAGGAATTGAAAATTGCATAGAATTCTTAAATGACGGAATTTAGATCTCCATCGTTTAAGTTTCTGGCAATTAATAATTTATGTGTTTGGATTTATGTATGTCGAATTTTGTAAATGACAGAAATTACAGTGAAAAATGAATTCATGTTCAATAGAAATTGCGAAATGACGCCCCAATTTCCACAATTTTTTCTGCGTGTCATTTAATAAGTTCCATGCTTAAGTTGCCAAACAATGGAAATATCAATTTCTCCTCTTCAATTCCCGAATTTTATCTAAATCCTGAGTTATTTTCGTCCTTCCAAACGGAGGGTGAAGGGAGATGCATTTGAGATGTTACGTTTCTTTCTCTTCAAATAAAAGAAAAAGAAGGAAAAAAAAAATTCCTTGTGATGTTGATATGTTAGTACTAGATTAGGATTAATGTTTATCATTTGTCCTCACAGTGTTTGTTCTGAGTGCATAACCAGCATTGTTTTCATTTTATATTTCCAGACAGAAGTTACAACTGTGATATGTGGGTACAAAGAACTGAAGAAACTGCTAGATATAAGTGGACAACTAGACACAGTGAAGCGCATCATATGTATGGATGATGAGATCCCATCTAGTGCCTCATCTGTTGAAAGTAGATGGAGAATCACTTCATTCGATGTTGTTGAGAGACTTGGGCGAGAAAGCCCTGTTGAACCTGATCTACCTCTTCCTGCAGATGTTGCGGTCATTATGTATACAAGTGGAAGTACTGGGTTACCCAAGGTTTAAAGCCTCTATTATATCTTCTTGTTATTTTACATGATAGTCATTCTAATTGGTTTTTTATTGTTGATTGTTTTTGAAGCTTTGTGTGACATTTGTATCAATATTGTTATTTTTTTCCTTTCACCTTCACATTATCGACTGTTGATCTTTAATGAGTTTTATGCTTAAAATTACACTTGAAAAGTGCTTTTGTTACACCGTTAAAGTTTTCAAAAGACACAGATGCTTGATAGTGACATTTTTTATGGGCAGTTTGACATTGAACTCAGGAAAAAAGACATTTATGTCTTTAACCTGACCTAGTTACATAAATCTATGAACTCAAACAAATGCCCATCAATCACATGGATGATTTTAAATTTTTTTTCAAGAAACAAGTGATCCCTTTTCTTGATGCTGGTATATCTGAGACATATTCTTCTAGTTCCATCAGATAAGCTAATCTTAGTCTTGAATCTTGTTGGAGAAAATGCATTCTCCTAGTTTTTATGAGTATGAAACTGCTGCAGTATTATAAATGTCACTAGTTTACTGCTACTATACTCTTTCATTTTCATTTGATAAATATCCCATTATTAATATACCATCTTGAAATTAAAAATAGGAGACAATAATGAAAGTCTCTTTGTTGCATCCACATTTTCCGAACAAAAATATTGTATATGTATCAATATGTATGGAAATATTTAGCTCATGGGATTGCTGTTTGCTTATATGAAATACCTTGCATGGATGTATGGAGTTAGGGTACAATGGGTGGGGAATATGATATGGGTTGGGTTCACTTAAAGTTCTTCCTTTGGATGGGTACATTGTGGGTGATTGTGATTTATGACGAATGATCATATATGTTCGATTTATGTTATATGTGTAAACAGAATGAGCACTTGTTGCGTCACATTTCTCTACATCGTCTACTTTCCTTCAGATATATGGCGATTTTTGTTTTCTACTTTATTCTGTTCCCTTTCTTTTTTATTTGTTTTGGGGTGGCATCTAATGCAAGTATAGTCATTTATCTTTCCAAATGTATTAAAAAGTTAGTCAACGAACACATTATTCACCTCCACCTTCCACTTTGTACAGGGTGTAATGATGACACATGCTAATGTGTTAGCTGTAGCTTCTGCTGTCATGACTATTGTTCCTGGCCTTGGAAGCAAGGATGTTTATCTGGCATACCTTCCCCTTGCTCATATCCTTGAATTAGCAGCTGAGGTATGGGGAATATGTAAGCTGGCTATATTGCATGGCTACAGTAATTCAATGAGCATTTTTTTATATTTATGATTCTTATCTTGTTATGTTCTTATATCTCTGTGCTACTTGATTTAACAAGTTTTATTATCTGTATTGAAGAATGTCATGGTTGCTGTGGGAAGTGCCATAGGGTATGGATCTCCATTGACTCTTATTGATACTTCAAGCAAAATAAAGAAGGGAACAAAGGGGGATGCAACTGTGCTTGTGCCAACTGTATTGACAGCAGTCCCTGCAATTCTTGATCGTGTTCGAGACGGAGTGCTGAATAAGGTTTTTGAATCTTGGCAGGCTCATGATTTTTCATATTTAGATACCTATGCCTGTCCACATATAGATCATTTGTGTGTGTGTTTGTGTAAAACCTGGTTTTGAAATTACGCCAGTTTTGTCAACGTGGTATCTTCATAATGGTTCAGGTCAATGCAAAGGGTGGTCTATCCAAGAGATTGTTTCACTTGGCATATGCTCGTAGGTTGTCTGCTGTGAATGGTAGTTGGTTTGGGGCCTGGGGCCTGGAAAAGTTTCTGTGGAATTTTCTTGTGTTTAGAAAGGTCCGCGCAGTTCTAGGAGGTAGCATCCGTTTTATCCTTTCTGGTGGTGCTCCTCTTTCGGGTGATACTCAAAGATTCATCAACATTTGCATTGGGTTAGTACTTTTAGCTCCTACAGCATAACAAATTGTGAACCATGATATTGTCCTGCCTATAATTTTTAATGCTTTTTAATGCTTTTTTCTTGTGCTCTATTCTCAACATACCACATTTGTGCAATTGACAGTTCTCCAATTGGTCAAGGGTATGGTCTAACTGAAACTTGCGCTGGCGGGACATTCTCAGAGTTTGATGATACATCTGTTGCTCGTGTTGGAGCTCCGCTTCCATGCTCATTTATAAAGGTAAGAGATGACAATGGATATTTTCGTTACATGTGTATAACTGATAATTTTCTTAAAGTAATTCTTCCAAAAAGGAAGAAAGAAAGTTTTGAAATCCTAATCATGACTTGCAGTTTCTTGGAGGTGTTCATTTATCCATTTCTGTGTTGAATTATCTGTTTCAAATTCATATCTTTTAAGGAAAATGTCTTAAGAAGAGTTCTGTACGCCGTTTCCAAGGAATGAAGGTGATATTGACTTTCTAACCTTCTGTGTCCAGTTAATTGATTGGCCCGAAGGAGGATATCTAAAAACTGATTCCCCAATGCCTCGTGGAGAGATAGTCATCGGTGGTCCAAATGTTACCCTTGGTTATTTCAAAAATGAAGAAAAAACAAGAGAGTCATACAAGGTGTCTATTCGAATATTTCATTCCGATATTCTTTTGGTTGCAACTACCCACCAAAGAAAAATGTTCAATAGATCCTAACTTTGGGTTTTATTTTTTTAATTTTTGGTTTTTTTGTGAAAAGGTTGATGAGAAGGGAATGAGGTGGTTCTATACAGGTGACATCGGGCAATTTCACGCTGATGGTTGTCTTGAGATAATTGACCGTAAGAAGGATATAGTTAAACTTCAGCATGGAGAGTATGTCTCCTTAGGAAAGGTATGTGTGTTGCAAGATGAATGCAACTTTTCATCAGATTCCCCAGGAACTAATGTTTCCTTTACAGGTTGAGGCTGCTCTTTCAGTGTGCCCCTATGTTGACAATATCATGTTGCATGCTGATCCTTTTCATAGTTACTGTGTGGCTATTGTGGTGGCTTCTCGAATCACTCTGGAAGATTGGGCCGCAAAGCAAGGAATTGCTTTTAGTGATTTCTTAGACTTGTGCGTGAAAGAAGAAACCATAAAAGAAGTGCAAGCATCACTTATAAAGGTATGTATATCTTCTGGGTAAATTTCCATTACTATGAACTTAGCTTGAGTCTAGGGATTTGAATTTTGAGCTCAAATATTGCAACCACTCCCCCACAAAAAGAGAAAAAGAAAAAAGAAAAGAAAGAAATCTTTGAACTCAAGGAGTGTATGCATCTCATGAGCTCTTCTTGTCATTTATCAAGGTACAAACTCTTACCTGTAGCCAAGATCTCTGTTCAAATTTAATCACATTTGGCCTTGGCCTGCTGAACTATGATAAATTATACATATGTATTTTTAGTTTTTTGAATTTCTATTGGATTCTCTGATCTAAGCTCAATATACAGTCTTGGCCTTCCTGTCTTCTAGTTTCTTCAGGCAGATTGATTACCCTGATGTTTATTTATCTTATACATTATGCATCTAATGGACGTAATGTCTGTTATCCTTGATGACCAGCCTATGTCAGTTATTGTCCTATAAAAAATATTCTTTCTTTTGTTTAAAAACAAAGAATCATCCAGTCATTCACCAAGCTTCCTTCTCTACTATCGAATGAACTTGCTACTTATTCAACTTCCTCTCCTTATGAAAAGCTTTCATTCCTTTATAAACTTGCTTGGTTCAGTTTACTTTGTTTTGTTCTGTTTCGAATATTTACGTTTCACCTATTATAGGAAGCAAAGAAGGCACGTTTGGAGAAGTTTGAGATCCCTGCCAAAATCAAATTGCTTTCTGAACCATGGACTCCAGAATCTGGCCTGGTCACTGCAGCTCTCAAGCTCAAGAGAGATGTCATTAAGAAGGCTTTCTCTGAAGACCTCTCCAAGTTATATGCTTCGTGATTCTTCAGAAAACCTGGGCTTGTTATTTACTGTGCAAAATCTTGATAAGTTGAGGGGCCCTGCTGGATTTCCTTTTTGTCCCTTAATTTGTGGCCTTGCTAGAGATGATGCAAACCAAGGGTTAGTGTTAGGAAAAGGTCGGATATAGAGAAATTAAGCACGTCGGAAGTTTACTTATATTAGCTACTCCAATCAATAAGAAGATGATGATAATAGTTAAATTTTATTAGCGACTCGAGGCAAATGGTTAGCTTTTTTGTATTGGTTTTTTGAGTTGTTTATTGGTTTACAGCATTGTACCAATTTTTGAGAAAGTTGCCATATTTTCTGTATGTTTCTGATTTAAGTTGCCATATTATTGGTCACTCGAACCACATGTCGAACCCAATTGAACCACCACCCAGTCAAACCCATTGAACCACCACCGACCGCTCAAACCCAAATTGAACCACCACCGTTCAAACCCAATCGCTCGGTGGAATCATATAGAGATATGCGACTTCGAAGGCTGGAAATATGCGTGCATCCTTTAATTTAGTACCTTCTTCTCAAATGGATCGTTTGAGAGCTTTGGTCACACTGGCCCAAGCATTGCTTCATATTTGGTTCAGTTTTATACTCGTGTGCAACTGCAGTTGTGAAATTTGAAGTATCATTTTCTAACTTGACGAATTGGAGAAAGGATTTTGATATACTTGATCATTTTCTGTTATTGGTGGTATATCAGTATAAATAATCTAAAAGTTATACGTAAAGAATTTTGATATTTAATAATAAGCAACCATTATTTTAGATTAGATTAATAATATTAATATTACACATGAAAACGAGGCCTAACCAAGGAAGCAGCCTCAGATATTGCATCAGCTCTTATTTTAGTACGTATCTATCAAGCAGAGAACTTATTACGGTATGGCCTTCTTCAATTGCTTGCCTGCTGAAGTTGCTTCTTCTCCTTGTTTTCTTCTTCGCCTGACCTGCCCACCTGACCGCGAAGGGCGAAGTCGTTAAGTACGTTCATGTCTTTCTTGTTCCCCTTCGCTTTAAACTCACCAAAGTCGATTTTATTGTTGCCCTTGTCGGTCCCGTCAGTTCTGTTGGCGAAGCGGTTTAATGCCGTCAAGTTGCCGTCGTTGTCCGTCAGATCCACCCCTTTAAATTTAATATCATTGTTTCCAACTGGCTTGGTTTGATCTTGACCCATTTTCTCACTGATTGATTTTTGGTTGGGATTTGTGTGTTTGCTTTGATGATGAACTCATTGCCTCATGGTCTCCTTTTATAGTTGTTGGCATGCACATATGCAGAGGATATATACTCTCCCACTTGACTGCAACATCTATTCAAACCACTTTCTTATTCTCATGGTCTTTTTTTATAGTTGTTGGCATGCACATATGCAGAGGATATATACTCTCCCACTTGAGTGCAACATCTATTCAAACCACTTTCTTATTGCCTTAGAATCGATTCCTTATGTGCACAGTTTGGAAAGCTCACTTGATAAAGATATCTATATCAAACTCTGTGTCAAATGTCATCAACGCATAGGACTGCATAGACATGGTATCCAAATGATAAAGTCAATTAAATGCAGGACTTCGTAAGCCAGAAGAACATGAAGAGACCAAGACCATGTGTTGGTGGAGAATGGAAAGAGAGTACCAGTTCAAGCAATAGGCTCAGTTAGGCTTCAATTAGTTTCAGGCTTTACTTTAATTTTGAAAGAAGTTGCTTATGTACCTTCTACAAGAAGGAGTTTGATTTCAGTTTCTAGATGAACTAGGCAACTTTTCAGTTTTGTTTTCTCTGAAGTAGGATTTGATTTGATATTCAATAAAAGTTCAGTGGACAATGACTCTTTGATTGATGGTTTGTTTTGCTTAAACCTTGCAAATAACAATATGGCTTTTACCATTGAATCCATTGGCCAAAAAAGGATCACTAGATAATGAGAAGTCTGCAAAAGTATGACACAAAAGATTAGGGCATGTGTCTAAGAAAAGAATGCAAAGACTGATCCAAGAAGAAATTCTTCCTTCCTTGGATTTTTCAGATTTCACTGATGAGTGTGTTGAGTGGGGGTAAGAGCTTTATTGTCCTAAAAATTAAACACAATTTTAAAACCAAATATATAAAATTAAAAAAGGAAAAAAGAGAAAGGCAAAACCACCCCTACCCTCATCCTAACCTCTCTACCATATCCACCATACCCATCAACCCATGCATGACCAGACCACCAACCAGATCCAAGCCTTGGGTCACTTCAGGTTGAAAGGTTGGATCTAATTGGTGGTCTGGTGATGCGTGGGTTGATGGATATGGTGGATATGGTAGATAGGTTAGGATGAGGGTGGTTTTGCCTTTTTCTTTTTTTCTTTTTTAATTTTAAAATTTGGTTTAATTTTTAGGATAATAAAGCCCCTGCCAAATTGACGGAATTGAAGGCTTGGACTTGATTTGTTAACGACGGCAAGTACACTAACGAAATCGGGAAAATTGAAATCACGGTAACTAAAATTGATTTCGAGCCAAATCCAGTTACCAAAATTGTAATTAACCCTTACTATATTGAGACGATGAGTCAACCTAGATTTATGGTTCCCCTTTTTCAGAACTTTTAATGCCTTTTTTTTTTACCCTTAATAACTTTATATTGTCAATTCCTTAATTATTATCAGTTCGTGTAATTTTTTAATCCTATGATGTAGGTAGATCATATGTATGAGTTTTCTCACCCTACAATATTACGTGGTGCATTATATTTGTTGTTCTCATGGTATAGGTTTTGATACCTCTTGTATTGTGGAGGTGATGAAATAGACACAAGTGTTCCCACGATAAAGGTATGTTGTTCGTGTAATTTTGTAGGTAGATCATATGTTTTTCAAACCTATATTGGAATAACATAGTCGAGTATTGTTGGCACTAAAACTAGATGGATATTAAGTAGACCAACTTAAAGATGAGGTGAATGTTGAAGGTGAGGACCCTCAGTATGTGAAAGCATTTGGTAAGTAAGTAAACATACATACAGAAGACAAATGTACGTGGTTCACCCGAATAATGGGCTACGTCCACGAGAAGTATGTTCTCATTACGATAATGTGAGTATACATTGTACATAGGTTTAGACTCAAGGAGAAGAGGAATAATACTGAAGGTTGCAGGCCGAAGGCTTCAGGCTTCAGGCTGAGGATCTGATATGATCCGTGGGTTTTTAAGTGGGCTCATGGGTAAGCCCATAAGGCCCCAGTGAGCCATATGGAGCCCTAGTAGCCTGCCCAAATCTCTCCTCTCTTCTTGAAGGGGAGAGGTCACCTTTTATAGGGAAGGGAGAGTCCCATTCTCTTGTGTTTTGTCGATGTGGGACTCCCTTCCCTTTGCTTGGATTGGCTTGGGAATGCTTGGCCAGATGTTGTACAAACAAGTATAAAGGTTGCTAGTTTGCCTTGTCCGATAGCTTTATCTTAACATGATGAGAATATATAATTCAAATTATGGCGAAGCAATTAAGTTATCTCCTCCAAGGATTGAAAATGACAGCCTATTCTAGAGAATAATATTTTTTGTTGTGCTTGGAATAATATATTCTTCACATATATTTACATTTGTATCTGCTTGGAATAATATACTACAGTACTGTCGTAGTCTTTCTTTTTCTCTTTTTAGCTAGCTAGTGATAGTTCAACACGAGTAATTCAGAACAAATTCACAAGGATACTGAAGTTGATTTTTGCTTTTTATTTTTATTTTTTTCTTCTTCAAAAGAGAGAGATCCATCATCCATGTGCAATATTCCTCACTCAAGTTAATTACTGGTGTGATTTTTGCTTTTGATGTTTAACAAGGAAATGAGGGGATTGTTTCGTAAGTTGCTTTCGTTTTATTTTTTTCAATCAATGGAGGAGGAGGAGGAGGAGGGAATGAAATGAGGCCTTTCTTCAATTGCATATGCGTGCATGCAAGGAGAGATTGCCATAGTTCACTGGCGTACATCCTTCAATTTAGTACCCTTCTTCTTAAATGCATCGTTTGAGAGCTTTGGTCACACTGGTCCATACATTGCTTCATATTTGGTTCAGTTTTGTACTCGTGTGCAATTATAATTTTGAAATTTGAAGTATCTTTTTTTAAAATCACGAATTGGAGAAAGGACTTTTTAATCATTTTATCTTGTTGGTATGTCATCAGTACTAGTACCTTGGCACATGCTTACGCATATGCCAATTGGTTTTCTTTATTTATTTATTTATTTTATTTTTAGAATTAAGAAAAGATAACAAATTCAACAAGTTATTAGGTTCGATGTTCGATTGTGTACGTAATTCAGAACAAATTCAACACAACTAATCCAGAACAAATTCACTAAGGATAATGAAGTTTATTTTTGTTTTCTTTGTTTTTCAAAAAGAGAGAGAGATCCATCGTCCATGTGCAATATTCCTCACTCAAGTTACTAGTGCTCTTAGATTCTCAATCCTCATCAATAAGGGGATTGTTTTGTAACTAGCTTTTGTTTTAAAGTAAACTGTTAAACTTGTGACTTAAAGTTTGGATTGGGTGCTATTCTTTTTTCATATTTTCTGTTTTGGTAATTACTCTCTTTCACTTCAATTACTAAAGTTTTCTTATTTTGTAAATAATTTTGTTGGCGCTAAAACTAGATGGGTAGTAATTAGACAAACTTTAAGATGAGGTGAATGTTGAAGGTTGGAACCCTCAGTATGTGAGAGCATTCGGTAAGTAAATAGGCATGCATACAAAAGACAAATGTACATGGTTCACCTGAATAATGGGCTACGTCCACGAAGAAGCATGTTCTCATTATGATAATGTGTGTATACATTGTACATAGGGTTAGACTCAAGGAGAAGAGGAAGAATATCGAAGGCTGAAGGCTGAGGATCTGGCATGATCCGTGGGCTTATAAATGGGCTCATGGGTAAGCCCATGAGGCCCCAGTGAGCCATATGGAGCCCTAGTAGCCTGCCCAAAAACTCTCTCTCTTTCTTGAAGGAGAGAGGTCTTCTTTTATATGTTTTTTCAACCTATAACATAGTCGAGTATAAAGGTTGCTAATTTGCCTTGTCCAATAGCTTTATCTTAACATGATGAGAATATATAATTCAAATTATGGCGAAGCAATTAAGTTATCTCCTCCAAGGATTGAAAATGACAGCCTATTCTAGAGAATAATATTTTTTGTTGTGCTTGGAATAATATATTCTTCACATATATTTACATTTGTATCTGCTTGGAATATTATACTACAGTACTGTCGTAGTCTTTCTTTTTCTCTTTTTAGCTAGCTAGTGATAGTTCAACACAAGTAATTCAGAACAAATTCACAAGGATACTGAAGTTGATTTTTGCTTTTTATTTTTATTTTTTTCTTCTTCAAAAGAGAGAGATCCATCATCCATGTGCAATATTCCTCACTCAAGTTAATTACTGGTGTGATTTTTGCTTTTGATGTTTAACAAGGAAATGAGGGGATTGTTTCGTAAGTTGCTTTCGTTTTATTTTTTTCAATCAATGGAGGAGGAGGAGGAGAAGGAGGAGGGAAGGAAATGAGGCCCTTCTTCAATTGCATATGCGTGCATGCAAGGAGAGATTGCCATAGTTCACTGGCGTACATCCTTCAATTTAGTACCCTTCTTCTTAAATGCATCGTTTTGAAATTTGATTCAGTTTTGTACTCGTGTGCAATTATATAGTTTTGAAATTTGAAGTATCTTTTTTTAACATCACGAATTGTAGAAAGGACTTTTTAATCATTTTATCTTGTTGGCCTGTCATCAGTATGAATAATCTAAAAGTTATACCTAAAGAATTTTGATATATTTAATAATAAGCCACCATTATTTTATTAGAATAATAATATTAAAAATATTACACATGATAACGAGGCCTAACCAAGGAAGGAGCCTCAGATACTGCATCAGCTCTTCTTTTAGTGTAGATATTTTAGTACATATCTATAAAGCAGAGAACTTACTATGGTATGGCCTTCTTCAATTGCTTGCCTGCTGGAGTGATGGCTTGTTCTCCTTCATAGTACATATCTATCAAGCAGACAAGTTATTGGTATGGCCTTCTTCAATTTCATGTCTGAGGTTTGCGTAGTACTTGGCGGCCCGACTGGCTCACTTTACCGCGTTGGGCGAAGTCGGTAAGAACTTTCAAGTTTCCCTTGCTCCCCTTCGCTTTAACTTCATCAACGATCTCGATTTTATTTTCGCCCTTGTCATTCTTGTCACCTCTGTTGGCGAAGTGGGTTAAGGCCATCACGTTGCCACTGCTGTCGCTAATATCCAGCCCTTTAATTTTAATATCATTCTTTCCACCCATTGTCTCACTGATTGATTTTTAGTTGGGATCTGTGTGTTTGCTTTGATGATCAAATCATTGCCTCATGGTCTCCTTTTATAGTTGTTGGCATGCACATATGTTTTTACAGATTCTATATTGATCATGATCATAATATTCTTCACATATATTTACATTATATCTGCTTGGAATAATATACTACAGTACTGTCGTAGTGGCCTTTCTTTTTTCCTTTTGGCTAGCTAGGTTCGATGTTCGATTGCGTACGTAATCCAGAACAAATTCTACACAACTAATCCAGAACAAATTCACTAAGGATAATGAAGTTTATTTTTGTTTTCTTTGTTTTTCAAAAAGAGAGAGAGATCCATCGTCCATGTGCAATATTCCTCACTCAAGTTACTAGTGCTCTTAGATTCTCAATCCTCATCAATAACGGGATTGTTTTGTAACTAGCTTTTGTTTTAAAGTAAACTGTTAAACTTGTGACTTAAAGTTTGGACTGGGTGCTGTTCTTTTTTCATATTTTCTGTTCTGGTAATTACTCTCTTTCGCTTCAATTACTAAAGTTTTCTTATTTTGTAAATAATTTCAACAAAAGCATGGAGAAATTAGTGGCAATGTGTAAAAGCTCACATTCATATGTCGATCCTTGCTAATTTAATTTTGTCCATTTTTTGTGTTTGAAGATAAAGGTCTCTCATGTACTTTGACAAAACATGTTTGCCTCTTAGACAACCACGCCCTAAAACCTTAAGCTAAACACCCTTCCTCGTATGGAGAGACAAAAATATAAGTGAGAGCAAGTTGTATGGAGAGACAAACATATAAGTAAGAGCAAGTTGACACCCGCATAATTTAGTCTTTGAAGAAATGTACGTCTTATTGTTGATTTGATATAACGTCTTTAGCCATCGAAGGACGAATTGCAGATAATCGTAAGATTGTCCGTGCGTAGTAATACCTAATCCTAAGATAATGGCATGCATAAAAATTGAGATTTTAATCTAGAAATTACATACATGGATGCCTTTTTTTTTGGTGTGAGATTGGAAGATTTGTTATGAAAATCCTTGAAGGCTTGAAGCTAATAACTTGTAGGTCTTGTTTGGTTCATGGGAAAGGAGACTTGGTGATGAGAAATCAATTGCTTTCCCATATTTGGTAAGTCCATGCATGGGAAATCGTTGCCTTGCACATGGGAAAGTAGGGGAGAAGTGAAGCCGTCTTCCCCTTGGATTTTGTTTTCCTCCCTCATGGGAAAGTTTGGGAAATTAGCCAACATTTTTCATGACCATATTGTCCCCATTAACAATATAGCATTAAATACATTCTTTTTTTATTTGATTTCATATGGATATAATTGGAAAATTAAACAAACTTCATTTTACATTCCTACACAAACCAAATATGTGAAAGGAAATAAAGTAGTATTTCTCGGTTACTTTCTCAGGATTACCAAACATGGGAAAAGAATCTCTATTTCACACGGGAGTGGAGTGGGGCTGCTTCCCTTCTAGTTTGGCTGCCTCAACTCTCAAGTCAGGTTCATATAATGGACGGGGGACTAGATGAGTTGGATAACAAGCCTCCTTCTAGGCCACGCAATATAAAATTATTGATTGGAAATAGCAAAACATTGTTATTCCCATTGCAACTAATTCTTTTCTCCCCTTTCTAGTGTATTAAATGAATAGCAAAAATTTAATGACTTTTAGAAAGCTTATTAAATGAATGATTTTTCCACACTTTTCAGACTAATTGTTATTAATAGCAAAAGTCTTGTCAATTTACTCGTGACTTTTATCAACTCTAAGTATTTAAGAATTTGTTAACTCTATGAAAGTCACTCACTTAAAAAAAGTCTTTATCAGTATGGATTGGATACATTCAATATACAAACACTGTACTGCCTCTTTAATTCCCAAAAATTATCTGCATAATGGTTTGTAACCCTCAAATCCTTAACTTGCTATTTGAAACCAGTGATGAAATCACACACTAAACATTTCGATTTCACATAACTCACTATAATGAGAATCAAACACTAAAACAGAAACTCTATTTTCTCTTCCCCAAATTTCTAGAAAATAACTCTTAGGTATTTTCATGATTGTCCCGGAAAACAAAACAAAAGAAAGTAAAGAGAAAGGAAGTGAGAAAGCTGAACTTGAGGACACGACTTGTTCAATCGAGAAGGATTATAGCAATACTTGAAAGCCAAGTCTTTTCGGCAAGAGGAAACTAGGGCATGAAACCCTGAGAGTAGCCAGACGAATTGATTAAGAGTTTTTGGTTTTGGTAAATAGAGTTGGGAGAAACTGATTCTTAAGGCATGAATTGGGAGAGAATCAGAATAAAAGTCGAAATAGCTCAAATCAAACTCAAAGCGAAATCAAAGTTGAAGTCAAAATTGAAAATGAGGCCTAGCCAAGGAAGGAGCCTCGGATAATATGCCTCAGTTCTTATTTTAGTGTAGATAATTTAGTAAACACACATATTATTATGGCCTTCTTCAATATTGCATATGCGTGCATGCAAAGAGAGATTGCCATTAGTTCACTGGCGTACATCCTTGGTCACTCTGGCCCATTGCTTGGTTCAGTTTTATATTCGTATGCAACTATAGTTTTATAATTTGAAGTCTCATTTTGTAACATCACGAATTGGAGAAGGGACTTTTTAATCATTTTCTCTTGTTGATATGTCATCAGTATCAATAAAAGTTATACCATTATTTTATTAGAATAATAATATTAATATTACACATGATAACGAGGCCTAACCAAGGAAGGAGCCTCAGATACTGCATCAGCTCTTATTTTAGTGTAGATATTTTATTATGGTACGGCCTTCTTCAATTTCATGCTGCCGCCTGAAGTGGCTTGTTCCCCGTGATTTCTTGGCAGCCTGACTCGCCCACCTTACCGCGTTGGGCGAAGTCGGTAAGTACTTTCAAGTTTCCCTTGTTCCCCTTCGCTTTAACATCATCAAACTTCGATTTTATTGCTGCCCTTGTCGCCATGGTCACTTCTCGGCGAAGTTGGTTAGGCCCATCACGTTGCCACTGTTGTCGCTCATATCCAGCCCTTTAATTTTAATATCATTGGTTCCAGCCATTGTCTCACTGATTGATGAGACATGCATGTCACATTTGTCTTATATAGATGATGAGATGGAATCTTTTGAAGTACCCTTACCTTGCTCGCCAAGCTACGTACTCTTATGGCGAAGCAAGTTTTCTCTTATAAGGATTGAAAATGACGGCCTATGCTATACTAGAGAATAATATTTGTTTGTTGTTGGCATGCGCAAATGCAGAGAATAATATACTGCAGTATTGTTTTTAGCTAGCTAGTAATAGCTATAGACACGACTAATTCAGAACAAATTCACCAAGGATAATGAAGTTGATTTTTTTCAAAAGAGAAAGAGATCATCATCCATATTCCTCACTCAAGTTAATTACTAGTGTACTCTTAGATTCTCAGTCCTCATCAATAATGGGTCGATTGATGTTTAACAAAGAAATGAGAGGCTTGTTTCATAAGTTGCTTTTGTTTTCTTTCTTTCAATCAATGGAGGAGAAGGAGGGAAGGGAGGCTCTTCTAACAGTGAGGAGCAATCCAACAACTTGGTTGATAGCTTGAAAGATGGATGTTGAGAACTACAAGAAAAAAGTCAGTAGTGACCATATGTTATCGATTTGCTGAAGAAGATGAAAACATCTGAGAGCCATAATCTACTATTGTTTTATAGCATTTTAGTAAACCTTTTATAGCAGTTTTAATAAAAATGGGAAATTGTTCAGCAACCTGAGGGAAAGAAACATAATGGATGTCGATGGGTGTACAGTTAAGCACAAAGTTGATGGGACAATTGACAGTTATAGAGCAAGACTTGTAGCCAAAGGGTTTATGTTGTGAATTTTAGACAACCTGAAAAATGGAGATTATAAAGATTAGTCTAAACACAAATTATACTCGCAAGTGCACAATGTCAATTGTAATATAGTATGGCAAATACGAGGTCATTCGCATCAGGATTGAGTTCAATTTCCAATTAGTAGTCTAACCTAATTTACTTCACAAAAAACACTTTAACTACTCTAATTATATAAACAAGAAATTAAACACATAGCATACTCACGTAAACACTAAAGGGAGTTTTGAAAGAATGATGTCGCCGCTTAGTTTTCCTTTTTCATGAATTACCTATGATATTTAGGCTAACTCGTATATTCTTACATGCAATTCGCCTACGGTATTTAGGTCAAATATCAACACATAGAAACTCATTGAGATCAATGAAAACCTTCAACAAGTATGTAAACCCTAAGAGTATGGTATTTACCCTAGACGAATTATAAATCCTAATCATAAGAAGCAAGCCTCGAATTAAGTATGGTATTTACTCTAATTTGCATCCGATTAACTCAATTAAAAGTCTAGATGGTGATCAAGCATCAAGATAATCAACTAAGTTATTAAGCACAGTGATTAAGAATCCAACATCAAACGGCAATCAATAGATATGTAAAATAAGAAAACAAGATTATCATACTAGGGCTACATCATGCCCTAGTAAAAGAAAATTAGTTACACATAATCATAGAATTCAACATAAGCAAAAACATAAGGAAGAAACAATAAAACTTAGCCAATTGCGGTACTCTTCCGGCGTCTCCAATTTCCCCTAATCTTTGCTTGCGTAACTCCCAAAGGAGTTGTTTCTCATGCTTAAATAAAACACCACACGTCTGTTCCTACCCTAGATGGGCTTTTACAGCAGCCCAAAAATAAAGAAAAACCTAATTAAAACATAAATCCAAAATGGGTAAGTAATTGACTCCTCTTCCTACTTGGACAAGGATAACACGTCAGTTACTTTGCATGCATGTTTGGGGTTGTTCCTCCTCCAAGAAAATTCAGGAAAAATATGTAACTTGTGGGTCTTTGTCTTATCTTTTCAGCCATATATCGCACGCCTTGAGGAAAAATCTAGAAAGTCTTCAAATAATCATTCTTCCACAGCAGCACAGTTTTGACGGGATTGCACCTTATGCTGACTTAACTTCAAAGACTACTCTAATTGGCTGCTTCGAAAATTCTAGAAAAACTCCACAATCATCTTCAAGATCTTAGCTTTCATCTGCAACTGGTCTTGTACTAAAACTCCACCAAAAAATCGTATTTCCGTTGAAAACAAATTACTTGCGCTGGAAACTGAAAATTGAGAAAATAAATTAATCAGTCCTTTTAAAATCAAATTCTCCTACAAAAACTAAGTATAAAGAGTACATAAATGTGTAAATTTACGGACTTATCAGTTTAAGCAGACATATAGAGTTGACTACCAAGATACGTTTGCTCCGATTGCGAAAATGAATACAGTGTGAGTTCTATTGTCTTTAGTAGCTAATTTAGTCTGGAATCTCAAGCAATTTAATGTGAAGAATGTCTTTTTACATGGAGATCTGGAAGAAAACGTGTACATGGATCCTCCACTTGGTTATGGGTCGTCTAATGGCAGTGGGAAGGCGTGTAGGCTTTGAAAAGCTCTTTATGGTTTGAAGCAATCTCCACGAGTATGGTTTGGGAGGTTCATTAAAGCAATGAAGAAGTATGGATATCACCAAGGTAATTTGGATCATACCGTATTTATCAAACGTAAGGATGAGAAAGTTACTTTGCTGATAATCTATGTAGATGATATGGTTGTTACTGGTGAAGACATTAATGAAATGAGTAAATTACAGAAGTACTTAGCCTCAGAGTTTAAGATGAAGGACTTGAGAGCTTTGAAGTATTTTCTGGGAATCGAAGTAACTCGCTATGCTATTGGTATTTGTCTTTCTCAAAGAAAGTATGTTCTAGACATGTTGATAGAGAGTGGTATGTTGGGGTGTGCACTAGCCGAAACCCCTGTTATGCAGAATCATCACTTAGCAATATATCCTGATTAAGTGCCAACCAACAAGGAAATATATATATCAGAGGTTAGTGGGAAGACTAATTTATCTCTCACACACAAGACCAAACATTGCATATGCGATTAGTGTTGTTAGCGAGTTCATGCATTCCCCTAGTGAGGATCACTTAGCAACAGTTATGAGAATATTGAGTTATTTGAAAAAAGCTCTAGGAAGAGGTTTGATATTGAGAAAACTAGGGCATTTAGATGTCAAAGGTTATACAGATTGGGCATACTATAATAACCTGATCCTTAAATAATTTTGAACTATTAATTTATTAGAGAAAAAGACAATTTTGCCCTTGGATTAAATTATTGGAGAAAAAGTTGACTTTTTGACCCGGAATGAATTTGAAAATTCCGCTTGCACTGTTGCGTAGAACAGGACGAAACGAGTCCGTAGACACGTAGTGGGCTCAAATCAGGGTCGTATTAAGGAAAATATGATCAAAAATATGTCAGGGGCAAAATCATAATTTTTGAAAATTAGATTTTAAAATATGACTTCCTCTCTCCCCGCCACAGAACCCCCCATCTCGCGATTTCCTCCAGCCGTCGCCCCTTTCCCCCTGCCGCCGCCTCCACGCTCCATCTCCGGTGCCACAAGACCAGACCGGATCGACGCGCCTTCCCTCCCTCGTCCCTTCTCGACCGGTCTCAGCCATTGAAACAACCGGAGGCTGCCGAAAACCGCTCTAGAACAGCCGGTTTTTCACAAAACTTCTCAAGCTTCGATCGCTTTCCTCCGACCACCAATTCTGGCAAACAAGGTATGGATTTTCGACTATTTTTCAAGCTCTATCTGATGGTTGGGTAGGATTTGAGAAATTTCTAGCGTTGATAGGTTGAAATTCGAATTGGATTTTGGCCGGTTTTGGGATCGCAATTCTGGCCACTTCCGCTTGTTTTTCGAGGTAGGTCTAAGAACAAAAGTGGTTCCAAATGGGGTTGTACACCTAGGGTAGGAGTTTGGGCCGGCGGTATGGAGTATTTCTGGCTGCCATAATTTGATATGCACACCCACACACGCCCGGCGAGTGGGCAAGGCAGTGGGGGCCACATTCTGTTCTAGAATGATCTCTTGGTCCTCACGAGCCCGTAGGTACTTTCGGATTCCAATTTGGTTAACGTTTGAACCCCGATTGGATCTCGCCTATTATGCGATTTCCGGGTTCAATACATTTAAACTGTTGGATTGTGATTAATTTTATATATGTTGATCTAGATGATTCCAGGATCGTATAGGATTCAACAGATCATAAATCAGGGTCTTGGATACCCCAAAAATGCAAACCCTAGGGTTAGGGTTACAGGAACCGTCCGATCGTGAGCAATCTGACCGTCCGATCGAGACTAAACTCTCGGGACATGTGTCCTAGGTATATTGGAATCTCTAGGAACTTCCGGATCGGAATTTTGAGGTTGTGGGTCCCAATGGGTTCATGGGTTACTTTTCGGGACTTTATCGCTTTTTGAGTCCCAAGGCACGTTTAGACCATTCTAATCTTTGAAAAAGCTTAGGTGGACATAGGAATGACATTAAACTCGATGCATGTACTTCTAGGAAACCAGGGCCGGGGTTTCATATTAAATAATGATGTTGAGCCCTATTGAATGGGTATGGCATTTATTCATGAATATATATATATATTTAATGACTTGAAAACTTGGCTTATGTATTTAATGGAGTGAAGACTTGGGAGAAGAAAGGAACTAGCTAGCTAGCTAGCTACGGAAGATGATAAAGAGGATGACTAAATAATTGACTTGGAAGATGACTTGAGCAACTAACAAATAAAAAATAGAGAAATAATGAATAAAATAGATTAATGAATGGATGCAAATTGAAACTAATAAATTAATCATAAACTCAAAAAGAAAATTAACGTAGGTGAATAAATTATACAAATAAAAAATTATGAGAGTACTAATATATGAGTTCGGGATAAGTATGCATAGTTGGCGATGGTGGAATATTTAGGAGCAGTAACTAGATATTTAATTATTTAGTTATTTTTTATTTATTTATAATTAATCCATTGACTCAGTAGTTGAAAAACAGATTTGAGGAATAAAAGGCAAAGTTTGTGATAAACTCGGAGCATGAGTTTCAAACCAACCACAGGAGTACCCCCCAGTGTCTTGAAACTATTTGTCATTCACGACATGCCCCACAGATTTCGGGGAAACTCGAACGTGCGGTGCGAGGATTGCGGCTCGAATTGAGTTGGTGTCTCCGAGACCTGCGAGAAATGCGGCTCGGGTGGACTTGGTGTCTTCGAGGCCTGCGAGGAATGCGGCTCAGGTGGACTTGGTGTCTCCGAGGCCTGCGAGGAATGCGGCTCGGCTAACTTTGGATTTCCGAGGCCTGCGAGGATGGAATTAACGGTAAGAATGGAATTGAGGGACCAGGAGTGGGAGTACCCCGGGGTGGAGAGAATTATTTAAGTTTTGAGACGCCTTTAAACAAAAATTTAGGATTTTATATAGGTACCAAGTCTTTCCCTTCCTTTCTCCTCTCTTCCTTTGACTCATCCTATTTGGTGAAGTTCTCTCTGCCCAATTGCATAAAAACAGGGTTTTGGGAGCTCTAGGCTTTTCCCGCAGCTAATCCAGTGGGGAACTCTCATTTTCAACCATCTTCCTTCCTTCTTTTCTCCCATCTTCCATGGCTAGATCTGATGGGGGAAAAAGGAATGGGTAGGTTCACTGGTCTGAAGGGTGCCTTGGCTCTTAGCAGCCTATGCACGTTAATACCCCATGGTTCTTTGTGTGCTCCACCTTGGTGTTCGTTCTTTGCCCATGTGCTGGAGCCTCCCAGCAACTCACTAACATAACACTTTGGCTTTCATCATGGTTCACGTTTCCAGCCAAGTGTTGGGGCTTTTGCACATCTTTATTTTAGTTGTATGGGCCTTCTAGGACAATAAGTTGGTTTATCAAATAAATGGGCTTACTCTACCAAATGTTGGGTTATTTTGTTGAGGTGACGGGCTAATTTCTCTAGGCTATTGGGCTACTTTCTTTCTCTCTTTTATGCTCACCCATGTGTTTGGGTTCAAGAAATGAGCTTGAGTTTCGAGGCTCCCAAGCAACCTGAGACTTCCACTTCTCGATCCATCAATGGGCCTCATGACAACTTGTTGCCATCCATACCACAACCCACTCAAGCAAGCCCCATGCATTTGTGTGGCTTGGGCCCACTTAAGCTTGCGGCATAGTTGGATGTGGAATAATAATTTCCTGCTTGGCATGGCATGTTGATTGGAGCGCTTTAATTTTATCGTCTTTGGAGAGGGATACGCTGCTTGCTGGGATGATTAGCATGAGCTCGTAGAGCCGGTGCATTTTATAAGCTCATCCCAATCCTTGGCACGAAAGATTATTTATTTGGCATGGTATGTGGACCGCAGCTTGTGTAAGCGTGCATGACGAATTTCGTGTGCTCCAAATTGGGTCTCCTTTTAATAGGCTGTTGCACTGGGTCGAGAATTTATTTGGGCCCAACCCTGGATTTTTTGGGCCTAAACATAAGGCCGTGGAGCTTTATTGTGACAATCAAGATGGTAGGGAGATAGCAAATAATCCAATTTCGCATGATAGAACTAAGTATGTTGAAGTGGATAAACATTTTTATCAAGGAGAAGTTGGTAGAAAAGCTAATTGATATACCGTTTGTAAGGTCAGGAGAACATCTGATTGATGTCTTAACACATGCGGTGTCTGCAAAGGTTTTTCATGACTCACTTGACAAGTTGGGCATTGGAAATATCTATGCACCAATTTGAGGGGAAGTGTTGGTGTGAGTCATGTTACCTAATTAGAGTAGGCGCGAGTCACACCTTATTAGAGTAGGTTATTTAGTTAGGATTCTTTGCAATTAGCTAATTATTGCTTTTCTTGTTGCAGAAGTCAACTTATACATATATATATATCCTCCTTAAGGAGAAGTATGAAATAATAATTCACTATTCAATCCTGTGTTTTAGTTTTAACTGTGTTGAACTATTACTAGCTAGCTAAAAAGAGAAAAAGACAAGTGTAAATTATTCCAAGACAGTACTGTAGTATATTATTCCAAGAAGACAAGTGTAAACTATATTATTCCCTGCATTTGCGCATGCCACAAAAAAAATATTATTCTCTAGTATTGGCTGTCATTTTCAATCCTTAGAGGAGAAAACTTAATTGCTTCGCCATAATTTGATTTGAGGTTGTTCTGAAGGCAGGCATAGAGAGTGGCTTGGCAAGCAAGGTAAGGTTACTTCAAATTGTGACATGCATGTTTATATATTCTCATCATGTTACGATAAAGCTATCGGACAAGGAAAATTTAGCAACCTTTTTATATTCGAGTATATATTCCAAGCAGATATAAATGTAAATATATGTGAAGAATATTATGATCAATATAGATCATGATCAGAGGGTATCGACATCCAAAGAAAAAGGATATCATCTGCATATGCGCATGCCAACGACTATAAAAGGAGACCATGAGGCAATGAGTTCATCAAAGCAAACACACAGATTCTAACTAAAAATCAGTCAGTGAGACAATGGGTCAAGGTCAATCGGATGGCAATGCTGGAAATTCCAACAGCAATGATATGAAAACTAGAGGGGTGGCTATGAGTGACAACAGCGGCTACACGAAGGGATTTACCAGCTCCGGCAACAGAAGTAACAATGGTGGCAAGGACCTCGATACAATCCGCCCTGAGGATATTGACAGCAAGGGGAACAAGGGCAACTTTCAAGCGAAGGTGAGGACATTAGTAGGATGAAGCGGCATGCAATTGAAGACGGCCATACCATAACAACTTCTCTGCTTGATAGATATGTGCTAAAATAAGAGCTGATGAGTATCTGAGGCTCCTTCCTTGGTTTGGCCTTTTTATCATGTGTAATTAATATTATTATTCTAATAAAATATCGGGAGCTTATTACTAAATATATCCAAATTCTTTACGTATAACTTTTAGATTATTGATACTCACATACCAACAAGAGAAAATGAATTAAAAAGTCCTTTCTCCAATTCGTGATGTTGATACTTCAAACTTTGAGGGGAAAAGAATTTCTGTTTTAGTGTTTGATATTCATTAGGGCACTTCCAGTGGAGAAGGTCAGCCTGGGCAGGAGGGGGCCCGAGTCCAGTTTTGAGGTTCTAGCGGGCTTCAACAGCCCGGGCAACAGGTGGGGGCCTCGAGCTCGTGCCCGAGGGCTGATGACATTAGCGTTGACGCCAACCTAGCTTTCGCCAAAGGCTAAAAGCCACGTGGCTTGTCCAAGGTTGTTCGATTGTCATTTGTTCTTGAATCTAACGGCCGCTATTTTTTATGCTAAAAAAATTGTAAAAAAATTCGAAATGTTTTTTAAAAATACCAAAAATTTCTGAATTTTTTTTTTCTATAAATACCTACTAATATTTTTCACTTTCCACATCAAATCTTCATACAAATGCTTCTCCTTCCAATTATTCACTTTCCACACCAAATTTTCTTCACTTTCCAAATTTCACTTGTGTAAAAATACAAATGACATCTTTCATCGAAGCCGGATGGTTGTGGACAACCGTGGAAGATGTTTTGTTGTGTGAGTGTTGGGTCCAAGTTTCTCTCATATGTGGAGAAAAATTCATGCCAAATTCTGTGAAAGATCTAGTTCCGCTCGTACGGAAATGGCCTTGGCTAGTAGGTGGAAAATTTTGAATAAAGAGATAGGGAAATGGAGAGATGCGTTGGCAAAAGCGAGAGACAACATTCGAAGCGGCGAATCTTGGCAACGAGGTAAATTATTTGTAATTGCCGTTTTATTAAATTTAATGTCCTATTTTTTTTTTTGTGCAGACAATATAACAAATAGACGTTCTACATTAGGTTACTTCACTTTCATTGTGGGTAATTTGGTTACATGGCACAGTAAGAATCAGAATGTAGTGGCTTGATCTATAGCTGAAGCAGAGTACATCGGCGTGGCACATGGAGTTTGTGAGCTTATTTGGCTAAGGATACTCCTGTCTGACCATAGAAGGTCGTGGAGCTTTATTGTGACAATCAAGCTGGTAGGGAGATAGCAAATAATCCAGTTTCGCATGATATAACTAAGCATGATGAAGTGGATAAGCATTTTATCAAGGAGAAGTTGGTAGGAAAGCTAATTGATATACCATTTGTAAGGTCAGGAGAACATCTGGCAGATGTCTTAACACATGCGGTGTCTGCAAAGGTTTTTCATGACTCACTTGACAAGTTGGGCATAGGAGATATCTATGCACCAATTTGAGGGGAAGTGTTGGTGTGAGTCATGTTACCTAATTAGAGTAGGCACGAGTCACTTTACTTAATTAGAGTATTTACCTAGTTAGGATTCCTTGTAATTAGTTAATTACTTTTTTTGTTGAAGAAGTCAACTTATACTTGTATATATATCCTCCTTAAGGAGAAGTATAAAATAATAATTCACTATTTAATCCTGTGTTTTAGTTTTAAATGTGTTGAACTATTACTAGCTAGCTAAAAAGAGAAAAAGAAAGGCCACTATGACAGTACTGTAGTATATTATTCCAAGAAGACAAGTGTAAACTATATTATTCTCTGCATTTGCGCATGCCACACAAAAATATTATTCTCTAGTATTGGCTGTCATTTTCAATCCTTAGAGGAGAAAACTTAATTGCTTCGCCATAATTTGAGGTTGTTCTGAAGGCAGGCATAGAGAGTGGCTTGGCAAGCAAGGTAAGGTTACTTCAAATTGTGACATGCATGTTTATATATTCTCATCATGTTACGATAAAGCTATCGGACAAGGAAAATTTAGCAACCTTTTTATATTCGAGTATATATTCCAAGCAGATATAAATGTAAATATATGTGAAGAATATTATGATCAATATAGATCATGATCAGAGGGTATCGACCATCCAAAGAAAAAGGATATCATCTGCATATGCGCATGCCAACGACTATAAAAGGAGACCATGAGGCAATGAGTTCATCAAAGCAAACACACAGATCCTAACTAAAAATCAGTCAGTGAGACAATGGGTCAAGGTCAATCGGATGGCAATGCTGGAAATTCCAACAGCAATGATATTGAATATAGAGGGTTGTCTATAAGGGACAACAGCGGCTACACGGTGGAATTTACCAGCGACTTCAACAGAAGTGACCGCAAGGGGAATTCCAACAGCAATGATGTGAAATATAAAGGGTTGACTATAAGGGACAGCTACACCAGCCCCGGCAACAGAAGTGACAACGGTGTCAAGGAACTCGATATCCGCCCTCAGGTTATTGACCGCAAGGGGAACGAGGGCAACTTTGTATTGGCGCAGTGGACAATAAGCGGATGAAGCGGCATGCAATTGAAGACGGCCATACCATAACAACTTCTCTGCTTGATAGATATGTGCTAAAATAAGAGCTGATGAGTATCTGAGGCTCCTTCCTTGGTTTGGCCTTTTATCATGTGTAATTAATATTATTATTCTAATAAAATATCGGGAGCTTATTATTAAATATATCCAATTTCTTTACGTATAACTTTTAGATTATTGATACTCACATACCAACAAGAGAAAATGAATTAAAAAGTCCTTTCTCCAATTCGTGATGTTGATACTTCAAACTTTGAGGGGAAAAGAATTTATGTTTTAGTGTTTGAAATTCATTAGGGCACTTCCAAGCGGAGAAGATCAGCCTGGGTAGGAGGGGGCCCGAGTCCAATTTTGAGGTTCTAGCGGGCTTCAACAGCCCGGTCAACAGGTGGGGGCCTCGAGCTCGTGCCCGAGGGCTGATGACGTTAGCGCTGACGCCAACTTGGCTTTCCGCCAACGGCTAAAAGCCACGTGGCTTGTCCGAGGTTGTTCGATCGTCATTTGTCCTCGAATCTAACGGCCGCTATTTTTTATGCTAAAAAATTGTAAAAAAATTCGAAATGTTTTTTAAAAATACCAAAAATTTCTGAATTTTTTTTTTCTATAAATACCTACTAATATTTTTCACTTTCCACATCAAATCTTCATACAAATTCTTCTCCTTCCAATTATTCACTTTCCACACCAAATTTTCTTCACTTTCCAAATTTCATTTGTGTAAAAATACAAATGACATCTTTCATCGAAGCCGGATGGTCGTGGACAACTATGGAAGATGTTTTGTTGTGTGAGTGTTGGGTCCAAGTTTCTCTCATATGTGGAGAAAAATTCATGCCGAATTCTGTGAAAGATCTAGTTCCGCTCGTACGGAAATGGCCTTGGCTAGTAGGTGGAAAATTTTGAATAAAGAGGTAGGGAAATGGAGAGATGCGTTGGCAAAAGCGAGGGACAACATTCGAAGCGGCGAATCTTGGCAACGAGGTAAATTATTTGTAATTGCCGTTTTATTAAATTTAATGTCCTATTTTTTTCGAAATTTTCTTGCATTTCCATTTTTTTTTTAATTATAGATTATGCAAGCACAAATGTGGTTCAGTGCCACTGGTCAAGGCAAAAAATCTTTCAACAATGTTGGGAGGTGGTGAAAAATTGTTCGAGATTCAAAATTATTCTCATTGGTACGACTGTTGTGTTGAATGAGATGCCGCTTCACAATTCATCTTCTTCCTTTTCCCTTTCTTTTTTAGCTCGTTTGCGCATTCTTTCTTTAATTTCTCACTCTTGCCTCTCCAAGCACCTTTGCGTGTGAGACATTGATAGTAGAATGTGTTTTCTAAAATCTGAGAAATGAAAGGATAGAGGGGACATGGTATGAGAGGTCTGAGTTGAGGCTATGGTTTTCTGAAGGGATTTAGAAGATAGAGATGACACGTGGCGCAATTTAGAGGGTGAAAATCTTATTTGAAATATGAGATTTGTATTTTATAATAAATATTGACACGTTGGAACCAAGAATCTTATCCGAAAATCTTATCTGAAATTTGAGATGTGAATTTTATAATAAATATGGACACGTGGCAATTGAAAATCTTATCCGAAAATTTTATCCGAAATATGAGATGTGAATTTTATAATAAATATTGACATGTGGCAACCGAAAATCTTATCCAAATGAATCATTTAAGTTTTAAAAAAAGAAAGAATAGTATTTACCCTTTGCCATGACAATGGGTGGAAACACAACAAGCCTTTTACAAGAACTGGCACTATTCGTGTGAATAGTAACAGCCCTTGCCTCCCCTTGCCTTTTGACGTTGCAAATGGGTGGAAGTGCTCTTATAGTGAGTTATGTGAAATCAAAATGTTTAGTGTATGATTTCATCATTACTTTGAATTAGCAAATTAAGGATTTTTGAATTGCAGCCGAGATGGTGAGGAGGAGGCAGGCTCTGTTCTCCGGAGACTCTGAGTTCCCACAGTTGCTTCACATTTTCGGGTGTTTGCGTTATTAGATTATTGTCTCTAAGTATTTATCAAGTCCTCATAATGAAACCTTAATCTCTTGCAGCAAAGATATATAAGAATCCCATTGTTAACATACGTACATTTATAAGCCATATAAAATGTGAATGTGATTCATTTGGGAGTTTTGTGTGAACATGTACACTTTGATTTTTAAATCAGAGAAAAGCGGGGGTAGAGATGAGAATCAGATAAGAAACCAACTTCCCGACTCTGATACGGTGAGTGTGCTACACTATCTTCCATGTGTCTCATAGTGCTTCTTTCTTCCCTACTCTTTATATACCAATGAAGCCTTTGTATTTAATAATTGTTATGTGTACATCAGAAACATAAAAGGATTTCAAACATTTATGTTATGCTTTCACAACTTGAAATCTTCCTTAACCATTCCTTTTGTGTCTTTTTTTTATTTTGGAGGAACTTTTGGCAGCCCATGGTGCAGCCAAGGTTAGCGCTTATGTAACCCATATGGTGTGTTTCCTAAATTCTCATCAGAGCGGTTCACTCACAAGGATGGTAAGTGCTTGCAGATGGATAATATGGTTACTGTTGAAGTTGCCACCAGAAGAGCATAGGGTTGCAGACAGTCAACTAGTGATGAATTTTATTTTTATGTTTTTAGGATCAGTTGACATCTAGGTTGGGTTGCAGACACTACTCGTCTAGGTTTGTTTTCGAGAGAGATGTATGTCATAGACTTGGATTTGAATTTGTTGACACTTGGATAGCTTGTGAATTTAGTGGAAGAATGTTGATACTTGGGTAGCCTCTTTTTGTTTTGGCCAAGTATACTTGGGTAGCTTTTGAATGCATTGAGTTATTTTATACTATTTTTTATAATCAAAATTTTCTTTACACACTATTTATGAAAAGGAATTAGATGTGATTTCATATATTATTAAAGAACAGGGAAAATAAACCAATTAATCTCCTTGGTTGCGAAATTTGGTTTTCGTAGAATTTGGCAATTCAAGCAACTTGGAAAACATTTTGATGATCCATTGAATCTTGTTAGAGTCGATATTCACTCTCTATGAACCTTGCTTGAATTGTCTCATTTCAATTAGTACAGAAGAAAAATGAAGGCAGAGTTGAAAAGAGATTTTTCAGTTTGGAAAGTGACATTGAGATTTAATAAGAGGTCTAAATGGTCTCGAAGGATCAGACAAAAAAGAATGGAAAATGGAACATGCCCTAGAAAGGAGAGAAAAACTTAGTTGCAACGGGTATAGCATTGTTTTGCTATCCCAATTATATGGTGCTATCTCTGGCCAATGATATTATGTCATGTAGCCTAAAAGGAGGCCTGTTAATCCAACATCTGGTCCACCGTCCATGATGTGAACTCGACTTGAGAGTTGAGGCAGCCAAACTAGAAGCAGCCCCACTCCACTTCCCGCTCCCCATGTACTTCGGTTGTTTACTTCTTCTTTTTTCCAAATTTCTACAAATTTGTTTACATTGCTTGTTTACTTCACCTTCTAAATCTTTTAGGATTTTCCATAGGCTAAGATCAAAAGGACAAGGTATTAGCCTCAAGCCTTTAAGGATTTTCATAACAAATCTTCCGATCTCACACCCAAAAATAAAATAAAAAAGCATCCGTGTATGTAATTTCTAGATTAAAATCTCACTTTTTATGCATGCCACTTTCTTAGGATTAAGTATTTCTACTTCGCACGGACAATCTAACGATTATTTGCAATTCGTCCTTGAATGACCAAAGACATTACATCCAATCGACAATCAGACGTACATTTCTTCAAAATACTAAATTATGCGGATTTCAACTTGCTCTCACTTATATGTTTGTCTCTCTCCTCCTATTGATTTGCCTCTCCATACGAGGGAGGGTGTATATGTAGCTTAAGGTTTTAGGGCGTGGTTTTCTAAGAACAATAAGGTAAACATGTTTTGTCAAAGTACATGAGACATCTTTATCTTGAAACACAAAAAGTGAACAAAATTAAACTTGTAAGGATCGACATATGAATGTGAGCTTTTGGAGATTGGAGGCGTGCATAAATGTCGCCAAGATCTTGAAAAAGAAAAAACATGTCTGTTTTTCAAAAATTAAGTACATTCTCTGGTCTTCCGACGGAATTTGCAATAACAAGGCCTTGACTACATTTGTAGAGAAAATAACCTTCTTGGAGATAGGCATGCACAACACCACAGCCTTTTCCAAGACGTGATGAAAAAAGAAAAACCACTATAAAAAAAAATTGCCAAATCTTGTGAGCTTCCTTTGAGCATCTACCAAGACCTAAAAACAGCTCCACTTTGCACTCTTCCCTCCGCTTTAGTTACATCCTATGCCAGTTTTGCTGCGCTGTGTGCCTTTATAAAGTTAGAAATCAAGTGGAAGTCGCACTTTTTGACTTGAACCTCACATGCCAGTGGCCAACTTCACATCCCAATCCGATTGTTTTTTATAGGGTTTCTTGGGTTGATTTTGTCAAATTCTAGGCATTAAGTCTTCACTTTTGGGAAAAATACATACCATGATTACGATTAGCCATAAATAAATATATAATCATTCAACTGAACGTGTGGGCACCAGCATCAGTTGACTGCATAGTTTTGTTCTTATTTTTCCTCTAGGCTGGGGAGCAGAATGGTCTTAGGCCACATTGCCAGTAATTTTCTCCATGCTTTTGTTGAAATTTTTAACCAAATAAGAAACTTTAGTAATTGAAGCGAAAGAGACTAATTACCAGAACAGAAAAGATAAAAAAAGAAGCACCCAATCCAAACTTTAAGTCACAAGTTTAACAGTTAAATTTAAAAAGCCGTTGGATTGGATGTGGATTAAAAGTCTGTTGGGAATCCACTAGCTCAAGTAGATGCGCATTGAAGAATTACTTTTGGGTTTGAGGTGTGAATTGGAGACATTTTGAGGTTTCAGGTGTGAACTTTGTTATTTTAAGTTTGAGATGGGAATCTTTTGAGTTCCTTGGAGGAATTTTTACATTCTGGGTTCAATCTTCAAGTGTAGATTTTGGGATTTTGTAGTGTAGGGTTTGAATTTTGCATTTTTAGAGTTTCAAGCGTGAATTTTGACGTTTTAAAGTTTGAAGCGTGGATTTTGACATTTTGGGATTAGATACGACAATTTTTAGATTTAGGATTTCGGTGTGAATTTTGAAATTATGTTTGGAATTTGGGGGCATTGGTTTGGACTTAGGTAGTTATAAGTTTGGGGCCTGAGTTTTGGTATTTTGAACTTTGAGTGGAGATTTTGTACCTCAAATCCTACAATGAAATTTGTATTACAAACTCAAAATGTGAAAATTCACACTTAAATCTCAAAATGCCAAAATTCACGCTTCATTCAAATTTATTTTATATAAAAATAATAAAAGAATTGCCAACGAGGTCTAACCTAGTGAAAAAAGACTTTGATTTATAAATGAGTGGTCTCAGATTTAAACACCCATAACACCTTGGTAATATGTGTGTGAGAAATCTCCCTCACACTTGTAATTTAGACTATCTGTTTATATTATATACAAAAAAAAACAAAAAACTCGAGGACTTTACATATTCGGCCAGTTTTACACTTAAAACTTACATGCTTAGTATACTGTATATGTAATGTCTTAGTATAATTCCTACATTTTATATTGGCCAAATTGATTTGTGGGCCAACCACATGATCACCTCCGTTGATCTAAAATTTTTCCCAACTATAAATGACGACTTCCACAATATATACACACAACACGTATTCCCACTTCTCAGACACAGAGCAGAGCAGAACAGAGAACAGAACAGAACCTATTCTTTCTTTTCAAGTCACAAATTCTTTTCCCTTTCCCTTTCGCTTTTCTTTTTCACCTTTCTCATCAATCAAACCCTCAACTCTTCTCAACAAACCAATTCTCTCAGCCTTAACATGAATGGGCATAGAGAAGACAACTCCTATTGCTATTTCCACCCAAAGGAGGTGGTTGTGGGTGTTTGCTCTCTGTGCTTGACCGAGAGGCTTCTCATCTTGGCTGCAAAAAAGGGCCACCATGTTTCTTCAGCCAGAGGCAGAGCTAGTGCTCATAGAACTCAAAGTGGCATGCACAAGAAGCCACCCATTAGCCTCCCCAAGATCTTTTCTTTCAGCTCATTCCTCAATCGACAGTGGAAGCCAAATTACTTGGATCAAGAGGCCTCCACCAGCCAAGAAGGTAAGTTTTTCTTGTGGGTGAGTGGTAAAGTTTTAATCTTTTTAGTTTTTTTTTGTCTTGCAGCTTTTAGTGATAATGAGATATTAATTCCGGGTGATATAAACAAAGTTAAAGGCTAAGCATTGTGCTTGGATTTGTATGTGTGTTTGTTTGTGGCGGTCTGGTTGATTATGTTTGCATAATTAGTTGCTTTTTGGGTAATAATGACAAAATTAGGGTCAAAGTATATATATGTTCATACAGGAATATTAATGGGCAGATTGGAGATGCAAGATTCCATTTTTTTTCTTAATTAAATTGGTTAATAACAGCATGAAAAAGAAAAAATCGGTTGTCAGATGGCAAAAAAAGAGTTGGGTTTTGGGGTTTAATAATCAATTCACAATTTTTTACGGTGTTTATGAAGAAACCATCATTGAGTTTAAACCATAAGCAGATGAGTTTTTGACGAATATGTAAGAAAGCTTCATCCTTTTGTACCAAGATGCATCCTTTTTTGGTTTTAGAAGTAAATGGTAGTTTCCTTTATGAGATTTTGTGCAATTGCATTTGTTCACTTCAAAATAAGTGTTCTAATCTATATTATTTTTGGAAGAAAAAAAAAACCCCTTTAGAAATATCTGAAATATTCACCATACTTTCATTATTTTAAGCAACTCAATTTGATATTTTAAATATCTTAAAGAGAAAAAGGTAGTATGATCATTATATATTACCTTATTTCTTTAGTTCTAACCTCCAATTGTTTTCCTCTCTCTTTGCTTACACTCAACCCTCTCGCCTTCCATCCCAACCAACTATTAATAATTAATAATAATGAAGGTAAGTTTGGAGGGAATGAAAACGCAGTTGTTACATTTGACTAACATTTTCTATTTGCAAATATTCACATAATTTAAACAGAGAAGATTAGAATCATTAGCGCCATTTTGAAAGAAATGAAATCGAATTGCATAGATTTACGCAGAAGTAGATCTAGTTACATTTGCTGTTGATTTTGGTCATGCAGATTCGGGCAAATTAGAATGTAGGAGGGACCCTTTGGGCCATTTTTGTAACCGTTGTAATGTAGTAACTCGCTGATTAATCATGTTCTTAGTATTAAGTACATGGGAGTTTTCTAATTACCCAAAAAAAAAAAGTTATAAAGAATGTGTATTTTTGTGATTTTTGTTTGCATCCATGATCACAAATTCACAATGCAAATGGCTTTTGCAGACTCGTTCATATCAATCAAGTTTGAAGAGAATGGAGTTGCCTCATGGGAGAAGAACAGAGTGTCTAAGGTCTCTCTAGAGCATTGCAACATGTCCTGGAATCACAACTTCAGCAAGGAAGGTAAGGAAGCTAAGGAGGTCAAGGAGGCTAAGGACACCAAGAGTGTGATAGAGCATGGGAAATCCCATACGCCGCTTAGGTGGCGGAAAAGGATAGGGCACTTGTTCCAGCTCATCAGATGGAAGAGGTCCAACAAGGGCAATGCGTGCCATGTGAGCAGCAAGGTGGAAGGAGTCAAGGTAAGGAAGGGTTGGATAAGAACCCTGACAAAGAGAAGGGGGGCCATGGAATAAAGGGGGTTGTACAGAAAGTGACACAAGTCTTTTCCTCCACCATACTCATCTGTGGGTAGAAGCTCCATAAAGTCATATATTATTGAGGGTGGTAGAGTCAAATTCTTTACTTTATCATTCCCCTTAAAAATGTGCTTTTATCTGGCTTTCAACTCTCAGCCTTCTTTTCCTTTGTTTTTCCTTGATTTCTTTAAACAGTACAGGTTGTAAAAGGGTTCTTGAAATATATGCTTTGGTTTCTCATTGTTATATAAAAAAGAAGAAGATCATATTGATTTGCAGTTCCTCTCCATACCAAACATTTGAAAGCTAGACCCATGTTAGGTTCATAAAGTGGGAAACAATGGAGCAAAGGGCCCATTCTTGTGGATCTGGAACTTGTCTAACGCTTGTCTTGATGGTTGAATATGACCTTGTTCCCTCCAATAAAGAAAACTCAAAATGGAATTGTATGTCACCAGAGCAAAAGAATTCATTTATTGATTTATTTTATAACTAAATGTCTTTGACATGGTTTTAATGATGGATTAAAAATGTTAGTGAGTCTCAGTTATTCCTCCCATGTGCAAGTCATCATCCATGTGATGTACCTGGCAAGAGAGCCACTAGGCCAAATTTCTTTACTTGTCTCCTTCGTTGGTTCAATTTGTCCCAAGTTCTGGCTTGCTCAAATCAATTGGACCATTGATCTTTGTTTAGGGTTAGGACCACCATGTAGGTTTTCAAAAGTTTTCTAATTCGGTGGATGAAAATGACAAGACATGAATCTCCCTCCAACTTCATCAATAATTAAAGGTATAAGTTGAGTCGGATTGACATAAACATGGCAAGGAGTATGTTTAAAATGGTCCAATATACAGTATGATATACAATGAGGACATATACTATACCATATATGATATGTCTAATAGATGTTGCCTAACATAAGCATGAACATAAGCTAGGAAACATATGATTAACGGGTCGTGTTTGTGTTGGACTTGGCTAAAATTACATGAGTGAATGACAATATTCCCTACAGATCAAGGATCACATTGGATTACATTGCTTACAATCCTGCAATTTAGACTTTCCTCTTTCAAGTTCTAATCATCATCTTAGTATTTTCCTCGAAGTATTTAGACAAATTTGACACGAAGTGGTAAAACATGACTTGCTATAGTATGAAATAATTATTCGAATAAGAGAAGAGATCGTGAGTTCGAATCCTGCAATTGCGCTATTCCAATATATGTTGAATTTGAACAGTAGCTGCGTTACTTTCTCTTGTTTTGTTTTGCGAGACTTCTAATATTTTTCTTAGAAGTTATTCACAAGTGCAACATATTTTACTATTTGGAGCTGTTAGAATCTGACACTGTTTACTCCTTGTATCTGTTATTGCTGCAAATAATTACAAAAATAAATGATGTCACTCAAATATTACAATACATGTCGTTCACTTGGTAAACTTTACATCTGGGTTTCTCATGTACTTGAGCCACATATCAGCCATTACTCTTGATGAAATGCTCCACAACAAATCTTGACCTTTGGATGTCACATGCTTGCCTCTCTTCCCTGCAGCTTTTGCCAATCCATAAGCAACAAGCCACTGCATTGCAGTTAGCCTCTGCTTCTCACTATCCCATGCATTCCTCTTCCCTCTTGTCCTCACCTTTAAGCCTCCCACATGCAAACTTGTCACTTTGAATTTCTTTTCCTCCTCATACTTATTTACTTCAATGATGTCATCAGCTCTTGTTGCATAAATCAGTGCAATCATAGGGCCTCCAACTGCCTCATACCGCCTTACCGGATCCCTCAGCTGAACAATAACTGCCAGTGTGATTGTTTCTGGATGATCTTGATCCCCATCTTGTAAACCATCTGAATTGACCAAGCTGTGGTTTTTGATCCAATCCTCCAGTGATATAGAAGAAGCAAGTGGGTGATTTTGAACTTTTGCACCGCTTGTTGTACCATTCGATGGAGAAACATCGAATGGGGCTTCTTCCTCAGCTATTTCAGCCTGAATTTTCAAAGCTTCAAGAGCCATGGCCTCGATTTTCTGTATGGAGAATGACAGAATCTCCTCTGCTGTCAAAGGGTTCTCATTCACATTCCAAATCCCAGTAGAAATCCTCTCTTTCCTACCTGTGCTCATTGCATTTGCCATGGTTTTAACAGCAGCAATGGTTCTGGCAGCAGTTGAACTAGCACCTTCTTTGTTTCTCCCTTGGATGATCGCCGAAGCAATGCCTTCGAAAGCAATCTGCTCTGCGGTTTTATCCATCAGTTCATCCAAGGCCATCAAATTTAGAAGCTGAGAATTCAGTTCATCAAGTCCAATAACTGCAATTCTCTGAAACAATTCAAATCCACTCATGGACTGATCCCATGGTAGAACAAATGGTTTTGATATCTGCATGGCAAGTTTTGGAGTGTCTTTCCTTGCTACTGAAGTATCTAATGGGTTCATGGCTGCCAAGTACCCTCCATCCCTGGTTTGAACCACACAGCCTAAGCTCGTCCCAAGATCAGGAAGGTACACCTCTGATTCAGCCTCTGCAGATTCCTCTGCTCCTTCAAGCTCCAAAGGAGGAACATCATTTTGGCTCAGTTTATATTCATTCATGATGATCTCCTCCTCCTCAAGCATTTGAAGAAACTCCTTTGTTACATTTTCCTCATCAGCCTCCAATCTCTGTGATTCGTTATCTTTGTCTTCGGTTTTTTCTTCTCCCATCAAAGACTCAAGAGCTTTAATCTGCTGAGCAATAGAATCAAGCTCTGTCAGTCTTGTTATATGCACTTGATCTTGCTCAATTTCCTTCACAACCTCAGTTGAGGCTGCTGATTTTTCCCCAACAGACTTTTCTGATTGCTCTTCCCTATATTGCTCTTCCTTGTCTTGGAATTCAACTCCTTTATCCACTACTTCAAAGTCCGGCAGATCAAGATCCTCTGTCTTTGGTACTTCTGGTTCTTTTGGCTTCGGAGCTGAAGAAGACGAAGAAGATGATATTGGAACTGGGTTTGGTTCATCAAGGTCGAGTTCATCAATCCCCTGAAGATCAGCTGCTTTTCCTGCTTGTGAAGGAGTCCAAGCTTCTCCTCTGCTTGACAATTTTGGACTAGACACACTAAATGATATTTTTGACTGCTTCCTAGCAAAAGAAGATGAGAAATTCTTGGACTTACCAGACTTTGAATCATCAGCCTGGCTGTAAATTCCAATTCCTCCATCTTTCTCCATAATCTGAAACCCCAATTTCAAAACAAGCTCTCCTCCTTTTGCCTTCCCTAACAGCTTAAAACTCGTATCCCATTGTCGAATTCGTTGACCTTCATTGTTCCTCTCAATGGACTCCTGAATAAGCTGACTCAAATCCACAGAACTCCTCCCAAAATCAAGCTCTTCAGCATCAACTGCAAACACATATATCCAAAAGGGTCTTGGCTCAAACTTCTGCTGCTTCCCATGGCCATTACTGCAATACACATGGCACCGAAGGAAAAGGGTCTCTTCGAAATCAGCAGCTCCTTGTGTAACCCTTGACGGCATTGTTTGAACAGCTCCATCTTTTGTTTCCTTCTTTCGAACGCGGACAGAAAGCCGAAGGCCATTCATTGAAGCTGGAAGGCCTTGTGCAGCGACAACCTCAACAGAGAACAAGCAGCTGACCTTATTCATTCCAATGTGGGAGATAGCGCGAATCGGCTTCCAGTTCCAGATACCCTTTTTCTCTGTGGTGGCAGTCGCCTTGTCATCCAAGCTTCTCAACCCTGGAAAATTATTATTCGTCGCCTTCTTGCCTCGATCTTTTTGCTCATTCTCATCATCATCATTGATAAGCTTCGGGCGGGAGCGCCACGGGGACAAAGACATGCGCCTTCGGGGTTTGTTATTGAGCCTAATCTCCTCAGCACTAGCCGGAACAATTTCATCTTTCGACGGTATCGCAGGAACTGAGCTTCGAGGAAGAACAAGGGAGGCAGTTCTTCTAGTGATAGTACTCGAAGTGTGGGATTGGTAGAGCGACTCGCTGAGCGCTTCCAGCTCTTCCAGAAGCTGAGTGTTGGAATTTCTCCTGGCGCCTGATGAATTTTCAGCTGCCATTGCTGAAGATAGAGAAGAAAATAAAAAAAGAGTAAGTTGAAATTGGTGCAATGGGTGGGAAGGAGATTGAAACTAAAGGGAATTAGATAAGGGTTTTTGTTCACTTGGCTGTGAGGTTTCTGAGGTGGAGAAACTGCCATGGTTGTGATGATTCTTCTGGAGCCAATGAATTTGTGTGAAGGATAAGAGGAAGACGTTTGTTTCTGCTCTCCCATTCTTGTTCTTCTCTGGTGAAAGAGACGGGTTTGAAACATTAGGCATGGAAACTGGTCCCAGACAATTAAATTCATTTGTTCTATCTGGTATTTTAGATGTTAATCTAAATTACTAAAAGGTTTCTATGAAGCTTCTGGCATTGTTTTCACTTGCAGATGTTTCCAACCAAAAGTTACTTGTTCTGTGATTTTTCACCATGTGTAGAGGTGGCAACAAAGGGCACATAAATACAGGCAATTTCCATCCAAACCATTAAATTCCATATCAACCTTGACATTTTTCTTATCACATGTATCTCGCATATAGACGTGTAGAGGTGGCAACAGACAAATCAAATGTATCTCACTAATGGGAGAGATGTCAACAACGTAGTCGATAAATATAGCACAAATAATATCGCTTTATCCATTATTAGATGACTGCTCTCTTTTTTGGGGTCAAATTCATTAAGGTGACATTGAAGTTATGTTTATGTACTTCATATCTCACATATGTAACATTATATTTATTCACAATAGGAAATATAGTGTCCAACAATGTAGTAAATAAGTGTGAAAATAGCTTCATACTCTATAATATTTTCTCCAAGTCTTTGCAGGTCATAGATTGATCAAACAGATAATTGGATACGCAAGGTCCCAGAATGCCAATGCCATTGTCATTGCTCTAGCCAATGGGAGCTTGATTGATATTTACTTTAGGACATACGTGGTAGCTTGAGAAAGACTTCAAATTATGTGGACGAAAATGTCAAGGGCCCCCTACAATTACAACGATATTAAAAGAAATGGTGATTCATGAGTTGTGTGGCTGCATTTGCAATATAGTAAATATGAATATATTTATGTGCATTTGCATTTATTTCCATTAGGAAAATTTAACTTCATGACATTGTTGCCAAAGAACTTACTGCTCAAGAATGTAAAAATATTATTAAAAATTTGATAAAATAAAATAAAATATAAGTGAGTGGTTTCCTCATTAATAACATCGCACTAACTAGATTAAGTAGGAAATTAAGTTAGGAACAGTATCAATGTTTGTAGTAATAAGACACAAGTCCTCACGTGTATGTTTCTATAGCAGGAAAGGGGAACGCAATGACTTATGAGTTTTGAGGACCCCTCAACCCTCATGTCATGAATATCCACCAAAAAAATCAAATCACGAACTTGGCCAGAACACCGAAGCGACCTTTATAAGTTTGCTTTAATAAAGCCATAATTTTGATGGACATCTTTCTCAAGGTAGGTTGCTAGCTGTTTGACAAAAAAAAAAGGTAGCTAGCTTGCTAGGCCAAACAAACTTTCCAGCTTTTAGGTATAAATATAGCATTTGTCTCCTAAAATTCCTTCTTTATCATCTTTATTTCACTTCAAGCTGAAACAGCCCGCATGACATGATCTCTTATCTCAAGTTATCACATCATCTTTTACAAAGTTAATTGATTTCCGAGCAAGTTTCTGAAAAGCCACTTTCACATTTCGAGTACCAAGCCATCTACTATTTAAGTAATGTGAGTTATTGAAACTTGAGGGTCAAGAAACCCGTCAAACTCAAGTGACATTATTATTTTGGTGTTAATTAGATGGTCGCGAGTTGCGACCAACAGCCATTCTGAAAAAGGTGGATCATGTCTTCTTAGTTTTTTCCTTCACTTTTGTGTGTGTGTGTGTGTGTGTGGAGATGAAGGCCACTAGAACTTGCAACGTGCGTAGCCATAAAAATGGAGACACAATTACTTGGACAGCTTTTAACAAAGTCGACATGATTTTGTTGGCTGAATGCATCCAGTACTGACAAAGTATCATCCAATATGTACATGCCGACACTGATCCTTCAATTTATTTTTTTGGTTAATAGCCGACACTGATATCCTTGGCTGTGTGTGTTTTCCATGACCCGATGGATCCATGCTTTTCTTTCTCCCATAAAATTATTGGTTTTGGAGGCACGTGTCTTTAAGACTTTAACACGTCTCCTTTGCTGCACAAGTGTAGGGAGAAAAAAAAAAAGGAACTCTAGTTTTCTTTAGAGTGCTTATTTATGAATCACATGTACTTACGTACGTATGCATACACTAGTTTTAGAATTTTAAAGACACAAAAGATGTGTTTTGTGATTTAAAGGGCGTGTGCATCAGCTTGGTGTGTTGATTGCCGGCGTGTTCTTATTGTAGGGCTGCCGGGAGATCGACGTAGGTGGCGGGTGAAGTCTGTAGTGCGCAAATCCTTGGGTGTGTGAGTAGCGACACTCAATTTTAAATCATATGTAGATTGGGCCTTAGGCCCGCTATCTCTTGACATCGAGTTGGACTGTTGAGCCTCTTAAACATGTTAGTAAGCATTTTCTTGTGGAGTACAATAAATCAAAGTAATGTTAATCCTTCCCTTAAAAAATATGTAATGTTAGTCCAATTTCATTTTTCTTGATGATTGTTCAGAGGCAACTAGTATTTTAAGTTGAAGTATTTAAAGGTATTTATAATTGCACTTGAGGTCGTGCGCTCGGTTCTTCGTTTTTTTATGGAAACTATATTGAACTTCATCCATAACCATAAGAGAAAAATAAAATCATAATTCAGAAACTAGATACTTAGAACTTGTAACTAAATTTTGAAACCTTTATTTTTGTAGAACGCTAATGCCATTGCCATTTCTGCTGGAACGTACAACACTATCATTGCAGTACGAAAACATTTCCACCTGCATGCATGTGTCTGCAGTACTTAAGTATATTGATTAATTTATTAGTCTAAATTCCTGTGACATGCTTGTTTCAAAGGGAAGGGTGGATCTGAAAATGCTCCAGTTGAAATTTTGTCGAAGACAAACTTGGCAGCTGCCTCAGTATAATGAATGCCATCCCAATTCACTCTAGCCGATGGCCGTTTGCATGAACCCACAAATATTTGGCTTCCATTAACTTCAACTGTTCCTCCACATTCAGCACTACTGTTAAAGTTGTACTTGCCACCATACCCACAACAGGCAACAAGTGGGAGCTCAAACCCTGAAAAATTTACAAGCAATAAACAATACAATTTAAAGTAAATTTCACCCATAATGATGCTTAAGAGATCGCATTTCAAAGTTCAAACCAAATTAATGAACTATGTTGGGTAGGGATATAAATTATTATGATAAATTGATATAATATAATTTAGCGACCCACGTATTTTGGGTGGAACAAAGAGTTGAACGTACACATTTACTATGTGAAATAAAGGGTTTTCGTTTAAAAAAAAAAAGGTGAAAAGTTAAAATTGTTCAACTTTTAATGTTCTTCTGTCAAAAAAATTGATGAGACATTTAATATACTTCCTCCATTTATTTCTTTCTAATTACTAATGTGGTATTTAATATCGTTGTTTAAGGAAAAGTACACAAAAATATCAAAGGAATTTCGCGGTATTTTTTTTTTTTTCCATATCAAAAGGTTGAGTGGCTTACCATATCTTTTAGGTTCCTTGTAAAGAGAGTATTTGACAGAATAAACGTCTACATAAGTGAACGTAGCCAAAGGCAGATCCTTCCTAAGTTGAACTATGGCCTCCCTTAGCTTGTGGTTAAAGTGCTGAGCTACTTCATTGTAAGACTTTGCACAACCGACCTCATCCTTTTGAGCTGATGGGTAAGTGGCTAAAACGTAAGGGAGACAACCAATTGGCCCAGTGTTGTGGATCCAAAACGATCTTGCCCCCAAATCATACATTTTCTACGTCGTCACGAAATTTGCAATCAATAAACATAAAATTAAGCAGCACTAGAAATGTTATTTTGTCAAATAATCTAATATACTATGTTATTAGACTGTCAATCAAGACTATTGTTAAGACAAACTCATATTTGAATGTATGATCCTAATTCATGGCATGACCACGTTGAACAGTATGAAAAGTGAATATTATTTTTTCATGAGCATATTATTATGTTCTTTTTTAAAAATGTTTGAGAAGGATAATTACCTTAATATTTGTTGAGAACTTACTCATTATATCAGGAACAGATGCATTGACTTCCTGTATGGTCTGGTTATCAAAGAACCCTTCGCCAAGGTCATTCTGACCAATGTCAAATGTGTATAAAGCTTTCGAGAAGTACTCCTCCTTGGGCATTAAACTTGCAAATAGTCCCCCTACAAAACTAATCGAAGTAAGCGTTAATGACAATATTTTGGCTTGAAAACTTGTCATTATCAATAATGTTATTTATATTCCACATCTACTAATTAACGACCTCTCCGAGGGTCTTACCCAGATAAATTCCATTTCTATTAGAGAAGTGATCACCAATCTTGTCAGTAAATGTAGTAGTCCAAAAAGCGTCACTCTTTCTTCTTCTTTTTTGACATCATAGGGAATCGAACACTAGATCTAACCTAATTCTAACCCATTGCCCTACCCTCCTTAACCACCTGGCTAACCATGGAGGCTTAAACCTTAGTACTCATTAATTAACCTTTGTTTTAGTAGTTCACCTCTATGCCTTATGTTCTGTGATCTGGATTTTAGTTGCATGAACTGCATGTACTGAATATTGAGATAGAAGGGACTAAATCCACCAGCTGGTATGATGGGATCTGGCAGTCTGATGGTAGAAGCTGCAGTGGCAAAGTTTGCACCACAGGAGAAGTTGGTCCCAAGTGAATCTAGATATGCGCTTAGATAGGGGTGACCAAGACTCTTTGCTGAACCACATAAGTTCTATCAGACAATAATTGCAAAAAGTACTCTTAACTACTACTAGAAATAACGAGAAAGATAAAGGTGATAAGGAACATATACATACCGAGAAAATCGATTATGAGCCGGCCATCTGAGAATCTTCCTGCCGGCTTATGAAAATAAGTCTCACCATAAGGTGGGGGTGCTTGATAAAGGGATGAGGACAATCCACCAGTATCTGAGTTTGAATCTCCAAAGTTAAAGATGGCTGGAAACTCACAGTCTTCCAAAGCTAAGGCAGGGGTCAAAGTGGTGATATCGTGTGACAAAAGCATACAAGAGCAAAATAGAGATATTATCCTAGGAGACTTCATAGTGTAGAAATTGCAGATGAGAAGTGAGAAAATCCAAGAGTGTAGGTTTTGTTTTATATAGTGCAAGGAAGGTGGATTTTCAATTGCATTTGGAAAAAGGCATCTGCCAAGTACGTGCATTTCCAACCATCTTGATCAAGCAGTAAGACAAGCAAGGACACATTTCAAACATTTTATGCGTGAAAAAAATATATTAAATATTGTATATAGATGTGACATAAGACTTCAAAAGAGTATATATTTTTTTTTTTATATAAATAAAAATATTTAAAACCAAAGGAGGGCAAACGGCCAGAACAAAAACAAAGGTACGTAGCAATCAAGAGGCCAAAACAAAGAACAAACACCTACGTACAATCACTCAGGAAGAGAACCAAGCAACCAACACCAACATGGCCTCAATGTAAAACGTAAATTCCATTCGGCAATGTGTTTCAAGGGAAGGGGTGGAAGAAGGAGAAGAGAGGAAGAAAATGTTATAGGATGTTACACAAAATGAAAACTAAAAGCAATTTTAAACAGTTTTTCTTATCAAGTTTTTGTTTCTTGCTTTTCTTTTTAATCTTTTTATCCATATACACTACTACATTTTAGCGTTTGCGCGACGAACACAAAATGGTCGCGCAAATGACAAACCTGTCGCGCAAACAATAGAGCGACAGCTGTATCGTCGCGCAAAATCAGTCGCGCAAATACCGTCACGAAAGCCTTTGCGCGACAAAACTATAAAATATCGTCGCGTATAACCCTTCGTTGCGCCAATAGTTCAGGGACGACAACCATTCCGTCGCTCATTATTTTGCGCGACGAGGATACAGGCGTTGCAGGAACTATGCGCGACGACAATAATCAGTCGCACTAATGTTTGCGCGACAAAGTAACAGACGTTGCAAGAACATAATGCGACGACAAAGTCTCGCCGCGCAAAAAATATTGCGCGACAAATATTTCGTCGTTGCAAATACTTTGTGCGACGAATAAGAATCGTGACACAAACCCTTGCGCGACAAAGATTTATTTGTCGCATTTTCTTGAGGGGACAAATACTTCCGTCGCGCAAACCGAGGATTATTTTCGTTTACGATTTATTTTTACGGTTTTTTATTTTTTCAAACGTGATTTGCGCGACGGGTTATTTATTCGTCGCGCAAATATTAGTAATTAATTTTTTTTTTAATTTATGTGAAAAAAAGAATTTTGATTTATTTTATTTTTATAATTAAATCAAATTGCAATTGAAAGATGTAATGAAGAGAAAATAGTTTTTTAAAACATAATATAAATGTATATAACATACAAGAGAAATATTTAAAATGTAATTAAGAAAGTAAAAAACTAATTAAACAATGAAGCTAAATCCACTTCCTCGTCCGGCAAATGCGGCTCGGAGGTTTGGACATTGGGGACAGGGGCAGAGGTTTGGTGGCCATGCGCAGAGGTGGACGGGGGAACAAAAGATGGTACGGGAACGCCGGACTGGGCCATGGACTGTATAATCTGAGCCATCTGGGCCATCTGGGTTTCAAGCTGGGCCACCTTTGCTGTCAAAACACTATTTGACTGCGACGATGAACGGGATCTAGGTTCCCGCCGCCGGGCATTCCCCATCCCTCGACAGTATGTCCCTGGCCGCCTCCCCAAAGTCTGATCCAAGGTGTCCGTCAAGATTTGAAACCCCGCATCCTGTGGAGGAGCCACAGACTCGAGCGGCGTATCAGGAGGAAGCTGGGAGGCGGACTCCTGAAGAACCAACTGGCTCTTCTCAATCATGGTCGTCTGTTTAACATAACATAAAATATAAATAAAAGCATTTATATAATAACTATGAAACTTGAACGCGTAAAATAATCATTAAAATTAAAGACTACTTACATGAAGGGACTCCGCCAACTCATTCCCAGGTCGAACATAAACGTCGCCGAAGACGTCAATCTCTGGGAATTTGGACCCCTCCTAAATTGAACAAGAGTATAAAAATGTTAGTACAAAAAAAAAAGAAATTAACATTAATGACATATTACAAATTAAATAAAAACGACTTATTATTACCCGACGTCGCGCATCCATCCTATAGGAGAAGGGCCTGGAACCTGAATGATGGAGAAGAGTCTTCTTCTCCCTATTGCCCTTATTTGCTTTAGCCATCTTCTGTTATACAAAAATTAAAACGTATTATTTTAAATTGAAATGAAATATTAAAAAATGAAATAAACATTAGTAAGAAATGTGTAATAATTTTGAACTTAATATAAAAAATACCACATAATCAGCCTCCTGAAAATGACCACAGAGCCACTGCCAACTATCCTCCCGCCCCTCAAGCTCCTTCGGGCAACCCTCCTGAAGAGCAGCCTGCGGATCATCAAATGCCTGAAAGTGGTGGTGCAGGTCGCTCTTCCACTGCTTGTACCTATCAGCGAAGAGTCTGTTGATGTACCCCAACAACTCATCGTTGACATTCTCTAAATTGTAGTTCATCTACAATAAAATAATTACATACATTAAATATTTAAAATATATAAAATTGGAAAGAAAAACAATTAAAATGTAAGATACATACCGACAGGTGTCCATGCATCTCGTTATGCACCGCATCAGGCATGGCCTTCCAAGACTTCCATTTCATCGGACAATAGGTCCGAACGACTGCACCAACATCGTGCGCCAATGAGCTATGTTGGTCTGCCGTTGGGGCAGCCCGATGACGATCGTCGTATCTGATGTTGATACGAGAGTTGTTCACCCGGGTGACCTTCGATGTAGCCAATTGGCGACACGGTCCCCGGGTGTTCTTCTTAGCTGCAAAGAAATATGAAATTAATGTTAGTTAACAAATTTGACTAAAATATTGGTACGAAACATCTGTAGTTGAAGGAAATCTTTACCTGGTCCGCTCGAAGTGGCGTCGGTGGTGCTGGAAAGGCGATGACGCCGCCTGGCGCTCATAGGTTGCGCCACTGATGACTCTGATGACGCCGGCACATGGGGGGCACTGGGACCCACTGGCAAGTCGGGCAGCTGTGGTGGGCCAGAGGGAGGTGACATCATAGTCGGGGGAGGCAAACTACGTGAAGGTTGCACCGGCTTATGACTTCTACTGATTAGGTTAGACATCTTGCAATAAAAACAAGCACCAAAGTTTAAAAACAATAGTTACTGGAATCCAACAATCTAATAACAAATATAACATTTATTTCATTTCATTTAAAATAGAGTCAACGTCTAATAACAAATATAACAAATATAACAAATAAAACAAATATTTTATAACAAAAATATAAAACATTCTTCATTAATTATAAAACATAAAAATTATTCCAATTTAGGGTCATTATATATACTAAGCTAACAAACATACAAATAAATCAAATTTACCAATATATAAAGTAAGCATATTTTAACAATATTACAAATTTAATTAACGCATATATGTTGGTGTACGGTTTGCGATTTCGGAGTATCCGGGACTCCAATCCACAATCCGTTGAATCCTATACGATCCTAGACATACAAGGCACATCATACGTGAGTTTGAGTTTCATCCAATGGTCCGAACAAATCAAACCGTTAAATCGTACAATAGGCGAAATCCATTCGAGGCTGAAACGGTATCCAAATTGGAAACCGAACACACCTACACGCTCATGACAAGTAGGGGATCGCATTGGGACACAATGTGATTTTGCTACAGTTCCATAGCGCTGCCAGACGCGGCAGCAGCGCTAGGATGTGAAAAAGCGATAACGATCGCAGGAAATATCTCAAAATGAAGGGCCAATCTTCCTACCCTAGGTTCAGGACATCGAATAGAGGCAGTTTTGTTCTCGGACAAAGGCCAAAAAATGGCCGGAAGTGGCCGGAATTTCATCCCGAAATCCGGCCAAAATCTTAGTTCAAAATTTAGACAACGTACACAACAAATTTCACAAATCCTACCCAACCATCAGCTAGATAACAAAAAATAGGGGGAAAAGCATACCTCACTCGTCAGATTTGGAGGCCAGAGGAGGGAGAACGAAGCCGGAGATATTCGCCCAAAACCGGATAAATTTCCGCCGGTTTCTCGAACCCAATCAAGCCGCGGCGGCGCCTCGGAAAGGTCTGAGTTCGTTGGCGGTGAACGCCCGGTCGTTAATGTGGAGAGTTGAGGTGGTGGCCGGAGGAGAGAGAGAGAGAAGAGGGAGCGGCGGCGAGAATGAACCAGAAGGTCTGAAACTGTCGAATTATTATCAGATCTTTGCGCGACGGAATATCCTAACTCCGTCGCGCAAATCAGTAAAGTGTCAAACGGTGCGTTTTCGATTAAAATTTTCGCGCAAAACTGAAAATATTAATTTTGCGCTACGGAACGATGTGCACATCGTCGCGCAAACTCGTTGCAGAAGCGCCAATTAAACCGCCAAAATTTTCACGACCTTACGCGACGGGAACAAATGGTTGCGTCGCGTAAACATCATACCCTAAAACCTAAACCCTAAACCCTAAACCCTAAACCCTGAACCCTGAACCCTGATCACGTCAAACCCTAAAGGACATCATCCCCTCGCGCGACGAATAAAGTTTGATTCGTCGCATATACTCGTTTTGCGCGACGTCAGTTGCTCGTCGCGCAATTTCTTGTATAAAATTTTAAACAAATTGTTTTGATAGCATACACATTCTACGAAACTAGTTTCAACGATCCAACCATCAAACGTATTTGCTTATACTTAGAGATCGTATACACCAAAAATGGGGAAAAAAAAACGTATAGAGATCAAGTAACGGGACAAAAGTTTTCGACGGTTATAATGGAAAAATCACGATTTAACGGTCAATTTTACTCTGATTTCGATAATTTTTAACGGATACAATCCTTCACCCAACATGAATCCAATGACAGTATTTGATCTTCATTTCAAATTATTTACAGTAGTGGATATCACAAAATCTTATGTTATACTTAACAAGTTTATATATATAAACTTTAATAGTTAGTGGCTATATTGTGTGAATCGTATACGCATTATAGAAAACTTTTTTTATCGATCCAGCCGACAAACTTGTTTGTTTCTACTTAGAGATCGTATACGCCGAAAATCGAAAAAAAAAAAGGTATATAGATTGCGTAACGGGAGAAAAGATTTCAACGGTTATCAAGGAAAAATCACGATTTAACGGTAAATTTTATCCCGATGTCGAAGATTTTTTACGGATACACTCCTTCCTCCTATATGTATTCAATGACAGAGTTTGATCTTCATTTCAAATTATTTATACTAGTGAATACTGAGTTAAAACTCCTAAGTGTCATGTATAGAAGTATTTTTAAAAAAATTAAATTTGTTTACGCGACGAAGAACATATTTCGCCTGTAAAAAGTTTGCACGACAGATATTATCCGTCGCGCAAAGATCAGTTGAAAAATTTTTAACGACACTTGTTTTTTTTGGGAAAATTAACCTTGCGAGACGAAAAATATCGTCGCGCCACGGTTAAAATAACGACGCAGGTAGTATTCCGTCGCGCAAGACACTTCAAAACTATTCCCGGACACTTGTACATTTTTTTAGACCATTATTCTTGCGAGACGGATATAATCGTCGCGCCAAGGAGTTTGGGCGACGCCATTACGTTGTTTCGTCGCGCAAATATCAGTTTTAAATTTTTTCCTGACACTTGTGTTTTTTTGGGAAAATTAACCTTGCGAGACGCCATTATTTTTGTTCCGTCGCGCAAGGGTTACTATAACGACGCTGTTATTCTTGCGAGACGGATATAATCGTCGCGCAAAGGTGTTTGGGCGACGCCATTATATTTATTCGTCGCGCAAAATGTTGTTTTTATTTTTAAAAATTGAATTGATATTTAGTGTAAATATTTGTTGATACTATATTTGTATTTACTATATAAGCAAAGATGATCATAACTTGTTTTAGGGGACGTGATAAAGCATATAATTGTCATACTATATTTATATTTTTTCATACTATATTTGTATTTTGTCGTACCTTTATTCATTCGTCTTGTTACAAAACTCTATGCAAATATATGACGTTAATTAGGAAAAGTTACTGACACAAAGAGATAACATGTACATTTCATTAAATTACAAATAAATTACATTATTCATCAGATGAACTATAATAACCTTCGTTATCATCACTATCATGACTATCCGTCTCCCAATCCTCTTCCTCCTCTTCCTCCTCCTCCTCCATAAGTACATCATCGTCGTTGTTGTCCCCCATGGTTGGATCGTATCGCGGAAGATCACCGAGGTCAATTGTAATTGACTGAATTGGTATTTCTCTTGAAGACACTCCGTCAATCTGAAATGGTTCTTGAACAACATTTGTATCGAGAAGTGTATGTGCATCATTTTCCATGGAAGAGTCTAAACGTTGGTCAACGACGTCGACGTCGTTGTCCAATGGGTCTAGTTCTGGTATAGCATACACGTTCCTCTGATCCATTTGCTGAACAACTTTCCAATCGTTCCCCGCTTTAGGGTCATTTAGATACACAACTTGTTTTGCCATGTTTGCCAAAATGTAAGGGTCGTCATCATACCAAGTTCTGCTCATGTTCACAGATAGTAACCCATGATCGATTTTAATACTTCCCTGCCTATTTGGGTTCGTATCAAACCATCGACACTTAAACATGATCACTTGGTATCGGTCTTTGTAAAGCAATTGCACGACAGTTGTGAGTTTGCCATAGAAATCAATGTCTGTACTTTCGCCTCCACCTGGAACATGGACACCGCTGTTTTGCGTACACAACTTGTCATCTCGTGCATTACCTAAAAACTTGACGCCGTTAACATGGCAACCTGAGAACAATTCTGCTCGGAGTGGGCCGAATGCCAAGTTATATAACTCTTCACTGTAAGTGGGGGAATTCTCTGATTTCAACTTATTCACCTAATATTATAAAAAAAAAACATTCATAGGTTAGTTTGGAAAAATGTAATAGCATAATATATATATGAATTAGAAAACACTTATAACTTACATATTCCAAAAACCATTGTGGAAACAATTCACGGTGTTTCTTGGAATACAAATGTGATGGATGTTCTCGCTTCATCATCTCTTCATGTTCATCTAAGTATGCCAATATCTCATCACAATTGTTCAATACGAACCAATGAGCTACCTCCATGTCATTTCTGGAAAACGATTCTCCTCGTACAGGATCTCCAAAAGGTCGTGCGCTTTGGGCAAAAACAGAAAGTTGCTCATTTCTCAGACCTCCGTCATTATTGCGCTGAGGTCGATTGAAAGCCGTGTCCACATCCTTTAAATACATTCCACAGAAAGTAAGCGCCTCATATTGAACCCAAGCCTCTACAATTGATCCTTCGGGCTTCGCTCTGTTGCGTACGCTTTTTTTCAGCTCTCCGAGTAGCCTGCCAAAATAAAACCAAATTAGCAAGTAGTAAGCATGAGATAATGATGCATACACAAATGATGATTATTATATACCTTTCTATTGGATACATCCAGCGATAGTTGACTGGACCAGCAAGCAATGCCTCTTCTGGCAAGTGAACCATCACGTGAATCATACTCGTGAAGAAAGCCGGAGGGAATATCATCTCAAACTTGCATAAGACTTGGACAATGTCGTGGCGCAACTGATCAATGTCTGTCTTTCGCAACGTTTTTGCCGTCAGTTGGGAAAAAAATCTGGACAACAAAATGATTGGCTTGACTACATCTTCCGGCAATAGGTGTCGAATCCCCACAGGAAGTAAGCGTTGCATAAACACATGGCAGTCGTGACTCTTGAGTCCAGTAAATTTACCCCCGTCAACCCTCACGCAACGTGCGATATTAGAAGCATACCCGTCAGGAAACTTTACAGACGATACGAACTGTAGAAACTCTTTGTTGTCATTCGGTTTCATGGAAAAAAATGCAAGATCCCGTATAGCTTTATCACTGCCCCTTTTCAGCCATAAACCCTTTCGTATGCCCATTCTTTCCAAATCAAGACGCGCTTTCGGAGTGTCCTTTGTCTTGCCCTTGATATCTAGAATCGTTCCCATCAATGTGTCAAACACATTTTTCTCAACATGCATAACGTCGAGATTGTGCCTCAATTTTAGTTTCGACCAATATGGGAGCTCAAAAAACATAGACTTGTGCGTCCAGTTCATATGTGTAGCAGGTCTGGTCCGACTAACTGTTTTCCCGAACGGAGCGAAATCCAAATGGTTAAGCTGTTCCAAGATCTGATCACCGGACCATTCTCTAGGTTTTGCGCGACGCTCTTTGTTTCCGTCGAACTCTATATCCTTCTCCCGCCACTCGTGGTCCCATGGCAACCATCTTCGATGCCCAAGGTAACACACTTTTCCAGCGTGCCAACCGGAAGTTACATCTTCCTTGCATACAGGGCATGCCATATAACCCTTTGTGCTCCACCCCGAAACCATTGCATATGCGGGAAAATCATTCACAGTCCACATAACTGCCGCCCGCAAAGTGAACATCTTCCTAGTAGATTTATCGTACGTGCGCACCCCGTTTGTCCATAAATCTTTGAGCTCATCAACCAACGGCCTTAAGTACACATCGATTGACCTGCCAGGATCCTCAGTTATCAAAATAGTCATCATCATGTACTCTTTTCTCATGCATTTCCAAGGGGGCAAATTATATGGAAATACGAAAATTGGCCAAGTGCTGTGGTGTTGGTTTAGAACCCCGTACGGATTGAATCCGTCAGTCGCAAGTCCCAACCTCACATTTCGGGGATCAGCAGCAAACTCGGGGAACGTTCGATCGAAATCTTTCCATGCCTCCCCATCTGCAGGATGCCGCATCACATCGTCGTCTACCCGTTTTTCCTTATGCCATCTCATGTCTGTGGCAGTATGCGTCGACATATACAATCGCTGCAACCTTGGTTTCAGGGGCAGATAACGCATGACTTTTTGTGGAATCTTACTCATTCTATTCTGAGATGTCTGTTTGAACCTCGATTCATTGCATATAGGGCATGTATCCAACGTTTCATACTCTTTATAGAATAACATGCAATTATTTTTGCAAGCGTGAATCTTTTCATAACCCAATCCAAGACCACTCAACATCTTCTGTGCCTGTCTGTGATCTTTCGGCAAACAATTGTCTGTTGGAAGCATTTTCTTGAAAACCCCCAAAAAGTAATCGAAACACAAGTTCGACATACGATACTTTATTTTCCCGTGCATTAGCTCCACAATCGCCGTCAGAACGGAAAAGCTCTCGCACCCCGGGTATAACTCCTGGTTGGCATTTCTTAACAGGTTTTCATACTGTTCGAACTCTGCACTGTCCATTGGTGTAGGCACATCATCTTCTCCTTCCTGAGTGCTGCTGGTCGATGCAAATGGAAAAGCATCATGTATAATATCCCTGACTTGTTCATTAGGATCCACAATAGGTTCAACATTGTCCATTCTTGTGGCCCCTGAAGACGAAGCGATGTCTACTTGTTCCCCGTGATGGTTCCAAGTGCTGTATGTCTCAATCATTCCATTTCTTACTAAATGAAATCGAACATGTTCAATTGTCTCCCACAACATGTTGTTACACCTCCTGCAAGGACACCGGATTCTAGTTGCACCTGGGTTGTGTGTCCGTGCAAAGTCAATAAAATCCTCGATTCCATCCAAGTATTCGCCTGCGCACCTATTCCGGTTCTGTATCCACCTCCTGCTCATCTTTCCTGGAACCACAATCACAATACAACAATCATGTTGTATTCGTACAAAATCTTTCCTTATGCCTCCGGTAAGGGCCCTATCCCATTCGGAAATGCATAGCCATGTCATGTAATTTACAGCTACATGAGATTAGATTTCGATGTGGATAAATTTCGGCAGCATCTCGGTACAGTTCTTGAGGTGTACCGTAGATATAAAATACCTACGTACCACCCGAAGAACGTACCGAGACGACACCGAAATATCCACAATCGAAACCTAATCCTGTAGCTGTAAACTACGTGACATGACTATGCATTTCCAAACTGTCCAAAATATGGGACAATTCAAGAATTAATTGGACCGTTAGTCGTGGATTACCCACCCATGCGCGGTCCAACTAACCTCGAACGGGAACTAAGCTTTACAAAAAAAAATGTACAAAGTTAATTTCAATTAACTTCGTACATTAACGTACATTCATAATTTAACAACTTATTATAAACATAATTTCATAAATCAATATAAATATAATGTAATAAATTTTATACTATAAAACAACGAAAATACCTTCTAAATCGTTCTCCTCCAATCGCTAATCACATATAATATTCCTATATACAAAGTCATTAATGGTGTTAGAATGAATTTACAGTAAAAATTTTACACTAACGATAAAAAATGCATACCCAAAGACCGTATCGGAGGCAGAAGTAGCTCAACTCATAAACGAAATGAAAATAACGAGTTTTGTGGCCCGAAATCTCTTGAGAAAGACGCAGGAACAGCAGAGGCAAACTGCAATTTTTTTTGCAGTTTGCCTCTGCAATGGACGTGTTCAGCTTAGTATTAACGACGAGTTTGCGCGACGGATAATATTATCGTCGCGCAAGATTACTCCTTTTTGCGCGACGAATAATAGGTTCAACGTCTGTCGCGCAAACAACTTCACCGTCGCGCAAACATTATTTCCCAGTCGCGCAAGGTACTGTCGACATCATTTTTTTGCGCGACGATGTACTTCTGTCCGTCGCGAAATAATACGTCGCGCATACAATGTGCGACGAAAGTTCTGTCGCGCAATCTTCTGTCGCGCGATTTTTTGGCGCGAAATGCTATCGATAGTGCTTAGTTCTTGGCGCCTTTTTTTTGCGCGACGAAAGGTTTCAGTAGTCGCGCAAACTACCTTGACGCGACGATCAATACTGTCGCGCAAAGTTTACCGGCAAATAAATTTTTCCGCGCGTTTTCCCAGCTACTTTATGCGACGCTCTTTATTTCTGTCGCGCAAAATTTATTTTGCGCGACGATTAATTTTGTCGCACTTATTGGCGCTACGCTTTATGTTATCCGTCGCGCAAAACCTTCTCGTGGGACGAATTATCCTCCGTCGCGCAAAAAACCGTCGCGCAAGGGCTAAAATGTAGTAGTGATATTTTCTCTCTATCTCTAACTTAAAGGAATGAAAAACTAAAAATCAAACATACCACAAGTGGCAATGGGGTCTAGCCCAATTGAAAAGGGCATTGACTTGAGGTCTTAGATTCAAATCTCCAAGCATCTTAGTTGTGTGTGCGTGTGAAAAATCCCCCTCCTCTTTTTAATTTAGACTGTCATTTATACTATATAAAAAAACCGAAGTAAATTCATAATTGCATACGTCCACCAAGTTGGGCGCACCTCACCTACCTACTTTTCTTATCGGTACATTATATTTACTTTATTTAAGAGAGAGAGAGAGAGAGAGAGAGAGAGAGAGAGAGATTAACATATGGCATATGCTGTTGCTAAGTGTGAAAATGGTTTATGGTAAAATAACAGTTCAGAGAATCCAACGAATTATGAGGCCAGCAATGCTAGCGCCATTTGTTCTAAACAGACTTTTAAATCACACAAGTGATTTTCTAAGTAAATGGTGGAAAACACAAAACCGCGATAAAATAAAGACAGAGAACAACCTCTTGAACAAGCAAATGTTTGGCAGTTACTGCAGATGCTTCTTTAGCATGAAAGAAAATACAAAATAAGGTCTAGGGAAATGACCCCCCAATCATGAAGAAATACTAAAGAAATCTGCTTGTTAGACCTTCTACTTTATAATGTAAAGTGGCAAGTTAAGGTTCCAAGTTTGAACTCAAAATTCATCGGTAAATACGTGAAGGAAGCCGAAGTTTTTTTGTTTTTTTTGTTTTTTTGGGGTGAGATTGTGAAGGAAGCCAAAGTTATTTAAACTACTAAGACTTTAAGTTCCCGACATGAAATTCACACTCTCAACACATAATGCTTTTTGTTAACCAGATTCTGCCCAGAATGTCGAATATATTAAATCATATTAAGAGAAAGAAAAATGATAACTAAAAAACTGGATGGTCAATAGAATGTGGTATATAAATGTAGTATGACTAGCATTGCTCTTTTATTATAAAACCAACTATAGGAGCCTTTATTGGGTTTACATAAATATTCATTGGGTGCCTCGGGGTTTCGAAACTCTAACCACATGGGTGGAGGTGGAAGAGCTCAACCAACTGAGTTATATCTCATTGGTTTTATTGGGTCTTCTAAAGTACTACCTAAATGGCTCAAGGGACCTGCAGTTACAAAGGTACACGCACAATTATTCCAAAACAAAATAATTTCCACCTGCATGCATCAGTGTGTACGTATTTAATTTTTTGATTTATTTAATTATTAGGCCAAACTCTTGTGACATGCTTGTTTCAAAGCAAGGGGTGGATCAGAAAATGCTCCAGTTGAAATTTTATCATAAATGAACTTGGCAGCTGCCTCAGTATAATGAATGCCATCCCAATCCACTCTCACCGAAGGATTTTTGCATGAGCCAACAAATATTTGGCTTCCATTAACTCTAGCTGTTCCTCCACATCCAAAAACACTGTTATAGTTGTACTTGCCACCATACCCACAACAAGCAACAAGTGGGAGCTCAAACCCTGAAACATTTGCAAAGTGAAAATAGATTTCATCATTCATGGAATTTCTTTGTATATGCTTTCCATTTAAATAATGCTTAAGAGATCACATTTTTAAACCGCATTAGTGAATTACATTATATACTTGATCAGTCCAATGAAGTCATTTGAAATTACGTACGTAAGCAAAAACAAAAAACAAAAAATAGCTACAAACTTTATATAGGTATGTTTTGTGAATATCATAAGGTTGAGTGGCTTACCATATTTTTGGGGTTCCTTGAAAAGAGAGTATTTGACTGAATAGACGTCTACATAAGTAATTGCAGCCAAAGGTAGATCTTTCCTAAGTTGAACTGTGGCTTCCTTCAGCTTGTGGTTAAAATGCTGAGCTACTTCATTATATGACTTTGCACAGCCAGCCTCATCCTTTTGAGCTGGGAAATTGGCTAAGATGTAAGGGAGACAGCCAATTGGCCCAGTGTTGTGGATCCAAAATGATCTCGCTCCCAAATCATATATTTTCTACATCGTCACAGTAATTACCACATTAACATCATAATTCACCAAAAGTAAAAAAAAAAACAGCGAGCTGAAAAAATAAAATATATTCTTTTGCTGGACAGTCCGACATGTTATTTGAACGTGTGACGTTGACCATAGAGACACGACCAATTGTTGAACATAGGATCTTAAAATATAATTGATACAATGAGTTGGGCCCCCATTGACCAAGAGTCTTCGCTGAACCACAACTTTATAACTGGAAGATTAATGAGTCCGGTTTTCCTGTTACCAAATCCCCTGTGCCCCCCTATTTCTACCTTGGTATTGTGACACGTGGCACACCACTTAACAGCATTTTAACTCTGTTAACTCTCTTTAGCCCATTTGTTTTTATTAAAATAATTTAAAACTATTAAAATACACGTTTGACACAAACATGATATTGCATCTTCATCTTCTACGCTACCTATTATCATATTCAACCCCTTCATAATTTTTTTTCTCCTTTTTGGCTGCTGATTTTGGAGCCATCGTATGAGAAGTTTTTGAACAAATAACTCAAACCCATTAAGCAATTCAGATTGTTTCCTTTTTGTTTTCATCTACTGTAGTACAAACCAATTGAAAGTTCTAATAGGATGACCCCAAAACCAGCAGCCAAAAAGGGGAAAAATTATGAAGCAATTTTCCTTCCAATGGTGATTGTGAATTGAGACGAGTGAGAGAGAGACTCAAGAGGCTGAAAGAATTGCCAGAAGCTCGTGAATGGGTATACGATTGTCGCAAATTATTTGTTTAAGTGTTTCTCATATGATAGCTCCAAAATCAGAAGTCAAAAAGGGGGAGAAAAATTATGAAACACAACTTGGCTTACCTGACGAACCAGCATCCAACGAGCAAAAAAAATTATCGAACCAAATGAAGGGGCTGAGTTTTGCTGGGCGAAGATGATGAGTCTGATGATACGCAGGGTAGAAGATGAAGAGGAGAGAGAACGTGTTTGCGTCAAAGTCAAATGTGTATTTTAATTAATTTTTTTAAATAAAAATAAATGGGCTGAATGTTAGCATTGTTAAAATGTTGTTAAATGATATGCCACGTGTCACAATACCAATGAGGAAACAGGGGGCAACAGGAGATTTGGTAACAGGAAAACTGGACTCAAGATTAATTACCTTAATATTTGCCGAGAACCCACTGATTATATTAGGAACCGACGCACTGACTTCTTGAACAGTCAAGTTACCAAAGAACCCTTCTGCTAGGTCATTCTGGCCAATGTCAAATGTGTATAAAGCTTTGGAGAAATACTCCTCCTTGGGCATCAAACTTGCAAATATTCCCCCTATATACAAATTAAACAAAGCTCCAGTCACAAAGTTTTTTGGCTTGAAATTAATTTGTTACCCTAATAAGTAATAAATAATTAGATTTTTACCTCGATGCCTAATGAGTTGTGATCTGAATTTTAGTTGCATGAACTGCATGTACTGAATATTGAGGTAGAAGGGACTAAATCCACCAGCAGCTGGTTGAACGACATTTGGCAATCTGATGGTGGAATTTGCAGTGGCAAAATTTGCACCATACGAGAAGTTGGTCCCAAGGGAATCCAGATATGCGCTTAGAAAGGGGTGACCAAGACTCTTTGCTGAACCACAAGTTTCATCAGACAACAATTTTGGAAAAGAGAAAAGAAAAGGAAAAGAAAAACCTGAAAAGAATGTTGCAACCATGTTGGAAATAATTGGGATGATTTTAAAAGAAAAAAAAAACTTATAATTGGGATGTTGCAACAAAGAAAAGCATGTTGCAACCATTTGGAAATAATTGGGATGATTTTGAAAAGAAAAAAAAACTTATAATTTAGTACAAAGTACTGATGCAAATAGAGGTATTATGCCAACTCATGTCCATATTATGGGAAGGTTTTTTTCAATTTTATTTTTATTTTTATACAAGCTATATTGGGAGGAGGGGATTTTGTCACACACACAGTGTCAAGTGTCATGATCAAACTTAAGATCACTGGTCTGCAAATCAAAGCTCTTTCCACACGCTATATGTTCTCTTCATCAAATATTATTTGATATATATAAAACTCACTTCGGATAATTATCAAGAAAAAGAAGTGTCCAGAAAGCTTCTTGGGCCTACCATGCACTTTGGTCTTTGTCTTTGCTGGCAGCGTTTGAAAACAATTTGGAAAACAAAAGCAATTTTTCCACCATTTATACATGTTTGAATAAGATGATAATTAATTTAAAAGCATATACTATTAATACCTTTTCCTAAATAAATATTTTAAAAAACCAAAAACCAAAAATGCATACCAAAAAAATCGATTATGAGCCTGCCATCTGAGAATCTTCCAACCGGCATGTGAAAATAGGTCTCCCCATAAGGTGGTGGTGGTGGCGAAAGGGATGCAGCCAATCCACCAGTATCTGAATTTGAATCTCCAAAGTTAAAGATGGCTGGAAACTCACAGTCTTCCAAAGCCAAGGCAGGGCTCAAAGTGGTGATATGCGACAACAGCATATAAGAGCAAAATAGAGAAACGATAGCTTTGATAGGAATTCTAGGAGACTCCATAGTGGAGAAAGCAAATATATACCACAAAGATGTTGCAGATGAGAAGTAATAAATTATCCAAGAGTATATTTGTTTTGTAGTGTAAGGAAAAGGGGGAATTTTTGACTGCATTTGTAGAAAGCCAGAAATGCCAAGTTGCGTAAGTTTTCAATCATCTAGAGAAATTTAGGAAGCTGACATTTCAGCATCTTATGCCTAGGATGCCTTGCCTAACCTAGAAAATTTGTGCGTTTCAAATGTAAATAATGTCTGTAAGATGCAATTTGTAAGATATGACATCGAGAGATGTCATCTATGTGACTCCCTCTTGTATACAACAGCTCCTTCCAATGGACAATATGGTGAGAGTTAGTCAAATGCAGCAGTCTCTTATGTGGTTCTTGTTTTTGCACTAAAAAAAAGTCAGCAGTAGTTACCTTCTTTTTTGGTGAGTAAAGCCAATAGTAACGCTGCAATTACGAATTTAGCTTTATTGTCAAATTCAAATCCCTCCACCCCCAAGTTGAGTCGTAGTTAATACAAATCCCTCCACCCCCAAGTTGAGTCGTAGTTAATAAGATCAAGTAATTTCAAATTACCACGGTCCATGTTGGCGTGAGTTGACCCGATTTCCCGTATTGATTGTAATTTGTTTATTTTTTATTTCTGATTTCCTACTCTAAATAAATTACGAGTTATAGCTTGATGTAATACCCTGAAAATTAAAGGTGGATTTTTCATATTTCAATAAAATTAATATTCTAGTGAAGAATGATTATGGGTATTTTATCAAGTGATTTTGGATTGAGACTATTGAATTAAGTGTGTTTTATTAAGTTGGACAAAAATGCCATTATGTAACATTTTGTGAATTTTTCAAAGGAAGTATAAGAAATTGGAGTGAAAAAATTATGATTCTGAGGTAGGACGATAGTAGTCAACTCAACGAACGCGTAGGAAATTGTTTATGAAGTTTAGGCCAAAATGACCAAAATACCCATACGTGTGAAAATTGCCAAAATGCCCTTATAGGCATTTTTTTTTATAAAAATAAATAAGAGAAAGAAGAGAAGAATATGAAACATGGAGGGGAACAACCCACACTTCCTCCCATTCTTTCCCCCTTGCCTCAAGCTTTCAAATCCACCATTATGAAAGGATGAGTCACCCAGCCTAAAGTTAAGAAGAAGAATTAAGAAAGCAAATGTGAGATGTAGAAAAGAAAATGGTGAAGTGTTGAAGCAATTGGAAGGATGAAAAGTAGGACTCTTGTTCTAAGTTCATTTTATCAAGTGTTGAAGCAATTACAGAATGATTTATGAATCTTTTGAGGCATAAGAAAATCAAAAGAAGAATTTTGAAATCAGGATTTTCGGATTTTGGTTTAGGGAGTCCATTATAGATGCTCTAAGAGCATTCACAATGGGCTCTCTAAACCATCTTTTAGACAAATTTTAGGGAGGAATTGAAAAACTACAACTCCAACCATGCTCCCCAGCCACCTCCTAAAATAGAGAGACCTCTAGGAGCTCCTAAATATGAAGAGAGAGAAAGGACTCCTAGTGGCTTTCTATAATTTAATGAGCATTTCAAACCTTTAATTAATGCTAATTATTTTTTATATTATTTTTTAATGGAGATTGACCAATTAGAAAAGAGTTATAGCATTTATGACTCCCTAAACTAGAGAGCAAGATTGGAGTTTAAATTTTATAGAGAGCTCCTAAAATAACTTTTATATGCTTTTAGCCAAAATTTAACTAAAAAATAGAGAGTATGATTGTGGATGCTCAAAGACTTTAAGTTCCCGACGTGAGATTCACACTCTCAACACATAATGCTTTTTGTTAACCAAATTCTACCCATAATGTCGAATATATTAAATCATATTAATGATGAGATTTTATCGAATTAGTTTGCATTGTTAGTTGAAACTTTGATTAAACACTAAATCAAAGTAATGTTCGAATTCAAAGAGAAGTATTGAACCTCATAAATAAGAGTAAGAAAAATGATAACTAACAAACTAGATGGTCAACACAAAATGGTATATAAATGTGATATAACAGGCATTGTTCTTTTATTATGACTAGCATTGCTCTTTTATTAAAAACCAAGTATAGGAGCCTTTATTTTTATGAGGTACTTTTTTTTAGTGCAAGCAATATGCCTCGCAACCAACTGAGTTATACCCCATTAGCTTTATTGGGTATTCTAAACTACCTAAATGGCTCAAGGGACCTGCAGGTTCAAAGGTAAAACACAATTATTCCAATACAAAATAATTTCCACCTGCATGCATCTGTCTGTACGTATTTAATTATTAGGCCAAACTCTTGTGACATGCTTGTTTCAAAGCGAGGGGTGGATCAGAAAATGCTCCAGTTGAAATTTTATCAGAAATAAACTTGGCAGCTGCATCAGTATAATGAATGCCATCCCAATTCACTTTCACCGAAGGATCTTTGCATGAGCCAACAAATATTTGGCTTCCATTAACTGTAGCTGTTCCTCCACATCCAGAACTACCGTTATAGTTGTACTCGCCACCATACCCACAACAAGCAACAAGTGGGAGCTCAAACCCTGAAACATTTGCAACCAATTTAATATAGAGTGAAAATAGATTTCATTCATGAAATTTCTTTGTATATGCTTTCGTTTTAATAATGCTTAAGAGATCACATTTTTAAACCGCATTAGTGAATTACATTATGTGACAGGTGATATACTTGTCAGTCCAATGAAGTCATTTGAAATTATGTACGTAAGCAAAAACCAAAAAACCAAAAAAAAAAAACTGCAAACTTTATATAGGTATGTTTTGTGAATATCATAAGGTTGAGTGGCTTACCATATTTTTGGGGTTCCTTGAAAAGAGAGTATTTGACTGAATAGACGTCTACATAAGTAATTGCAGCCAAAGGTAGATCTTTCCTAAGTTGAACTGTGGCTTCCTTCAGCTTGTGGTTAAAATGCTGAGCTACTTCATTATATGACTTTGCACAGCCAGCCTCATCCTTTTGAGCTGGGAAATTGGCTAAGATGTAAGAGAGACAGCCAATTGGCCCAGTGTTGTGGATCCAAAATGATCTCGCTCCCAAATCATATATTTTCTACATCGTCACAGTAATCACCACATTAACATCATAATTCACCAAAAGTAAAAAAAAAACAGCGAGCTGAAAAATTAAAATATATTCTCTTAATAGACAGCTGACATGTTATTTGAAGGGAGATTCACTATTTATACCTAATATAGGGATTCAAATTATTAAAAAAAAATTGCATATGAAATGGACTTTAGAAACACACTCAAAGCCCATTTAAAACATAACAGATACTATCTTTCTATAAATTACAAAACTTTCTATAAATTACAAAACTGCCATCAATTTCTTAAAACAAGCTCAACTCCAAAACCTCATAAAAAAAAACCCACAACACTCAATAGGGTATCAAAGTAATTTAATTATTAAAATTACGCTGATAATAGAGACACGACCCATTGTTGAACATAGGATCTTAAAATATAATTGATACAATGAGTTGGGCCCCCATTGACCAAGACTCTTTGCTGAACCACAACTTTATCACTGGAAGATTAATTACCTTAATATTTTCTGAGAACCCACTGATTATATCAGGAACAGATGCATTGACTTGTTGAACAGTCAAGTTATCAAAGAACCCCTCTCCTAGGTCATTCTGGCCAATGTCAAACGTGTATAAAGCTTTGGAGAAATACTCCTCTTTGGGCATCAAACTCGCAAATATTCCCCCTATATACAAATTAAACAAAGCTCCAGTCACAAAGTTTTTTGGCTTGAAATTAATTTGTTACCCTAATTAATAAGTAATAAATAATTAGATTTTTACCTCGATGCCTAATGAGTTGTGATCTGAATTTTAGTTGCATGAACTGCATGTACTGAATATTGAGGTAGAAGGGACTAAATCCACCAGCTGGTAAAATGTGTTCTGGCAATCTGATGGTGGATGCTGCAGTGGCAAAATTTGCACCATACGAGAAGTTGGTCCCAAGGGAATCCAGATATGCGCTTAGAAAGGGGTGACCGAGACTCTTTGCTGAACCACAAGTTTTATTAGACAACAATTTTGGAAAAATGCATGTTGAAAAAGAAAAAAACTTTAAATTTAGTACAAAGTACTGATGCAAATAGAGGTATTATGCCAACACATGTCCATATTATGGGAAGGGTTTTATTTATTTATTTTTACTTTTATACAAAGTTATATTGGGAGAGAGATTTTATCACACACATAGCATCAAGTATCATGATGTTCGAACCTAAAACCACTAGTCTACAAATCAAGACTCTTTCCACAAGCTATATGTTCTCTTCATCCAATATTATTTTATATATATAAAACTTACTGCGGAAAATTATCAAGAAAAATGAGTGTCCAGAAAGCTTCTTGGGCCTACCATGCACTTTGGTCTTTGTCTTTGTGTGCAGCGTTTGAAAACAATTTGGAAAACAAAAGCAATATTTTTCCACCATTTATACATGTTTGAATTGTCAGCCATAAGAATAAGATGATAATTAATTTAAAAGCATATACTATTAATACCTTTTCCTAAATAAATATTTTAAAAAAACCAAAAACCAAAAATGCATACCAAGAAAATCGATTATGAGCCTGCCATCTGAGAATCTTCCAACCGGCATATGAAAATAGGTCTCCCCATAAGGTGGTGGTGGTGGCGAAAGGGATGCAGCCAATCCACCAGTATCTGAATTTGAATCTCCAAAGTTAAAGATGGCTGGAAACTCACAGTCTTCCAAAGCCAAGGCAGGGCTCAAAGTGGTGATATGCGACAAAAGCATATAAGAGCAAAATAGAGAAACGATTGCTTTGATAGGAATTCTAGGAGACTCCATAGTGAGTGGAGAAAGCAAATATTTACCACAAAGATGTTGCAGATGAGAAGTAATAAATTATCCAAGAGTATGTTTGTTTTATAGTGCAAAGAAAAGGTGGAATTTTCGACTGCATTTGTAGAAAGCCAAAAATGCCAAGTTGTATGAGTTTTCAACCCTTCTAGAAATCTAGGAAGCTGACATTTCAGCATTTGATGCCCAACCTAGAAAAGCCGTGCGTTTCAAATGTACATTTAATGTCTGTAAGATGCAATTGTAAGATATGACATCGAGAGATGTCATTTATGTGACTTAGGGATGGCAATGGGTCGAATAAGGGGTGGGTATGTTATTCTCATCCCCATTCCAGTATCCTTGTCTTCATACCCATAATATTCATATCGGGGATTCCTCAACCTGCCCCATTTCGGAAGAAAAAACCAATATAAAACTACTTTGTTGAAGAAAAATAAATAGTAGTGTGGCTTAAGATTCATATAAATTTTGTAAATATATAATATAATAATAATAAATATAAAACTTAGTCAGCACAATCACTTTAATAGCATACTTATGTATTATATATTCTAAACGGGGAGGGTTCGGATTGGCGTGAGTTAACCAGATTTCCTATATTTATTATAATTTGTTTCCTCTTCTGTTTTTGATTTCTTACTCTAAATGGAATGACGAGTTATAGCTTGATGGATTTTCTTACTCAAGGTGGATTTTCATATTTTAGTGAAAAATTAATATTATGGTGTAGAATGATTATAGGTATTTTATCAAGCGATTTTGGATTGAGATTATTGGATTAAGTGTGTTTAATTTCAAGTTGGACAAAAATGCCCTTACGTAACATTTTGTGAAATTTTCAAAGTATAAGAAATTGGAGTGAAAAAATTATAATTATGAGGTAGGACAATAGTAGTTGACTCAACGAACGCATCGGCTACGTTGCACGGACACGACAGTGAGCTGAAGTGTTGACGTGTCCGACACTCGGACACTCGGACACGGCGCGGATACGCCTCCGACACGTTTTGGACATGGGTCAATGCCTCCTACACAATCATGGTCAAGACACGGCAGGTAAATTTTTGAAAATTTGAAAGGTTGCAGAGAAAGCGTTGTGTGACTGGCGAAGCGAGGCCATTGCCTGGAAGCTCCAACAATCACCTCGATGATGGGGTCCTCCTACGTAGTGCACCACTCAATTAGCAGATGAAAAGTTGGAGAGGCAGTGTAATTGGAGGTTGCGGTGTTGCTTCGCGAAGGAAGAAGACATCCTGATACCCTATTTTTATTTTGCCCAAACGGGTCATTTTCGAAGACTGAATAAAGAAACGAAAAAGAGTGAAAGTCATTGGTGATAAAGCAAACTGCCCCAGTGGGCCCACTACCCAACCATAAACTACACCCCAGCCCAGTTAAATAAAAAATATTACCCAATATAATAGACGATTATCCAACAAAACAAAAATTCTTTTGTCCTATACCCACCCAGACATCAAAACGTATATATATTTAGTTAATATGTTAATTTTATAATAATTCATATCAACTTAATAAAAAAACTACATTTGGAAAGGGTTGGAAAGGTTGGATTAAATCATATATATATATATATGGTATTATGAAATTAAGTATAAACATGAATATTTTATTTTTTAATATGTATAATTATTATAAATTTATTATTATTTTAATTGCCGTGTCCGTGTCCTAATTTTTTGAGATTTCCCGTGTCGCCGTGTCCCCGTGTTGCGTTTTCGTGTCCTCGTACCCGTGTCCATGCAACATAGCGCATAGGAAATCATTGATGAATTTTGGGCTAAAATGACCAAAATAACCCTACATGTTAAAATTACCAAAATGCCCTTGTAGGCAAAAAAAGAGAAAGAAGAGAAGAATCTAAAACGTGGAGGTCAATAGCCCACTCTTCCTCCCATTCTTTCCCCCTTGCCTCAAGCTTTCAAATCCACCATTATAAAAGGATGAGTCACCTAGCTTAAAGTTATGACTAACCTAGCTAAGGGATCTCCCTAATGAAGCTGAATTTTTTAGAGCTAAGAGAGGTGAATTGTTGGCGAGAGAGAGAGAGAGAGAGAGAGAGAGAGAGAGAGAGAGAGAAGGGAGATGGAGTGTAAGACCCGTGTCTTAGGGAATCAAGAACGGTGAGCAATCCCACATCGCTCGGGGAGAGAAAGGTGAAGTGCTTAAATGTGTGGGCACTTCTCTTCCTAGCACGAGGCCTTTTGGGAGCTCACTGGCTTCGGAGTCGTAGGAACTTCGAAGTTAAGCGAGTTGGGGGCCAGAGCAATCCCAGGATGGGTGACCCACTGGGAAGTTGCTTGTGAGCTCCCAGAAACAAAACCGTGAGGGCAGAGAGGGGGGTCCAAAGCGGACAATATCGTGCTAGGGGAGTCGGGTCGTGACAAATGGTATCAGAGCCGGACCCCGACCGGAAATGTGCCAGCGAGGACGCTGGGCCTCAAGGGGGGTGGATTGTAAGACCCGTGTCTTAGGGAATCATGAACGGTGAGCAATCCCACATCGCTCGGGGAGGGAAAGGTGAAGTGCTTAAATGTGTGGGCACTTCTCTTCCTAGCACGAGGCCTTTTGGGAGCTCACTGGCTTCGGAGTCGTAGGAACTTCGAAGTTAAGCGAGTTGGGGGCCAGAGCAATCCCAGGATGGGTGACCCACTGGGAAGTTGCTTGTGAGCTCCCAGAAACAAAACCGTGAGGGCAGAGAGGGGGGCCCAAAGTGGACAATATCGTGCTAGGGGAGTCGGGTCGTGACAAAAATTGTAAGATCCCACATCGACCAACGGAGAGGGGGTTAATGTGCCTTATATGTACATGCCCGCATCCATCTAGCACGAGGCCTTTTGGGAACTCACTGGCTTCGGAGTCGTGGGAACTCCGAAGTTAAGCGAGTTGGGGGCGAGAGCAATCCCAGGATGGGTGACCCACTGGGAAGTTGGTCGTGAGCTCCCAGAAACAAAACCGTGAGGGCCAGAGAGGGGGGGCCCAAAGTGGACAATATCGTGCTACGGCGGAGCCGATCCGGGATGTGACAATTTGGTATCAGAGCCACTCTGCCGTGTGGTGAGAGTATGTCGACGAGGACGTCGGGCCCCTAAGGGGGGTGGATTGTAAGATCCCACATCAACCAACGGAGAGGGGGTTATTGTGCCTTATATGTACATGCCCGCATCCATCTAGCACGAGGCCTTTTGGGAGCTCACTGGCTTCGGAGTCGTGGGAACTCCGAAGTTAAGCGAGTTGGGGGCGAGAGCAATCCCAAGATGGGTGTCCCACTGGGAAGTTGGTCGTGAGCTCCTAGAAACAAAACCGTGAGGGCCAGAGAGGGGGGGCCCAAAGCGGACAATATCGTGCTACGGCGGAGCCAATCCGGGATGTGACATGGAGTTTATTACTATTACATCTATGAGAGAATTAAGAAAGCAAATGTGAGAGGTAGAAAGAAAATGGTGGAGTGGTGAAGCAATTGGAAGGATGAAAGGTGGGACTCTTGTTTTTAGTTCATTTTCAATCTTGAGTTTTTGTGTAATTAATTGTTTGAGTGGATTTATAGTTGTAACTGAGTTAGAGAATGATTTATGAACCTTTTGATGCATAAGAAAATTAAAAGAAGAATTTTGAAGTCAAGATTTTCGGATTTTTGGTGTGTTGATAAATTTTTGGGTTTGGGTGTTCACACTTTAGATCCAAATCTTGTTTTTGGGAAGCTTAGGCCAAGGGTATGATGTTGGAGTATGATTTCGAGCCTTAAGATGGTATTTGAGGTGTGATGAAAGAGACTTCTGATAAAATTTTGAAACTTTGTACTTTTCTGGAAATTTCAGTTCATGGGCCTTACTTTGGCTCCCATGTTCCTTTGCTCTATGAAGTATTTTTGAAAGGTTTTGATGTTTTGTAAACTAGGAATAGCAAGGGTCAAAACCCTTTTGATTTCACTGATTTTGATTAAGTTTTGGGGATCAAATATTATAGTGAAGTTAGGTTTTGGGGGATCAAATTTTGGTTAAGTTTCACTGATTTTACACGTTCTTAGATGGATTAGATGATCGACTTGACAAGGCTCGCAGGGATGTACTCCAAATGAATCTATTTCCTACAAAAAGTACAAACCAATCGGTTGAGACCGACACCACCTTCTACTGACGTTGCGCCGCTTCAAATACAGTCTTATGCAAAGACAACCACCCAACTTGCGAACATCGCGAAGCCAAATACGTCTTCATGACTGAAGACTCAGACAAATGGAGGAGGTGGCACACATTGTGGCAATCTAAAACATACTCGTGAAACTTGTTCCAAGTTGAATGGCTATCCAAAATGGTGGGATGAACTCAAAGTCCAAAAGCAACGAGAAGCTACAAGTAGTGGTTCGGGTCGTGCCACCCTTGTAACTGCAGAAACCCAGTTATCTTTTGTTCCTCAGGTAGGATCTTCTAGTGCTTTGACACTTGATGATGGTTCTACGGCCCTCAGTGACTCATGTAACCATGGTTATGTTTTCCATACTTATGATAAGAATGATTCCACTGGTTGGATAATTATTTTGGGCGCAACTGACCATATGGCGTTTGATCCCAATGACTTTCTAAGTATCACCCAACCTAAACGAACGAGTATTACTAATGCAAATGGAGTTACTTATCCTAGGACATAGGTGGGCACTATTGCCCTCTCAGTTTCTCTCTCACTGTCTAATACTTTGCTTGTTCCATCTTTGTTAAAGAAATTGATGTTTATTGGTCAGGCTACTGAACAATTTAATTGGTGTACTGCACGAATTTACCCGAGTTTTTGTTTTTTTTCATGATATTCGCACTAAGAAGATCATTGGTTGTGGTACTAAGACAAGAGGGATCTATTATGTGGATGACTTCAGTACATGCAGAGCTAACAACACAAGGCATCAATCTGATGGCAAACAACGGCAGATCTGGCTATGACACCACCGTTTGGGACATCCATATTTTAGTTATATATGAAATGTCTATTACCATATTTATTTCTAATTTTAGTGACTCAGACTTTAAATGTGAGTGATTGTGTGTCTTATCCTTTGAGTTTGAATAGAAGTATGTCGAAGTAATGTTCCAACAGAAGTATTAAACCTCAAAAACAAGAGAAAGAAAAATCATAACTAAGAAACTGGATAGTCAACTTTTAATTAAAAACCAAGTATTGGGGCCTTTAATTCTTCCGGGGTTCTAACTTTCTACCTAAATGGCTCAGGGGACCTGCTGTTACAAAGGTACCACACAATTATTGCAGTACTTAATGATTGATAAATGACTCAAATGGTCCTCAAACTTATACATGATTTACATTTTGGTCCCTCAACTAAATTATTCGTTTAAATGGTCCTTCAACTCTATATTATTTGCTCTAGTGGTCATATTGTCTAATTTTTTGTTAGATTTAACCAAATTTTAAGGTAAATAATGACCAATTTATCCTCATATTTAACAGAAATATTGACAGAATGTAACGGTAGGACCAAAATGGAGCAAATAATATAGAGTTGATGGACCATTTGAACGAATAATTTAATTGAGGGACCAAAATGTAAATCGAGTATAAATTTGAGGACCATTTGAGTAATTTACCCTTGATTAATTTATGGGTTAGTCCAAAGTCCGGTGACATGCTTGTTTGAAAGGAAGGGGTGGATCGGAAAAAGCTCCAGTTGAAATTTTATCAAAAACAATCTTGGCAGCTGCCTCAGTATAATGAATCCCATCCCAGTTCACTTTAACATAAGGACGTTTGCATGAGCCAGCAAATATTTGTCTTCCATTAACTGTAACTGTTCTTCCACAATCAAGAGTTCTACCGTTAAAGTTGTACTTGCCACCAGAGCCACAACAAGCAACAAGTGGTAGCTCAAACCCTGAAAGATTTCCAAGCAATCAATACAAAGTGAAAATAAATTTCATTCAAGGAATTTCTCAATGTATACGCTTTCCTTTTAAATAATACTTTAAAAGATTCATATTTTTAAGCAGCTTATGTGACAAGTGATATGTATACTTGATAAGTCCAACAACGTCACTTGAAATTAGGTACGTAAGGAAAATAAAATGTTTCAACTTTTTGTCGGTGTGCTTTGTGAAGGTCGAGTGGCTTACCATATTTTTGGGGTTCCTTGTAAAGAGAGTATTTCACTGAATAGACGTCTACATAAGTAATTGCAGCCAAAGGTAGATCTTTCCTAAGTTGAACTGTAGCCTCCTTCAGCTTGTGGTTAAATTGCTGAGCTACTTCATTGTGCGACTTTGCACAGCCAGCCTTATCCTTTTGAGATGGGAAATTGGCTAAGATGTAAGGGAGACAGCCAATTGGCCCAGTGTTGTGGATCCAAAATGATCTCCCTCCCAAATCATATATTTTCTACATCGTAAACATCAACATTATAATTCAGTAAAAGTGAAAAAAGAGCGAGCAGAAAAATAGAAAATATTGCATTATTAGACAGTCTGACATGTTATATTAATACAGTGAGATTAATTACCTTAATATTTGCTGAGAAGCTACTGATTATATCAGGAACAGATGCATTGACTTGTTGAATAGTCAAGTTAGCAAAGAACCCTTCTCCAAGGTCATTCTGGCCAATGTCAAATGTGTACAAGGCTTTGGAAAAATACTCCTCCTTGGGCATCAAACTTGCAAATATTCCCCCTACATGCGTATTGAACAAAGCTCCAGTCACAAAGTTTTGGCTTGAAAATAATGTGTCACCCTAATAATTAATAAATTATAGAGCTTCAGTAATTTTTTTTACCTCGATGCCTAATGAGTTGTGATCTGTTTTTTAGTTGCAAGAACTGCGAGTATTGAATAGTGAGGGTGAAGGGACTATATCCACCAGGAGCTGGTAAAATGCGATTTGGCAATCTGATGGTCGAAGATCCAGTGGCAAAATTTGCACCGTGCGAGAAGTTGGCCCCAAGTGAATCCAGATATGCGCTTAGAAAGGGGTGACCAAGACTCTTCGCTAAACCACAAATTTTATCAGACGATCAATTTAAAGAGAAAAAAAAAACAGAAAAAACCCAGAACAAAGAAAAGCATGTTGCAAGTTTGCAACCATGTGGGAAATAATTGGGATGATTTTTCCATTTAAATTTGTAAAAAGTTTGGTCATGGATATAGAGATTTTAAGTACTTAGGCAAAAAAATTTGATCGATTTAGGTCGATCATCAAGTCATGAAATTTGACAAACATGTGTAAAGATTAATCACCAATTGTGATTGGCATGTAAGTAGGAATGAGCCAAACATACACAGAAGAACAAAGATGAAATTTGAAAACATAAATATAATACATTTTCCTTAAATAAACGTACCAAGAAAATCGATTATGAGCCTGCCATCCGAGATTCTTCCAGCCGGAATATGAAAATAGGTTTTTCCATAAGGTGGTGGTAATGGATAAATGGATGCAGCCAATCCACCAGTATCTGAATTTGAGTCTCCGAAGTTAAAGATTGCTGGAAATTCACACTCTTTTATAGCCAAGGCAGGCCTCAATGCGGTGATATAATGTGACAAAAGCATATAAGAGCAAAATAGAGAAATGATAACTTTGATATTAATTCTGGGAGACTCCATAGTGGAGAAAAATAAAATACCAAGAAGATGTGATGTTGGAGATGAGAACTAAGAAAATCTTAAAATGTGACATCAAGAGTAGATATGTATGAGAGAAGTTTTGGTGTAGGGACTGCCGCATACAACGGCGACTCGAGGGGGACTCCCTGCATGTGAGAGCTTGTTGTATGTGGCAATCTCTACGCAAGAATCACTGCATCTTTGGTCGGTTTGTATTTTTTTGGTTGATTTGTACACATTAAATTGTGTAATATTTTTTATTTATTCAGCAAACTCTTATATGATCGAGTAATTTCAGATTCTCACAATGTGTCTAGCCCAGTGAAAAACGGTCTTAACTTGTAGACTAGAATAAGGTTCGGACCTCCATGAAATCTTGATTTTGTGTGCATGAAAACTCCCCTCCCTGTAGTTTAGACTACCGATTGTACTAAGAAAAACATAATACTATGACATTTAAGTGTCTGCCGCGCAAATCTCACGGCCTGGAGTTCCGGGCCGAGGGGATTTGCGTTAACACGCGGTTTCCTGCTTTTGGACGGGGTGCGTTTGTGCGCGGGCGTGCCAGCACGGTCTACCGTGCGTCGAGATGTTTGAAGCGGGTGAAAGTGTTTAGATGGTGCGCCTGTCTGGACTCGTCTTCTAATCAAACGATTGTAGCCGAGAGAGGAACTAGTCTCGGCTGTAAGGTTCACGGCCTGAACTACAAGGCCGTTGAGTGGTGGTGTTTGGTGGGTTTTAGGGTGGTGCTCCGGCGCGCTACTCAATGAGCGGCGGTCGTGTGATATATGGGGTGAGTGAGCGAACAACAAGGGTGGTGCTCCGGCGCCTTGAAAATCAAGGGTCGTTTGATATATTGATGAATGGATTTTCCTTACAAACTAACACTACTCCTAGAAAAGCAAGTAAAGATATTGAAAGTGCATTACAGGAAAATATAAGTTGCTCCGTGGGAGGCTTTTGTTTGGTGTTTGAACCCTTTGAAAGTAGTCATGAGTCTTGTATTTATAGGTAGAGCTCCTGGAGGGGTAATCGAGGCTGAAAATCTGCATGGTGGAGCCTGATTATGCCAAGTGGGTAGTCTAATCGACATTTGGGATCGTGAAGTATGGTGGTGTGACTCCATGAATCCCGGTGAATCTCGGCCGCCGCCCTGATCGTGGGTTCTGCGCTTCTGGCCGTGGAGACGCATTTATTGCTTTGATAGCCAATTACCTAATCTCTCAAGCTGCAAAGAGCTTTGTGAGAATGTTGGCGTCTAATCACTCTGATCTCTGTCACCAAATCCTGACTCCAATCACTTCCCACCTTCCCTCGCGCATTAAATGCTCATTCTTGGCCAGTGGGTTTGCTGCAATAAACAGAGACCTTGCTTCAATAAATGGAGCGTGGGACCCTGCTGTCACGTGATGATCTGACTTTAATGCCTTTGGCCGTGACCTTGTTCGGTCTCGGCCTCGGCCTATAATATTGGCCGAGATAACCATGCCTTAGTGATTTTTCTTGTTTCTCTGGAAAGCCAAACACCCTGACAAAACGCTGTGTTTCAGTTTGAGGCCGAGAAGAGAAGTTCCCCCGGCCAATTCATGGCCGTGATTTATTAGGCACAAACATTAAGAAATTCTGTAAATCCACCAAGTTTATCTTCTTTTCTCATTGGAACAGTTTTTTTAAACCCAAAAAATGAAAGAAGATAAAGGCTCTTCCCATGTGTGTTTTGTTGAGTTGCGAAGATACAATTCAATTAGTAAAATGAGTTGTTTCCTTTTACGGTTTCTTTTTTGGTTTTAGTTTCTTACTTCAGCCCATATAATAGAAAAATCTTGCCTGTTAGATCTACTTTATACCGTAGAGTGGAATAATATGCCTTTTTTATTTATTTAAAATTTATAGAGAAATAATATACCTTTTGTTAAAACAAGATTATGCAGAATGTTGAATATATTAAACCATAGGCTTAAATTATAAATGTCAAACAGGCCGTGTTGGGCTCATTCATTTATGAGAATCATCAATATCAGCTTGGGCTCATGGCTCTAGCCCATATGGCTTGGGCCGTGCTCGTGTCGGGCCACTAAACGGGTTGAGATGGGCTCACGCCAAATTTTACTCACGTATTGCTTTTTTTTTTTGTATTTTTTGTTACAACTTCATTTAAATTTACAACTATGTATATACAAACAAGATTTATTATTTGTTGAAAAAAGAGGCCAATAATTTTATTTAAAATATATTTTAAAAGGAAAAGACTAGATTATTGTTTGGATTTTAAAAATTGAAACTTCAAAAACAAAATCATTATTTTATATATATAGAAAATATTAAATTTTAATATATAAATGTAATAATATTATGTATTATTGTTCTCTAAAATAAATATAATTTAATAAATGGGCTTTAAATGGGCCCGCCATAGGGCCACGGCCCGGCCCATTAGGCCTAATTACCTCATCCCGGCCCACCTAAGGATATGAGTTGTGTCGTGCTATGCCTTACTTAAGCGGGCCATGCTTGTGCCATGCTCTGGCCATGCTTGTGCCATGCTCGGGCCAGCCCGATCCGTTGACACCTCTTAAATGCAAAAATGGTCCATGTGTTTTAGCCCTGTTGGCCAATTCAATCCATGTGTTTTCAATTTAGCCAATTTGATCCATGTGTTTAACACCGTTAGCCAATGTGATCCTATCTGTTAAAATTATATTAAAATATTAATACAAAAATTATAATATAAATGAAATTAAAATAATTAACTCTCTCTCTCTCAAGATCAATCTCTACCTCTCCTGACCATCTCCTAGTTGGATCTCCCCCAACCCAGCCTGTTCCCTCGTCATTTGTCTCATCCTAGTTGCCCCACCCAGATCTTCCATCACACTCTGCCACGCGATCATCTCCCCACCGTCCCCATTGCTGAGCAGTCCCTCCCTTCCCACAACCACGCCGATCGTGTTTTCAGGGATCAAATTGGCCAAATTAAAAATACAAGGTCTAAATTTACAAACGTGCTAAAACACATGGACTATTTTAGCATTTATTACTTATGAGACTTATCGAATTAGTTTGAAACTTTAATTAAACCCCCTAAATTTTTTTTCTGCACCCTTTTTTTTTGGGTGGATAGCGACAACAATTTCATTAATAAATGGGCATTACAAGAATATAGCCCCACAAAGGGCTTTTGTAAATAATAGACGCAACTATTGCAAAACAATGAGCAAAAACAATTTTACACCTTGAAGAACCAGCTCATCAGGAACTTATGGTTCATCAGGAACTGAAAACATAAGAGGATCGGTAAGCCATTGCTTCCGGTGATGTAAAAAGATATATGAGAGATGAGAACTGTCTACAATTTGGGAGTTGGGGATAGGAAACACCTCCCGCCCAACTTCCACCTGGACATATAGTCACAACGTCTCCCAAACACCCCTAAACCCAAAGCACCAATTGATAGTAGATCCACAAAATCAACAGTTCCATCCCTCAACAAGGAGATTCGATGGAGATCCACCTGATCAACCCCAAAACTACAAGGACACCATAGCAAAGGCCAAAAGGATAGATGTACACAAATCTACAAAGATCCAATCAAAAGGGTTGCTAGAAAACGGCGAGTCAAACCTTGCAAACACAAGGGAAACAAAACCTAGCATGAAATCAGCTAGGAAGAAAAGCCCTCCACAAATATGGGGGAGATAACCCAGTTTAGTCGAATGGTGGGATGATTGCACAAGGAAGAAAGGAGGCGAAGTGGCCTCCCCAACCACCCATCCCCACCAAAATCGAAGTAATGTTCTATGAGAAGTATTGACCTCAAAAATAAGAAGATGAAAAATCAATACACTTTTAATTAAAAACCAAGTACTGGAGCCTTTATTTCTTATGGGATTCGAAATGACTGCCTAAATGGCTCATGGGAACTGCAGTTACAAAGGTACCACACAATACGAAATAGTTTCCACCTGCATGCTTGTGTTTGCAGTACTCAATGATTGATTAATTTATGGGTTAGTCCAAACTCCTGTGACATGCTTGTTTCAAAGGAAGGGGTGGATCGGAAAATGCTCCAGTTGAAATTTTATCAAAAACAATCTTGGCAGCTGCGTCAGTATAATGAATCCCATCCCAGTTCACTTTAACATAAGGACGTTTGCATGAGCCAGCAAATATTTGTCTTCCATTAACTGTAACTGTTGTTCCACATTCAAGAGTTCTACCGTTATAGTTGTACTTGCCACCAGAGCCACAACAAGAAACAAGTGGTTGCTCAAACCCTGAAAGATTTCCAAGCAATTAATACCAAATGAAAATAAATTTCATTCGCGGAATTTCTCCATGCATGCTTTCCTTTTCAATAATACTTAAGAGATCATATTTTTAAGCCGCATTATGTGACAGGTGATATGTCCTTGATTAGTCCGACGAAGTCACTTGAAAGTACGTACGTGAGGAAAAGAAAAAGCTAAGCACGTACGTGAGGAAAAGAAAAAGCTAAGCTACAACTTTTTGTCGGTATGTTTTGTGAATATCATAGAGTTGAGTGGCTTACCATATTTTTGGGGTTCCTTGTAAAGAGAGTATTTGACTGAATATACGTCTACATAGGTAATTGTAGCTAAAGGTAGATCCTTCCTGAGTTGAACTGTGGCCTCCTTCAGCTTGTGGTTAAAATGCTGAGCTACTTCATTGTATAACTTTGCACAGCCAGCCTCATCCTTTTGAGATGGGAAATTAACTAAGATGTAAGGGAGACAGCCAATTGGCCCAGTGTTGTGGATCCAAAATGATCTCCCTCCCAAATCATATATTTTCTACATCATAAACATCAACATTATAATTCAGTAAAAGTGAAAAAAGAGCGAGCAGAAAAATAGAAAATATTGCATTATTAGACAGTCTGACATGTTATATTAATACAACTTTATCATTGGAAGATCAATTACCTTAATATTTGCTGAGAAGCTACTGATTATATCAGGAACAGATGCATTGACTTGTTGAATAGTCAAGTTAGCAAAGAACCCTTCTCCTAGGTCATTCTGGCCAATGTCAAATGTGTACAAGGCTTTGGAAAAATACTCCTCCTTGGGCATCAAACTTGCAAATATTCCCCCTACATGCATATTGAACAAAGCTCCAGTCACAAAGTTTTGGCTTGAAAATAATGTGTCACCCTAATAATTAATAAATTGTAGAGCTTCAGTAATTTTTTTTACCTCGATGCCTAATGAGTTGTGATCTGTTTTTTAGTTGCAAGAACTGCGAGAATTGAATAGTGAGGGTGAAGGGACTATATCCACCAGGAGCTGGTAAAATGCGATTTGGCAATCTGATGGTCGAAGATCCAGTGGCAAAATTTGCACCGTGCGAGAAGTTGGCCCCAAGTGAATCCAGATATGCGCTTAGAAAGGGGTGACCAAGACTCTTTGCTGAATCACAAGTTTTATTAGACTAGAATTTTGGTATAAAAAAAAAAGGGAAAAAGAAAAGAAAACCGCATAACAACGAAATGCATGTTGAAAAAGAAAAAAACTTATCATTTAGTACCTTTTCCTAAAAAAACAAAAAGCCAAAAATGCATACCAAGAAAATCGATTATGAGCCTGCCATCTGAGAATCTTCCAGCCGGCATATGAAAATAGGTCTCCCCATAAGGTGGTGGTGGTAGGATCAGGGATGCAGCCAATCCACCAGTATCTGAGTTTGAATCTCCAAAGTTAAAGATGGCTGGAAACTCACAGTCTTCCAAAGCCAAGGCAAGGCTCAAAGTGGTGATATGTGACTGAAGCATATAAGAGACGAAAAATAGAGGTTTAATAGTAATTCTAGGAGACTCCATGGTGGAGAAAACAAGAACCACAGAAAAATGTCAGAAGAGAGGTGGAATCCAAGAGTATGTTTGTTGTATAGTGCAAGAGAGAACTCTTAATTACTATGATCGAGTAATCTCAATTTGTCAGGGTGAAATTGGTATTTAAGTGTGAAAGGGGTAAAAACTTTAAACCAACTAGATAGATCTAAGGGAATAACAATCAAACAAACCAAGCTACAACATGACTACTCAACAACTAGTTATAGAAGATGAGGTGACAATAACACGTGAACTAAAAAGATGACTAGTCATTTACAGTGAAAACAATCACAATTACAAGGTTGTCAAGTAAGCGAAAAATATATCTAACCGAAAACCTAACAAGTGTGTTTATGGCTCCAGAATTCTTAACATAATACTTTGACAAATTAAGTAAATATGTAAATCCACCAAGTTTGGCACCTCAACTACATACTTTGCTCATTTAATGTCCAAAGCCATGAACAAGGTTAATGGTAATAAGTTCACAAATTAGATAAAATGTAACAGATTAAGAGCCCGGAAATGCTAATGTTCTGACAAACTTTGCTCAATCATTCAAACCACTCCAAAATTCCACACCATATTCCTTCAATGCTACACAAACTATTATATACACAAGTAATTTTCTAAACAAATGGATGAACACAAAACCCCAATTTGTACTTGTTACTCATCCATATTCAATAAAATACTATCGCTTTTCTCTCAAAAACTAATGTTCCAAGAAAAGTATTGATGACCTCAAAAATAAGAGAAAGAAACATCATGGGACCTGCAGTTACAAAGTTACCACACAGTTTTTGATTAATTTATGAGTTATTCCAAACTCCTGTGACATGCTTGCTTCAAAGGAAGGGGTGGATCGGAAAATGCTCCAGTTGAAATTTTATCAAAAATAATCTTGGCAGCTGCATCAGTATAATGAATCCCATCCCAGTTCACTTTAACATAAGCACGTTTGCACGAGTCAGCAAATATTTGTCTTCCATTAACTGTAACTGTTCTTCCACATTCAACAGTTTTACTGTTAAAGTTGTACTTGCCACCAGTGCCACAACAAGAAACAAGTGGTTGCTCAAACCCTGAAACAAAGACACATTATGTGACAGGTGTTATGTATACCTGATAAGTCCAACAAAGTCACTTGAAATTAGGTACGTAAGGAAAAGAAAAGGTTACAACTTTTTGTCGGTGTGTTTTGTGAATATCATAAGGTTGAGTGGCTTACCATATTTTTGGGGTTCCTTGTAAAAAGAGTATTTGACTGAATATATGTCTACATAGGTTTTTGCAGCCAAAGGTAGATCCTTCCTAAGTTGAACTGTGGCCTCCTTCAGCTTGTGGTTAAAATACTGAGCTACTTCATTGTATAACTTTGCACAGCCAACCTCATCCTTTTGAGCTGGTGGGAAATTAACTAAGATGTAAGGGATACAGCCAATTGGCCCAGTGTTGTGGATCCAAAATGCTCTCCCTCCCGAATCATATATTTTCTACTTCATAAACATTAAGATTATAATTAAGTAAAGTGAAAAAAGTGCGAGCTGAAAAATAAAAAATATTCATTATTAGACAGTTTGACATGTTATATTAATTCAATTTTTTTTCACTGGAAGATTAATTACGTTAATATTTGCTGAAAACGTACTGACTATATCAGGAACAGATGCATTGACTTCTTGAACAGTCAAATTACCAAAAAACCCTTCTGGAAGGTCATTCTGGCCAATGTCAAATGTGTATAAGGCTTTGGCAAAATACTTCTTCTCGGGCATCAAACTTGCAAATATTCCCCCTACATACATATTGAACAAAGCTCCAGTCACAAAGTTTTGTCACCATAATAATTAAATGATTATAGAGCTTTAGTTTTTGTTTTACCTCGATGCCTAATGAGTTGTGATCTGGATTTTAGTTGCAAGAACTGCGAGCATTGAATATTGAGGGTGAAGGGACTAAATCCACCAGGAGCTGGTATAATGGGATCTGGCAATCTGATGGTGGAAGATGCAGTGGCAAAATTTGCACCATGTGAGAAGTTGGTCCCAATTGAATCCAGATATGCGCTTAGAAAGGGATGACCAAGACTCTTGGCTAAACGACAAGTTTTATCAGACAACAATTTAAAGAGATAAAAAAAGAAAAAGAAAAGCATGTTGCAAGTTTTGCAACCAATGTGGGAAATAATTGGGATGATTTTAAGTCTGATTTTTCCCTTTAAATTTTTAAAAAGTTTGGTCATGGATATAGAGAGTTTTAAGTACTTAGGCTAAAAAATTTGATCAATTTAGGTCGATCATCAAGTCATGACATTTGACAAACATGTGTAAAGGTCATATCGCAAATTGTGATTCTCAATCGCATGTAAGTAGGAGTGGTTGTTTACAGAGAATGAGAGCCAAACATACACAGAAGAACAAAGATGATATACATTTTCCTTAAATAAAAAGAAAAATATACATACCAAGAAAATCGATTATGAGCCTGCCATCTGAGAATCTTCCTGCCGGCGTATGAAAATAGGTTTTCCCAAAAGGTGGTGGTGGTCGATAAATGGCTGCAGCCATTCCACCAGTATCTGAATTTGAGTCTCCAAAGTTAAAGATTGCTGGAAAGTCAGTCTTCCAAAGCCAAGGCAGGGCTCAAAGTGGTGATATAATGTGACAAAAGCATATAAGAGCAAAATAGAGAAATGATAACTTTGATAGTAATTCTGGGAGACTCCATGGTGGAGAAAAAGAAAATATACCAAAAAGATGTGATGTTGCAGATGAGAATTAAGAAAATCCAAGAGTATGTTTGTTTTTATATGGTGTAAGGAAGGTGGAATATTCGATTGTATTTGCAGAAAGGCAAATGCCAAAGGACATATTTTAGCATTTTATGCGTGGGTTGCATTGTCCAACCTAGAGAAGCAGAATTTAATCTGGGTTTCAAATGTTAAATAATGTCTATAAGATGAAACTGTAAAATGTGACATCAAGAGTATATATATGTATGAGAGAAGTGGTGGTGTAGGGACCGCCTCATACAATGGCGACTCGAGGGGTACTCCTTGCATTTGGGCCTCATGTGAGAGTTTGTTGTGTGCGGCAGTCTCTACGCAGGAATCACTGCATCTTTGGTCGGTTTGTATTTTTTTGGTTGATTTGTACACATTAAAATTGTGTAATATTTTTTATTTATTCAGCAAACTTATATATGATCGAGTAATTTCAGATTCTCAGTGGTTGTTACAAGTGTGTCTATGGCTCCAGATTTCCTTAACATAATACTACGACAAATTTAAGCAAATCTGTAAATCCACCAAGTTTGGCACCTCACCAACCTACTTTTCCAATTGGTACATTTTTTTAACCCAAAAAAGAAAAGAAGATCAACTCAGGCTCTTCCCATGTGTGTTTAATGTCCAAAGACATGAACAAGGTTATGGTAATAGTTCAGAAATTGGATAAAATCTGACATATTAAGGGGCCAACAATGCTATCTTCTAACAAACGTTGCTTAAACATTCAAAGCACTTCAAAAATTCCACACCATAATTCCTCCAAGGATGAACAAACTTTTTTATATACAAGTAATTTTCTAAATAAATATAGGAAAACACAAAACTGCAATCCAATCAATACAGAGAACAACCTCATACATACGAGTATTGCAGAAGCAAATGTTCGGCAGCTGTTGCTGGGGGTGCTTCTTTAGCATGAAGGAAAATACAAACTAGGCCTGCTCGGATATGTCAACCGAAAATTGGAGTGCTGCATTCTTCAGAATTTGAAGGCTGCAAAGATCGAATTCTAACATCATATTTTCTGCATTTCGAAAGTTCACGGCCTGAGGATGAATCCGATCCATCTAATACTAGTGGGAAAGAAGATGAAGTATAGTCATCATAAGCATTTCCTATATGTTTACCACACTTGCGACAAAGCAGTTTAGTTCTCCGGCTGAACAAACCCCAAGACCGCTTAGAGAAATGGGGTTTACATTGAAGTTCATCAACCTGCGTAAATCTGCTGTCATCGATGTGAAAGAATGATATAATCCCTCGCTTTATAGATTTCCCATACTTGTTGTTGTTAGAGCCAATGGTAGAAGTGTTCCGGTCGTTGGAGCTTAGATTTAGCTCATAGCCACAAGATCCACAGCTGCATGAGAAAAACCATTTATGTAACATGCTCTATAAACCATCCAAAATGAAGCCAACTAAATTGAAAATGACCTATAGAGCTCCGATAGTAGAAGCTAGTTTAAAACATCTATATTCCTGTAACATTTAAAACAAAATTTTTGCTACTCTCAGCACTTCTGAGTTATTCAATTTTATCATTAACAACAAGGTCTTAGAACTCTGTTTCGGCTTGAAGTAGGCTGAGGCTAGTGGCTTAGTGCTCTACCACTATAACAAAACTTCAAGTACTGAAACTGATGATAAATATTTGCATCCCACTCTTTCCCACAAGATGCAGTCTCAAGGAACTATAATTTATTTGTCAACAACAGCAAGAAAGAAAGTCAATTTAGATTTACCCTTTTCTTCCAATCAATACCATTTTCGGGAATTTTGATGATGACCCTTTTCATAGATCTCAAAAGATTTTCTCCTTTGTTTAATCAAGTAATCCCAAAAAAGGGTTTCTGGGCCCAAACACTCATCAAGCACAAATACATCCTTCAGATTCTTTCATTTTTCTCATTCTCTTATTATCAAGTAAAAATTAATGACAATTAAATCCACACCCAAATATCAAAGATTCAATCTTTCTTCTCATATAATCAAATTAATTACAAAAACAGAAAAACCCCATTTTTATATAAGCAAGTCTGATTTCTGATTTCAGAGAGAGAGAGAGAGATTGAACCTGTAATTGACATCTGCGCGAGAAGAAGAAGAAGATAGGGAAGGATGGTAAGCTCCATTTAGGTAAGTGCCTCTCAATACATTCGATTTCTCCATCCTAGACGCTGAAATCAACGGCTACGACGGTGACGGTGACGGTGAGTTTTCTGAAAATTGGACCTTTTTTGTTTGGAAATTACAGTTGTGGGAACAGAGAGCGACGGAGGTGGATAAGAAGCAGTTGGTGACGAACGTGCCCCGCCTGATTCGGGTGAGGTATAATTAACTGCCAATAGTGGCAGTTTGAGCTCGGATTGAATCCAATACGACGCAGTTTTGAAGACTAAAAAGTTGTCGCAGAGAAGACGAAGACGAAGACGAAGAGGTGAGAAGAAAGCTGAGAGGAATCAATTACAGAGTAAATAGACTCTGTTTGCTATTCTCTCTCTCCATGAATGATTTTTATTTGTGCTGACGTGGAGCTCAACGGCAACAAGGAGCTTCTTTTTTATTAATTATTAATTATTAATTAATTTTAAAATCTAGGATAATCTAGTCACTAAAGAATATGAACAGTGGATTTTTGCCAGAAGATCATGAGAAACGACATTAATTAAATTGAAATGTCAAATAGTTTTGTGTAATTTAAGTTATGCTTGTCCTTATTTTAAGTCTTGGATGTGGAATTTTTGTGTTTGTTTGGTTGTCATCCCTTTTTGTAAAGGCTCGATGACTATGATAACCAATTGCTTTGATAATGAATTTGCCTTTTTACAACTTTTTTTTAATCCCAAAATTCATTGCCATTGGACTACCTCAATAAAGAGAAAAGAATCAAAGAGTGGATCAAGTTATGAGTTATCATTTCAGTGTAAATATAAATATATAAATAAACTAAAATTAGCCAGTGTAATGATCTCATTTTTCTTGTAGGTCATGTTTGGTGACTGAGATTGGATTGGATTATGAGGTAGAATTAGATTGCATTGGATTGTATTGAATTGAAAATGATAACCCTAATCCAATGATGTGTTTGGTACTACACATGATTATGGGGTTAGATTAATTGAAATGTGCTATTACATGGCTTAGTAGGATAAGACATAATCCAATGTATGTTGTTTTTAAGCCACCAAATATTTGACTATATGAATCCTATCCAACTACGTAATCCAATTTACCAAATGGGATGACAAAATAAAAGTCATAAACAATTAAAGATTATGTGCCTCTTCACATGTACTTTTTATCTTAATCACAATTTTTTAATTTATTTTGTGTCGGTATATGATTTTTTCTTGCTCACGCATCATAAAGAGAAACTGAGTGACACTAGACTAAGGCCAAGGCATAACTTTATAATAATAGAGATTATGTGTCGACATAAATGAGAAAGTAATAAGAAACTCCGCTCAACTTAATAAATAAAAATAATAATATGGCACAAATTAACAAAAGGCAATGATGATCAAGGGTAGATGAATATGTGTTTGTGGGTGTACAGTCACTCAAAGAACGTGACATATCTGAATCAAAATAATAAAAATGAAAATAAAGAAAGAAAGAATGCTATTTTATGAGGGTGTACTATATCTAAAATATACACAACTATATGATGTGAACAATTGCAATGAACGTCCATGTATATGCATGCAATCGCAAGGTATAGCCCGGGAAGTTAAGTTAGTTGCCTGTCCTTAATGGTATGTTGAGGGAAAATATATATCTTTTTATCTTGAATTAATTAATTAATTTTTAATATTATCAGAGATTTTTTATGAATTATTTGAGATATTGGTGAGGGGAGTTTGAGTGAGAATTAAATAGTTAACATTGTTAGGTATACTTGGCCAAATATTTCTTTTGTGATTGCCGTTTTTTATGTATCATATGAGAGTTTTTATTTAAGATAAATTAATGTGGAATTTTTTATTTATTATCGAAAATATTAATTAGGCCGTTACCACTTCGAAATTTTAGGCCGTTACCACTGTCACAATTTTTTTAGTACATACGCAGGGGAGGCCCTAGACACAAGCACGTAAAGCGGTCTCCTAGAGCCCCAAATTGGGAGGGCCCCTAATTTGTATAAATTCCTATATATACATACCTATGTTATTTAACAAAAAAAAATATTATATAAATATTATGTAAAGTTAATGGATACTTTTGCATCAAAAAATGCAAGACGAGTTATATTTAAATGATGTTTTGATGCATTTTATAACGTTATTGTGTAAATTACATATTGTTTGTATTTTTTTTTATTACAATTGTGAATTTGAGTTCATATAATATATTTTTTTTAACTTACTAGGAAAAAAAAATTACATTAATATACATATAAAGTAGAATGCCCCATTTAGGTTGTTCGCCTAGTGCCTCTAAACCGTAGGACCATAACATAAGATAGAAATTGCTTCAAATTTCTCATAATATTTTTTTTCTTTATTTCATTTTCTTTTCTTTTGTAGCCATTGTAAGTCCCATATGACAGGAGAAAAAAGTGCATTTCACAAGTAGGCTTATTCTAACATGACATTTTATATAAAAACTCTTAAAGCGCCTATTTGGAAATTATCAACTAGCTACATGTCATTTTTCTAATTGGTTCTTAGATGTTAAAAAAAATTCACAATATAGTACAACATGGAGTTTTTCTATAGTATTGGACTTTGAAGGTTTTTAATATATATAAAATGTCATGTTAGAATGTGTCTATTTGTGAAAAGCTATAAAAAATAAAAAAAAATTACAGAGGGATTCACTATTATGCCCAAGATAAGGGCCCAAATTATATAAATAAATCTATATATATAAAGCAAAAGGTAGAGACTGGTGAAACATTCAAAATACCAGAAAGGTTAATGCAAACATTAAGAATTGAAATTATTAATTAATGAGGATAATATGGTAAATTCACACTTTTTCATATTTAAAAAAATTAAAATGAAAAGAAAAATCAGATAATAGATCCTATTTTTATGGAACACAACTAACCATTTTCTTTTTTAATTCTAAAATTAAAAAAAAAATTCTAAAAAAACCTTTTGCAGTCACGGAAGCGCGTGCGGAGAGGCTAGTAATAATAAAAACCCCATGAAATGGACTTTAAAAACACATCCAAGGCCCATTTACAACACAAAGAGGCTTCGAACTTCCTATAAATTACAAAACTTCCATCCATTTCTTAAAACAAGCTCAACCTCAAAACTTCATTAAAAAATAAACTCAAAACACTCAACAGGGCATCAAAGTAATTTAATAATCAAAATTCAATTCGACATGCTTAGCTGTCCTATTTTGGGGGGTTTTTTTTTTTGGTTTGTTTAAAGAAATTAAATTATGTAGGGTTTATCTATATCACCAGTGCTAAGAAATGGGTATATAACTAAATATCTCAACAACAACAAAAAATCCATGACATGAAAGAGAAGGAAGAGAGAGTATTATCTCATACATGATTTAAATAAGTTGTTTTTTTTGTGAGCCTTACAAGCCTCTATTCTTCCTCACCTTCATCTGTGATAAATTTACCAGTCCCCGGATTCAAAGCAGCAATAAAGAAGAAGACAACATTGAGCAACACAAGGGGTTCAATTTCATTAATGGGGACCCCAGTCTCAATGTTTAACTGTGCTAGAGCTCCCTTCCCTGTGATGATTTCTCCTATTAGAGAGAATGCAAATCCCAATTGTGCCAATCTTCCTACAAATAGCTCATTTGCCTTTGTGAATCCAAATAGAGGTCCTATATATATAAGACAACAAAAATTCGTTAGTAAGATGTTCTCTTGTTAGACGTGTTAGGTTCTAAAAATGTCAATCTGAGTCATTAATTAGAGTTTTGTATGAACTTGTGTTCGAATGTGACATTTTGACAACATAACACGTCACAAAGGCCATTACTCTAATTCGAACATTAATATAGAGTTGCAAAGTGGTTACCTCCTTCCTTGAGACCTAAGACTGATCTAAATCCTTTGCCTGGACGGATGACTGCCCCTTCAATTCCAGTAGGCGGGTCATCAACGAAGCTACCACGGTCACCTAGGGCTCCAATGGCTCCAAGCAGGGTAAAAAGGATGAAGAAGAGAAGGAGAGGTTCGGCTTCATAGATCGGCACTCCAGTTTCCAGATTCAGTTGTGAAAGAATTCCTTTCCCTGTAACTGCTTCTCCCAACAATGATGCCTGCAATGTTTGCAAATAAAGGCTCATAACAAAAGAAGAAAAAAAGAAAGTAAAATTTCAAGCTTCTTCTTCTAATTCTTATCACACATGACTAGCCCATTATTTAGAAAGGAGATAGGTTGACTAAGTGAGAGTTTTTTTTAATTCAATGAATTTTTGATTGTATGGTTATATATATGTACTACTCTGTTTTTTCATAATAATGTAATTAGTGTTTTATGTGTATGTGATAAATTTTGAGCAGAAATATGCAATTTTTGAAAGTAAATTTATTTAAGTACAGCCCACAATCCACATTCCAAAAACAACATTTAAGTATTTTTAGAGCCCACAGCTCACCCAGTTTTGAAATTTTAGCTCATTTGAAATTAAAGATTGAACAAGACATCTCAAACCAGAGAGTCGGAGATTTTGAACCTAAACCGGCCTTTAAAAAAAATTGTGCAGAAGTTGTCTCAACTTTATATTAGCAATAAAATTAAGAAAAAATAGAAAATTATTTATAAATGACAAAGAAGACTAGAGAACAGAACAAAGACATCAAGAAGAAGATTGTCTCACAGCAAAGCCAATCATGGCAACCCGACCCACAAAGAGCTCATTCTGCTTTGTGAAACCAATGCCTCCAGAGGTTCCAAAGATACCATCTTCAACCTTCGGCTTCGCCGGTGATGCCTGCTCAATTTAGTAAAAACAAAAAACGAAACCAAATCAAACAAATGTAGATAAGTTATGTCTTGGTTACAAACAAAAGCAAAGCACTGTGAGAAATATTTATAATTAAAAAAAAAATGAAAACCTTCTTGACAGGGGCTTTGGTTTTTGACTTGAAGAGCGCGACGACAGTCGAAATGGCAGGAGATGATGAGGAGGCAAAAGAAGAGGATGAAGGAAGTGGTCTGAACACAAGTTGAGAGAAAGACTTGGGCCTAAGTCTTTGCACTTGTAATTGAAGTAAAGGGTCAGAGGACTTCAAATCCACCACATGGCTTGAAGACACACTGCTAGACATGAGCAACATTGTTTGAGCCATGGCTTTGGTTTTTTCTTCTTTTTTTTCTTGGGTTTAAATTGATTTTGTTGAGAAGCTTATCTTTGTTGCTCACGGTCCTTTTTTAAGGAGGGAGAGTGGTAGAGGTGTGTGTGTGAGAGCTTGTAGTTCAATCATAAGAGATGTGGATATGGTGTGTGAGTAATTTGATGGGCAATTAGAGTGCCCACGTCTGTGTACTTTGTGATGATGATAATGTTGGAGCCTACCTCTGTATGGCTTCAAGAAATTGCATAATAGCATTCAAATTGACGCATGTAACCTTTCAACAGTTTCAATTGAGAGGCTTCAAAACCTTCAACGACACAGCATAACAACAGAATATTCAATGCAACTGTTGCAAGTGTAGCCCAGTTACAACCTTTGTTTTAAGTTACCACCTTATACATATATAAATAACTTAAAACAAACCGAAAGAAAAGTTAATTAATCCTAAACAAGGTTTAATTAAAACAAACCAACTAGAATTGAGGTCAGCATAGGGAGAGATGATTTGATTAAACCTAAACAAGGTTAATTAATCGGGTTGTCTCCTTTATGCATGAAATGAATCTACAACCAAGATGCATATGGGAATATTTACAAAAACATACACGCCATCACTTGGAACTTTGTGTAGAGTCACATTCAAACCTCAGTGTATGAGTAAGTCCACACAAGTGTTGGAGATGTAAACCACACACACGCACTCACTAGAATGCCTACAAAGAGACAAGTTGGGTACAAAAAAGTATCCAAAGCAGACAGATCTTGTTTGAACACATCGATGAACAAGCATCCTTGATATTTCAGCGTTTTTGTTGGCACAATATAAACCGCAGTAATCTTTGCGCAATTTTTATTTTTCTGAAAGAAAAAAAAAAGACATATGTATGTACAAAATCAATAGAAGAGCATCTACCCAAAATTATGCACTAGGTTCCTACTTGGTTTTTTTTTTTTCTGCAAAAGTTTTGCATTTGGGCTATCATTTTGTATGGTTGTTCATTTGGGCCTGGTAATTAAAGATTTATTTCCGTTTTTATGTTGTTGTTGTTGTTGATTATCTCTCTTCAAAACTAACAAGTTGAATTTGGCTCTTCAAAACATTTAATTTTACTTTAGAAGAACAAAACCTACATCGAAAATTCTATCACACCTACACTTTTTTTTTCTTCATATAATAAATATATAGACTTTCTTTACATGTTTTCGTATTTTTTTTCTATATAACACTGCATTAATTGAATTAAAGAGTCTGTTGAAACACAAATTATTAAAGTATCAAACAAATCTTTTCAACAAACTTTAATTTGAAGATTTTAGTTTGCTACTACAGTTGGAGATGCTCTAATCAATTTGCTCAATTTATAAGTTCAATATAGAAATGGGGCTGCAGTCTGCATTAACACATGAAGATCAACATAACATTGAGTTGAGAGTGAGCGCTAATTACTTGGGTCTTATATTTGGTGCCCTAATTACTTGGGTCTTCTTTTTTTTGGTGAAGAAAAATAAATTACTTGGGTCTTCTTTAAAATAACCATTAAACCAACCCACTTACTTTTAATTTAAATATATAAAGCAAAAGACAGAGAATGGTAAACTATTCAAAAAATCCAAAAGAAGTACAAATTAATATTATAGGGGTAAAATGGTAAAACACTAAGTTGACTGACAATTGATACCAAAAAGGCTTGGCATAGTAATAAAACAAATAAACTGTTCTTTTATGAAAGAGCTATAATTTTTGTGTAGAGTTTGTTGTTGAAAAGTTGTGTGTCTCTTGAAGCATCCCTTCCTTTTATATAAAAGAAGTAATCTCTTGATTAGATCATGGTTTAAATATCTAATTGATTGTCTTCGCGGCCAAAGCCAAACCGAGAAAATCCACTTGATTTAGGTAATTATCAATTAAATAATAATTTCTTTATATTAGTCATTTGACTGGCTCAGATATTCAATAAATACTAGAGCCCAAGCTATGACTTGGTCCAATATGACTATAATATTAATTATGTAAAAAGGAGGCCCAGTCCTTGTTTCTCACCTTTTTGGTGGCTACCAAAGACCCATCTATATTTTTTCTTCTTGAAGGTCTCGCTCATTTGTTGACAGATGCTATCAGATATAAAAAAGGTTGAGGTGAGAGATGGGTGTATTGACATGGTGATACAATTTATATTTTTTAATATAAAAATGACACATGGCAAATTTTGAATGGAAGTATTGACATGGTGATACAATCCTTGGATATGGAGAAAGCATGTGAGAGCTATGGCTCCCTACTCCTTGATTGGTGGCATGTGATATACGACTAGCATGGGTTATCTCCTTTGAGCTTTTGTGCCTCCTTGGGATGAACCTCAGGTCTTTCTCTCCTCCTCAGTTTTGCGGTGGGAAGGGAGGGTCCAAAAAGTAGACCATCCTTCGCTCCAATATAATATAGTCAACTTAATTTGCGTGTTGACTACTTTGCGTGGACTCTGGGGAAGACCAGCCTTTCCTTCTGATACTTTTGGAATTTGGTTGGCAATTGTTGGCTTTTAAGATCATCATCACTGATTTTCGACCTCAAATTTATTGCTCGTGGACAATTCTTCTAACTGAAACTCAAATAATTAGATAAATTAAAGTAGCAGCAAAAATGGGTAACTCTGAAACTGGAAGGAAAGCAAAGTAGCTAGCCAACATAGCCGCCTCCACAAAGCAACAAAGCACTTCCAAAATGGAAAGTTTAGTGTTGATGTTTGTTTATCTTTTGTTCATCTCCCTTCCTCACCCATCAATGGCCCTATCCTCCTGCAACGGCGCATGCGCAACCCTCGACGACTGTGCTGGTCAGCTCATATGCATCAACCGTAAGTGCAACGACAACCCTCATCTCAACGATTTCAGCCAAGGCGGGGACGGCAGAGGTGCAGCCAAGTGTGACGAGCAATACCATCTAAACATTCATGAGCGGGCCGTGGCACCTTCTAAGGACTGCAGCGAAGCTATTAACTGCGGTGGCATCGGAGGCATCTCGTACCCCTTTTGGGGAGGAAACCGATCTAGTCACTGTGGCCTGCCCGGGTTCGAGGTCCAATGCCTAGACAATGTCCCCGTGATCAGCATGTCGAATATCAACTACAGAATTCTTAAAACCAACTACAGCAGGGTTCCTCCGTCTGTTACAGTTGCTAGGCAGGACTATTGGAAAACTATTTGTCCTCCTACTTTTGTTAACACCAGCATCAACTTCTCTCTGTTTAATTATCCTTCCTCTGGGTTTACAAACCTGACCTTTTACTACGGGTGCAATACAAGTACAAGTAAAACTACCGCAAAGCTTAATTCTTCTTCCCAAGTTTGCAGTGGAAGCAAAACTTCATATGTGACACGACTCTCTCTGTCTAATTATACTTCCTCTGCGTCAACAAATGCGGCCGTTTCCAAGTGCAATAGCACAACAAATAGTTCCCAAATTTGCGCTACAGCCAGCTCTAATATGACTGTTTCGTCTGTCACACCAAGTCCCCCAGCTGATCCAGTTGCTCCTGTCGCCTGTAAAAATCAGGTCATTGTTCCGGTTTCTACCACAGCTGCTGTGGCTCTAAAGGCCAACCAAACAACTATCCAAGACGCGGTAGGCGGGGGCTTTGAATTGGAATTGAAAGTCCGTACTGATGAATGCAACGCTTGCGTGGAATCAGGAGGGACATGTGGTCGTGACACTACTTCTGGTGGGTTCAATTGCTTTTGCCAGGATCGGGCCTATGCAACCACATGTAATACAAGAAGTACTTCAAATCCACCACCCAGACCAAAAGGTAGTATGTCTGTCCTTTGTCATTTTTCTTATAAATTACAGACTATTAGGAAGAAGATGTTACAAGTCTTTTATGTCATTTGTTAGAATTTAGAAGGAGGTGTGTGAGTTTGATGCTCTGATACCATTGTTGGAAGACTATGGAGTCCATGTTAAAGTAGGAAGAGTTCATGGTAATTAGAGCCAACTATCTGCAGAAACAGAAAATAGAAACTGCTGAACCTCACAGATATACAAGAAAAGAGACCGTGTTGTTGCTATGAATTTCAGCAATTGAATACCTTGGATAGAAAATTTTGTAAACTAATTGAAGCTTAAACCCTTATGAGTGTTCATGGTCATTTTGATCCTTCGGTACATGCATCAAATTGGAAGTCTTGATGGTGCCAGTCAACATTTTAAGGACTTCAACACTCTGCAGTAATATATGCTCCAAGCAGCCAAAGAAATACACCTACCTTTGTTGACTTTGATAATTCAATCAGTGAGACCTATTCAATATGCTCTGATACCATGTAGAAAAGGTTTGTTTTCTCATATCTTTCAATGATACATGGATACAATATTTATACAGCAATGACTAGAGTAACAGCCCTATGCTAATGACAGAGTAAATGACATAATTAATTTCAAAACTGAAAACTGTTACAGAGCATATTGAATAGGTCTCACTGATTTGGTGATTACTGGTGTAACTCCCTAACACAATTAAACATCACAAAATACTTGAGTTTGTAGTCTTGGCGTCATAACTGGATATTGAAGAAGAATATGATATACCATCCGAAGAAATCTTATGATTTAACCTTTTTGCTGTGCAGGAGGTTCAAAGGCTAAATATAAAATAGGTGCGTATATATTATAAAAGTACCACAAGTTTCAATCTTTGCTTTCTTTCACATATCAATAAAATGCATAACTTGAAGAATTGTTCAATATAGGCATTTTGGCTGGTGTTTCGGGGATCCTCATAATCATTGCTTGCATTGTATGCATATCAAGGAAAAGAATATTGGGTTTCTTCAAGAAAGATATAGTGGATGAGTTTGATGTTGAGGAATTTATAAGGAACTATGAATGCCTTACTCCAAAACGGTATAGTTATGCAAATGTCAAGAAAATGACAAACAATTTCAAAGATAAAATAGGTAAAGGTGGATTTGGAACCGTGTACAAAGGCAGGCTGCCGGATGGCCTTGTCGTGGCGGTGAAAGTCCTAAGCGAGTCCAAGGGTAATGCAGAAGACTTTATTAATGAAGTTGCTAGCATTGGTAGAACCTCCCATGTCAACATTGTCACTCTTTCTGGATTCTGTTATGAGAGGAGGGACAAAAGAGCTTTGATATATGAATTCATGCATAATGGATCTCTAGATAATTTCATACATAAACAGGGGTCTGAAACAGCAAATTGTCGCTTAGAATGGAAAACACTATCTGAAATTGCTGTTGGCATTGCTCGAGGACTAGAATACTTACACCGTGGATGTAACACGAGAATTCTGCATCTTGACATCAAGCCACAGAACATTCTTTTGGACAAAAATTTTTGCCCAAAAATCGCTGATTTCGGCCTTGCCAAACTATGCAAAACGAAGGAGAGTATTGTATCCATGATGGGGCTAAGAGGAACTGCAGGATACATTGCACCAGAAGTGTTTAGCCGGAACTTTGGAGGCGTGTCTCACAAATCTGATGTTTACAGCTACGGCATGTTGGTTCTTGAAATGGTTGGAGCAAGAAAGAATTTGGATTCGGGAGTGTCTCATACCAGTGAAATGTTTCCGCATTACATATATAAAAATCTAGAGCTAGACAGTGATGAGAATGTTTTTGGGGCAATCACAGAGGAGGAAAAAGAAATAGCAAGAAAGATGGTATTAATCAGTCTCTGGTGCATTCAGACCAATCCTTCTGATCGGCCATCAATAAGCAAAGTAGTAGAGATGTTGGAAGGACCCCTTCATTCCTTGCAAATTGCACCCAAGCCTTTCTTGGTTTCTCCTACAATTGCTGCAGCGCAAGGCTCTACAACCGCATCCCAACAATCTGAAATAGAAGATATCTCTGGTAATTCGGAAATTGTAGCTGAATTGTAAGAAAATTACCTTTGTTATCTTAAATGAAACAGCTTTCACCATCGTTCCGAAAACTGGCAATGACTGCCATCCAATCCAAGTATACTATATATTCTATGGACAAACTTGGTTTTCTTTCATGGCTCAGATCTTTTTCAAGTTTGCTTCCAACCAGTCGTTTTGTCTTTTTCTCGATGAAGTGCTCTGTTTTGTGGTTTTCTTTCATGGCTCAGATCTTTTTCAAGTTTGCTTCCAACCAGTGGTTTTGTCTTTTTCTCGATGAAGTACTCTGTTTTGCCTAGTGCCGGCTAACGTTTTGTGTTATGCACTTATTTTTTTCTTTTTAAAGAACCTTTCTCATTGAAATGGGAGATAATATATTAAACTCACACATTAGATGGATGCTAGCGCTCGAACTCAGGCATAAGAGACCAATTGCTTCAAACTACTACACTAGTGGGACATTTGCTTATGCTTTGCACTTTAGTTTATGATGTTACACAATTTTTATATTTCAGAAAAAAAAAAAAAAAAAAAGAAGAAAGACACATGTTACAAAGTCAATAGAAGAGCATCTACTGTGCCCTAGGTTCCTACTTGTTTTGGTGGGCTCTGGACCTACCAATAGAACGACAACCTTACAAGCCCAGTTTGGCACTCTCTTTTTTTTACTGCGAAAGTTTTGCATTTTGGGCTACCATTTTGTATGGTTGCTCATTTGAGCCAGGTAATGAAAGATTTATTTCCCTTTTTTTTAAAAAAAAAAAAAAAAAATTTATAAATGTTGGTTATATCGCAATGAATCAAAATATTCATCTTTTTTTAGTACAAGCGATAGTCTAAATTAGAGAGCAGAGGAATTTCTCACACACACATAACTACGATACTGTGAGAATTCAAACCCTGAAACCTTTGGTCTGTAAATTAAGACTCTTTTACGTTGGACTAGACCCTATTGACAAATATAGATTCATCTTAATTCTACTAACCCACTCCCTTTTTATTATATATTTTAATATTAGATTTCCTGTAATTTCTTAATTCACGTCACTTCTATTCAATTAACTTCAGTTGTTCCAGGACAAGGCCTTCTTTATCATAATAACCATTAAACACACTAACTCATACTAATAATCTTGTTCAAATCTCCAATTCCCATGGTTAATTTTGTGAAACACGAATCTAATATCCTCGGCTTTTAAGAGATCTAAAGGCTTATAAGCAAGTTTCTCCCTTTTGATTTATGTAAGTTCATTTCCTGTTAAAAGTTAGGAATTTTGAATTACATGACGATTTCCAATCAAATTTGCCAGCTCTTTTCGTATTAAAAAAACAAAATACATATATCAGTGACAGATTTACTCTTTCGAAGATGCAATTGTGTTCTATGGGTTACGTTGTACAAAAGAAGAGATAGAAGAGAAGGTTTCGCTTCTCCTTCAAAGAGTGGGAAAGAGAAAAATAGTTTCCTGGTTGGATTTGGAATTGGCGGATTTTAGTCGGTTTGCAGCATATAAATAATTGAGTATATATAGCTGCTTTGGTAATTCTAGATTGCAAAGCTGTTAATGAAAACCTGGGGATTTTCATTAGCTACTGGTTCCTGTGCCTCTTAATCTGTAGTTTATGTAGGGTATGTTCCATGCCGAAACGAAAGGCTAAGCGTTCCGAAGGGACATATGGGAAACGCAAAAAACTTCCAATCAGTTTGGGTGACAAGGGAGAGACTTATTCGGAGGTGGATCGGATTAGTCAGCTGCCTGACGCCATTCTAATTAGCATTCTTTCCCTACTGAGCATTAAGGAGGCAGCAAGAACTTGTTTCCTCTCTAAGAGGTGGATCTATGTGTGGAAACATGTTACATGTCTCAACTTCGACGACATAGATGCATTATATAAACCGTCGAAGAAAAGAGGACAAACAACACCCAGTTACAATTGGGTGAACCAAGTCCTGCAATTGCACCAGTGTCCATCCTTAGATGCATTCAGAATTTGTTCTTCCTCAACCCATATCGGGCCTAGTAGTTCTGAAATTGACAATTGGATTGAGTTCGCAATGCGGAAGAGAGTTCAAAGGCTTGAGATAGATTTGGAAGCAGGTAGACTTTCTCGTTTTTCTTATGCCAGTTATATCTTTCCAGATAAGCCATTTAGAAGCCCTTTCGGCGTTTCCTGCATCAAGTCCCTTAAACACCTCTCTTTGTCATTTGTAAACATAACCGGTGAACTTGTTGAGCACTTTCTATCCCATTGTGAAATCCTTGAGCATCTTTGCGTTTCTTGCTCGGATCAATTAGTAACTTTGAAAGTTGCCGGTTCGTCACTCCGGCTGAAGTTCCTACAAATAAGTGACTGCATGTGTTTAGAAAAAATTGAGATTTGTGCTCCTAATCTTGTGTCATTTATTTATCACGGAATGCTGGGTTTTTATGACAGTATTCGTTTGAGGCATGCACCCTTGCTTGTAAATGTATCTCTTGCAGAAAGTACTAGGTCTATAGTTCCAACTTTTCTTTCGATTAAAAGTTGTCTTCCTCAGCTGGTGACTCTCAATCTCAACTTGCACATGAATCTGAATATGGTCAGTATATTAAATAATTCAGTATTTATTATATATATATGGACTTTATTTTCAAAATTTGCTTTTCATCTTTCAGAGTGAAATGGTGAGGCACCCAGAATTTCCAGAATTAACTTGTCTCAAGGACTTAACATTGAATGTTGAAACAAGTGATCGGCAAAGCCTCCTTAATTTGACTAAATTGATAGAGCGGTCTCCTTTCTTGCATAGATTTACATTGGAGGTAAATTTATTTTCAGTATATCTTACAATTTAAAGTTGGGAAGTTTATTTAATGGTTCAGAAAGGTATTTGTTGATTCATGTTTATGCACACAAACTTCTAAAAGTTGTATTGTTTTTCTGTGGTTTTTGAAAAACTTGTATATGTGGAATTAACTTGTCTAAGGTAGATTGATAAGCTATTGTTTTTGTCCTTGTGCAGCTAAGATGGGCACGAGTGCCACGTCTAAGGAATATGCAGACGGTTAATAAATGTCCTCATCAGTGCCTTAAGGTGGTGAAATTTTCTGGGTTCGTTGGGTATAGTATCGACACTGAGCTTGCCATGTACTTCACTGAGAATGCCGTTGCACTTGAAATGTTTATCGTCGATCTCAGAAAGGTTGTCGTTGAAGAATCCACTCTATTGTCTGAATTAGTTACAACCCAGAAACAATTGAGGGCAGCGAGAAAGCGTGCTTTGCAGATTGGTAAAAAACTACCTCCAGGAGCTGAGTTAATTGTTCTGTAATTTCACTTGTTTAAAATCCTCTTTGCTACAGACGTGATACACTTTTTGCAGCATGTAATTTGCTACTATTTATTTCTGACATTTTCCGAAATTGAAATAATGTTTGTGTGGTGAACAAGGATCCAATATGTAGATTTTTGAATGAGTTGGAGACCAAATGAAAAAGGACATGTGATTCGCATGGTCTTGTTTTACTTTTTCCATATGTATTTTCTTTTCTAGGCTAGCAACGGAGGAAGGCAAGTTCGGCAATATTCAGCTTGCAGCCTTCTCTCTCAATCTCTGCAATCTACTACATCAGCCTAATTGTTGTGCTATAGGAAAGACAAGCAGATGCCAAACGAAACGAGACCAGGACCTGAATCATCAATGTAGAAGAATAATTCGAAGCTCTTGGTGCTTGCTAGCTTGTATTGTATACCTTTTTTGTTTTGTTTTTTATTGAATTATGTTCCCTAAATCTTGAAAGGAACTTGCATATTCAAATACTGTAATGTCAACAATGAAGTGTGACATTATCTCATAAATGAGGCAAATTATATGTCCAACTGTCTATGATGCGCAATGGCTCTGGCTCTACAGAAATTTCCATTAACAAAATTAAAACAAAACAAAAAACAAAACATTCTCTCTCTACAGAGATCGATCATTCCATAATTCATTGGCTGCACCATATGCTTTCGATCGTCAACCAACTAACGGCTGCATGCTTTGCATTCATACGTAGACTAGATCAAGAGCCAAAATACGAAGGTTAACAACTTGTGACAATTTAGTAACTTGCAACGAAAACAATAAGGAATGGGATGCTGCATCCAGTTAGCCAGCTGCATAGCACATACAAATGTGTTTTGATCAAGGAACAGGATGCAACATGAAACAAGTCAGGTGATACTAGGTGCTGCAAATTTCTACCCAAGAGTCCAAGCATCTACTTTATTCTTCACCAAGAAAAAATACATCAACCAAAGTCCTTTCTTGGAATTGAAGGTAAGCATATGTTGTGTTAATCTATATACTTATCAATTTTGAGAATTAAGTGTTCAACAACATCAGTAACCATGAAACAAGAATGATTAGAGAAAACTTGAACAATTCAAAAAAACAAATGAAGTAATCTATTAAAATGAATAGCCAAAAAAACCTATAAATTTGAGTTCATGAAAGCTTTCTCTAAGGCTCATTTAACATGACTTCTCATTGAGCATTGAATTGGTGGAGGGATGATGCTAAAAATCCAAATTCAAATCTCCTAACATTATAAGATTTGGCAAGTGAATCAAATTTGTTGGTCTGTGTGTATGAGAGAGAGAGAGAGAGAGAGAGAGAGAGAGAGAGAGAGAGAGAGAAAACATGATTGACTATAAATGTAGCAACGGGATTTCCTAGTCTACTAGTATCCCCAATTTAAACAGTACATGGATTGACAAATATGAAAAAGATGAAATTTGGAATTTCGACTACGCAAACCAAGCCTAGAACTACAACAGAAACACAATGTCCCATGAACGTAATGAACCAAAATAAGATCCATACAAAAAGTCATGGGCCAAAGAGTAGCTAGGCAGCTAGATTTAAGAACTTATAATAGTGAAGATTTCCACGTCTTCTCCAACAATCATTGGCCATCACTGGTTTTTCTGATTTGAATTCCCCAATAAACTTTAATTGCATTTTCCCCGTAGGAAGGACATCCAATCTCACTAAAGATAAACATCACAGAGTCGGGTGAAACATTGTATGATGGTCAAGGAAATAGCAGAAACCGTCAATCAATACTTCACTATGTCATGATTCGTCTTTTTTGACTTGGCTAAAGCTAAAAACTATCCACTATCACTAATTATTTAGCTAATATTTAACTGACAGTAGTTCCCTTTTCTTCTTTTAGCTTAAGCTCTCTCTCTCTTTCTTTTGCCCTGATTTTGTAGCCAGGGCCTTGAAGGGAAGACTGAAGCTAATATTAGCTGTAAATAACACTTTTTTCTTTAGTACAATGAGTAGTTCAGTTTTTTGCTTTTCTGAGTTTTTTTCTCTCGCTAGTCTCACAAAATGCTCGTATTACAGATTTAAATAAACTATGTTCTTTTACTTTCTCTGTCATTACTTTTGAGCAAAGCATACATATTTGGGAGTATTTGTGTGAATTTATTGCTGGCCTCCCTACCTGCGTTCCTTGCCTAAACATTTTCTTTGATAACTGTTACTTGTTGTGAAGTATTTATTTAGCTAGTTGATTTATTAGTTTACATTCCTCATTTGTCTTTCTCCACTTTTTTCTATCACAATTTTATATGGTTTATTTAGCTAGTCAGTTTATATTGCTCATGTATTATGACTTCTCTCATTTATAATTAGTTATTTGATTTAGTTTTGTGTTTTTTTTTTCATCTGGTTTTGTACAGGAGAATGACTACCCAAATTTCACATATCAACTTTTTTTTCTTTTTTGGTAACAAAGAGGGCTAAGCCCAGACAACAACTAAACATAAATCAATCTAGACCTTAAAAGGCCATCCCTATCTTCTTGAAGGACACCAATAATACCACCAGGAGGCAAAACAAAGAAATGAATACCCATTTCCATCTCATGCCCCATCTTGGCCAGAGAGTCAGCAGCAAACTTAACCTCCCTAAAAACATGAAAGATTCTGCAGTCCCAGGAACTCTTCCAACAGACTCTGCACATGTTTAGCAAAGAAAGGAGAGGGTGATTCGGCTCCAACTTAGCATTCAAAAGGTGCAAGACAAGAGTAGAATCAGTTTCAACAATAAGCTTTGTCACTTACAACCTTTGAGCTAGCTTTAGACCATGATACAACGCCCACAGTTCAGCCACCAAAATATCCCCATGACCCAAATTAGCAGAAAAACCTGCTAACCACTCACTAACAGAATTACGAATAAGGCCCCCAGCAGCAATAGTGCCCCTAGAAACAATTCTAGACCCATCAGTATTCAGTTTCATGGTAGAAACAAAGGGAGGCTTCCACGCCAGCAAAGTTTGCATCCTGAGTCTATGGATCCCACCATTTTTATTAGCAATGTCCCATTCCACAAGAAACCTCAAAATCCATGCATTGGGCAGATCATGATAGTGGAAGGAAGAGTCTAAGACAGAGCAGCATCTCCATATAAACTAGCAACCAGTAGCAAAAATATTGCGGCGTCTCAAGTTGAAAGAATTAACAGCAGCAGTTTTCAGGTTTAAACGCAACCAACAATTAAAGTCAGTAGAAAAGGATACCTTAACACAATCAGGTAAGGAGAAAGAGTTCCATACTGCTTGAGCTCGAGGACAAAGGATGAACACATGCTGAAGTGATTCCATATGGCAATGACAAGACGGACAAGCTGAATTATTTGTTATTTTCCTTCTTGTTCTCTGCACATTGGTCAGAATTTTATTTTGGGATAATAGCCACAGAAACACTTTTAATTTGGGAGGAATCTTAAGCTTCCAAATAAAATACCAGCTATCATCAACCCCTTGAGACAAGCTGGAGCAAATATTATAAGCAGATTTAACTGTGAACTCCCCATTGGAACTAGGACCCCAAACAAGTGTGTCAAGAAATGTACCATCAACGTCAGCAGGAGTGCTACATCAACATGTAAAACTTCAAGGAGTTTGGGAATATTCCAACCAGATTGAGTAAAATAATTGGCAACCATTTCATCCAAAAACCCTTGTTAGAGTCATTCATGGAGAATATTAAGAGTTTCGTGGCTAACTGTGATGTCGTCCAAAAAATACATATACGGAAATGGGAGTTGGTTCACAAGGAAGGATGTGTTAAGAGGACAGTTCAAATCTTCATTCTCAAAGAGGTAGTGCATGATTCAAGACATGAATCCGAAGAAGATCCGTTATGCATCTACTGCAGCTATTCAGGATGTAACAACAATCTCGTCTTAAAGTGCAAGTATCACTTCGTAATTCCAGCCGATTACGAGTCCAATGAGCAATTGGACAATCCTTTTGACAAGGATGACTACTTTTTTAAAGATCGGACACACCTCTTACATGGGTTGCTCCACAACAATAGGATCGGTCACCTTATATGTATCAATGGGGGTTCTGCTTCCATCACTGGTCGAGACATCATGCATCTATGGGATTTATTTGCCTTTCCTTTCAAGCAAGGTAATTATCATTTTTATATTAGTTGTTTCATATTTTTGTTATATATGAAACATATTAATTGAATCTGATTTTGTGATTTATAGGAAAATAATTGTCTATGATGAAGCATGTAAAACATTTAGGCATATCACATTGATAGACGGTCTTCGTGTGGCGTGCGAGGGGGCCAAGGAGACTAGGTTGCTGTTTAGTGTGGCTTTTGGTAGTACATGATTTGGGAGGTGAAGATACACATTTCTACGTGGAAGCTATGGGGTGTCGAGAGATACCTACACGACCGCTATTGAGTCCCTTGGGTCTTTTTTATTGACTGAGGATGAAAAAATTGTAAAAAAATACAAGAAGATGTGTCTTACTCCCCGAGAGTGCATGAGAGATTTAATATCTTTCATGCTGTAGATGAGGTGTGGCGCAAGAGGCCGAAAAAGAATAGATCTAAATAAAGATTTGTGGACGGTGTATGATGAAATTTTAATGAAGAGAAAAAATCACGTCCAAACCATCTTGAATTACAAAGTCTTTTGCAAGGAAATCTCGTTGAGGCAAATGTCAGCTTAAGGTTTAACAATTACCTTAGTGGTGAGAAATGCATATGACAATGAGTTGCCAAGAATGGTTGGCTGCGAGTGTACCACACTCCACGTCCACACTCCACGTAGAAGATGTGGCTAATTCCTGGCAACTCATTGTCATATGCATCTCTCATCACAAAGGCAATTGTTAAACCTTCAGCTGACATTTGTCTCAAAGGGATTTCCTTGCAAAAGACTTTGCAATTGAAGAGGGTTTGGACATGATTTTTCGTCCTCATTAAAACCTCATCATACACTATCCACAAATCTTTATTTAGATCCGTTCTCTTTCGGCCTCTCGCGCCACAATTCATCCGCAACATGAGAGATAATAAATCTCTCATGCACTCTGAGAGAGTAAGACACATCTTGTATTTTTCTACAATTTCTTCAACCTCAGTCAACAGAAGAGACCCAAGGGACTCAATAGTGGTCGTGTAGGTATCTCTCGACACCCCGTAGCTTCCACATAAAAACGTGTATCTTCACCTCCCAAACCATGTACTAACAAAAGCCACACTAAACAACAACCTAGTCTCCATGGCCCCATGGCCCCATGGCCCCCTCGTACGTCTCATGGAGACCGTCTATCAATGTGATATGCCTAAATATTTTACATGCTTCATCACAGACAGTTATTTTTCGATAAATCAAAAAATCAAATTCAATTAACATGTTTTATATATAACAAAAATATAAAACAACAACTAACATAAAAATGATAATTACCTCGCTTGAAAATAAAGGCAAATAAATCTCATAGATGCATGATGTCTCGACCAGTGATGGAAGCAGAACCCCCATTGATACATATGAGGTGGCCGATCCCATTGTTGTAGAGCAACCCATGTAAGAGGTGTGTCCGATCTTTAAAAAAGTAATCATCCTTGTCAAAAGGATCGTCCAATTGCTCACTGGACTCGTAATCGGCTGAAATTACGAAGTGATACTTGCACTTCGAGACGAGATTATTGTTGCATCCTGAATAGCTACAGAACGGATCTTCTTCAGATTCATGTCTTGAATCATGCACTACCTCTTTGAGAATGAAGAGTTGAATTGTCCTCTTAACACATCCTTCCTTGTGAACTAACTCCCATTTCCATACATGCCCTTCTTGGACAACATCACAATCATCCACGAAATCCTTAATATTCTCCATGAATAAATCTAACAAGGGTTTTTGGATGACACTATTAGACTTGAAATTGCAATTGTCGAAGTTGATATGTGAAATTTGGGTAGTCATTCTACTGTACAAAAACACAAAACTAAATCAAATAACTAATTATAAATGAGAGAAGTCAAAACACATGAGCAATATAAATCAACTAGCTAAATAAATACTTAACAACAAGCAACAGTTATCAAAAAAAATGTTTAGGCAAGGAACACAGGTAGGGAGGTCAGCAATAAAAACCAACAAATTCACACAAATACTCCCAAATATGTATGCTTTGCTCAAAAGTAGTGACAGAGAAAGTAAAAGAACATAGTTTATTTAAATCCGTGCATTTTGTGAGACTAGTGAGAAAAAAAAAACTCATAAAGCAAAAAACTGAACTACTCATTGTACCCACAAAAAAAAAATGTTATTTACAGCTAACATTAGCTTCAGTCTTCCCTTCAAGGCCTTAGCTACAAAATCAGGGCAAAAGAACGAAAGAGAGAGCTTAAACCAAAAGAAGAAAAGGGAACATTGGCTAAATAATTAGTGACAGTGGATAGTTTTTAGCTTTAGCCAAGTCAAAAAAGAAGAATCCAAACTGCCGGCCAAGCTTCCTACACTAGGTGTAAAACCTCATTTGGAGTCACTTTTGTTTTTGGACCTACCCCGAAAAATGGCCGGAAGTGGCCGGAATTTCATCCCAAAATCCGGCCAAACTTTGAATCCAAAATCGAACTATCAACGCTAGAAATTGATCAAATCCTATCCAACCATCAGCTAGAGCATGAAAAATAGGTGGAAATCCATACCTCACTCGTCAAGATTGGTTGCCGGAGGACGGAGAACGAAAGCTTGAAATTTCTGTCAAAACCCGACTCGTTTTCGCGGTGTTTTCCTGCTGGTTTGGCGGCTGGGAGAGGCTGCGGTGAGGTGGTGGGGCGGGGCCGGTTTGATCTTGGCCGGTTTCGTGGGTTGGGGTGGTCGGACGTGGTGGTTATGGAGGTTGGGGGTGGCTGGAAGAAAAAAATGAAGGAGGGGGGGTAGAAGGGGTTCTGTCGTGGGGAGGGAGAGGGAGAGAGTTATAAAAAAATCTGAATTTTTATTTTTAACAAAAAAAATTTCTGAGTTATTACATATATTGGAATAGATAATTATGTGCACTTTTTATAAATTAAAAACAAGTATACTATTCATACTAGGTAAATTATATTTTTCATAAAATAAACAATAAAAAGATTATTAGTTATTTTTCATAGAACAAGTAAAAGGCATAATTAGTATGTACAGTATTATTCATAAATAATTATAAAGTAGATTATTAGTCATGTATAATTTATAAAAAGAAAATAACATAAACATTTTTATTAAATAAACCGATTACCTAAATCTGTATTTATTGTTAAATTTTAAAAAATATTTCCAAATTAATTTCTACATCCATGAGATCTTTTCAAATTCAACGTTTGTCATTATATATAATTCAATTAAAAACTGTTTCCATATGGATTCATATATTAATATACAAAATGCAATAATGGCTTAGTTGGGGTATTTTTGGAATCTGAAAAGTACAATAAATCGGATTTTATGCTTAATTAGGTAACTTGCTGAGTTGGATCTAGCCATGGGTTTTTACTTATACAAATTGGGTATTATTTATAGGAACAAAAAGTGAAGGGTTGTAGGTATAACAAATTGAATTTGAAGGATGTAAGCCAAATTTACTATATATATTTTTATATTTTACTAATATAACAAATTTTTATTTTATTAATATAACAAATTTTTTTAGATTAATTTTTTTGATTAAAAAAAGTGTAAATTTAAAAAAGAAAAAAAAATATGTAGTGAACTTAGTTTTTTTTTTTAAAGTAGAAAAAGAATGAAGAAAAAAACAAACAGTTTCATCTTTATGTCATTTTTGGTCATTATACACACTAAAAGTACTTATGATAAAAATTTACCAAACACTATGACTACTCACATCAATTTTTCAAATACAATTTACCAAACGCCTAGCTGTTTTTTTTCACAACTGATTATTATCGCAACATGGCATAAGCAGTTTTTTTTTTTAAAGCACAGCACACCAAACTAGCCCCAAGTTTTTCCCTTTCAATTTGCGTGACTTCATTTTCAATCAAATTCGCCAGCTTTTTCCTATTTGAAATCAAAATACCTATCAGTGTCAGATTTACTCTTTCAAAGGAGCAATTATGTTCCATGGCTTACATCCAAAATTTTCTTTAGGAGCTGAGTTAATTGTTGTGTGATTTCATCACTTGTTTAGTCCTCTTTGCTACAGATTTTTTGCAGCATGTAATTTCTGCTATTTATTTCTGACATTTTCCGAAATTGAAATCATGTTTGTGTGGTGAACAAGGATGACAATTTTGGTTCTTGATTGATTTCTTGCAATATATTCTTAAATGAGTAGGAGTTGGAGACAAAATGAAAAAGGACATGTCATTTGCATGGTCTTGTTTTCCTTTTGCTATATGTATTTTGAAACCTCGACACTTACGTACGTATTGTCCAGAATACAACTATTAATATATTTTATATGCAAAAAAATAAGGCTAAATTATTGAAATGCCCCCTGTAACTCAATTTCAGTCTCAGTTTCCCCCCTGAAACTCTAAGTGTCTTACTTTCCCCCCTGAAACTTCATATATTGTCTCACTTTGCCTATATTCCATCCAGCCCTAACATAAGTCGTCAAATCTTAACCCGCCAAAAACAACCTTCCCTTACAAATTCAGATACTCTCTGAATCTGTAACTACACCCAGACTCATTTGCAAAACCAAACCCCTCTCCAAACTCCAAGAAACGAAGAACAACCTCCAACAATGGCGGCAACCCAACTCTTTCTATCTCTCATCATCCTCTCAGTTCTCTCTCTCTCTCCTCCGCCCTCCCCACCCAAACCCTCGTCAACGCCGCCGAAATCCTCTCAGATTTCGGCCACACCTCCATGGCTCTGACCCTCGACCTCGCCTCTCAAACCCTCCTCCTCTCCCAGTCTCCTTCTCTCACCATCTTCGCCCCCACCGACGCCGCCTTCTCTCACTCCAGTTAGCCACCGCTGAACCTCCTACAATTCCACGTCGTCCTCCTTTATTTCTCTCTCCAATCCCTCAAGTCCCTGCCTTTTGGCGCCAAGATCTCAACTTTACTCTCTGACCGCTCTCTCTCTCTGTCACCACTTTGGCCTACAACCCCAAAGTCTCACTCAACAACGTCCCCATCACTATTTCCCCATCACTGTTTCCCCATCACTGTTTTCTCAATTTTTGACTTCTGTTAGGGCTGGATGGAAAATAGGCAAAGTGAGACAATATATGGAGTTTCAGGGGAGAAAGTGAGACACTTAGAATTTCAAGGGGGAAACTGAGACTGAAATTGAGTTACAAGGGGCATTTCAATAATTTAGCCAAAAAATAATAATACTAATAAAAACTACAAGCTCACACCTATGTACTGTCCAGAGAGGGACGAAAATTGTAATGCTTAGTTAAAAAATTGAAATATCCCTATGGTATACAAGTTTTTCTCAAATATTATACTTAATATTTTGAAAAACAATGTAATGGTTGCCCTTTGTCATATTAATTTATTATTATTTAATTTTAAAGAAATAGTTAAAATGAAGATCTGGAATCATATAAATTAGTTAACTCCAAAACTTATATTAACAAAAAAATTACAAAACCAAATACAAGTATTATCAGTAGAATGTCCAAATTTCCCGATAAATATGCTGAAAGGAGACTTGGATAAAATCTTGTAGCAAGTAACAAATCATATTGATCGTCACATGAACCCCATTTCAGTTTCAGTTTCGTACCAATGTTCCCACAATTGTTAGTTATGTCAATCAATTATTAATTGTACGTGATGGAAATGAACAAAAAATTGTGACAGTATTGATTGTAAGGGGAACATTAGCATGCACTAAAACTTCAGAAAATGTTCAAAATCCCAAATTTATAAGGCTTAGCTAAATTTTTCTATAAAAAAAAAAAAAAAAACAGAGCCTCGAATTTCCTCTATGGGATCATGAAATCAGCCAAGAAGATGTCCACGTCAAGCTCGGCTTCATGCTAAAGATTCCTTCCCTATGCCTGTGGCCCAGTGACCAATACAAACAATAAAGAACAGTGTTGAAAACCTGGTTGGCGACAAGAAAATAGGACCCAGCTTCTCTGCAATATAGAATATTGCAACAAATTAACTTAATTCCCATTAAAATATTATTTTCAAAAATAAAAAAAAACTGCTGCTGCTACATTTTCTACAAATATAAAATCGCGATTATGGGCGGGAATAAGGGTACCTGGATTTCAAAATACAGTCACAAAATAAACAAATGAGAGAAAACCATTTTCAATTTTGAATAAAAGAAAAGCTGAAAAAGTGGATTTTGAGGTTTCTGCTCATTTTCTCTCCATCTTCACAGCTTGATATCCACAAACAAGCACATGCTCGTCTCTTTTTTCTTTTATATTTCCGACTACCCAAAAAGGTAAAGTAGAAAACAAGAAATAGAAACCCACATTATCTGCTACTTTTAGTTGTTATCTGACATTCTACAGATTTTTGCAGTCTTATATTATTGCTCCTCATTATTATGGTCTGTAATCTTAAGTCTCAAGTTTGAAGTTTGAAACCTACTTTTCATTTACTTCTTGTTATTACTGGCTTCCATCTACTCTTTAGGTTGTTGGGGTCTCCTCCAGTCAAAGGTATTTGATCTGGGTTTTGCTCTTTTTAATCTTTCTTAGCTGAATTTTATATGCATCTGAATTCTGAGAGTTTCTGGGTAAGTGAGGAGGGTTTTGTGTCTTTTTGCTTTGATGGGTTGCTGCTAAATGGGAGCTTTTGGGTTGGGTAATTTGGTTTCTTCCATTTCTTTTTGGGTATGTTCTGGTACAAGCACTGTTGTATTCCTGCGAATTTTGTCTTTTGAAAGTGGATATTCTGCAACATTTCATCAATTTATCAATTGGGTAGTTTTATTCTAGAAATAAAAACAAAATCTTGACAAAAAAATAAAAACAAAACAAAAATGTATTATTCTAGAAAAAATCGAAAAAAAGAATGGATGATTACACACCCCTTACCGATTTAGACAAGACGCTGGTGCCGAGCCGATCATCACCACCTAACTCATCCTTAGCTCTTGAATCTAAGCCATCAAGACAAGACGCTGCGTTTCATGACCCCCATCACCAAAGGTGGTGCTGGCTGGGTTCTCAAGCCTTTCACAGGCCATGGTTCTTCTGCTATTTGGATTCATAGTAAGTCTTCTTCTAGGGTGACTGGAACTCATAGCAAGTCTTCTTCCCTGATGCCTGTGATCATGGTCTCCAGAGCCTTCCGTAATTCACAGAGCGCTACAGAGAACATGAGATCTTGTCACAGAGGGCGACGGCTTGGTCGATCGAGGAGCTGAAATTTGAGAGATCTTTTTGTTTCTCTACTTGGATTTCAAGTTTGAGATAGATTGAGTTTGGCTGACAAATGAGAATGGCGGTATCTATATACCCAAACACCATGATTAGGTTAGGTTAGGTTATGTGTGTGGCTCTTTCATGCATTCATGTGTTTCTGGCCTTTGTTTCTTTTTTAACTTCTTGGGCGGGCCTCTATTTGTAAGTTCTGTGTTTAATAAACGGACCGGACCGATCTCGTCCATTTGTGTTTAATTTTAGACCCAACACGTTTGAAATTCCCCTTTTACCCCTCCAAACGAAAACCACAGAAGTTGGTCTTCGGAGTCCGTTGATGACTTTCCCATTTCCCATTGCCCTTCGCGGCTAGAGGTTGGCTTGCAGATATGCCGCGGCTGTCCACCCCTCAAATAAGTAAGTTATTTCCCTTTCGATTTGCTTTACTTCATTTCCTGTTATAAGTTTGGAATTTTGAGTTAACATGACGATTTTCAATCAAATTCGCCAGCTTTTTCGTATTTGAAATCAAAATACCTATCAGTGTCAGATTTAGGCGCAACTATGTTCTTACAGCGAAAATTTTCTTTAGATGTTGTAGTTGTACCAAATAAGTAGAAAAGGTTCCGCTTCTCCTTCGAACAAGAGGGAAATAGAAATGTAGTTTCCCAGTTGGATTTTGTGGGAAATATTTTTGTCTCCAATCACAGCACGCCGCGTGGAAAAGAAGATTATCTCTTAAATTAATTAATTAAACCTATTTATTTTGTTAATTAATTAATAAGGATAATATCTATAAGATATTATCTTTATTTAATAAGATAATATCATTAATTAGGATATTATCCTAATAAGGAGATAATATCTTAATTATAGGGGATAATATCTTAATACCATTAATTCAGATATTATCATAATAAAAGGATGTAATCCAATCCGACTCTATCTCTACGAAACCCTAGCCCCGAGGCTCCTATAAATAGATGACTTCATTCATCATTCAAGGGACATCTAAACCCACATCTAAACCTACTCCTGATACCCGAGAAAAATACCCGAAGGAAGATCAATTGGGTAGCTGCTTTGGTAATTTTAGATTGCAAAGTTTTGAATGAAAAGCAGGGGCTTGGGTGTTCCAACTTCGATGCCGAAAAGAAAGGCTAAGCATTCTGGATGGACATATGGGAAACGACAAAAGATTCCAATCAATTTGGGTGATAAGGAAGAGAATTATTCGGAGGAGGATCAGATCAGTCAGCTACCAGATGTCATTCTAATTAGCATTCTTTCCCTATTGGATATTAGGGAAGCAGCAAGAACTTGTGTCCTCTCTAAGAGGTGGATCTATGTGTGGAAACAGATTACAGTGTCTCAACTTCGATGATATAGATGCATTATCCAAACCACATGAAGAAAAGAAGGCAACGAGTGAAAACAACATCTAGTTACAATTGGGTGAATCAAGTCTTGCAGTTGTATCAGGGTCCATCCTTAGATGAATTTAAAATTCGTTCTTCCTCACCCGAATTGCAGTCCTAGTAGTTCTGAAATCGACAATTGGATTGAATTTGCAATGTGGAGGAGAGTTCGAGGCCTTGAGATAGATTTGGAAGCAGGCAGACGGTCTCGTTATTCTTCTCGCCAATTATATCTTTCCAGATAAGCTATTTAGAAGCCCTTTAGGTATTTCCTGCATCAAGTCCCTTAAACACCTCTCTTTGTCCTTTGTAAATATAACCGGCGAACTTGTTGAGCACTTTCTATCCTACTGTGAACTCCTTGAGCATCTCTGCGTTTCTTGCTCAGATCAGTTAGTAAATTTGAAAGTTGCTGGTTCATCACTCCGGTTGAAGTTCCTACAAATAAGTGAGTGTACGTCTTTAGGATTAGTTGAGATTTGGGCTCCTAATCTCGTGTCATTTATTTATCAAGGAATGCTGGGTTTTAGTAACGGTATTCGTTTGAGGCATGCACCCTTGCTTGTTAATGTATCTCTTGCAGAAAGTACTAGGTGTATAATTGCACCTTTTCTTTACGGTTAAAAGTATGTTTTTCTCAGCTGGTGACTCTCAACTTGCACATGAATCTGAATTCGGTCTGGTATGAAATAATTCAATATTTATTTATTTACATATATATATATATATATTTTATTTTTCAAATTTTAACTTTAACTTTCTTCTTTCAGAGAGGAGGGGTGTGGCTCCCAGAATTTCCAGAATTTACTAGTCTCAAGGACTTATCATTGAGTGTTATCGCAACTGATCGGCTAAGCCTCCTTGGTTTGACTAAATTGATAGAGCGGTCTCCTTTCTTGCATGGATTTACATTGAAGGTAAATTTATTTTCAGTATATCTTAAAATTTTAATAGTTGGGAAGTTTATATAATGGTTTGAGAACTGTGAAACTGTAATTGATTTATGCGGAATGAACTTTCCAAGGTAGATTGGTAAGCTTTTGTTATGTCCTTGTGCAGTTAAGATGGGTACGTGACTCATGTCAGAGGAATATGCAGAAGGTTAATAAATGTCCTCATCAGTGCCTTAAGGTGGTGAAATTTTCTGGGTTCGTTGGGTCTATTATCGACACTGAGCTTGCCATGTACTTCACTGAGAATGCCGTTGCGCTTGAAACGTTTATCGTCGATCTCAAAAAGGTTGTCGTTGAAGAATCCACTCTATTGTCTGAATTTGTTACAGCCCAGAAAAAATTGAGGGCAACAAGAAAGCGGGCCTTGCAGATTGGAGAAAAACTACCGCCAGGAGCTGAGTTAATTGTTGTCTGATTTCACTGGTTTAGTCCTCTTTGCTACAGACTTTTTGCAGCATGTAATTTGCTTCTATTTATTTCTGACATTTTCCGAAATAATGTTTGTGTGGTGAACAAGGATGACAGTTTTGGTACTTGATTGATTTCTTGCAATATGTAGATTCTTAATGAGTTGGAGTTGGAGACAAAATGAAAAAGGACATGTCATTTGCATGGTGTTGTTTTCCTTTTTCTATATGTATTTTGAAACCTCGACACTTACCTGCGTATTGTACAGAAAACAATGTAAAGGTTGCCCTTTGTCATATTGATTTATTATTGTTTAATTTTTAAAAATAGTTAAAATGAAGATCCACGATGGAATCATATAAATCAAAGTTAACTCTAAAACTTATATTAACAAAAAAAATTACAAAACCAAATACAAGTATTATCAGTAGAATGTCCGAGTTTCCCGATAAATATGCTGAAAGGAGACTTGGATAAAATCTTGTAGCAAGTACCAAATCATACCAATGTTCCAGTTTCAGTTTCGTACCAATGTTCCCATAATTGTTAGTTATGTCAATCAATTATTGATTGTACGTGATGGAAATTAACGAAAAATTGTGACAGTATTGATTGTAAGGGGGAAATTAGCATGCACTAAAACTTTAGAAAATGTTCAAAATCCCAAATTTATAAGGTTTCGCTAAATTTTTCAACAAAAAATACTTAGCCTCGAATTTCCTCCATGGGATCATGAAATCAGCCAAGAAGAAGATGTCCACGTCAAGCTCGGCTTCATGCTAAAGATTCCTTCACTATGCCTGTGGCCCAGTGACCAATACAAACAATAAAGAACAGTGTTGAAAACCTGGTTGGCGACAAGAAAATAGGACCCAGCTTCTCTGCAATATAGAATATTGCAACAAATTAACTTAATGCCATTAAAATATTATTTTCAAATATAAAAAAAACTGCTGCTGCTACATTTTCTACAAATAATCAATCGCGATTATGGGCGGGAATAAGGGTAGCTGGATTTCAAAATACAGTCACAAAATAAACAAATGAGAGAAAACCATTTTCAATTTTGAATAAAAGAAAAGCTGAAAAAGTGGATTTTGAGGTTTCTGCTCATCTCTCTCCATCTTCACAGCTTGATATCCACAAACAAGCACATGCTCGTCTCTTTTTTATTTTATATTTCCGAGTACCCAAAAAGGTAAAGTAGAAAACAAGAAATAGAAACCCACATTATCTGCTACTTTTAGTTGTTATCTGACATTCTACAGATTTTTGCAGTCTTATTTTATTGCTCCTCATTATTATGGTCTGTAATCTTAAGTCTCAAGTTTGAAGTTTGAAACCTACTTTTCATTTACTTCTTGTTATTACTGGCTTCCATCTACTCTTTAGGTGGTTGGGGTCTCCTCCAGTCAAAGGTATTTGATCTGGGTTTTGCTCTTTTTAATCTTTCTTAGCTGAATTTGTATGCATCTGAATTCTGAGAGTTTCTGGGTAAGTGAGGAGGGTTTTGTGTCTTTTTGCTTTGATGGGTTGCTGCTAAATGGGAGCTTTTGTGTTGGGTAATTTGGTTTCTTCCATTTCTTTTTGGGTATGTTCTGGTAAGAACACTGTTGTATTCATGCGAATTTTGTCTTTTGAAAGTGGATATTCTGCAACATTTCATCAATTTATCAATTGGGTAGTTTTGTTTTTGTGATTTAAAAAATGGGTCTTTGCTCTTTAGTGATTACACAACATTATGGCATTTCAGAAACACTTGATTGCGTCGGATGTGATGCCAGGAGCTACAAATCCTTCCATCTTCAGAGCGAGCAAGTAAGTCTGTGTTTGGGTGTGTTATATATACTCTTATTCGCGCTCTTGAGCTATGCAGAGATCCATTTTGATTCGTATAATGTCGTAATATTTGTTGTTGGGGTAGATAGTTTTGGAGTGGATTTGAAGCAAAGCTGAGAGAATGATAAGCGAAGTCTTCTTTCTGTTTAAATGCTTGCGATTTGCTGGAAAGAACATGGCTTTCTGTCTTTAAAAGGCTCGGCTATATTGGTTAGGAGTTCCACTTTCCAGCAACCACCAATAAATTAGATATCTATTTATGCTTACTTCTTTTGTTTCCTGCAACTTTGAAGAGGATTTGTGGTGGTTTTTTGATGACTTGTCTGTAAAATTGTGATGTGTGTACAGATAAACATTCTGTGAAGTGCTAGTTGGGAAGTTGGACAGTAGAACATTAGATGGATCGCAAGTGGTTGTGGAAGAAGAAGTCTTCTGAGAAGAGCTCTGGAGAAACTGACAGTTCAGGTTCAGTATCTTCACACTCTGAGAGGTACTCTGATGAACAGGTAGGTAGCTGAACCCTGACCACCACAAAATTTGAGTTAAATCTTACTTCTGCAAAGCTTGCACAAATTGTTCTCTGGGCAGTTAACTAAGTAATTTACCGAGAATGCTCTGCATTCACTTAAACTGATTTCCTCCCTATCTTTATTTTTTGTTGGGATTCCTTCCTTTCCGGTAAATTTTCATCTTCTGCTTGGTCTTCATGGAATTTTGGAAATTTGACATTACACTTTTGTTTGCTATTATCACATATTTAGAGCATCAAGGCATCAATCTTCCACATAAAGCCGTGCTTTACTGATGAATCTTTATGTCCTTCAAAAGTTAAAAATTGCTTTTCAGTGGATGGATACTCTTCTGTACATTTCTTTGTTGTCTGGAATAGACTGTCTATGACGTGAGGACGCAGATCAAGTACCCTTCCCCTCATGCACATGTTGATTGATTTCCCGTCCTACATCTGTTTCTCATTTTGTAACATAACTTAATTTCCTAAAACGTACTGTGAGATGCGTCTATTTTGATTAATTGCATAGAATGAGTAAGTGTTTTAAATAACTATAAGATCAGATTTGGCTGTTTTGATTTGAAATTTGTGTTTGGCATTCCTTATAGCTTTGCATTAGGAATTTATGTCTTCTTATGCAACCAAACAATTAAGTTGCATTTCCTGTTTGGTATACCCCTTATCTGTTATCTTCTCTCCTGCTTCTTTAGTGCCTTCCTTGTCTTGATATGGTATCGACAGCCATGTCATTAGCTCAAGTGGCAGAGACTTGATTTCAAATGAGTTTTATTGGTACTCAGAGGACACCTTACAGACACGGGCCCCTCAAAACTAAATAATTACTGGTATTTGAGGACATCTTACACACTCAAAAGAGAAACAAAGGGTATCTTGTAGTGTGGCTGTGTGCTTGCATACATAACAGCAGCCACTTTGATTTAACCATTTATAAGATTTTAAGTTTTCATAATGTTTCATATCACTCTAGATATTAAACAAATGCTATTTCCTTTCCTCTTCTTAAGATACCTTTGGGTGAATTTGCAAGCGCCTCTATTAGGTGTTGTTTTGTTGTCCATGTAATCTGAAATATGATTTTATGCGTGTTTACCTTGAGTATTATTTCTTATGTTATCATTGTAGCAGGAGGCACTTAAGGCATCTCCTAATCATGACACTCAATCACCCTGAAGTCACATCAAAAGCTGCATCCAATGCTGAAGATGTTAATGATAGTGTGAAGAGTCTAACAGAGAGATTATCAGCTGCTCTTGTGAATGTTAGTGCCAAAGAAGACTTGGTGAAGCAGCATGCCAAAGTTGCTGAAGAAGCTGTTGCAGGTAATAGTGTGTAGCAATATTTTGACATATAACATACCAACTCTGCTAATTTGTTTTCAAATTTTTAAACATGAAGAACAGCTCTCTGAACCCCTTGTGTCTTGTCTCCTGTACAAGGAATGGTTTTGTCCACATAATGATGAGGATGAGATTTTAAAGATTTGTGAAATTTCTAAGTGCAATGGTTTTGTACACATAATGTTTCCAAATTTAAGAGATCGTAGTGAAGTGGGACGTCTAGGATAATTTTAGCCAAATCCTCAACCACAAATTCTATATTTCTAATGATTGTTATAATGTTGTCACCTTTTTATATATATAAACAATCTAGTTTTGATGTCAATATAGGCTGGGAGAAGGCTGAAAATGAGGCGACCGTTTTTAAGCTAGAACTTGAAGCTACAATGCAGCAAAACTCAGCCCTGGAAGATCGGGTAAGCCATCTTGATGGGGCCCTCAAGGAATGTGTAAGGCAGCTTAGACAAGCAAGAGAGGAGCAGGAACAGGCCATACAGGAAGCTGTGGTGAAGAAAACCCGTGACTGGGAGTCTACCAAATTAAAGCTTGAAAGTCAAATTATTGAGCTCCAGAGAAAAGCGGAAGCTAATAGATCTGAAGTTTCTGCTTTTGTGGATCCTCATCTTTCTCATAAGCTTCAATCTTTGGAAAAAGAAAACTCAGCCCTTAAGCTTGAGCTACTGTCTCAAGCAGAGGAGTTGGAAATCAGGACAATTGAGAGGGACTTGAGTACTCAAGCAGCTGAAACAGCCAGTAAGCAACACTTGGATAGTATAAGGAAGGTTGCAAAGCTTGAAGCTGAGTGCCGGAGGCAAAAAGCTTTGGGTTGCAAAATACCTGTAGTTCATGATCATAAATCCAGTGCTGCTTCCTCAATTTATGTGGAGTCTTGCATGGATAGTCAATCGGACAGTGGAGAACGGCTAAACATGATGGAGATAGATTCTCAAAAGATGAATGGCTCAGAGCCAAACAAGCGTGACCTGAATTTCTCTGACTCGTGGGCGTCGGCCCTGGTTGCTGAGCTTGATCAATTCAAGAATGAAAAGGCTGTTAACAGAAATTTGCCGGCCTCTTCTGTCGATATTGATCTCATGGATGATTTTCTTGAGATGGAACGACTTGCTTCATTGCCACAGACTGAGATTGGAACTAGTTGCCTGGAATCAGAAGCCATAATTAATCAGTCCAATAATGAAGAAAGTGCCTTGAGAGCTGAACTTGAAGCCATGAGTCATCGGACAGCTGAATTAGAGGATAAGTTAGAAAATTTGGAAGTAGAGAAAGAAAAGTTGGAGGTAGAGAAAGCTGAACTTGAAGCTATGAGTCATCGAACAACCGAACTAGAGCACATGTTAGAAAAGTTGGAAGTAGAGAAGAAAAGCTGGAAGTAGAGAAAGCTGAACTACAAACTGCTTTAGCCAAAAGTCAAGAATGTTTTGAGGCAGCAGAGTTTCAGCTAAAAGAAGCAGAAATGAAGTTGGAGGAGTTACAAAAGGAGCTAAATAGTGCAAGAGAATCAAAACAGACGTATCGAGTCTCAGCTGATTAGCATGGAAGCAGAGGCGCGGACCATGTCTGCTAAGGTTAATTTCTTAGAAGCAGAGGTTCAAAGGGAGAGGGCTTTATCAGCAGAAATTGCTGTCAAATGTCAAAGTTTAGAGGAAGAGCTATCAAGGAAAAATGAAGAAGTCAGTCTTCAGAAAAATGCTTGCTCAAATGGTGAATTGAAGATAAAGCAGGTTGGTGATCAAAGACTGAAAGCTATCTACATTACATGTCTAAATTTTGATTATTCAAATCATTCATCAAGTTCAAACAAAAATAATATGCCGTAAAATTTAATGTGGTGTTGCGACTAATTTTCCAGGAAGACCTAGCTGTAGCTGCTGGAAAGCTTGCCGAGTGTCAGAAGACAATAGCATCTCTTGGGAATCAACTGAAATCTCTAGCAACACTAGAAGATTTCCTGATTGACACTGCAAACATACCAGGGTTCTCTGCTGTTGCACCACAGATTCCGAAAGCTGATGACCAGTGGAAGTTTCATTCTAATGTGACATTTTCACCTAAAAGAGATTCTGTGTCAAAACCGGCCGATGAGAGTTGTGGTCCTTCAGTAAATAGAAATGAGGATACTTCACCACCATCTTCATCTTCATCAACCTCATCTACTGTATTGTCAACTCATGTCAGTTCTGAGAAGAATCGAAACGGGTTCGCAAAGTTCTTCTCTCGAACTAAGAGTGGGATACGACTAGAAATTTAGCAAGATTCATTCTTTAGAAGAGAAAGACAATAGATATAATTGATTTTATGGGTTTGTTACAGAGAATTTAGTGCTTCAGTGTATTTTAAAGGTTGCTAATTAAATGCTGATTAATTGGCACATTTTGTTTGCAAATGAATAGTAATGGATCAAGCTCTGAATGTCCACAGATTTGCCCTGAAATGCTCTTCTTCCTGTTTCGGTACCACGCATTTTCCAAAATTGTTGGTGAAGTATATTTCTAAGGGAAGAACTGATGATTGAAGATTGTCATAACTGGTTTGCCCCTTAACTATAAACAGAGGAAGAACTGCAAACTATGTTGATTTTGAATGGCCTAAAAAGCTTATTTTGGCAACCAAAAAAACAAAACAAAGCGTTGGAGTTGGGGGTTTCGGATCTGAAATGAAGAAAAAGAATGCTATTTTATTATGTAATAAAAAATAAACAAAGATAAAGGTGGAGAAAACTTCACAGAAAATAGGTGAAAAAAGATATATATTGGGGTGAGAGAGGCTCGAACTCTCGACCTCAGGATAACTCAGAAGCTATGAGACCTACGCGCTAGCCAACTGCGCCACCACCCCTTGTTGATTACTTATTGGACAAATTCAATATATAAAACATTTAAACTTTATTTCTAAACCCGTAACGGCTAAACCGTCTTCGACATTTGTCGGAGTGAATTTTGAACTACACTGATAATATTGGAAAACGACGAATAATTGGCGCACACGTGTTAATATACTTCCCGTGCTATGAGGCCACTAATGAATTATGAATATATAAGACTATGGTGCAGCTTAATGCTCAAATGGGTTCTATGGTGTAGTGGTTAGCACTCTGGACTTTGAATCCAGCGACCTGGGTTCGACTCCCGGTAGGACCTCTTTTTTTAATTCCTATATTTCTTTTAACCATGAAACACAAATGGGCACCTAAAAGCATGTACAATTTTCTTAAGAAAGTAAATATCAAGGGAAACAAACCATGCCTTCATATACTCTCGCTCGCATAATTTACACTGTTGATTTCTCACATGAATAATAACTCATTCTTTTCGTCAACAACCATTTATGTGCAAAATCAATGAAATAAACAACACGAACAAAATTCCGACCAAAAAAAAAACACCAACACAAACGAAAAAGATCTGTAACTATTTTTTGGCCTTTACTTTGTCACTCGTGATGACTATTAGTATTTTGAGGATTCCTCTCTCTCTTGAAAGCATGGAAGAGATCGATGCCAAGAAAGGCATTCAGAAAGTTCATTCCGAACATCCCAAACAATGCAAGTGGCAGCTCAATGCCCTTTCCGAAATTTGGGAGCATCCCAGATGAGCTTGGCAGGTGATTAGAAGGTGAGCTCCAGCCCTTGCTACAATGTAGGTGACCACATTAAGAACCCATTCTGCCATTACAATTTTGCTCTTGGCATCGCGAACACCTGCCATCCGCCGCACTTTCCTCACGTGCAGAAAGATAGAATGCAGCTGTCAACAGAAATAGAAATATCAGAATCAGTTTCATGTAGAATTCACATTACAACAATTTAATGAAATACTGAACCGATCAGACTGACTGATCCAATTTTCTCAACACTAGGAAATATTATCAGAAGAAGAAAAAGCAATTCACCAAGGGATAGGAAAGCTTTAAGGAAGATAGTACAACGTACCTCACAAATGAGAGTGAGAATAAGGTAATTGATGGTCACATTCCGATACAAAGCAAGAGTAAAGCAAATGAGGAGTATCAGATGATGCATCAGGATGGAAGGGATCCAACCACTATATAATCCATAATGCAGCATATCCCACTGATCATATGCAAAGTAACCGCATGAAAAACACAAAGCTGGGTATGCCCATGGCCAAGTACCTCCAAACAACTGTGAGTGCTCAAACATGCCAATCGAACCATCTTTTAACCACTGATTTGCCAAAATAAATATCACTGCAGAGACAAACAAGATTGAAGTTGCATCCCTTAACTTTACATTGGAATCAACAATGAAAGATGTGCTCAAGAAAGTTATAAAAACAATTAAGAAAAAACCAGCAAGTTAAAATATACTTGGATATGTATGTCCAACGGTAAGCGCCTTGATCTTTGATCTTACATTTAAAGGTTTCACAAGTTACCTATATGATCTTTTTAAGTTTTGCTTATTCTATACATATGCTTCGTTTTGTCCATTTCCCAAGATTCTACTCTGTAGGACATAAATCAAGGATAACATTGTAGTTTAGACTTTACGTCACCCTTTAATCATAGCCAATCCAATCAAAGAAATAATAGTACCCGAACCACCCTCAATGCCAAGATGAGAGAAATCTAGGCGCATAGGCAACCTTAATCCCACCTCCCTAAACTCACCAACACACCTGGCTCTGCATTTTAGCATAAGATATCTTCATATCCTCCACTTCTACAAAGTAACAGTACCCATTTTAGCTCGGACAGTCTACGTGTGCATTGCATAAAGACCATGTTTCGGAATGAGAGAACCAGATTAAAAAAAAAAAACACACACACACACACACAATGGGAAAGCTGGAACCAACAAATGGGCGCATGAGCTTTCCCACCTGGTAATCTATATAGCAAATATAGTGATTATTATTTCAACAATGAACTTGGTACTTGGAGAAAACAGTCCCCAACAAAGTTAAAGTGTTAATTTCAGTACAAAGATTCCATTTTTGTTAAACCTATCACTAATCTCTATGCACAGAAAAAGACCATGAAACATACTCCAAAAACCCCAAAAAAAATTCACAAGAAAAAAGGACAGCTCGAAAAGAAAACAAACCTGAAGAGGAGGTTATGGTGGAGTGGAGCAGAGAAACAGAGGTGTTGACAAAGAGAGGGTCGCGGGAGACGAAAGCGCGAACAACCCAGTTGGCCAATTGGTAAAAGAAACAGCCAGCGACTATGGAGAGCAGCTGCGAGCGCCTGTGGAACAGAATTTCGAACAAAACGGAGACGAACCAGAGCACAAGTGTGGCTAAGAAGAAAGGCCCTGCCTTGTCCTCCTTTTGAGCTCTCGTTCTACTCATTTTACTTTGTTTCTCTTTCTTTCTTACTTTCTGTTTCTCTCTACAATAAATCCATAATAAAGGGGTGCAGAGGATGATGAGAGTGGCGGAGATACTTTTAGAGGGTTGTTCATCATGGTTAAAGCTGCTGCCTTGTTCATGGTGGATTGGATTCAATTCGTTAATTTGAAGTTATTTCTTGGAAGAAATTGAGTAAACTTTGACCGACTGTCTATCTGCGTGATTAGAGATTGCTTCGGTTACCCGCAATCATATCTTTGGGCCACTAAAATAAAATAAAATAAACCTTTGGGCAATGGGATGTCGGTTCAGATTTTTTGTTTTGTTTTTGTCCGCTTTAAATAAAAACCAGATATACAGGAAACAAGGACTCCATAGGCAGATTGGTTTCCGGCCCAATAACAGAAAAACAAATAGAATTGGTTGGAATTGGGCTGGCACGAAAAGCCCAAAATCCCTACAGACGATGAAGACGAGTCATTCTATAGGTAAGCGTCTTATATATGGCCATTATGTGAGGTCTTATCCCTTAATCATTGACTCAGGCTAATCAATTTGATCCAACAGCTAACCAATTTGATCCAACGATTAAAAGATAGGGCATCACCTAAGGACCATATATAAGACCCTCACTATAGAATTCTTGCATTGAAGATCGGTTGCTAGTGCACCACCACACCAGTGGTCGCATCACGATCACTGTCATTCTGCTTATCGATGGTCATTGGATACCCAAAATGGCAAATGGGATTTGAGACTCATATTGATCGCACTCATTCTCATATTAACACTATCCTCGATCCTTTACACAAGATATAACGAAGAAGTGAGGCTATAATGAGGGGGACAAGCTTATTGTGAAAATGAGCCCAACCCATTAAGCATGTCAAGTACACCTTTCTCTTTTTCAATTTTTTTAATGTATTAATAATAAGATGCTACAATAAGCCATCAATCACAATTCACGAATCACAACTATAATGTATTTGATAAAAATAATCCCCACTGCCAATCAAATTTATCGTAATGGATTAACGGATAATATTACAAAATGACCCACATAGAAGAAAAAGAGGCCTATCACCCACCTCACATGGCAAAACCCAACCCATTTCAAAAATCCAAATACAAAGGTGAAAAAACACAAAACGGGGATAGATAAAGATATCTTGGTCATCCGAGCTGGCAAGATATAAGGGCCCCACTCATGCCAGATACTCACAGACACAAGCAAAGAGCATGTGGAAGCAGAGCTTGCCACGTGGGAGCCAAGCTTATCCACGTGGCATACCATGGGAGGCCAACTGAGATCGCGGGCTGGAGCAGCCACCCACTTATCAGCAGAAATTTCCAACAATAAATTTGTGACACCAAAATCACTTACGGTTCTCTCTCTCCCAAGCCATGAGTCTGTCAGCTTCAAACGCCATGACCATTGTTGCCACAGCTGCAGCTCTATCTTTGCCCATATCATTTTGTAGATCAACCAAGCTTAGCACCAAGAAGGTACGGATATATACACCAGTTGCTAATTTTTCAATAAATTTTATCTGGGTTTGCTTAGATTTTTGGAACTTGTATATTAACACTTAACATGGTTGACTAGTTAGTTGAAATGTGGCTTACTCTAGTGGTACATGCTTAATCGAGTGTGTAATAGGTACTTGGTGAGAAAATATATAAACTTTGATAGGTTCCACCTTTAATTTTAGTGGGTACATGCTAAATTTGAAGTAGAATTTCAGTTGGGTTGGTTAAATTGTGGATTGAAACTAGCACTTGATACCAAATTAAAGATATGATTTTTATGCTAATTATAAACATTTGTGGGGTCATGCTAGTTCTTGATGTACCATCTTCTGTTTTAATTATGTATCCTTGCATTTCATATCTATAATCTATCTAGATGTAATAAAGTGTGAGCTGTTATATATATATAATAGCTTGGATTATTGGACTTGTTAAATTTCAGGGTGTGAAAGGAGGATTTCGGGTGTTTGCTGTATTCGGAGAGCAATCAGAGATAGAAAAGAAGAATGGTTGGAGTACACTCTTTGATGTGGAGGATCCTAGGTCTAAATTTCCACAAACTAAAGGGAAGTTCTTGGATGCAAATCTGGCCTTGGAAGTTGCTAGATATGATATACAATACTGTGATTGGCGGGCTCGACAAGATGTGCTTGCAATCATGCTCCTCCATGAAAAGGTCAGAGTGCTAATCTGAGCAACTTATTATATCTAGATGATGAGTTAAATTTCCTTTTTGATAGCATATTGACTCATTGAAACTTGACTTTAATTTCATTTTTATTTGGAACAATTCTAGTGCTGAGCATTGAATTATAATTTTGTTGAAAAAATCTTTATTGTTTAAGTTTTTAAATGTTTCATTGGGATTCTTACACTCAAATATGGCTGTGCAGGTTGTGGACGTTCTAAATCCTCTAGCCCGAGATTATAAGTCTATAGGTACCATCAAGAAGGAGCTTGCAGAGTTGCAAGAAGAGCTAGGACAGGCTCATAGACAGGTGTGTAAATTTAACACTTGAGGAGATAAAGTCTTGTAACTTGCATAACTTGAAATCACCTTCAATTTATCCTCCTTTAAAATTGAATAGTACTAGTAACAAAGACTGATTAATTATAGAACATCCAACTGACCAGATGCTTACTTCTGAAATTTTAATCCATGAATTACTACAGGTTCATATATCTGAAGCAAGGGTTTCCACTGCTTTAGATAAATTGGCTTACATGGAAGAATTGGTGAATGACAAGCTGTTACAAGGTAGAGCAACTACATATTCTGAGGAAGCATCCCCTTCTCCAAGCACTTCTACGCAATCTCTGGATACTGTAAAAAGGAGGCTGCCTCGAAAAGGGTTGAACATTTCAGGTCCAGTTCAACCCTACCATCCCCGATTGAAGAATTTTTGGTACCCTGTTGCCTTCTCTACTGACCTGAAAGATGATACCATGGTAGGCTAGTTCTTCAAGTTTTTGATTCATTTCTTGTGCATTAGCTACTAAAAGCATTAGTGTGGAAACAAGAAAAAGAATAAAAATATAAAAGAGAGGAAGAAAATATTATCACTCTACTAACAGAGGGAAGGTCCTCTTCAATTTTGTGTTGGGAAGGCATGATCCTCTTCATTTTTCTTTTGGAAAGACATGGTCCTCTTCATTAACAACAAAGAAAAATTAGTTACGTTAGTTCCATAGGTTTTTGTTGGCTATATCATTAATTTGATCATTATGGCGGTGTGGCATTATCCATTGGATTGCACTTCTTCTGAGGAGTAGCTCTTTTATAGCACTTGTTGTCCAGTATTATTTAGTCTATTTGTGGATGTCTTCTAACAAGGGCCTTATCACTTTTGCTTTTCAGGTTCCACTTGATTGTTTTGAGGAACCATGGGTTCTCTTTCGTGGAAAAGATGGTAAACCTGGATGCGTCCAGAATACCTGCGCGCATAGAGCTTGCCCTCTTGACCTCGGTTCAGTAAATGAGGGCCGTATCCAGTGTCCCTATCATGGTTAGTGACATCTTAGAAAGGCATAGCATCTAGGTCATGTAGTACAACAGTAGACATTTTATGAGTAATATTCCAGTGCTTTCTAACTATTATAGGAATCACAGTTTGACACCTCTGTGATGGATGAATTTCAGGGTGGGAATACTCAACCGATGGCACATGTGAGAAAATGCCATCTACACGATTACACAAAGTAAAGATTAAGTCATTGCCATGTTTCGAGAAAGATGGAATGTTATGGATTTGGCCTGGTGATGGCCCTCCATCGGCCACTCTTCCTTCTTTACAACCTCCTTCAGGGTTTCAAATCCATGCTGAGGTATGTTATGGATAAATTCTGATTCTTTTAGCTCTTCCTAAAGAAGGTTAAAGGTTGCTTATATATGTGGAAAGAGTTGTAACATTTTTGTAATGTTTTCATTTGACAGCTGGTCATAGAACTCCCAGTGGAACATGGGCTGCTTCTTGATAACCTTTTAGATCTTGCGCATGCTCCTTTCACTCATACGTCCACCTTCGCCAAGGGATGGAGTGTTCCTAGGTTTGTTTCTGTTTACTTAACGTACGATCTATCTGTCATGTGAGATTGTTTCTGTTGACATATTTTTGTATCCAACTAGAGCATATATAGAGCATTTTTATTCTAAACTTGATTTCATATTTCAACAGATGAGATAATAACTTACTTAATGTTGAGAATAATCTGAATTTTCAGCTTTGTGAAATTTTTGACACCTGCATCTGGCCTCCAAGGATATTGGGACCCATATCCCATAGATATGGAATTTCGGCCGCCTTGTATGGTGCTCTCAACGATCGGGATCTCAAAACCGGGAAAACTGGAAGGGCAGAGTACTAAACAGTGTACCACACATCTTCATCAACTTCACGTGTGTTTACCTTCTTCTAGAAATAAAACAAGGTTATTATACAGAATGTCACTAGATTTTGCACCTTTGCTGAAGCACATTCCATTCATGAACTTCCTATGGAGGCATTTTGCAGAACAGGTAATTAAATCTTTTGTGACATGATTTTTCGCAATGTCTTCAGAGGTGGAACCAAATAAAACCCTCTTGATTAAGATATTCTCACTCAGACTCCAACTTAAAAATTTGTTGCATTCAAATTGACACAGGTTTTGAATGAGGATCTAAGGCTTGTCCTTGGCCAACAAGAGCGCATGAACAAGGGGGCAAACATCTGGAACTGGCCGGTGACATATGACAAGCTAGGAGTGAGGTACAGGCAATGGAGAGATGCCTTGGAAAGAGGAGAGAAACAACTTCCCTTTAGCAAGTCAAGTTAAATTCAAACCCAAAACAAGAAAGCCTTCTTTTTTTATGAGAACTCTGGAACCAACCTGCATTCTTGAATGGATGATCAACCATGACAAGGCCCTGCGGTTTGGCGATTCTTGGCTTAAACAACGAAATCCTAGAGTCACTTGGCGGGAACTGTTAATTGATCTTGAGGCAAAGAAGAAAATGGTATCTGCATAGAAAACACCCTTGTAAAATTGAAAGAGAAGAAACTGTACACTACCAACCCCTTTTTTTTTTCTTTTTTTTTAATAACCTTTTTGTGTACAGTGTTCATATTTTTTCTTCTCTTTTCTTTTCTTTTTTCTTTTCTCCTTACATGCCTATGCCTTTGATTTGTTTCCCAATAACATATTTATGTGTGTTGCTATGATAACACCAATCTCTTCAATGAAAATCCAATTACCCAATTCTTGCAACAAAGAATCTGCTTTGTTGCTTTGTGTAAATTCAATTTCATGGCCAAAGATTTAGCATTTATTTTTCAGAAAATCCAAATTTCCAAAGAATAAGCTCAAACTTTTGCCATTGAGTGTTTTTCATGATTGAAATGACGAACTGATACCAATTTCATTTCCTTCTGCTACATTTTCATTTCTCAACAATTACATTACCACAAATGGGAAGAAGAACAAAACCCAATTTTCTGAAACATCAAATTTTATTCCAATTTACAAAGATACACAAAACAGAGCAGTCATGAAGGGACCAATGGATGTTCATAGAGCGGAGCCACAGAAGGGGCAGAAGCTGAACTCCGGCTCCACAACCCGATCGCAGAAACGACACCGCAGAACCTCCGAGACCGCTGCAGAGTCATCGGCGGTCTTCGGAGGCGGCAGAGAGTACGACTGAGGGAAGAAGAGGTTGCAATTGTTACAGTGCATGACAGGCTCCTTTCCGGGCCACCGCCATACGGGGACGAAGAAGACCTCCAGTACCTTGTCGTAGTCCACCAGATCCGCCGGCGACCTGCACACTATGCACCTGCCCGCACTGGATTTAAGCACCTGCCGGACCTGCTGCTCCACTCCTCCAGCGAAGAAGAAGAACATTTTCTCCTTTCTAATTTTTCAAAATCTCTCTCTGAATTTTATTGTTCTTTTGTTTTCGCACGGTTTGTCGCTTTGGGTTTAAATTGATAGAGAGGAGGCGGAGGCGGTCAGTAGTTGAAGCTTTTCTCTGGAGGGTTCGGTGCAATTCTGGAGGGTGTTTTACAGGAGGTCCATGTGTTGTGCAGCCTTAATTAATTAATTAAAGTATTTATTATTCTGTTAAGTATGGTTAATTAGTGTGTAGCACTTTTGATGCCAATTCTTATTAACTGAAAATTATTAATCTCATGAGGAGGAATACTCCAACTCAAGTGTAAGGAGCGGCCTCACTACCTTGACCAACCGTTGCAATTCTCATCAATGTTTATTATCTAGGCCCTATTATCTATTTGAATTTCTAAATCTCTTTTTGAGGAAGCTTGGATAGCAAATCTCCCATTGGGTTTGGAAAACGTTTCAAAACGAACAATACAAGTCTAATTAAAAGAAGCTTGGTGAAGATGAAGCTCATACCTCCCTTCCAAAACATCTATGGCAGTGGTTTTTTCCTTTACTTGGAGAACATTAGAAAAAGGCCATTATTTTGCTGGATATAGGAGAGAGTGGGATGGCAGAGTTGATCTGATGTATCTCACTATTTTGCTTCAACCAAAGGATTTGCTGCTTTGGTATATAGCAGAACTGGCTAAAACATTTTGTGGCATTGCAACACGAACTTTTTTCTACTAGAGGATTAGGCGAGATTAGCTCCTCAGTGAAGGTCACAAGACGCAAGCGTCCACCCTCAATCCCGAAGGAGAGGGGACCTACACTTCTGGGAGCCCCCCGCCCGTCCCTCCATATTATTAATAAACCATTTTTTTTAAAGAATACAATGGGGGGGACTAGAACCAAAACCCCGCAAATAACACAAGAACTGGGAAGCCAGACTTAGGCTAATTACAAACTGCAGACTAAAGCAGTGCCAAAATAGAGCATGCCTGATCTTGTTGTAACTAGCAGATCAAACAAGGCTCAAAGAGCCACCTGTTTCAAATAATAGAAACTGTTCGTGTTCACTGGACAAGGATCATCACAGGAGCCGAACTTTGTCCATGTTTTTTGCATTTAAAAGGCGAATGCACCAGTGCTTTCAGCTTCACCAGCACTTCATGATCTGTTCTGAACGTACCCTTTCGCATCTGATGTGCAAATTTCTGTACCAAAATACAATAATTTCTTTTAGCTTTTTGATAAGGAATACGATGAAATTCATTAATGCCCAGGAAAACAGTTGAAAAGTGGACACACATAAATCAAAATGCAAATCTGAAATATGATCTATCCAGACTTCCTATTACATAAAATTTCATTCCAACAGAACATACTCTCATAATAACTCAACACCTTATGAGTCCACAGCACAAATCAGTGCAAGAAACTCTTACCAATGCCACAAACATCAGATATCAACTTCTGCTGCAATTTGATTTACGCTTGATCTACCAATGCCACACTAATTAGTACCCTTGATGAAAAATTTCTATTTGTCCTTTGTACACTTAGCAGATATCTTCATTTTCCATCTGATCTTGTTAATATATTTGCCCTTCAAAAGTCCTACTTTTGAAGTCATGCATAATAATAGGGAGCCATAATGTTAAAATATGAAGAAGGCATAGCATCCTAACTCAAAATGGTTGAGCAATGAAGAAAACAAGCTACCATGAGGTTAAGGTAAACTGGACTACCGTGAACAAAATATGCAGAAAGTAAAATGAGATAACTTCCTTACCAGAACATGGTGCTTCTTCCTTCAGTCAGATATTCATAGTAACTAGCCTGTGCATTGTCATACAAGTTCCCTTCTTAATCTTCCATAACCAAGAAAAACCGCAAAAACATTGCTGTAAAACTCCCTTGATCTTCAGCAACAAAGCAGAAACGCTGAATTACAACACAGTGCCATCAATTAATCACTAGTTGCTTCAAATAAATCAGAAACATGGATTAATCAGTAGTTAAAACTGATAGTATAAAGCAATAGATGACAAAATGGAAACACATAGAATGCGTAGAGAAGCGGCCATACCAGCACAAGAAGCTCATCTTGATCTATCAAACACCCCAATTTCCATGATAGTCTTGATAGGCTTGTAAGCCTCGAATGTGATCAGCCCATCAAACTTGTTCTTGAATATACACAGTCAATATGCTGTATGCACCACAAGATGTGGCAACTGGTTTAAGATCAAGAAATGCCAAAACGTCAATTCAATCAACGTCAATCACTTCAAAGAAATAAATCCCAATTGTTGAAAAACAAGAAATTTACCTTTGGCAATCCAATTCAACACACACTGAGATCATTCAATGCAATCAAGTTGGCAATTTGAAGCGGCAATAGGGGCACAGGTGACTTCTTTTCAGCCATTCAACAATGCAATCTTTATGGTAAAGATGAGAGCAGGGCATGAGCACAACCTCCAACCCAGCAGAGAACTCTTCCAAACAGATGCTACATTCCTTCGTCACGCTCAAATTGTCAATCTTGACCTTCTTGAGCCCGGCAATGGAGGATTTGGCAGCCGGGACTGGATTAAAGACTTGCCCAGATTCCATTATAGCCCTCTCAATTTGGTCACGGTCATCAAAAGGTGTCACAGCAAGAACAGCCAAAACCAATGGGACTATTCTGGGCCCAGCATTTTCAGGCTCCTGGGCAACCTCCATAGCAAAAGAATGAACTTCAGGCAGCAGGACATGAACAAAGTCCATTGAAACACCAGAGCCAGAGAGTACGGTTTGGATGGTTTCTTGGGTGTGTGAGAAAAACACATCAAAGGGTACAAAGAAGGATTCTTGAATTGAGTTCAAGGGTATGTTCAAATCCTGAGGGAAGCACAATTTGAGTTGATGGGTGAAGTCTAAGTGGAAGATGAAACAGTCGCAAGCGAGGAGATGGGTTGTGGGCAAAACTTGGTTTTGTTGTTCAACTTGAGAGATGGAGTATTGGTAGATGGTCTCCATGTTCAGCAACACAAAGAGAGCTCCAAAACTGTGAAGAAAAGTGAAAGGGGTCTTTCTAAAAAGTATTGGGAAATTTTATTTCTCTGTTTTTTGATCGAGGTTGTGAAACGAATGTGCGAAGCGAATCATGTAAATTTATTTACTTACTTAGGCCAGTCGGTTTGCTGGGCTACCCAGGTTCCAAGTAACATTACCATATTTACAAGTGGGCACAATATTGCAAAAGACAAAAAAACACAAATAAAATAAGTAGGTATCAAAAAGACATGAATTCTTTTGCGCAAAAAAAAGGAAGACATGGATTCTTGTACCAAAATAATAATAATAATTTTGGCACCGGATTAGCAGTGTTCGTTTTTATGTTAAGAGACATACTAATTATTACTTCTAACTCTGTGCTTATAATATATTTATCACTTTTATTTTAGGGTAGCATTCTTTTTCGACGCTCTCTATTTAACTTAAAACACTTAATTTGGAATGTCAAAGCTAAACTTGAAGTACCAAAATCGCAACTTCCTTTTTTGACGAAGACAAAAGAGAAAGGAAATTATGCATTGCTCGCTAATAATTAAGTCGGATCATCTACTAATCTTTTTAGACTTCATTTAATTATACGCGATTAAAACATAAACACAAAATCAACACCAAAAAATAAATAGTAGAATATCTTTTTTCCTAATAATTACACTCATTTTTGTTAATGTGGTAATACATTTTCGGCTTTGCGTTGTAATAATCTCATTTAATTTGTTTCTTTTTTTATTATCAATTAATGTACAATTTCCTTGTCAAAAAATATTGTAACAGTTTCCTTATAAGGAAAATATAATAATAATATTTGAGTTGGGAGTCTATGAGAGATATATGATAATATTGTTTAGTTCCCTTGGTGACAAAAAAGAGGATAACATCGTCAAACTAGCACAAGACTAAATTAAACATTTAATAAATTATATGGTAAAAAGTATTCTTCACCCTAAAGAAATTAAAGGGATGTGCATTACAAAAGGAGAAGAAGTCTCTATTTTTCTCCATTTATTCATTTTTATTATTCTTATTTTGTTGGAATAGGGAGGGTTTACGACAATCATATTAGGCTTTCAAACCCTGTTGCTCGACTTTTAGCTTTTGCCACCGAAAAGATTACTATGCAGATCCATTTCAAGATTGGCATCATAAAACAGTTCAGTTTTTTTGCTCTAGTGGTTCTTGCAATGCATTATTTATTCACAACTCTCATCTTCCTTTCATTGATTTAATTCCCACGTATGTGCAAAGAATTAGGGTTTGGAACTTAAACTAGCACAAGCAATTTATAATGCTCATGAGATATGGGGCATGACACTATATGAACTCGAAACCGAATGCCAAGCAGGTCACCTGGGATCGTAATTTTTTTTATCATACATAGGAGAACAACAGCACCATTAAACCACACAGATAATCTCAGAGGATACTTGAACCAAACACTATATATACAATTATCAATCACCAGACTGCACATGACGGTAAGAACTCCATAAAAAGAAAGTTATACAGGCTTCCAAACAGTAAGCACCTCTTGAAACATTTCCATCATCAAGTCTCTGTCTGCATGCCTGAAAAAGTCGTTTACTTCGTCTCTAACATCGTATATTTTGCCAAAATCAAACAAGTACATCAAGCATCCTTTCTTCAGCGTATTCAGCTGGTACAACCAGGCCTCTTGCAGTCTCGCAAGGACATTTGTTGAGTTAATATCTTCCAGAAGGCTTTCCTCACAGGCATCTTTTAGGTCTGCAATGTTATATTTGTTCGCCGCACCTAGAAGTGCCAACCGGTGCTTCCAGAAATTCTCTTGTTTAATGGTTCCATACAGGTAACTCAGAAGAGCCATACAAGATTCCAGGGACATGTCTTTTATGTGGATTGTGGAGGACTCTTTTTCCTTAAGGTCGTGATTGAACATGCTTTGGAACACAGGAGAAGTTGCAGAAAGAATTGCTTTGTGAGCTCTTAAAGTGCCATCAGCAGTGTTGATAGTGACATCAGCATGGATGCCCTCATCAAGCATGCGAGAGAGGCATCGGAGAGTGCTTTGGGTTGATACGGATTGCATCAATCCATCAGCAGGCCATACAGGACTAGCTTCCCCACCCTGATTTAATCAGAGAATTGTAAGAAATCAAGTCCTCCAGATATCACTACTTGTTACTTAATTGAAGATAAAGCAAGCTGAAAATAAAATCATTGAGTTGTAAATTATAACTTTTCATCATTTAATGAAGCTTTTGTGGCCCACGGTCCACCAGTGAGAGAGATAATCAACAATAATTTAAATCCATCTGTAATACCAAAAATTCATAAACCACATATACCCATACACGTATCAAACTACCACAAAAATAACTATGTAATGAAACTAACACAAAGATAACTATGTAATGGAACTCACATTTAAAGGGCATATCTTCAAGTCGAGAAACTCAACATCAATGATGAAGCGACCAAGGAAGGTGGAATCAAGAGGCCAGACAAAGTCTTCACTTGTGCGAAGCAATCTTTCATGAACTGTAACAAGAAGCAAAGCAGCATTACAGGAACATAATTACTGCTTAGTGCATTCTATTTAAAAAGAAAAAGAAATGGCTATCATATTATAGATTTCCAAAACAAATATATGTAAGTTCAATATATCTGATGGAGGTGGGATTTTCCAAAGTGCCCATGGGCAAGGAAACACATAAGTTTGTTGCCTTAATTTTTGAATCCCTATTTCTTCCACAGAACAGATCCATGAGTTGGATGTATTACATCAAAGCACATTAACCAATTGTAGCATAAGTCATACACAGAAGCATATTGTTTTTAATTGTAGCTGATGATCAGAAAAGGGGTGAAATGTCCAGGTTATTAATGGTCCTCTCTACATTGCATCACAGCCTTTTTATTTCAAAATCTTAGTTACATATTAATTTAGTGTTTTAAAGAAGTATCAAGACAGTATCATATTTTGATGAACATACTGAAACACAGCTATATGCTATGTTTGAGATATGTCAAGATCACTTACCAGTTCCGCCTCAAAATATCATCCAAGAATCCATACACGTCAATTTTGTAGAGAAAAGGAAGATGAATTGAGAGCCCAGTAAATGAGATAAAACCAGATTTCAGATAACCTCTAGGATGGCAAATCCATGTGAAAGTTTTCACGATGAGTGTATAAGGACAGAAATAAACAGTACAAGAGACATTTGGATGGTTTTTTTAATAAAAGAAAAAGGGGCATGGCGCCAAGCTTCTGTCTTTTTGGCTAAACAACCTGACAGAACAGCTGTCGTATATCAAAGCAGAGGTACATATTAAATTAACAGATACAGAGGAAGAAGGTAATGCAAATCCCAAACTTCACTGTCCAATGCCTGGAATCATATGATGTAAGGACAGATTCCTTCAAACAAAATCTTATACATTGTAGGACTCGTACCAAACCAGGACACAAATTAAACAAAACAACTCAACTGCCTTCAGATATAGTACCATGACTTATGTACTACTTCCAATCACTATCTTCAGTTATTACCAACTTATGAACATTTTCTATCATTCATATACTAACTTCCAAACATCACGGAAACTACATCAAACCTATATGAACAAAAATCACTAAACTTTCAAGAGCAAAATGAACAATGAGAGAAATTGATATATATATATATATATTCAGCCTACCAGTTAGCCCCTCAATCGAAAAAGAAACAGACTTTTAGCATTCCAAGTTGCATGTTATACAACTTTGAGCTGATGGGCACCAGACCAATTATGCATATCCAATTCTAACCACATTTCTAAAAGTGATGCATTCAAACAATCATAAATCATAGCAAAAATTTTGAACTTGAAGTAAAAATAAGAGAGAGACATACCAGGAGAGATGTAGGGTCTGCGGCCAGGGCCGGAACTAGAGACTCTAAGAACAAAGCGAGCAAGAGGAGGCTGTTCTTTGGACACCCGTGATGGCTCTGGAAACAAACGAATGTAGAGGTATCGATTCTTCTCTATAGAAAAATGCCTGATAACCCAACAAAAACCACTCAATTTCAGAACCCATATCAACAAAGAAAACAAAGAAAAAGGACAGTTGGGTAAAAATGGGTGTTGTGGGAAGGGAAGGGAAGTACCAATTCCAAATTCCGAGCTTGAAAGGATCAGACTTTTTGTAAGAGCAAGGGCCGAAATTCTCGATTCTCCATTGGGCCAGTCTTGAGATCGTCTCTACTTTTGAATCGGCCATTGTTTTGAGCTTTCTCACTCTCTGTGACTTCTTCTGGCTAACTTGTAGTCTTTGCTTTGTTGACAAACTTTTTTTTAAGGCAATGCCAAGTACGTGGCTTGATCAATTTCAAGTCAAACTTCTACTGCCACCCAACGATATTGTTTCTTTAATTCTTCGAAGAAAAAAACGGGAGCATTTGCCATATGATTTTTTTCTTTTATCTGATTTCCTTTTCTGGCAGATTTTTTTCTTTTATCTGATTTCTCATAAGATTTTTACAGGATTATTTGCCATGTGCAAAGAACAGGAGCATTTTTGCTCACCCTTTTAACCCAATGTCTACCATCACCACCATTCTTATAACTTGACACATGTTCATACTTGTAATCATAATTAATTCTTTGATTTTAAATCTTTCAAGTATTTAAGAAAATTGAGGAAATGGAGCAACGTAGGACACATAATAAAAACAGAGAGGGTATATTGACCCAGTTGCAAAGTCATGAGGTAAACTGAGATCTTCTATAAAATTCAGAGGACAAATTAATAAATAAGCCTTTTAAGAATGATGTTTGGGTTTTATGTAAAGGAACTGATCTTCCCACTCTCTAACACTCCCTTTTGTTTTTTAATACTTTTTAATAAATTTTGTTCTTTTTTGTTCTCTCTTTCTTATTATATCCTTACTCTACATTAATTTCATTTTCACTTCACTTTTTATTATAATTTTTTTAATACTTAATTTTCCGACTTACACTTTATTTTTAATAATTTTTTAAAAAAGAAATAATATAAATTTGAAGTAAATTCAAAGTCAAAGTTTCAACAACCACATAATAAACAGTTTCGCTGTTACAGTTTTTTGAGCAAGAGACAATTTTATTGTACGAAAACATTAAAATCCACCTTAGCTTCCTTCGTATATCTTTTTTTTTACCGGGCCATTACAAAATACACCACAGGAAACTCCTAGTGACGTTGAGATGTTGATTTATTATCATCAAAAGCATATCAGAAGGGTAATTTCGAATGTGTTTTTTTTTCTTTTTTTAAAAATGTAATATTGGATATGGCATGAGTACTTTTTGCTTGAGTGCTTGATTTTTTACACCAATTTTTTCCCCAATAACCAGTCATCATATCTTCTTCACTGATCATAGACAAAATATCAATTTTCGGTTATTATCAATACCATTACCTTGACATTACAAATTCTGAATTTTCAGCAATCTCATCCATATCAAAGATAATGTTCAGTAAAAAGAAATAATATAATAGTGAAGTAAAAATAAATAATATAATAGTGAAGTAAAAATAAATTAATGGGATAAGGGTAAAATAGGAAAGAGAAAGAACCAAAAAAAATATTTAAAAGTAATAAAAAGCAAAAGGAAGTGTAAGTGAAGAAAATGAGAGTGGGAAAATCAACTCCCTTATTAGAGGAGTACTTACCCGTGGAAAATCCAACAGTTTCCTCATTGTAGAGGAGTACTTACCCGTGGAAAAACAGAGTATTCTCCGATGCTCTAGTTTTACTCTTTTTATCAATTCTGAGTCTAGTCTTGAGAGTACAAATATATAATTGATTCGTCATAGTCTTTAAATTGAAGTGCTTCAATTTAGGATTATCGATTGTTAATCCTGGGAGATGGACGCCTATACAACTGCGTGCACAAGAGCATGGGCGAAATTTGTCTTTAGGACATTGCAATTCTTGCAAGCCTCAATCGCTAAAGTTGTCAGTATTTCTATTTGTGTTTATTGATTTACATTAATTTCAAATAAATTTGTTATTGTATTTTGATTATTACAATTTTGTTGAGAATTTTTATTATCTTTAAATTCATATTTCCTATTGTTATTCCAACATCCGAAAGTTTCACAATGTACACTTCATGTCAGTTGACTCAATGTGGCTCATGTCAGGGCTTCATGGTAGTCTAATCAGAAAAACATTTCGCCCAATATACCTAAATCAAGATTAAGACAAATAAACATGATGAGTTTCAAAAGAGTGCTCAATAAAAACTTACTCCCTCTCTATCAAAGCAAGTCCACTACCAAACGTTAGTGTTTAATGACTACGAACGAAAAGAAAGAAAAGCATCTAGTAAGAACCATTAATTCCTTCATCAATGTAACAGCAAAATTATAAGTAAAACAGATTCTTATGTGCAAAGAAGTAGGGTTTGGAACTTAAACCAACACAAGCAATTTATAATGCCCATGAGACATATGAACTCGAAACCGAATGCCAAGCAGGTCACCTGGGATCGTAATTTTTTTATCTTACATAGGAGAACAACAGCACCATTAAACCACACAGATAATCTCAGAGGATACTTGAACCAAACACTATATATACAATTATCAATCAGCAGACTGCATATGACAGTTAGAACTCCATAAAAGGAAAGTTATAAGGGCTTCCAAACAGTAAGCACCTCTTGAAACATTTCCATCATCAAGTCTCTGTCTGCATGCCTGAAAAAGTCGTTTACTTCGTCTCTAACATCGTATATTTTGCCAAAATCAAACAAGTACATCAAGCATCCTTTCTTCAGCGTATTCAGCTGGTACAACCAGGCCTCTTGCAGTCTCGCAAGGACATTTGTGGAGTTAATATCTTCCAGAAGGCTTTCCTCACAGGCATCTTTTAGGTCTGCAATGTCATATTTGTTCGCTGCACCTAGAAGTGCCAACCGGTGCTTCCAGAAATTCTCTTGTTTAATGGTTCCATACAGGTAACTCAGAAGAGCCATACAAGATTCCAGGGACATGTCTTTTATGTGGATTGTGGAGGACTCTTTTTCCTTAAGGTCATGATTGAACATGCTTTGGAACACAGGAGAAGTTGCAGAAAGAACTGCTTTGTGAGCTCTTAAAGTGCCTTCAGCAGTGTTGATAGTGACATCAGCATGGATGCCCTCATCAAGCATGCGAGAGAGACATCGGAGAGTGCTTTGGGTTGATATGGATTGCATCAATCCATCAGCAGGCCATACAGGACTCGCCTCCCCACCCTGAGACAACTCTTAGAGGATGTAAGGACACATGTTTGCACTAAAATATAATTGTAAGAAATCAAGTCCTCAAGATATCACTACTTGTTACTTAATTCAAGATAAAGCAAAAAGAAAATAAAATCATTGAGTTGTAAATTATAACTTTTCATCATTTAATGAAGTTTTTGTGGCCCACAGTCCACTAGTGAGAGAGATAATCAACAATAATTAAAATCCTTCTGTTCTAATACCAAAAATTCATAAAACACGCATACCCGTACCCATATGTAAGTACCACAAAGATAACTATGCAATGAAACTAACACCAAAAACACTATGTAATGGAACTCACATTTAATGGGCATATCTTCAAGTCAAGAAACTCAACATCAATGATGAAGCGACCAAGGAAGGTGGAATCAACAGGCCAGACAAAGTCGTCACTTGTGCGAAGCAGTCTTTCATGAACTGTAACAAGAAGCAGAGAAGCATTACAGGAACAGAATTACCGCTCAGTGCGCTCCTTAAAAAGAAAAAGAAATGGCTATCATATTGGTGACTTCCAAAAGAAATATATGTAAGTTCAATATTTCCCACATGAACAAAAATCACTAAACTTTCAAGAGCAAAATGAACAATGGAAGACATTGATGATATATACATTCAGCCTACCAGTTAGCCCTTCAATCGGAAAAGAAACAAACTTTAGCATTTCAAGTTGCATGTTATACAACTTTGAGCTGATGGGCACCAGACCAACTACGCATATAATACAACTTTGAACGATTTAACCACATTTCTAAAAGTGATGCATTTAAACAACCATTGCCAACAATCATAAACCGTAACAAAAAATTTGAACTTGAAGTAAAAATCAAAGAAAGACATACCAGGAGAGATGTAGGGTCTGCGGCCAGGGCCGGAACTGGAGACTCTAAGAACAAAGCGAGCAAGAGGAGGCTGTTCTTTGGACACACGAGATGGTTCTGGAAACAAACGAATGTAGAGGTACCGATTCTTCTCTATAGAAAAATGCCTGATAACCCAACAAAAAACACTCAATTTCAGAACCCGTATCAGCAAAGACAACAAAGAAATCAAAGAAAAAGGAGAGTTGGGCAAAAATGGTTTTTGTGGGAAGGAAGTACCAATTCCAAATTCCGAGCTTGAAAGGATCGGACCTTTTGTAAGAGCAAGGCCCGAAATTCTCGATTCTCCATTGGGCAAGTCTTGAGATCGTCTCTACTTTTGAATCGGCCATTGTTTTGAGCTTTCTTTCTGACCAGCCTTTGAAGTTTTTGATGAAGCTATTCTCTCACTCTCTGTGACTCCTGACTGACTTGGTCTTTTCCTTGTTGAGTGGTCAGTTGATTTGTTTACTTTAGACCTTCCTCACATAGTTTTGTAGACAAAACTTTTTTAACGGCAATGCCAAGTACGTGGCGTGATCAATTTCAAGTCAAACTACACCATTTGTTTTATAAATTCCTTTTCTGGCATTTTTTTTCTTCTTTTATCTGATTTCTCAGAAGATTTTTACAGGATTATTTGCGGACACGATCATGGTGGCAAAGGTAGTTAGTAGTGGGTTACTTCTTTGGGGACTCTTTTGTTGAAAGTAACCTTTTCTTTTCTTCTCTCTTCTTTTTTTAATTTGTTGTGTACTTTGCATTATCAACCTTGCTGTGTAAGTAAAGGTGTCCACCAACCAAACGGGGAAGAGCACATGACTAAAACGAAGAAGAAAGCAACAAAAGAAAGGCACAAAAAACTTAATAAACAAAGCCTCATTTTAATCATAAAGAAAAGGTTTAATCAGGGGTGGTGCTTGGTGATGTAGTGTTTTGAAAAGGAGATGATGGAGATAATTTGTGTATAAAGTTGTGGTGGTGGAGAGAGAGCTTTTAACACAAGGAAACCAATGTGGCCACTTTTATTTTCTTCCATTCTCAAGTCAATTGGGTTTAGGCTGGGATTGGACTGGACTAAAATTGTCCAATTCTTCCTCTTTATCCACGGCCCTACCCACAAACCATTGGCCAACGAAATTCTAGTAGGCCTGAGAGGCGGGTAAAAGTACAAGTAATTTTATTTCCACTTTTTTTTTTTTTTTACAAACAACTATTTACAAATTACTTACAACGAGCCAGTACATCAACAACAAAATTACACTACCATGATAAGAGTTAGCCACGATTAAGTCATTACATATATATATTAGAGATTTTCTATTTAAACCCCACACTTCTCTTAGTTCACCCCATGTTCTAAGTTCACCCCATCTTTTAATTTAAATTTTTACAATTTCTAAGAAAACCCCACTATCTTCCCAAACTACCCTTAAGTACACCCCAAATTGGAAAAATGAGAAATAAAACAGATTTTTTATTTAAACCCCACAATTTTCTTTGCTCTCAGTAGAAAAAAAACACAAACATATGGAACCCCAAACCCTTAGGTATTGTTGAGAGAGAGAGAGAGAGGGAGAGAGAGAGAGTGAGTTTGTAAACAGGAAGATGGGGTGTGTGTATAGATGTATTAGGGTTAATTATTAAATTGGATGACTTTTTTTGTCTTTTTACACAATAATAAAACTTACAGCTTAGTAATTTCAGTATTGGGGTGAACAAAGAGAAGTGCGGGGTTTAAATAGAAAATCTCTATATATTATTCATCGTCATTCATAAGAGTCAAATCTAAAACCTCATTCAATAATGTTGAGATAAATACAACTAAATTTTTTTTTTAATCAAGAAATATCATTAAATTAAAAGTTAATTGGTTCCTTTTTTTTTTTGGTTAGTTGCTCCTTTTCCAATTGGTTCCACTTTAGTTGTTAAAAAAAGTTTTTTCTTTACGAAATTGTATAAAGTTAAATAAATCAACTGTGATTTATTTTCTCCCAATATTTAGTTGTGATTAGTAAATTTTTTGTTTTTTTGGGATCGTGCGGTTAGTTCAAAACGTGCCCAAAAAAAAAAATTGTTGCCAGCAAGCCGTGAGCCACTCCAAATCGAAATCAACCGTCCTCTTCCGATTCAACTATCTCTCTCCTCTCTCTCATAAAAATCCAGAAGCCACAGAATTTCATACATTAAACAAAAACAGAGCTTTATCTTCTTCATCCAAACCCCAGATTCGCGCACACAACCAATCCCCGCAACCAAACACACACAGACATGGCTTCTTCTACCTTCAGCGGCGACGAAACCGCTCCCTTTTTCGGCTTCCTCGGAGCCGCCGCAGCTCTCGTCTTCTCCTGTAACTCCAATTTCTCAAACCCTTTCAATTTCAATTTTATCTTCTCAAAGATTCGATCTTTCTGATTCAAATGATTGCGATTGCACAGGCATGGGTGCGGCGTACGGCACAGCAAAGAGTGGGGTGGGTGTGGCCTCCATGGGAGTGATGCGGCCTGAGCTGGTGATGAAATCGATCGTGCCGGTGGTTATGGCTGGAGTGCTTGGGATCTATGGGCTCATCATAGCTGTTATTATTAGCACCGGGATTAACCCAAAGGCCAAATCTTATTACCTCTTTGATGGGTACGCGCACTTGTCCTCAGGCCTTGCCTGTGGCCTCGCCGGACTTTCCGCCGGAATGGCCATTGGGATCGTCGGTGACGCCGGTGTCCGGTAACCCTTTTACTCTTAACTCTTGATTGCTTGTGGTTTCGTAGTTTTAACTGAGTTTGACTGCACCCAGTTTGCTCTGTTGATCTTTTAGTCGTGATCATATATGCTTGTCTAGTAAGATGTCATTTTTATTGGACCAGTGAATTAGTTCCCTATTGATTAGCATTGGATGGAAGAAATAAATGTTTGAGAGTGCCAACAGCAGTTTCAAATTACAAAACCGTTTTTTTTTTCCAGCATTTGGATGATGAAATAAACAAAATATTTGGACTGCTAGATGAATACCCAGGAAGCACTTGGGTTTATAATAAAAGTTTTATACGAAAAGCACTATTAACAGAGACGCATTACCTTACAAGAAGGGGTGGATCTCTTATATGCTAATAGTATGTCAAAGTTGGTGGTTTTTTGTATGTGTAATGTGGAATGCAGAGATGCTTTACTTATGTAGAAATGCATTTCCTATTGGGTATTGGGTTTATGCTTCAATACAACATGGATTTTATGTTCGGTTCCAAGGAAATAGGTGAAGCTAGTTTGGGCTAAATATGAGTATTACCTTTGCGTTTTAATTTTGTGTGCTTTAAGTGTAAGACTGTCTGGTTAAAGGGTGTCTCTTAAAAACTAGATGTGTTTTCTATATGATTCCAAACTTTGAGTTATAATCTTAATGCATCAAAAGACTCAAAACAATAACAAGGACAGCAGCACATGCTGATACTACACTAGGTTGAGCAGCTTCAGCTTGTTTGTTTTCTAGACAATTTTCTTGTTTTCAATAAAATGCTTGTTTAGATCTGTGTTTTCATAAGCCGGTTCCTTTCTAGTTAAGTTGATTTTACAGTTAGATCGTAGCTTCTTTTTTTTTTCCCTCTTCTCATGACATTTGTCGTAGCTTTATTAGTAGTCTTTTTGCTCTATAACACATGTCAAGCGGGATGATATTTTCTCCATATTTTGTTTTGGATTATTTTCAGGGCTAATGCACAGCAGCCAAAGCTCTTTGTTGGTATGATTCTTATCCTTATCTTCGCCGAAGCTCTTGCCTTGTATGGCCTCATTGTGGGGATCATCCTCTCATCCCGATCAGGGCAATCTCGCGCAGATTAAGGAAGTCAAGTTTGTTGCTCCTCTAGACTTTTTGAAGAGGATATTATTATGCTGCCTTTACAATGGTGTTGTCTCTATAAAGCTTGGTTAATTTTAGTTAGAGTTATATTATTTGAGCTGCACGATGCCTGTAGTTATGAAGAAACAATTGTTTTGAATGTCAATTTTCTCATGCTCCAAAATAAGGACAGATTAGTCAATGAAAACTTCACCTTGTTGAACAGGATTGGTGTTTTTAAGATTTGTTGTGTTGTGAATAGCTAATTGAGGTGAGAAGCTGTGCCTGTGTGTTTCTAAACGTTAGTTATTTGGGTAAAGCTCTGATGAAGTTGAATGCTGTTTTGTAATTTAAGCAATACCCGCCAAGACCAACCGTCATTATATCAAAAAGCTTATGAGACTCACTAACATGAAGTTGGATCTCACTTTGTCTTATTACTGTCGGATGTTGTGATGTTCTTGGTCGTGATCAATCCTACTCTACGACTGCACTAGTTTTGGATCTCACTTTGTCTTAGTACTGTCGGATGTAGTGTATTCCCTCTCCCAGTATCCAAAAAATTCATCTTGATATCTCATCTCACCCCACCAAAACAAATATGAACCCCTCTAGAAAGGCTTAAACTCAGTAATGATTTTTAAAAAAAAATTATAAATAACTATTATAGTTTTCCTTGTAAAAGGGCCTTTTATTCACAATTTGGTGTGTATTCTTTCGTAATATTAATGGCATATTTACTTGGTTAGAATGAGGAAAGAAGTTATAGACGGGGAAATCATGAATGGGAAGGGAAGGAATCATATGGAATCAACTACTCACCCAAATTGATCTGATTCATGAGTTTTTCGATATTATTTGTAATTGATCTAATTCATGAGTTTTTCAATATTAAATTACAAATATGGAACTTGCATATGAAGCAAGAAGTTTGTAGCTAAGTGATAAAGCATTTACTTTGCACCCGAAGTCCTAATTTTGATTCCTTCATACCTAATATCCGCTTGTATAAATAGAAGGAAAAAAGAAAAAAGAAAATTGATTTATCATGTTCAAACTGCGTGCCCACCGTATAGAGTTGAGGCTTTTGAGTATTTGGTACCGTAAGACCAGACAACAAAGATATAGAGACGACACACAGAAAAGGGGGAATTGAAAAGATGGCAACACCAGCAGCTTCGTCCGCGGCAGAAGCTCCAAAGATTGTGTGGAACGAAGCCAAGCGAAAGTTCGAATCGGAGGACCAGAAGGCGTACATAGAGTATGTGCTCAGGGAAAATGGAAAAGTGATGGACTTGGTGCACACCTTCGTCCCATCTTCCAAGAGAGGCTTGGGCTTGGCTTCCCATCTCTGCGTCGCGGCCTTCAACCACGCCAAGTCCAATTCCATCTCTGTCATCCCCACCTGCTCTTACGTCTCTGTCAGTACACTACCTTCTCTCTCTCTCTCTCTGGGTTTCTCTCAAAATTTGATATTTATGGATTAACTTTGATTTTTTTTTTGGGTTTTCTAATCTGATTCATTTCTGGGTCCTAGTGGTGATTTTTGGCCCTGTTTGTTTCCATTCACTAAGAATTTTTTCTCCAGAACTGGAAATGGTTTTTTTCTGCCTTTTGTGTGTGTGTGTGTGTATGTTGTAATTTGCTTCATTGGCCTATGAGACTGTTTTTATCTGTTGTTCATTTTGATGATTAATTCATAGGGAAAACAAATGTTTTTGTGGAGATTGTTGAAAAAGTACTCTCTGGTTTTGGGTCTTCTTCTTCCCTTCTGTTTTCTATTTTGGGTTGACATAATTTCTTTGTTTTCTTTTTTCTGTGTTGGCAGGACACTTTTCTCCCGCGGAACCCTTCCTGGAATTCTGTTTTGTATTCAGGACCAGGAGAGATGAAGTCTAGTATATGATTTACTGAAGTTATTGTTTAATGTATATCGTGACTATATAAGTCTAGTATCGTGACTATAGTTTAGTGTGGAAGACCTTCATCCTCTTGCTACTATGTTGTGGGGATGCCAAGACTATATAAACAAAAACTGGGTTTGTTCTATTCATCATGTATATCGTGAATATGGTGGCGGATAGATTAGCTGAATTGGGTTCATGTCTTGAGCTGGGTCTATCAACCTTCCATGATCCTCCTGATAGTATTAGGTCTTTACTTAGTGAAGATTTACTTGGCGTCTGTGGGCCTCGAGCCGTTGTTTAATTTCTTTGTTGGGCGTTAGCCCTGTTTCTTCACCAAAAAAAGAAGAAGTTATAGTTTAATGGGATTTAGTGAAATGCTTGTAAGCCTGTAGCTGGGTGTTCTATTTCAACTGGAAAAAAGTTTATTTGCTTTACTAATACTATATCATTTACAAATAAATGTGCACTGTTGATGTTTTGGTTAACGCTGATGTGATTACATAGCAACCGTTGAAATTAAATTGGAAAATATTACAGCATGATTGGAAAGTGATAAAAGTTCCAATGAGGTTGTCGTACGAGAAATCAAGTAAAATGTAGCGTTGGGAAATAATACACTTTATTCCTCAAATCCATCATACCAACAGATTACAACAACTCATATGGAACATAACTTTATGTTTTGATACATAAAATTCCGGCAAACGAGAGAATACCAGAAGCAAAAACAAAGGCGCACACCGATAATAACATTGTGAAAAGAATTCAAGTGTTTCTTCTGACTATACAATGTATTTACAATGAAGATCATCTTTGAGGTATCAGCCAGGTACGAAATAATCCATCTTCTCCACCGGCAGATTCAGAAACGATGTCGCTATCTACATCACAACAAAAGCAAACACCAAACATTTCACAACAGAAGTAAGAAAACATGACAACATATGATGTGTAACATTTCTTTGCTTTCAGCAGGGATTATTGAAAACTCGTCTTGGCCACAAAGGGATTTGGTTGCAGGAAGTAAAGTGAGAAAGAAGAAACACACATACCTCCTCAAACGGAACAAAGACAAAGGGTGTTAGACCCCTCTTGTGTGAGACAGCCGGCACATCTGGGTTGTGAGTCTCATCATCCTGCCACCCTTCAACCACCCCAAGGATATCCTCATCAGGGCCACAAACCTCATTATCGTTCACACCACTTGTAACAAGTGAGAGTAAATCCATCCTATTGTTTGCCCCTACTGTTGTTCCTCTTAACCTATATGAGAAACAGAAAAGCAGAAGAAAAAAAAACTTACGAATTAGAAACTAAGCAAAAAAACACATGACAGTCTCTCCACACCATTTGAAAGCGTTATCCAGTGCACAAACATATCCCATTTTAAGAAACGAATCTAATGGAAGTTCTTTAATATGACAAACATGCCTCTGTTAGCTCAGTTTCTTCAAAACTTATATTTTAGCGGTGTGACTATCACATTCTAACATGAGGAACCAATGGTTGCATGTGCCCATAAGTCAATCTTTAATCACAGCACTTAACTACAGAGTGTAACTATTGCACCTTAAAAAAAAAAACCCATTAAAAATACCACCTTGAGCCTATTACATAAACTGTAAGAGAGATGATAAACATGATAATACCTTAAAATCAATGAAGGATCTACAAGCTATTGAAATACCTTAGGCGGATTCTCAACACAGTAGGGCGCATGCCTGGATACAAAACTGCAGCTTCAACCTACAAGGGAAGAGTAAAGAAAAATACTTAAGATGCAAACTAAACAATGTAGAATAGTAGTAGAATATGTGTGCTTATAAGTAGAAAATCAATAACTGGTGAAACTAAATTTTAAGTAAGACGATCAACCAAACTTGCAGGGTAGTTAAACGGATGCAAAGAAACATAGCCTGACCTTATCATCTGAGAATGTGTAATGGCCACTGAAAACACTGTCTGCCTTGGCTGAACGGAAATTCATGAATTTTGCTACATCCTTGAGTTTTTGAGATGAATTCTGACAGTGCAAAAAAGAGAAAAAATAGTAACAATCAGATACAGAAAATTATCGTTAATATACTTAAATTTATTATGAAAAACTTCAGAAATTCCAACCTTGTACAGAAATCGGCCAGAAGGAAAAAATCTCATGTACCGGTAATAGCACACCTGCAAAAGCAAGAAAATTAAAATAAAGGGATGATTGCCAACTGCTGGGAATAATTACATAAAAGACTAGCTTTGCAACTACTTTTTGTTTGACTATACGATTTCCCAGTTCCAGCTAATGCTAAAACTCATTGAGGCAGCTAAAATCACAAGTCACAACTAGGTTGCAAGTACTAGGATGGCAAATATGCATCCACAATGAGAATCGTTTTCAAGGACCTAGGATCAAGTCATGCATTTACCAGGGAGTGGCGGTTTGGGGTATTTGGGATGGGAGAGGGAAAATACCCCATTAAACTCTGTAGCTTTGTAGGCCACTTGGCCTCCAATAGACCTAAACAAGAGAAATAAAGTAGTAATGTCCAAAACTTAATTGACTCCATGTAAAACAAGACATTGAGCAAGCATCTGGGGTGTTGAGTCCACTTAGCTGGATTTACAGATTTGCCAAGTGTAATTGAGATCTAAAACAAGGAGTACATGCAAATTGTAAAATACTAATCTCAGACCTGCGAAGGTAAATCATTCCCATTCACCTCTTGATTTCTATTTCAAGAAATGTAAAGAATAAGTTGTTCAAATTATGTACACGCACCAGGAAGTAACTTTGTCCACTTCACTGGCAGAACAATATGCACGCCAGATTGCACATACATCACGAGTACAGTGCACTAGTTCCTCAAGTCACATACAGCTATATCTGAGTTTTGGTACTCCTAAAGCTCACATTTTAGGGGAAATTCAGAATTGGCTTCTTCACAATCTATTTCCATAAATCTGACAAAATCTTTTGGGAGATTCACTATTATACCCAATAGAGGAGCCCAAATTATAAAAAACCCTTATTGAAATGGACTTTAGAAACACACCCAAAGCCCATTTACAACATAACAAAAAGGCTTTTAACTTCTTTTTTACTACAAAACTGCCATTGATTTCTTAAAACAAACCCAGCCCCAAAACCTCATAAAAAAGCCCAAAACACTCAATAGGGCATCAAAGTAATTTAATAATCAAAATTAAATTTAATAGGGCCAGCTGTCATTTTTGTGTTTTTTTGGGTTTGTTTATTGAAATTAAATGGTGTAGGGTTTATCTATATTATTAGTGCTAAGAATGGGTATATGACTAAATATCTCAAATCTTTTTGCCTTACTAATGTTTGAAAAATTGTATGCCTAGTGAAGCTTAGACACGGACAATACTTCTAATGACTGGCACCACCTAGAAGCTCCTCTACCCCCACAAAACAAAAAAAATATACCAAAATCCCAGAGGTATTAGTTATATACCAAAACATACCAAGTGAACTGGGTTGGTGATCTTCCATTCTGCAATTCCAGTACGAATATAGGTATTCCTGCTCACATACAGACCTGAGATGTGAAAAACAAATAAATCTTATTGAGAGTATTTTCACATTGGAAAAATATCATCAATGTGTATAGGGTCTACAATCTAGATATAGACTGCTGAGATTTTAACAAAAGGAAAAAGGGAGGGGAAATAAATGCATCTTATTCTTACCATCAGTGCGAATCCTTGGTCTTAGAAGCCACATTTTTTTCCATGAAGTGTCGTACTTTGCTTGTAGAATCTTATAGTTTTCAACCACTCCAGAGAGCTTAAGAAGAGATGCCCCAGTTTTAAATCCAATACTTACATACAGTAACATTTAAACTGGATCAAACTTTAAAGCCGACACCATTATACCTGCCAAGCCTTTAAGCATGCAATGCGCCAAAAAACAGGGTTACGAATAGTGTATCTCCATTTGCGACAAACACAAGCTGCCCTTCCCAAGTCATATGGACTCATTCGTGCAAAAACCTGCATATGAATATTCTAATCTTTAACCAAAGACCTGCACTTCCCAAAAGTATTTGTATATTCTAATTTATTTGCATATAACCAAAATATGGAATGCAACATGGTACTCAATCTCCTATTCCAGTTGTCTGTCCCAAAATGATCCAGAATCCATGAAACATCAATTCTTAAGCACTCTTAATATTTCATGCTCTGGTACCAGGAATGAATACTTCCAAAGAAGAAGACTGTAATTATAAAACCTATAGTTTGAGCAAAAAATAATTTGAAACATTTATTAGTCACATCCCTTGTTCTATATTTTTCTCAAAAACCAAGCAGAATGTAATGGATGAAGAATGCAAAGGAATATTGTAATCACATCATCGCTAACAATGTCTTTGTGTTAAAGACTTGACCAAAGTTTTAACTAGCTATTTCAACACAGTTATTACCTCATAGAGCAGCTCATCCGGCAACGTACGGTGCAACAGAGCTGGATCAACATGTACTTTTCTACTCGTACTTCCAACTGGTGCAACAGGTCTCACATTGATTCCATAAAGATCTGAAACAGAAAACCAGGGAACAATAAGATATCATATAGAATCTACATCAATAACTAAATTTATACCTGACACGCACACATGCACAACACAAGCACATGTATGTGTGTGCTCAGGGCAGCATAATTTGAAAGTGGCATGAAAGAAACATGAAATTAACAAACATACCAAGCCAGGGCCTCTTAGTTATATAGTACTGAACGGTGTTCAACCGCAAAGCCGATTCAAGTTCAGCTGGAACTTTGAAAGCAAAATCTGCAAGAGATAAACCATTAATTCAAATCAAATTAACCAACGCAGACATTACTTGGTCAAAGCAAATTTTTTAACTTATCTGTCGAATTCAAACCAAAATTGAACTCCAAAAACTCGCAATTCCATTTGTTTTCCAAATTCACAACAAATAGTGGTGAATGAATTCCAACTCCAATTCGTTTTAAACATTTCGAAGAACGCAGACCACAATGCATATTCGACTAATAAACACTACCCAGAACTTGAAACCTCATAATTTATGCAATAATTCCCAAAATTCAATCTCGAAATCATAATTTTCCGCACAATTATACAAAAAGTATATCATTTGCAAAAAAACGGCGCGAAAATTCGACCGTTGACGAGTCCAATAGAATATCACAAAATTGAAGCTTTAAGAGGTGAATTAGATACCTGAAGCCATGACAGTGAAGGCTGGTTCTTTCCTCCGGGCAAAAATGAAGCCTTTGCTGCCGATTTTCTCGGGAAAATGAGGGAAAAACAGGAACGACAGAGGACGAAGATGGAGCGAGAGACTTAGGTGATACACGACCGTTTTTTTTAACCGACTTTAAAAAAATTTGACCCATCAACCACTGGGCCCAGCTTCGGCCCAATTTTCCTTTGCCGATATGAACCTTTCCCAATTTCTGGGTGATGTTCATTCTAACTTCTAAAACCCGTAGGAACTGTACTAAAACCTGTGGTAATAATTCATTTGTTTTGAATTTTAATACACAAATGAATGGGTGTTTCATTCTCATCTATACTTTCAATTTATGGAGACAGAAAAATGAAGAGCACGTTAAAATAGTCCGTCAGTGGCACTCCAAAATAGTCCATCAATAATTATTTAGTCTAGCGGCACCTTTCCCTTGTTGAAAGAGATTAAGAGTTCAAATAGCATTTTTTGCAAGAGACTTATAACTCAAATGGTTAAGACTAATTATCCATACACGATAAAAAAATAAAGAAATTGGCAAGTAATAGCTCAAATAGCTGAAAGCATTTACCCTGCTCAAAGAAAACGATCATAGCATTAGCAAACCAAACAACCAAACTGAAAAGAGATGAAAACAAGAGATACAGTAAACTGTCCACAATTAAGTTCCACTCCCTTTACAAAATAGAAAGCATAACAGCTGTTTAGGCTTGATGTTCAGTGAACTCAACCTGCATCTAACCACTACATTGGCAATGGCACAAGAGGAGGGCTCTTCATGCTTCTCAAACCCCTGCCATTTCTTGCACTACAGTTGCAGCTAGATGCAAGTTGATCAGACCATTGTGATGGCCACCTATTATTAGAAAACATACAGCTTCTTCGACGTAAAACCAAGCTACAAAGAGCATCATGGGACTACAAATTTCTTTTAGGGATTTGCATTTTTGTGGAACTCCATAATCCAGCTGTTGTAAGCATTGCAAATGACTTCACATGAAGAGAATCCAGATTTTACTGCTAAGTCCTCGTATTCATGTTTGGTCCTCTCTTTCCCTCCGGGGTTTACTGTTAGCATGAGTAAGTCCTGCTCGCAGACAATGTTCGATGTAACGCTACTGTCAGGAATGTCGGGAAGAATTGATTCCACAATGATAACTTTTCCAGAGCTAGGAAGAGCTTTGCAGCAGTTCTTGAGAAGTGTCAAGCAATGCTCATCACTCCAATCATGAAGTATCCACTGCAAGTTTCATCAACAAAGTCAACACAACAATCAAGATAAAAACATTTGAAGTTTTATGAGGCCAAATTATATCCATTTGGGCTAAATGAGACTAAAACAACAGCCTACAGCCTACACCAGAGAAAAAAGGAATTTCATCTACAGCTTCTTCCTAAATATATATCAGGGGAGAATATTAGTGGTCACATTCATGGCCATAGACTCTAGTTCTTGATGGGTTTCTCAATGTGTAATCTAAATCAGCACATAATTATCATTTTGATGATAATCACCCAGGACTTCACTCAAAAGTAGTGACTTCAAACGCAACAGAAAATTCAAGTGCAATGTAAAGACAACATGAAGAAGATCTTTATATGCCCAGTGCACTTAAGTATGCAAACGAATACAGTGATTTTGGAAATTTACTGTCAACTAAATGATGGATAATAGCAAGAACACAGAGGCCTTACCTTCATGAATATAGCATCTCCTTGTGGAACACTTACAAACATATCTCCCCCAACATGCTCCACACCTGCACAATAACAAACCTTTCATTAAGTTTTTATACGAGCAGCACGAAATTGATAAGAAACATAGGTTGCAGTTAAGCATCGATGCGTAATCAAATCATGTAGAACACTGCCAATGCACGTTCCAATACCAAGAAATAATTCAGTACCTGGATAAGAAGGAGCATCAGCTAAAACGTGTGGCAAATCAAAATTAATGCCCTTAATGTGGGGGTACTTGGTGGTGATCAAATTGAGAGTGACACCGATTCCACCCCCCACGTCGACCAACACATGGAGGCCTTCAAACCCTTTATAAACATCAAATATCTTCTTCAAGATTAAGGTAGTGTGGTTTGACATGGCCTGGTTGAATACCCGATTGAACCTCTCATCTGTTTCTGGATACTCAAAGGCTGTCATTCCATAAGCCCTGTTAAATGGAATTCCGCCTTCTAATACAGCATCATTGAAGTGGCACCTGGAAGTCACAAATAATTGGTATGCCAAAGTATCCACATAAAAACACAAATTTTATCAAACACACATCTAACTTGAAGTGTTAGCATTACTTGATACTAAACAACAAATTCATGGTCTAAAACAGTGAATCTAGTTACATTCCAGACCATAGAACATTCCCAGCACAACAGCAACATCAAACACAAAACATTCTAGTAAAATTCGAAGCCAGTAGCCACCCAACAAAAAAATTAATCAACCCACTAAGCAAGATTCACAGCACTCCCAAATCCCAACCAACCCAAAAGCCAAATTGAAAACATCACCACCTCTCCATGAAGATCTTATCATGGTGCAGCAGAAACAAAGGAACATAAAATATTCCCAACACAACAGCAACATCAAACACAAAACATTCAACTTTATATTGAAAATTAGTAGCTACCCAAAAACCCCAACAACAAAATTAATCAACACACTAAGAAAAACTAATAACAACACCCCCAAATCCCAACAAACCTAAAAGCCAACTTGAAACATACCAGCTCTCCATGAAGACCTTATCATGATGCAGCAGAAGCAAAGGCCCAACAGACCCAACTCCACCATGCTGATCCTTGACAAGAAACTTGCATAGAGCTCCAGCACCATACAGCCTCTCCACCTTCCCATCTTGGCCGGTTCGAACAGAGCATTTGAGAATAGAATGGCTTGTCAAAAGCCTCAGCATCCGGTCCAGCAGAACAGAGGCGTTTGGGTTCTTGGTGGGAAGGCTAGCCGCAATCTCAGAAGGTGAGAGGAACTTGCCATCCCCTGCAGCGCAGATGATGTCTATGATGTTGAGTTCAATGGCTGACTTTAGAACCATTGGTAGGATCACCACATTGGCTAATCTTATAGCCAACTTGCCTACTTCTTCTTCTTCCTTTTCTTCTTCTTGTTGCTGAGACATTGGGTTTGTGTTGGTTTTCTCAGAGATTCTGCTACTCATTTTTGGAAGCTGGTGATTGATATCTCTCTGACTCACTCTGTTTCAAGTACTTGAGACTTGGTACGCTGACCAAAACAAGTGCTATATGCTATCTGGTGAAACAACACGTGTTATTCTTTCTAAGATTTTCTTTTTTGGTATGATTTTTGTTTTTCAAACAATTAACCAAAGTGTGAGCCAAAAAAGAAAAAAAACAAACAAATTAACCAAAGTGTTAACCAAACCATCATCTCATTCTTTTGCTCAATTTTTTCTCCTCATTAACACAACTTTTTTTAGGAGCTTCTCCACTAAGGATTTTTAAGTTAATGAGACTTTTAATCTCAGTCATCCATTAGATATGTTAGTGGATTTAATACGCATTATACATACAATCAAATGACTAAAATTAGAAATCTTTAACCAATTTTAACATAAAATCATTAATAGAGCATTTTTCCTTTTTTTAATCCAACAATTATAATTTATGAGCTAAAAAGCTCAGAATTTTTTATGATGAACTGAAGATTGAGTGTCACTATACTAATTACTAAATGGTTATTAGCAAGAATGACACGACGTACTCTTATTTTTTTCTTTGTGTTAATGAAGTTGGATTTTTTAGTTAGAAGAGGGTCTTGAGTTGCTCATATATTGATTGATTATTAAATAAAAACTGAGACATACTTTAACAAAATAGAAACTAAATGCAGGCTAAGAAACAATAGTGGTTCATGCCATTCTTTTGCTCTTTAAACAATTGTGCAACTATGCCTTTCTTTCTAACAACTCCCTCATTCTTTTTTGCTAACCAAATACCACGTTCTCTATAAACAATCTTGCAAACCAAACCTCAAACACACACGTTTTTCACTAACCAACCATTCAACTCCCTCCCCTTCCCAAATGCAAGAAGTTGCATTGAACACATGATTCTTCTTGGAAGTCACAAGCACCGTTCCACTTGCTTCCCCAATTTCTGGGTCGGCTTTTTCTTCTCTCTTCTCAGAATGCCTCCCTCAGGTCAGGGCTTAAAGAGAAGCAAAAAAAACAAAACAATAAACAGCCCATTTTGGGTTGATACAAAGCCCAATTGAAACCCATACGAACTTGACAAGCTAAGTAAGTCTAAGTTTTCTTTAGGCCTTAAGAATTTTGTGCCAACTGACCCAATGCGTTGCCGTGATGCACGGTAAAATGACTCGAGGAATTCTACGTGCACCTAGTACACAACTTCTTCATCGGAACCACTATTTATCTTACACTCCAAATTTAGTATTATACAGGGTCTGCCATGAGCAAGGGCACAAGGTGCGACCACCCCGAGCTCCTCATCCAGGAGACCCCATATTTTTTTCCCCATTAGATTAAAGTGTCACTTGCATAAATATTTTCCGAGCATTAGACATTGAACAGTGGACCTTTTTTATTGTCACCAAGTTCGAGTCTTGTATTTTGCCCTTAAGTAGTAATAAACTCGGGCTTTAAGCTTTGAGGCCCAATAATGGTTGTCTTATTAGTGCCTAAGGGTTGTTTGATAACCATTTTATTTTTCATTTTTCATTTTTGTGCTAGAGTATAGAGGAAAATGAGAGCGAGGATGAGATTGAAAGAGATGATGGGAGGAAGGAGTAACAAAAGTGAAAACAAAAACTTGAAAGTGAAAACAATTTCAAATATATTTCAATTTTTAATTTTAGTTTTCACTTTTATTACTCCTCCCTCCCATCCTCCCCTCTCATGTTCCCTCTCAATCTCGTATTTACTCTTATTCTGACTTCAATTCTCCTTCTTTTCACTATACACTCTAACACAAAAATGAATACAAAAAACTAAAATTGATAGCTGTATATCTTTAAAAATTGATTACCTAAGTTTCTTCAAATAAATTTTCATGTAAAACTCCTTTAAACATGGTGTCTTGCCATTGAGAAAAAAAAAATTTGTGACTTACCTTTGTGTTCAGACTCAAAAATAAAAAAATTCTTTATGCATGAGTAGCGTACATAGACCTCATTTTTTATTTTTGCTCAAGATTCTGAGCGAAGAATTTGTATGTAACGGAATGTAGATTCATTTCTTTCTGTCTTCCGTTCTTCACGCATAAGAGTGGGAGGGAAAAAGGAGAGGAGAGAGAGAGATATACAACCTAATTTTTCTCCTAAAATGGACCGATAACTAATGTGTCGTGTATAAAAAGGGTGCAGATATGCATCAGTTGTATTAGGCTTTGTCTTTGTACGATTGTCTCCCAATGTCAGAGAGGTGCTTAAGCATGACGTGACCGTAGGAGAAGAAAATTTATCACACGTTTTTGAAATGTGCCAGCTTGCTAGGGCCACTAGCCATTATTAGGTCTTTCACCTCCAGATTCGTTTGAATATTTGTTGCGTGGAAGAAAGGGGTGATGAACATTATTAACCATATGTTAGAAAATGAGCATGAAAAAGAAATCTCAAAGTCGGTGACAAATAAGGGAGTGACAGCACGAACTGTGTGACAAGGATCCTCGTCACAATGTTTCCAGAAATGAAAAATGTCTGCAACACACATTTTCCACAATTAGTCGAAGCTCTTTATGCATATAATTCCATGTGAAGCGTTTATGAAGAGAGAGAGTTTTTAGTGCGACGATCACATAGATAGATAGATGCGTGTTTCCATAGTTGCATGTTGAAAATTCAAATATTTCTTGTATAAAGAAACCTATTGTATGCGTGTTTCTATAGGGAGGGAGTAATTGAGTCATTTTGTAACTTCAAAAGCCACTTTTGTTTATTTTTTATCAACCGCGCTATAGATGTTTACATGAAAACAACTTCCGACAATGACTCTTATTGTAACATAAATATTGTGCTAGAATGTCTATTTAGTTGAAAGGAGCTCTTGGCCTTACCCTCCTTCAGCATAGGAAATTTGTCACATTAGTGTCCTTAAAGATGTTAAGTAGGTAGCATCCGCCGAGTAAATGCTTCCTCATGCAAAGTTTTTGAGTTCGAGTCCACTTAGCATTTGTGTAGCGTATGTTAGTTTAATATATTATCACCCGTCTCAATAGTAAATGTTCTCCAAAAAAAAAGGTAGGTAGGAAGGTAGGTATGGCTTTTTCATATAACTAGTTTTCATGTGTTCAAAAGGGTAGCTGTCAAGTTCAAGTCTGAATGTACTACCGTCATGTGATATTATTAATTCACGTATCACAACATGGATGAAAAATTTTACACTTTAAAGTATAATACTAATAAAATATACGTATATTAACATATAATAACACTACATAGCGATGTTACAATCAACCTAAAAAATTTAAATACATGTATTAGATTACGGCATATATATATATATATGGGGGTGGATCCGTGGCACTATATTTTGTACACAAGTTTTCAACCATTAGATTGAAATGGATTGAATGGCCAAGATTAACTAAACTAATTATATATTTTTAAGAAAAATATATATTAAAAATAATTTTTAATTGACTTTCTCTTTCTTATTTCTCTATCCTCAATCAATGTTTTATAAAATCTTCCTATTTCGTCGCTCTCTATCCTCTAGAATTCTTCCGTTAATGACTTTCCCATCCTCCTCTTCTTTGTTCTAAAGCTTTAGAGGTTTCTAATTCTTTTTCTTCTCTATCTCTATCCCTAACTTTGTTTTTTGCTTTTTTTTACTGCTTATTTTTTGGGTTGTTACAGTTATACATAGATTATGACTCTCGAAGTAAAGGCTTGGGGATAACACACCCACACACACAATGAACTGCACAGCAAACTGTCTTTTGCCATATATTTTGTAATGTTATTATTAATCATAATGAATAAAAGCTTGTAAGCCATTAAGATGTTAGGGGAAAAAAAACAGAGAGAGAGAGAGAGAAACACAGAGTTAGATCAACCAAACGATAGAGAAGAAATATTGCAACAAATCAGGGCTTTTTCTTTTTTGGTTAAATATTAATAACTTATATTTCTCTTCAATATTGGCTGCTTGAGACAGATTTTCTATGTCGTGGAAGAATGCTCTGTTGGTGTAGATGACAATGGCAAGGTGAAGCTAATGCTGAGGTTTCACAGGTTATTAATTGAGAAGAGAGAAAATGATAAGAAAACAAAAGGGGTAAAAGATAATTGAGTGAATTTCGGGATTATCATAACTAACAAATAAAAATGAAATTTACTTGGCATTAGAGATTTAATTTAATTTAAGTAATTAATGAAACATAATCTCAACCATTCAATCCATTCTAATTTATTTATTGAAAATTTGTATCAAAACTTGTGTTAAAAACATAATGGCACGGATCCACCCTCTATATATATATATATATATATATACATATATACTTACTTGAATTGTACACGGAACTATTTCCCATGCCAAAACAAATGGCTGGTAAGAGGGCTTCAATCACTTTCAAGCCAACCATGCAAAGTTGTGAAAGGAGATGGGGTAGAGAAGAGAGGAAGAAGCAAAACCAAATTGCAACTTGGTGTGTCAAGTCCTTGTATTGTCCTAGTATCCGAATTAAGTCGATCGTGTTTTCAAACCCAATTCTCGTATGCAATATTTTGTGGTCTTTAATTTGATTTCTTTGGCGTGAGCCGTCAAATGTGCTGCGTGTTGGTTAGCTTTTTAAAGTCCTATCAAGTAACTGTCACTACAAGTTCTTTTCCCATGCCTTTATCTAAACACAGCCACCACCACTTTATATAATCATACAATAATTTAGAGAGGAACAGCCGCCGTCCTTATTCATGTGTTGACTACGTGCTATACAACTATATACGTACATGGTCTATCGATTTCAATAGTTTATTTTCTTTTCTTTTCTTTTTGGTTGAAGATTTCAATTCATTATAGGAACCATCCAATCCATTAATTCAAGCATATGACCGCAACATGCAAGGTCTCTTAATTTTCCGATGTGAGACAACTCTTTATTCCGTATCATTTCTTCAATTTATAATGTGGGACAACCCTTCAATTCGCATCCTCTCTTAATTTTCATTTCGCATCCTATCTCGATTTTCTAGTGTAACAATAAGATATTCAGATTACAACTCTTTTCAAATTCAATGGTCGCGACAAAAATGATGAGTACAATATCCAAAGTGTAGAGTTGAAAAGTCAGATAATAAACTCATTTTCTTTTTTCAAAATGAAGCAAGATATAACCCCTCGCACGATGTTAGAACGTACCCATGTTTTGTGATACTTGGGTGACTCAATGAGCACTCTTCAATAGTGGGCGGCTAAAGCTTTTTTCTAAACAGGTTCATGTCCAAAGCTATTCATCATGATTTTACAAAACAAACAATAATGCTAAATGTGGAGCCCCGAAATATGTCACAAAAAAAAGTAAATAAAAAAAATCATAAGAACAATAAAAGATAGAGATAAGTCAAACTTCGCAATATATCGGGAATATAAAAAATAACATAATTATAAACAGTGTTAGAGCAAAATTAATAATCTTAAAATCATGGTTATCTTATTAAGCTTAACTTTTATTCATTACAAGGCATTTGTCTCTTCTGGAAGGAGGGCCGCATTCTTCTGGCGTATTATGCGTAATTGATTCTTTATTTAACTTGAATGAGTAGTTTAATGATATAAAGGTGGGCAGTTAAACTGTAAAGTTAATGTTCTAAGTTCAAATTTTTCACAATTGAAAAAAGGATACGTATGATTTGTGAATGAATGTAAGTATATGAAATTTACTTGAAGATTTTATAAATTAAAAGTTGTGCTTATCTAAAGCTTACCATAAATCTTTCATTTGATACTGAAAATGGTGAAAACTAATCAGAAATAAAATTAAAATAAAAGTATTACGTGCACGACTGATTCTAACACAACTTCACACGAACCGACTCATCCTAACACAACTTTTATTTTAGGGTAAATTTCACTTTACTACCTGCAAGTTTCTCAAAATTATGGCTTTAATACCCAAAGTTTTTTTTTCCTCTCACTCTCATTCCCAACGTTTACTTTTATTGTCATGGTGTTTTTACTAATTATGAATTGAATTCCACATATTGAGGATTCCTGAGTTTATTTCACATCAATGAATTAAAAAATAAGTGAAGCCCACACAAAATTAGGGATTGAATTCCTGATTTTGGATGAATTCAATTCTTGGGTGAGAGGTGGTATTCTAATTCCAGGAGAATTAACTTTGGCGGCTGCTCCCTCTCCCTCCTCTCTTCTTATAATTAATCATAATCCCTAATTTCAACATTCATACGCTACTCCAAACCCTAATTGTGATCTATAATATTGGTTCCTGTTTGGACTGAGGTTGGCGTGGAAGAGGTTGTTGGGTTTATTTGGTTTAATCCATTTTTGGTTTTTCTTGGTTTGACCAATTGAAGAAGAAAGAATAGATATTGGGTAATTCGTTTTGATTTCTTGGTTTCTGCTTTGATAGTCCAATGCTGGGTTTTATTTCCTTATGCGTTTGATTTTGATTTTGATTTTTTATGGATAATTCTATGAGAGAGATTGGTAAAGAGAGAGAAAGATGGATAGAGTTTTATATTATTATTTACTTTTAAATGTTTTTATTATTATTAATGTGTCAGATAGGCCACAGCAAGGACATATTGATGATGAGTGGTGGGCCATAAGAAGGACACGTTAGCGTTTAAATGAGATTTTGACGGAAATATGGACGGAGGTATGAAATTGATAATAAAAATAAACGTTGAGAATAAGAGCACGAGAAAAAAAAAAATGGATATCAAAGTCAGAATTCTGAAAAACTTATTGGTAGTAAAGTGAAATTTACCATTTATTTTATATATTTTTCAAACAAACTTCAAAAAGTCGTTGAGCAAAACAAGACAAATATGGGTTTGATGAGCCCTTGACAGAGAAAAGAAATTGCCATAAATAAAAGAAAACTGTTTCTTACCATATATAGGATTAAATAACCACAGAAATAGCATGCCGGATTATCAGTCAGTGGCGGTCAGATTATAAGTCAGGTGGACCATCACCCCTCTAAAAGGAAAGAGAGAAGGTATATCCAGGTGGTCCTCCCGCCCTTTTGTTTTTCTCCCACAGCCACAGTAGCCTGCACCAAATTAGCAGCAGTAATTAATGGTACATTAATGTTGAAATAAGTATCAAGTTTGAATTCCCAACCGATTAAAAGTGTCGTGTTACGAACAAGAACCTCGCATTTAGTAAGAATGAGTTTTATTTATAATAATCTTAATGAGTCTTTTGGATTAATTTATCCTCTAGCCACTAGCCTTCTAGTCCAAACAAACACATGTCCTTAACCCTCGGGTTATATTTTTACTTCGATGGGACATTTTACTCCATGTAAGTTGAAGTATAGTGGTCATGGGGGCCTCACTCCGAGTGACAAGCGATCTTGCACTTATTTTGGGATTTGGTTTCAGCAACTTTTGATTTTAATGAGAAAGTGAGCGATGGTCAAATTTCAAACACTTAAAATTTCCTGTGATTTACGTGATTAAAGAGGTTGTCTTATATTCTCACAAAAGAGCAGAGAATGTCACACATTTTATAAATATCTGATGTGGGATAAGTGGGGTAACCTATGTTTATTTGTTTAATTAGTACTTTTGCCTAAACTCCATGTTTGTTACCCTTAATATGAGATTAAGAAAATAATTAAATTTTGTATTTGATGTGTGTTGATTCGTCATCCTATACTTTTCTTTTTCTCTTTTATATAAAATAAAATAAAATTTGTACAACAAATGAAAAAGAAAACGAACTAATTTTTTTTTTCTATTGGACACCAACGAAAAAGAACTTCAGATCTACATGTTAATTTATTGCAAATTCTTTATTCGTCGAACTCCACATTTGTTTTTCATTGATACAGAATGCGACAAGTTGAAGTTGACAATCCAACTATTCAAAATCAACTGAAGGATGCATGACATTAACATTTTGTTTTTCTGAAATGTCATATGAAATAGAAGAAAAACTTATATAATTTGAAAGAGAGGCAACTTTAAAAACAACTCCCCGAAAAAAGCAAACGAAACAAAAACGGACACTAAAAAAAAATCCTAATAGAGAGAGAGAGCGCTTTATATTCGGGGTTATCTAGATTCTCAATATTCTTTGACTTTTGGTTGATCTATGCCGATATGATCTTCCTTTGACATATCTATTGTCTTTATCATGAATTCGAGTTGGCTTTGAATGTGTACCATATTGCTAGCTACACTTTGAGGTGTCGTTGCTTGGTCACAGTAGATTTACTATTGATTGGCACTTTAGGGCCATGAAGTGACTAGATGATATTAAAAAAAATTTACTTTTTTCATGAACGAAAAAAAAAAACAAAGAAAGGTAACTCCTGTTGAGCATAGAAAAGAAGGAAAGAGCGGTAATAAGACATTTTGATGCGGAAAGTCTTCACTGTAGAAAAAGGAGAAGTGGGGTGGACCCCACAACTTGGCGTTGGAATTTCGACGCCTTCGCTCATGAGTCTCGAGTGCTCTTTTTCCCAGCTCCTTCGTTCAATAAATAAATTAATTAATTAAATAATCATATTCTTTATCCACGTGCTTAAATTCCCTCCCTCCCACAGTCGCCGAGGCCCTCTTTATCCCCACGTGCTCAAATACCTCCCTCCTCTGGCACTCCCATAACTTCAACTCCCCTCATTTCTTCCTCTCTCTCTCTCTCTCTCTCTCTCCCTCTCTCACACACACACATTTTCCATAATCCCATCCCCAACCCTTATCTCTCCTTCTCTCAAAATGAAACTTCATCAATTCTTAACAAAATTAGTTCCCACAAATTCAATATTAATAATCTCCCTATTCCTCCTCGGTTCTTTAATTTCACAAGCTGAAACGACGCCGTGTGATCACAGCCACCCGTTCTTTGACGTGGAAGACTGTTGCCTCAGCTGCAAGCCAACCACCGAAGCCAACAAGAACCGGAGCCTCCACGCCATGACCTCTCCGACGGCGTCATCTCCTCCGTCGTCTCACCGGAGCTGCGAGGTTTGGACGGAGGCCTGCTCGGAAGAGGTGCTGAGCTTCGCGAAGCGGCCGGAGAACGTGGAGTGGCTGAAGACGATCCGGCGGAGGATCCACGAGCATCCGGAGCTGGCGTTCGAGGAGTTCGAGACGAGCCGGTTGGTTCGGGATGAGCTGGACCGGTTGGACATCGGATACCGGTTTCCTTTGGCCAAGACCGGAATTCGGGCTTGGATCGGAACCGGAGGTCCGCCTTTTGTCGCCGTCAGAGCTGACATGGATGCTCTTCCTATTCAGGTATTTTTTGCTTAGACTTTAAGTTGAGTACAGGTGTCTGCAGTGTACATGACGCATGAACTGTTCTTTCTCTCTCTCTTCTTTTTTCTTTTAGAAAAAAATTTTATATTGAAAAAAACCTTTTTATTTTTCAATCTTTGGAAAGGAATTTGAGACTGTATTCTCTTAGATTCGTTATGAAGGCAATAAATTTGCATTAGAATTTCTAGAATCTGGGAAAGAAACATTCATTTGATGAGATTTTAATGGTGAAATTAACCTAAAGGTTTTGACGCAGAAGAAACCTAGAATGTTTAACTTTTTTTTTTTCCTTTTTTAATACTGACACAGAAAATAATACTTACGAGATCATCTTGTATATATTTTTTTAGTTGGTATGCATTCTAGAAACAAGATATATGTACCTGACTTGTACTTGACAGATCATTAGATTCTTGATTCTTAGAAGTACATAAATGTAAGAGAGTATGTGGTTCAGAGATAGAGAGAGAAAATATGGAATTAAAAAGAGACAAAGCACGTTTTGATGAGTAATGAATGTAAATATTTGTGTGTTTCATTAAAATAAAACTGTCCCAACCTAAGACATTGAGAAGAAAATAGGCAAAACTTGTTCTAATATGGGGAGTATTAATAAATAATTGTAGGAAGCTGTAGAATGGGAGCACAAGAGCAAAGTAGCCGGCAAAATGCATGCTTGTGGGCACGATGCTCATGTGACCATGCTCATTGGTGCTGCCAAGATCTTGAAGAGCCGTGAGCATCTTTTGAAGGTAAATTAGTTTCAAATCAAACCAATAATTTCTTTCAATGATTAGTCTAATTTCATGCTTAATTAAAGTTGAAATTATTTTAATTTTATGCATTGTGTGTGCAACATACCGAGGAACAAAATGGCAGCCAGCCCTGTTAACCTTCGTTCAAATAAAAAAAACTAGATACCTTTTATTTATTTAAAAGCCTCTTTACTGGGCGAAACTTTTGGCCAAATGTGGCAGATTTTTGTCTTTTACATTTACTTTGAGTTATTGCTAGGCTTGCAAAGGGGGTAGGGTTGCATTAAAACTTGTTGTCAGGAACACGATTCCCGATGCCTCCTTTGAGCTCCAGGTTTTGTCATTTCCTACCTCATTCTTCACATGTGCTGATCTTTGAATTGAAACTCCCTGTCTTTTCTTCCATTTATTTTTTCTTACATTTTTCTCTTCCACTGATTATTGTATTTCCTCTCTCATTAAGGGTATTTTCTGTTCTCTTGATTTTTTGTCGTTAAACTTTCACTTAATGACATCGTTTTATGGGTTTATAACTCAAGCGATCAAGAGTAGTTCTCTTAGCACCCGAGGTGCTGTGTTAGTTTGTTATCAATTGTCCTTTGGAAAGTTGAAAGGTCCTCTAATTGCAGTCCATGATGAAATCATTATAATCTTCTTTCTTTCTTCTTTTTACTTTTTACTCATGTCGGATTCTTAAGGGTCAAAAACTTTTTTCGGATGAGTACAGATCACATGTTCATATTGTATGGACAGCGTTGATTTACAAAGGAGCAGGCAGTTAGTTTTTAAGATTCCTTGTTGAGTTGGTGTGTCCTTAAAGTTGTTTTTACTTCGATATTTTGGGTAGAACATTGTCACGCATATCATGCTTGTCATGTTATAGATTTCATGCTTGTCATGTGATGTTTGAACTTTGACATATGAAAACAGATTTTCTTCTATGCATATCATGGCTTAACATGTGCACACAACCACCAAGTCCAGGTGAATTCTAGAAGTAGAAAAAAATACGGAAACACTAGGCAGCTAGCCTAATTAATTATTGAACGGCAACCTGTTAATTCCTCATTAATCAACCCTTAATTATGATGCATAATTAATATTAAAAAAATGGTTGTATGAAGAGGTGGGGGAGTAAAGAGGGGATGGAGGCCACGGACCCGAATATCAAACTTTGCTATACCAGATAGAATATTAAACTTTTTGTTTTTGTCTTGGAGTGTGGCTGAAGCACGTGGATCAATTAGGGTGTGCTGGTCTGAGTGAGAAATCTTAAATTAACGTTATGAAATGGAATAAGAATATAATAATCCTTGTTCCTGTCTGTTGTGTGCTGGTTGTGGGTCTGGTTAATGATTTAAATGCTTAAACCGATGGCTGGCTGATGGGTCAAATTGTTGGACTAAACTTGTATCCAAACAAATTGTTTCATGGAGAAAAGTATTGTTAATTAGGTATAGGATTGTAGGACCACAAATATACGTGCACACTCCTTGACAAAATTGCTCGTTTGCAATCACAGGGAACAGTAATATTGATATTTCAGCCAGCAGAGGAAGCTGGTAATGGTGCAAAGCGAATGATTGGAGATGGAGCTTTGGAGGACGTGGAGGCCATATTTGCAGCTCATGTATCCCATGAGCACCCTACAGGCATCATTGGGTCAAGGTCAGGTGCTCTGCTAGCTGGCTGTGGCTTCTTCAGAGCTGTTATCAGTGGAAAGACCGGCCGCGCCGGAAACCCACACTCCTCCATTGACCCTGTTTTAGCGGCCGCCGCGGCCGTCATCAGCTTGCAGGGCATTGTGTCCCGCGAATCCAACCCTTTGGACTCGCAGGTACATTATGCCATTTGATCTCTCTCTCTCTCTCTCTCCATACATGTTGCCCATTTGTACTCATCTTTTGAACACTCAGGTTGTGTCTGTTACTGCATTCAATGGAGGTGATGATCTTGGCATGATACCCAACACTGTGGTACTTGGTGGCACTCTCAGGGCTTTCTCCAACACAAGCTTCTACCGACTTCTTCAAAGAATTGAAGAGGTTTGTCATCAAACACATTCTCTCAGCCATCTGTTCTAAGTTCTAAGTCCCTACTCGTGCATAAGCGACTGTCCTTAGCACCGGTCTTAGAGATCAGATATCTTAACTAACAAATCTTGGACCATTAAACTGACAATTAATCTGGATGATCACAAACAGGTGATTGTGGAGCAGGCAAGCGTTTACAGATGCTCAGCAACAGTGGACTTCTTTAAAAACCAGAGCACCATATATCCCCCGACCGTGAACGATGACAAGATGCATGAGCACGTGAGGAAGGTGGCCATGGGTTTGCTGGGTCCAGCCAACTTCAGGGTGGTTCCACCCATGATGGGTGCTGAGGACTTCTCCTTCTACTCAGAGGTCATCCCCGCTGGCTTCTTCTATATAGGGATAAGGAATGAGACCTTGGGCTCCACACACACAGGCCACTCACCCTACTTTTTCATTGATGAAGATGTTTTGCCAATTGGGGCAGCAACTCATGCCACCATAGCTGAAAGGTACCTCAATGAGCATGGGTGAGAAGAGATCACTGATGGGTGGTTTTAGTAAAACCCACGAGCTGCTGTTAGTGCAGATATGCGATTGTGGTTGTTTTCAATTGGCACAAAGCATGAAATCCATAAAATGCTTTGTGTGCGCTCTTTAAATTTTGGTCTTAGGGTTTAGGGGGGCTAGTACAGGGTAAGATTTGTCCCTTTTTCTTCGTGTAAAAAGGATGTGGTAGAGCATTTTCTGGTTGTTAGTGGTTAACGTTGTAAGTTGCAGACAATAATTTAATTTTAGATTTCCAAATCTAGGTCGTCATCGTCATGATAATGAAGTGATTGTGACACCATTTGTCATATTCTCTGTCTCATGCACCATCCTAAATAACACCAACTCCACTAACATTTCACAAGCACAAAGTTTCTCCAACGTATAATAATTCTAGTCCCGACACCAATAAGTTTCTTATGAATGATATGAAAAACATTATCCAGTAAGAAAACCTTTTTCTTTTCTTTACCCTTTTTACAGTCAAGTGTTAAAATATATGTGATCTTAGGCGGTGGGGTCCACATCATACTTTAAGAGACAGAACATATAGTTTTGCACTTGAAACATCTCTTATTCAATCACATTCTTTTACAACTCAACTTCGTTGTACTAAAACGTACAAATCACGCTCTAGAAGAAAGCTTCCATGGCTTTCCTGAATAAACAATCATCTAGTTTACACGACTCACCTCTTCTCACCGCACAAACTTCTGGCAGCTTGCAGGGCAAAATATGTAAGGATTACATCGGCTCCAGCCCTTCGCAGACACATAAGGGATTCCATCATAACCTTTTCTTCATCAATCATTTTGAGAACCCCACCAGCCTTGATCATTGAATACTCACCCGAAACCTGCATTGTGATTTTGCAGACAAGGGCCCAGGAAGTTAAGGTGGCAGGAATGGAGATTCTAGTTAAACAACCAATAACACACTATAGGAAACAATAACATTTGTAACACCCACTAAAACCTTTACCATACTCTTGTCGAGCGTATAGCTTCAAGTAAAATGTGGTTTCAAGCTTAATATGGGATAAGGAGAGAATAAACTTTCTGTTCTCGAATGAAACAATGAAATGAGGAGGTCGTTCATGAAAAGATTCACCTGATATGCAGCTATTGGTAAAGGAGAGCTATCCCGGAGTAATCTTATGATATCCAAATATGGTAGACCAGGCTTCACCTGTGAACCATTGTATAATTTTAGAACTAGAGTCTCTGCCATTAAGTAAATACGGACAAATATCCAAAGAAAGCGATACTAACCAAGAGGATATCAGCTCCTTCAGACTCGTCTTCACGTGCCTCAATCAGAGCCTCTCTGTAATTTGCTGGGTTCATCTGATAACTTTTGTTTTTCAAGCCAGATTTATATGCCAAGTCAGCACCAGCCACATTACATAAATGAAATTAGCATAAGGTTTAACTTCGATGAACTACATACGTTTTTTTGTCACCAAAACGTGGATTCGAGTCCAATGCTTCTCGGAATGGACCATAAAATGAACTTGCATACCTGTTTGCAACATAGTAGAGATCAGCATGTTAAAACAGCAAAAAAGACTGAATTATACCAATCCACCACCGCTATCCAACTCACTGAAATTTTTTGTGACATGCACACTCAATGACAGAAAGAACATTAAATGCAAGTATAAATCTCAGCAAATGCAGCTTGATAAAGTTTATGTAAGAAATGACCAATAGCGTATATCTGGGTAAGGGATCTTAAAGAATAATGAAACAGCAAAAGAAGGAAAAAAAAATTGTAATGACAAGATCAAATTACTTTGCTGTATAGGACATGATAGATACATGCTGAAAACCTTCAGCATCAAGAGCAGTTCGAATAGCTCCCACACGACCATCCATCATGTCACTGGGACTGACAACATCTGCTCCAGCTCGGGCCTGATGATAGAAGTAAACACGCCAAACAGTAGGTTACTGATATATTTACATTTCATATGGTTACAATTTTGAAATTACTTATGACTTAATCTTCCATGATTACCTGGGCAACAGCTTGCTTACATAATTGATGTACTGTCTCATCATTCAGTATAACTCCTACAGCATCAGGAATAAGTATTGCAATTAATAACACAATGTATGTATGAATGGAAAATAACCTCTTCTAGAAAGAGCATTTCTCATGGCATATTTGCCTTACCATCTTCTCTAACAATACCGTCATGCCCATCAGAGGAGTACGGATCTAAAGCAACATCGGTGTAGATAACCTTATGACCACAACAATATTAACAAAATGAATTTCTTCCATGCATATATAATGCATAAAGCCAATTTGACTTATAAGGCTAAACAAAGTACATAGACTTACAAGATCAGGGTATTTGTCCTTGAGCAACCTTATTGCTCGAGGCACTAAACCATTATCGTTGTAGGCTTCATCACCTGTTGAATTCTAACAGGCAAAACCAATCCAATTATATTACACCACTCTACAAAGTAGTTACTCTACAGAATAGTCGAGCAAAAACACAAGAGTAAAACCTTCAAAGCATCTGGAACTTTGGGGAAGAGCACAATGCTATTGACACCAACATCTCGAGCCTTTGAAACCTGCTCCACACGAGGCTTACTCAGAAACGGTGATTCCAAAAACCAATGAAATTATCATCTTTAGAAAATGCCCGATACTAACATTCACATTAAGCCATCCACTTAGCAAGAAGCTTAAACAGAACAACAAGATTAGTGCTACCGAGATAGAGCTAAGCTACTTCACCTCTTCCACAAGCCCATGTCTCCAACCAAGCCTATAACATCCGGGCATAGCTCCAATAGGCGTGTCTTCTTGACCTGCAAAAAATTGCACGCCATGTAAAATTTGCAGAGGTCTAAAAGCATGAACGCATAGTAAAATCACCTGCAAGCACCAACCTTCATGAATAAAAAGTGGGTACACAAAATTCGCAGGTGACAAGCTTGTTTCCTGAAACGCCGACCTCAGAGCAGGCGACCTTCGGTTACGACGAGGTCTGCGATTGATCGGCTGATATTCAAAACCAAATCCATCAAAACCCACAACCGAAATTTCACATTTTTTTTCAAATATGAAAATATAGAAAAAGGTCTTAAGCTACAAAACGAAACCCATCAAAAACCCAAACCCAAATTCCGAATTGTGAACACGAAAATAGAGAAAAGGTTTGAACTTTTATTAAGCTACTCACCAGCAAAGGCACCACTGGGGTTCCGGCTGGGGCGGCGGGTTTAGGCGGCGCCGGCGGCGCATGCGGCGCGTTTCCGGCGACGACGGCGGCCTCGCACTCGGCGTCACTCAGTCGGGTCTTCCCAATGGGCCCATCGCCGTCGCTGGCTCTTACGGTGAAGAGGCGCTGCGGGCGGGTCTTGATCTGGATCCTACCCGAATTCAGCTTCAGAGGTTTTGCGGGTCTGAGACCGACGTAATCCAGACCCTGGATGGGTCCCACGTTAACAATTGTTGACGCCATATGAGCTGGAGAGTGTCTTGTCTGCTTGGTTTGGTTGCTAAGAAGAAAGCACCAGTCGTAAAATGCTGTACAAATTTTTGTTGATTATTCAGACATGAAATTTTTGAAAATTGAAAATTGAAAATCTTACCTTGGAAGGGAAGAAGTTGGTGAAGCCAATCAGAAGAGGGACGTAGGAGAGAAATGGCTGATGACGCTGACAGAGGATCCCCACATCAATCCATTATCTTCAATCCTAAAATTGGAAAGGTCGTTGGACCAGTTTAGGTGCGTAGAGTAGCTGGGTGTAGTGATGAAATCTCTGAGTGCAGTGATGAAATTTTAGAAAGTTATGAGGTCCATATGTTGTTGGGCCTATTGGAACTATACCCGAAATGATTGGGTGGCACATAATGGACCCAGCTTCAATTGGTTCAAGGGTGTTCATCACTATGGAACTTTAGGTGTACCGTGTAAATAGTAGCCGGGTGCAGTGACTAACTGCGCCTATTGGAATTACATGGAGACTATAATGAGGGATTGTAGTGAGGGGTCGTTAATAGATGTCTGATCAAGTGCTGAGTTATTATTGAATTGTTGGATTGAACCTCCTCATTTTAACCTCTGAACATAGCCCCTCACTATAAAAGCTCCCATTGGAACTATGAGTACCCCAAATGAATGGGTGGCACATAATAGACCCAACTTCTATTGGTTACGTTGTTCATCACGAATCTCTCACGTCAGTGAACATGTAAAGAGAGAGATAGAGACAATGTTTTATACAACAAGTAGCCCGGGAGTTCCTTCCAGACAAAGATTGCAAGTGCAACGTCACCCAACTAATTAATCATATGAAATTTGCATGTGACACCTTAATGTTATGTCGATGTGACTTTGACGGTGGCTAATGAAAGATTGAACTAGAAAAATGAGAAGAACCTATACAAATAACTCGAGAAATTAAGAATGTCCTGTTCAAATACCAACTAGCTATTTGTTTAATGATATTACTCGCTACTTGAGATTCTCATCTTCTTTAGTTTAGAGTGCACAAAACAAGGTGGTTTGTGAATTATATTTTAGACAGAAACATTATTTTCGTTGTGGTCCAAAACAAGAAAAACAACATGCAAATGTGTTTTGAAGTGTATGTATTCTTCTCAGCCAGCTTTTGCTATTTTGCTATTTTGCTATAGCTAGCTACCGACGGCGATGGAGCGTATGGTAACTAAAGAGGAATATTGCACATGAGATTTTCATTGAGCTGGAGGAGGTGGGGGGACCACATACCATGGGAAGAAATAACGTAGAAATGAGCATTGAAGAAGTTTTTGTCAAACTTTTGCCAAGCGTGAAATCTTTTGTAGGATCATGCGTAACTTGGTAAAGCATATACTTTGTCTACACACAAAAAGAAATCTGATTTGAAATAAAGCCAGTCGCCCGCAATAGCTGTGTTTTTTTTACCATCTAGAAGCGCATTTGATTATCAATGGCTCGACTCGAGCGTGGAAATTGACAATTTAACAACTTAACACGTTAATTAATTAGCGAAGACGACGAATTTTTATTTGTTATTATTTTCTGGGTTTGACTGAGAACCAAGACAAGAGTGGACCCAAGTTAAAGTTGTAAAATAATAATTTGCAATATCAATAGAAAAGTAAAAAATTTTGTGGACCCTGAAGCAAGATGTAGTGAAATCTCTTACATGATTTGAGTATGACCTGATTAAGAAAAGCTTGGAAAGATGGTCAAGAAAGATATTCCAGATTTCTAATGAGAACAGATCCCACATCGCTGCCTCTTAGTCAAAGCAGCTGGAAACACATGTACAGTGGAGTGCTTTATAAACAGCAAGTCCACAATCAATCTGGATGACTAATTTTCCAAGGTGTAACAGAAAAAAGATGGCCAACAAACACGCTTTTCTTTTCTTTTTCTTTTTCTTTTTTTTAAAATATATTTATTGCATTAAAAGATTGTGGGATTTAGGATGGTTAATTTCCAAGATATGTAGGGCTGGATGGAATATTGTTTTTTTTTGGATTTGTGGAAATTTCAAATGCACAAGTTATTGGGTATTTGATCATGGATTCAAATTTTCAAAAGCGAAAACAAAAGGACCTCTGCAATTAGATTTCCTAGATTTTGGATAGATCGTGGTAGTACATTTGGATAGATCGTGGACCTCTGCAAATTGATTGACTACTAGTAATTTCCATGCACTTGGGTTTCTTCTACCATGGGTTAGAGCATTCATTCTAAAACCAATTCGTAATAAATATGCAGATTCAAGAAATCATATTTCGGTTTAGAATTTTCGATGTGAGATTGTGTTTTGAATAGACAAATGAAAGACATAGTACTAGAGGATGAGATTTTCATCGAAAAATTCTTTCGTCCTTGTGTCCTCATACCGCATGAAGTGTCTGACAAAGTAAAAATCTCAGTATTTTGGTGTCATACTAATCCTAGATTCCTACCCCTACGAGTGTGATAGCCACACCCAACATAACATGTTCACTAGTTTGGTGAATATGCAATGGATGTAGCTACATACATGAATGAGAGTACGTACTGGGTAAAGACCAGAGACCAGGTCAAGTGGCTGTCTTAATTTGTTCACAAGGGAGGGCTAGCTGACTAAGCTAGTAAATATCAAGATATAAAGATAAGATTTTGTAGAGAATTTCTGGATATTTTTTGGGAGTGAATTAGGTCAATTGATTCAGTGCTTTTCACTGTGGGAAACGTATGATAAGGGTAACAGATAGAGAGACCAGCCAGCACTAGGACTTGGCAGACAAGAATGAGGGACCTACAGTCGAGTGTGAAAAAGTTTGAACAATCTCAGAGAGCATTTAACAGAGAAAAAATGAAAAAGAAAAGAAAAACTTTCTGCTTTGGACACCCTCGATGGAAACAGATTCGAAATTTGGAAGACAAGGGAAATTTGGACCCCACAAAAGATTATATTTGCAGGCCCACATAAGATCTTTCAAAATTTTCTCTGTGGACCCCTACCATCAAACTTTCTTTAATTTCATGTCTTGGCTCTTGGCCCCTCTCTCTCTCTCTCTCTCTCTCTCTCTCTCTCTCTGCCCTCTGGTTTATTGCTCAAGAAGATTCATAATTCTACTCGATGCCTCTATTTGAGCCTCAAGGAGCTAAGCAATGCTTGTGTTTACATTGTCATACCTACCAATTCAAATTGCTAATTGCATATTTGGTATTCTATTTGAATTCAATTTTTAAAAATTTAAAAATATAATTTGAGTTATAAAAAAAACTCGCATGTTGAATATTAATTTTACACATCTTTTTTTCTATATTGTCTTTAAATTTGAGTCTCGAGTGTGTTAAAAAAAATGTAATTTGTTAGATAAAACTGAAGAGAAAATGTAAATAATCAAATAGCTAAATAATTACCCTAATTTCTAATTTAACCGGTTTTTTGCATGAATAATCCTTGAAAGGGAACCTAAAAACTAAATGATTCTGATTATTGAATTACATGCGAGAAATAGAATATCCTTATTTTACTTCAAAAAGCCTCGCCTCGCCTCGCCATGCTACTATTTGACAAGATAACATGAGTTATTTTATATAGATTAGGCATTATGTATGCCGGGTTGTGACACATACATGCCATGAATCACACAACCTACATTCCTAACCAAAGTCCTAGGCATGCAAGTAGCATGGATGATGAGTCTCTTGTTCGTTTGAAAAAATAATAATAAAAATAGAACAACACTTCCCACGCATTTAATTAATAAGTAGAAAAAGAAAAACCTTCAACCCAAATTTAGCAACAAAGCTAACCACTTCTGTCTTAGTCCGTTTTACACCCAAAATCAACTCCTTTTCATCATCATCATGACCAAATGGGTAAAAAGATCTCCGGATTTTCCTTTGCAATCAAACAAAATCCAAAGAAAGAAAAAAAAAGGGGAGAGAGAGAGAGAGAGAGATATGAGTGGTTGTACCAACGCGGTGGAGAGAATCTAGTGAGAGATCACAACAAGAGTCATGAGAAAACAACACATGACACAATAAAAACATCTCTCTCTCTCTCTCTCTCTCTCTCTCTCTCTCTTGCAAACCAGTTTTACTTTTCTCTTCTCTTCTCATATATACACCCACCTAATTACTCAGTACACCTTACACCTAAAGAATAATCACAGGCCACCTCTCATTCATTTCCCCTCAGGCACGCCTCTCTCCCTCTCTCCCTCTCTCCCTCTCTCTCTCTCTCTCTCAAGAGAATATAAAAGGTGTACATTTGCATACAAAGAATTAATATACAGGAGCACCCAAAGAATATTGTGTGTTAACATCAGCCATTGAAATTCAAAAGGGTCAATTTTCATGTCATCAGTGAGCCTGAAAATGGAGTTGATGAAGCCAGATGTTGCAGACTCCGAACCCCAACAACAACAACAACAACAACAACAACAACAAGAGCAACAAGAAGAAGAACAACATTTCCATGTCTTGGCTGTGGATGATAGTGTTTTGGACAGGAAGCTCTTGGAGAGGCTCCTTAGAGGTTCTTCATATCAAGGTATATATATATATATATCCTCCCATATGAAGATCCATAGAGATAATCTAATTTTAAATTTTAAAAAAAAACTTGGATTTATTATCCAACATTGCATGTGATTGTTTCCCTCCCCTTGATTCCTTTTTAGGGAAAAAAAAACAAATGCCCTTTGTGTGTTTTGTTAATTAGTATTTATTTATTTATTTCTAAATAAAAAGCTGGCTTTCTGTTCAAGTTTTATACTTATAATTATCTGTTTGTATTTTTATTTTTGTGGTAGCAGTGACTTGTGTGGAGTCTGGGGATGAAGCTCTTAAATATCTGGGTTTGGTTGATGACCTAAACCAAAATTCTACAGCTTCCTCTTCATCTACTTCCCCCCACTCATCACAAGTACTAGAGGTGAGAGATTATAATGATTACATAACAAGAGTTTTTATATAAAAATTAATTAAAATATGTGCATGCAGCAGGCTAGCATTGTCCACAATATTTTCCATATTAAATTAATTAATCAAGTACCTTCCTTGATAATGAATTATTTTCGAAATTGCAATGATTTTTATGGATAATGTTCATCTTACATTTGATTTGCTTAGATTTGATGAAACAACAAATGACATGTGAATTACTTCATGGTTTCTCTGTCATTCTTTCTCTCTCTCTCTCTCTCTCTCTCTCTCTCTCTCTCTCTCTCCTTTGAACCTGGATAACATACTAAATTCTGAATATTCAATCAAATGCAGGGATCAAAAGTCATCAATTTGATCATGACAGACTACTGTATGCCCGGGATGAGCGGCTATGATTTGCTGAAACGGGTCAAGGTTAGCCACCACATATAACCCCACTTCATAATTAATCGCCACACATTCTTCCACTGTTTTGAATTTTTAGTGAGTCTAGAACCCGACTCTAGCATTATACCATTTGACCAAAATATCAACGTGATTCTTACGTAGACCCGTCACTCACGAGATTATTATAATTTAATTGAAATAGTTCATTCCAAATCCACCTACGAAGTGTAATGGCCACATATCGTAGTCACGAGACACTTTTCTTACTCCTGCTTTATATTCTCGCAGGGATCTTCTTGGAAAAACGTACCAGTCGTGGTCATGTCATCAGAGAATGTTCCTTCGAGAATCAGCATGTAAGTAGGAGAATTAATTAATTTACGTACTTGTAATTTCTTTTGCAAACCCCGCAACTTCATCTTCAAAAATGTGAGTGCAGGTGCTTGGAAGGAGGGGCTGAGGAGTTTCTTTTGAAGCCACTTCAGCTATCCGATTTGAAGAAGCTTCAACCTTACCTCCTCAAATCCCTCGAACATCATTCTTGTAACGACAACGACAACAACAACAATGTCGTAGTAAATGAGGTCGGTGGCGTTGACCCCGTTGACCAAATCAAAAGCACTAGTTGTGAGAATACTGTTAAGGGCAACAACAACAGCAATGTTATTATTAGCAAGAGGAAGGCAGTAGTGGCAGCTCAAACAATATCAGAGAGAATGCCCAAGATGGAGGGGTTAGCTCTGGTAGTATAAGATTAGTATACAAATATTTTACTGGGGTGATTAATTATTACATATTACCATAATCACATCCTTAATTATATTCATATATGTATTTAAGTATGTACCTGTTTGGTGCTATTGGTTTGGTGGTGTCTTTTACTTGAATAGTATTATCCATTGATCCAATTTTAAGCCAAGGATTAACAGTCTCTATTTTAGATCCAATTGATGTATGCCTTACAATAATCTTCCACGAATAAACAAGAAAAACTAAAACAAAGAAAAGAATCAATTATACAAAGGGTAATATTGAACATCCTCCTTGTCCGAAGGGTTATCACAAAAGATATTTACGAGAATGAGCACACAAGTGCAAGCAGCCACAAGAGCTACCAAAAGAATCCAATTCTCTATCACCTCTCTCTGCCAAGAAAATCCACGTGATTGAACCTTTGTCACAACGGTGTCGTCGTACTGTGGATACAATAGGGTTTGGAAAGCTGGATCGAAGAAGTCCTCAACCCCATGAACAATGAGCCGTCCGTTGTTGTAGACATCCCATTCAGTGATTTTAACTCGATTAATAGACGCGTATGATCCACCAGTGCGGGTTGGTAAAGAAGTAACAACAAGAGGATGACCGGACAGAAGAGTGCGAACGTTGGAACCATGACCAACAAATGCCTCTATTGTATCTCTATCAAACTTGAATGGCACAACGTGGTACTTAAGGAGTGTCAATGGAGGCTGTGGATACTTAGAGTTGAAGAATGCTTGGTCCCGAGGGCAAAAGAGGGTAAAAGTGGTGTTGGTGTGGTTTAGGTATTGTACAGAGGGCATGATCACGGACTCAAGAATCATGTCTAGGGTTAGTGACATGGCATGATAGCCCTTGTCAGAGAGTACGGCTGATGGTTTGGGTTGGTGTGTTTGCTCGACAGCCTGACTGGTACTAATAACAAAGAGACTTGAAGAGAGAACAAGAAGAAGAAAACAGATCGAAAACTTGATGGAAGCCATAGGATACGAGAGAGCAAATGCAAAGCTATGTGTAATTGCAAGGGATTTTGGTGTGAATCGAAAGGCTGAGGCTAAGCGCATATAAATACTGATAGCCAGTTTCCAAATCCTACCATGTTTCTAATCGGTTTCCAAATCCTACCGTGTTTCTAATCAGTTTCCAAATCCCTTTAGGATTCCTTATTTCTTTTTTTCCGATAAATATATTTACCAAAATGTTAGACATTATTGTAAACCGAATGGGCCAAATGGGTTTTTTTTCCCTTGTTTTGGGCCGAATTACTAGCAGTCAAACCGCATAAAACATAATTAAGGGCATCTGCCTCTCTCAAAATGTAGAAGATTGGAGATAATTAAACTTAAATCATAATTGCAAAGAGATAATTAACTTCAGGACTTTGTAAATTAAACTGCTTCTTCAAGGGTCTCTACATTACCAAAACTGCACACTGTAACCCTAAGCTATCCCTGAAACTAGTGTAGCTGACGAAAACACCTCCCACTTTATTCAAATTTAAAAAGATTAAAAAACATTACTGATAGATAGGGATGAGGAGGGATATATATGGGGGGAGGTACCGTCGGACATTGCTTTTATGCTCTCCTCTATCATTTCTCAAAGTCAGAGTTTTATCTCAGCCGCCATAACATCCAACTAGCTGCCTCGATGTCTGTGTTCTCCATTGTAGGGCCTACCCCTCCTGCTCAAAGTAAGAACAATCGCTATATTTAAACTCTTAAACAAAACCATCATATGAAATAAAACTATGCTTCAGAAAATTTGTTGCACTGTTTACCTTTTTAGAGCTCATCTTTGCCGGAATCTTGTTTCTCCGACCCTTGTTTCTCAGTTTTGTCCCGGTTCTTTTCGATGAAGGCAGTGAAGCTTTCCTTGGTCCTCTCATCCTCATCAAAAGGCAAGATCTTTCCACTTGCTGTCTTGAAGTACAAAGTCGGGTAGTATTTGACATCGAAATCACTTGGCACATCATTTGTAGTGGCATCCTGGAAAAAGAAAGCAAGAAATGAATTAACCATCAAGAAATATCTTCTTTCAAATGTTTATGTAGATGTAAGAAAATATATTCGCAGAGACGAAAAGAAACAATAACAGGAGATAATTAGGAAAACATTTTCAATAGAATCTCATTTGGGCAATTTGAGGGAAGAACAGTACTCATAATCATATATGAAAGAATTTGGTAAAACCCATCTTTTGTTCTCTATGTTCATAATGATGATTATAAGAAATGCCACTTTGCAGGGTAAAGAATCTTACAAATTTTGCAATAATAACATCAGAATCTTTTTCATATGAGACAGCAAGTTCATCCAAAATTGGAGCAAGCTTCTTGCAATGTCCACACCAAGGAGCATAAAACTCGATCAACACTGCAGAGTAAACAAGTTCATTTTATACGTATTTCTAGCATTCCCATAGAGCAACCATGTGAAGACAACAGTGGCAGATATTAAATAGACACTAATTAAAATATGTATCAAGTTTCAGTTTCTTCTGGAATAAGTCAAAGACATTAACAAACCACAACCTTATTCTCTTTTATCGGATAGGAAAATCTATGAAAAACGAAAAATAAATAAACAATAAAAGAGGGAGATAACATGTTCAACCATTTATGCAGCCAGGAAGAATGCAAGGTGTAATAAACTCCCAAGAAACTTTTGGCTATTTTATTAGACCATAAATTACCACACAATAAAACTTTCAAGCCACTGAGCATAATTAAATGTTGTTAAAATCGGAAAACTCCATCATTTTTTATGTGAATCCCCAAAATTTAGTTCATAGAATCCAGGTAAGGTATTTAGAGCAAGTGTTGTTCTCCTGAAGGTAATTGTCTCTCAGAGGTAGTAATGTAGTCAATCAAGCAAATCATATAATAAACAGATAACCCAGAGAAATACTAACAAGAAACAAGACCCAAAAAACAAAAAAAACAAAAACAAAAAAGAGCACACTACACAACATTCAGTACCACAGTGTGGGTTTACGCACCATTTTTCCCAGACTTGAGAACAACGTCCTGGATGCTGTCAGCGACTACCACTTTTACAGGCTCATTGTTAGGCTCAGGAATAGGTTCAGACTTCTTGTATGGTGATACTTTCCCTTCCTGCAGTTATGCGATTCAGTAAATAGGTATCAACGAATATAAGCTTTAATGAACCTTTACTCGAATCAGCATATAAAAAATTAGTGATTATCATAATATCACTTGCAGGCCAAGTGCATTACAAGAAAAAAGCAGAATCCTCACCTTGTATTCCTGCACCCAAGCTATGATATGATCTGGCTCCACATTTGGTTTCAGAAACTTCTGTCCGTCATTTGTCTGAATGATGATGAGAGGCACTTGGTCTTCTTTAAGTCCAAAATACTGTTTATAAAAACCAATAGATTAAAATGCCATTTAATCTAGATCTCAAAAATACTCTGAAAACATGAATAGAATTGCAAAGTGTACATAATCTCAATACAATATCACAAACAAAACGCTTACTAAGGGAGATAATCCTAACCTGGAATGCACCTTGACTAGCCTCAAGATCTCCAATTAGAAAGCTTATGCCTTCTTTATTATATTTCTCAGCAACTTCACGATATTTTGATTTGAAAGCATCAACACCCTCAATACTGAAGTTCAGAAACAACAAGGCCTGCCAAGTTCAAAATTGGTGTTAGAAGACTGTCCATCCAATATATTAGAAATGGGAGGAAGAGAAAAAAAAAAAAAGATTTTCTATTTAAACCCCACACTTCTCTTAGTTCACCCTATGTTCTAAGTTCACCCCATCTTTTAATTTAAAATTTCACAATTTCTAAGAAAACCCCACTATCTTCCCAAACTACCCTTAAATACACCCCAAACTGAAAAAATGAGAAATAAAATAGATTTTCTATTTAAACCCCACAATTTTCTTTGTTCCTAGCAGAAAAAAACACAAACATATGGAACCCCAAACTTAGGTATTGTTGAGAGAGAGAGAGAGTAAGTTTGTAAACAGGAAGTTGGGGTGTGTGGGTGTGTGTATAGATATACTAGGGTTAATTATTAAGTTGGATGACCTTTTTTGTCTTTTTATACAATAATAAAACTTAAAGCTTAATGATTTAAGTATTGGGGTGAACAAAGAGAAGTGCGGGGTTTAAATAGAAAATCTCAGAAAAAAAACACTACAAAACTGTCCAAAAAACATCAGAGATATAAAAAATAAAAAATTTAAAAAAACACCACTGTCAAGTGTGGGATCCTTATAGTGCACAACTAAGAGATTCATAACATAAACAATTACGAGCAGATTCAAAGATGAAACAGTAAATTGAAACCAGACGCAAATAATGTCACAAGACAACGTCAAATTTAGGCTTCAAGATTTTGTTTTTCCCTAACAGAAATCTTTAAACATCAAAGACAATGTTAGACTCTCTGTAAAAATAAGAATTAAACTCGGGGGACCTTGAAAGGAACATCTTAATAAGTTACAGAAAAACATAAATAAATCTGCATCATCATATTAAGAAAATAAATCCAGCTCAGGATATACCTTCTCATTTGGATTATTAAAAAACTTGATAACAAAATGGTGATTGCTTGGGTCATTGTTGAATTCGGTAATAACGGGCAAACTAGATTCTTCAACGAACTTCTCTAGAGCGTCCACATGAAAATCCTGCAAGCATGATTACCCAATTATTACATATACTGCCCATAATACCTCAAAAGCTGCAAAACAAACTGAAATCTAAAAATCACTCAGAGCCAATAATACCTCAAAATCAACAAAAAGCTCATCAAATGGCTTGAACAGTCTAACTACAGGCCCAGACACTGATGATTCACCACGTGGAAGGAGCTTGGCATCCAGAGTGTGACCAAATTCATAATCAGACCGCAATTTCTCAGCTAGAGCTGTGAAGTTATTAAACTCCTCTCCAGAGAACTTCTTGAACACCCCAACCTGCAAAGATGTGAAATATCGGTAACTATATCAGCCTGAAAACACTCAAAAGATTAAATAAAATAAGGAAAAAAACAACAAACAGATATTTAATACTTACAACAACAATCTTCTTGTCGCCAACAAGATTAGTTGCATCTTCAACAGTCTTTAATTCAGCAGAAGCTGGACCACTTTGTTTCTTCAAATAATCAACAATACCATCGGCTTCACGAGGCCCCTTGTATTCTTGGATAATCTTTCCACCATTTCTCAGAATCTTGATTGTGGGGAAACCCTTAACCTCATATTCAGAGGCAAGTCCTTTGTTTGCTTCTTCATTGGCATCAACTTTTGCTAGAACGACTGGTGGGTCATTGCTACTCAAAATGGATGCAGCTTTTTCATACTACACCAACATAATTGTTTTTTAAATGTCAGATTAATCAGAATATACGTAGTTTCTTAATTAAAATGCAAAATTGGTGAGAAATTAATATTTAATAGCTGAATTTCGTACCTCCGGAGCAAGCTTCTTGCAGTGGCCACACCTATAAGAAAACATTGTCAAAATTAGGACAACCTATCCACAAAGTATAGAAACAAAGAAACCCAAAAGCAAATCACGATCTCCTATCTTCAGCACAGATGAGAACTTTCCACATGCATGTTACTCTGATCATATTAGTTCAGTAAAAAATTTACGAAAAATAAGAAACAAAACGCTAATCGTGCATTTAGCAATTATTTTATAACCGACAAGTGATATTAGGGCATTTTCAACCACTGCATGCAGATGCAGCAAGCTCTGAAAATTACCAGCTGGAACTTGAATTCAGAAACATGACTGTAAATTCCAACCTCAGTATCAAATCAAAAATTCTACCTCAAAAATAAATTTTGAAAAAAAAAAGACCAGAAAATGAATTAAGCCAATTTCAGATCCACTCACAAAAGGCCAAACACAACTAAGCAAAACCAGAGCAACGAAGATCGGCAAAAGTAAACAGAATCAACGGCGATAAGAGAGCGAGAGATGCGAATTACATACCAAGGGGCGTAGAACTCGACGACGACGAAGTCGTGCTTGCTCACAGTGTCGGAGAAGTTGGAGCTGTCCAAAGTGAGCACGAACTCCTTCGATTCAGCCTCTTCGGCGCGGATCGTGGTGAGGCACAGAGCGAGGAACAAGCAGAAGCAGAGCGAAACCCTAGACGACGCCATTTCCGTTTGCTCTGTGAATGCTGTTTTGGTCTATGGAGGTCTCTGAGAGTCACTCTATGGCTGGAGAGAGGGGATTTTTATGGGCTAGGAGGAGAGAGATAGCGTGAGATCGGGTTAGAGAGAGAACGAGACAAACATGGTAGTCACACGTGACAGTCTCTCGGGCTAATTTCCATTTCCGTCCTCGCGCGAGTATGTATTTTGTTCGTATTCGCTCCACATGTCGGTCAATGTACACGTGGGTGTGGTTTATTGGTTGGGCATTGTCACAGGGCTGCTAATTTGGAATGTGGCGCGCAAATTTGGCAAGTAAACTCCGCCTTTAATCTTAGTTTGGTATGGTCATAAATGGGTTTAGACCGGATTAGGTTGTCCAATCAAAATACGACACGTCATAGAGTGAGAGATTAGTTTGACGTCTTGACTATTCATTCTGTGGGCTATTTCGCATAGGATTCGAAAATGGTTTTTTTTATTATTAACAAACAAGAGGGATAATACATTATTTCCTCTTTAAATCCCAGAAAGAAAAAAGAAAAAAACGGCTTCAAAATTGTAATCGGTATTAAAATAGGAAATAAAATAAAACGGGTAATCTTCATGTGGCATTAAATTGAGAAATTCAAGAGTAACTTATAAAGAAAAAAAATCTGAAAATTTATGAAAATAATGTATTGCTCAATATCAAAAAAGAAAACAAAAATCAAACCAAGGTGGTTGGTGTGAGTGGTTCGGCACTCTCATTCCTTAAGAGAGGTCAGGGATTCGATCCCTGCTCTCGTATGGAGTCACCACTTTTGCTAACATTTTACCTCTTACGGGTCGATCCGGTATGAGAGGGGATTAGTCTGGATTGTGGTTAAGGCTTAAAGGTGCCACCCATAGTTGGGGCCCCTCCAGGACCACCTCGTGGTTCAGACCAAAACAAAAAAACAAAAATCTCACTTTAAGTTAAAATTTATTTTTTGGAATATTTAGAAGAAAACGTAATGGATGTTGCACTTTTCATTTTCAATAGGTTGGGCCCATGGCCCGTGACCAGTACCACAAGCATTCCTTCCTGCACGCTGCTGGACTTCTCTATTTTTTTTTTTACTCGGAAAAGTCTCTTTAATTTGGCTCTGGCAATTAACAGAGAAGAAAATTGGATGGTGGTGACTGGTTTGCAGCATTCATTCAATTCAATTACAAATTACAAGTAATGGTCAGAGATTTTAGGTTAACAGAAAGTCCAAGTCCACATCACAATCCACAGTTCTAAGTTTAACACTCAGAGCTGAAAGCTCCATGCATGCTCAGATCAGATCCCCAAAGTTAGGTTCACAACTACAAAAGGCATTATCCATTATGACTGTTGATGCATTGCAGTAGTCGTATCCGACCATTGATTCATGTGAAGCCCACAACGCATCAAGGGCGTAGCATTCTTCTAAGACATCAACCAACCAAGAATGAAACAGAAACCAGTTTAATAATGGAATAGCTCATTCAAAATTTTTAGTTTGTTTACTACAAAACTAGACCAAGCTGACATCCCCCTCATCCACACATTCCAATAACAGACAAATACAACCACCTGAAAACCAATAAATGAATTCCTGTACAAATTTGCCAATCTGTTAGAGGGGTTGTGCAGACCTAGATATTCCAGGCAACCAAGGGATCAGCTCTACAAAGCAATTCTAATATCCCATGTTTCCTTTTTTCTCTGTCATGCCTAAAAATTCACTTATAAAGTTCCCTTTTCTTCTTCTGCTAATCTACCATTTCTAAATGTATGCAAATCTCAAACAACGACTGTACATATACAGAATGGCTAGCTACTTCACAGATCACATGTCCGACTTGTATGCATAAGATTATACATTTACTATGAGCCTCCGGCATCTTCAAGTCTGACTTGCTCATGAACTTTCAAAGCCTCTGAAGTGAAATTATTCAAGGTTTCAAAAATTGGGACCAATCCTGCTTGCAAACTGTTGGAAGCTGCGTGATTAACCAATTTGATTGCCTCCTTATGCCTTGCTTTTTCCTCAGATAATCTCTTCCTCATCAAATCCAAATCCACCTTTAGATCATCCAGTGGTGAAACTCCACTCTCAGAAGGAGCCTTTGACAGAGCAGTTTTGTCTGTTGATGCATCATGGTCATGCTCTCTCTTTGCCCTCTCCATACGCAATTTTCTAAGTTGGCTCTCCAAATTCTTGGAGACATACTCAGCTTTGATCCTTTGACGTTGCTCCTCATCCTGCCTTTCCCATAACTGGTGCAAGGTTGAAGCAAAATCATGCATCGCATCTGCCACTCCCTTTTCGGAAATTCTTTCCATTGCTTGGCACCAATCATTGCAGACTACAAAAATGGGTGGAGCTCCCATCCTGCTTGGGGAGAAAGGGGCAACTCCATCAGGAGTTACTTCAGGTTCCTGATTAATGCACTTTAAAAGCCACCCATTTAAGGACTCCACATATGATTTTTGGGTGTTAACCCAATTGTTAAAGGAGGTACACCATTTCAGAAGCTCCATTTCAAGTTCAAGAGTAGCTTTCAAACCGGAATCTCTTCGAAGGCCGGCATTTACTTTAAGAGAACGAATTTTGCTCTCCATAATAGATTGGAACTGTTTCTGGTGGCATTTAAGCATGGATTTCCACATTCTTGTCAATCTGCAGATAAAAAGACATTCCTAATATCAAGAAAAGAACCCTGGGAAATTAAGAAATCCTTTTAGAACTTTCAACATATAAATTCAATGGGTCTTTCATCAGCTCCCCCTGACAAACCCCCCCTTTTTAGAAAAATTTATCACACAAAAAGCAATGGAGAACAAGACCAGCGTAAAGTCCCAGCAAGTTTTAAGTGTACCATCATCCAATACTAATTATGAACCACTGCAAATATTACTGGGAACCAAAGTAATGAGCATTTAGTAAAAGAAGTTGAAAGCATTTTGTTACCCATGAATCAATTCCGTGACTTGGGGAAGCAATTCTTCATCCCTCAATTTATGTATCCTGCTCGATATGGTATCAACAGCTCTGATACAAACATTAATTTTTGTTAGCAACTTTCGTACAGAAGCCTGGGTGGCATCAATCTTAGCAGACTCAGCTCCATGATCATCTAGACTTTTCAATCTCTTGCACTTCTTTTCATAGTCAACCCGTAGCTTTTCTTCGTCCTGAAATTAGTACAACACCAATACATAAACAAAGGTCAATAGAAGCAAGCACCAAGGCACTTGAAGAATTAACAATTTGAATGGATGCCAATAGAAAAAAAAAAAAGAGAGTCAGAATGCCCAAATTATATAAAGGAAATGTCAAGACAAACGAATATAGACTCGGTAAGAATTCAAATAAAGTGTAGATATAAAGGAATTTAAAGATTTCTAACAACACTATAAAATTCGAAGTTCAGGTTCTCAATGGGTGAAAATGCATTCTAGTTTTTAAATCAGAGAATATCAACTAGTCCGTTACCACCTGCTACAATGAAACTACTTGATGACAATCTGTGACTGTCAAGGATTTAAGTATCATCATAGTAGAAAAAATAAGTTGCATGCCATCCATGATTTTTTTACACTTTTTACCTTAACTTCCTTGTATAACTTTTTCTCCCATGCATAAAGTTTCTCCAAAGTTGATGAGAGGTTTCCAGACTTCTTGTTGAAATCTTTGCCAGGTTCTCCCTGGTATGCTTTTGCCATTTTCATTGTCTTAGAAGTTAGTCTTACTGATTGCCCAGATGGAGGTTGTGACGACAACATGGAAGGTGCTACAAGGTACAGGATCCTGGAAAAGATCACTGCATAGAGATGCATAAGTTTTAATGAAACAGTAAGAACAATGCTTCTTTCAAGATCACAATAAAGAATCACTAGACAATAATAAGATTTGATTATTGATCCCACAAGTATTGTCCAGCTGAAACAATGATATTAATATTTTATATTTCAAACTAATATTCAGATTAAATTGGACTTGGTTTAACTTTTTGGTTTAGGATTTAGTGTTCAATGAGAAGCTGAAACTGCAAAAAAATAGAGAAATCTAATAATCTGAGGGATGATATTTTACAGACTTTCTAGTTTTCGTCCCTCTCTATCTATAATCAACACATTTAATAATAAAATAAATAAATAACAACCATCACACTATAAGCTCCGAGGACGCATAAAGACATCTGAAGCAGAGTAGTTACAAATTCAAGCATGGGAGAAATTATGCCCTGGTTACAATGAATCTGGCGCAGTGCAATGCAGGTACAGTACATAACTTACACTCTCAACAACAGAAACAAAAATGTCATGGCGTAAATGATGTTGGAAGCAATCACTAAACAAGAAAATGCATGACAAAACACCAGGAAACTAAAGCTTAGACTCCTACCTTTAAGTGCCGCGCCTCTAGGCTGATAAGGTAACTTGCCCACCTCCAGCAACATGGCAACCTCTTTCCCATAGCTAGAGGCGGTCTCGAACTCAACCCTGATCTCCTTCACAACCTCTTGAAGATCCCTTGTACCGTGGACTGACAATGTGGTTAAGCTACTCCCTTTAGAAGATCCAACACCCAATGTCGATGGTGCTTCAAACTCAAAACTCACTCTTTTTTTCTTGGCACCCTCCTCTTCAGAGTTTTTCGATCCAATTGTATCTGGACTGCTCTTTATCTCCTTACCTAGGACAGAGTGTGAACTCTCACTGCTATGCAATGGCACTGTCCCTGAACTCCCCTCACTGCTATGCAATGGCACTGTCCCTGAACTCCCCTCACTGCTTGGCTGCTGCAATTGCACACCCCTTGAAGTCCCTTCACCCGAATTCCAATTCCTACTCAAATAACCATCCTCATTTGCCTTCCTCTTCTCCTTGTGAACCTCTTTCATCACTTCTTGCTCTGTCTCATCTTCCAACTCCGGAATTCCCTCTCTCTCCCTCACCTCCTTCGAGTCCGGACTACTTGTGGTGGACCCGTACCCGTATCTAGCCCTCGGATTGTAACCCAGATAACCACTATTATCAAAAGTATCAAACACATTCAGGAAATCCCAAGTGGAGGTCTTCGGCGGTGAAGGCGGTGCCGGAGGAGGATCCGACGGCGGCGGGCTCGGAGGCCGCCGATTGTACGGATACTCACTTGTCATGGATGACCCCATTGGGTACCCAAAAAACCCACCTCCTCCATACGGCTGATAACCCGAATAACCTGGATATGGATCCGGGTACGGACCATTTTGGGCCGGATATCTCCCCTGCTCTTCATAAAACACCGTCTGCATCGGTGTCTCAGACCTTCTCATGTAATACATATGCGAAGTCGGAGGGTAACCATACGAAGAAGAAGAAGGTACCTCTTGTTCTGGGCTCTCCTCGATGTGAATGTGACCCGAAGGCAAGTCCAAGTCAGAATCCGACCCGGACCCAGATGACAAATGCAGGTGCGAGTCTTCAACGTCCTCCTCCTTCGGCGAATCGACCGAAACAGAGTGCGAAATCGAGGTAGACGACGACGAATGTTTGTCGTTTTTGTGGGGATGCCTTCTGGGCTTGCCTTCGTCGGAGGGCAACGTGAGAACGGGAGATCCCGGCGGCGAAGAAGACCCGCCGGCGCCGGAGATTATGAGGTCTTCGTCGACGAACTTGCAGAGGACGTCGCCGATGTGCTTGAGGGAGTGGAAATAGGAGAGGTGGGCTGCGGCGAGAGCGTAGCGGGTATCCGACGCCGTTTTGATGAAGTCCTTGCGCTCTCTGCAGAAAGTGACTAGCGGCAAGTTGTCGACCTTGGAGCCACCGCAGCCCATATCATCCGGCCAATAACCCCTGAAGACAACCCAAAATTACAAGCCAATGCCACTCACCACCACCACCACCACCATCTCTGCGTTTCACGGCGGTTCTTCTCCTCATGGTGTCCTCCACGCCTGTCCGTACAAACGAAGCATTGTGAACAACCGCAGATCCAAAGATGATCTAACCGGAACACAAAGAGAAAGCAAAAACGAATTCAGACCCAAATCAGATTTTGAGATTTAACGGAAAACCCTACAGCAGAAAGTGAACACTACGACTAAGCACGCAGGGAAAAAATACAGACATGCATATGCTGCACATACATACATACATAGATATACAGGGGAGGGGCCTATAGATGCACAGAGACGGGTCAAATAAGAAAGAAATTAAATGGGTAATGTAGGAAATTAAATAGAGAGTGAGATTTGGTGCATGAAAATGAGTGATGTAGAGGATGAATCAAATCTGACCGTTGAGATCGATGGGGATGAGTAAAGACTGTCCATGCGAGGAGGGGACAGAGGCCTCAGAGAGTCTCTGAGAGGAGGAAGAGAAAGGTGCGTGCAGAGATGCAGAGAGATTTTTCAAATTAATTTTGTGGGATATTGTAATAAATTATATGAAAACAAAAAACTGGGCATGGAAATCCGTGAAGATGGGAGCTGGGTTTTGCTTCTTCTCGTTTGTTTGGAACTTTGGAGTTTTGTTTATTCAGAAAATTTCAGACTTTGAGAGAGAGAGAGAGAGGGGGAGCGATGAGAGAGAAAGTGAGAAGAAGGGACGTGGAACCCGCCACTGGAAACAGGCCTTGTCATTATTACCATTTTCAGCCTCTTTATTTCTGACTCCTGTTCTACTTTTACCGCGAAGAAAGTGGGTAAATTCTTCCTCCCTTTGTTCTCTCAAAATTACAACTCTCTTTGTTTATGTGGATTTTTATTACCGCCTCTTTTTAGCTGATAAATAAATTTCACAGCACATGGTGAGTTTAGTATATTATCCATGAGCTTAGTATATTATCGTTCCTTTTAATATGAAATGTTTGGTTAACAAAAATTCACAGCTCATCATTTACTTATAGGGAAGGTTGGGGATGAGTATTGTAATTTTTCATATTCTAACTTCTCATGCGTTATAAATACGTAGGTATTATTGGAATTATTCTAATTCCTAATTTACACATACAGAATCAAAACGTATATAATTTTCATGTCACAATTCATAATCTAATACTTGGAACAATTAGGAATTAGATTGATTATGAGGAGCATCTAATCCAATTCCAATTCAATATGTTCTCTATTCGATTTATACTTAGAATTTTCGGGGAGACAAGTCCAATAGTAGAATTAATCGAAATCCAAGACTGCTTCTGATGAGACAAGTCGAGTTTTCACACAAATCTTTTGTTTTTCCATTGGAATGTGAATTGAAACCCATATGGTTTTCTTCTCTTCAATTTTTTGAACTCCATTTTGAATGGACATAGGCTTTGACCTTCTTGAAGGCGCATTGCATTTATTTAAAGTTTTTGGGTGAGAACTGGTTTGGTTATAACGTAATGGAATTGATCGCCGTTTGGTTTGGTGAGCAGAATCATTGTAATCATTTGAGGGGCCGTACCCCTTTTCCACCAGAACATGTTCAAAAGTAGCTACAATCTAAAAGAGTAAGACACACGCTAATTCACCGTTAATTTTGCTTTTAACCATAACCTAAACTCTCATTATGTTTATTTCACAAACTCTACCTAACCCTACAAATACGGATAATCAAAGCGTTCAGCAAAAACAGTGTGGGGTTGTTGCACAAACAATAGTGCATGTAGTGTGTTCCGAGTATGTCTTTCATAAAATTAGTCGCACAATTAGCGCGGGCGGAGTTAAGTACAATAGAGAAATTTAAAATAGTATTATCATTTCGTTTGACAAATAAATCACATTTTGACACGCATACATCCAAAAGAGCATTCTCAAACTTTTTGGCAAAATCAGAAAAGTGGAGTTCTAGAAATGAAGATGGTTGGTTGGTTTGAAAAGTGACATGGGATTAAAAGCCTAAAAGGGAGTTGTTGTCAAGGGGCCATGGATAGAAAAAATAATAAAATAAAATAAAATCATTTTGTAGATGAACTATTGTCCTCTCCAGTTTTACTAGTTTTGTTCCATCCAAACACAAAATTGTTTTTATTTTAATTAATGAGTTGGGCTATTTCCGACCAACTACTTTGGGCTACCCCTTCGAGAAAAAAGACGTCAGCTTATGGGCCCACTAAACATAAGTCCATTGTAATACGAAACACCCACCACACGATTTGATTGACTGCGAAACACCCACCACACGATTTGTTGACTTTTGTCCTCTGTAGGCCCGCTACCAGGTTCGTGGACTTGGATAGATGAATCCCACTTCGTTTCATTGCCATGGTCCACGCCGCCACGCGTCCTTGACCAGATTCTCGCCTGAACTGTAGGACATTTTGGTCATTCTCTACACGGTTATCCTCTTCCGGCCATCCCTTCTAATCGAATTCAAGGCAATAGAAATTCCTGAGGTTAAACAAGTTTTTGGTTTGTGATTTCAAGCCAATTAAATAAAATTTTCAAAATTGTCCTTATATTGAAATCGACGTAAAATAATGCGACAACAAAAATGCATTTTATAAAAAATATATATATATATATATATATATATATATTATTAAATTTAAGAGTTAATTGATAACAACGAGACAAACTCACAAACAAGCACCTAAAGTGCTAATAAAATTCAATTTATCAAACGTCTCTTTCCAACAATACGTATTGCCTAACTATATACAAGCATAACATTTGACTTCAAGTCCAAAAAATATATCCTATGGCTTCTATGTATTACCATCATTATCATCATAGTTTGTTTAAAACTAATAATAACACAATGACTATATTATAAACCAGATTTAATTGTTTACTTTACTAGGAATTGAATACAAAACCTGAATAAGGGGACTCAAGTACTTGAAAGTACATACTCTTCGATAAAGACAAAACAACCGACCGTCTTCATCATTTATATATTTTTTTTTCCGATTCTTCATCATTAATCTTATGTCGGCAAATAAAACGTCCGTTGATTTGCAAAATTAATAAAACAGAATTATCCACGTGTATATGTAGTAGTGTGTGCAATACCAGACCATAGTCTTCTCGTGAACGACGTGAACTCACTTAAAATGTGGGACCTATACCTTTGACTTTGCTGTGGACGTGGGGTCGCCGGGGAGACATTGGTCCACCGTCGTCCGATCGGGAAACGATATGCAACACAGCAAACACTAAATACGATGGATCCCACTCGACCTAAGCATGTGCGCCACGTGGAATCATGTGAGGCTGACACCAACATACTGGGTGATAGAAGACCGATCTTTCCCAGTTGGGAACTTCTGAATTCACATGGCTTGAAGATCTCTAGGTCACACACACAATTGCTCCATAATTTAATTTATAAAACATTTCATTTCTTGTCTTGTAGTTTTTCATTTCAAAAGATGCATTTTGCCTTCATAATTTAATTTCTATTTTTATATGATTTTCTTTTAAAATATTGATCTTTTACTTTTTGGTCTTGAATTATTATCTTCATTATTATTTTAATTGTGGGTTTTGCTTTTTTGCGCATGCAAAATGCATTGGTTGTTGCATCATCACACGTACAAACTGAATTTTTAAAACTAGACACTAACTTTTAGATACTAATTAATTTTGACGATTTCTTATTTGCTGTGAATAGTAAAATCAAGAGTGAGAACATAATAAAAATAAATGAAACACTGCTACATAAATTGGTAACGCGTCCGGGGTTTGCATGACTTGTCAAATTAATATTAGAATAAATTCATTGCGCGTGGATTGTTGCATCATCATACATTGTGGTTGAGTTATTTGTCAACACCAAACCACGTTGGATTACGTGGGTTTCCACAAAACTTAGCTACAAATTATTGATTAGTCCCATGATTCAATTGAAAATTAATTGTTATCTTACTTAATATATATATATATATTTCACACTTCATTAGGACAAAACAAACCTACTAACCTTGAAGTTGGTGTATCAATATAATTAGTTTATTTTTTAATTTGGGAATGGATGAGAAGCATCCTTTAGAGTAGTACATATATACCCAATCTAGGGCATCTTCTTACCATGCATTAAAATCATGAAGCTTCAATCAAAAGTTTTGCATGTTGACAGGAAGTGATACGAAACTTCAATCAAAAGCTTTGCATGGATATTATTACCACGTGTTATTATCATTTTACTCGTACGTGTATTTATTCATCAATATAAATTCATAATATATTAATCATGTCGTAAACACTACGGTGCGACTGTTACACTAAAAATTATCTCATATATATGTATGAAATTAAAGGTGGCACAACAAATCATCACACAATAGTTTTCCCAACTTGATTGCCTTCCCCGTGATGGAAGGAGCGAATTGATTCGAACACTGTTTCAATTACTTTATGAATTGATTCGATACAAACATCTGGAAAGAATTGAATTATAAAAGCACAAGAAACTCGTTAAAAGAAAATCATCTTTTGAAAATTGTCAAACATACCAAAAAGTTGTCTTTTCATTTGAAAGTATTCTTTTCTACGCCATGAAAAGCCACTTTCAAATTAACAAACAGCCCATCTTCGAGGTTAAATTGCAAATTTGAGAAAGATGAGAGCTCTCTCTCTCTCTCTCTCTCACGGGTCATTGAGTCATGGCACACAAATGTTGGACCAACTAGCCAAATAGAGTAAAATTATCCAACTATATAGAGTTTGCTTGCTCTTAGACTTTGATTTGAAAGTAGCTGCTATCTAGGGTTTCACTTTTTTTTGGGTCCATGTGAAAAAAGGCAGAATTAGATCGCACGAGCCACAATAAAGGAAAAACAAACAAAGGCTTTATCAGAAAAGGCTGATCTCAACAAGGACCACAATAACTTCACTCAATGGCTCCATTGAGAACGATCATTATGGCAAGACCCTATCTGCCACCCAATTGGCAGCAAATTGCAGAGCTGTATGATTGGTTTCTTTATATCTTTACCACTTTTTTGCCGGGGAAATTTTACCCTCTCTTTACCCTAAAACCATTGTTAACACTTTCCCTCTCTTTACCCTAAACCCTAAGCCCGTTGTTTACATGTTAGGACATGTTACAAAGAATCCACTAATATAGTGATTTGGAACAATTACTCCCATCAGGTGAGGTTTTGGGTTCTAATCCTAGCACACGTGTAGTGTGTGTGAGTTTAGTAGATTGTCGTTCCTAAACCCGTTATTTACATGTTAGGTCATGTTTGGTTCACGTAAATGAATTGATGGGAAATCAATAGCCATGTAGTTTTCCTTTGGGAAGGGAAATTGAAGATTCATTTCTTATGTTTGGTAACGCTAGGAAACTAACTAGGAAATGTCATTTTATTTCATTTCCCATGTTTGGTTAATCTAGGAATTGGAAATGCATTTTGTTTAGTTTTCCAATTATATCCCTAAATCATAAATATGCATTAAAAATTGTAATTAATGTTTGCATTGGTATTTTTAATTGTTAATAGTGGCAAATTGGGCATAGAAAGTTGTAATTAATGTTTGCCTTGGTTTTCCATGAGGAGGGAAAATGAAATCCAAGGTGGGTGGAGGGTTTCATTTCCCCCCGGTATTTTCTCATGAGACAAGAAATCATTTTCCATGTCTGAACTTACCAAATATGAGAAAATAAATAGTTTTTAATTTCCAAATCCTTTTCTCCATGAATCAAACACAACCTAAATTCTATGAATAGAAGAAACCCTAAAAAAAAATTCAATTTAGGGTTTGAGGAGGTGGTGTTTGTCTTGGCATTGTTTGTTTGAAGCATATTAGTTGTAACTTGTACGATAAATTTTGTAAGAAAGCAATGTGGTGAAGCACTACATAGAAAAGAGTCATACTTGGGAAATTGGGATCATATGCTTCACACAAAAATAATAAGTCACATTTGGGAAAACACAAACTTCGAGTTGGTCAATACCAAATTTTAGTAAAATTTGTTAAATAACAGAGCATGATCCTATGCAACAATACCAAATCCCAAATATAAAACATTAATTTAAAATTAGTATTCATAGAATACATCCCACTAATACCCACTATTTAGATCTTAGCAACATGCCATTTTATACACAATATGGCTATGGATTCTGCTGTTGTCAGACTTTTAATGTGAAATTTTTAATTACATAATTATATAAAAATCAACCTAATCAAGAGTTCAAGTTCAAATTGTCATTCTGATTACATGTCTAGTAAGAGAACTTCTTGCAAGCACTTGCAATATATTAATGTCATCAATCATCATTTAAACCCTAGAAATCTAACTCCAACCTCACTTGAATAGAATATTTTCTAGTAGGTTTTCAACCAAAAATAGTTTGGTTGGTAGGTTGGTTGAAGGTTTGTGTTCTCACCGAAAATTCTATAATTTTTCAAGCCCTCAAGCCAATTGTTGCCAAATGAAAACCATTTTTGTTAAACTTCATATATTCCCGTGCCGATTAATCCCACCGATACATTGGCTCGGAAAGTGGAAAAATGAGTTAGGATTTCCGGCACTCTCATCTCACTGCCCCTTTCAAAGCTAAAACCTCCAAACTTCTATTAAATCTACATGGTGAAGTTTGAATAATTGATTGGGAAAAAAGAAGTGAGATTCAAGGTAAAAACTAGAGAAAGAGAAGTGAGATTATTCGAGCTACTAAAATAGATAGAAACAGGCCCAGTTTTAACTGAACTCGGGCCCAGGTCCATTAACCAATAGCTCATAATCTGTTGACCCAAAAAAACCGAAAAAACAAAAAGAGAGAAGAAGCTTATAATTGTCTATTGTATCTCAAAATTACAGAAAAAAGCCAAATGATGGGTTGGACTATTCCCACTCTTTACACGCTAGTGTTACAAAAATGTATGGTAAAATAATATAGCCACAAATGGATTAAGAAATGCAAATACATTTTTATTGGTGCTGAATAGAGAATAATAACAGGTTCTGTAGCAGCGCAGGTGAAAACTAATGGAGCAAAAGAATCAGCTCCTGAGCTGATCATCGGAATTCAATTTATCAGTCAGAAAATACAAAATATCAGTTCAGCCGTCCGATCACACTTGTTTCATTTGGGTTTTTTCAGTAATGCAAATTTCAATAATCATTTTTTAGTCAAGACAGAAGAACACATAATCTTTTGATACTCTCAAAAGCTGAACTTGCTCAGATGTGACCAAAATTGAAGTAAACACAGCCTTACATATATGGACAATATTGTTTGATAAACCCCACACATAGGCAACCAATGCGACTCTCATTCATTAAAAAAGAAAAAGAAACAACACCAGAAACCCAAAACTCAGTTTACAACCAATGATGACAAAAGTGCCAAAACCCCAATCACGATTATAATGTTCAGAAAATAGTTAGACTGAAGAGGCTTATCTGGGCTTCCACCAACAGCTTGATATTCTGCCCGAATCTTCTGCTTCATATTCTCTGACAGCTCTCTCTGCAATTCACATAGGTAATACTATTGAATTTATTCCTTTCTCCTTCATTTAAGACTTCCAACTATTATATGTGAGTATTGAAAATAGCTTCATCTTGTATTATTAAAAGAGACGGCACTAGAAAACATGATACTCGCTTTTTAATCCTGCAGAAAACCATAAAAAGTAAAGAGCATGAAATTTTTGTGTGAAGAGATTTCCCCCCAGAGTTGTCTTCTATCCTCGCAGATGCAAGGGATTTGTTAAAATTATTGACAAAAAGAATATTGATTATTGAAGTGTGAGTTTTCCACGTTTACAACCTTGCCAGACGAATATTTTGCTGCCACAAACTTTTCTGGTACTGGCTGTGAAGGAACATCATCGATCAAAATACCCTGAGCATCAAATTTAACGAACAGTCTAAGGTTAATAAGCAAAATAATAGTAAAGGAAGAAGCGTTCTAGATTTGTTGGTAAATGCATTTCTTGGTGTCACTTTTATGTAGCTGGATGGCAAGAGCCAGATACGCTAATTCCAAAATGCCAGATTTTAGTTCCTAAAGCATTTGCAAATAACCATGCCATATTTTTTTTCTTTCTCTGTTACACAAACTGAAGTGGGGATAAAGTTTTCAAAGAGTAAGCATTCACATGCATCATTCATGTGGCATTGTTAAATCCATAGAAAAAATAACATAGGCAAGCATTGAAGTCTGGCAAACCTCTGGAGGATCAAATTTGGCTCCCAGGTTACTGAGTTTAGCATGAGCTTCAGCATAATCCTTAAAGAACGGTTCTTGGTCTTCAGCATATTTCTCAGCATATACCTGCAAATAATTATGAAAATTTCCAGGTAACAAAGATTGCATTTAAAACAACATGACAATCCATTTTATTTTGATTTACCTTGAATGCTGGATCTTCGAAAAGAACACCATCAGTTGGCAACACCAGAAGATCTTCATCCCTCTTTTCCTTGATATCCTGTATAGAACATCCACAATAAGCAAATGGAAAACCTGGTACCAAATCCCTCCAGCCTCCTATTGGAGTATGAGCATTCACACACAAATCAGGATAGTATTCAAATACCTTGAAGTAGGAATTATCAAACTTCAACCATTGTGCTGTCCAAGACTGTCCTCCTGGTGTCCCTGGCCCATCTTTCTGCAATGTAAATGATGCTAGTTAACTTTCTAGCCATTGTATTGAAATTACTCTTCTTATCAGTGCTATAGTTATCATAGCTGCCATGACTAAGTAATTACAATGCTAACAGATAAAATAATTCACATTATACAAAAACCTTAATCCACTCCATATGCTCATAATCGGGTAGTAAAATCTCAAAACCTCAAATAGGAAATGGAAAGGAAAATATATTTCTAAAGCCACTTAAACAGAAGCATTTTTTCTGTTGGAGTGGCTTCAGTGAGTATGAGATGCTGATTCAATACCGTGTACTTTGTCTCTGGCTTGCCCCAACCACTGCGATCAGGTCTGGATCTCCCCAGAGTGTGTGCCCCAGATAATGCAACTATTTCCTACAGATCAAACAGCTTCATTAGTAAACATCACATGCAGATCACAGCGTCTAGAAACCTAGTATACAGCACTCAAATTCACCTTGTCATTTAACCCCATTCTGTAGAAAACCTCACGCAGATGATCAGCAGGTGAAGGAGGGCCAGCAGCTAAACAAACCCAGATAAATGTTTCAATATGAGTTGAGAAAATTGAAGCAAAAGGGTATACAGAGTTCACCAAAATAATTCCAAATTCCATGTTTATCTATAATACACATATCAAAATACACAAGCTTTACTTACCAGGAAGCCTCCCTTCTTCTGGGCACTGCTCAGGTGACGAAACATCAACTCTCCCATACTTCATAGGAATCTTTGGTCCCCCAGCCTCCTGAAAATCCAAAGGGGTTTGGTCAGTGAAATGAAATTATATAAATTCACAAACTTCGACTGATATGAATGTTAAAGAAGAGATTATATTAACCTCAACAGCAGTAGCACTGGCCAATTGGAACAAGTCTGCGTATGTTACACCAGAGTACTTGTCTTTTAAAGGCTGAATGAGCTTCAATGCATTGACAAGACCTAAAATAGTGAAATGGAATCTCATTGCAACTGAGAGCAAACAAAGATTACAAGCTTAATTGAACAATTATTAGCAATTGGGTTTGGGTAGTACCTGCATTGGCTGCGTGTTTAAGCTCAATCTCAAACCTCAAGCTCGCATTCGCTCCACCTCTTCTTGGCCACTCCTCAATGTTCTTGTTGTAAGTACCAGCATCGTGCCATCCCAACCGAACCTGTCGGAAAAAAACCTCGTCACTTTTACTCCAACATTTCTCGACGAGATCGGAGGCAAGACGAAATTGTACAAAATGGGTTAGGGAGATACCAGAATTGGGTGGCTGAAAGTGGTCTTGAGAAGCTCCCTGATGTCTTCTCTGGCGAGCTTCAGCTGCTCCGGGTCGGAAGCGAGGCACTTGGGAGCGGCGGCGGCTGAGCTGAACGCTCGGCTAGGCAGCGGAGCCGCCGAGCAGCGTTTGGGCTTGAGGAAGAGGCGGGAAACGATCGGAGTGGAGCCGAGGAGTTTGAGAGAGGAGGAGGAGGAGGGAGAGAGAGATAATTTAGCGGAGGCGGGAAGACGCCGAGACGTGGTGGCGGCAGTGGCTGCAGCGGCGGCTCCGCTGAAAGCGACGGAGGCCATGGCGGGAGTTGAAGAGTGAGAATGCGAAGAGAGAGTGTTTGTTGGTGGTGGGGTTTGGAGGGAAGGAGGAGAGAGAGAGAGTGTGTGGGGGTTTTGGATCACCCCTTCATGGTTGCCTCTCCTTCGGTTTTGGAAATGAGTTTGGATAGATGGCTAGGTGGCCCAATGAGCCAATGACCAATGGACCCATGGGCCAATGGCACAAGCTTTGCTTGGCTCTTTGTTTTTGTGTCCCTATCGTGAGTCGGTTGATCTTGATTAGTGAACTTTCTTTATTTTATTTTAGTTTTTATTACAAATGAGGACTAAGCTTTAGGAAAGGATAAGGCAAGAGTCGAATTCTCTAGTCTTGATAATACTACTGTTAAGATTTTCCTACAATATCTGGTTTTGATATTAGTCTTCTATTTCGTGCTCATAATTAATTTTATAAGCGCGTTAAAAAATATTATAAATACACATTATGAGAAAGATGCTCTAGTTTGGCGAATTTCAACAACAATGACCTAAAGTGATCTCTAACATTGGAGATCATGACTATGATAATCAATTTTCTTTTTCCAAGTAATCATCAACACATGCTAAACATTAATCAAACTTTGATTGTATGTATTGTCAAATTGAACTTTTCCACAATATCTTCCCGTATCAACTTTTTAGTCCCATTCACACTAAATTCTTCACATACACTCAAAAAGTGTTATGAATTCACCACTCTTTAACTTATACTAAGAACAGTTTCAGTAATGTGAATAACCCTAGCAAAAGGCCCCATGGATTTGAAAAACGCACACAACCAATGAATTGCAACCAGGGCAAAAGGTGGGCATGCCTGAAGGCAAAAACAGTCGGAACTATTGATTGAGGGCGTTGACGCCAACCTAGCGCTAGCGAAGAAATTTTTTTAAAAAAAAAATTAAAAAAAAAGCATAAATAATTGGAAAAAAATTCTGGAAAAAAATACCAGCAATTTTAGATTTTTTTTATTTATAAATACCTAGTAATTTTTATTATTAATAATCTCATATGTATAAATAAAACTAATCCCATGTGAATAATAATTGCCCTTAAGTTGTCAAGGTAATTGGTGGAAAAGCCAAAAAGAAAAAATGTTTATGAGTATGGATTCATTTGACGTAGACAACTCCAATTTTGATTTGCTAACTCAGAAAATGACGTGTACCAAACTTAAATTGATTATATGGCCGAAATCATCATAAGTGGAAAACTCTTTTGGTTTGCCCCCAGGACAAGAAGAAAGCATTTTAGGAGAGAATATGTTGCATCGGAGGCTTTTCCTTTTGGTAGGTAAGCGACAGACACATGAGGACTTGGATTCTATCAATGCATGTATAGTTTTATTTATTTATTTAAAATTCCTCTTGAAATGAGGTGATCAACTACTTTTGACTAATCAATCTCATTTCTGAATTTTCAGGCATAAGTTTGCGAATTGTAGTGTGAAACCACATAGTCAGGAATCATTATAATTTCAATTTCAATTTCAATACTCATATGTGTTAGTAAACGCAAATGAAAATCTCGAATCAGAGTAATTCTACACCATTTCCATGTAAACAAATATGTCATTAACTTCCATATAGTTTTGGTTTTACATACACGGGATTTTGTAGGTACTGGGCCTAGCCAGTTTTAGTTTTCATTTTGCTTCTCTCATCTCTCTCAAATCCAATCTTATTCTCTCCTATCTGCATTACATATCACTATCACCATTATTACAAAATGCATCAGTGGAATCACAATCATATTCATCAAACATCAATCATGAATTGAATACAAAATTGACTGATTTATAATTATTGCATGCATATATACAAAATTGACTGATTTATAATTAAAAGGCCAACATTTTCCCAGCCTCTATCTGCATTTACTGCTAACATATCTTTATAAAATTATCATTTTATTTTTATTTTAATGTTTTTGGTTTGGAGGCCCTAAATATATAAGTATAACCCTAGTTCCATAAATACAAAGCAAAAAATTAACTATAGTTAGTTTCATGGACATTTGTCAAGTGTTGAAAATGATAGTGAGGGTACACATTGGGTTAAAGTAGTGTGCAAAAATATTTCCCTAAATATATGGTGTGGGTTACACAACATAAAATACAATTGTCCCACGAGCAAACGAGAAACTAATGATAGCACTCTGCAGACAACTATGTATTAATTATCGTGTGAAGATGAAACATATATCACGTTTTCCTTTCTAGAAAAGGATCTCAACAGACAATGAACTCAGTTTGAAGAAGACAACTAGATTCCCAAACGTGATCAAATCGTGCAGCTTTGACCGATAGCCTAACAGAAAACACCACAAGGAGAATGATGTTGTGATTCAAGTAGGAGGTAGTGATTGCTACGCCCGGGTAATTGTACTGAAAGATTCATTTGCATCAACAGTATGCGTGTGCATTCATGGGTATGGAAGCACGTGTAACCATACGATTGTTATATATTATATGGGTATGGATACTTGTCTTTATTACGATTCTTGAATTCATGGGGTAGTGCTAGCTAAGATATATATGATAAAATAAAGGAAAAGATTGGGTAACAGTAGTCCATGCATGCGGACGATTATAGGCCATTGATTGGACTGTATAAAGTATGGATTGATCATCAAATGAGCGGCTCACATTGCCCTAACAAAGGTCTTAAATAAATATATGTATTTTATCTTAGCTGATTGCTTTGCCCATGACCCAGATATGAGTACTTCTGAAAGTTTTATATTCATATTTCTTGATTGTTTATTCAAATTTGAATTCTGAGTGATGGGAACATGAATGAACCAAGTCGTTAACCTAATACAAAATACATTTCACCAATCTGGATCTTAATCAAGGGGCAGACGTTACGGGAGTTGGGTCAACCAACTAATAATCTTTTTCAATTTCAATGTTTTGGAAGGAAAACACACGCTTAAATAGTACTAAATACTATTTAATTTTTGTGTTTAAAACTTTGGAAATTTTTATAAGTCTTTATTTTGAATTAGTTTCCGATCCGCATTTTACATATGACCTTGTAGTCTAGTGGCATATATTCCTCCTTTTGTTTTGACATATCGGTTTTCGGATTTACTCACTTAAGATATTTTCTATATACGAGTATTGCTATTCTTACCATATTTGTAGAGATATCACGTCCTTATACCATCTTATGTGGCAAATGAAGTGGATAATCATATCAATTAAAAAATGTCAACACAAATGTGGTAAGAGTAGCATTATTCTTAATTTCAATTGATGTGGTTATCCACCTCATTGGCCGCATAAAATGTTATAGGAATGTGGTATACAAATATGGTAAGAATAGCATTATTCTTTATACGCAATGCCAATAGAATAAATTAGAGCTTGTAACTTCAATGGTTGAGCATTTATCAAACCTGTTACAACTTACAAGAGTTGAGACAAACGTCACCTAAAAACTATATTCGACAAGCATTTTTCAGCCGAAAGCAAGGAGATGCAAACAAAGACATAGCCTCTATTGTAACGTCTATTCCCATTTTAGCAGATAAAATCCAAGCGTATAATTACAAATTAAGACCCCCATTATCTGCTCTCTCATTCTCTCATTCTCTCTCTCTCTCTCTCTCTCTCTCTCTCTCTCTCTCTCTCTCTTATATATGCAATATCTTTGGCACCAAATCTAGCTAGCCCTTCTTTGTAATACGACAGAGAATTGATATTCATGGCGTCGACGGTGGAGGAGCAGAAGGTGCACTTTGACTCAAAAGATGCGTTGACCATGGTAGAGGAGCTGAGAGGCAGCTATGGTTCTGGGAAGACCAGAAGCTACGAGTGGAGAGAGTCGCAGTTGAAGAACCTTTTGAAAGTGGCAGAACACCATGAACAAGAAATTGTTGATGCTCTTCGCTCTGACCTCTCCAAACCTGAATTTGAAGCCTACGTTCAAGAGGTTCTAATTCTCTCTCAATCTCTCTGTTTTTTTAATTATTAATTTTAAATTTATCTTTATCTTTTTGGGTTTTGGGTTTTTGATTTTGTGAATTTGAAGATTAGGCTGAGCTGGACCGGGGTCGGTTCCGTTACCATCCCAACCCAATCAAGTAAATAATGTTAGTTGATTTTAAAATATGAAGAAGGACAAAAATTAACATTGTGTGCTTAGCTTGACATGGCTTGACGGGGCACGGATTTTGTGCCCTGATTAGGAGTGAGTCTTGTATAGCAGATAAATTTGTGTGAAATAGGGATAATAAGTTTTTGCCATCCCTAACCAATTAGAGACTGCCACATTTGAAAGTTATCGCTCGAGGATAGTATGTTTTGACTGAAATAGCAAAACAGTGTTATCTCTATTTCACACAAGTGTTTCTCCTTGTACGGAATCATCATATCTTGCATGAGGTGAGACCGTGAGATTGATCATGAGTCTCACTTGTAGTGGCCCCTCCAAATTCCATGAAAACCCCATTATTTCTTAATGGGTAGAACTTGATAGGTGATTCTATAAAGCACTTTTACAATCCAAAATGGGCTTTTAAGTTTCCATGTCAAACTTTGTTAGAAGCATTTTTTATTATCCGAAAGCTATGTCCCTCTTGTTCACTACAAGCACCTTTCTCAAGCTCTCAATTCTAATTAGGATACCATACTCTAGGAGCTTTGATCTCATTTAAAATTATTTTCATTCATGAGATTTGAACAAATAACCTCTTCTTACAAAATGAATGTAATTATAATGTAAACTCTGCGTTCGACGTGTTTTAATGAAATTTCAACTACACATTAGTGAGAATAAAGTGAATAAAACTATAAAATCCAAATTAATATATTTTTGCAAAACCATATTTATTGATTGTCTGCTTTTAAGATTTTGGTATGTCAGCAGCATAGTAAAGGTATGTTGTGTGTTATTTATTTCTGATGTAAGTTGGTTACTTGTGCTTTTTCCGTACCTTAACGGAAATATTTATGAAGGAACTGCTTCTTCGCCTGATCTCACATCTCATAAATTCGCAGTGCAATATAATATATATAATTTAATAAATTGACCAAGTCATAAGAAAAAAATTCCAATTCACCGAGTCACCTGGGCTGGTTTTTCAATTTATGAATCAAACCAAAAAAGAAAAAACCAAATGACCAAAGTGCCCTTCCTTTTAAATTTGTTAAATCCCAAAAATGCTGTTAGGTTTTCATATAATAATAATAATATAAATATCCAACAAAAAAATAATAATAAAAACAGTAATAATAATATTAAAAATATTGGAGATTAGTGAATGAGCAAGTTCCTTAATGAGGAGGGATAATGGGTTGTTGAGTCGTCAATATTTTTTTTTGTCATGATGTGTGCCATTGGGAAAGAATTGTTCGCTTTTTGTGGGACATAATGCATTTATCCCTTTGAATTAAGTTTGTGAAAAAATTTTGTGATGGTTTTGTGACGTAATAATGCAAGGTCACCATTTTTGGTGCGCGATAAATATAGTTTTGGGGTATGTATTCTGATGTTGATTTTTGTTTGGCAATATTAATTTAATTTTTCCTCATAATGGTGTACCTGCTTTTGCACCCGAATTCAAATTTCCTTTTCCTCTAATCATGAGGGTTTATACATTCACTTGCATTTAAGTTTGCTTTTCATATCTACGCCTCCCATTCTTTTATTTCTGTTGTGACAAAGCCCTTCCAATTGTATAGGCATGACAATCATGTTGATGTTAATACTATCACAAGAGAGAGATGTAGTAGAGTAGTAGTACAAAAAGTTTCACCAAACTTTCTTGTACTAGTATGGTGATTATTTATACTAGTAAAGGAAAAAACGTACATAATTACATATATGCATTTGATTTGTACTTTCGTATATGTATTTATTTAATGGTATTTCTCTTTTTGATGTTTGAAGAGTCGAATTCCCTTATTCTATAGATAATAATAACAATAGTTTATATCACCATATAATATACCATTTTATTCTTAGATTGCCTTTTAAGAGGAACTTCAGGAAAATCACATCAATGTAATTAAAATGGGAGATTCACTATTATACCCAATATAGGAGCCCAAATTATAAAAAAAACCCTATATGAAATGGACTTTAGAAACACAACCAAAGCTCATTTACAACATAGCTAAAAGGCTTTTAACTTCTTTTAAATTACAAAACTTCCATTGATTTCTTAAAACAAACCCAACCCCAAAATCTCATAAAAAAAGCACAAAACACTCAATAGGGCATCGAAGTAATTTAATAATCAAAATTAAATTCAATAGGGTCAGTTATCATTTTTTGGGTTTTTTTTCGGTGTGTTTATAGAAATTAAATGGTGTAGAGTTTATTTATAGTTTTAGTGATAAATTTAGCAAGGATACTCCTACTTTACCAACTAGCTCTTGATATGGGTTTTTTTAATTGATTTGGGACAAAAGACCTTCTCACTTAGATCATAAAATTTAATAGAATTTTGTTTTGAAAAGCAAGTCAATCCATTATGTCACACAAAGATATATTGACCAACATAAAATGATCCTAACTTGTAGACCAATGATTTCAGATTCGAATCTCATGGCATCTTGGTAGTGTGTGTAAGAAACCCTTCCCTTGGTAGTTTAGACTATCGCTTGCTTTAAAAAATAAAAACATACCACGACTGCTTGGTGTTGAAAATTTTACATATGCCTTAACTATTTTTTATTATTTTTGTTTCTTTTGGTTGGTAGATTTGTTATTTTCTTAAAACAAGAATCATAGTATGTGACATCCTTTTCAAGGTTCAGTATTGCATTAAAGTTTTTACACTGTCACCTTTTTTTTTGTGCCAAATTTAACCCTGTCAGTATTTGGTTTCCAGTGATTTTTTTATGGACAAAATCCGTTTTGCATTCAATTTCTTGCACTGTCGGTGTAAAGTTTATAACTATATATATTTAAATTCTGATAAATATTAATATTACTTATTAACTTCTTCCAACCAAATAATCACATGTGTAAATTAAAACAAATTAGCACACATAATATTTTGGGAAATGTATAAATTCCCCAAGTAGCTGGAGAGAGTATTAATCCTCTCCAACTCCCAAAAGTCTCTCTTTCTCCCTCTCCGTGTATGACATCTCCTCCATCATCAAATTTTTGTCCTCTTTCTCCATAAGTCAGATAAAGATCTTCACACTTCACACTTTCTCTCCACACCCACACGCAAGTCCCTCCGACTCCGAGTCCAACGATCCAACTCAGTACGAGTTCGCGTGGCCACCTTTGACCCTTCCCCTGCTTTCGCATATATTTATAGTCCCATACCTTCTTCTTCTACTGCATCAATCGTTCTGGGTTTTTGCTCTTATTGTGTGCTCGGGGACTTGAAGACTTTCAATGGAGTTTGAGGAGGAGAAGCCTGTTTTCGATGAAGAAGCAGCGTCGGCGCTTGCGAAGGAGCTGAGAGCCACCTTCGCCTCTGCCAAGACTCGGAGCTATCAATGGAGAGAGTCGCAGCTCAAGAGCCTCCTCAAGCTCACCACCAGCAACGAGCCGGCGATCGTCGACGCTCTTCGCTCTGACCTCTCCAAGCCCGAGCTCGAGTCCCAAGTCTACGAGGTCCTCCAATTTCTTGCTCAATTCCTCTTCAATGCTCTTGCTCTTTTATCATACACATGGTGTTCTGTTTTGGCACAGATGAAAAATCTATGTCTATATGCTGAATCATGAATTGGGTTGCGATTAGAATTTGCAGAAGAATCATGGGTTCTTAATTTCTTCTTCTTCTTCTATTTTTATATTTAAAAGTTTTTGTTTTTTTGTTGGTTGCTGAATAGTTTTGATGAACACATTCAAGCATTTAATTCATCACGACACTTTATTAAGCATTGATTTCTCACTCAAATTCAATTGGTCTGTTAGGGAATTATATAATGGTGGTGGCCATTTTGCACTTTCCCTTACATGGACTCTGAACAATCCGAGTCATAATTTCCAAAAACTGTAGTAATTGTATCCTGTCTTGGTGGGGAGTCATTGTCAACTGTGTTGGTGAGAACGTGTTTCTGTCACCCTGTTTTGTTTTTACTTTTAATTTATGTATTGTGTGGGGTCTGCGGTAGTGAAGGATTACCAACCTAAGCTACTTGGTTTGAAAACTTGATTCATATTTGCTTTTGTTTTGTTGGTTTCGCTTCTAATTTTCTTTCTCCTATGGCGCATAACGTTCATGCGCCATAGGAGTAATTAATGACCGGGAGTCATTAGGTTAACTGTGTTGTTTTTAGATGGTTAGTCTAAGATCTTAATATACAAGCATGCTCTTATTTTTTAGTTAAAATTTAGCTAAAAACCCACAAAAGCTATTTTAGGAGCTCTCTTTAAAATTTGAACTCTAATCATACTCCCTTGTTTAGGGAGTCATAAATACTATAATTAATTTTTAATTCAATATAAATGATCCATCTCTATACAAATAAAAAATAAAAAATAATCAGCATTAATTAAAAGGTTAAAATATTCATAAAACAAATCATCATTAAATTATAGGGAGCCACCAAGAGTCCTTTCTCTCTCCTCAGATTTTGGAGCTCATAGAGGTCTCCCTATTTTAGGAGGTGGATAGGGAGCATGGTTGGAGGTTCGGCCTCAGTGGGAAAATAAAACAGAGCACCTAACAATGTATCTTCACAGAACAAGAACTAAATTTCTTCCTAAAATTTGTCTAAAGGAGGTGGTTTAGGGAGCTCATTGTGGATGCTCTAAGTACATAGGTAGTATCCACCGTTGGATGGGTGGATACTCCAATCAATCAATGCTTTTAAAGCCCATCCAACAATGGATAATGTCTATGTTCTGAGTACATAGGTATACCCAAGAAAATTCGCAAAAAGATGCTACTTAACTTGGATGTGGTTGTGAGTTGTGACAGATGTGAAGAGCTCAGAACTTCAAATTTATTGCACAGAGAAAATGATGTCTCCATTTTCCATAAGATGTATCATGCATTCCCTCCAATTGAAGGCAAAGGGGTGAGGGGTTGTGTTCAGTAATAACTCTTGTGAGTTGAGGGGTACTTTTTCAAGTCTCTTTCGGTGTCATAAATATAGTATGTCATGAAATGTAGGATCCGTTTAGGTTCTGAGATAAGAAAAATCATTTATTTTTCTTTTAATTGGAAAATGCTACGTGTTATCAAAAAGTAAAGAATGAAACTGCCATGAACAACTTGGGATATCTGCTGAAGTTTGGGTTTTAAGTTAAATTTGGGAGTCAACTTTGATTTTTTTATTCATGTAGGAGAAAATGTTAGTCACTATTGAGAAATTTATAGGAATATAAATATGAGAGAAACAAATATGGCGTGGTGTTTTGAGTATATAGTAGACTGCATACTTTTAAATCTGCGAATCCTTTGGACGGTTTGGATTGAAAAATTGTCACTCCCCATTTGCTAAACAAATGGAGAGCATTCTTTTCCAGCAACTATTTGTGGTTGTGGACGCAATTTTTTGGCTTTACTACATTTATGAAATGTAAAATTGTTGAAGATACTGCTTATCTATCCAATACAGTCATCCAAACTCGTATAGGGCCTTGTCTAATAAGTTCTTCTGTGTGAAAACTCTACATGGATGTTTTATTTGTTATTGACCCCCAATATTGATTTATATGGGTTTCCATGTAGATATCTATGTTAAAGAACTCATGTAAGTTGGCACTCAAAGAGCTGAGAAATTGGATGAAGCCAGAAAAGGTATGTTTTTTTCAGAAACTCTATTTAATGCAAACTTTTGACTAGCATATTGTTTGTCTCTGCAGGCAATTTTTTTTAGTTTGATTCAACATTTGCATTCCTTTTTCATTTTTTGTTATTATTATTTTTAACGAATAATATTTCCCTTTAACTGCAGGCTAAAACTTCAATAACCACTTTCCCTTCGTCAGCCGAAATAGTGTCTGAACCTCTTGGTGTTATACTAATAATTTCAGCATGGAATTATCCTTTCTGTACGTTAATATCAGACATGTGTTTTTATATTTAAGCACTGAGCTCATAAATCTTACTCTTCAGTCCTAATTCTGTCTTCATACAAAAATAATTGTGTAATATCTGTTTTCCAGTACTGTCCCTTGATCCAGTTGTCGGTGCCATAGCGGCTGGTAATGCTGTGGTCCTTAAACCATCAGAACTTGCTCCAGCTACATCGTCATTGCTTGCAAAACTAGTAGGTGAATATATGGATAGCTCTTCTATAAGAGTTGTTGAGGGGGCTGTTGCTGAAACATCTGCACTGTTAGAGCAAAAGTGGGACAAAATATGTTACACAGGTTTGTATTCATTTTCCTCTCGTTCCAGTCTGATATTTTGTTTTCCTCAATTTATAGTCTGATATTGCACGCTTGAAGATTTTGATGAGCTGAACTTTGTATAAATGACTATCACTGTTTTAGCTCTCCTTGCATATGATATAGATATAGATATATTAATATTTTGTAAAGATGAAAGAAAAATTCTCTTTGGATGTGAAGCAAGAGTGAGTGAATTTTTAGCTCAAGTTCAGAGGTATCTGTATTGCAGCTATAGCAAATAGCTTTAACAGGGGACCATAAGGTCCTTGCATAATCTATTAAGAGGGGCCTGCTTTGGCGCTCTGCTCTTCATCTGAGGTTGAGCTTTTACATTTTTCAGTTCGAAGAGTTTCCACAACAAAACCTGTAGATAATTTATAATTAAAAGTGGCCCTTTTTTGTGGTTTGCCAAAGGACGATATGGTGTCAAATAGATTGAGAGCTTTTGTACTCTTTTTATTTTATTTCATTTATTATTATTATTTTTAATAACATATATCTGAATTTTGTTTGGCTATGAGCTTATGCCTAAACCTTCATAGATAAAATATTATTTGCTCTTCATTTGCTAGAATGACATCTCCACTGTGTTTCTCTAGAGAAGAAAATGTGAGGGACGATTGCAGTCTTCAATCTGAAGTTGACTTTTAGTGCTTTAGGCACTGAAATTTCACAGTATCATTGTTTTTACTTCAAATAAAATATTTATTGAAAAGCAAATATATTTGATTGTAGGCAATGGAAGAGTGGGACGTATAGTGATGACTAGTGCTGCAAAGCACCTTACACCTGTTCTTCTGGAGCTCGGAGGAAAATCTCCTGTTGTTGTTGATTCTGGTATCAACTTACAAGTATGAAATTTCCCTTTCTTGCACACTGTCAGTAGGTTTTTTTATATATATTTTAATTTTACTTGCTGCTACAAATGGTGCTGTAATTTCAGCTTCTGTCTTATGTAGAAACTTCTGTGTTTTGTTTTTCCTAGGTTGCAACTAGGCGAATAATTGTAGGAAAGTGGGGGTGTAATAATGGACAGGCATGCATCGCCCCTGATTACATTGTAACAACAAAAGATTTTGCTCCTAAGCTGGTAAGGTTACCCTGATATGCCATTGAAGATCTGAATTTGTTTGTCTGCTCTTGTCATCTTCATTAATTTCTCTTGTTCTCAGGTGGATTCTTTGAAACGTGAATTGGAGAATTTTTATGGAGAGAATCCATTAGAATCAAAAGATTTGTCTCGTATTGTGAATTCAAATCACTTTGCTCGCTTGATAAAGCTCTTGGATGAGGATAAGGTTTCTGGTAAGATCGTCCTGGGAGGTGAAAGGGACAAAACCAACTTGTAGGTTTTTCTTTCTTTGATTTTTCTCTTCTTAGATCTTTATCTGAAATATTAGGCACGATAATGTATCTTGCATGTGATTAATGCTCCTTTTTTTTTTTGTGTTTTATCGCAGGAGAATAGCTCCCACCATCTTGCTCGATGTCTCACGGGACTCTTTGATCATGAATGAGGAAATATTTGGTCCTTTGCTTCCCATTCTCACGGTAGGAACCAAAAATTCTGTTTCTGTGGTTTTTTTTCCTAACGAAAAGATTTTGCAATAAAATGTGAGATAGCCTTTCTTAATTGATTTAAATATCTATTGGGCAACTTCTCTACACACTGAACAAAAACTATAGAATCAGCTTCCTTGAATTGTAAATTAGTAACAGAAAACGAAGCATGGTGCTCTTTGGGGATGATTTCAAAGGGAAATGAAGTATAGGTACCTTCATCGTGTGCCACAAACGCGTCTACCTTAGAAGGCGTCGATCTGTTTTAGGAATCTTTTTGCTGGACTAATGGCACTGAGAAAGATGTTACAGTATTTTATTAGTGGGAACTTTTTGATTGGATTTCTCTGCCTTTATGTTTATTGAAAACTAGAGATCAAATTCAAAATATCTTCTCTGTTGTTCATAACAGGTCGACAGAGTGGAAGAAAGTTTTGACTTGATAAACTCAGGAACAAAGCCCCTTGCTGCATATTTGTTTACAAACAATAAGAAGCTGAAGGAGAACTTTGTAAGGACTGTCTCCGCCGGGGGTTTGGTTGTCAATGACACTACCATACATGTAATAATTCTCCCTCCAACTTCTAGAGACAAGCCACATGTTCATCCATGCATGCATGCCAATTAGGGCCATATAGATGTTATTGTGGTTATATGAATACTTTTTTGAATAGAAACATTGTATGAATACTGAAACAAGAGATTTTAGTAGTTATGCATTTCTAGTCTTGCCTCTTTCTTTTTCTTTTCTTTGTTTACTGATATCATAGTTATTTATACAGGCATTACTGTATGTATCATGGCATCTCCATTTCTCACATATAAATTTATTATATACACACTAGCTAATTTATTTCTTTATTGTGAATTAAGTTGAGAATCTAATTTGTATAATATGAATTCTCAATCGGTGTACAGCTTGCTGTTCCGTCCTTGCCATTTGGAGGAGTTGGGGAAAGTGGAATGGGTTCATACCATGGAAAATTCTCCTTTGATGCATTTAGCCATAAGAAGGCAGTTGTTTATCGAGGTTTCGCTGGTGATGCTTCTGTGAGGTACCCACCATACACAAAGGGGAAGCTAAGACTTCTTAAGGCTCTGATCGGCGGTGGCATATTAAGCATAATCCGCGCTCTGTTTGGATGGTCCAAGGCTTAACAGACACTACGATCCGGCTGTGCTGCATGCGATTGCTTCTTTCTTCATATTTATAAAAGACATTACGATCCGGCTGTGGCAATATGATTACAATTTGAACAAGGTTTGATTATTTATGAGAAGGGAAAGGGAAAATGGAAAGGGTATAAGTTGTAGGTAAATATCTATAGGTTTATAAATTGTATGTGTTTGTATTTTGTTTTTGCTTAGAGGCTTAAACGTGGGTTCCATTTTGGCATCCATTGAATTCAATTCTAAAGCTAAACCTCTTAAATTCATAGACACAAGGTTTGGAGAGCCAGTCGATCTATCTGTTAAGCTTTCTACCTATCTTGTACAGTTGAAGTATTGGGTTTCTATCCGTGCCATGAGAATAAAATCAATCTTTACAGAAAACATGCAGGAAAAAAAGAACCAAAATCACTGATGACCAGTCAATAATAAGAATCCTCTAAAATATTGAGAATATCTGATCTTTGCTCGTCTGTTAGAAAAGTAGGAAAGTCAACCAGAAAAGTGAGCTTCAAATTTGCCCTCTTTCCTTCATCTTTGGAGATTGCCATGCCTTGCTCTGATATGACCTTCTCATAGCCAGGATATATGATGTCATCAATGGTCAGTTTCATTTGGTCTCCACCCAGCAAAGGGATTGAGATGATGCAGCCAGTGAGAGCCTTTACCAATGGGATCTCTAGAGCCAACTCCAAATCATCCCCTTCTCTTCTAAACAAAGGGTGTCTTTTCTCAGCAATCACAAAAACTATGTCTGCTGGGTAGGCACCTGGTATCTCATTTCCCAATCCTTCAAATGTAATCTTTGTTCCTTTTTTCCATCCTGGCTTCACATTTATTGTTACCACTTCCTCTTCTTCAGCCACATGCCTGCCATAAAGAATACATTACAACAATATTATGAAAATATATTAGGGTACCCTACGAGACATGCGAAGTCTCGTACATGCGTGAGAGATGTAGTCAACAATGCGGGTAAGCCCTAGTTTTATTCTACGTCAAGTGCAAGGTAACCAACCCGGTGTCTTTGACTATAGCCCTTGTGACCTTCATCTTCTTCTGGCATCCAAAACACAACTCCTCTAAGGTGCACTCAAGCTGCTTCTCAATGGCTGGGGGTTTCAACATCCCAGACGAGTTGGAAAACATGATGGGGGTCTTCCGGCTTTCACATTTCGAGAGGGAGGGATGGGCGGGCGTGGAGTCGGCGCTTTTAGTACACGTGGCGGCCTTGGGGGTTGACGGGGAGGGTATGGAATCCGGCCAGCTTTTCCGGCTCTTAGTTTTCTTGAGAGAGGGTGAAGGGGTGTGACTCCTTCTGCTAGAGCTTTTTGAGAAATGATGACAATGCATGTTAAAGAAATTATCCAAGCTTGATTGCTTGAAGTGACCTTTAGCTTTAGGGCTTGGCGTATCATGGTCGCGTCGCATTCTTTGCAGGCTAATGCATCTAAAGCTATGAAATCCATGCATGGTTTTCTTTTCTGCTTTTGGTGTATCATCACCGACTTCCTGTATATATACATATATTTATATATAAGGACAGAATATTATGAATTGAGGACACAAATTAATCAATCGCCATGCATACAACTAGCTAAATTGGCACATGGATGGAAACTTATTGCTTATTTATAAATAATGAGACATAGATGAATACGCATATAAATTATCAAGATTTCTAAGGAATTCAAATGCATGGTTAGAAATTTTTATATAATAGAAATGTTGTTTCTCATGTTACGTTGTTAGTTTGTTAATCAATACAATATATTCATCGGAAATGCGTTCTTATTTGAATGTACGGATCCAATTAATTGACAATATTAGAATGATGACACAAATGTTTACCTCAAAGATTACATCGTTGGTTATAGAGGTTCCAATTTGGTCTACTTTGGCTTCCCGATCTGGAGATGATTTCTTCTTGTCATGGCGCAATTTTTTGGCAATGGATCTATATGCTGCTCTATAGAGGTTGCGAAGAGGGCGCATGGGTAAAATCCACGCACCATCCACAGATTGGAAGAAGAAGAAGAAGAGGAAGAAGAAGAAAAAGAAGAAAAAGAAGAAGAAGATGGAAGAAAGAAAGAGGGAAATTAAAAGAATGGCTCTATCCACAAGAATGCGTGTTTTACCAAATATGATGAAACTAGCAGCGTTTTATAAGGCCTTTCATTGATAATTAGCACAATCAGCTAATCGACAGGACAAAATAATTATCTACAACTCTTATGTATGTACAACCGGTCTCTCACGTGTCTCACGTACCTCGTACTTTTTACGTGCTAATCACCTAATTACTTATTGAAGATAAAGATCACGTCTCACTTCTCACGTGCTAGACACGTAAATACTTATTGTGAGAGACAGGTTGCACAAATCGGTTGCGGAGAAGAATTTTTCTAATAGGACAGATCAATGCAAGAAATCTGTTCTTATTTTCGATGTTGTATATGGTCTTCAAGGGTGGAGATGGTTGTAATGTGTTGTCTTCAAAACAATATTCTAGTCAACCTTTATCAATGAATGAGTGAACATAAGATAAGTAAGTTTGACAACTGCTTTAGGGACAAACAGAATTTTGTTTTTTAATTGAAAGGGACAAACATATATTTAAGAAACGGTCTTGTAATTGTATCCCAATACATGATACATCTCTACAGATGTTTTTGTTGTTGTCAAACTTCTGCAGATGTTTAAAACCAAGGTTAGTTACCGCTTAAAAGGCTTATCAAACAATAAAGTTAATAGGACGTTATCGTTTGGATTCATTTAGGGCTGATTTTTGGACGGATTAGATTGGAATTAGGGGATTTCAATTTCAATATCCATTCCAATTCCGAAAACTCGAATTTTTTGGAAAATTTCGAAAACTAGTTCAAAATTTTAAACATGCACAACCATTTAAATAGTTAAAATTAACTCAAAATTTAAAACTCATATTGAATGCTTGAAAATCTATTATATTCTTGTACTTGGATGTTGTTATCCTTTATGGAATAACTTGTCTATTTGATCATTAAATTATATTTAGTCCAATATAAAATTAGTAATTGTATGTAGTCTAAGCTTGAAATCCCAATATCTTTCGAAATTTGAAAATTTTCAGAATCTCGAGATACATTTCAATTCCAATTCAACTCTTTTTCAGAATTTTTGAATTTCAGAACTATCAGATGTCATAATTAATTTGGACTTGTCAAAATTGGAAATTTTCATATTAGAATCAGCCAAAATCGGATTTTCCAATCCATCTTGTACCCTCATTCACTTCATAGTATATTTTATGATCCGAATCACTATTTATCTTTTAGTTTCTCACTAAAAAGATCAATAATGCAAAATTTTACTCAAACCGAAAATTGTTCAATTATTTAAGTATGACTAAATAAATAGATGAACATAGTGTGAAATAAACCTAAACGAATAGTTATATTAACTTACTAATGGGTTGTGTTTGAAAGCTACTAGAAATCATGGGATACAATTGAAAGCTGGATCCCAAGTCTATGCATTTTGACTCCTCGCATTTATCCGCATTTCCCCTCATCTCGGTCAATATAACAATCAAACGACTTAAAACACGACACATCAATTATAACATAAAATTTAGTTTTTTTACCTTACTATTTTTTTTTGGTAAGTTGACGTTACTGTTACCGTTTTCTCAAAGTGCCTTCCCTCCTTGCTCTCTCCCCTCTCCTCGGTTCTCTGCAGTATCTCCATTCTCGCTTCCAAGTTCCCACAATCTCTACTACTCAACACCATAGATTTAATTTCTTATTTTCATACAGTTTCAATGATGAAGCTTATCTCTTCTTCATTAGCATGCCGCCAGAACCGAATCCACAACCTGAGCTCTACTTTGGCTTGGCCCTCCGAGCTCTCCTCGCCATGACTCCGAGTTCTTGGCTCACTACTCAGCCTAATTCTGCGTAGCAATGAGTCTGATTATGTGGTAGAACTTGAGTTACAGAAAGCGAAAATAAAGGCCGACGCCGAGTCGAAGTCTTCGTCAATAACAGTGCCCACGAATTAAATTTTGAAATTGTTACATAAAAAATGATTCATCGAATTTCAGATATTATTTGGGATTTTGATTTAGGTTTTGAAGTTGAGTAGTAGAGATTGTTGTGAAGTGGGAAATGGGAGAAAGGGAATCGAGGAGAGGCAGGCGAGGGAGGCAGGCGAGGGGAAGGGGGCGAGAGACAGAGATAACGACAGGGATACTGTCAGTTTAGAAAAAGAAAGGATACTTGTTATGTTTAAGCCGTTAGATTATTTAAACGGTTGAGATGAGGGTAAAATGAGGTAAAATGCAGATAAATGCGTGGATTCTAAAGGGAGAGACTCAAAAAGCTATTCTAATAACAAATTCATATGCAAAATAAATAATAGGCAAAAAGAGTCACTTTTAGCATTAAGGTTTATATGGTTTCAATGTGGTCATATTTGTCCGTGTGATTTGGATTTGAAGCAATTTAAGGACAATCTTCAAATTTTGTTAATTTTCTCAACTTTCGTTATTTGTGGAGGGGCAGTACAGCCTACTAATTATTAAAAAATTCATTTCTTTTAAAAATAAACAATACAAATATAAATACACAACTTTTTAAAAAATAAAGCCTCTCTCTCCCCTTCTCCTCCCAACCCCGGCCAGCCATCACCTCCCTGTAACCCAACCACCACCGCAGCCACCCAAGCCCAAACAACCAAATCGCCCCATGGGGCAACTTTGACTTATCGTATGTTATTGGCTTGGCACAAGGGTTCTAGGAGAGAATGAGAATACTAAGTTGGGCCCATTCATCCTACTCGTATTCTCGTCGCAATTGCAAGCATCTCAACTTAATTCTTCAGTTCCAATTTTGTGCACTCTTCTCCGTCACTTTGTCTCTCACGAAACCAGCTGAGGTGGTAAAGCTACTCTCTTTCTTATTCTCCATTGCTGATTGAGCTATTTCTCTTCTTCTCAATTTTTATTTTGTCTGATTTTATGATGAAAGATGTGGGTAGCTTTGGTTTTGTCTGACTTGGGTCTTCTATTAAGGATGTGGGTGAGCTTGATTTAGGGTTACCCATAAATTTTTCATGATTTAGAATTTGGTTTGATTTTGGCATCTCGTTGTTTTTCCAGTTTTGGGTTGGATCAGTTTTAGATTCGCATATTAAATGATTGCTTCAACATTGTTATTAGCAAATTTTAGTTCTAAATTCAGAGGGCATGTTTATGTATCGTTTGCGGTTGTTGTTACCAAACTCCCCCTAAGTGTCCATTTGAACCTTTTGTTAGGGGTTAATTTCAATTTAGGCTTTTAAACAAAGCATTTATAGGATTTTAATTGATTTTTGAATTGGACTCGTTGTTTTATTTCAGATTTCAGCCTTTTGATTTTCCTCTTGTTGTTAGCTTAAATAATACAAGTGATTAACAGGTTGTGTAAAATGTGGGTAATGTCATAAAATGAAGGAGACTCTCGCAAAATTCTGACCGAGGAAAATTGGCTTTAAAAGTTCAGCCATCCCATTTTCAAATCCTGGGACCATCATCAAACGCTGAACAGACAGGAAACACTGACCCACTGGTATATATAGTGTTTGTATCTTTGCTTATTCGCTTCAGTTATCATGAATACATTTGTTTGATTGTTTGCTGAGAAAAAAGTGTGGACATTGGACAAAAAGAGTGATCTTTGTTAAATTTTCACGTTTTCTCTGTTATCAAGAGAAAACCTGAATGATTTTGGGTTTTAGGTACTGAAAATTGTGTGCTTCTTATTACCCATTTTAATGCAATTTTCTTCTGCTTTGTAGTGACAGAGAAATTAAGTCCCAATGGATCTCACTCCGTTTAAGCGTGACATTGATGAGCTTATAGATGCATTTGCTGAGGTAGAATTGGCTTTGTTTTTATTTCCTGTTACCATCTTCTTTGTGGGTTATCTGCAAATGGTTACATGGAGGTTATTTTTGGGTTTTGGTCCTTGATGTTTCTTGACGCATGTGGATTTTGGATATTGACAGGGTGAATCAACGAGTTTGGCTGACATGAAGAGAATATGGCTTTCCAAAAAGTTCTCTTACATTTACGAGGCACGTCCTTCTACCAACTTGGCCTTCTTTATGCAGTCATTATATGCCCATTCAATTGGTAGGCTCTTGAACGTTTGACTTGGGTTACTAGTTGATTAAACTAGGCAAGTACTTTAGTTTTGCTGCTGGGATGCTGCCAATGCAAGATTTTCACTTCGGTTAATAGTTGTTCTGGTGACTAGAGCTGTGCTGTTAATCATGGTGTGTGTAAACTGTAAATAAATCTGGAGATAGAACCTCAAAATTGAAGAAATACTTATGCTTGGAGTTGACAACCTAGGGTGACCAAATGAGACATTTAACTTGTGAAACAAAACTATTAAGTAGTTGGTTTTTCAATGTAAAAAGTTCTTCAGTAATGGTGATGTTTTCAGTGCACTACATTGGGTCACTTACCTGTCTCTTCCACTTGGTTTTTGGAAAAGTCTTAGCAACTACCTGATTCGTTGTATGTCATGCTTAATATCATCAAACATTCAAGATGGGGGTTTCCATTACCAATTTTTTTTTATTGCTCAGTGTTTGAGACTAACTTTCATATGCTTATGTGCAGGATACATAATCGGTACAGCTACTTTATCACACAGACTGGGTGGGCTCTATTGCCTCTTCTGTCTCTATGAGACTCAACCATTCAAACCTCCTTTTAAGATTTATCTATCTCTTGGTATGTATGTAGATTTTACTTTGAACAATTGAGCTTGATTTAAAATTAACTTTATCCCGAGTCTGGTTTATTTTAATGAAATGGCTTTACACCATATGAAATGGCACTACACAGCATTAAGTCAATACGTGGAAACAGAGATAAGATATGCATTATTTGTGCGAGCATGTGTCCTTATGCCTTGTACTGACAATAGATGATGTACACTCTGGGTGTCTTTGTGTATTACTCCTTAACTAATATTAGTCTGGGTGTCTTTGTGAATTACATGGATATCTGTGTGTATTCTTTGAGGGTAACATAAAATGTGAACTTCTGATCAATTTCTGAACACAAGCTTTATCAAATCAAATATCAAGTATTGAGCCCAAACAAGATGCTGATATGGAGTTCCTATTTGGCACTTGATATTTATAATTTTCTCAAACAAGGCTAAAAACTTATAGTTATTGAAGGTATAAGCTTTTATGATGGCTGCTCTCCTGGTACCATATTTCTTTGTTTTTCGTGCTTAGTGCATTTCTATTCTCCAATTGACAGAAGAACTGAAGAAACTTCGAAAGCTGGTTATTAATGCAAAGGAACACGATTTAAGAGTGGTATCTGCTTTGGTGAAAAGGATGCTAGAAAAGAATGTTTTCCTGTTTGGGTCTGTAGACACAAATGAAGGCTCTTTTACAGAGACGGTAGACCAACTGACACAGTTACAGAATGCTCGAGTTCAAGTTGCATACAAGGAGTATGTACAAACTTATGTTTTTTCTCTAACTGTTGCATTAACATAGAGGTTTTGTGATATTTGTAAATCTCTCTAAACTTTCTTACTGATTCTTTGATTTCCTTTTGACTAATAGGTTATTTGCTAATACTAAGATTGAGGACTTTCTCCACATGGATTTGGTAAGTTAAAATAGTCCTCGAACTTTTGTCCCGTTGTTTGCTTGTTGATAGAATGATTATATCTTTTCAAGTTAGCTTTAGGTGTCTAATATAGTAATATCCATTCTTGTTCTCACATATACCAGGGAATGGAAGTTGACCTGAATATGCTCAAGAAAATGTCAACAGATTATGCAGAGGCCAAGAAAATAGCAATTAATGGTACATTTTCCCCTAATTCACAGTTATTAAATAATTTTCTCAAGCCTCCCCACTCCATTTGTTTCACTATTGCTGCCTGTAATATGATTTCAGCAGCCTTTATCTCAAATAATTATTGAATGCTAGTTCCCGCATGTTTTTTTTTGGCATTATTGTAGTTAGTTTTCAACTATCTAATCATTTCTTTATTTTCCCTCTTTCAAATTGAATTCTTGTTAAAGAGGCCAGCAAGGTCGTGGATGTTCAAGATATAAAGCACATATCAGAAGATAAGGAACTGGTTGGAGATGCAGTGGAGAAGATGGTAGGGCACTGGGATGCTCAAAGCGAATTGTTTTATCAACAAACAGGAGCAAATCAGAAGCTCCCTGAAGGAGAGCAGCAACTAAAACCACAGCAGCTGCAGCTGCAGCTCCTGAGTGATGATGAGAACTTTGATCAGGAATTGGAACAACTGCTATCTGAAACATGATCATACAAGCTGTTGAAAAACAAGGCTTCATTGTCCTCTATGGATGATAATACTAGGGATCCGGCAGCTGGCAAGGTTGATGGCTGGATTTTTTCTGAAGTTGTTATGACTTTTATTTTGATACTAAGGTCTCAAGTTTCAAAAGAAGGTGATGGAATCCAGCGGCTGCTTTTTTTTAGGTGTTTCATGAGACAAGTGCTATCTATGTTGAATTTTGTACATATTAGAGTGTTTGGTTGCAAAGTTATGAACAATGGCTCTAGTGATCTCATTTGATACATTTTCCCTTCAATTGGATTGCCCAAGGGAAAATGTAAAGAAAATGAGAATTCAATGCACATATTAGCTTTGACCAAGAATCTGACTTTCCATGATGACATGTTGACTTTGCACCACCTCTCCTTATTCCAATATAGATAAAAGCAAGAGTTTGTAGTTAAAGTAGTTAAGAACATTTACCCCTGCAACCGAGGTCCTAGGTTCGATTCCCCTCAACCCCGATATCCCTCGTATAAAAAGTAATATATATATATAGATAAAATGGTACCTTCTTTTGGCAAAGGGGCGCTACCCAAAAATCTGAGTTTCCATTACTCACTCTTTTTGAATTGTTCTTTACCTAGAATTCAAATTGCCCGCTGACATATATATGGCATGTACGATAAGGGTTCAAGTAGCACTCTATTTTGCAAAGCTGAAATGGATAGGAGCCTTTCTACTTATCTTTGGCACGGCATATGTGCATAGCTTTTTATAGTATCAATTCAACCCGCAACATCTAATTGGTAATTTGGTGCATAGACAAGGATAAGACAACCAAAGAAAAAGTTTGTCCCTTTCATTGCTTACTTTATATTATCATTTGAGATTTGATACATAACACCTTCAGGCTACCTAAAACAAGTTATCTTTAAGAACTATAAAGCAAATTGGAATTCTCATCAAGAATTGACAATCAAGAATTAAATTCCACTTATGAAGGATTCTTGTGTTTACTTCACATCAAGGAATTAAAAAGTAAGTAGGCCCCACAAATTGAATTCTTGATTTTGGAGGAATTCAATTCTTAGGTAGTAGGTGGTATTCTAATTCCGGGAGAACTAATCTATTAGGAATTTATCTTTTTTACCCATTATATCCTCACATAATTTTAAAATTTTCAACATGATTTAGTAAACAACTTTAGTAGGAATTCGGAATCTAACTCCCCTCAATTCATATGGTTTAGTAAACAACTTCAATAGGAATTCGAAATCTAATTCTCCTCAATCTAACTCCTTCTCAATTTAATTCCACATAATCCAATTATGAATTAGTAAACATGTCATAAAGAACACCTTACAATAAAACAGTCAAACCGACCACCTAAAAGGACTCTTTCAATTCTCAACTTTTGTTACTTTCACTTTCAAACCACATTCACAAAAACGTGAAAACCCAAATCCAAGTGGGACCATTTATCTCCTTCTAAATTTCCAATGACTAAATTGCCCTTCCAAATACCAGAATTCAAGTCAACATCTGATGGGTAATCTGGACATTTCCCAACATCTCACCTCGACATTCCGCGGTTTCGACGCGGGTTTTTTGTTCTCTCTCTCTCTCTCTCTCTCTCCCGCTGTGAAACTTCCAATATCCAATTTCCAACGTTGACACGCCGGTAGGACCTGTGCTGAGAGTTGAATCCCCACCCCAGAGTTCTCTACTTTTTTTTTTTGTTTATTTATATTTTTCGATTTTCAGCAGACTACAAAGCTTTGAACCCTTCTTGGGATTTTGATCCAACCGAGTCGTCTAAAGGAGAAAGAGGTTCTCTGCCACTCACAGATTCTGATGGGTGGTGATAAAAGGAACAGAGTATTTGCATTGACGGCCTTGCTCATTCTGGGTTTGTCTGTAACCTTCCCATGTTGTTTCTCGGCAGCCAATCATCCCCAGACCAAGAAAAAATCGGCCCGAGCGAATAAATTTGGTTCTTCAGCTGTTTTTCCTCTTCATGGAAATGTTTATCCTCTTGGGTATGATTTTTCGCACCTCTTTCGTTTTGGGGTTTGAAATTTTGTTCCTTTCAATTTTTTTTATTGCATTATCAAGTATTCTTGTTGTATTGTTTTGTTTTTCTTTCTTGAATTTCTCTGATTGGTTGTTGAGGGTGTGATTATGGGTTCCTGGACTTGGTTTCGGGTTAAAGCTTTAATCTATATTCACTAAACATGTTATTAGAGTTGGAAATCTATTGAAGTTTCTTGACCCACCTTTTCATTTTTAACAACTGCTCGGTTTTGTTTACTCTGCCTTCTATTTTTTTAATCTTCTGCTTATACTTTGAATACCCTTTTCCAGTTTCTGATTTTTCTTTTTTTATTGCCTGAACTTTTTCTTAGACCTCTCACTCTCTTCTGGAAGCTTTTTATCTAATAGCATACATAAAAAGTTTAATCTTTCACTGTATAAAAAGTGAAAAGCTGTCGGTCCGATCCCTTTTTTCATTTTCTTTTCTTTAGGTAACTCATTTCCCTTCATAGTTTAGTTGTACTCCTGCACTACATATGAGCTACGCATATGCCTGTCAGAATTACAATTTTAATATGTTTATTGTTTTCCACTTGTTGCATGATTATTTTTTATGAATTTGAAGCTTCTATTTTCTTGTCCATTAAATTTAATGCTTTTAAAATACTTTTTTGGGTGATGTTATGAATTGGTGTTCTGCTCTGCTTTTCTTTTTGCCTCCATTTTTATATTTGTCTTCTTTTTTTTCAATGTGTGGTGAATGACCTCAAGATTTGATTGTATTTTCACTCCGCAGGTACTACTCTGTGTCCATCAACATAGGCTACCCAGCCAAGCGCTTCGACCTCGATATTGACACTGGCAGTGACCTCACTTGGGTCCAATGTGATGCTCCTTGTACCGGTTGTACCAGGGTAAAACTTTTATGGATATTGAGACTGAGACTAACATTCTAATGACCATGTTCTCAACTCGGTGTTTCTGTCTCTGTTTGTGCATTTGCAGCCCCGTGAATATCTTTATAAACCCAAAAACAACCATCTGCAATGTGGAGACCCTCTTTGTGTTGCCTTCCACTCACCAGCAAGCGACCCATGCCAGACCCCAGATGATCAATGTGACTATGAGGTTGAATATGCTGATCAAGGATCATCTCTTGGTGTGATAGTCAACGATTACTTCCCCCTGAAGTTCACCAACGGCTCTCAACTTGGTCCTCGTTTGGCCTTTGGGTGGGTATTCGGTGTTTTCTTTTTGTACATCAGTTGGCAGCATTTCATAATTTTTATACTGATCATGTTATTATTTTTATATTTGAAATCTTGAGGTTTCGTTAGTTTTGTAAGCTTTCCCATTTTTAAACTTCAGGTCGTTTCGTTTAGGAATGTACAAATGAATCAAACTTAAGTTAATGCCTTGCAACTAAAGTGCCAGCACTTTCTATTTCTGAGTTAAGTTCTTATAATGTTTTCTCTTTCTGTTGTCTGCAGGTGTGGATATGATCAAAAACATCCTGGTCTAAACACACCTCCCACCACAGGAGTCATCGGCCTTGGCAATGGCAAAGCCAGCATTGTGTCACAACTAAGTCGCATGGGTTTAACGCGTAATGTGGTGGGTCACTGTCTAAGTGGGCAAGGAGGAGGATTTCTTTTTTTCGGGGATGATCTTGTCCCTTCTTCTGGAGTCACGTGGACACCAATGTCACGCAATTCAATGGAGTGAGTAGTCATAATTTATCCTATTTACCTTCTCATATGGCTTTAAGTGTTCTTAAATGATCACATACCATTATTTCTAATTCGTGTGTAATGCATCTTTGCCAATTTCATAGAAATCACTACTCCTCTGGACCAGCAGAACTTGTATTCAATGGTAAGTCTACCGGTGTTAAGGGGCTTGGTCTGGTTTTTGACAGTGGGAGCTCCTACACTTATTTCAATTCCCAAGCTTACAAGGCGGTAGTTAATCTGGTGAGAAAGAAACAAAGGAGACCATTCTTCCTTTAGTTAATTGTTAATAACTTATATGGAAAACTAACCATCATTTCATGTGATCAGGTAAGAAACGATTTAGATGGAAAACCAATAAAGGAAACAAGTGAGGACAAATCCCTTCCAATCTGCTGGAAAGGCCGCAAGCCTTTCAAATCTGTTGGTGACGCGAAGAACTTTTTCAAGTCCTTAGCACTGAGCTTCATTAATGCCAAGAATGCTCAGCTGCAATTATCACCCGAAGATTATCTTATAGTTTCGGTGAGCACCCCAACTGTCTTTCCATTTATTTTAACTTTATCCCATCTACCATTAGTTAAGAGAAGAAAACACTGGGAAAACCCATATCTAAGTTTTTCTTTGTTGCCAGAAACATGGCAATGTGTGCTTCGGGATTTTGAATGGCACTGAAGTAGGACTGGGAAATCTGAATATCATCGGAGGTAGCGAATACTAACAGAACCAATACCTTCTGGCTCTTGTTTTTGTCCTGTGAGCAAAATCTGATCTATTATTTTCTCTCTGCAGACATTACGTTGCTAGATAAAATGCTGATATATGACAATGAAAACCAGCGAATTGGATGGGCTCCTGCAAATTGCAATAGACTTCCCAAGTCCTGATCCGTTCTCTCATAATTTCCCTTTCTCTTTGATGTATATGGTGAGGGTTTTCTCATCAGAGAACTCTTTTTTTCAGTGTGGATCGTGAATACTCTGAAGGTAATTCTCAGCCTATTGTAGCCAATTTGGGTATCTTGGAACAGCATTGTCCTGCGTATGCTTTGTATGATCAATAAGGCGGTATACAGAGAAGGCTCCAAGACCAAAGACCAAAAGAGTAAAACGGGAAATAGCTTTATATATATATGTAGCAGATACATGCAACATTTTGGTCACAGGAGTTTTACAATAGTTCTTTTGTCTACTACTCTAGCAGAGAGAAGAAAAAAGAAGTTAGTTCTAGTTGTCTTTTGTGAACTTACAAAGTGGGAAATGTAAGCGGGTATATATACCCTAGTACGTGATAATACATGCGTTTAGATAAATTCATGTATAGCAATATCCCTGATCTGATCCATCTCTACTGCTAACTAGTCGCATGAATTTTTAAGTTACAAGAAAATTGCATCTCCTGAACGATCATTTCCTAAGCTCTTCCTTGATTTGTGCCTGGAAAGCCGTTGATCGGAGACATAAATCAATCCGGTTACTGTTCCCATTCTGTACAAAATAGATTACACCTGCAAACTACCTGCAAGAAGTGCAAAGTATGATTCATCAGTACCATTACAAGTTCAAGAAGTGCATACTAACCCATAAGGCACATCACACTAATTATCCATTTACATGCCATCAATGAGCACAAACTCAGCTTGGTATCAACGGATGAAATACTTTCACCTCTTAAAATGATAAGATGCACTGCACCATTTACAGTTACAAGTGCTGTCTCAAATATAATTCATATTAGAAATATGGGCAATACCAGCAATATAGCAATTCCCATTTGCTAATGAAAACGAACCATATAAAAAACTGACCTGAAATATCTAAATCCGTGCGTCAATAGATTCTGTATGATGTTTGAGCTCAGCGTGCTAAAAGACACGATTCGCGCACTGCTTATTATAAGATATATTATCAGTAAAAATTAAGGATTAGAAGTAATCCCAAAACATTGTCAGCCAAAAAAGAAAAGAAAACCAGGTAAACATCAAACTAATTTGCAAAGAAACAGATGCAAGTGAAAATAAAAAAGCAGCAAAATTGTTGATCAACTTAACGCAACAAAGCACATCAGTAGAAAGCAAACAGAGAATCACCTTTGCATGGCAAATCTTCGTTATAGCCTCAACATGAAGGTTCTGCAATTCTTCAAGAGCTGTGACATCCAGACCAGTAACATCTTCACCCTGAAAATTAATAATATTTTTAAACACTCTTTGATCCATATTTCAATTATAGTGCTCAATTGAGGACTTTATGATGTAAATGAGATTATGTCTAGCAATTCATTCATAAGATCAGCTCCAAATATTAACAGCTCCTGATGTATAATAACATGTGTCACAGTATTATTCCATTCATGTTCGGGGAGAAGGGAAGGGTGGAGATAAATGGATGACCAGTTGCCGTTAACAGTCAATACGATTTTTTAAACCACAGGGGGACACGTCACAGATAACCAACCAGATCATTCATGGAGCTGGGGTAAACTGCAGATGGCTATCTGTGCTTTCCCCAAAGATGAATCACTAAAGTACATACCTTCAGTCTAGAAATATAGCATTCTAGCTCTTTGCATCTTCTCCTTTCTTTCTGATAGCTGGCTCTTAAATCTTCTAATGTGCCCATCTCGTTCAGGTTTTCACGGATTTCATTGTCTTTGAACATAACATCTGAATGAACATTACATGGCGGAAACCCATTTCTAACTCTTATATGTGAACTTTCAGGTACATGAACCCCTTGAAGTGACACATCCTCAGCGTTAATGCCAGACTTTCTCAACTTTGCAACCAGCACCCACATATTTGCCAGCTCATTTTCTAAATCAACTTCACGTTGTTTTACTTTGTCTAATGTTGTTCGTAAATCATCTTCTATCTGATCTCTTTCAGATAGTTCTTTTTCCAGAGCAGCTTCTCTTTGACATCTTGCACTAAGTTCCCTTTGCAGCTCCTCAACCAAAACTACATCCTCTGGCTTTTTATGGCCTCCGGCTCGAGCTCCATTTACGTTATTTCGCTTAAAATCATATGAAGTGGGCCTCTGACAACAGTTTGATCGGCACTGAACCTCTTTTGCAGCAGCCAGGTCACCAGTCAGCTTTGCATTTTCATAAGAAAGCTTGGTTACTTCTTCAGCCAAGTTTCTAAGCTCAACTGCTGCAGCTGCAGCCAACTCTTTGGCATATGATGCTTCTTCTGAAAGTTTCATATTCTGAACTTCAAGCCCCTCCTTTTCCTCAGACAGTTTCACCTTGTCTTGCTTTAAATCCTCTATTTCAGAAGCCTAAGAAAATAAATTAAAAGGGCACTGGTGACAACAGAGCAATATAAAACATATCATCATTCCATCAAGTAAAACGAATAAGATCAAAAGGACAAAGGGTGAATATTGGGTGTCTTCGTTCTAAAGATGCCAGGAAGAACAAGAATAACCTGTACATGGATTTGGGAATTCAAAAAAGCATCTTTGTTGCACTCTTTGGAGTCCTCAAGGGAAAGGATTCTGTTTAAGCTCATCACACTGGTTGGTGTATTTTCATCAGCACAAGTTTCTTGACACAGACCAAACCTTTCTCTTTCTTCACTGTTCTTTTGCACTAGTTCTTTGGAACATGTCTCTAGTCTGGTAGCGTTGCTTTCAGAAATTTGTTGTGAATTGAGCTGTTGTCTTAGCAGAAGAATCGTCTCTTGCATTTCTGCATTCTCTGAAATCTGCAAAAGTAACAATATGATTTAAAAAATTAAAGACAGAAATGCAAGTACATAAAAAGGGATTACAAATCTTCATATTTTACCTTCATTTGTAGTTGCTCCTGAAGTATCCTATTGTCTGCTGTCTTAATCTTGAATGATCATCCCAAGACAGAGTGATCAACTTAGTAGAATATTTTTAGCATTCATAATTGAAATATGTTATGAAAGATTAAAAATAACAAACCTCAAGTTCAAAAGTTGTTTCATTTAGCTGTGTAGTAAGCTTGGACAGAGCCTACATGGGAATGTAGCAAACTGATCAGAAAGCACATACAATGCACTAATAATTAAATAAAAATTGGAAAACCAGCAATGCTTTTGTGAAGCATATTGTTAAGGAACCAAATAAATGACAGTCAACACAACCAATATAGACCTCTACTATAAAGGCCAGAAACTGATTAGTTATTATATAAAAATAGAAGGATCATATGAGATGCAGTTTTAACCAATAAATTAGGACATTAAAATAATAGTCAATTAAGCTCAGGTAGATTTTTCTGAGTGAAAGTAGATTTTTTCTTTCTTTTCTAGATTATGTCCCTTGCATAATTGATCTTGTTATATTTAATCCCCCAATCAATGATTTGTTTCTGATGTTAAATTAAGATAATTCAATCATGTCAAACGAAAATGACCAAAGGGCCTTATGATAAGAGGAGACATGTAGCCATAGGACATTCTCTGCTGAAAGGGTATTAGAAAGTTCAACTATATTAACAATTGCTAAGAGTAGAATGTAAAACAGGGAAGAACAACGCCCTTTCATATTTTCAATTTTGTAGAGCCCTGAAATATTGTTATCAGATTATCATCTGGCAATCCAAAACTTTTCATGTAGTAAAATCAGTTCATCCAGCTTTTCTTGAAACCCATCTGCATAAAGATGCACAGTTACCTGAGACATTTCGCTGTTATTTGACATTTGTGGAGTCATCTCAAGTGATCCAATCATACGTTGCTCCAGAACACATATCTGAAGCTTCTTTTCACTAATTTCATCCTTCAACTTTCGCATTTGTTCCTATTTTAACCAAAATAACCATAAAAAACTCAGACAGGAATACAAATCAGATTTAGACATTTGTCCTTTTAGATTTAAAGAGATGTCTCACCCTAAGCTGTGAATCTTCAGGGTTTCTAGCCGCTTGCTCCGACAGTCTTTTGAGAGAACTTGTACATAATGCCACCTCCCCAGCTAACATTTTCACTTGCTCGCGAAGAAGATCCATTTGATCTGTAATAGTGGACCCAGTCTGCAGAAGAGTAGTTATAGTAATCCCTTAACATTATATCTTCATGCAACACTTTGAATACTTCATACAAATACACTTGAAGCAGCTGCACACACACACACACACAAGTCCTTTTCTCTATTATATATAGACCCAAATTCACTTGAATCAGACATTTATCTACTTATAGCAAGGACCACTCACCCGAGGCAAACGGTGGCCTCCAAAAGCCGCACCAAACAAATCACCTGCTTGTGTTCTTTCCGGAAATGGGTCAATAATGGTATAATCATCTCCCCTTCTACTGACAGACTTTCTTCCTCCATCCTTCAAATCACTGAATTTGACTCTATTTTGAGAAGATTTTGAAGAAGGTGCTGGTGACCCACTTGTACAGCTCTCACTATCAGCACTAGGTGATAATCCAATAACATTCTCAGGTTTCTGTAAAGATAGCATTTGAGCTTTCTCTAGGTGAGTTCAATCAGTAGAATATCAATGAAAGCTAAGAATGAAATATTAATCTGCTCTTGCATAAATTAAATGAAAATACATGTTTTGGTAGTGTATATTATTAAAGATAGATAGTTATATACAGATATGATAGATAGTTATATACAGATATGATGGCCCAACAGAGCAAACAAAATAAATTGTAGCTTAAAAAGAGAGGAATGTCATCTCATCAACTAAATCCTATGTTTTGTCCTTCTCCAACAAACAACATAAATATATGGTGTCCAAATTCAATTCATATGTCAAAGGAAAAACCCGGAACTTACTTTCAGTTTAAACCATCCAAGCATTCCGCGTCTTTTGTTTCTTTTGTAATCTTTGACCAACTCATCTAGATTAGTGATCTCATCCCTTCCTTCCACTGAAAGCTCAGAAGCATAACTTCCAGCATCATCATCAACCAGGTATTCCCGCTTCTTATCAGGCAGATATGCAAGCTGCAGAAAAAAATGGGTCAATGGTATCTCACAAACATGGAACATAATGTCAATAGATGTCACTCAAAATACAATTCAACAAATCTGCAATCCATCTTAACCACTGAAAATCCCACACCTCATCTTCCCCAAAAGAATGCCTCCGTCTATGACTAGGTCGTTCAGATATGCTTGGTGGGATAGTATTTTTCGTGGACACTAAGATTAGTTTAGTCAGTCGTTGTATTCTTCCCATTAAAGCTGCCTTGGCTTCTTCTTCCTCTTCCAATCTTGATTGCAATTTCACCTGACCAGCTTCCAGCTTTTACATGATAAAAACAATACTTATTAGATGCAAACAACAGACAACTGAATCCAGAATGAAAATTAGCTGTTCGAAATAGATGGCATTAGGGACTTCAAACATTCTGTAGCTTGCACCTCAAGGAATTGTAACATTGCACTCCAATCTAGATTATCATATTGTTCGTCAGGCAAAATATATATATATATCATATGGTTCTAGCCCCTTGTTATATAGATAGTTCTTCCCTCCTAAGGTCCTTAAATTTTCAGCAGACTGACTATATATGAGAGAATGAAATGAAGAAAGCCTAAGATGAACCACAACGCATCCCAGCCGTCCATCTCTAATCTAACAATTAGAAGACAGAACATGACTTTGTTCAAAGATCTAACTTAAGGACCTTAGGATAGAATTTTTATTGATTTCTACCCAAAGCCTTCAGTAACAAATACAGACAAAAGTATGCTAATATTTGTTAGCTCTCCCAATGTAGTAGCACCAACCTGAAGCTTCAAATTAACCAGGTCTTCCTGAGTAGATATAGCCGTATTTGGATTCTCCATCATGCCACGTTTTAATTGCTGAAGTTCTTGCTTTAAACTGGAAATCTCCCTCTGATATTTCTTGATAATAGACTTTTCATCCATAATCTAAATGTGATTGGAAACAGTTACATTTATTCATAATTTCTATTAGCTCCACTTCGCCAAAAAACAAAGAATTTAGAAAACAAATCTGCAATTCACCTTATTTTGGGAAGCCTTGATTTCTACACGCTTACTCCGATGTGCAAACTTCAGTGTGTTGTGTGTTTCCTCACTATTGCTAGACGCAGGGGTCACAGTGCAAATGAGCTAAAACCACCATAACAAGAACATCCTCCAGAATCATTAACCACATTACTATTACAAAAAAGATACCTTACATGACAACTAATTGGATAGTTCCAAAGAGAAATCTGATAACATGAACACTGGATGATCCAGAAGTGTTGCATTGAACTTACAGATATACGCCCATGACCACTGAGGGATGACTGCAACAAACGGGTGAGTTTTGAATCTCGATATGGAATATGAGTTGCCTTTCCATCTGTCAATTTAGAAATCACCTGCAACAACAGCCAATTATTAGATTAAAAAGGTTACTGAGAAATGCACTGAAAACATCTATTGCCCAGTGCAACATATAGGCAAATGAAAAATCTCGAGCCCTACACCTCATGGTAATTTATCTGGAGTTGACCAGTTCTCCAACATCATCCCATGATAAGTAATCGAAGAACCATGACAAAGTTAACTATCCATATTTAGAGATTATATACACAATTATGTACCAATAGATGATAAAATGAGAACTGTGCAAAACAAAACATATTATAATGATAAATTAAAATATAAGGAACTTTTTAGTAAATTTCGTTGCAGCATAAAGGAATTTTGGAAAAAATTATGAGTGCTGCTATTTCACCCACCTGTCCTATTTCCCCACCCACCTTATCTTTCCATTCACCATGTAAATTTGAAAAAAACACAATCTTTTCTTTCCACCCATCATTATTTCTAAAATACCCTTTAATTATTAATTCAAGCAAATTAGGAGCACTCAAGTTCTGAAAGTGTCTCGTATCAGGAACATGTGTGGTTGTTCCTATGCTAGCTGAGGTTGAAGATTTCCATGAATTGATTTGCATGGACGCTTCATGATTGTTTGAACGAGAGAGAGAGAGAGAGAGAGAGTGAGGTTGGTCAGCGGCGGTAAGGAGGGCCTGCTGCTGGTGAGGGTGGGGTGGTTTGGGTTGGGTCATGGGTGGCTGTTGGGGTTGGGTCGCTGAGAGGTTTTTGGTTTTTTCTCTATTCTTTGGTTTTATTTAGACTTTAATAATGTCAAACTAGAGTTAATTAAATATATATGTGTCAAAGATTTCAAAATTCACAGATTATATTTAAGTTATTAGATTAAATTATTAGAATATTTGTTAATGAAGAGATTTTTTTTTTTTTTTGGTCCTACGGTGGGTTACCTGAGTTGGGGTTTTTTCCCTAAGTCCTTTGAAGTCATTTTACAAAGGGATAAATTTGTCTTTAAAATTTTGAAGATAAGGTGGGTGGGGAAATAGGACAAGGGGGTGGAAATAGCAGCACTCAAAATTATTGCATGAAATAACGAAGGGCAAAATTATGCTAATAGGTGGAATTATGGGACTTGTTTTTATTTCAGATAGTACAACGCAAATCAACAAAGACTAAAATAAGCATTATCTTACAGTGCCAAGCGTGAGTAAGCTTTTATTGATGTATGAACCCTCCTTTCTTCGTAATCCAGTTGTTTCAGTTTTAGAACTTTCAGATCCTGCAAGATCAATTAAGTGCTGCCAAGGAAATTTGAATTATATAGGGTTCAGCATCAGATTGTAATGAAAATAATATTTGACCAGATTGCAAGGCCAGATCAACTAAACTACGGTGGGCAATTTCAAAGATGAGAAAGGCATTACCAACTGGGACAAGGTGACATCTTCTTCATCATGATTCTCACCTCGTGGACTGCTTTCAATAGTCTGATGAATTGTTACATGTTAGAAAGGTTGAACCAAAAGTAATGTGATTAATACAAGATTTAGTAGCTACTTCATGAAAGCCTTATAACACTGCCATCGCTTTACAAAGAAAATGCTAAGCATATGAACAAATTACTACAACTTTTATAAATTAGTCTACAATTGGTTATTTAACTTGTTTTTAAATGGTTGATTACATATAAATTAAAATTCCTTTCAAAAATCAGTAGTTTTGAGTAAATTAAAAATTCAGAAAAGACTCATGGGAAAGAGTGATTAGATGAAAAAAGGCAACAACCTAACAGAATCTGGCTTTGTGTAACAGAATAGACACCTTTATCACATAGAAATTTAGTAAAAAAAAGTTACCAATGTGAATATAGTGTGGCTGCGACTGCTAAGTAGATTGAAATTATTAGAACCAACGTGCCTATGTTCTGCAATATCAAGGAAAAAATGAATGTTAAAGATGCACAAACAGTGGCTGGCAAAGATACAGAGAATACGCGAATGGGATGGAAAAGCAACAACAATGTGTAGAAAAATGACAAAGGGAATGCAGTGCTCATCAATGCCTATGATATCGTAATATTAGATTCAGACACAAACATTAAGTAGAGACAATAAAGTTTCCACCCATATCGTGTAGACAAAAGTAATCATTTTAATACCTTCTCCCGTTGCTATCAAAGAAAGAGCATGAGCAGGAGATAAAACAACTTCCTCTTTGATTGCTTCAACATAGGTTCCCTGCCCAATAAAATAAAACTTTCAAATGATAAGGTTAAACAATTCTGGCAAATCAGTCTAACTACTTCCGACAATATGTGAACTGGAGGGTATTTAGTCAATGTTAATTACGAATCCTGAAATGCACAAGTTGAAGATACAAATTACTTGAAATTAAATCAGAACCAGATCTGAAGGGTTCAGTTCAGGAGATAAGATTTATGGTTTAAGGTTTAGTTTTGAGTAAATGTCAATGGAATCAAAGATTTAAAGACAAACCTTGAAACTAACATAATACTACGTATCAATCAAAGAAGAGAAAGTTGCTCTTCTTTTGATAGTTAAGGGTGCTAAATTGCCAGGTGAAAGTTTGTCACCAGAATACATAGGCCAAAAAACTACTAGTTTGAGCCAAAAAATTCTATCATGCATATGAGAGAAGGGGAAGAGGTGATGCTACACATACTATAACTGCAACATGAGGCAAAGATTGATGAATTAGGGCTATACATAAAGGGAAACATAGTGCACATGACTCCCGCCAATGCATGGTCTAGGGGCAAGACATACACAACATGTTTCCAGAGAGATAGTTTCCAAGACTCAACCCCCCGTTTTCTAGGTGGCTTGTGGCAAGCCATACCATTGACTATGAACTAGATGTCTCTTTTCCATTAAACATATTTTAAAACTTATCTATATCCAAAGGCCATATTCTAAATTATTTCTAGTGTATGATTATGTAGGTTGAAATCCTCTAGGTGGCCAAAGACCATACTCATGCCAACTCCATGTGCAGAAACTCATTTTTCCTGTACTATACTCATATTTTCTTGTCCTCTTAGAGTCATACATTATAGCATACAAAATTTCCAGTATGTTAGTTTAGAACTTTAGATCAAGAAAAAAAACATGCAAGAAACCTAACCAAAAGGGAAAAGATCTTTCAAGAGCTATCGTTGAGCAAAAAAAAAAAACATAAAGAGCCAAGCACACAAAAAGAGTGTCAATTCCTTTATGAACATAAGCACCTGAGCATCCTCTCTTATTCGTAAATTCTGTCCTGTTGGATCAAGTAAGTCATTTATGACCTGGAAAAACAAAAGGAACAACAGAATAAGATGGTAATATATCACTACCCTTCCTAATGAAATTACACTTCAAAAGACTATATACAACAATGACCACATTCCAAATGAAAGCTTTAGACAAAGGAACTAGATAAAACTGACCTCATTGTAAATTTCCAGATATGAAACACGAAGAAGAAACTCCCGCCCAGGTGTCTGACACATGATAAAAAGGTTATTTAAACTCAAAATAAATAAATACAATACATATATAAAAATAAGATTACTAATAATTAAGAAATCCATTACCTCTTGTATAATTCCAAAAACATCTTTCACTGCCAGTGGAATAATTCCAGGTGACTTTTGCTCCCCCTGAAATACAAAATAAAAACTACAAATTTGTACTTTTAAAAATTACAATCACTGAAAAATTGAAAGACGTGTGATATCTATCACAGTAAGGTCCACAATGAGCAAGAAAACTGCAGGAAGAATAAGAAGGAATCCCCTTCACTGGGGTGAAATGTAAAGAAAACACAACAATGCTGCTTATGACATGGACTCTTTTTCAAATGGCATCAATGCATCAGTCTGAGACAGCTATAGATTGCAGATGCAAAATTTATGAACGGCTGGTAGCCATAAAGTCCAAAATGGGCTGGTGAAAATACTGGCCTAGAAAGGACAACTCCAGACTTTAGACAAATACTCTAGACTTCGTCAACTTACATGCATTGTATGCGTCTTCCCACTACTAGTAACACCATATGCAAACACAGTACCTGCATACAAACAGAGCAGTTTTTAGCCAGCAACAAGATATCCATCACCATCTACATACTAACCTTCCTATATAATATCTGCATCAGAAAACAACAATAATAATTAAAACCACATTAGTGTAAACTGTTTACCATTAATCCCTTGCATAACACCACTGACAACGTGCTGTGCAGCAACATCATAGACATGGCGTGTCGTTGTTGCCGGACCAAAAACCTTATCTGCACTTCTCACCCCCAAATAGTAGATGGGCAGTTAAAAAACCAAAGTTTCTAACAACTCGCCGATAAACAAATAAAATAATATATGCCAAAGTCCATAACTTCCAAATGCAGCTTATGAGTAAAATATACTTGTGTCTATAACTACAGAAATTGAAGCAAGAACAAAAAGAGCATAATTGAATGCAAAATTAGTGAGTAAAAAAATACACTCACCAAAGCCATAAGAAATGGAAGAATTGAACTCGTTTCTCACTGTATAATCCCCATCTGCATACCACGCTATCTCGTCCCCTTTGTTAATCTCCCGAGCACTGCCCAAACCAAAAGTCAAAACCCACATTTCAACCAAAACATCAATTTCTCTTCTTTTAAAAAAAAAACTAAAATAAGCACCCCGGCGGTGACGGAGAAGTAGGTAACAGCTCAATCGTACAAGAAGCAGTACCTGAGGGGGCGAAACCTAACGGTGACGGTGACATTTTCCTTGGACTTGGAGACATCGGGCGGGGACGGCGGGTTCGGGCTGGCGGAGGAAGAGGGCGGAGACAGAGAGGGCTTGGATGGGGTGGGCCGAGACGACGTCGTGGAAGAAGAAGGGGTGGCCGGCCGAGACGACGCCGTAGGGGGCTTTGTGGACCCCGCAGGCTTCCGGGAGCGGAAAGGCGAGATGGAGGATCTTTGTGACCTTGAGCTTGAGGTGCCGCCGGAGAACATTGCTGGGCGTAGAGAGAGAGAGAGAGTTAGTCGGAGGAGAGTAGAGGTTTACATGAGAGAGATGAGAGGAGAGAGAAAGCCTTGTCTGGCGTCTGCTGGGTGCAGCTGGTTTTTGGTGTTTGAGAGGCTGAGCCCTCCTCTCCACCCCTCCCTCCAAAAACAAGACTTTGGTTTTAGTATATTGGTGCTTTGAATTGAAAATTTCTTTCCACTCTCATTTTGTCAGCGCCTTGTGGTTTTCATTTCAATGCCTAGTAAAATGTCCAGAATGCCCTTCTGTTGATGCTTCCGCTTTTCCTTTTTTCCTTGTTTTTTAGTGGAAGAATATATTAAATTCAGTCAAGTTTTGTCTTTGGCCGTGTGTGATAATATTAATAACCAATGTGACCCTTTCAACTTTTTCTTTTTTTTATAAAATAGTTTCTATAAATAGACACTAAAATAATTATCAAACAGGCCAGTAATTTTGTAAACATTTTTTCCTCAATTTTTTTAGATTAAAACAAACAAAAACACGGCCGACCTGATTATAGTAACTTTGGTCATTAAGGGCCTGTTTGGTATTCAACTTAAATCCAACTTTTTAAACTAAAAAATAGAATTTGAGTCCAAAACAAAGAAAGTCTGTTTGGTAGCCTTATTTTTAAAAACTCAAACTGAAGAACAATTAAAAAACACCCCAATTATTAAAAGCAAAAAATATATGTTTTCTCAGTTTTTTTCTAACAACCCACAAGTTCTCACATTTTTAAGATTTGAAAACAATTTTCAAGTTGGATACCAAACAAGTTTTAACATTTGGGACTAGTTTTAGTATTGTTATAGTTAAGACCCCCAAAACACTTGATTTGCAACTTATATGTTTGGGACTGCTTTTTAAATTGTTAAAGGTGACAACTAAAAAGGTCAGTGAAAGAGATTGATAGAAAAACTTAAAATATTTGTGGGTCAAGAAATTGCTAAAAGTGTATTAAATTCAATCAACTTTTGAGTATAATTGAGAGTCTAAATGAAAGGGGGGGAGATTTCTTACACACATACTAAGATGCCGTAAGAGTTCAAATTTGAGACCTCTTATCTGCAAATCAATGTCTTTTTAGCTAAGCTAGACCCAATTGCTAAATTCAATCAACTTATATGTGCTTCCTCATGAATCACTTGGTTTTCGAGAAAACATTTGGATTTTAAATAAAACTTTCAAGTCACACCTAATAAACCGCTTAATAAAGATGATTATGAGCTCATAATAAAATTAGTATTATTATGGTTTTTACCAGAGAAGCAAAGCCCAATATGTAGATTTTATTTTTATTTTCGGCCAAACAGCCCAATTTCTAGATTGAATAACAAAAGGGTATCCCGCCCTCAAAAATCAAGTTGGCGCCATTGCTGTCACTGAAAAACCTCCGATTCTCAGTGAGAAGAGCTAAGAAGTCGACTCTACCATGGCGGAGGTGATCACCGTTATGGACATCGACGACGATAACAACCCATCTCAAAAACCCAACAACAACAACAAGGGCAAAAACGTCGTCGTCGCCGCCGCCCCTTCCCACGGCAAAGCTACGCCGTGGGTCGAGAAGTACCGTCCTCAGTCACTCGCCGATGTCGCCGCTCACCGCGACATTGTCGACACCAGTAAGCAATTTCTTCTTCCCACGATTTGCCATATCAAGTGTTGCACTTTATAGGGTTTTTGTTGATTTTGCTTGTTTAGTTTCTCTCCATTGTAATTATTTGCTGTAATGTTTGGTTGGCTAAAAAATGTGGGAACGAAAAGATGTTCATTTGTGTGTTCACATTCGTATGCATGTATATATTTGAGAAAGGGAGTACATAGAGAAAAGAAGCACACTTCTCCCTTCCTTACAATCAATAAGGAGAGCCTAGGGTTTTTGCTTCATTTCCCTAATGTTTCAATTTTCTGCATGATTTTCAGCAATTATAAAGAGCATAAATGAGGATAATTTCAATGCTTATAAGTTGTTATCCTCCCTTTAGTTGTTTTGTTATTGATTCAATCATCTTGTTTTTTTGTGGTGGGGTTAAATAGTTGATAGGCTCACTAGTGAGAACAGATTGCCACACCTCTTGTTGTACGGCCCTCCTGGCACTGGCAAAACTTCAACCATTCTTGCTGTGGCACGCAAGCTCTATGGAGCACAATACCACAATATGATTCTGGAGTTGAATGCATCGGATGATAGGGGTATTGATGTTGTGCGACAACAGATCCAAGATTTTGCTAGCACACAGAGTTTCTCATTTGGGTAAGACATCAATTTGTGCTAATCATCTTATTAGTTTATATTTTGGTGATATCCAGGTTTGGTCTGCTGGTTGTTTTTCTCCCTTCTTAAGATTGTAAGATTTCAGACCACCACAGATGGCTATGCGTTGTGATATTATTTGATCTAGTTGGTGCATGTTATTTACAAGTGCAATGTTGTCATGTTCAACAATTAGCCATGTAAATTAATCTTGTGGTCTGATTATGTCTGTTGTAATTTCCAAGATAATTTGCTTTTTAGCTTAATAATCACTGGACATGTGTCACCTTATTATATAACTGATTAGCAAGGGTTCAGGGGTGACAGTGCAAAGTCATCTGTAAAATTGGTCTTGCTGGATGAGGCAGACGCTATGACAAAGGATGCTCAATTTGCTTTGCGAAGAGGTATGAATTTTTTTAATGCACTAGAGTTTATCAGTTCCAAGTTATTTCACTGATTCTTTTTCCTTCTATACTTATTTTTTGGTGTAGTGATTGAGAAATACACAAGGAACACTAGGTTTTCACTAATCTGTAATCATGTCAACAAGATTATTCCAGCATTACAATCAAGATGTACTCGTTTTCGATTTGCTCCACTGGAGGAGTTTCATGTCTCAGAGAGACTCAAACATGTTATAGAAACTGAAGGGTAAGTACTGTTTTATTCACATTTTTTTGGGTGTTATGATTTTGCCTAAGTGTAGATGTTGGCTTTTGCATCTTCCTTCAGAAGATGAAAGTTAAGTTTTGCTCTGATTTTACCCTTGGTATTCATGCAAGGTTCCCCTCTGTAGCAGTTTACTATTTATATCCATTTCATCAAAGTCAGGTTTAAGAGGGAAGAGGTGTACTGCTGGAGTTTTTTATTTTTTTTGGCTTACGCATTGTTCAACAAGTTCATGCTAGAGGGGATTTTTTAATTTAATTTTTGCCTTAAATGCATCAAGAGTTATCTCTAAAAATGTGATTCACTAGTTAAGGGATTGACTCATAAAATGTGTTTCACTAGTAAATGGGATGGTTGTTGCCTTTTCTATCTGGCTTCAGTCAGAAATATATTGATATGTTGACATTAATGGATTGGACTAGGCTTGATGTGTCTGAGAGTGGTTTGGCGGCAGTTGTGCGGCTTAGCAATGGTGACATGAGAAAGGCTCTGAACATTTTGCAGGTTATAAGATCTCTACTCCGATGTTTCTTTTCTGTGGATTTGTCTACTCCTCTTTCTCTTTTTCTGTGCAAAATCTGTGTGTGGCTATGTAGCAATTCATAAAATGACAGGTTAGAGAAATGAATTTTTCTGTTATGTTAGAATCTTATGAAATCAAATGATATTGTCATTGTATTTAGTCTCTAATATTGTCAATGTGATTGAGTATGACTGTATAAGTAAAATCTGTTCTAGCAGAAACTCAAATTACTTGTGGTTGGGGCGACTTGCTGATTTTTTTCTTGCAGTGTGTTTAATGTTTCAAAAGTTTGCTACTTGTGCATTCCTCTAATCATTTTGCTTCGGCGGCAATATTTCTTATTTAAGAACAAATTGCATTATTCTTACTTCCTTGAAGTATTTCGTATTTAAGTATGATTTTGAAATAATCTTGAACGGACAGTTATAATTATGAAATTTATGATTTTTTTTTCTTCACGAATGGATCTTAAATGACACTGTGATTCCTATTTCAATGTACACAGTCAACTCATATGGCTTCACAGCAGCAGATAACAGAAGAAGCAGTATATCTTTGCACAGGAAATCCATTGCCCAAAGACATTGAGCAAATATCCTACTGGCTCTTGAATGAATCATTTGCTGAGAGTTTCAAACGTATTCAACTATCTTATTTATTTATTTGTTGATAATTCTATTCTCATAGGCAAGAGCAGTATGACACTGGAAAAAGTTATTTGGTGTTTACATTTTACACTTCATTTATTGCAGGAATATCTGATATGAAAACAACTAAAGGGTTGGCTTTGATAGATATTGTAAGAGAAGTGACCATGTAAGTCTTACACATTTTTCTACATTTGTTCCTGACAATTTTTCCTTGCTTCATCTCATCTATGCTACTTTCTTTGAACAGGTTCGTTTTTAAGATTAAGATGCCACCAGATGTTCGAGTTCAGTTGATTAATGATTTAGCTGACATAGAGTATGCGCCCATGTCTTACTCTCTTTTTCATTTGCTTATTGTTTTCTTCATTCTGAACTATACAAGCTTATTGCACTGTGGTAATGGATACACATGTTCACAATATAATGAACGATAGAGTGCATCAATTTGCTTAAAAAAGGCTGTGTAGATTAAATTAATGTTAATATTTTCGTGAATATAATATTGTCTTCATTAGATGTAAAGTCATTTCATTGGACAAGCAGCTGGAATCATTATGGAACTGGTATAATGCATTAGCTGAAATTATTGCTGCCTTAAGGGCTTGCAAATATATGATACTCTAGATTGTATAAAAAAATTACGACAAGCTTTCTCATTAATCTTCCAAGTTGTTAAAATTAAAAGATACGATATAATTTTGATTTAGTTTTTGGATTTTGTTCAATACCAATTGACTATGCGGTTAAAGTCGGAACTGGCTGAGCTTCAGTTAACATTAACCAGTACAAGTTATTTTGAATCGCAGGTACAGGTTGACCTTTGGGTGCAATGATAGGTTGCAACTTGGATCATTGGTAGCTTCTTTTACAACAGCTCGATCTGCACTTGTTTCTGCTGCGAAGTAGTTATGCTCGTGGAATTTGTGGGTTTCGATTTCTGTTACCAATGTACTTATGAGACAAATGTTTTGGTTCATTACTCCGTTAATGCCAAGATGTTATAATGCCGGATGTTAGTTTTGAAACCTCAAGGCAATTTTGGGGAATTATTGAGCTTTAAGGCCTGTGTCATCTGCAAATGTGCTTATGGAGCTGGTTGAATCTTGTCCGTGAGTATAATTAATGGCTCTAATTAGAGGAAACAATTAAGGATTTTATTGTTAATCTTATAATGGAAACACAACACTTGTACAACAAAAAGCTATTCCAACTTTGCAGGAATTTCAAACGCCAATCTTTTCAGCATCTTTGGATTGCTATAGCACCTACAGACTGACTGACTGACTGACCTGTACAAACTTCTATTGAGCTTTTAAATTCCCCTATAAAGTGGGAACGCATTTTCACTCTATCGTATCCGCAAGCTAATAAATGTAATTTACACTTTCCTCAAGCAGCTTAATCTTTCATACTACAAAACTGGAGCTTCAAAACATAAAATTAATTACAAGCAGACCAACCTCTCCCCCATTTTGATATTTAATCTGGCATTCTCACCTTCATGGGGAGATTGCTGCACCTGCCTTTAGGACGCATTCATGTTTCTTCGTCGGACATTCTGTTGGACCAGATAATCTCGATTTCAAGTGTACGGGAAGATCCATCTTTGTTGCTGTCATGATTTAGGCTGAATAATCCACTGTATACGCCTTCACTCACAACTTTGTCAATTTGGATAGTCACTCTTCCCAGAGTTGTCTGAAAAAAGAAAAACAAACAATCACAAAATGAAAAGAAAAACTCGTGGGACTAAACATAATTAGTGTGGCAATGCCAATTATCAAGGCAGGAAGGGTACTCATCATATATGTTTAAGGCCTACACTTATGATCACAAAAATTGAACGATTAGCTCATCCTTCTTGTAAATGATTTGCTGATCGAAATAGATAACTAATTACCTTTCCGAAGGTATTTTTGCTTTTGCAAATGATGTGGAGTTTTTGTCCCTTTGGGGGGACGTCAAATTCCCATGTAAAGCCTTCTTTCCATTCTGGCGAGGTACTGTGGCTCACTACCTAATGACAAACAACATTTTAGTATAATATAAAAGCTGTAAGCATGGACAAGTAATAAACATCACTACTAATATGTACAGTATGAAACTTCTTTATAAAAGAAGCATATGCAACAAAGTCACTTTGCAGCTTCAACACATGTTGACAAATCCAGAGGCAAAGTAAACAGTAAATTTATAGTCAAATCCACTATGCTCATCTATATATATACACATATACATATAATCTAGAGTCAAAGAAAGAAACAAATAAACTGGTAAATCTTAGCAAGACCACTGTAAGATTAAGGAACTTGCAGGCAGCTAAGTCAAAATTATAGTGCAGATCTAGATGCTGACAAGTCACTGCAGTAGCAACAATGTTTTGAATCATTTCTTTCCAAACACCATCATGCCAATCCCTTGAGAGCCACCCCCAAGGGGTCCCTGGTAATTATCCAATATCCAGTATGTATGGGATTGGGGTACATGTGGCCCAGGATTGATCAGGTGCTCTAAAGAGGCCAGAATATGATACCTCATATGAAGTGAGGAAAAGGAGAAAGAAAAGAAAAATAAAATTTTTTCCAGGAGTAAACAATCAATTTCTCATCCCCCTAACTTAAGAGAAGGGGCTATGAAATAGACAGTTTATTTTTGTACATAACTAGTCTATGGAACCATTACCTTGGTTTGTCGAGGAGGACCATTGCCAATTGTCAATCGACAAAAAGCATTTGTGCCTCCCATGGCCTGTTTAAGGTTGTTCCCACGCTTAATTGTGACCGTCAAACAACCTGGTAAGCAATGCAACAGGCTGTCTGCTCTCTCATGGAAACTTGGTGGGCAGGTTTTCATGAGCATTTGTAGGATGGGAATGGCTTCAGCAGCAATCACAGCCTGAGACTTCGCAATATCTATTGGCATGGTTGACCAAGAATGTCTCAACAAGCAAAGGGTGTCCAAGACAACATCCTGAGCCGCTTCACTTCCAGATTTCAGAGCTCCAATCAGATTGGGAATGCAGAGAGTGGTTGCTTCAGAAATATGGAGCTTAGGGAAGTTGATGAATATCATATGTAAGGCTCTCAAGACCTCTTCATTAATAGTTGCCGCAGACCACAACTCTCTCTCTAATGCGGCTGCAAGACACAGCAATCATTGGATCCAATAAATCAACAGAACACAATGAAAGAAAGGATAAGAGTATTTGAAACATACACATACACACGTACCGAACTACTCTTCACTACCTTGATGGAAGATTTAAATGACAGCATGAACATGGTTATCAAGACATATGCTACCAACTCATAAATATGTACAAAGAATGTACATGAGAATGAGCTTAGCTTTAGTCTTTTGGACTATAGGGGAACAAATCAGCATTGAAACCAGAGGACTGCAAATGTGAATTACCTGTCAATGATCTGATGAGCTCGTTTGATACATACTCTTGGAGTGTGTGATTAGAAAACAAAAATTTGATAAGTAATGCTGCCTGGCCAGCAATTTCTGTATTGGGAGACAGTAGCAGTTCTTGAATAATCAGAATGCCCCCTGCTTCTGCAACAGCTCGCCTATTTGTTCTGCTATTCATGACAAAGTTCTGCAATGCACAAATTGCCACCATTTTCATCTCTTCTGTTGGCTGATCTTCAAGCAAACTTACCAACGCACGACATGCAGAAACAGAATCACTGGCTCTTGCAAGCCCTTCATGTTGGGAAAGGTCTCCAAGAGCTAGAGCAGCAAGAAGTTTTCCAGACTCTGATCTGGTTTGTGGATCCAACAGATACTGCGATAAGGGTGCTATTGCATACTTGGAAACCTTCATTTGTCGTATCCTGACATTGTTAAATAAAGCTTCAAGTAATCTTCCAGATGCTTCTTCACACTGATGAGATCTTAAAAGGTCCAACAAGGCGTCTATAGCACCACCTTCAGTCATCTGTTCAGCACTTAAATTGTCGCTCCTTTCATGAACAAGTAAAGCATTGAGCGCCACCATGATGGTGGTATCCACTGTTGAATGCAGCATTTTAACAAGAACCACCACAGGAACCTTAAAATAGTACTCAGCATTGAAGTGCAGAACATTTGAGAGAACTAAAGCAGCTGATTCCCACAGTGCATGAGGTGGCTGAGGGTCATCTTGAATAATAACCTTCCCAAGCTCAAATATACCTCCAGCATCAGCGACTGCCTTTGGCCAGCTTGTGGAGATATTTTCCAATGCCTTTATCGCTGTCTGCTGCAAGTTTAATATTCCAATTCCTGCAAGCTGAACAAGAGGAACAACTGCATTTTTTGTTGTAATATCTTGCTGAAAATGTTCTTGTGCAAGCAGATGAGATAGCAATTCTGTGCCAAGCTGCTGGATGGCTTGAGATGGGGATTCCAGAAATGAAATAAGAGGCTCGATGACTTGGCTAGGTGTAAGTTTTAAAGTTGCAAGGCTTTGTGGCTTCTCCAAAATATTTACTAGTGCTTGCAGTGCACTGTGCTGTCCCCACAAACTGAAATCTGGACGGAGTAAAACTAGGAAAAGAGGTTCTACTATTTTTGCAGCATCCAAACTTCTGGCAATTGCATTACTATTTGTTAAAATGCGGAACAATTCAGCAATTGAAGAGCATAATGAACTGGGCGCAACAGGTAGTAGCTCAAGACATTTGTCAATAATGCCAACATTGACCATATCCAACTTGCATGGGGTCCGGTCTTTCCCCAACTTTATGAGAGAACAGACGCTAGCCTCAATGAGCTGATTGCTTGTACCAGAAACTAATCCAACAAGGAGATCCACAACATCATAGGCCGTTGCAAGCTCCACCTGGTGTTCATCATCCAGCAATTTTTCAAAAGCACAAACTCCAGCTTCGACAACTGTACTTGTATCAGAATGCATCAGTGATACAAGGGGCTCAATGCATTCAGAGGCGACTGGATTTCCTCTGACTTCGGAATTATCAAACAGAATACAACAGAGTTGTGCAGCAATTCTCTTCAATTCCAAGGATGAAGCACAAGACAGGATTTTGTACAAACTCTCCAGTGGACTTCCCTCCACATCAGTCAATAAAGATGCTTTAGAAGAATTTCCTGAAGTCAACTTAATTAACGCAACAAGGGCAGCCTCTTGCTCGCTCTCTGATGCAGAGTTAAGCATGTCAACCAATGGATGAACAGATTGCCTTGCTAAATCAGAATCTCTGATGTTCTCAGCGTCAAATAGTTCATGAAGAGCTCTTGCAGCACTATATCTAGCATTTCTTGACCCTAGACGCAGAACAGCTATGAGTTGATTCAATGAACTAGCTGATGCTTCATATCGAATGAGATCAGGATTGCTAAATAATATTCTGAATAATTCAGTTATTGTGGCTTCGGTGGAGTCTTGAGGGCTCAAAGACAGGTATTTTGTCAGAGCATCCAGAGCTCCCGCTTCAGCCATAATTAATTTATTTGTATCACTTCCATCGGCAATACGGGTCAAGAGTTTAACAGAAATTGGAGGGGCACCAGGACGTTCTGGCATTGGTCTCAAGAGATCCACCAGGAGAGGTATAGATTTACGTGCAGTGGATCCAACTCTTACATCTTCAAAATCAAAAAGGCACTCCAAAACAACTTGATCAGGATTTCGCACCAGAGAAAATTCTTCTGATAAAGTAACAAGGTTAGGCATGTCGGACTCTATGTAACCAATTAGGGTTATCAATCCAGCAACAGCACCTGAATTAGCAATGGCAAGAATTATTCCCTTACTACCATTAGAAACAAGACTGGCCATTGACTGCGCAGCAAAGAACCTATCAATCACCTCATCCGATCTCAAAAGAAGAGAAAGTAAAGGAATGATGCGCATTGTTGCAGGGGACAGAACAACATTTGCATCTTGGAACAGAACAGCCAGGAGCAGGGCACTAATCCATATACCTTCTGTATCCTCATATTCTGCCTGTTCATAAAGATGACCAATTTAGTAAGATATCAAAATTTTATATTTTATGCGTGCCAAAAAAGCAACTAAAACATGAAACAACAACTACCATGATACAGTCAAAACTATAAATGAGAAACTACAAAGCTCTTCAATAGCTATACTCCAGTGTTACATCTCTTGTCACTAATGTAGCTCCATAAACACTAGCCTTTTGTGCAAGTCCAATAATGTGACATATGAAGATGAAACACTGTTATAGGCCAAGTAGGAATGTTCAAAAGTAACTATCAAGTGATACCAGTAAGGTTCCCTACCAAAATAGCAGTTTGTGTGGAAAGCAGCTACGAGTCATTTGAAGGTTATTGAGAGCCTAGTAGAACGAGATAAGATAGTTTGTAGTTGCTGTCCTATAACTACAATTGAAAGGAAACCAAGAGGACGCGATATACAGAATATATGCCAAAGAGAAGCACCTTATCACAACTAATCAGATTCCAATCCAAATTCATTAGTGCAAGAAAAATACGTCCTAAATATAGTGTTTGTTATAAGGTATTTTAGGCAACCAAACCACCAGAGGAAAAATGCCAGTACTAAATGATAAAGGGGGGAAGGAAGAGGTCAGGGGGTACGAAAGCATTTCAGGGATCAGACTTTCAGTTATATATAATATTCTTAATGAATGTAAGTAGCACACATAAACATCTTAGCATCTCTCAATAAGGGTATGATTCTCTATGATGAACAGATGGCATCACTCGCATATTAAAATCCACCACGCTCAACAATGATTTATTTCTTCAAAATTATGTAGTATCCATATACCTTGATCAAACATATGATTCAGCAAAACGAAACATATAGGTATAAAAGTGCTCATCAGAACAACCTATCTAATGGTAAGCATTTATGTGTGTGTGTGTGTGTGCGCGAGCGCAAAACTAATTCTTTTATACCTGTGGATTGGAAGTGTAACCTGCAAGCTTGTCAGAGAGAGCCTCAAGACCACCAGCTTCCATAATGGTGAGTTTGCTCTTTGCATGAAAGGCACCAATTATGCATAGCAACCACAAGGCAACAGTACCCCCCAAGACAATGGCTGGATCAGGGACATCAAACTCATCCCCTTCATGGAATGCAGTTCTTTCAATAAAACCTCTAGGAGTTCTGACTTCAATTTCTAAAGAGGAGCAGCTAGAATTTCGCTTCATCATGTCCACTAAAGCATATGTTAACGGTTTTAAATATCCTGCAACATCAAGTACTTCCATTGACTTCTGTTTGTGCTCTTTTGCTGCACAAATGAGTAATGCAGCTCCTCCAACTCTGACTTCTAGGCTCAAAGAGTGCATTATCCTGTTAGCTAGTGAACCAAGGGATCTTGATCTTGCAATCAATAGATCACCCAGCACTACTGGTTGCTCCCCACAAAGCCTAGACAAAATTTCTATTGACTTATCCTGAAGTGGAGGAGGTCCTTCAGCCAGGCATCGGACAAGAGGTTCTAAGCTTGATGGAACTTCAGCCAGGGCAGACCATGGGGGGTAAGTGAAGTTCACACCTTGTTTGGTTCTAGCCAAAAGTGCGACAACTTCTAAAGCATCCGCAGCATCAGTCCCATCCATATCCAATACATTCAAGGAATCAACAAGAGCAAGAATAGCAAAACGACACTGAGCATTTCCTGTGAGCACATCACCTACTGGAAAATGCTTCAGCAATTGATGAAGGGCACGGGATGCATTCTTCTTACCTTCTGAAGTTCCATCTCCCAGTACTCTTATCAAAGCTAAAACAACGTCTTCTGCCAGGGTTTCTGCAGCAATATGCGGATCAGAGAGAAGATTGGCAAGTGCCGCAACTGCAGTTTCAGCAGCATCAATGGAAGAAGTTTTAGCCAGTTTGATGAGGGGCTTGACATCACCTTCTGCAATATAAGACATCTTGCTGCTTGTTTTGGTCTTCAAAGGACGGGAAAAAGCACCCAATGCTCGAGCTGACTGTGTTGCAACAACTTGTGTGGTGCTGGTCAAAAGCTTCATGCAAGGATGCACAATCTCATCAGTTGCAAGAATATCACAAATATCTTGTCTTGTGCTGAATAGATCAGCTAGGACTGAAGCAGCATACTCTTGAGTTTCTTCATTTGATGAGTTGAGAACCTGTACAAGAGACCTCAGCCCTTTATTAGCTGCTGAACCTTTATGCACAAGATCCTCATGTGATGCCATTATGAGTACATGACCCAACACCCTGATAGTATAGGCCTTTGACCTTGGAGAGTCACCGAGGAGCAAAGCTAACAACTGATTAATGGTGGCAGAATCAGCTGTTCGGACAAGCTTTGTTAGTGCCATAGCTGATGCTTCTTGTCCCCTTGATCCACCACTTTTTAAAAGCCATAAAAATGCTGGGATGGCTCCTGCACTTTCCACACATGCACGAATATCTTCACTGTGACAACACAAATTCCACAACACATGAGCAGCATCCTCCTTCGCCTTCTGAGATCCCGTCTCTAACAGCTGCACCAGAGGAGGAATCCCACCGGCAGCAGTAATAGCCCACTTGCTGTCATCGACTTGGTCCGTTAAGATTGCCAGAAACTGAACAGCATATTCTTGATGCTGCTCACTGGATAATCCCATCAGTGAAATAAGTAACTGAATTCCTTCTCTCTTGCCAATGGAGTCCCAGATTCCAACACCATCGCAACATAAGCTTGTCAAAGAGAGTATTAGATAATCTTGCACATCAGCAGCAGCCATTGTTATGAGTCCAATGAGCACCTTCTTCGCCTGTGCATGATTGAGCCAACTGGAAAGATGGTTGTTGCCATATAGACTAGCCATGGCCTCAAGGACACGCTCTTGAACAAGCTTATTGTCACGAGGCTTTAGCAACATTACAAGAATATCCTCTATCTTTGTTGCATTAACAGATTCCTCATTGGCACCAGATTTATGCCCAAAGACCATCAGCGTGTATGCAAGAGCTCCGATAATATCAGCAACTGGGGAAGTTAGCCGAGGTGACTGTGAAAGTTCTCCAAGATATAATATTAAAGAAGACATCCCACCACAAATATTTGCTAAAGCCCGTGTTGCATGGTCCTGCAGAGCCTGCCCACACTCACCTTGCATGCACTCTTTAGATGGAGCAACTATAGCCCCAATGAGAACTGGAACACCGTCAGCATTCACAATAGCTTTCTTTGCCCCAGTTGACTTTGAAGAAAACGCTTCCAAAGCATCAGCAGCACTAGCACGGACGGAAACATCATTTTCCTGACCCACAAGCCGAAGCAAAGCTTTGACAGCTCCAGAATCTATCACTTTGGGGATGCTATCACTGAAAGCCAACATGAGACGGGCCAAAAGGGAGGCAGCATTTGACTGGGCAGCAGCATTGTCGGAAGACAGAAGACCCACAATGATATCTACTCCACCAGCCTCAAGCGTTGCTTTCCAGTAGCCATCCTTGTCACCACAAAGATTTCTCAAAGCCCCTGTCACAAATCCCTCTACCACTTTGTCTTGCTTGCTCTTTGGATTGAGTTGATTCCATAAGTTTGGCACTACGCCTTCTGTAATAAATATTTTCATGCCAACATGATCATCTGAAAGCCCGCCAGAGGAAACTTCATATATAGCTTCTGCTGCAGCCTTCCTAGCCTCAGTTGATTCAGACTTCAAAAGTGAGAGTAACGGGGGGATGCACCCGCCTAGTAGTACTTTAAGACGCAAGTCTTCATCTTTACACAGGGCACTCAGAGTTGCAGCCACATTAACTTTTGCCACAGGGGTGCCACTCCTGAGAATGTTTATGAACAATGGCATTGCCTGGGAATGCGAACCAATAATTGTTCTTGCATCCTTTCTTGCTTTGGCAATACCAAGCAAACGTGCTGTAATAAGTTCTTTTTCATGCGGTGAAGAAATGCTGGCATGTAGTTGCTCGACAAATTGAGCAACTCTTGCCATTGTACCTTCTTCATCATCCATTGCTGTTCCATCCCTGTGTGTAACATGAACTCATTTGAATATCTTGAAAAGTAATAGTCAACAGTTTAGGAGATAATAATTTTTAATTTTTTAAAATAAAAAATTTAATGAGCCCACTGAAATGGCTTCTCATTGGACTTTTCCAGCTCAATTTTAATATTGGTGTACAAAGCTTTACGAAGCACTTAAGTGGCTAATTTATCAGTGAAGCATTCATTTTCTGAACTAAGAATACCAGTTTGTCACCACAGTAAAAAGAGACCGAGCAAATAGAGCATAGCTAACCTAGAGCGAGAAGTAGAAGGAGATATGGGTTCTCGCGGTTCAGGGGAGGGAGACTTTGACATTTGCACCATACACCACTTTTAGAATTCTCCTTGGCCACCTGAAAATCAGGATAGGCATACAATTTTATCAAATGTGGAACCCCACCACAAATAAACCACCTTCCAACTATTCATTTTTAATTGTTCATTGACTGAATCGACCTTAAAACTGAGTGACCTGATTCCTGAAGCTGCATATACTTGACAAGATTTCATCGAAATAAGGAAAATACAAGGAATGGTCTTGAACACAAAAAACTGAAAACTATATATAAGGTTTGTAGTTTTGTTCTATATACTCTTTGCTCACTACCTCACCTCTCTTCTCTTCATTCTATCCTCCCTCTCTTTTTATTTGTTCCACTAAAATAACATAAAATAAAAAAGAGAAAATCATGGCCCTAAGGATTGTTCCCGCATTCTGAAATAAAGGCACTTTTTTTTGTGAAGAAAATAAAGGCACTTTACACGAAAATAACATAGGCAAATATAGATAATAATGAAACCAATACTGGAGAGATCAACTAAAAATACCTCACCACCAATGCAAATGCCGAAGAACTCCCCTCCTTCCAATTACTGCAAAACCCAGCAGTTCTGCCTGAGTAGCATCACAACCTCAGCTCCTCAGCATCCAATCCCCAGTTGTCCATCAACAGACACACACACACACACACACACCCACTCTCTCTTCACAAACAAGTAAACACTGTTCACAAAAGTACAAATGCTACAGTGCCAGCTCACACAATGCAAACTCCCTTCCCAGTCCAAATCAAACCCCAACACTCTGCACATCAAACACCGATCAATATTGAACCAAAATGTCAGATCTTTACGCCTATACATCACAATTAGCAATAATTAACAATTTAATTAAGTAAAATTCAGTACAAACAATGTGACTGTTCACAAATTTACACAAACACAAGCAAATAAAAACAAATAACAACAACTACGCAGATCAGATCACAGCAGCATCACAGAATCTAGGGCAAGAAAAAACGTCCATTTCCAACTGTCATCAAACTACACAATCATTCAAAAAGAAGAAGAAATTGCATAAACATAAATACCTCGAAATCAATATAATTCAGCGCCCGCCCAAGAACGACCTTAACGAGGGAGAGCCACGGCGAAGAAGGAAGAACCAGACAGAGAGAAAGTGAGAGTGAAGAAATGGAGGGCTGACAGAGTGACAGAGAGAGAGACTCCGAGTCTTTCCGTTTCCTTTCCATGTGTGTGTGCATTTTGTTTGTTTTGTTTTGTTTTTCTTTCTCACTGTCTTTTCCCCAATTACTTTTTCTTTTATTTTGAAAATTCGTTATTTTAATTTATTAATTTTGATGGGGATATTTTTGTTTTTTCAACTGCCATATTGTTGTCATGTAGTGAAATTTAGTTTTAGGTAAATTGTTCGATTCAAGCTGCGTGGCAAAGGGTAAAATGGTAAATGTGAAGGTATGGGTTATATGAGTTATAGTTTTCTTGTACCCACATTCTAAATTACAATAATTATGTTGGTTCTTGGTTTCATTATGCATGTTATTTCGAAAATCATTGAAATATGGACCCTCGATTCAATAATGAGTTAAGACAGTCCCATATTTAATATCATCACATGTTTAAATTTTACCTATTGAATTATAAACGAGTGAATTGTAGTGTAAGACTGATAATAGTAGTTTTCTCGTGTACGTTTATGTTACTCTTTAGCCTCGTTAAACATGTCAATATAACCACATGTACAAATAATTAAAATTTCATTTTATAATGATCGACACAATTAACGTGTTTGATAAGAGGACATTATTCGTGCATACCAAAGTAGTTGTATAACATATATGTCATCCATTTTAGGGGATAAAAAGTTTTGTTTAAAGCTGCCACTTAATTAACATCTCATCTGCAGCATTCAATTAAAGCTTCATGATTCTTTAATTTAGCAACAACTACACTCAAATCATTACGAATTTTGTGCATGAAGTTCATGACGTGTTCATATGCATTTAAACTGAAATTAAAATGTCAAGTTGGCAACCTAAAGTAAAGGTTTAATTGTTGATTAATAAAGTTTTCCTTTTCCTTTTTCCCACTTTACAACGATTTTATTGCATTTAATAATGTTGTCCAAGTGCCTTAAACCTTCCTTAAGCACGTCAAGGTGCAGTGTGGGACAAGCTTATGGCCTCCCAATTTATTTAATCATCCTGGAGATCAGTGAAAAATAAAAATAAAAATAATACACTAATCTGCATGTCTGCCACATTTGTTTAATTTAAATATTTCTGTTTAGATTTAATTATTTATTTACATAAATTGAAGGGGTGACACAGACAAAATCCTGATTTTATGAAATGAATATCTTGGTGAAAACAATGTCTATGGTTTAGAAATATATATTATTTGTGTGACATTATATAAATATTAAATATTATATAATGTGGATGTTAAGAAGCCATTTGGTCAAGCATTAGGTGAACCCAAGAAGAATACAATCTTTAACAACCAATCCATGAGCTATCAATCAATATTTATTGATCAATAACACTTGATTTTTTTTTCCAATCAATAAAATATTTATTGATCATTTTGTGTTTTTGATATATTATTTATACATATGTGTCAAACTGTAATTTACAAGAATTATGAATGTCTCATTCCATGAAAAGAGACAAACAATATTCTTCGTGTCGCAACGTTATGGTCATGCACAAAAATTTATCCTTCATCGCATTGCTTGTATGAGCGGACTGGTAGATAAATCCGGAACATAAGACCAAGGACGGATCTACACTTGGGCTGGAGTGGGCTCCAGCCCAGTGCTGATTTTTTCTTTTTCTTTTTTGTAGTCTTAGTGGGGATTGTTATGATGGTTTGGGTGATAACTTTTGGGGATTGTTATATATGTTTTATTTTTGCAACTTGAATTATTAATTAGTATATATGATTTTTGGTGTCTAATATTTCTTATTAGGATATCATGTCACATGATGATAATAGACCAACAAAGAGAGGAAAAACTATTTATTCATTCTTCAAAAAAAGTGGTAATGATAACAAGGATACACCTTCTGCATATGAAGTTGATACTTCAATTCCCGAGGAACTTACTCAACTCAGATCTCAAGTAGTTGAACAATGTGTTTGATTTGATATTTATTTATATTTTGTACTTCGTTGTATTATATTTGCTCGTAATGTGGTCTTGTTTGATTTATAAAATTTTATTTACATTTTCGTTTCAAGAGAAAAAAGGCTTATAATATATCTCCTGTAAAAAATAAAAAAAATTTAGCCTACCCCTATAAAAATTCCTGGGTCCGCCATTGCATAAGACATAACAGACATGCTTTGCAAGAGAATGGTTTTAATTTACAGGGGAAGGTTAATCTGATAGAACAAATATTACATGATGATGTGGTTTGTTGGAAGGCAGATGACCACAGATCTTCCAATTAATATCCTATTATTGCAGGAGTGTTTTTTAATTTTTGTTTTTTTTTAATGTAGTAATTTATTCAATGAAGATCTATTTGCCACCCAAACAATTTGTTTTATTCGCACCCAAATCTTGCATCTCTTGAAACATCATCATCAAACAGTAGTTGTAGATAATACCAGGCTAGATTCTCCCCCACATCCTATTATATTTTAACACATGGGGGCATGTCTGATCTTGAACCTTCACATCAAAAATTGATTTTTGGATCTAAATTTGATCCATAGGGTCTAAATTTGGTTCGGCCAAGAATAAGAGATAAGGTGTGATGAAGAAAAAGATTATGCGTTTTGGATGTGATGGTAAGTGATCTACCACTAGAGATCATTTTGTTTTTATGTGTATTTTGTAAATGAGTTCATGTGCTATTAGGAGTAAAGCGAGAGTTTAGGTCAAGGGTTGGAGACAAAAAGTTAAATTTCTACACCTACAAGAGTTGATTGAGTTTTTATTGCAAATGGTTTTTGGTATTAGCAAAAGTCATCATTCTGGTCATTCATGTATTCTTCCGTGTTTTGCTTTTATATTCATGTAGTCTCTACCATCAAGTTACGCTAAATTTATCACTAAAAACGATAACGTGTAAACATGCGCCAACTTTTATAGGGGCAATTTCATCTGATCATCCCAACCGAGCAATGAGCACACGTTACACGTACAAAACTAGAAAAATACAAACAAGAATTTCGTGGACAACGAATGCGATTTTAGAAACAAAAAAGTAAATTTATATGATGGACATAGAGATGTTTAGTGGGGGTACAGTACCAATTAGCTAATCAATCTACTCTGCTTAATTCAAAACTAATTGATTGACAAATAAAGTGGGAATTACAAATAGGTTGAATGAATGATGCTAATGGAGGCTATTAAAACCACTAAAAAAACCCAGCGTGCAATCTAAAAAGCCATCATCATTCATTTCATCACTTGGGTGGCTCTTGGAGAAAGTGGTGAATTTAAATGATGGCCTCATTTTTTTAAGTCCGGTAAGCAATTTAGTCAATAGGGTGTTTAGTAAAGTAAACTAGGGTTTAGGTGGAAAGCTTTGCGGGATTATGATTTTTCTTTATCCCCTACTTTAATGATTTAATCCTTGACTTAATTACGTCAAGCACTCGAGTTTTGTGGTAAGTTCAGTTGAAGAACCTCAAACAGAAAGTCATGTTTTCTGAAGGTTTATTTGTGACAAAAAGAAAAGCGACTTTCATTCTGATAAGAAACATAATCATATGGTTTAGGGTTATGATAATTTTGTGCTACGCTACTTGAAAGTTGATCTATAGTGGAGAAGATTTATCCATAAAGATGTTATGCTAGTTTATCAAAGCAATGTGTCCACCCCCTTACAACCGATTCTCATACCCGTAATTAGTATAGGTTATGATTTGTATCAAAAGAAAAAAGAAAAAAGAAAAAGAAGTTTAGTGACCCAACTTAAATTGAGTTTGGGCCAGAGTTTTAAATTGGCAGAATCGGGTTCAATGTCATCCCAGACTAACAATGGATATGGGCCAAGATCCGTTTGACCATGTTGGCCCAAGCTAAAGGCTAAGTAGCCCAAAAAATTAGAAATGTGGCCTGTAAACCCCAGAGCACATTCTTGATGCAACCATCTCCAGGCAAGATTATATGAACCTGCTAACTTATGACCAGCAGTGCAGTTTCAACCCAATTTTTTATTTCTTTTTTTATAAATAAATAAGTGATAGTCACTGCTGTCGGCGGTGGATACCCTTGGGTCTCACCTAAAAAAAAAAGTGTCATGAGGTTCAAGTTAAAAAAATAAGCACAAGTCTTTTAGGGCCTGTTTGGTATTCAACTTGAATCCAACTTTTTAAACTCAAAAACAGAATTTGAGTCCAAAACAAAGAAAACTTGTTTGGTAGCCCGATTTTTAAAAACTCGAACTCAAGAACAACTAAAAACACCCTAATAATTAAAAACAAAAAATATCTGTTTTTTCAGTTTTTTTTCTAACAACCCATAAGTTCTCAAATTTTTAAGATTTGAAAACAGTTTTCAAGTTACATACCAAACAAGTTTTTGAATCTTAAAAATAGATTTAAGAACTCCTTATTTTTAAGAAAAATCAAAGTTTTTGAGTTCCCTATTTAAATAGGATACCAAACGCCCCCTTAATTTTCACTTAGTTTTTAAAATTCGAGCATGTGAAGTGTGAAGATGAAGTGACATGTTAACATTTGCCTTGCGTTTCATACTTATCCATTCATGTATAAGGTCAAGACTTGTTACAAAGTTGGTGAGTCAATATGTTGAATTCAGTGCCGTGGACCAAACCACCATTTTGTATAGATATATAAAAAGAGGTAGGAAAAGGAACACATGACATGAAAAATGAAAAGAACACATTTAATTCACTACCATGAAACTAAAATTACAAAAACAAATATTAGAATTTAGACGGCCCCTTCAAAATCATCATGTGAACAACATTACCTATTTATCTATATATATACGTGCTGTACACATTAAAAACGAAACTTCTTCATATTTCTATCTTGCAAAACCAGCCCCATCATCTTTTCTATGCATATCATCTTTATATCAACGGTCCCAAATCACCCAGCCTTGGGCCCAAATGGTGGACCCCGCGACTCAAATCCCCCCTCCCTTTTGCTAGTCGCAGAGCATCGAAAACGCACACTCATCGACCTGGGTCTCCTGTTGCCGTCCGATGCGTCGACTCATAGTACTGCAATTATAGGCCCCGCTTGATCAAAATCAATACGGCTTCTGTAGGTACATGAAGATGTCCTGCAGCGGCGACATCTGATTAACAGTCTGGAACTGCGCCCCGAACCCGTTCTCTACACTGGTGTCCATGTAATTGTAGTTAAAATCGAGGGCCTTCTCCCACTCCTTCCACCTGGGCTCGCTCTGCACCTCGCACGTGAACTCCGGCGACACTACGTGCTCCGAGCAGCTCGAGTCCGTGTGCAGCCTCGGCACCGAGTCCGACGTGTCGAAGTATACGTAGTCGTTCGGGCGAGTGGGGGCTACAGAAGCCGGCGGCGGAGGACACGCCAGATTCTCCGGCTTCCTGTCCTCGAACTCCGAGCCGCTGCTCATACGACTCGTCGATGGCTGTTGTTGCTGTTGTTGTTGTTGTTGCTGCTGCTGCTGCTGTTGTTTCTCGACGGTGCCTTTTTTGTTGTATATGCGACACAGAACCCAATCGTCAAGCTGCAAAATCAAGACCGTCCATCAATCTCAAATTTGATCAATCAAATGTTATTTAAATCTAGACCACTCATAAAAAGCCCCCTAGTATATCAGTCTTATCATGCTAAACTAATATGCTTCGGTCACCACCGCAAAAAGCTAATTTTATTTTTCCCAAATTAGAGTTAATTACGCCGTTGATTTAAAATCAGCCTGAATCTCTACCGTCAATTTATATGGCCGCCAATTCAAGATAAGGACGGGTGGGGCCCGATCCCAATTGGCATTCGGCATTTTGGAACATTATTCAGGTCAAAAGTACGATTGGAACGACGTCGTGTCAACCAAACCGTCATCGTCATATCAACCAGATTTTCTAATTTACGATTTTACCCTTAATCTGACAAGCGTAGCGATAGAGAATAACGTGTGTACCCTTAGGCTGCTGCTCTTCTTGCGAGGAGAACGGTCGACGTCGGCGAGGCGATACTCGTGCATAATCCAATTGGTCTTCTCTCCTCTCGGAGCTTTTCCGGCGTAGAAAACCAAAGCCTTCTTAATCCCGACTGGTTTCGGGTTTCCGATCGGCTTATCCGCTCCGGTGGCTTTCCAATAGCCGCTCCCGGCCGCCCGGTTCGGCCTCGAACCGTTTGGATACTTCCGGTCCCTCGGCGAAAAGAAATACCACTCTTTTTCACCGTACAACGCCAAACCTGTTGACAGAAAATGTGAAATTAGTAAAAAACAAGTAAAGAAATGAGAAATTCCCAAAAAAGATTCAATTTTTAATTTCAAAATCGAATCTTGGAAGGCGAAAAATTACCAGGGAGGTCCCAGGGGTTGTATTTGTAGAGATCGATTTCGGCGATTATCGGGACCGAAATCGACTGCGACTGGCATTTGCGGCAGAGGTAGTGCTTCACGAGCTCTTCGTCCGTCGGGTGGAACCTGAAGCCCGGCGGCAGCTGTAAATCGGAGGACGACATTCTGAACGGCGTTGTTTGATTCGACTGTGCTGTGCGTTTCACTTGTAATTTACTCTCGTCTTCTGGACTAAGCAAGCTAGTCGGCACTTGAAACTTGAAACGTAAGGGAGAGAGGAGAATATATAGAGGCCGTGGGGAGAGAGAAGGGGACACGTGGCAGAAGGAGGGGGTGGTTGTTCTAGAATACACGTGGGCGATAACGTTTTTTTCTCTCTCCTGGGCAGTCCGTGCGGACTAGTTTTTGGAAGGGTGCTGACCGCAGCCGGACACGTGTCGCGCATGGAAGTGCGGTACATCGTGTCGATGGAGGTTTTTGGGGTGCGCTGTGGTCACTGCTTACGTCATCTCTTTTGGACGGTTGCGTGAGTCGGTCTGGGCCGGGTTGTTCTCGGGATCCGAGTTCAGTCGGCGGGTAAATGAGCCGACAATGGTACGTTGGTAGGGTTAGACGGAACACGTCAGCGCTGTCGTCCTACACGTGTGCTGGCATGTCGACAGCTGGGTGGAGTAAATATTGAGGTTATTATCAACACCAAAAAATGTAAATGTTGCGGTTCGGTATTATTTGCACATGTTTTAATTCTGAATTTTAAATTCGGCTAAAACGATAAATTTCTTCTTATGGCAATTATTTATTTCCTTTCTTAATCAAAAAAATATGAAATTGGAAAATTACAAAAATGCGGGAAAGATATTTGATTGGATTAAAGTTGGCAAAGCTTATCTTCTCGGGACGCGGAAATATGGAAATTGTGGGAATAATATTTATTGTGGTTTTTCTTTCTTAAAGCATTTTTTTAATTATACAATGTATTTATTTTTTGGATATGGTTATGTGTACGTGTAATTCATCATGCATTTCAATCAAAATAATAATAATTAAAAAATAGGTCATCCCAAGTTATAGGTATGAACTTTATAGGTCGGCTGCTGTGATTGTGTGTGTGTTTTCATATGGGAGAAAATTAAGTGTCACCATAATACTAAAATGTGTTCGTTTAGTAAGTATGACCTCCATTGTTTTCACTGATTTTTACTCCTGGTATGCTATGGTGAATGACTGTTTTATTTTTTATTTTTTTAAGACGAGTGATATTGGATTGTCACATACGTTGTCAATGTGCTATGAGGGTTTGAACATGAGACTATTGATATGAAAGTCAATGCTGTTTTCACAAGGTTAAGACCTTGTTGGCATGGTGAATGATTGTTTGCCATTTTCATTTTATAGTAAATTGAGCTTAGACCCATAAAATTCATTTTAAATCACCTAAAATCCTTTCCTTTAGTTTTCTATTTAAAATACCCAATTTTTTCAAATAATACCCGATGACTAGGATCTAACTAAGCAAGTTACCTAATATAACTTAAAATCTGATTTATTGTATTTTTCGGATTCCAAAACTATCCCTATTTATGACTTAATGTGTTATGGGGGGTGTAACTAATGACACACGTTAAATTTGGAAAGATCTTCAAATGGTTGTAATGGATGTAGGAATTAATTTAGAAACTTATTTGAAATTAAATATTAAATTCAACATTAACGTATTAGTAATCTAGTAATCTATTTTTGAATTAATGTTTTCTTTTTATGAATTACGACTAGTAATCTATTTAATGTATTAGTAATTTAAATTCAATATTAAATTTAGGAATTAATGTTGTTTTCCTTTTATGAATTATACGACTAGTAATCTATTGTATTATAGTTTTATGAATAATAGTGTACATTTTAATTATGTTGAAAAATAATTTAATAATCTATTTATTTTTTATTTTTTGGAAAACATTTTTTTTAAATGAACCTATTTTTTCTCTAAATAATGTACCTATTTTTCTCTAAATAAAGCACCTATTACTTGTACCTAGTAAAACAATTTACCTAGTATAATGAGCCTATTTTTTTGCTAAATTTTGCATCTATTTTTTCTCTAAATAATGTACCTATTTTTTTTCTCTAATAATGTACCTAGTAAAACAATTTACCTAGTATAATGAACCTATTTTTTTGCTAAATTTTGTATCTATTTTTTTCTCTAAATAATGTACCTATTTTTTTTTTCTCTAATAATGTATACCTAGTAAAACAATTTACCTAGTATAATGAACTTATTTTTAATTTATAAAAAATGTGCATAAATTTCAATTATACAATGCACCTATTTTCTATAAATTATTGTGTACCTATTTTTAATTTATGAAAAATGTACGAAAATTTCAATTACAAAGTAATTGACTTATTTTTTTTAAAAAAATTTGGTAAATAATATACCTATATTTTTATACATATATATTTATATTTATATTTTTCATATGCACATTATTGGATATGTAATTCACTTTTTTTTTTTTTGGTTTGCAATTTTAGGGGGCGATGTGTTAGAGGGAATGACAACCAAAATAAATGGGGTGATTGATATGCTATTAATAGGGAGTTTTAATTACAATTATGGCAGTTAATGAAATGTTTAGAATAAATTATAAATAAAATATAAAGTCTGATGGCAAGGATGTAAAAATATAGGAATACTATGACTACATATATCCTACTGGTCATTTAAGTTTAAAATTGGGTTTTACACATAGATTTATAGAATGATGGGTATATGTCTAGGAAATAGAAATTGTAGGGACCTATATTGGACAAGCCCTTAATTTTATTATATTGATCAACATAAAAAACCTTAATCATATAAACGTGTCACGATTCTGCAATCAATTCGTCTCTTAAAAGGCTTCCACAAACTTGACAAACTCACGAAAACCTGGTGGAGTGTGAATATACCCAACCGCACCATTCATTATTCAAACATCTCAAATTTTTCACTTCTCCATTTTTTGCCCACCGTTTTCGAATGACAAGGTAAAAAAGTCGTGCATTAGGTCCCAATAGTCGATGTGTGTACTGTATTAAATGTCACCTCAATCGAGCGCAACATTCCACATTAAATAAATGGAGAAATTAAACCTTTTTAAAAAAATCATATTTAACATCACAATCATGTTGAATCTCAAATAATCATTGCAAGGGCATGGGGAGTGCATGCCATTACATTCGCAATAGCTTCCCAATTTGAATTTCCTTTCGGCCCCATTTGGTTCACTGAACGATTTTGAGGGGAAATCACTTCCCATGTCATTTCCCAAAAGATAGGAAATGGAAGATTCATTTCACATGATTGGTAATGCTCGGAAAGTAATCGGGATATATCAATTTATTTCATTTTCCATGTGTATTTCGAGTAGAAATGGAAACCAAAGTTTGTATAATTTTCTAATTATACCCATATTAAATTATATATATATATATATATATATATATATATATATATATATGCATTGAATGATATATATATTGTAATTCTAAATAGTACGAAATTGTCATGAAAATGTACATTTAATATTGGCTCATTTTGTGTTTCAAAAAATATTGGCTCATTTTCCCAAACTTTCTCATGATGAAGAAAAACAAAACTCAATGCTAGGCAACCATTTCCCAACTTACCAAACATAAAAAAACAATTGATTTTTCATCTCCAAGCTTTCTTTCTCATAAACCAAACGTCAGGTAAAGCATCAATGCCCTTACAATTTATAGAATCTCTTACAATACATGCATTTCTTCTAAATACTAAAAAAAATTTGTTTAGTTGAATCTTCACAATGAGTTAATTTGACAGAAAAAACTCTTTAATTTTAGATTTTTTCAGTAATTATTTTTCCTCCGACGACATGTCAATGGTTTACGACGACAGGGACAAGCGAAGGTTAGTACCCAGGTAGCGGGCACTCACCGAAACTGACAAATCACGTTATTTCCACCCCCACTTTTCCCGATTCCTCCTAAAGTTTTTGTCCACTTCGATAAACACACCCATCAAAAATATATAAAAAAAAGGGCGTGGATTTATCAACTCCCATGACGTGGCTATCTGTGTTTCCTCCGCTTTCGGTGGCCGTGAACAGAGCTATTATTATGGGGGTGCATTTTTGCTCACCACTTTAACTATAGGTGTACCCTCACCACTATCCTCAATGCTTGACACGTGTCTATAGACATAACCATAGTTAACTTTTGCTTTGTATTTATGGAATCATGATTATACCTATGGACACGTGTCAAGCATTGAGAATGGTGGTGAGGATACACCTATGGTTAAAGTGGTGAGCAAAAATGCTCCCATTATTATGGTGCCAAAAGCACACACTCGCCGAGTTAACTTCGTGCTTGTGTTGGACACGTGGACAAGAAAGTGACCTATAAATGAAAGGTGCACAAGCTAGATGGCTACCCTTACGACCATATATTATTAATATATTAATATGTCATATGTTTGCTCTATGACCTGATGACGTATGTGACACTAAATAATGAGGGGCATTGGTCAATTTAAATAAATAAATTGTTGTCTCTAATTTGGATAGGATTGGGAGCTATCTTAATCTTAATTATGCCTAAATTAACTGCGATGATTTCTCTCTTTAGGTTGTTCGGTTTGGTTTCTTGTTGGGAAAATTAATTTCTGGGAGTAGGTGGTATTTAGGAGAGGTCAAGGATGGATTGGACGGCTGAGATTCACTATGCTTATCATGAGGGTAGAATTCAACGAGTGATGGTCAAAACAGAATATGATGGGCTTATGACTAAGAATGATAGGCACCATGGGCTAATTGGTGGTTGGCCCAACCTCTTTTTTGCCTTTTCCGTTCGAATCTTTTTGGTTTTTTTTTTAATACAAGCGATATTGGAAGGGTTGAATGTCAAACACGGAACCTCTTTCTCTCTCGTTCCGATCCTCATTTCTACATTTGCACGAACCGATGAAAAAGTTTCATTGCACAACGGATCATGACCTTCAAAAAAGGGTTTACATAAGAGAGAGAGATGCCATTTTCATCTTGAAGTTAGTGGAGGGCATCTTCAATTATCTACAATCCCAATAAAATATCAATCTAGTGGAAAATGATGTTGACTTATAGAGTAATGGTCTCAGATTCGAAACCTCGTGACACTTTGGTAGTGTGTATGTGAAATATCCCTTCCCTCTTGTAGTTAAAACTATCGCTCGTATTGAAAAATATATACAATCCCAACAAAAAGAGAAGCAAAGAATTTGTCTATGGTGTGAAACCAGAAGGACCTTGCTTACAAACATCTCAACCTGCCCTATAATTACCAAAATCTAATATTACTTTAAAGGGCAGCTATAGTCATAGCTTTGTCCTAAAGTATTGTGGAGAAATTGGCCCGAGTGACCAAGTGAATTGAACACGTTTTTTTATTCCTTTTGTCAAAATCTGTCCCCAGCAACCCGCATGAAAAATGGTCGCATTTCTAAGGGCCGCACTAAAATCAGCCGCCAATTTGTCTCATGCTTTATTTTCTTTCCACACCTCCGAAAATAGTCACAATCTTAGTCCATGTGTTAATCCTAAAATAATGGAGGCCGCTGAAAATTGCAACTTTGGTCATGCTGGTTTTGCAACTTGAGTAGCATCATGAAACCATTCGAACCAACTTTGTTTTTTTAAAGGCATTCTTATCTAAACCAGTTTTCTTTTGAATAGTTATGCATGTGATCAATACTTGTTACCGACATGTATGATTTTTCATAATCGTCAATTATAAATATAGACAAATTAATTGTGGTACTCAGCATACATTAACAGTCGACAATCTTCTAAGTTCATTGTATCGAAATTTATTCCCGCATAATTCTTTCTTTGTCGTGACGTGAAAAATTAAGCATGCACCATTAAAGGAGAAAGACTTCTTGACTTTCATGTTTTGCTTTAGTATTTAGATGTGCCAAATTATGTCCAATGAAGGCTGAGATTTGTTTTGGCCAATGGTGCATATGAGGACAAAACTAGACCTGCTCTGAGACGGACCCAGCAGCAGCTGTATCCTAAAGGGCAAAGGCGGCGCCATGGAACTTTCAACCTTTTTAATTATAATTAAACTTTTCCTAGAGTCTTCTTGTTCATTCATGCGAAATACTTTTGTACGCTAATCTATTGGTTTGGTTTTATTTTTGTTCGTCTTGATAAGATAAAAAGGCCGCTTGACAAATTGACATTTCTGCTTTTCTTGCACTTCTAGCTCTTGTGCTTTCTTTGTCAACATATGCCTTTTATATTAGATCATCTGTCACGCATGCTACGTGTTAAATTTCAGAAAAACGAGACTTCTAAATTACGGATAAAGTATATGTGCCATGATCTTTTATAAATTCTATTTTCATTTCCAAATTGCAACTGATTAATTAATTACATAGAAGTGAGAACAAATAGATATCTTGAACATTTACAATCTTACAAACAAACCCAATTAATAAAATGAAATGAAATGACTGGTTCTAATAACAGTTTATACGTTCTTGGTTTTGGATGATGATGTTGATGAAACTTCTGTGCTGCAAATTGGGCAGCTCTTTTTAATCTCAAGCCACTTGCTTATACAATCCCAATGATAAGGGTGTTGGCAAGACAATGCAACCAGGGCTTCTCCATCTTCATACTCAATCTGGCAAATCACACATCTGTCAATGCTGGTCTTGCTTTGATTAGATGATGGTGATTTGCTTGTGTACGGCTGCAAACATGTAGAGATTTCATTGCTGGGCAGGCCTCTTTTCTCTTCTCCTATGAACTCTCCAAGTGCAATCAGCTCCTCATAAGTTAGCTCATCCACATCAAAATCATCTTCATCCATTTCTTGGTCACTGCTGTTGCCATTGTCTTCGTTCTCAAGAAACCCGAAATCTGTTTCGAATTCTCTGCTTTGGAAGAAAGCCGTATCACCTTGATCATAGTTTTCATTAGAGGAGGAAGCATCATCTTCTTCTTCTTCGCTGCTATCGCTTTCGATGGTTTCGAGCATTGTGTACGCCTGTTCTTGTTCTTGCATTGCCATGGCTAGAATGAAATCCGAGCTGACTTGGTTGAGTTCAGTGAAAGGGGTTCTCCTGGTAGATTGCTTGCTTTGATCTTCTCCGCCATCCATCGAAAAATTACGATCAATCTCTTCCGGGAGCACATGGCCAAAATCCCAATTCATTTGAGATATATGAGGGGAACTAGGGATTATTTTTTATGTGGTTTCTTAGAGAAGAGGTAACTTCCATGGCAAGCAATGGAAAACCATTTCTCATAGATTTCAGGGTTCCAGATTCCTAATTCAAAGTTTTGAGCTAAAGAAAATGATCTCCCATAAGTTACAATCTCTTATTCCAAAATTCAAAGTCCTAGACAGAGACTTGTCCCCTACACAATTGCCTCCCCTCTAGGCAAAGGCAATGCCCTCGTCAACTCGTTTACACATCCATGGTTCCCAGAATAATTAATTAGGGGTTTACCCACATAAAGCAGATCACCTGAAGAGGTCTTCAATCACATTGAATTCTCATAGATGAAATGAACTGGGTTTTTTCTGTTTGTTTTGTTTTGTTTAAGAAATTCGTTGAAATTACCTTTATGTTCTCGGTTTCTTGTTTTAAGCAAATGAAAGCTTGATCCAAAAGAAAGTTCAGAAGAACTCCTACACAAGTGGGCTTGCCATTTTGATTAAAGGGCCTAAAATTAGAACCATTAGTCTTGAGGCCATTTATGAATCTAAGCCCATATGGGGTGAAGGCATTTTTTAACCTTCTAACTTACTATACCACAAGAAATGAGTTCAGAATTTAGTGGAAGAGTTGCTAAATAGACATATCCATTCACTCATCTCATCTGATTATAATTTCAATTCATTCATCAGATTCTTAAGGCACAAAAGATTGATGCTTAACCAGCAATGGTAAATACAACAGCGTGACTCTCCAACTCTTCTCAAAACGCAAGATTTTGTCAAAGACCATCTCTTCACCCTAATACCTGACATAAATCTGCACAGGCAAATAGTATGCTGTTAGAGCATTTCTACCGTTTCCCCCACACACCCACTCACCCCCAGCTCGGGCAAGAGGCCCCGTAGGCCCTCCTCCCATTTCCAGCCCCCAAATTTTGCCAGGGCAAAAGTTAGGCTCCACTAACCTAGGTAAGCTGACCTAATGCTAACGTCTTAAATAGGGAGATTCACTATTACATCTAATATATGAGCCCAAATTATAAAAAAACCCTATATGAAATGAACTTTAGAAACACACCCAAAGCTCATTTACAACATAACAAAAAGGCTTTTAACTTCTTTTAAATTACAAAATTGCCATTGATTTCTTAAACAAACCCACACCCCAAAACCTCATAAAAAAACCCAAAACACTCAATAGGGCATCAAAATAATTTAATAATTAAAATTAAATTCAATAGGGCCGGCTGTCAATTTTTGGGTTTTTTTTGGGTTTGTTATAGAAATTAAATGGTGTAGGGTTTATCTATAGTATTAGTGCTAAGAATGGGCATATGACTAAATATCTCTTAAATAACAAAAAAAATGGAAAAAAGGAAAAAAAAAAACCAGAATTTTCAGAATTTTCAGATATTTTATTTTATTATATATATATATAGCCATATTTTTCACTTCCCACACCAAAACTTCCTCTCCTCATATCTCATGTGAATAATAGTATTAGTTGCCCTTGAGTTGCCATGGAATGGGTGGAAAACCAACAAAAAATTTGCTAAAGCAGACACCATTTATGTGAATAACAACCCTTGCCTCCCCTTGCTTTTTGCCATGACAAATTGGTGGAAATACTCTTCCGGGGCTTAGCTATAAGAGCACAAAAAACCGAGTGAACAAGGTTCTTCATGCGCAACACTTATGTTACGCGCTAAATTCCGGTAGATAATTCCTTAACGGGTTTTCTGTTTAAAAATTTATTCCACAAGAATTTGAAATACAACCTGTATTACTGGACAACCAAACAGAAAAACAGTGACAGTAGATGCCAGTGGTTAAGGAACGACTAGCTGAATAGAAAAATAAAAGGCAAATAGAACTGCATAAATGTGCAACTTCGTTAGAAACATTCGCGAGCATAACAACTGATTAACTTCAAAAGCACATCTGAATTCCCAACATTTTCTCAAAGTGACCTAATATAAATCAAATGACCCCATTGTCTATAATCGTCAAAGTACATTAAATCTAATCACCACATAACAAGGGGCCTTTGATCACCAATAAAGCTTATGGCTGCCCATTCAAGTCAAAGCTACATAAACACGAGGGAAAAATGTAGCCTGAACGAAAGGTGGGAGGTATCACTACAAGCCATGTGGCAAGGTCAGTCCATTCTTCCCTTCAAGATTCTCTCCTTCACTTCAGTTGGTGTACTGCAGAAAAGTGAATGAATACACATGTTAAATTGTAGTATTACCTCCCACATAATAGGAGGAAACAAATAACCCTTATCATCGTACTAATGTGAAACTCATAATATAGAGAGAATAAGGATATAAGGAAGCATAAGAAATCCAGTAAAATGGATTACAAATTCAGTCCGCAATAGAAATTGATTCCTGGGATTTAATTCTAAGCAGGGAATTAGCTACAATTAATGCTCTATTTCATCATCAACATAGATAACGGACTACATGTAATGGTAAGAGCCATTGTTAAATGTTGTGTCTTCTCCTTTCTAAGTAGCTTCATAGCAGTCTCAAGAAGCATTACAACAATGTGGCTACGGGACAAACAGGATTCTCGGTTTTTAACAATAACATTAATCATATTATGCAAAGCCCATTTTTACCGTCAGAGTTATTGCATTGACAAACTATTTTCCTTATAGCGTATTCAGGTGAAACATACATAGCATATTTGCAAATGACAAAACAAAAAATATAATCCTAGTTCCCCACCCTCTGTGTGTGCGCGTGCGCATGTATACAACTAATTTTACTTAAAACACAGTTTGTATAGATATTGCATAATAAGAATAAGTCAATAGTATGAAAGGCTTACACAACATAGACGTGGCCTCCCCAACCACTGAGACAGTCTCGATCTACTGATGAAAGCAATGCTTGAGAGACAATCTCAAACAACTCCTCCGCTTCCTGAGTGACAATTAGTAGATACACTGTCGTTAGAGTCGCTCCCATAAATAAAGTAAAATAGGAGATCGCAAGTTTAGCAGGTACTAGAAGCAAACAATGTCACAGAGATTTTTAACTTATTAGCAAGTAATAAATTCTACCATGAGTTAAACCCCACAAAATCCTATGATCTGTTAATGAAGTTCAGTTGGCAATGGAGCCAACTGTTTATCTCTATGCATGTTTTTGTTTATGTAGCACTTGACTGCTGACAAGATAGAAAAGAAAAGAAAAGTACAACTAATAGTAGATCTCTCAGCTTGTTTTTCCTTGACTTGTATTTCCCCCTATGCTATTACTCTTTCAGTAGCAGCAAAAAAATAATTTATACTATATTTTCTTGAATTTAACCCCATTCTATATTACTTTCAGTAGAAACAAAGCATTTATAAAATTAATATATGAATCACAATGCGCTCGAACATTGTCTAGTAGTCAAGCGCTTGAGGTGTTAATTATACATTGGAGACATGTATGATTTGCCAGAATACCTAAAGAACCAAAAACTGAAAATCTCATATTTGAAAAAAAAAATACGGGCAGATGAAATAACAAATCTTGACAGTGCATGGGAAAAGGTAGTGCAAGTTGAATAGAGAAACAAACCATATCAGGCTTGAACATTGCCTCACAAGCACCATAAAGGGACTCTGATGCAGTACCAGCAACAACAAAATCTTTTGCTAGTTCCCTGCATATACATACAAACATTACCCTAAGAAGCAAAATACACATAAACATATATGTAAAAAAATATAGTCAAAGAGAGTAAGAAAGCAAGCATATTTATCCTATTTAGGAAGGGGAAGAAACAACTTTGAAGTCCTTAGCATCTGGGCAGCTCTAAAATTGTGAGAAAGTCAGAAAAATAGAGAAGGAAACTAACTTACTTGGCCCCAATTGAATCCATGGTGCAGATGAATGGTCTGTCTTCATCACTTAACCCAGCAATTACAGGCTGACAGAAGTATGGGCCAAACCTAAATCACAAAAAAGGAAGAAAACCCTTATAGTGTAGTTCATCAAATGTTATTAACGTGAAATAATTGTACAGAACTTAACATTCAGATTAAGCTATCATATTTAATACCCATAAAATTTTCTTAAGCTTATGCATAAAGGGGTTCAGATTGGAGCAAATTTCAAACCTTTTCTCATAAAGAATGGCGGAGACGAGGCTGGCAAAAGTCTCCGGTTTCATATCCCTCTCCTCCCTAAGCTGGTACAGCTTGTGGCGAAACATAAGCCTCTGATACCTGCACACCAAAATCCCCAAAAATTACACAAAAGAAAGCAAAAGCAATAATGAGGAAGAGAGAGAGAGCGAGAGAAGGAGGAACCTACAGAGTCTGAGCATCGGTGGCGAGGCCAGCGAGGCCGATGAAGAGCCTATCGTGGACTTGGTTGATTCTCTTGAAGTCGGTGGCGACGGTCTGGAGCTGAACACCGAGGCGCCGATCGCTGGCTATGGCGAAGCAGTTCTTGCCCACCATTGCGATCAGGGCACTCCCATTGTACTCGAAGATCTGCAACCCAATTTTTTGAAAACAAAAATCAAATCTCAATTTGGTATTTGCAAAACCCTAATAAGCATCTGTGCGTGGAATAATGCATATGCTTCAACTTACCGACATCGGGGATTAGGTTGCTCAAAATAAAAATCAAATTGCTCTTCACTGAAAGACTGAAAGTGAATATAGATTGTTTTGTTTGTGCAAAATGCTTTTGCTCAACAACACAAGAAACTAATAAAAATGGTGCCTGATTTCTTCGGCGTCACTCCAGCTCTTCCAGTCTTCTTCAACTTTTTGTTTTTTTTTTGTTGCAAAATTTTCTTGTTCTGGGTCAAAACTACTGATATGGGCTGGGCCAATTTTTTGGATCCAAATTGATTGGGCTATGCTAGGGTGAGGTCCCAATTTCTTTCCATATTTTTGGTTAATAAGGGCTTTATCTAGTTATAAGAAACCAAACTTTTAGGTCATGTTTGGTTGGAAAGAATGGAACAAAAATCCTTCCTCCTATAAATTAATATTCCAATGTTTTGGTCACCACGGTAAATGGAATGGAATAATTTATTGATCTATCATATGATATTAAACCAAGCGTTGTTATATGTACAATCTCAACTAACCATTCAATGTACTGTCTCGTCTCGTTAATGAAGAGAAAACATTAGATGGTACAAAAATACGGAATATAACTAGTTGTACATAAGGCACCTCATTCTCATTCTCATTCTCATTCCATTCTACATAAATAAACACGTCGTAACAAGTTTTCAATCAACTTAACTAGACCCTTTTCAATAATCTCATATGGGCTATCTCCTATTTGGATTGCTTCTTGATTGTCTTAGCTTTGGGCTTATATTGCTTGTTAAATTAAGTAGATTGGTGGGTTGAACTTCTCTAATTAAATTAGACTAAAGTCCTAGCCGTTGTTGTTTGAGGGGAGCTTAACTGTAACTCGGCCTGGACATAGGGCTTAGATCCAAGCTCAGTACTGGTCAGCCCAAGCAAGACAAGTGTAACACTCGAAGCCCAATAAAGGTTAGTACCTTGATCTTTGCCCAATCCTAGCTTAAAGCTAGAAACAACCTTATAGTAGTTGTATTTGAAGTAGATAACGTGACGTCTTGGTATGATATCTGTATAGATAGTGTATCGATATCTGTAAAGTATGTGGACATATAACTAACAAGAAAGATGCTTCATCCAAACCCTAGTGATCACGTAGGGTTGAGAGATATACAGCCAAAGAAAAACCGAAAACATATGCATCAGGCTGATCATGCATGGCAAAAGGCCCAAGTAATTCAGTTTTCGATGGTCATCTGCTTGTTACTTTAAAGAACCATAAATATATAAATTAGCTGGTGATTATATATGCAATGCAAGTCAATTACAGAGGGCTGACACTGAGTAAGCTACACGTTTGTCCCTTAAAACAAGCAGCCAACCATGCCGTGTTATAAGATACAAACTTAAGATATAGAAAGAAACCAACTTATTAGACAAATTTCTGAACACCGATTAATGCGACAATTTCTTATTTATTTTGAATAAATAAAATTTAAAGTGGGCTTAAACGGAAAACGAATAAAACATTTCTGATAGTTAATGTAATAAGTTGACTTGTATAGCATTAATCTTTCAACCTGTCACAACAAACTTCAACGCCAATCCAATTGTGAACTGTGCATGCCGAGTTGCGTATATTTCGATAAAAACGTTCTTAATTGTAATTAATATTTCAGTTATTTGGTTGAGTTAAGTAGCACAATTTGGCAGGGGCAGTAAACGATATAGGATTTCATTCATCAACAAAGAAACATCTTTCTCTTTGAGAGATATCATATTCTATGCATAGCTGCAGCACCATATTTCTCTCTCTCTAACAACTTGTTATACCTTTTCTAGCTAATAACTCTAGATATCATATTCTATCCGACCAAAAAAAAACTCTATGCATAATAATGTGGATAATCTCGTATATGTGTACGTATATATAGGAAAATATTATATTACCTGACTGCAAATCGGAACTATTAATCAAAGTCGATTGTTGTCTAAATGTGCGGTCCAGATTCACAATCTAACATTTTTCTGCAAATTAGATATTGCCATTTTATAAAATGAAAAAAAAAGAGGCTTCACTTTGCATATATTTTCGACCACCTATGCCACTAAATAAACCTGGTCATTCTTGATTCCATTTCCCCATGTGAATTCCAAAAGGAGCAGGTTGTTAATGGAATTGAATTAGCTAGAAAGCAAAAATGGTTATTATTATTTCGAGTCTAAAATCCCAATGTACATTACCATATATGGTGGAAACTAGACATATCCATACATACATACATACATGCCCCTGGTGACCAAGACAAGACAAACATTTTATAAGTAGTAGGAACTAAGCAGAGGAGCTCTTCGAAGAAACTCAAAAGGCATGGAGCCAGTGAAGGGTCCAAGCCTCTGATCTCGTAGCAGAGAAAGCTAAGTCCCTACATAAAAACAGAGACCTAAATATACTCAGTGTAAGAGACAAATTGATTTCTGCAGGCCCATTGCAACGTGCCTACTTCTTCTGTTCTGAGCCACTGAGTAAGTTTTTTTTTTCTTTTAAAGTTTTGGCCATCTCAGACAAACCCAATAAGAATCTGCTACAAAATTTTAAAACCTTTGTTTTTCTGGGCTCAGAAATCTGCAACCAATAAGGAGGTGGTGGAATTTTGGGACCTTTCTTAGACTCTGAGATACTTCTGTACAAGCTTTTCTGGCATAAATGGAGATGGTGTGGCTTCTTCTGTGCAGCTTTGCTTTGTTGTTAAAGATGAGCTTTGTCTGCAACTCTGAGGCTGGCAGTGTCACATATGATGCAAGGTCTTTGATTATAGATGGCCAACACAAAATTCTGTTTTCTGGTTCCATTCATTATCCCAGAAGCACTCCTGAGGTACCCTTATTGCATTACATAATATTTTATATTCTTGTTCTTAATAATTGTTTGCTTGATTGGTTTTCATTTCCATTTTTAATTGAATATCCAAATTCTGGGTTTTGCTTTGTGAAACAAAATCATTCATTTCTCATTGTTTTGGGGTAGGTGAGTGCAGCAACAGAGCTGGATTCTCTGCTGCCTTTTATTTTTCTACATTTTCTCATGTTCTTTTTATTATTATTATTATTTTTTAAAGCTCATTTAAACATATGCAAAGGAATGAAAAAGCTTCTTAAAGTCTAGAATCCATAATGCGAAAAGAGCCAAACTATGACTTATAATAATGGTCTTTCTTGCTTTAGTTGAGAAAATAAGAGTTTTCTTCCCTTAGTTGAGGAAGTGAAAGGAAGAATAAGAAGATGAAAAACCGCCACAAAACCTCAAAAAAACAGGGGGAAGAAAAAGACAAGGGTTGTCTTCCAAGAAATTTTTTTTCTTGCGGCGAAAATTGCAGCTAGTTTCTGCATGATTTGTGGAAAATGTGTGTAAATGATAAACATTCACAAATTACTAAAATTCATATTTTGTGTCAACGAGGTCTAGTTCAATTGGAAAAGGATATGACTTGTAGATCAGTGGTCTCAAATTCGAACCCTCATGACGCCTTGATAGTGTGTGAAACTCCCCCTCATATTTAGTTTAGACTATCGTTTGTATTAACATATCCCTATATATATATATATATATATATATATATATATGAGTGGTGATTTCCCCACTCCAATTTTATCCACTTACACTCCTTTTTTAGTTCACATTAGTGATAAATTAGTATCCATTGCATCATTCTAGTCTATGTGTCTTAAATTTCTGTAAGTGGCAATGTAATAAAACTTACCTAAAGTCCACTAAAAACTCATATCTAAATATTTTTTTAATCCAAATGTAAATTTTATTTACCAGCACTCCAATTCGTCACGAAAGCATGCAAGTTAACCACGGTTTTATACCACTTTTTATTTTTCTAAAGAAATTTGATTCAGCCCCTTTGTAAGTTGTAACCATTTTTCTAACCCATATAATTTAAGGTAACATTTTCTAAAGCTATAGGTTCAAAATTAATTGTATATATTTTCAATTTTCATGTCATTTTCAGATGTGGCCATCTTTGATAGCCAAAGCCAAAGAAGGAGGAATAGACGTGATACAAACATACGTGTTTTGGAACCTTCATGAACCCCAACAAGGAAAGGTGAGAGAAAATATACAATTAAGTCTAGTCTATAAATTTTCAATGAATTCATGTCATTTTCGGAATCTAATTAATGCAATAATACTTCTGGGTAATCTTTGTTTTGCAGTTTGATTTCAGTGGAAGACAGGATATAATAAGCTTCATTACGGAAGTCCAAAAACAAGGCCTATATGTCTGCCTTAGAATTGGACCCTTCATTGAGAGTGAATGGTCGTATGGGTAAGATTCTCTAAATGCATTATGAAATTTGACCGTTTGATAATATAACATTGTTATATAACTAAGACTATAGTGATGGTGATGCAGGGGTCTGCCAATTTGGTTACGGGACATTCCCGGCATTGTTTTCCGATCTGATAACGAACCATTCAAGGTAAAAAGAACTTAAATTGTTGATGGGGTTAACATCTTTGTTGTCTCTTTAATCAAAATTTTGTAACACCCTTATCAATTTGTTAATGGCAGACTGAAATGGAAAAGTTCACAACGAAAATGGTCACTATGATGAAAGCAGAGAATTTGTATGCTTCACAAGGTGGACCAATTATATTGTCGCAGGTTAAGTCCATAGCAGAAACTTATAAATGGTTTTTTGATCATCTGCACTATTTATTTATACATATATAAAATAAATAAATAAACATTAAAACGTGTATCGTATACATGTACGTAGATTGAGAACGAGTACAAGATGGTAGAACCAGCTTTTCATGAAAGTGGACCCCCTTATGTTCGTTGGGCTGCAGCCATGGCAGTGGGGCAGCAAACTGGTGTGCCCTGGGTTATGTGTAAACAGGATGATGCTCCAGAACCTGTGGTTAGTTTTCTTTCCTTTGAATAGTAGGGTCAGTAGCCTTTCTAAACGGGCACTCGTGAAATTTGCTAGACAGTTTGACATGTTATGTCGTCGTATTCTATTGTCGATTCGAACCATGAACTCGGTTTTATTCTCATTCTTTGACAAGTTGAATCCTGCAATATGCAGATCAACTCATGCAATGGGATGAATTGTGGAGAAACTTTTGCTGGTCCTAATTCCCCTAATAAGCCATCACTTTGGACAGAGAACTGGACAAGCCAGTATGTCTTCATTGTCCCTGATATGCCTGTCTTTATCATAATATCTGACTAAAAATTTATTTTTCCTTTCTTTCTGAACTTATGCCAAAATTTTGTTTTTGATTTTGAAGATTCCAAGTATACGGTGATGAACCATACATAAGATCAGCTGAAGAAATTGCATATCAGGTTGCGCTGTTTATTGCAAAGAACAGAGGAAGCTATGTTAATTACTATATGGTATATTCATCTTGTTTCTGGCATATAGCATATGCATCAAATCTGCATCAAACTAATAAAATAAAATTGAACCCGACACGATATTTTCACTTACAATACGGTTTTGATCCAGTATCATGGAGGAACCAATTTCGGAAGAACAGCTTCTGCATTTGTGGTGACTAGTTACTATGATGAAGCTCCTCTTGATGAGTACGGTAGGATTTTCTACAATCTTTTTCCTTGGAGCATATTTGCATCTTCTTGTATTTGGTATTTGAAACTGTTTAGCTGATGAATTCTACAGGTTCAATAAGGCAACCAAAATGGGGTCATCTTAAGGAATTGCATGCTGCAGTGAAGCTAGCCTCTAGTGCTCTACTTTCTGGAGACCAAACTATTATCTCTTTGGGCCAACTACAAGATGTAAGAGCATTGATGAGAACTGATTTTCTTTGCAGTGATTAGTTTCTTTGGAGCAAGTACATAACTAATTAAGTAAAACAATACATACCGGTTTCGATGTTTGTCCACCAGGCTTATGTCTTCAAAGTACAATCAGGAGAATGTGCTGCCTTCTTGGTGAACAAGGGACCTAAACATGCCACTGTCCTCTTTCAAGAATCTTCATATCAATTGCCACCAAAGTCAATCAGTATCCTACCAGACTGCAAAAAAGTAGCCTTCAACACTGCAAAGGTAATGCTCCTTATCATTTCATGTCATGTTTGAGTTCAACACATATAAAATCAAAGCATATTATAGACACACCTTATCATTCATGAAACTCCACACAGCAGCAGCAATTAGCTCAGATATTTCATATGTATTTTTCGGGTACTGAAATGGCTCCTTCAACAGGTAAGTGCACAACATGCTACACGATCTTGGCAGGTAGCTCAAAAGTTTGATTCAGCTGAAAACTGGGAAGAGTACAAAGAAGCTATTCCAAATTACGAGAAGACCACATTGATAGCAAACGCATTACCGGAGCAAATAAGTATAACGAAAGATGAATCTGATTACCTTTGGTACACTTTCAGGTAAATCATTAACTAGAAATGAGGAGTTGGCTGAATATGACCGAACCAGGCCATTTACTGATGTCCTTGCAATTCATTGTGTAAAAGCAGCTTTCAGCATGATTCAGATGCTCAATCTACATTAAGTGTAAAATCGCATGGACATGTCTTGCATACGTTTGTAAACGGAGTATTTACAGGTAAAATTGGTATCTCACTTATGTTTCCTCATTTATCACCAATTTCACATACTTATTGGGAAAGGCTCTGTTGTTCTTTAGGATCTGCACATGGAAGGCACAAGAATGAAAGTTTTTCCTTGGAGCAAACTGTTACTCTGAGCAAAGGGATGAATTATATCTCCTTGCTTAGTGCAATGGTCGGATTACCGGTAATTTTGATCTCAGTTCTTGTTCCATTATTTTCTCCATGAATTTTTTATGCCATGATCATGGCAAAGAAACACTGTGTAAAGTTACAATTATGTTTGTAATTTGTTATTGTTGTCTGCATGGAATTTTAAGTCAAATTTACTTCTTATGTGAAGGATAATGGAGCATTTCTAGAGCGTAGAGCAGGTGGATTACATGAAGTGAGGGTGGACGATCAAGATTTCAGCAAAAGCTCATGGGGCTATCAGGTGATTTTCTTTTCAGCATATCTTATCTCTAAATTTAAAGCTGAATTTGCTTACCCTTAAAAATGTCCCTTCCATAAATTTGTATTTTATTCGATGAAGGTTGGGCTGGATGGAGAGAAGTTACAAATCCATAGCGACAGTGGATCAAGTATAGTTCAATGGAGTAAGTTGGGAAGGTCTGGTCATCAACCACTATGGTACAAGGTAAGAGTAATTCTGGTTTACATAATTGTTCTTTGAATCTAGGTTCTGCAAAATGTAGCCAAAATAGAATTTTAATGAAATCAAATTATGCACAATTAACTGAGATATATATATATATATATATCTAGATTTCGTTATATATAGAATTTTAATGAAATCAAATTATGCACAATTAACTGAGATATATATATCTAGATTTCGTTATATAGGTGTGCTCTAAGTTATTGTCTCTACTCTGCATAACTTCTTTAATTCTTGGCTTTTTGGCAGATTCTATTTGATGCACCAGCAGGACATGACTCTATTGCATTAAATCTTGGTTCCATGGGAAAGGGTGAAGCTTGGGTTAATGGCCAAAGCATTGGTCGATTTTGGGTCTCCTTCCAAACCCCGAAAGGCAAACCTTCACAGACATGGTATGCAGTTCATACCAACTTTATGTATTTGTTGTTATTTCAGTACTTTGGGCACACAACATTACTTTACACCTTTCAATTTTCAGGTACCATGTACCTCGATCGTTCCTCAAGCCTACCGGGAACCTATTAGTTCTCCTGGAAGAAGAAAACGGCGACCCCCTTGGAATTTCACTGGACAGAGTTTCAGTAACACAAGTATGTGGGCATGTGTCCGAAACACATTTACCCCCAGTGAGCAAATGGTTGGGTCAGAAAACTCAGAATCAGAATAACACTAAAACGAAACTTGGTAGAAGGCCAAAAATTCAACTCAGTTGTCCTCCAAAGAAGAGCATCTCCAAAGTGTTATTCTCAAGCTTTGGCAACCCTTCCGGTGATTGTAAAACTTATGCCACTGGAAGCTGCCACTCATCTAATTCCAAAGCAATTGTAGAGCAGGTGAGCATCTCTTTTCCTATTTTTGCATAGTTTCAGTGCTTCATTTGGTTTCCAAAAACCCAAAATAACTTCTTATCTTCTCCATGTTTACACGTTCTAATCATGGTTTAAATTTTCAGGCTTGTCTAGGGAAGAGGAGATGTTCCATCCCAGTATCATTACAAAACTTTGGTGATCCATGCCCAGGCATCAGTAAAACTTTGTTGGTTGATGCACAATGCACATGATGCGAGTATAGTTTTGGATTGTGGTGTCATTATATTAAATTTGCAATAAATTTTGGTTGGTTGCTAAGCTTCTCATTCAAGTATTTCTCTAATCATGTTGGCAATGATTCATTTCTACACCTGATATTATTTACTGATGGAAAAATAATACAGGAAATAATGAAAACTAAGGATAAAAAATTCCCAATAATTAAATGCACCTCCAAACAAGTTCATACATTAAACCAGCGCTAAGACAGACACTTGACTGTTTACCGAAAAAAAGATAAGACACTTGATTCATAAAATAATGTGAGTGTATCTACAACTTATTGATTCAGATACAAATAATGTTTGAACAAGCATCAATTCCAATCTAAGTTATTCTCAACAATATGACCGCCTAGAAATATATGTTAGCAAGCAGTGATGACACAGAGGAAAGTGCAAGGTACACAAGAATGAGAAAGAGCGCATAAACTTTGAAAGAAACAGGTGACAAATTTCATAGAATGCAATTTGGACCTCACCTTCCAATAAGCAGCTTATATTTCACTATTGTTCATCTTCCTGAGTCCTGATTTGCGAGGAGGAGTTAAATTGTTTTGGAGAAAATCATCTTGCACATTGTCAGTGTGATGGAATCATCGAACTAGAAGGTTTTAACTCAAACATGCAGATTCCAATTGTCAAGTCATGTTAATCAACTATTGAAGTATCCACTGCAGTGTGCGATTTACGATCCTTCTTCTTTGCAGCTTTACTCTCCTTTGCATTCGAAAAATTTGCTGGAAGAAGGGCTTTTTGGGAAGGTAATTCAGCAATAAAAAGCAGAGTTTGAGCCCAGCCAGCATATTTCCCATATTTACTCACAAATGCATCCGCCACACGGCCGCAGAGCTTAGGTGTCAGACGAGCACCTGCTAGCTCGGGTATGAGGTATCTAGTAGCAATCTTACTCAGCCCCATCAAGTAAAAAACCATCCACACATCAGCACTTTATGAATTTTCAAAACATAAAGACATAACTGTAAAACATTAGCAAAAGAACCCCTAAACTAAAAGAGTTATGTTGATCAACAACTCAGCAAGCTATTAACTTGTCTTGCACCAAATGACATATATGCGATTTGTAACGTAGAAACATCAAGCAGTAAAGAGCATACCTGCCACACGTGTGTATCAACAGGAATGGCATGGTGTTGATCAAGCGAGAAAAGAGCTATACATGCTGCCACCTTAGGACCAACTCCAGGCAATGTGGAAAGAGCTTCAATCACCTCTTCGAGCTCCGTTTTACGCAGAGACAAAAGCCACTCTGCTCCTCCACCAGGTTTCAATTGCAAAGCTTTTACAGTGCCAGTTATGTACTTGGCCCTGCCCATACAAACCAACCCAACAAACGAAATCTCAATATTATGAGCTCACAATAACAGTAATGAGTAAGATTTAGAATCCAAATATAAATATATGCATATGAAGCAAACAATATAAATGTATGGAGTGGTGATTAAAAACAGACCTATAGCCAAAACCAGCCTCTCTGAACTCTTTCTCTGAGACCATTGACAAGCGCTCTAACGAAGGAAATTCATGGAACTCAAAACCTCCAAAAGAACCCAAATGGTTCCCCAACGAAGATACAAAATCTACCATTTTGGTAATTCTCTGGATGTTGTTATTTGATGAACAAAGAAACTGAATCAAACACTCAACTGGGTCTTGCCTAAGCACTCGAGCACCGCCCAAATAGCTCGCGAGCTCAGCAAACCTCGAATCCGAGGCCGAGAAAACCTCCCAAATGCCAGCCAGAGAAATACCCACATTAAGAAGGTCGAGCAAGGCCATCTTGGCATTGGTTTCGGAGGTGGTGGTGTGGTGAAGGCAGTAGGAAACGTCGCCGTTTTCGAGGTGCCTGAGGGATACTAAGTGGCACCCAACAACGCCTGTGTACTGAAGAGGGCCGGTCTGTCTCCACCTGAAGGTTTGGCCGGTGGGGAAGGTGAGGGGCAAGGAGAGCTCCGATTGGGTGAGATTGAGTGGGACCCATTTGGTGGGTTTGAGGATGGTTTTGGGTCTTTTGGGGTTGTGGGTTTGTGGGGTTGGAGGGGTTGATGGAGGAGATTGAATGGGTCTTTGTCTCTTGCTCATGATTGAGAGGGGTCTCAGGTTCAGTGAGAGCATGAAAATGGCAGTTGGGAATGGGAATTTTAGGTCTGCAGAGAAGTTCCCTCCAAACCCAGAGAGAGGAGGGGGAGAAAGAGGGTAAAAAGGTAAATTTAGAATTGGGTACTGGGCTGTCTTCATCACTATGCATTGCATGGGCCAAGCCCATGAATAAAACACATGTTCAATCTTCGTAAATATGCTCAAATTATAGAAGAAATAATCCCTTCCTTTCCTTCGATAATGAAATTTGAAAGAAGGCGGCAATGCCAAGTCAGAGCAGTGAGGGCGCCTCCTCACACCCAAGTTTAAGTTCTTCTTTTTGTAAGTTAGATTGGTTTAAAGTAGTTTAGATTATCGTTTCTATTAAAAAGAAAAAAAAAAAAACAACAGAAAAAGAAAGATAAAAATAAATGACTTATGTGTGTTCTATGCATATATATGCAATGGAATAATCTCACCACATTTGCAACTCACAATCAATGCTTCATTTCCAAACCCGTAATCTCATGTACATGTGAGTCTCCATGTCCTCTCTTGTGCCTACAAAGGCAAGGAAATAAAATAGTTATTTTTATGTAATTTTTCCCTTTAACTAATCTTGATCGTTAAAACACAAAATTGGTAAATGTTGGAAGAAATGAGAATCAAGAGATGACACTTTGAACCCAAATTGAGCACCAAAAGTGACTAAGAGAAATGATCGAGGCAACGTGAGTGAGGATCAATTGTTGAGGTGGAAAGTGGAACACACATATGCAACCACAACTAATACTCGCGTCCTTACATATGTTTGGTGATTTTGTTTAACCAAATTACTTATTTGGTGCATGTAAGCGTCTGCACCACAAGCTCATAAAAGAAAGAGAAAACAAAAGATCCATGTGAGTACTTTCATTTAACCAAGTTACTTATTTATTTAGTGCACATACGTCACTACACCACACCATATACATAGCAATTATAAGCGTGAGTGATTTTGTTTTATCAAATTACTTATCGAAACTACTTATTCAATACATGGATGATACGCGATACAAATAAATAAAATAAATCATACACGAACGATTTTATTTAATTGAAATTACTAATTCAGTGCTTGAACGTCACGTGTTGCGAGCACTAACACGAAATTACATGTGAATTATTTCATTTAATCGAAACTATTTATTTGGTGGTTGAACGATAAGAGAGCCGTGATACGACACTACACCACATCACATACATGTAAAATATAAGAAATTATAAGCGTGAGCTATTTTGTTTAACCAAATAACTTATCTTAACTTTGGAAAACAAATAGAATAAATTACACATGAACAATTTTGTTTAACCGAAACTACTAATTTAGTGCATGAACGCCACGCGTTGCGAGCACTAACATGAAATTTTATCGAAACTAACTCATTTAGTGCATGAAGGACACGCGCGGTAAGGATATAGAAAAAGAGAAAAGAAAGAAGCGAAAAAGCAAAAAGAAAAGAAAATTAAGAGGAAAAAAACCTGAAAACTAAAATTTGCTCAGCAAAGCAAAACACACAGTTGAAAAACAGAGAAGGGAAGCCCTACACACTCTCTCTCCCTCTCTGTCTCACTCTCTCTCTCTCTCTGTCCCTTGTCTGTCTGTGTGTGTCTCTCTGCCTTTGATTCTATTTTTGCGCCAATCAAAGTCCCAGCAAGTCTCCAATTCCTTCTCTCTCCTCAAAATGCCAGCTTCTCCTTCATTCCCTTCAGGTAACTCAAACCTAAAACCCTCTCTCTTTCTCTCTCTAAAAATTCAAACTTTTACATTTCAATTAATTATATACACAGCAATTTACAATCCACAATTTTGATTTTTCACTTCAACAATGTTTGAATTTTCGCAGACTCCCGCGGCAAATGGAGGAAGCGAAAGCGCGACCCCCAAATTCGCAAAGGCAAACGCGACGACGACGACGACGACGACGACGACGCGGTTGCTGCCGCAGAAGACAACGACCTCGAACAGAACGATGACGTTTCAGAGGATCCCCACCATAACCCCCAATCCGGTGCCGCACCGGATCCCGGCCCTCACGAGACCGAGGTCCTCGACGGTGGGGTCCGCCAAAGCGACTTCCCTCCCGTCGTTTTGCGCACCGTGAACAGACCCCACTCGTCCGTTCTTGCAATTGTGGCGCTTGAGCGAGCCAATCACAGCGGCGGGGACGCCAAGGGCCCCACCAGCCCGATTGTCTTAGAGAATGCGTCGTATGGTCAGCTCCAGGCGTTGTCAGCTGTGCCCGCCGACAGTCCGGCGTTGGATCCGGACCGTGCAGATGGTGCCGGGTCGTCTTACGTGGTCACTCCGCCTTCGATTATGGAAGGCCGTGGCGTTGTTAAGCGGTTTGGGAACAGAGTTCATGTGGTTCCAATGCACGCAGGTATTCATATGTTAGTTAACTATTTGTTTGTGTCTAGTTATTTGTGGGCTATAGAAAGTGGCAAAGAGTTGCTAAAGTCGAAGAGTTTCTGGGTTTTTATGTGATAATAAACTCTTTCTGAATTCTGGCTTGTTTTCAAAATTCGGTTACGCTTAGAACTTTGGTATTTGATGTGTTGCATTAATTGTTGCCTACTCGTTTTTCACTATGAAACTGCTGCTGGGTTTATGCAATTAATTTTTTATCATCTGTAGGATCTTAATTTGAAGAAATGACTAATCGAGGGGTTCAATTATCGGAATTTTGTTTGCTGCAAATCTTCTATTAGAAAACAGTTGGAAAGTTTTGACCAGATTGCTATTTGATATTTAATAACTGTTTAGAAGGTTTCTTTATCTGAAAAAAAGCATTTGTGCACCGGTAGACTACTCTTTTATGTGGAATCATCATGGTAGGCAAATAATTTAACTGATCTGAGTCAACACTTGTCACTTGTTTGTGGTGCTGACCTGGACTCAAATTATAACAGTTATATGATCTGAAAAGGACATAAAGGGAGCTTTTTTTTCTGATTTGTACCCAGACAAAAGATTTACTTTTGGGTTTAGAGGAAGCTAGTCTCTAAAAAGGATTTGGAACTTAGTCTGGAAATAGGCCTTGGATTCCTTGATATGAAGTCGGTATCATGTAGATTCTTTATTTTCCATCATCTGTAGGGCCTTAACAAGATAATTGATTATATATTTTTTTTTCTCAAATGCTTGGAAGGTGGATGTGTTAAAGCTACATGCTTATTATGCGTTTCTGTGTATATAGATGCGAATAAATATGGATTTCTGTTTTTGTGGAATTCTCCTGTTAGCAGATTGGTTTTCACCAGCCACAGTGCATCGACTAGAGAGACAAGTGGTGCCGCATTTTTTCTCAGGAAAATCGTTAGATCATACTCCTGAGATATACATGCAATGTAGGAATGAAATTGTTGCTAAATACATGGAAAATCCAGAGAAGAGACTTGCATTTTCTGATTGCAGTAGATTAGCATTAGCAGGCCGTCTAAGTTCAGATGATTTGACTCGCATAATTCGTTTTCTTGATCACTGGGGAATTATCAATTACTGTGCTGTAGCACCGAGTCGAGAGCCTTGGAGTGGCAGTTCCTACTTAAGGGAGGAGCTAAATGGTGAAATTCATGTGCCATCAGCTGCTCTAAAATCCATTGATAGTTTAATCAAATTTGACAAGCCCAGATGTAGGCTTAAGGCAGCTGATGTTTATTCGTCTTTGCCATGTCATGATGATGATGATGTCTCTGATTTGGACAACACAATTCGGAAACGTCTATCTGAAAATCATTGCAATCATTGTTCTTGTTCTATTCCTGATGTACACTATCAGTCACAGAAGGAGGTACATCTCTATCGTCTCAATAATATTATGTTTTTCCTGCCCAAAATTTTATCAAATGGATAGTATTTTTCCTTCAAAGGATGAATGCAACTGCAGGAAGTTACCACACCAACATGTGACACAAAAATTTAACGCCCATAATTAAATGAACGAAGAGATAACTTGTAGATGGAGTTGTATTTATATGTTTAAAAGATAACATGTCATCTTAGATGAGCATGAATGGAGACAATGGATCCTTATAGCTGATCCCAATTAATTAGATTAATGCTTAGTATGGTTTGGCTGAATTCTTATTCATTATACTAACTGATTGGTATCTTATTTTTCAGGTTGATGTACTTATGTGCTCTAATTGCTTCCATGAGGGAAGATTTGTGGTTGGTCATTCAAGCATAGATTTCATACGGGTGGATTCAACAAAAGATTATGGTGATACAGATGGGGAGAATTGGACTGATCAAGAAACCCTTCTGCTGCTTGAGGCAATGGAAATGTACAATGAGAACTGGAATGAAATTGCAGACCATGTTGGTACGAAGTCAAAAGCACAATGCATCCTTCATTTTCTTCGTTTGCCTGTGGAGGATGGCCTGCTGGAAAATATTGAAGTTCCAGGCGTGCCCGTGTCTTCCAACTCGTCAGATAGAGATGGTTGTGGAGGATTTCATTCAAACTCAAATGGGGATACGGCAGGTGTTCTTATTTACTTATGGCTCTCATCCTTCAAGTTATCCAGATGTATATTAGACCTTATATGCCAACTTTTTTCTTTCTTTCTCAATTTCTTTTTAGGATCCTGCCCACAAGATGCTGATTCTGAAAGCAGGTTCCCATTTGCGAATTCTGGGAATCCAGTCATGTCCCTGGTAGGTGACTAATCCGATGCATCATGGTCCTTTATGTTCTTATAATTCAGTTGAAACATGTGAACGTGTATTCTGAAAGGTACTGTCCCAAGTATGTAAAAGAAAACAAGATTACATAATTATTTATTTGTTTATTTTTTAACACCCCCAATCTCAAAGAGAACTGAAGTATGATTTCCTGCGTGATGCGACTTTTTCATCTGTTTGGAAAGTGGAAATACTTCAAACAGATATAGACCGACTATGCAATCAGGATAAATATTTTGATAGAGTGGCAATTATGGTAATAAACTGAGTGTATTTGATTCTAAGTTAGCTACTCAGATGATGAATGCATACATGCTTGTGGGAGTCTTGTAAGACTTTTCCTTGGTTCTTTTTTCATTCTTATTGTGTGGCTGGGACTAGGACCATACATTATTTACAGTTATTCCGAGGTTTCAAAGAATTTACTTTATCATAATTCCTTTACATTCTTGAGAGAGTAGTACAGAGGAAAGGATATCTTATCCCAACAAACCGTGAAATAAAAACAAAAGAATATGAGATAAAACTTGACAGAGGTCCCAGACTTAACATGTGTTCTTGAGTTATAAATGTACATTTAATGAAAGAGATAAAGGTTTTCCCAGAGTTCACCTGTGTTCTTACACAGCTAACTTGTTGAAAATGTTTGTAGGTTGCATTTCTGGCCTCTTCTGTTGGGCCAAGAGTTGCTGCATCTTGTGCCCATGCAGCATTGACGGTATTTTCTGAGGATAATGGTGTATCTGCTTCTGGAAGTATTTTGCAGATGGAAGGATCAGGACATAGGTGATTTCTCTTTGTTGTAATGTTTTACAGTGGAATTCAACTTTAAAGCCCCCCATTTTATGTTTGTCATATCAAAATAATTCCCAGGTATTTTTTTTTTGCTCATAGAGGTTTTTTTTTTTATAGCTCTGTTAATTTACTAACTTTTTTAGTAAAAGAGGAGTTCGCTAGTACTGCTAATCTAGTGAAAGAGTTGGAAACCCCTAAAAAGCTTTTCATTCTAATTGTTGCATGTTCTTCATTGATATTGCAAATTTTGTTCCATTTGCTTAAAATTTATTTTTCACCTATGAAGGATGAACCCTGAGAGCATACATGGTAGAGAAGGTGGTGCTCACGGAAATATTGCAAATTCACTTCAGCAGAAGGGTAGGCATGGAGTTTCCTGTGTTCTTTTTCATATTCTCTCTCTCTCTCTCTCTCTGTCTCTCACTTCCAGTTATTCATGGATTAAACTTCAGAAGAGAACACAGCAGGACATGGTTCTAGGGGTCAAAATGAGGCAGGGACAATTCCAATACCTGCAGAAAAAGTTATAGCTGCTGCCAAAGCTGGCCTTGCTGCTGCCGCAGTAAAGGCAAAATTATTTGCTGATCATGAAGAACGGGAAATTCAGAGACTATCTGCTAATATCATAAATCATCAGGTATAACTTCTGCTAAATTTAACCGTTTCCTTCTTATTTGTATACTTTTCTGAAACTTTTTTCTTGGTACTAGTTGGAAAAAAAAAGGCTTGAACCATTTTTTCTTCTTCTCATTATTAGTTGCTACCTGTTAGTTGTAAATAGGTGAGGATGAAGTTTTTCGTATCAGAAATTTTTTTATAAAAAAAGATGGGCGAAGATGGAGTTGAACCTCGTAAAAAGGCCTGAATCAGGATAAGGGACAAGGTCCTTTTTAGAACCTTGACTTTAGCTGCATACTTTAAAACCATATTTTGAGATCTGTCGTTATTTGAAAAATTTAGAGGACTATCGGCATGCTTGTATGGGTTGGAGTTGTCTTTGTCTGTTGTAAGTTGTATCAGTCGTAACACAAATCATTCCATTCTGATTAGCATTCAGTATATACTAAACAGTATCTTGGATATTTTTATTTCAACTGATCTAGTGTGTTTTGGCCTTAACTGGTTATTGATGGACCAAAATGTATCCTGGGCATACAACTCCAGGATGGATCATCTCTGAGAATAATTGGCCAAATGAGTACCGGCTTATATCCTCAGATCTTTAGTATGGGGTAATTCATTGCGTTGTTGGTCTGAAACTTAAATTCAGACAAAAGAACAACTTATTTTATTTTAAGAGGGACTGCGTTCCCTGCTAATTTTTATTTTATTTTTATTAAAAGTGGTGTTATATGGTTAGACAAGTTTATGGACTTTATTTTAACACACACATTCATATGCTCATGATAACTGAATATTCTCGGAAAATCAAAAGCCTATCTGGAGATGGCATTGCCCCAACACCTGACTTGTTTCGACTAGTTTCTGCCTCCCATAGTTTAACCTGCAGCTTCGTAAGCAGGGTTTATTTGTTTTCCATTGGAAGTCATGCTTAAATTGAATTGGATGAGTATTCTTATTTCTAGTTTGAAATTTGTGACAGTTGAAGAGATTGGAGCTGAAGTTAAAGCAGTTTGCAGAAGTGGAAACTTTTCTAATGAAAGAATGCGAACAAGTGGAGAAGACTAGGCAGAGGATGGCTGGTGAACGTGCCCGTCTTATGTCAGCTCGGTTTGGACCTGCCGGAGTCGCTGCATCTATGGGTTTAGCAGGTCTTGGTCCTTCCATGTCCAATAATAACACTGGTACCGGTAGGCAACAAATAATGTCACCTTCAGCTTCACAGCCTAGTGTATCAGGATACAGCAACAACCAACCAATCCATCCCCACATGCCATTTGTGCCACGCCAATCAATGTTAGGGTTGGGGCCGAGGATGCCCTTGACATCCATACAGTCATCCTCATCGGCTCCAAATGCCATGTTTAATGCTGCAGGGACTGCCCAGCCGACTATAAATCATCCAATGTTGAGGCCTGTACCAGGTACTAGCTCTGGTCTAGGTTGAAAGAAAACATGTAGATTTGGGGTTTATGGTTATTCCTTTTGGTCGTTGCTTTCTGCACTGTAACTGAAAGTAGTGGATAACATAGATGTCATTCACGATCAATCTGCCTCACATTCTTTTTTAGTTTTTTTTTCTATATAGAAGATACCTCCGGCAGATTGTAGGGCCTGTATGTTCATACATTTGATCATTAGAAATTAATTCAGCCAAAAAATAATTGCGTTTCTGAAAGTGATGTTGGTGCAGATAACTTTTCTTTTTTCCCTTATGGAAAATGTTTCCCTGCTCATTTCTCTCGTTCTCCCCCCCCCACCCCCAAAAAAAACTCACTTTGCACTTGTGTCTGGTAATAAATGGTTGAATGATTTATAACTCTTAACTTGTTTTGTTTGGTTTACTGACTGCAAAATGTTGGTCATGAGAAAAGTATAACAAGCATTTTATTCTACATTGATCTCTCTTTAGGAAGAATAATCATTTAGTGCTTCAATATTCTTTCACTCATGATGCCTCCGGCAGTTTGTTGGGCCTGTTTTAATTAAGCCAAAAATGAATTGTCTTCTGGAACTCTGCTTCAATCTTCTGGTTCGAAGAGAGTAACTTTTGTTGGGAAAATTATGTAGAATTTCGTTTATATATGCATCTAGAAATCAATGTCGTTAAAAAAAAGCTATATCTTGTTGACAATCCCAAACATCTGCTGAGCATCACTATAACATCTCCAATGCGCAATGTGCAATGTGCTAGGTACTGTAGATTGGTAATCGATAACTAATCGATGAGCCCCTTTACTAGGGAAAACATTATAATCCAAAATTTCAAATGAACAATTTAATTTGCAACTGTAGACTGATGGGTAACATTCTTTTATATATGATACACTAAATGATTATTCTTCGTTACATAGATAATTATTACCCAATAGAATAAAACAGAACACAAACAACGTACATGTTACATTGATGGAAAGATCAACCAATAACAAAAAGCCCCACTTCTCAAGCGGCAAGAAAACCCTGAAGCATGAATATAAATGTGCCCAATTAAGGGCATTGGATCTCAAATAACCCTCTATTCGGGTAGAGGTATGTCAGCCAAGTCCTCTCTGAAGGGCACTGGGGGCCCACTAGAAGAGGGGAGCCCACTTTCCATTTGGTTTTGGGCTGCCGGGTCATTCTTTGTGGGCTCAATAAATGTCACTACACTGTCTTTTCTCAAAGTTAAGTAAATGACTGCAAGGATGTAAATGGCCATCAGGGGAAACACTAGGATCCCAATGAACACATTTGCAACTTTTGGTAGGCTGCTGTGGGTCAACCACCCCACAAACCCTGTGCTCAGGTAATAGATGTTGATGCCTATGATTCCCATGCCAAGAATCCATGATACCACAATGATCTGCATGCACAAATCACAATTTCAAATACCAGTATCTGTTAGTTTAATATACATACACACGTGAGATTTGAACTCGTGACCTCTTCTGATAAAGAGGCGACTGATAAACTAATTTAAGATTAAGACCACACTCACATAGACTGAGTTCTTGTGGGGTCCCATCTTGGTGGTGCTACTGCTGAATTTGAGTAGTGGGATTAGAGCAAATGGGAGTTCAAATGAGAGTATCATCTGCAAAATACATTAAAAGTTATATTTCAGTAGTATTTAAATTTATTTTTTTTATAAAAAAAAACCTAATAGTTTTATATAAAAACAGTCAACGAACCGATGCAATGATAATGAGCCTGCCTGCTCCTGAAGGGCCGCCGATAATGGAAACAATGAGACTGGGGGTAATTGCTATGCACCTGGTCATTAGGTTTCTAGCCCATTTTTTCATCTTAATGTCCAAGAAACCCTGTAAATCAGCATTAATTTTATGTCATTTTTCAAACAAATTTAAAGTAATTTTCAAAAGTGCTTTTAAGTTCACATAATTAGTAAAACTTAAAACTAACCTGCATGACAAATTGTCCTGCGTATGTGCCTGTAATTGTGGAGCTTTGGCCTGAGGCTAATAGTGCAATTGCATAAATGACTTTGCTTGACCGTCCCAGCACATTCTGCATATATAAAGGAGATTAGTTATCTGGTTTTATATTCGGAAATACTCCATTGTCTTGTCAGACATTTTTTCGCATTTTATGTTTTTGGAAGTGCTAAAATCACTTTATGACAATTAAAAGTATTTATGTAAGCTTTTGGTTGAAAAAGTCAAAAATATTTCGGAGTCATAAAAACGCTTTCCAAAGAAGCACTGCCCAACACTTTTAATACAAAGTACTTGGACTTTTAGTAAAAATTTCAACATACTTTTGAACTCTAATAAAAGTACTTTTATAATAACAAATGGGCCATGATTCGAGTAACATAACGTGTCAGATATATATCAGTAACAAAATGTTACCATGTATATAAGATTGGCTTTATTTTATTTATAAATATTATAGTAAAATGAAGGTTGAGTGGTGAGTTTTACCTGGAGAAGGAAAGAGGCAGAATTGAGAGTAAGATCACTACAAGTTTTGGTGTCCTTATCAGAGAGGTTGGTATCATGGCAAACGGTGCCGGATACAGAGATGATGGCAACATTAATTAAAAATGCTACAAATAATGCAAATCCACTCTCTATCAAGAAATATCGGCATGCGTCCTGCAACAACATAACATTGAATTAGTGTTCATTAAACAAAAAGTTTAAGAAATTAGCAAGCTTCACTTTATTTGTGATTTTTTTTTTTTTTAACCTAGCTCTTCACAACTACAAGGCCAATGGTCAATAAATATTCTTATATAGTCTAGCATAGTTTTTAAAAACTGATAGTAGGTTTAATTTTTAAATAATCTTTAATTGTGATTTTACTTTTGGAAAGTGGATGCATGCATGTCACTTATAATTGGAGTAACTCTTTTTTTTTGTGTTTAAAAGGGAGTAGCTAGTGGCGAACCACGGCAATCCACCCTCTTTTGGGGACGGGAAGACTCACACACGCATTTCAGCGCCATTAGCCACAATCAGAAAAATCAATATAATATTTGTTTTATATATATATGCATTTACATATTGATAAGTGCTCTAGACAAAGTCATATATAAACAATGCAACAATGAGTTAATAATTCTATTTTTTTTCAAAGTTATATGCATTAATTATTTATGGCTAGTACTAATGCAATTGAAAATGAAAGCTAATTAACAAATGGGGCTTACGTTGATGCCATGGACAGATTTTGGAATTTTCCTAGAAAGCACAAGAGCTGAGTGGAGAAAAAGGTTGTGCCTGTAAAAAATAATCAAGTGTGAGACTAATTACGAGATCACTATCAACATTATTACAAGATCAAACATACGAGAAATGTTCTCTTATTAGATTGTATTTTAAAATACTTAAGTTATAGTATGACGATATAAGTATTTGTCTAACAAAAAATCATGGAAACGTACGGCATGACAAGGGCACCCAAGAGAGCGATGGCGTCTCCGGTGGCTCCTTGGCCATTGAGCTTTGGGACAAACATGCCCTTGACCACACCAGATGCTGGAGGCTTTACATAACCCATTTCACCAAAGAAACAGGCAGCCATGACAAACACCAACACTGCTATCAACAATTCCAGCTTCCTAACCTGCCCATGCATATAATATAATGCCACCAAAAGATTAAATTAATTTCTTCAACTTGGATTAATTTGCAGCATGAGACTAATTAAAATTAGGGAGATTCACTATTATACCCAATATAGAGGTCCAAATTATAAAAATACTCTATATGAAATGGACTTTAGAAAAACACCCAAAGCCCATTTACAACATAACAAAGAGGCTTTTAACTTCTTATAAATTACAAAACTGCCATTAATTTCTTAAAACAAGCCAAACCTCAAAACCTCATAAAAAAAACCCAAAATACTCAATAAGGTATCAATGTAATTTAATAATCAAAATTAAATTCAACAGGGCCAGCTATCATTTTTTGGGTTTGTTTATAGAAATTAAATGATGTAGGATTTATCTATATTATTAGTGCTAAGAATGAATATATGACTAAATATCTCTTAAAAGTACCCCGTATCTCTGCAGGCCTAGAAGAAGGAGAGTGCTGGAACCAGTGAGGAGAACGCCGGTCCAAACCGGAATGTTGAACAGTATATTTAGTGCAAAGGCTGTGCCAATCACTACATGCCAAAATTAAGAATCAATGTTAGAAAATTTAATTTTTTTAAAATTATAAAAATTAAAGACAAAAAAACATAAATTATGAATTAGATTTTTCAGTTGAGTTAATATATTTTACCTTCGGGTATATCAGCAGCTATGACGGCAACTTCTGCTAGCAACCACAGACAATACTTCACAAACTCTGGGTATTCCGCCTTGCATAATTCTGATAAATGTTTTCCTGAAAATTCAAGATTAAGTAAATTAATTACTATTATTTAAATTGTAAGAAAACAATATAATCTTCCTTTTATTTTCTCTCATACTCTCCATCTTATCTCTGTTCTTCCTCTCATTTTGATTATAAATGATGTTGAAGAATATAAAGTCCCACATTAAAAACTTGATAATGAATGATTCCACTTCTAATAACACCGAGACTTTTTCTGATAAAATTCGTATATATAAATATATATTTGCTATTATTGAGTTAAGAAATATTTTTGTCCAATTTCGTACCGGTGGTCACGCCAAGGTTTGCTGCAAGCGATTGGATTATGAGAGCGAAGATCAATCCAATAAGAATCACCCAAAGTAGCTGAAATTAGCAAAAATTATGATAAGACCACTGCTTTGACCTTCTTCTTTTGCATGCTAAATAATGCAAACCACTCTTCAGGATTTTTCTTTTTATATATTTTTTTAATGTTTTCTTTTAATTGTCTTTTGTCCTTTGTGGCTTTTATTTTACCTCGTATCTGTGATTGGCTCCAGCTTGCAGATCAGTTTCCACTGTGAGATTATGATGTCATAAACAAAAGTTTTGTCAATAACAGGGAAAAAAACATATACACTTATACATATTAGCGGTAGAGAGAGCTATTTATATACACGGTAATGTTCTCTTACCAGACTTATGTTATCAAATTATGAATTTAAACTGCGCATTTAGGTAAGAATTTAACCGGCTTGATAATTTGAATTCGCAGTCTGATATGCGTTGCGACGGCAAAAGAACATTGTTCGTGTATATACAACGTAATGTTACATGTATGTATAGAGAGAGAGAGAGAGAGAGAGAGAGAGACTCACAGTTGCCAGGATCAAGGTAGGCCAAAGAGACAAGGAAGCCAGGGCCTACGTGTGCTAGAAACTTTCTCCATCCAGGTTTCTAAAGATCATCGGAATTAATCAACAAAAACAAACTCATATATATATTGTTGACAAAATAATCAAAATGTACTCCAATGTAATTTTATTTGTATCAGACCTGTTGATCATCTTTGGAGTCAATGTTATGGTCAACGTCCAAGTGTTTGGTGGGTGGTGGTGTGGCCTCTGCATAGATGGCTGCCATGCGTGTGGCTCCTCCATCTGTGCTCACTCTCTGCTGCTGCTCTTGGCTTCCCATCTCTCTCTCTCTTTTTTCTTTTTTTTCTTTTTTTCTCTCTGGGCAGTCAATAAGCTAGATAGCTAATTGATTGAAATGATGCTTTGGAGATATGAACAAAGATATACATATATATACATATATATAGAGGTAGCTCTTGCATGAATTAATTAATATTATTATTATTAATGCATGGAGACTGTGAACCCACACACTTCCCTGGTTTGTAGACAATTGTGTAGTCGCTGGTACTCTAATGTGTCTTCATCGCCGTGGAATAGACGACAGGTCACTAATCTATATATCTATTTTTTTCTTTTTTAAAACCTTTTTTTTTAATTTGTAAAAATAACTAATATAATAACTTTAATTTGTTCCAATTATAGATAGACTGCACACTCCAGTTAGTATTACTGGAAGCTCCCTAATTTAAATCTTATAGTCTCATGACTAAAAGCGTCTTTGATAGCGTTTGGCAGAAAACCTTGTAAGTATTTCAGGATCATAAAAGCATTTTATGGAGAATCATATCTTTAAGAATAACTTTTAAGTACACTTCCTTAAAACCTTGAATTTCTATAAAAATTTCGACATTCTTAACACAACAGTTCTAAGCAAAAGTGTTTCCTATAAAAGACTATCTTAACTAGTTATTCAGTGTATTATAATCATACGTCTCGCCTCTGTCAAAAAGATAAGCATACTATAGAAAGAAAGTCAATTAACATCTTAGAGACGGCATGATCAGTCACATAAGATTAATCAGCAAGTAGAAGTAGTCAAGCTTTCTTGGATAACGTTTTCTATATGGGTCATGTACATCATCTGCGTTAACGTTAATGTAGGAATAATTAATTTTCTGTAATTCAATTAAAATAAATAAATATACCGGAAGTGACATGGAGAATCTTAAGAAGTACAAATGTTGAAATCTTACCTCTGTTTGTTTTTGGGAGCGAAAATGATCAAATGCCATGTTCTTTTAGCCCCGAATCTTTTTGTAGTAATTAAATACATAAATATGTTCAACTCGATACAAACAAGGTTGCCATTTGCATATAAGTTACAAATCGAAGCTTAGCTAGTATGAGCTCTGCCGTATTAGCATTTAAGCATGGAGGCTTGTAACTCTAGTAGTATAGGATATATTCGAGTTGACTTTAACCCTTCTTGTCCCCTAAATATCATCTGGCAAACTAATCTACTCTATAATTATATTTGGCTCAAATCAAAGATTTCTTGCAACCGTAAAGGACTCATTAGTGTAGTGGTTGGAGTAAATGCTCCCTCGAGGAAAAGTTATGGATTCGAGTCCTAGCATCTGTATAGTGTGTGTGAGTTTAGTATGGTATCGCCCATCTTAATAGGAAACATAACGTTTTTTTTTTTTTTTTCATTTTAAAAATTGGCATGTTTGGAGACCCTTTGGTTTATTAATTTTAGAAAAATGGTCTGAACCATGCTGTGATTTGAAGAAATTAAACAACTGATAAATAAGTTTAAAAAAAAAATTAGTGAGTCTCTACTTCTACTCTCATAAGTCAGAAGTTGCAAACGAAAACATGTTAGTTATAATTAAAAGAAAAGGACACCAAGAATAGTTTAAAGTAGTGATCCAAAATCACTCATTTTGACTTTATGAGTTTATACATAGTTTAATTATAACTAATATATATTAATTAAGCTTCCACAGTTTAAAGTTTATAGAATAATTAAGTTCAAAATGTTGTGAGCATGCCGCTACATCTACTTCCATTTGTCTAATGATTCTAAATCTTGGTCTCTCACTCGACATGATCCATGCCTTTATTTTCCAAGTAAAGTCCAAAAATTATTGCCCCTCTCAGATTTTTTCCGCTTCCAATTTTTAATTAGAAATATCCGAATAGGTAGATTCTTAGCCTCATCGTTAGTACTTAACGACCGACACAAAACAGACATAAGACTTAGTTAAGTTGGCTACAACGGATGTACTCCTCACTCTACACACTAATTCGAATCCCCATTCTTGTAATTTAGATTATATTAAAATAAAATATTAGCTTATATATAATAAAAAAAAATACATATTCAAATAGTAATTCACCTAATTAAAGGGCTGAGATTGACCGTAATGGTGAAATATTCAAAATACCACAAATGATAATGTAGTAAATTAACAGTTTTTCATATTAAACAGATTTAAAATTACAAAAAACACAAAATGAGAACCTGGGTCCTACTCCTATTATCATGGAAGACACCTAGACATATTTTCTCTTTCTTAATTACTAGCCTCTCTGCGCCTGCGAGATGCCTTTTTTGATAGTTGTTTTCCATAAAAATTGGATCTATTATCCGAATTTTCTTTTAATTTTAATTTTTTTAAATATGAAAAAATTGTGAATTTACCATATTATCCTTATTTAATTAATAATTTCAATTCTTAATGTTTGCATTAACTAAGGGCATTTTCTGGTATTTTGAATGTTTCACCATTCTCTGCCTTTTCCTTTATATATATAGATAAAATGAAAAAAAAAAAAAACAAAATGAAAAACAAAAACAACCAATTGGCACGCAGAGTCTGTAATCAAAATGAAATTGGGCCTATAATTAAAGAATTTATGTTGCTATTTGAGTCGTTGGGAGAGGCCCAAGTTGGAGCTACCGTTCTCACAAGTCACAAGTACGACGAGAGTCCCCTCGCTATCATGAACGACACGATAAATCAGTTTTATCTTTTTGATAAATAAAAACTTATTCAATTGTTTCTTAAATAAACAAGTACAATATTCCATGCTGCCTTCTCCACGCCAACGATCTCATCTCATCCATGAAATCATTTTGACTAAAATTATTTAAACCAGTAACTTTATTAACCACTCCACCACTTTTATTTTTGGCAACATTACTAGGATTTATTGGTCAATGAGCAAAACTCACCATTTTCAGTACTAAGAATACTCAATATATTCTCCTCCTACTAAAAGCAGAAACAAAAAAGGATATACCTTTCCGTTTGAGATTTTGAGAAGAGTTGCAATACGATGAAAGTTGTAAGTTGTGTTTACGGGAAGATCCGAGCTGTTTCCCTCTCGATGATGAAGCTTATACCCCCTCGTCTCACTGGCCGAACTTGACACATATTATTTTGAAACATTTAACCCAAAAAAAAAGTAAGGGAAAATTTGGTCTGAAAGAAATGACAAAAGAGTGGTACAATTCGGTAGGTTCTCTTGATCGTGTAAGCATTTGGAGTCAAACAAAAGGAAAAAACAGTCAGCAAAAACAACAACAAACCAACAAAAGGATATATTTTTTTCTAATTAATTAATTAATTAATTAGGGCAAGTCTATTTGGAGATGTAACCAATCTTCAACTGATCAGATGAAGAATAGTACACTTCTGCCTTTTTATTAAAAAACTAGAAATGGAAACATTGTGAGAATGGAGTAGTTGGGTATTAATCATTCTCAACATTTTATACACTTCAATTACTTGTTGTATGTAAATGGAATGCAGTCCGTGATAATGTGTTTAATACTTTTAATTCATATTTTTACTTCTTGTTTGTACAATATCTGGCCAAGCATTCCCAAGCCAATCCAAGCAAAGGAAAGGGAGTCCCACATCGACAAAACACAAGAGAAGGGGACTCTCCCTTCCCTATAAAAAGAAGCCCCTTCACTACAATACAGGGATAAGACTTTTCAGCTTGACTTTTATACTATTATATTGTCAACAGCAAAAGCTCTTAGAAAACAATCTTACTTTGGCATCGGAGGGTCTTATGCTGGTTCCACACCGGTTCCATAGACCTCACGAGTCTTAGCTTCCTTCTATTCAGGATCAGCATCCGAAGACAGGAAGAATCTCCATCTATCACTCAATCGATCTCCTAGATCGTCCACGTCTCTTTTAAGTTGCACTCATCTCTATCTGTTCAAGTTTTAGTGCCAACAGATTGGCGCCGTCTGTGGGAAATGACACAAAACGCTATGTCGTTCTCCTTCACGAGTGCTCTCGGCACCCTTCTGAGCCATGCCCTCGGCACCTCCTACAATCAGCCTTCGGCACCCTTGCATCATTTCGCGCGTGCGATGTCTTCACATCCCCCCAATGATTCGACATCTGCCTTCGGCCTTCGGCACCCTTGCATCATTTGGCGCGTGCGATGTCTTCACATCCCCCCAAAGATTCGACATCTGCCTTCGGCCTTCGGCACCCTTGCATCATTTGGCACGTGCGATGTCTTCACATCCCCCCAATGATTCGGCATCTGCCTTCTGCCTTCAGCACCTTGCATCATTCGGCGCGTGCGATGTCTTCACATCCCCCTAATGATTCGGCATCTGCCTTCTGCCTCCAGCACCTTGCATCATTCGGCGCGTACGATGTCTTCACATCCCCCCAATAATTCGGCATCTGCCTTCTGCCTTCAGCACCTTACATCATTCGGCGCGTGCGATGTCTTCACATCCCCCCAATGATTCGGCATCTGCCATCAGCCTTCGGCACCCTTGCATCATTCGGCGCGTGCGATGTCTTTACATCCCCCCAATGATTCGGCATCTGCCTTCGGCCTTCGGCACCTCTGCATCATTCGGCGCGTGCGATGTCTTCACATCCCCCCAATGATTCGGCATCTGCCTTCGGCCTTCGGCACCTCGCATCATTCGGCGCGTGCGATGTCTTCACATCCCCCCAATGATTCGGCATCTGCCTTCGGCCTTCGGCACCCTTGCATCATTCGGCGCGTGCGATGTCTTTACATCCCCCCAATGAATCAGCATCGGCCTTCAGCTATCAGCCTTCGGCCATCAGCCATCAGCCATCGGCCATCTGCCTTCGGCATCAGCCTTCAGCCATCAGCATCTGCCTTCGGCCATCAGCATCTGCCTTCGGCCATCGGCATCAGCCTTAAGCCATGCCGAACGGCACCTTCTAGGAGACACTTCTCCAAAGCCTTTTCTCAAAGCCATGCCGAACGGCACCTTCCAAGAGACACTTCTCCCTTACGGCGCCATCAGCATCAGCCTTCGGCCATCAGCCTTTGGCCATCGGCATCAGCCTTCGGCCATCGGCATCGGCCTTCAGCTATCAGCCTTCGTCCATCAGCCTTCGGCCTTCGGCATCAGCCTTCGGCGCCATCAGCATCAGCCTTCGGCCATCTGCCTTCGGCCATCGGCATCAGCCTTCGACCATCAGCATCGGCCTTCAGCTATCAACCTTCGGCCATCGGCCATTAGCCTTCGGCCATCAGCCTTCGGCCATCGGCATCAGCCTTCGGCCATCAGCCATCGGCCATCAGCCTTCGGCCATCAGCCATCGGCCATCAACCTTCGCCTTCGGCCATCAGCCATCGGCCTGCTGAAGAATGAGCTGAAGCATTACTTGGCCAGTGCATTGATGACTACAAGTCCCCAATCAAGAAGTACCTCCTTAATCGGGAACTTGGGGGACTCCTGTTTGTACAATATCTGGCCAAGCATTCCCAAGCCAATCCAAGCAAAGGAAAGGGAGTCCCACATCGACAAAACACAAGAGAAGGGGACTCTTCCTTCCCTATAAAAAGAAGCTCCTTCACTACAATACAGGGGTAAGACTTTTCAGCTTGACTTTTATACTATTATATTGTCAACAGCAAAAGCTCTTAGAAAATAATCTTACTTTGGCATCGGAGGGTCTTAGGCTGGTTCCACACCGGTTCCATAGACCTCACGAGTCTTAGCTTCCTTCTATTCAGGATCAGCATCCGAAGACAGGAAGAATCTCCATCTATCACTCAATCGATCTCCTAGATCGTCCACGTCTCTTGTAAGTTGCACTCATCTCTATCTGTTCAAGTTTTAGTGCCAACACTTCTCAAAAACAATATTAAACAATCATACTATCAATAACTTAAGGGTAGTATATATTAAAATTCATATAGTTTATATGCAAACTAATTTTCAAGTAAACGAATAGCCTCCTTTTTTATATCCGTGGTGTTGGAGATTGGAGATTGGAGATTGGAGAATCAAACACAAGACCTTAGGTGCATGAGTGAATGTTTTTATCCCTAATATTAGAGATCGAACCTCGTTTCTTTTGGCTTCTAATTGTGGTAAGAACCTAGTTATCTCAACATTGACTTGTGTACGTAAGTAAAATGAGTAACAATCACAAAACAATTCACCCCCAAAATCATTACAAATAAATTCGGTTAGTAATTGTAACTAACATTCGCGCCGAAAACAGGTGGCTTAACTACTAATCTAACAACCAAAAACCTGATTGACAAACTAATCTCACACAACCCCACAACTGAATAACAGATGAAAGGTGAGAAAGCTGCCACTTGGACCACTCTTCTCTTGCCAAATGGGCCAAAGACATGAATACAACTAAACCAGCAACTATCAATCACCCGGCCCCAAAAACCAACCTTGCCCACGAGGTTTGAAATCTGGAAATCGACTTTTGAGGCTGTAATAGTCTTCCCATTAGCAATCTTCTTTGGGATGGTGTTGCCGATGAACTAACACTTGAGTAGAAGCTACATCAATCACTGATAGGAACCCAACTACCTCAATCTTGACTCCTGTAACAATTATGAAATAATTCACCCCCAAAACCAGCTTGTAACTGGGTTCGCAGCCGAAAACAGCTGGCTTAACTACTAATCTAACAACCCCCACGAACTGAATAACAATTGAAAGGTAGAAGGCAACCACTCTTCCCTTGCCAAATGGATCAATGACAACTAAATCAACCACGCGGTGTACCCGAAACATATAATTTTTTTTTCAAATTAAAGCCTAATTTTGTCGTATGTCAAAATATAGTTGGCGCCGGTTATTTCGAGAATGCTACTATTTCCATCTTCTTTCTTCTTGATATTTTGAGAACGTTTAGTAACCATGATTTGCATGGAAGTAGCATTTGGTGGTGTGATCCATGCAGCTCATTTGGTCAACTTTCAACAAATCATACGATCACTTTCACGGGTTTGCTGCATGATTGCATATGCAAACAAAAATAGGGATTTATGTATTTAAAAAAGCCACCCTTTCTAAATTATTGTATTTGTAACACAACTTATTCTTAGTTATGACTTTCTTGCAACATTAGTTTATATATTTTACAGTTTAGCATATGCCAATTCCCTTTTTATTGGAACCCTACGTTAGCATATATATATGTTACTCATCTATCGTAAGCATCTTATCTAATAAGAGATTATTTTACTACATACATATTATATATCTTACTATACTTACGTTGTCCTATTCAGAATTCACCACACGATCGATTTAAGTAAAAAAAAAAAATTGATTACTACGTTCATCTTCGCAGGAGAACATATTTATATATATGTGTGGCTACAAACTACTTATCAAATAATACAAGGGTTTGTTTGATATATTCTAAATTAATTTAGGATAATAATGATGAAGTTAATTATATATCTATAAACAGTGCTAATTGACAAAAAAAACTTGTTGAGAGAATACGTCATGGTAGTTAACGAGTGCTGATCAGATTTCTAGTAATTCAACAGAATTTAATATATAAATTTGGAACTTAATTATAGCCTTATTATGTGAAATGGCATTGAAAGAGTGTTCTATATGATATTGCCATAATTCAAGCTTTTAATATAGTCAAAATCTGTTAAAAATAAATGAGGTTTATACTCACAAAGAGTGGAATCCTTATATTGACACTCTACTCAGTCCCATTTTCTGTGAGTGAGCTGCCGCATAGGCCAACCTCAACCAAAACTCTCTATGTATATCAAAGGGATCATGACACTGTACATATTAGATTTTTTATTTTAAAGATAAGTACAGTTTTCAAGAAATTCAGAGAATTTATAAAATAAGTTGTTTGAAAGGGGCATGGACCATATGGCCTTAGATTTTCAAGGGTGATATAAAGACTAATGTAGCAGGTAGGATGATAAAGACTCCCAACTACAAACCAAGAAATGATGAAGTTTCCAAATTTGTTATCTTTCATCTCTCATCTGACATTGACAAAAATAAAAATGAGAAAAGCCACCGATGGCCGACCAAAGATGGTTGCATAATGCATTGTTGGTGATAGCCTCCCTCTCGAGAAAATTGACACGTAACAGGTATATACAATACAACCTCTCTCACCATAAATACCCAATTTGAAACTTGGTGAACAATACTCACGCACGAAAAAAGTATATACATCCGTTACACGTAAGATCTTAGTAAGATTTTAAGTCACTTACGAACCCCAACAAAAGATTTCAGGTCATGGATAATACCCAGATGGAAGGGGCATTCTCATTGAAATTGTGGGTTGCGTGCTTCTTGCAAATTGTAGAATTATTGGTCAGATGTCCCATTTCATGAATCATGATGCAGCTCATTCAGCAGAAGAAAAATTAATAAGAAGAAGACTGGTCACTTGCTATGAATGAGGAACAAGAACTTGTGGCTCTGTACCCCCATCTTTGGAGGACAAATAAAGACTTGAAGGGAAATGTCGATCGAGATCTTTAAAATCAATACATTGAACTAGTAGGGTGGGGTATCCTAAGATATTTTGGCTAACTTTTGTCGTTTATGCCTGAAATGATTGATGGAAAAGTATTTATTTAGTAAAAACAAAATTCATATTTCAGTTTCAACAAATTTGTCATGATTCTGGATTAAAATTAGTAACAAAGTCATGAGTTTGTGCTTAACATTTTTTTAAGACCCAATAATCTTTTTTTGGACCCACCACTTATTTTAAATTTGCATGGTCAGTTTCAGGGGCGGTCCTACCCTAAGGGCAAGGTAGGCAGCCGCCTACTCCATTTTTAGCCAAACCAAAAATTACCCAATACTTAATACAATTATATATCTTCTGCCTACTCAACCCCAACCCACTCAAATGTTTTCCTCTAACAAAAACAATAGCCCAGCCACTCAAATTTTCTCATTTAACAAAAACAATAAAAGCAATATCAACTCAAATGCTCCAGCCCAAAACAATAAAAGCAATATCAACTCAAATGCTCCAGCCCAATCGACATTCTCCACTCCAACCCCATGGGCCATGCCCACTTATATTATACTTCAAAAAAACAAAAAGAGTAAAAAATGCTTGACTGAATTTCAAAACTAGAAGATTATCATAACTCAGGTACACGTTTTTGTTTATTAATAAGAAAAATAACAAATCAGAATCAGCTTAAGTTTTTCAATATATTTGATCCTTGGAGTTAGCTTTTGTTATGCTGAAACAAAAACATAAACTACAAAGCAGCTCCAGTTTCATTTTAAGACTTTAGTAATTGTGCAACACGATCTGGCCATCCACACTCCCCATGTTTCCAACAGGAAACTGTGCCAAGCAACAAGAGGAACATGATCTGACAAAATAATTATAATTTAAATTAAAAATATTTATTCCTTTTCATTCTCCAATAATTTATTAGATAGAAATCTTGTAATGTTATAATTTGATGATAATTTACACATATTGAGAGGATCAAACCTCCAAAATATATTCAGAGGCATATGCGCTTAGTCGTTGAAGTTTTCAAGATTTGTTTCGTAATCTCAGTTTTCTTTGGATCACATATTGAGAATTTGTTTGATTTTTGGTTGTGATGTTTGATTAAATAGGTTATCTTTTATTATGTTGGATCACAATCGGAACCCTAAGAAAACAAAGAATTTGTTCTCTTTTTTTAAGAAAAAGAATGATGGGTCATCATCTAGTACAATGCTTTTGTTAAGCTTTTATTTATGTATAGATATGCATATTTGAGGGTAAGGCTCATTACGTCCCCTCTTACTAGGTGTATCTTTTTATTTTTATGAATAAAATTCACTCGTACCGTTGAGTTTTTAAGGTAAATTTCGCCTACTTGGCTTTTGAATCCTGGATCCGCCACTGGTCAGTTTTATATCAAGTTGCAATTATCATTTAAGTATATGTGGGTCGGTCAAGACGGAGCGTAGTTGTGTAGGGCCTATTTTGTGCTATTGAAGACGAAACTTGTGGCAAGGAATGCTTGGTCAACAATTTGGGGTTACACTACAATGATTTCATGGGGTTTCGAACCTAAAACCACTGGTTTGCCAAGTCAAAGCTTTTTTTTTCACTAGACTAAGTGCCTGTTTGGTATTGCTTATTTGGGGTGATAAGTGATTTTTTTAAAATTTTGTGAAACCCAACCCGTTTGGTAAACTATGAGAAAATCACTTATTGTTAAAAATTGCTGTGGGAGAAAGCTATAAGGGAAAGCAGCTAATAAGATGCTTTCATTTTCTGATTATGCAGGAATCAGTTTCGAAGAGGCGCTGGATTTAATAATTATGCGGCAATCATTTTTTGATTATATGGGAATCCGTACCAACAACACTTTTAACAAAAAGTTTACCAAACGCCAAATTGCTTTCTCTCACAGCTGATTTCTCTCACAGCAAATCTGACAATGATTATTTTCACAGCACAACAATGCCAAACTAGCCCTAAAAACCCCATTGACAACTATCAACTGATTTTAATTACTTTTTAATAGGTTTGGTTGGGTATCTTGGGTGTATAGAGAAAATGAGATGTTGGGTTGGGTTCTTCATGAGTAAGGGTATTTTTGGAGCAAACCTTGGGTCTAAAAAAGAGATTGTTGGGTCCAAATAAAATTACCCTATGATTATATACTATCATTGCTGATCTTCAATACAATTTTCAAGTCTCTAAAACTTGATATTTATCAAAGAAATAAGACGGTATTATAAGCTTTTCATGTGCTTTCAAACCTATCTGCAGAAACAAAGGGATTCACTCTCCAATTACCTGACCATATACCCCCAATGTGAGAAGAACTTTGTGACAGAAGTTGATCAACTTCGACCTTAATTTGGTTGCACCATTTTTAACTCTCCCTCATTACAAAAGCAATAGGAGACGATCGTGTCAAAACTGTGCTGATTGTTGAGACCCAAGCATCTAGTCCAGTGAACTAAGCTTTCAGCTCATGGCACCAGGCAATTCAAACTGCTTGAGGATGACTGAGAATTGCTTAAAACATGTAACACATCTTAAACATCAGCTCCACAAATTTATAACACAGTGACAAGGATCATCAGTAAGTTGAGTTGTAGCAATTCGAGCTGCTTGGCGCTGATCGAAAATTGCTTGAAACTAAGATACCTCTTAAGAGCAGCGCCACAAATTTATAATGCGACAACAAGGATCATCAAATAAGTTGTCTCATTACCAATTAATCTTCAATAGATTTTGTATGGCCAGCCAACGGAAGTGCATGAACTTTAGTACCTCCAAATGTTTGTCAAAGAATGACTATAATCTGCAGTTCTTAACCATAACTAGTTTCTTCACAACGTCAAGTTTCCACCATGCTATCGTATCCTTTGCGAGTCATAATCGGCTTCACCTTCATTATCTGCCTATATCTACTCTCTATACCATATTTTATTCTTCTATGCAGGTCATTACCAAGCGAATCGAATTCTCCAGCTGAATTTAGTGCGTCGCAAACTAACTTATAAGTATACTCTCTAGGTATCGAGCCTCCATCGATCAACTCAGCAAGAAAATCCCGAGCCTCTATAACCCTTCCTGCTTCACACAAGGCATGAATGATTGGAGTGTAAGAACTTGAAGTGGGCATTCCATGTTTCATATTTTGCATCTTCCGTAACATATCAACCGCCTTATCAATCTCATTAACAGCAGCGTAGTATCTAATAAAGGAATCGTAAGTAACCCGATTGGGGGTACAACCCCTTCTGTTCATATCATCAAACAACTCCAAAGCCCTCTCGATCCGGTAGGTTTTGCAACAGCCATTGATCAAAGAATTGTAAGTGACAACATCAGGGACAAAGCCTCTGAAAAGCATGTTCCGGAACATGTGGTTTGCTTCCCACATCCGCCTCCTAGTGGCCTTCCTACACCCAGTCTCCAAGCCATATCTACAATAAGAACTAATCAAAATCGTATAAGTGAACACGTCCGGCGGGCATCTAAAGCCCGGCAACTCCATCTGCTCCAACAAAAACCGGGCCTTATTAAAATTCCCAACTCTGCAGAGAGCATAAATAATAGTGTTATAAGCATACACATCAGGTTTACAATGAAACTGCTTCATTCTATAAAAAGCAGCCAATGCATCAGTAACCAGTCCCTCCTCTCCTAGGACTTTTATCAAACACGTAATGGTCTGGGTAGTCACCAGCCCACCACTCCCTCTCTTCGATATTTCTTTAAGAAAATCCCAGAGGGCTTTCAATTTATTCCCTCTAGCCAAAACAACGGCCATATCCCTACAAGTTTGCTCATTGTGAACAAACCCAAAATGGGTTTCGACCCAGTAGAAGAATTCAAGCGCTTTGTCCAATCCCAGCTGAACCTTGTGAAGGTCTCTGTGGGCAGCTGGGCCAAGAACGAGCACGTTGTTATGGAAACTATAAGATTCTTGTCTGAGATTGCGTTGCTTTAATGGAGCGCGGTGTCGAAAGCCATGTTGGCGACCGATGGAGCGAGGGGACTGGAAGAAGAATCTGGGTATGGAGATTAGGACTTGGGAAACTGACTCGGAGGTCCATGGCTGAGAGGTGGTGGCTGAGGCAGCGACCTCGGAATTGAAGGGTTGGTTTTTTAGCATGGCAGTGAGGACTTGGTTCACTACATTGGGTGTGTGATTGCGGCACAGAGGTTTCGAGTGGTTCATGTTTAGCGTTTTTTGTTTTCTTTCTGTGAAAGATTAATTGAGAATCAATAAAGATGCAAAATTGATTTCTGGGTTTGATGAGACGAGGGTTTGGTTAAGCTTGGCAACGCCATTGTTGAGCTGTTCTAAGTGTTGGTTGGGGACTCAGGAATTGGAGGGAAGAGGAGGTTGTGTAATTTGAAGATGAAAGATAGGATTTGAGTTGGGCTTTCAGTTTATAAGGGTCGGCCCATATAAAGTTATTTCAAAATTGTTGCCCTTTAATTTTTTGTTTTTGTATAGTAATTCTTGAAAAGGAATCACAAGAAATGCAATAAGCTGTTTGCTTTTGTTTTATAATAAAATTAGTTGAACCTGTTTGGTGTTTGATGAAGAGGAATAGGTAATTAGGTATGATGAATTGGTTAACACGCTTTATAATCTTCTTTTGCTCCTCATATATTGAGACGGAGTAAATGACACACAAACAAACAAAGGTTAATCTAAATTCATTAACCAATAACTCATAATGCATGTGATCGTGCAAAATTCAATTCAAACTTTTTTCCTCACATATTTATGTATGTATAAGGATTGTTTAGCATTGAGGATAGACGGGAAAATGAGTTAGGATTAGGTTAGGTTAAGGGTTCGATTCATTAGTGAACACACTTCATATTCTCCTTCACAACCTCTACCTTGTTCCTCCTAAGTAAGTGGCCCACAAACGAAAGCCAATCCAAACCCATTAACCAAAAACTCCCAATGGGGCGAGTTATACACACTTATTTATGCACATATAAGTATTACTTCTCAATTGAGGATAGATAGGAAAATGAGTTAGGATTAGGTTAGCTTAAGAGTTCAATTCTACATTATAGTATGACGTATTCACCACCAGGTAGGAAGGAAGGTCGGTAAATGACAGTTGGATTGGAAGAATGCTATTTATTTAACCCTAAAGCAAAACAAATCTTTACAAAGAAAAGCAATATATAGACTTCATTCTATCATACCCAAAAGGCAACCTTCTATCTTTATTTTCTTTATGTATATAAAAAGAAAGGTTATCCCTTCCCTCCCATTTTCATTCCACAACTACATCCAAGATCAAGTATCAACAAAAGCTTTTGACTTGACCTACTTTTTGCCATCTAGTACCCAAAAAACCAAAAACAAACTCGAAACTTCCAAGTACTCTTCTCAGTCTTGTATGACTAGAGAGCTAAGCTTACCCACTAAGCAATTAACCATGTTGGGTTTGCCATAATTACTTAGTAATTAAATACAACTGTTAAAAACTCTTTACTATAAGCTTTCAAAAGAGCCCGAACCCGGCCCACTCAGCGTCACATACGGGTCGCGGGGAAGACGACGAGGACGTGGACGTGGGTGAGTCACGGAACGGTGAGAGCAGCGATTTCCGCGACGACAGAGACCACCGGGCCAGCGTCTCAAGGTCCGAAGTGTAATCGGGTTCGGACTCGGGTACGGGTACCGTTCTAGCTACGCTCCCCCTTTTGCTATTGCTCGCTGACTTCCGCCTCAGAAGTGGAGACATGAAGCACCCGGCTGAAACGGTGTCGGGTCGTCCGCGTCGCCGGGCAAGGATGTTATCGGGCTGCTCGAATCGCCAGCGCTCGGACCGGGTTCGAGCGGCGGAAGCAGAGCGGAAGGAGCGGCTTCGGGTATGGGGATCCGGTGGCGGCAGGAAGAGTGACCCGGATGGTGGGGGTTTGAGGTTAAGGTGTTTGTGAATATGCGGCTGTGGAGGTGGTGGCAGTGGTTGTTTTTGTTGTTGGGTTTGGATTTTGGGGACGCCGGGTCGGATTTCCCATTTGAATGGGATTGCTCCTGGTTTTGTGAAGGAGTCATCATAATCATCTATTGCCATTTGTTTCATTGTGTTGATATTGGATCATATGGAATTGTGTATATATATATATATAGAGAGAAGAGTGAGTGTGAGGGGGCTGCCAAGAAAATTGAAAGCTTGGTCCCGGCGGGATTAAAGGCATTAAGTTGGGTGGCTGGGCCATAGGTGTAGATGGGTCCAAACATGCACTTGACTTTAGTTTATAGAATTTGAAATCTTGACTGTGATTGTTAGTCGTTGATACAAACAAATTCGGCAATGCATTCACCAATGACTATTACTTATACATACGCATTAACCACAAATGGGTGACACTTGTCAATGTGTCCATTTCAACATTTAATACAAATAAATTTCACAATTTGATAATATATCAACGACTAAGAGTCATTCAGATGACTAAAATGCCAAAAGAAAGCATTTCAATCATGGCACAAGCACAAGGCCAAGTGGACTTGAACTATTAGACATACGAATCTTTTAGTCCCATGGCGGCTTGCGTCTTAGACGTGACTTTTGCTCGTTGAGTAGTAATCTCCACCACCCTATTGAAAGAGTCATGAAAAGATGTGCTTGGTGCTTGGTGCTTGGTTCTTTGCTTTTTAGACGAATCTGGAGGGAAATTTTGTCTCACAAAGATGGGTTTAAAAAACGGAATCATAGCATTGTAGAAAGCTTAAATGTTTTTCAACGGCATTGGTTTTATTAACAATCTTTTTATTCAACAATTTTCATTTGGGAAATTTGAATTTAGGATTTTCCAACACAATAATAACTAAATGTCAATTTACTTTTCATTCAATTTAGAACAAAGTAGGTGACTCGTTTTTAAAATACTTCACGGGTAAATGGCTAACACTTCTCTCTATTTGAATGAGAGTACAGAATTATTGATGATTGGTAGGTCGTAACACATGGCGTCACGGATTCACAGTTTGCCAAGGAAGCTGCCAAGTTTCTTTGATTTTCCTGCTCGTGAATCTAAATAAAATTAGGGTTCCTTCACGGGCATTTTATCCAACAGCAACAAAGATATAACGCTTGTGTCCCCCTGTCAAATCCAAGCATGATTTTGACCCCGCAGTCTTAGTCTCATTGCTTTGGAAAAATGATGCATATTTCACTAAGGATCGGTTTCATTATGTAAACGTGAAAGGGACTTAATCATGTTGCTTTCAGAAATCATAATCCTCTACAATGACCCCTTATCATGTTTTCCACGTAATGCTCTGCTAATTCCAATTAGCTAAAGCTCTGGTGTGTTGAAAACAAAATAACTAATAAGAAGTGGTTGGTCTATTTCACAAAATAAGTTTTTTTTTTTTCGGAATTTAAGAAACTTTGTTTCTGCAAGATCTAGCAGCATACGGGTCTGCATCCCGGTTCACAAATTTACCTGAAACCACCTAACATTCCTATGAGAAATCTTCAGGCATGCTACACATAGCTCGCATTACACTGCTGGCAACATCAAGCAGCTGCAGGTACTCGTCAGCACCGTCAACAAGACGCTGCACATAAACAGGAGCAAAAGTAGAAGTTTGCCCAAGATAAGCCTACATCAGTATATTATGCCCAAAAATGTAAAAGTTGATGTCCAGCATCTGAGAGAACACATCCTTTTTAGGGATCCAGCAGAATATCAGTCCTTTTAATGAATTTCGAATTATTGAACCTTATAATCTAACACATTTGACATGCCTATAAAATGCAATAATCCGGTCTTACCTTATCTGCTTCACCCATTTTTTTGCATATTCTAGCCTTCTGTTCATCTGATATGTCATCTGATTCAACCACCACCTCAAATAACTACAAGTAACCTTGTATTAGTGTTACAATCTTACATAAAAGAATAGACCACTAGATTAATTTAAAAGAGCAAAAGTAAAACCTGTGAAAGCATCTGAGAGACTGGATATCCCTCTGCGATTACATTGTTGACTTCCTTGTTTGCCAAATCAAAGTTATCACCCCTGCAGGCAGCAAAAAATGACTCGACAACCTCCTCCGGGATTACCTGAAGAACTCAAATAATAGATATCAGGACAAGGCAGGGATTTGATATAAAACAAAAGTATATCTTGGGCTGTCAAACACATATCTGGATTCATTCTTAAGAGAGGCCATTTCATGTTAAATCCTCAATCTAGGATCAAATACAAATCTCCCATCCTAGGATTACTGTACCTAGGACCCCCAATGTAGTGAGATGAACAATGGGTAATGGCTGGAGTCAGAAGAACATAAATGTTCCGCTGTAATAAGTTTCTTCAGTTGCTATAACAAACAAGAAAACAGAAATACTGAATAGTAATGAGACATTTACTGGTTATCTTGACAAAAGTTGCTAGAATTTGGGATTACAGGAACCAGCTGAGCAAGGATGCAACTTCAAATCAAAACATACTATTGCCCATTTGTTGCAACTACATAAACTTGTATGCAATAGCATCGAAGGTTACTACCTGACATAAATAGATAAACAAAATCATCATCAAATTTTCCTCTCTTGTTACTTACCCCAGAGACACTAATCAGCTCCTTCTTAGAAATGGAAGATCCAAATAAGCGTGCAGCTGACTGCAATATTTCAAATGTACAATTTAGAATTCAAGAATCATACCGTTATCAGTTCAACAATATTCTCATATCATCATATGCAGACCCCAAAAATATGCATCAAAACAAATATTAAATAAACTTAAAATATAGAGAAATTTTGGGGTGCTAAATTGCAAGAGACAACGATGCATGAAAGCCAAAGAAATTCTCAATTGAATCTCAACTAGCATCATGCTTCATGAAAAATGCATCATCAATTAAGAAGCAAAAAACATACCAAATACTTGATGTAAACAAGCTACCAAACAAATAACCCATTCAACATAGGCAGGCACAACAGTAACACATTCTGTTTCTTGCTGGTAGTTATCTCTCGTGTTTTTCAACAAAAGATATATCAACACGGAAAAAAAAGGCAATTTTTCATTGAATAACCCCCCCTTACCTGCAAGTATGTAATAGCCCGACGAAGATCACCTTGTGAGATAGAACTTAGTGTTGAGAGAACCTACAACGTAGATCATACATTTTGTACGATGATGTCAGAAACCCAACACTCATGCAAAGATCCCCATTTTCAAAAAACCACAATATCTAATACAAGATTTAGTCACGTACACACCTCCGGATCTAGGTTGAGGCCTTCTTCTTGGCAAATATGCAATACACGGCTGATCATGATTTCTTCTGAAAGTGGCTTAAACCTAAACTTCGCACATCTCGAAGCAAGTGGCTCAATGATCCTGCAGAAAGACAGCCCCATAGATCACCAACTGCAAGGCCTGCTCTTCGCTAATGTAAATGACAATTTAACGACAAAAGGTAATGACAATTTACATTATATGATATAAAACCTTAGAGCATTGCAATGAGCCTTCCTACATAGACATATAAGTATACATGAACAGTTCATAAAGAAGGTATTATCTCAAAATATTGTAACAGGTTTTATCAGGATAACTTTACATTTTATGCGGGACTGAAATGATCAAGAACTCTAAATTGATTAGTCCGCACTATTAGAATGCATGCAAGTTCCTCCAAACAAACCCAAACTCAACTATATTTTATCACCCCTGCCCCAAATAGAAAATTAAGAAAGAGATTGGGGCTACCATAAATATAAGTTTAGCAAAAACATAAAAAGGAATTATATATCACCAAATTAAACAACAAAAATAGTAAAGAAGGTGCACCTGCTGATATAATTACATATAAAAAAGAATCTTGTGACTTTGGAGTACGTTTCCATTGTACGTCTTAGAGCATTCTGCATAGCAGAAAGTAATTGAGAAGGCATTCTTAATACTTCTTAAGGAAAAAGAATAAAATAAAAACACTAGAAATGAACAGATAACAAACATACCTGAGCATCTTCTGTCATTGAATCCGCCTCATCTAGGATAATGATCTTAAATGGTGGACAAGGGTAACCCCTGAGGCATTGAAGAAAGGGCAAATATATCTCTAAAAATTGGAAATGGAGAATATAAGAACTGAGCATGGGAATAAGAGTTCTCAGGTACGAGAACATACCCTTGACGTTGAGCAGAACCCACAGCCACAGCAGCAAAATCTTTGATCTTTGTCCGAACAACATTGATCCCACGATCATCACTTGCATTGAGCTCCAACACTCTAGACTTGTAGAGTTCAGGTCTGCAAAAAGATTGTGGTTAAAATTAAAGAAAATTTTCAAAGTAACGTGTATGGTAAATAAATCCCTGTTCTTGAATTTGAACTTTTAGTAAAAGGAAATAAATAGTGCTGTAGTTCGTATACTTAATCTTTCCAAATAATATCATTTAATTTAAATACCACAAAACCAAAAACCATAAAAGCCACATCTATTGTGATCAAAGTCCATAAAAGCCACATCTATTGTGATCAAAGTCCAACGTATATCAACTAAATCCTACTTTACCCAGAAAGAATATCGCAGGTACTCAACCCAATTGAACATTTCCAAACGAAGAAAAAGCAAATTTGGGATAACAGTTTTTAATTCAAATGATTGAGCGGGAAGGAGGCAAACCCGAAAAGCTGGTGGGCAATGGCGAGAGCAGTGGTGGTTTTTCCGGTGCCCGGTGGACCGTAGAACAGCATGTGCGGACACTGAAAAATAGAAAAACCCCAATTAATTCAGATGAATAAACTGATGAACAGGAACAAGAGCAGTAGGGTTTTGGAAAATGAAGCTATATATGTTACATTTGAGGTCTCGAGAGTGTTGGTGAGGACCCGAACAACCTCGTCCTGCTGAGCCACATCTTTCACTTGCTTCGGCCGACTGACAAACCCCACAAAAATCAAAATCAAAATCAAAATCAACAAATTTTTACCCAAATGGGAATATATTGCATAGAGAGAGAAAGAGAGAGAGAGAGAGAGAGAGAGAGAGAGAGAGTATCATACTATTTTTCGACCCATGGTTGAGAGCTTTGCACCAGTGGCGCCATTGAACCTCTTTTTCTGCAACACTCCCGCCTGAAAAATACTCAGTAGGGCTTTTGCCTTACCCGCTTTGGGAGACGGGAGAACAACAAACAAAAGTCTTTTAACTTCGAATTTTCTACTTTTTTTCTTTTAATATTCACTAAGTAAATAATAACTAAAACATAACTACTGATCAAAGTAATTAAAAAAGAGAAATCCATATTATGCTACATTAAAGGTATAGCCGCGCGGCTATACTGTTAAAATATTATATTTATGCAGTATAGCTGCTCGGCTATCTTTTAGAATATTATATGGACAATACTAGCCAATTTCTCCTCCATAACTGACGTGGCTTTTTTAAAAAACAACACGTGTTTCTTCTTCTTCTTCTTTTGTTTTTTTAACTGTTTTTCTGTCAACTCCATTAACTCAAGCTTTCGTCTAGAGAAAAAATAATCCAGAAACCGTCTATACACTCCACCACCAAAACCCATGTGGCCAAGCCACACCCACACCATCGTCACCCCAAGCCACCCTTAGCCAAACCCAACCCCATTACTGTCACCTCTTTCTTCTCTATATCAATTCCCATCTCCTCTTTCTTTGCTATATATCAATTCCTAAATCCTAATCCCATCTCCTCTCTCTGCTTTGTATCGATTCCGACCCAATCCGACGGAATTAATGGATTTAGCCCCCTTTTGAACAATAAAATGCAAACAGATAATTGATTGAGAATCAACTCCAACCCTTGGACCCCGAAACGTTGTCGTTCGCAGACAACAGTTCTTCGCTCAAAAACCTCACCTTCTTCCCGTATTCCAACCTACTGGGCTCTTGTAATGGTTTTATATTTGTTCTTGTAATGGTTTTATATTTTTAGATGTTGGTTATGATGAAACTCATAACTTATATATCTGGAACCCATCAACCAGATTTGTCCGCAAATTGCCTAACCCAGATTTTGTGTTTGTGGTAGAAACAAATTTTGTGCTTGAGTTAATGGAGTTGAAAGAAAAACAGTAAAAAAAACAAAAGAAGAAGAAGAAACACGTGTTGTTCAGGAGCCAAGCATTGTCCATATTATATTAATGGAGTATAGCCATCCGGCTATACTGTTAAAATATTATATTTATGGAGTATAGCCGGGCGGCTATACTGTTAAAACATGCTATACTTTTAAAATATTTTATTTATAGAGATCTTTTGAGGTGCCCTCTGTGAAATCGAAAATTCACACTCATATAAAGGTGTATATAAACAAAGCACTATGATGGTTTGTTAAGTGTGGTTAACACTGGAGAGTTGGGCTAATGGGCTTGGTTATAAGCTCGACTTTGGATTTGGCTTCGATTAATAATAATTATATTATTAAAAAAAAACTAATTATATATTTTTAAAATAAAAAAACAAAAACAAAAACAAAAACACATCTTTTGACGAAATATCATCAGCACAGGTCTATTTTGGCAAATATTTGTCGGATTAGACATTTCCTGACAAAAATTACCTCGCCGACGCAATTTCGTTAGAAGAGGTTTTTTTTAAAAAATAAATATAAATTTAGTATGTTTCAGTTAATTAATTATTTATTTTTAGTAATTAAATAATATCTTTTGCCTTATTTAATTAGTTAAATTAGTAATTATATTTTAATTATTATTTCTTCAGTTAATAATTAGAATGAAATATTTTAATTAACTTCATGAATTATATTACTTAATAAATAGTAATTAAAATTTTCAAACTTTTTTTCTTGAATAAAATATTTAAATACTAATTATTTTTGATATATTACCAATATATTATATTATTATTTTTTGCCCCTAAACCCATTAATTTATTATTTAGGTATTGTTTCTTTACCCATAATTCGTTAGGTAGATAATTTTTTCATATAATATTCTCAATTTGATCACGTATTGGGCTAGGAGAATTGCTGGAATATAGACTCTTGTAATCTGACCAGTTTTGTTGATTTGTGAGTGTTTATGAAATATTGTTGATGATTGAGTACTATTTATTTCTTTTGATAAGAATATGTTACTTATCTATGTGATTAGATTTGATAAATAAAAATTTAAAAGGTGCATTGGATGCATTTTACCAATACGCTATTATGAAAATATACACAATTACCAGGGAATGAATGAGATAATGTGGAACAAGTCTTTGAAACTCAAGAACAACAACGAGAGAATGCTAATGAATGGAGAGTTGGTATAGCTTCTGACATGTGGATAAATGCCATGCAAGATAATAACGCAACTCAACGATAATGAGCATTGGAATTTCTAAAGGAATTTTTATTATGGTTTATTCAACGTCATTGAAAAGAATGGAACCTTTGTCATTTTATAATTGTACTTTGTCATTTTTATCATTTTCTAATGTTAAGGACAACTATTCTTTGCTTTTACGTAATTGTATGCCAACTAGTTAATTCAACATAGATAAATGCTATTCGTAAAATTAAATATAAAAATAAGTATTTAAACGTCTATAAAACTCTATGACAAAAGTATATGAAAGTTTGTCACTTTACTTTATAAAGTATGTAAAAGTCATTAAGAATCTGTCAACTCTATAAAAGTCACTCACTTAAAAAAAGTCGTTACAAGTTAGAATTGGATACACCCCCCTAAGTAAATAATAACTAAAATATAACTACTAATTAAAGCAATTAAAAAAGAAAAATCCATATTATGCTACTTAAAGGGTATAGCCGCACTATACGTTTAAGATATTATATTTTTAGAGTATAGCCGAAATATTCCATTTTGTCGTATAGCCGGGCGGCTGTACTTTTGAAATATTCTATTTTGGGGTATAGCCTCACGACTATACTGTTAAAATATTATATTTATGGTGTATAGCGGCACGGACCCTTCTAGTTGCATTAGTTTATACTTTATAGATATTAATTTGCTAGTTTCGACATCTCCGAAGCAAATATTGAAGAGAGAGAGAAATTTCACAGTAAATCAATTTGAGAGTTCAATTTTTTGTTCTTCTTTTTTGTGTGGGAATGTTTGCCATTGGTTTACCTCGTTCTCTCGAGTGCTACTAAATTCTATTACTGCACACATTATTTGTTGTAGAGATTGCATGCTTTGTTGGAGTGTTCTTGGTAATTGCTTCACATATCAAATAACACTTTACATGAAGAATACTACCACCTCGCTTACTACTATACCTATAAATCTTTGTTTGAAATTGTTGTTATGGTTGGCAAAGAGTTTGCAAAATCACCATCCTGCATTTTTGTTACAACAAGAAATAATCGTAGCCTCTCACATTCTTTCAGTTAGTAAAATACGGAACGGGAAAAATATGAATAAAATACATACATGTTTTATTCGGCAATATTTTGGCAAATTACAACTGATAAGTTCGGCGACTATATAATATTTTAATATAATTTATTTAATTTTTTTAATATATATTATTTTTATTCAATAATATGTGAAAATGATGTGTATAATATCTGAATTTTGTGAGTATAATTGAAAATTTTGTGCAAAACAAGTGTATTAAACATAAAAAATACTTATGTACATTTACAATACGAGTATTAAATGTGAAAATGCTAAATTCTTTATACGGGTGATAGCTCTGGAAAAGCAAAAACTCAAAAGGAGACAATAGAGACTCGGATAATAGCCTAATAGTAATGGATAATGCTCTAAACTACCCTTATCGATAAACAAAAATTGGGGAAAAAAATTTTAAAAAACAAAAAGATCACAGCCTATCGCCGTTCAGCTATGCTATTTATATAAAAAGGACCCCGGTAATGCCGCCAAGCTATACTCTGTTTTTAAAAAAAATATCTCGAGTATTTTTTTAAAATAAAAAACTGCAGTATAGCCGACCGGCTGTACCCTTTAAAAAAAAATCGAGTAGAGCCGCACGGTTTTACTATTTATTTTTTTTAAAAAGGGACCCGCCTGGCGCCTAGCGTCCATTTCGCCACGTATCAAAAATAGTATAGCCATGCAGCGATACTCTTTTTATTATAAAAAAAACCCCAAATATAGCCGCGCAGCTATACTCTTTTTTTAAAAAAAGGAGGATTCGCTTGGCGCCCATTTCGCCACGTGTCAAAAATAGTATAGCCGTCGGTTATACTATTTTTTATATAAGAAAAACCATATTATAGCTGAGAAGCTATGCTCTTTTTATAAAAAAAATAAACCCGGAGTATAGCGGCTAGAGGTGTCAAATGGGCCGTGCCGGGCCCTGCCTCATTTAAACGGGCTAGGCTCGCGCCGTGTTGCGCCGGCCCGTCCCGTTTGACATCTCTAATAGCGGCGGCTATACTATTTTTTTTAAAAATAAAAAAAAAGGACCCGCCTGGTGCCTAGCATCCGCTTCGCCACTTGACCCTCCCTTTCTATTCTTCGAAGCTGCAAACTAACTTTGCTTGTTTTTCTCCAAGGTTTATGCTGTATCAAGGGATAAATGTCTCCCATTGTCACCACTTTGGAGGAAAGTGCACCCAGGAAGCAAGGTTCCAATAAATGCCGTGTGGCTTTGCGCAACCATCAACATGCTGCTGGGGATTGCCCATCTTGAAACTTGATGTGGTGTTCACAGCCATCCTTTTAGTTAGTACAATAGGCTGGGTGGGAAGCTATCTCTGCCCATTTTTGCTAGGCTGGTCATGGCTGAAGACAACTTCAAATCAAACCAGGGCCGTTTTATTTGGGGAGAGCAAGAAGGCCAGTTTGCTTGGTGTCCAATTGCTCTCAGTGTTGCTTTGGCACTGATAATGCTTTGGTGGGTTTTGGATGCGAGGAAATGGTACGAGGGACCTGTAAGAATTGATGCACAAAACGGAAACCATTGGAAAAATGAAAAGCTATACATATTATGTTAAAAAATGGAGAACTTCTATCTCCTTAGAATCTCCAAATTTATTTATTTATTTATACAAGCATATTGTGCATGACATTTTTTTAAGCCACCCACTAAGCCAGGTAAGGTAGGAGTTGTGCATGACATGCTCCTACATCCATGCCACAAAAGTTCCAACCTCTATAACCACCTGCTATGCATGTGCACATGTCGCACTCAAGCCTCGCTGCTATATGCTTGCACTAGCCACCTGCCTAGTGCCATGCCATGCCTACGGCATGTCTCTGTCTTGCCTTGTCCTAGCACATGGGCGTGCATCCATCACAAGTGCAACCCATAGATAAGAGTGGTATAGAGTGGTATTGTATACCGCATCTTGGCTTATCCAACGTTTCTGGGCCTAATAGTAGACCAATTAACCTTAATTATCATTTCCCTACAGGTCCTGCTAAAATGAAGAGACAGATTATGGAAATATCTAGGTCGATTATGTTGTGAACAACTTTAATTATCATCTCCATGACCTCAGACCATAAGGCATATAGTTGGTTTCAGTCAGGGTGACGCTGGTAGGGAACGGGGAGTTGTCACTCTGAATAATAATGATTTGAGGAGTAGAGGTGGAAGAGCCGTCTGTGTGTGAGAGTGAGAGGTTGCAGCGGAAGGATTTGAGGATAAGATAAAGGTATGGGTTTTGATAAGAGGATTTTGATATGAGTGTATAAGATTTGGAGGTAAGGAATTTGGATTGAGTAATGCTATTTAGACACACAACATTGACCACCTTAGCTGACCACCTTATGTGGCAACTGATGTGTCATGCCAAGTCAATTAATGAATGTTGCCATGAGGCCACTTACTAGGAACGCTAGGGTTTTTTAATTTGTTTTTTAATTGACATGGCGACATTCATTAATTGACTTGGCATGACACATCAATTGCCACATAAGGTGGTCAGCTAAAGTGGTCAATGTTGTGTGTCTAAATAGCATTACTCATTTGGATTTGAGGAATTTGATTTAGGGTTTGTGTTTGAATTTGGGGGTAAGATTTGAGGGTTTAGAGACAACCTAGGATCAATTATTTTGATACCATGCTAAAATATGAATATGGTTTGAATACTTTAGGATAATTGTATTCTTCTCCATAAGGAGGTATATATATAGGAGTTTACATGAATACTTTATAAGGAAATAGATACAATATTCAATAATATTTCCTAATTATACAAGGATATGTCAACTATATAAAATAAGAAAGTAAATCCCCTAATTAATCAAGGAAATAAATATTCTTGATGAATTAGAAAGGCTCACATCAACATTAATGGCTGATTGGCCTAATTCACTTATACAAGAGGGTTCAACACCTATTTATAGGTATAGGCTTTATTGAGGACTAGGTTTAATGGCCTTCTACAACTAGAAAATGTTTACTAGGCTTGTTGGCCTCCTTCCTTTTACTGGCTTATTGGCCTCTTCTCTCTTAGTTTACTTGTACAAGAGGGCTCAACACCTATTTATAGGTATAGGCTGCCGCCCTTGTCCAAGTCCACCGACTTAGCTTTCTTCTCATAGCCACTAGTTTACAACATAATAGTATTACCTTATTACAAGATTTTTATTAGGATTTTTCTAGAATGCCTACAACAATTATGTCTTAAAGCTTGATTTTGCCGACTTTGCCAAACTTAGTGGACATTTATTGAGTTTTCTACTTATTTATTTATTTATTTATTTATAGATTTGTCTAAATTTTTCAAGATAAGTGTGCATTAAATGTTCGCCAAAAAAAAAAGAAAAAAAAGTGTGCATTAAATTTAACATAAATTATCCATAAGAGAATCTGAACCACTTGACCCTACTGGAGGCAAAGTAGGAACTTTGTGCAAGCAAAAGTCATATATAATGATAAAATACAAACTCATTTTCCACACATTATTACTTATTTCCTAATTAAGACGTTAAACCAACGTCTAAGTAAGAGCATCCACAATCATGCTCTCTATTTTTTAGTTAAAATTTAGCTAAAAACACTAGAAAGCTATTTTAGGAGCTCTCTATAAAATTTCAACTCCAACCATACTCCCTAATTTAAAGAGTTATAAATGTTTTTAATAAATTTTAATTCAATTTTTGAATAAAGTGTATACACAAAAGCAATAATAAAAAATAGTTGGCATTAAATAAATGCTTAAAATAATATTAAATATAGAAGCATTTAATTATAGGGAGTCACTAGGAGTATTTTCTCTCTCCTCAGATTTAGGAGCTCCTAGAAGTCTCCTTATTTTAGGAGCTGGATAAAGAGCATGGTTGGAGACGGATTTTTTCAATTCCTCCCTAAATTTTAACTAAAGAGGTGGTTTAAGAAGCTCATTGTGGATGCTCTAAGTATATATCACATCACATCACATCACATCAATATGCATTATTGGTAGTTGAACTCAAAATAAATTTAATTGAGTCAATAGAGCCCCTTTATAGCTAAGCATATATATAAAGCATCCACTTGGTTTCAAGGTAAGAGGTTCCTTTGATGTTCATAATGCTCCAAATCCAAGTTCCTTCTCTGCCTCTCTTTACTTCTTTGGTCATCCTAGTTACCCTAATTATATGTTGGAAGAGATTTAAATCCCCTACAGTTAGAGCACCAATTCTTAGGCTGCCTCCAGGGCCATGGAAGCTACCTCTGATTGGAAACTTGCACAATTTGACTGGCTCTTTACGTCACAGCCTAAGAGACTTGGCCAAGAAACATGGACCCATCATGCACCTCAAGCTGGGGCAAGTATCAGCCATTGCCATTTCATCACCAGAATTAGCCAAACAAGTCTTGAAGACTCATGAGACTGCAGCTTTCTCACAAAGGCCTACTGTTCTTGCCGTTGAAGTTTTGTCCTATAATTTCTTAGGCATCATCACTAGCCCTTATAATGAGTATTGGAGGCAGATGAGGAAGATTTGTGTTTTGGAGCTTCTGAGCATGAAGCGTGTGCTGTCATGTTCATTGATAAGAGAAGAAGAGGCATGGAACCTTGTTGAATCAATTAGCTTGTCACAGGGCCAACCTATCAACCTCAGTGAGATGATTTTCTCCATGCAAGACAGCATCATTGCCCGTTCAGCCTTGGGAAAAAAATGCAAATACCAACAAGAGTTTAGATCATTGATTAAGGAGGCAATCATCCTTGGAGAAGGCTTTTCTTTGCCTGATTTGTTCCCTTCCCTCAAATTCCTCTGTCACGTCACAAGGACGAAGCCTGCACTGGAGAAGATACACCGGAAGATTGACAGAATTCTTAATGAAATCATTGATGATCATCATGAGTTGAAAAGAGTAAATACGAATATTGTTGCATCTATCACCACCGGAACTGATGAAGTATTGCAGGAAGGTCTAGTTCATGTGCTTCTACAACTTCAGGAGTCTGGTGGCCTCCAATTTGATCTCACCACCAACCACATAAAAGCTGTCATCCTGGTACAAGTTATATGAATTGCTTAATTTGTTGATGATTTAATTATCTAGTAACGTCCTCTTGCCTGACAAATGTTTATGTTGTGAGATTGTGAATCTAAATAACACACGTCCTGACAAGAATTAATGTATACATAACTAAACAAACCTTTTACAGGACATGTACTTAGCAGGAGCTGAGACTTCAGCAACAACCACAGAATGGGCAATAGCAGAACTTGTGAAAAATCCAAGAGCAATGGAGAAAGCACAAGCTGAGGTACGGCACCTTCTTGCAGGAAAGAGGAAAAGTATTCAAGAGGAAGACATTAAGAAACTAGACTACTTGAAGTTAGTCATAAAAGAAACTCTACGGCTACACCCTCCTGTTCCCTTAATTCCAAGAGAAGCAACTCAAAGAATCAAAATTGGAGGATATGATATACCAACAGAAGCCAAAGTTCTGATCAATGCTTGGGAAATTGGGAGAGACCCAAAACACTGGGACAATGCTGATTGCTTTCTTCCTGAAAGGTTTCAAGGTTCATCTATCTTTTCGAGGGACCAACTTCGAATTAATTCCATTTGGGGCTGGTAAGAGAATATGTCCAGGCATCTCATTTGGAATTGCATCGGTTGAGCTTGCACTTTCTCAACTGCTCTACTACTTCAACTGGAAACTCCCCAATGGGAAAAAGGTAGAAGAGCTTGACATGACTGAGTCTTTGGGAATGACCCCTAGGAGGAGGAATGACTTGTATGTTATCGCCACTCCCTTCGTTCCGTCCTAATTGAACATCGTGAATTATGGCATATATAGGTCTCTTGCCTGACAGTTCAGCAAAATAAAGCACGCATATTGTGCATTTAGTCCATACATTGAAATAAGAATCAACTAGTAATCAATAGTGCGGATTTTCAGCTTGGAAATAATATTAATGCTTTATATTATGTTGCCCGACTATGAATCTGTGCTACATATTTATACAAAATTTCCTTGACAAGCTAACAACATATATTATATGCCAAACTGTCTAGCTATAGAGAACTTCCCCATATCTATGTATCTATTTCGGTGGCCAAAGCTGTTGTACAACAATGGAAGGGGCATGACAAGGTTTGGCTTGGCCGGAGTTTGATACTTACAGATGACAGCCCCCTATATATTAATTCAAAGTATTACTATTTTGCTTGTAAAAAGGATAAAGATCTTTATGTGTATGTGGAATAAATAAATTTATGAATGAAATACACACATTTATAAATTTATAAATTTATGAATAGAGAGTTATTTGTGATTCATTAGTTAGCACTGAGAAAAACCACCTCATTAGAATGGGAGGTATCGGAAAGAATTTAAATTCTCATTCCCTAATATCGCTTGTATAAATAAAATAATTGAAGAAATAACTCTAGGCCAACGGGCTAAATTGGTCTTTTCAGGTAAATCCATGACTATGGACAAGCTAAATGAAAGTAAAACCAATAACGGATTACACAATACCGCTGAACTGAGCCTATTCATGTTTACAAGATGGTCCCTCCAGAAACAATCAAGGGTTTTCACCAGAACTGCTCTCTATTTTCAGATGAAATTTTAGTTAGGAAAAAAAATTAATTGTTAAAAGGAACACTATAAAAACAGGTAAGGTGCTGGTTGTTCTACTAAAGAACAAATGAGCATAATAACTACTGATAAGAAAATCTGTAAGCAAAATGATTATTCTACTTCTAAACTTAAACCTAGAAAACTGGAATTTCTACCTGGAATCAAAGTAAATAATACCGTTTCTAGAGCAAACTCAAACTCAAACTCATTTATTTAGAACCATTAAGCAGGTGTCATATTTATGTAATCATATAGCAACAAATACTTGACGAGAAGATATGCATCATCATATATAACCATACTCTTCAATAACATCCAAGTATGAAACAATTAAAAAATCTCCAAGATACTTGTGGAGGAGGCTAGTAGTAGCATGGTACCGTCCGTTCCTACATTAGACATATCAGGGGATGATAAAACTCATAATATTGTAAAAAGTAAAAAGCAAAACAAAAATGACACAATATAAAAACTCATAACATAACTATTAATTAAAGTAATTAAAAAAGAGAAATCCATATTATGCTACTTAAAGGGTATAGCCACGCGGCCAGTGGCAAATCCAAGATTATATGGCCAAGGTCTAGGCAAAACAAAGACTGGGACTTTGAGATCAAGGGATATTTTCCTGATGAAGATTGTAGCATTGTTGACTCAAGAGGCAACACAATGGCACAGGTAATAATTCCTATTCATGAAAGAATATATAAAAAGTTTCATTGTTTGTTTCTATCGAAATTCTGAATGTTTGGATTTGTTTATTGATCACAATGAAACATAGATGGGGTGAAAAAGGAGTTGATGGCAAGCAAGGATCTCTACCATGTTGTGGGACACCAGGCATGGATCACGCTTTTGTTATTGGGGTCATTACCATTCTTGATTATATATATTAATTTTGGATTGATTTGATGATTATATCCCTGGATTTAACAGTTTTTTTGATAGATGGACTATTTAAAGAATGAGATGCTAATTCTCATCTAACACATGTTGTTTGAATTCTCATTTAGAATCGTTCGTATATCAATGTCATATGATTTATGTTACCTTCAATTTATTTCAAAACATAGTTGCAAACTTCTCTTCGTTGTCTCTTTAGACTGTTTTGTATGCAATTTTTCATTTGCATAGAATACATCGCAAACTGATATATCTCATAGCAGAAGAGAAGGGTTGTCAAGTGCAATGAGAAAAAAGGTTGTAATTGGGTTTAGTTCACAATTACGATGGATACATTTTAAAAAGTAAATTCCTATACAAGCAATTTTATACTATGAAATTCAACCTTCTTTGATCCACAAAATGTTGGCGGATCCCTATTTTTTGTTGTTGTATTTATGGGTTTAACTCGTATTATTTGTTATAAATAAAATCCATTTTTTTATTCTTGCCCAATGGGCTAATAGCTGGAAATCATTAGAATGGGAGGTATCGGAAAGAATTTAAATTTTCATTCTCCAATATCACTTGTATAAATAAAATAATTGAAGAAATAACTCTAACTCTAGCCCAATAGGCTAAAGTGGTATTTTAGCCGTAGACCCTAAAACGATAGGACAAAAATGTATGTTGACCAAAAAAAAAAAGATAGGACAAAAATGTATATTTAAAGGGTAAATACATTTGAATATTTTAAATGTACAGCCGAACGGTTTAAATATTAACATATTCGAATATTTTAAGAGTAAAGCCGCACGGCTATACTCTTTAAATATTATCACGAAGCTTGCACTCGCAGTCACAGCCATTTCGCTTCTCTATCAAACTCAAAGCTTCGATTGGTTTTCTTCGGTTTCGGCTGCTTCGTCCTCCTGGTTCGGCACCAAAAAAAGACCCACACCGCCTAGGAGGCCCGCCCAGCCGCCTAGCCGCCTAGCGCCCGCCTAGCCCCCTCCTAGCCGCCTAGCGCCCGCCTAGCCCCCTCCTAGCCGCCTAGCGCCCGCCTAGCCCAACATCGCCGGCTTGTTGCAGATTTTGACGGAGAAAAATCTGATAGCAGAGACAGGGCCGAGTTCCAGAGCCATAGAATTGGACCATATTCAGGAGGAGATTGAGGAGGTGTCTACCGTTCCGGAAGTGAAGGAGAAGAAGAAGAGCAGAAATGCTTTGAGGAAGGGGTCGGAAGGTGAAGAGGTCCGAGCTATGCAGGTCTGCTTGCTTTTGAATGGCGAGTTTTGATTTTTCGGAGTCTATCATTCATTTCTTGTGTTTTGTTTGATGGTGTATATCATGCTCATCTACCAGTTCATTTATATATTAAATTGACTCGTTTGAATTGTTAATTCCCAGACAATTCTTCAGAAAGCATCTGGAGCACGGAAAAATTCTGTACAAGAAATGCAGAAAGTGGGAAAGTTGGATCCCAAAGTGAACGGACAAAGCATCCAGCCTGTCTCCAGCAGTGCTCAAATAACAGAAATGACTGCAGTTCAAGATCACACTAAGGTGTCAAGAAAAGTGTTTTGTTGCTCCTTTTACTTGATTTTTTGTTGTTGTCATTGAGTTTTCGTTTCTTCTTAGTAACAGGTGAATAAGTAAGATAGACTTGTTTATGAACCTTATTAATTGCTTTTGTCTTTATAGCTTCTTATCAGACTTATATGTTGTGTACTCCTACCGTGTTATCTGGACTCAATGGCTTTATCTTCTTATTTGCTTTAAACTTTTATTTATTTCTCTTGCATCTGTGTCTTTTAGTCTCTTGAACTAGTCTATATTATGATAATTTTGTAGAGAAATAACACAACTAGGAAGCAAGAGGTGAAGGCATCGGTACAAGAGCTTTCTTCTCGAGCTGCTTCCTGAGCCAAGGCTGTAGCTGCGGAAAAGATCACACCACCAAATTCGGCATATCAATTTGAGGTTTCTTGGCGAGGATTCTCTAGAGATAATGCTCGACAGACTAGCCTGTTGAAGGTCTGCAAAAGTATTCATGTGGTTTACTGTAAAAAAATATAGTCTGCCAAAATGCAAGATTCATATGTTCGTTGTCATCCCAAACTAGGTGACCATGAATGTGTTCTTTTTGTATGGTGGTCATCCGTGCGGTTGACCACTGCAAAGATTCTATTAGTCTCGTCTATTGTCCTCTTTGGATGGTTGCCAGAAGTATACCCGTAAATGCATTGTCAGTCTGCCTATCTGGCTTTTGCATGCTAGGGGCCATCCAAGAAGTTCCCGATTTGTTGTGTCCCTTTTGAACAATTTCAAATATCCATAAAGGATTGTGAATGCAGTTGGTATTTGTTTAGGAAATCATCACTTATTCTGACTTTCCATTTATGCTGTTACTTTGTTTTATGCTATTTTTTGTGTTATTTCTATGCAGGCTATATCTCCAAGTGCATTGCTGCAGATATTCAAAAATGCTTTGACTGTCCCCATACTTCTTGACATTATCAAGTGTGTGGCAACCTTTTTCGTGTAAGTAATGTTTATGTCTGATATGTATGTTTTCTTGTTGAGCTTGATAAAATGCTTATGGCCCCATCTTTGATTTATTTCTTTGGCAATGAAAAAATGGATTTGGCCGTCAATTATTTGGAGAACTTAACCAGGGTTCCAAGATTTGACACACTCATCCTATTTCTTTCATCCTCAGACAACGCTGGTATGCATGCTTCTGTTTTAAATTCCTTGAGATTTCCAAAAGCTTACAGTTGAATTCCTGGTTTCAAAAGTTTTTTTAAGTAGAGTATACCTATATCAATGTGGTATATCAGTCTCAGCGACTGGTAATGCTTGCACTGTGTCTTGATTGAATCGTTCCTTATTTTCTGATTTGTTAGTCATCCTGCCCATTTTTATAGGGTTTATGATCATATTTTCCATTAGTTTCATATCCTATACTAACCCAATAACCTTGCAAATAGATCTTGTTAAGATATGGAATGAAGTGTTTGACAATGAGGCAACTCCGATTGAGTATGCCGAGACACTTGATAACCTGCATACCAAGTACTGCCCCAAGCGATGACAAAGCTCAACAAGTTTCTACTGTACCCTCCTCCACCTCTTGTACTGTAAATTCAAGTTGTAAAATTTTGAAATGCTCCAACGACCCCTTTGAATCTCAAATTATATTGTGGACAACTTTTCTATCCATTTATCGAGATGTTAAAAGTACATTGCAACTTTTACTTCACTCCTGTTGGACTTGAATACTTTGAACTTGGAACTGTTGGTAAGAATGTGCTTGTGAGCGTCCATGTTTTGGTCGGGTGGACATAGCCTACTCTTGTTCAGTCATATTCATTGAGGTCCAGAGGTTAATGGTGGCGAAAACCTGTTTCTTCATGCCCTACCTATCATTCACTACCTTATTTTTCATACAACATATGTATATCTTTGCATACTGAGTTGTTTCAAGTTGCAATCAATCAATGTTATGTAGGGGTCTTCCAGATTTTGCACTACGCTTTTCACATGGAGATCATGTGTCATTTACAATCACCTGACTCTTTCATGTTAACCCCACTATATTATGCATCACAAATAAAAACCCTACTTTATAATACAGAAAATAACCCTACATAGTAGATGCTTTATAATCTTACAGATCAGAGATCATTTTCTGTGAACTCACCCAAATAATGCAAAAACAGAACCAGAATACTGATTGGCTAGGCATATATTATGTGCTGCACGCGAAAGATTTCTCTTTCGAAGCAAAAACGGTTGGAGATAGGAGGTTGAACAGAGTTTGTATGGCCAAGTAACTAGCAAAGAGTAAAGACTTCTCTTCTGAGATGGATGAGCAACTAGCTAAGGAGGCAATAAAAGCAGGTAGACCATTGATCTTGCGTTAATAGTCATGTATATGTTTTGTGATGTACATTTTACAGTGCAGAATGGTCTTCAGATAATTTTCTGTTTCTTATAGAGGCATGTCTAGTTGCATTAATACCAAGAATTTCCTCACACTTAAGTGATTGTTCTTAATGCATAGCTTGTTGCTGCATTTTCAAAAGGCCGAGAGAGTGATTACTTCTACGCTTCTTTATATGCTGGGCTTTATTATGAAAGTCAGGTTTCTTAACGCCTAGCTTGTTGCTGCATTTTCAAAATGCCAAGGCGGTCTAAAACACTTGAATGGCGTTTGCCACGCGTCAAAACACTTGAAAAGTACCCCCGATTTCGGAGTTGGCCAAAGTGAGTTGGGGCTCCAAGTTTCAACATATCCAAAGCAGATATTGAAAAGAGAGAAAATTCATAGTAAATCAATATGAGAGTTCAATTTTTTCTTCTTCTTTTTTTCGTGAGAATGTTTGCCTTTCATCTACATCGGTCTCTAGAGTGCTACTAAATTATGTTACCGCACACATTATTTTTCTTAGAGAATTGCATGCTGGGTTGGAGTGGTATTGGTAATTGCTTCACTTTTCAAACAACACTTTACATGAAGAATACTACCGCTTCTCTTACTACTATACCCATAACACTTTGTTTGACATTGTTGTTCTCGTTGGCAAAGAGATTGCAAAATCACCATCTTGCATTTTTCTCACAACAAGTAAGAAATAATATCAGCCTCTCAATTTCTTTCATAGTTAGTAAAATACGGAATGGGAAAAATACGAATAAAATACGTACGTGTTTTATTCGGCAAAATTTTGGCATGTTACAACTGAAAAGTTCGGCCACTATATAATATTTTAATATATATTATTTTGATTCAATAATATGTGAAAATTATGTGTATATAATACCTGTATATGAAGAATTTACACGCGTAGTTGAATTTTGTGTGTATTATTGAAAATTTTGTATAAAAAAAACATGTATATGAAAAATATATACATATGTGTACAATATGTGTATTGTATGTTTGCTTTTTTACAAAAGGTGTATTTTACCCAGTCTTTAAGACGTGTATGGAAAACATAGGTGTTATTGAAAAATACATACATACGTGTATAATACGAGTATTAAACGGCAAAATGCAAAATTCTTTATACGGGTAATAACTTTGGAAAAGTAAAAACTCAAAAGGGAACAATAGAGACTCGGGTAATGTAGCAATAGTAATGGCTAATGTTATAAACCACTGTTATTGATAAAAGAAAATTAGGGAAATTTTCTTAAAAAAAGGACCTAGTATAGCCGCACGGCTGTACTATTTATTAAAAAATTAAAAAAAAAGTGTCGCGTATAGCCGAACGGCTGTACTATTTATGAGAGTATAGCCGGGCGGCTATACTCGTTAAATATAATTATACTCTTTAAATATATTATATTTAATCGTACAGCCGCGCGGCTATACTATTTATTTTTTAAAAAAAAAATCTGCCAAGCGCCTAGGCGCCCCATTTTTTATTTTTTATTTTTTTACTCGTATAGCCGGTCGGCTATACTATTCATTTTTTAAAAAAATTTAAAAAACCACATTATAGCCGCTAGGCTATACTATTTATGAAAAAAATTTAACGGAACACCACAGTATAGCCGCGCGGCTATACTCTTTAAATACAATATATATATATTTGAACCGTATAGCCGTGCGGCCATTCTATTTATTTAAAAAAAATAAGAAAAATAGACCCCAGCATAGCCGCGTGGCTGGACTATTTATTAAAAACAATTAAATAGAAAAATGGACCCTCCTAAGAGCGCCTAGGCGACCCTTTTTAAATTTTAAAATTTTTTTTTGAAGAGTATAGCCGCCTGGTTATACTCCTTGTGGCTATACTATTTATTTAAAAAAATAAAAAATATTCCATGGTAAGAACTAAGAGCACGAAAAGCACCATTGCTCAACCTAATCAACTCTGGACAATTCCTCTCGCAATAACGCTGGCTGTTAGAGTTTTAGGAGTCATTCTGTATACAAGGGTATCTTTACTTGAATTTGATGTGATTTCAAAAATCATTGGACTGATAAACCTTAACTTTACCCCTCTTTGGTCCCACTATAAGTGTATTGCACGTACCCTTCTGCTCAGGAAAGAGAGTTAACAGAGAGAGGTTACGCCGGAAGCAAAACAAAAGCTTTCTAGTTCGAGAGTTTGCAAAGAAGTGTGCCCTGACAATTTTGAAATTTTATGGCCTACTTCCATTAGTTTATACTTTATAGTTATTAATTTGCTAGATTCAACATATCCAAAGCAAATATTGAAAAGAGAGAATTTTCACAGTAAATCAATCTGAGAGTTCAATTTTTTCTTCTTCTTTTTTGTGTGGGAATATTTGCCTTTTATCTACCTCGTTCTCTTGAGTGATACTAAATTATGTTACTGCACTAATTATTTGTCATAGAGAATTGCACGCTGAGTTGGAGTGGTCTTGGTAATTGCTTCACATTTCAAACAACACTTTGCATGAAGAATACTACCGCTTCTCTTACTATTATACCCATAACACTTTGTTTGTCATTGTTGTTCTCATTGGCAAAGAGATTGCAAAATCACCATCTTGCATTTTTCTTACAACAAGTAAGAGATAATCTCAGCCTCTCAATTTCTTTCATAGTTAGTAAAATATAGAACGGGAAAATATGAACAAAAGTTACAATTGAAAAGTTCGGCCACTATATAATATTTTAATATATATTATTTTTATTCAATAATATGTGAAAATTATGTGTATAATACCTGAATTTTGTGTGCATTATTGAAAATTTTGTAAAAACCACATGTATTAAAAATGAAAAATACGTACATATGTGTACTATAAGTGTATTGTATGTTTGCTCTTTACAAAACGTGTATTGTACCGAGTCTTTAAAACGTGTATGGAAAATGAAAGTATTATTGAAAATACATACGTACGTGTATAATACAAGTATTAAACGGGAAAATGCTAAATTCTTTATATGGATAAAACTGCGGAAAAGTAAAAAATCAAAATGGGACAATGGAGACTCGGGTAACAAAGTTATAGTAATGGATAATGCTCTAAACTACTCTTATCGATAAAAGAAAATCATAGATTTTTTTTATTTTTATAAAAAGGACTCAGTATAGCATTAATAAAAATAAAATAAAAAATTCCCGAATATAGCCGCCCGGCTATACTATTTATTGAAGAAAAAAAAAACCTGGTATAGCAGGCTATACTCTTTGAATATTATTTTTTAAAAAGTGTGTTGGCTATGGATATGAATTGCTGAATTAAGTTACATAGTGTTGGCTAAGGTTGTTATCAGATCTTTGGGAAAGGGGTTGTTTCCATATGATTTTGTTAGGTACTGAGATAATTAAATTTTGAAAAACAATAATACTTGATGTAGAAAAAATTAAAAAGTGTGTCACTTTAGCCTTAGATATGTCATTGGAATAAAAGTAAAAATTAAGGTTTTTATTTTATTGTTTTATCTGAGGAAGATTATGGATGAAGTTAAACTAGGTTTTGAGCTAGTGACTTTTGGCCATATGTAGGAGCAAGCATAACCAAGTATATTTATAAGTGAATGTATAATTCTAGCTAACACTTTTTTAATTGCTTTTTACTCCCATGTATTGAGTGAAAAGTTGAATAAAATTCTTCTAACCACATACCAGATGAATGCAGATTGGCAAGATCCGAAACCTATCATGCGAGACACCTATAACATGTTTAAAGGTGGGGGTGATCCAGAAAAGGTGTTGACTAAGAAATTTTTTATTTGACCAAAACCATTTCTTAGTTGAGCTAGCTAGTTGTGGAGTTCATAAGGTTAGAATTTAGAAAGGCATCTCATATATGTGCGTCTCCCAATATATTCTCATGTGGTGGTGTTGGTTGTGGAGATGGTGGTGGATGTGGAGGTTTTGGAGGAGGTGGTGGCAGTGGCGGTTGTTGTGGAGGTAGTGAATGTGGTGGTGCAAGTGGTGGAGTTGGATGTGGAAGTGGAGGTGGTGTGCATTTTAAAAAATGAATGATGGTATTTTGGGAATTAAAAAAATTCATTAAAGGTTCATCTCTGCTTCTTTTGAAAGCAGCTTTGACAAGCAACCCAAAGTCTGCTTTTAAAAGCTACTGTCAAAAGGCCACTTCTTTTAAAATAATTGGGATATTTTATTTTTACCAAACACCTTAAACTGCTTAACTTTAAAGTGAAGCAGGTTTTTGGCAAAAAAAAAAAAGCAATCCTAAGCAATTTTACACTATGAAATTCAACCTTCTTTGATCCACAAAATGTTGGCGGATCACTATTTTTTGTTGTTGTATTTATGGGTTTAACCCATATTATTTGTTAGAAATAAAATCCACTTTTTTAATCTTGCCCAATAGGTTAATAGTTAGAAATCATTAGAATGAGAGGTATCAGAAAGAATTTAAATTTTCATTCCCCAATATCGCTTGTATAAATAAAATAATTGTAGAAATAACTCTAACTTTTAGCCCTAAACCCTAAAACGATATGCTAAAAATGTATATTTAAAGGGTATAGCCGGACGGCTATACTTTCTAAATAAATTCGAATATTTTAAACGTATAGCCGAACGGCTAGACTCTTTAAATATTAATATATTCGAATATTTTAAGATTATAGCCGCGCGGCTATACTCTTTAAATTTTAACACGAAGCTTTCACTCGCAGTCGCAGCCATTTCGCTTCTCTATCAGACTCAAGCTTCGATTGGTTTTCTTCGGTTTCGGCTGCTTTGTCCTCCGGTTTCGGCATCGAAAAAAGACCCAACCCTCCTAGGAGGCCCACCCAGCCGCCTAGCCCCCGCCTAGCCGCCTAGCGCCCGCCTAGCCCCACATCGCCGGCTTGTTGCAGATTTTGACGGAGAAAAATCTGATAGCGGAGACAAGGTCGAGTTCCAGAGCCATAGAATTGGACCATATTCGGGAGGAGATTGAGAAGGTGTCTGCCGTTCCGGAAGTGAAGGAGAAGAAGAAGAGAAGAAATGCTTTGAGGAAGGGGTCGGAAGGTGAAGAGGTCCGAGCTATGCAGGTCTGCTTGCTTTTCAAAGGCGAGTTTTGATTTTTCAGAGTCTATCATCCATTTCTTGTGTTTTGTTTATGATTTAGTGTTATCTTCAAATTATAAAATGGTACTTTTAAATTTGGCAAATTGAAAACTGAGCAGCATACAGTTTATTACAACTTACAAGGGGGTATTAACTTTCTCTTTAGTATAGAAAGTTGTTAACTTTTGTTTCTTTTATTTTTCTGTAACTGGGTTTGTGTGGTTATTTCCTTTTCTAGTGTTCGCTTCGTTTTTGGATGTAATATTTGTGATTTCGACAGGAAGCATTGCAAAAACTAGATTTTACTCGGGTGAGGAAGACATGGAGTTTTCCAGCTTCTCAAGCTTTCCAGCCTCCAGTTTATGGCCACAGAGTTGGGGGGCCAGAGATCTTTGGTGGGCGTGCATGATCTTTGCTGTTGTGGATAGTGCCCTTGGTTCGGTTGGGAGGTCTAATTATAGACAGATTTGATTCATTTCCTTGGCCAGCCATGGCTCATGTAAGGCCCAGTGAATTAATTTTTTGCAATGGAATATCACTACCTTCTAAATTTCTCAGAAAATCTTTGGTTTAAGTATAGAAGTAGAATAATTGTTTTGCTTACAGATTTTCTTATCAGTAGTTATTTGACTTCTGATTATACTTATATGAAGAGGTCAGAATAATCTTTGGTTTAAATTTGTTCTTTAGTGATCCTTTTAACAATTAATTTTTTTTCTTAACTAAAATTTCATCTGAAAACAGAGAGCAGTTCTGGTGAAAACCCTGGATTGTTTCTGGAGGGACCATCTTGTAAACATGAACTGGCTCAGTTCAGCGGTATTGTGTAATCTGTTGTTGGTTTTACTTTCATTAAGCTCGTCCATAGTCGTGGACTTACATGGAATATCTGGCAGGTAACGGAGTTTCGGGCCCAGGAATCCTCTTGAAGATTACAAAATTGATGGTTGTCGATTTTTCATATCTATGCTTAGTGCAACACGAAGGTTGACACTGACAGTAGACTCACTTTTGCAGTATTGGTCATCCCCAAGAAATATTTCTATCATAAATATGGAATTCTTGGCACTTTAAAATGTATGTATTTGCTCTACATTTTTCTTCATTTAAAATTTTTTCCTTCCAGTAACAGGCTGCCTAGATTTCACTATCTAATAAAGTTATATATTAGTTTGTCAACGGCTTTGGAGCCCTAAAGAATCATACTTCGGATGTATAATCTTGCAGTTTTTTATCTTTATGAAAATTTCAATTCAAGGTTTTGGCTTTATTCCCATCATCCCAAGGTTTTGAAGTCACTTGGTCATCTCTCTATCGGGAGGCACCTGGAAAAGATCCGTTTAGACTGATCATAATATTCTAAACGTACAGCCGCGCGGCAATACTCCATATAAATATAATATTTTAACAGTATAGCCGTATAGCCGCGAGGTAATGCTTCAAAAATAGAATATTTTAAAGGTACAGCCGCACGGCTATACTATACAATATAATATCTTGAACAGTATAACCGCGAGGTAGGGCTCATCATTTGGCCCGCGGGCTCATGGGCCTACGGGGGCCCGCCCGGCCCATTGAAAAAAAGCCCGGCCCGGCCCGTTATGGGCTTTGAGAGGGCCCGGCCCGCTTGGGCTTGGGCCGGGCTTGGGCTTGGGTGTTTGAAGCCCGGCCCGATTAAGCCCATGAAAGCCCGGCCCGGCCCGCCCACAAAAGCCCGGCCCGTTAGGCCCGCATACATATATAATTATGTATAAATAAAGGTTTAGGATTAGGATTAAATCACTTAAATGACAAATCCCCCTCTTTAATTTTTGTGTGTGTGTTACTTGTTATAAAAATTGTGTTTGTTTCCATTGAATTCTACTTATTCCTAGTTTATAATTGGATGATTAGCACATTAATTTGTGTCATTTATTAATACAACAATTATATATATATAATAAGACAAACAACATATCATATCACCAAACATAATCATACCACCAAATATAATCATACTTTTCTTTAACACATCACCAAACATTTGCATATTTATTCATACCATCTTCATAAATTTTTTTATTTTTTTTTACACTTATTATTTTTTAGGCCCATTTCGGCCCGGCCCATTGGGCTTAGCCCGGCCCGACCCGATGGGCTTTTTCAAGCCCGACTCATGAGATGGGCTTGGGTTTTGAATTTTCTAAAAAAGCCCGGCCCGGTCCGGCCCGATATTTTCTCTCTCCTCTTTAAAGCCCGGCCCGGCCCAGCCCAAGCCCATGAAATTTGGGCCGGGCTAGCCCGGCCCGGCCCATTGACGAGCCCTACCGCGAGGTAATGCTTCAAAAATAGAATATTTTAAAGGTATAGCCGCGCGGCTATACACCATAAATATAATATTTTAACAATATAGCCGCTGGGCTATACCCCAAAATAGAATATTTTAAAAGTATAGCCGAGCGGCAATACTCCAAAAATAGAATATTTTAAAAGTATGGCCGCACGTCTACACTCTAAAATTTTATTATCTTAAAAGTACAGCCGCGCGGCGGTACCCCAAAATAGAAAATTTTAACAGTATATCCGCTCGGCTATACTCTTTAAGTAGCATAATATGGATTTCTCTGTTTTAATTACTTTGATTAGTAGTTATGGTTAATTTCACCCAAACGAAATTAAGTAATTTATTTTTTCATTTTTGCGCAGCATAATTTAAATTGAAAATGACATGACATATCCTTTCAATTTAAATTTGAATGAAATTTGGTTTCAATTTAAGAAATATATTTAAAGACATAATACTCAATTTACATATATTTTTTAACTTTGCATTTATAGATAATTGAATTCTAAGAGATAGACGTCCATTAAACTTCAAGTACAGAGAAGGGGTGAAATTCTGTCTTTTGGACATTGCCAATACACAAGCCTCTATTTGAAAATAAAGTCAGTGTTCTTTATTTTTCTGTGTTATTCTATTTTGCAGTTTGTATAATCTGTTCTTGTATAAATACATTGCTTATTGTATTAATACAGTGGTTCTATACTCTTTAAATATATTATATTTTAATTATTATTTAATTTAAAAAATAAAAAACAAAGTCCATAAAATAATTTAAAATAATTATTTATTATTTATTAAGTAATTTATGAAATAAGTAACATATTTAAATATTCACTAAAGAAATAATAACTAAACCAACCATTCCACATCCTTTGCAACTCTATCTCCTCACATGTGTCCCGACATTGCTCAATGGCATTGCTTAACTAAGCTAGTAGTCCGGCTGGATACTGACCCGGAGCCTGAGCCTCAACTTCTGCCAGAGTCGGAGCCTCCTCCCCTCACATTCTTTAGGAGCCGGAGCTGCCCTTCACCTTCTTTAGGAGTCAGAGCCTCACTCTCCACCACCTGTACAGGTTGGTAACCGTCCGTCAGGATGGAGCAAGCAGCCTCTAATGCCTCCATGTTATTCATATACGAATTGTTGGCCATGAACTGTGACAAAAATATTCATTAAATTTACATAAAATATCTCAAAATGAAACCACATTTAAGTAAGAAATAGGTGATAGCTAGGAATGTGGACATGTTGCTCTCTCTGTTCTTCAATAAACAATCATATCTCGAGAGGTGCCATTTCAAGAGAGAGAACGAGAGGATTTTGAGTTGTAGGGGAAGAAAGGGAGAGATGAGTTATAGACGATGGGGATGGAGGAGCAGTAACAAATTATTATTATTATTATTATTATTATTATTATTATTATTTGAAATGTTAATGTGATTGACAGCTAGTGATTGGGTGGGGACACTCGTGTGCAAAGCCAAGCTCTTTGTTTTTTTTTTTTTGGAAATCTTATTGTGCTCACAATAAAGCCCTCAACATGTGCATTCAAAGTTTGGCCTCCTACCCCAAATGATTGGGATTGTGCTAAAGTCTTGATCAAGTTATTGAGGTTGTATTAGGAAGGTTTATGAGGTCCACAAAGAAGTATATGAATTTTTAATACACATGTATGATGTGTATAAAATGGTTGACCTCTTGGCTGCCTAAGGATGGCAACGGGCCAGGTAGGGGCCGGGTATGACAATACCATCCCCGTCCTCGCTCTCCATCCCCGCCCCCATCCCCGAACCAATCCCCATTTAATAGGTTTCAGGGAATCCCCGTCCCCGTCCCCGTCGGGGGACTATCCCCCGTACCCGCCCCAAATCCCCGATTTTTTTTACATAAAAAATATTTATCATACATTTTAACATTAAGTTTCATATTAAATTATCATTCAACACATTCAAATTTACTATAAAGTTCAACTCAACTATTTAAAATCACATCAATATGAAAATCCAAAGAAGATTAGGAAGAATTAGGAGAGGAAGGTTAACTTAGAGTTAAATATAAATATTATAATTATATATTTATTTATTTAAATATAAACATATATATTATCGGGTCAGGTTCGGGGATGGGTACACCAATACCATCCCCTCCCCATACCCGTCGGGGATTTTTCAAGTTCGGGGATCCCCGTACCCGATACCCGTTTGGCCCCGAAATCTCCCCCCGTTAGGGTCGGGGACCCGCCCCTGTGGGGATTTTTGCCATCTGCCCAAGGTTACATTGATGATAATTTGGCGATAATTGAGAATGTGGTTATGGTAAATGATGAAGAAGATGTTGAGGCGGAAAGATTAGCTAAATTTATGAAGATGAGATAAGAGATGAAATGGATAAGTATTTGTTAGAGCCTCGTGAAAACCTTAGAAATACAAATTTTGACTTCTTGTCTTGGTGGAGAGAGAATAGTCCAAGATTTCCGGTTCTGTCACCAATTGCTAAAGATGTATATTTGACATTCCAATATCTATTGTGTCTTTAGAATCTGCCTTTAGTTTGGATGGTAGAATTGTAGATCATTTTTGTGTTTCTTTGACTCCAAAAATGGTGGAGGCCTTGGTTTGCACAAGGGATTGGTTGAAACCCGAGGAGTTCTGCTTTTACAAGGCCCACTAAGGAGGATCTTGAGTTCTATGATGCTTTAGGGAAAATTGAGACGGGTAAGAAATTTTAATTTTTATATTTCCTTTTGTTTTCAATTGCATTCATATGAAATATGTTTATTTTCTCACTTTCATAATTTGTTTAGTGATGTAGAACTGGATTCTAGTTCTCAAATGAAAGGGCAAGTAGCTGCTAGTACATCTTGAATGGTACAATGACTAATAACCTTCTTTTATCTCAAATAACATATTTATTCTTGACTTTGTTTTCCTTTGGCTCCAGTACACTAATTAGATCCATTTGGATTATATTGAAGATTACTGGGACTCTTTGTTTTTTTTTTTTTTTAATGTTTTGTAACGTTATTAGCTATTATTTTATTATGTATTTTTCATGTTTGTATGTAACTTTAAAATTAAGTTCTTTGATTTCGTACTTGGATGAATTAGACTATTGGATTTTTATCTTTTACATGAATAATTTGGAGTATTTGTTCAAGAAAATATGTTATGTGAAATGATTATAAATTGTATTTTATTACATAATTAGTATTTTTTTTTAATGTAGTTACTGGCTCACTGAACCAACCCAAACTGTATAATAGATTAACTGATCCGAACGATTAAAGGTCCTAATATGTAGTTAACGGAAGAGAAATTGGCCTACCGAAAACTATGGTTCAGTTAACGGAAAAGGCCTCTACTGTTCCGATTCGGACCCAGGCCTAATTCAAACTAACAAAATTGAGACATTAGACTTACTTTGTTAAGTGTTGTAAATTGCGATGACAAAATTTAGAAATTAAAATTGTGATGACCAAATGTCTTTTGGGAGTGTCACTAAAACACTCAAAATGGGGGATGAAATTATAAAAAAACCCAACACCCAAAACACTTTATAAACACACCCAAAACCCATCATTACACACACTCAAAACCCATTTATAAACACACCCAAAAAAATATACAATTGTTGATTTTGGTGTTGATTTTGGGTGTGTTTCTATGTTTAAATAGTATTTGGGTTTTTTTTATAAATACATGTCTAGGATTGGGTTTATTTATAAATTTGTAATGTCTTTTCCGTCCTAACTCCATTTTTTAACAACAATTTCGTCAATGTCCACAATTTCTTTTTGTTTCTTTTTTTGTGTGTGGCTAGAAGTGAATTTGTCATAACAAAGATTGTTTGTGCAAATTTTTCACGGGATAATATTCGCTTGTCAATCCTTCACCTTTTGAGCTTCATTCTCTCTCCTCCTCGGTTCTTGCGAAACAAACAGGAGTAAAAGATCACACCTGAAGGGTGTTGGACAAAGGCCCTCTGATGCATAAGTTAGATCAATTGGATATTTGAGAAACAATAGCTAAAAAATGGTACAGAGTTTTCTCTCACGGGAATAGTCGGGTGCCCGGAGCCATATGTGGTGGCGCTTGGTCGTGTGGAAGAGACGAGAGTGGTGAGGCTGGTGGCTAGGGTGCTATCGACTAGGAGAGAGAGAGAGAGAGAGAGAGAGAGTTTCGTGGGTTTTGCTAGGTATTTAGAATTAGGTTTAGGATTACTTTGTGTGTTGAATGTGGCCATGTATTTATAGGGCTCTAGCCATATAGAGTTTTTCAAAGAATATCTTCCTATTTTGAAGGTAGATATTAGTTCCTCAAAATGTAGAGATTGATGGCATGTTTACTAATCAGGAATTGGAATTCTCATCAGGAATTGAATTCCGCCTATGGAGAATTCCTGCGTTTACTTCACATAAGGAATTGAAAAAGTAAGCGGGCCCCACACAAAATTAGGAATTGAATTCCTGATTTTGGTGGAATTCAATTACTGAATGGGAGGTGGTATTCTAATTCCTGGAGAATTCACCCATTAGGAATTCATCTTTTTTACCCATTATATCCTCACACAATTTTCAAAATTCCAAATACGCCATCTACTTTAACCAAAAAATGAGGACATTTTAGTAATTAGTACCACTTTTACCCCAATTCCATATGGTTTAGTAAACAACTTCAATAGGAATTCGGAATCTAACTCCCCTCAATCCATATGGTTTAGTAAACAACTTCATTAGGAATCCGGAATCTAATTCTCCTCAATCCAACTCCTCCTCAATTTAATTCATCCTCAATTCAATTCCCCCTAATTCAATTCCGGATTAGTAAACATGCCATGAGTCAATTAGGAATCAAATCACTAATTGATGATAATATCTCCAAATTAAGATAATATCATAAATTGATGATATTATCTTTTAATTGGTAATTATATTCCCAAATAAAGATAACATCCCATATTTAAGATAATATCCCTATTTTTAGTATCAATTAATTGACCAAATAAATGGGCTCAATTAATTGACTTAAGAGATATTTTTTCTGTCCATGTGGCACCTTGTGATTAGAAGCCGGATCAATTGCTCCCATAAAGATAATATTGAAGAAATTGAGCCTAAATTTGACATATATGACAAACCGCAACACTGAATTTGACATATATAGAAAACTTGGTATTTGTAACTTTTGGCCAATAAAAAGGAAAATAGAAACTCAATAAAAGTTAATTAGATCATATAACCCAAAAGTAAGTATGGAACTCTTTTTCTAAAATCTTTGAATAAGATCATGAAATTCCCCCTTTATATGATAAAAGGGTTGACTTTCCTTTTTTTATTAAGGGTTGACCTATAAACCATTTTTCAATTAAATCACATACTTTGCACGCATTATTGGAGCCCAAAACCTGTTACTGGGATTAACACTTCCAAACAACCATTTCCTCACAGCACAGACGGTTCAGATTTCTTCTATTACCGCCAACAATCAATCGGCGGTCACGATCTCTCCGCCTTTTAAATCCGTACAACTTCGCGCTTCCACTTAATCCTTCTCTCTCTCTCTCTCTGCAAAACCCTCCTACGCTCTGTTTCTTCTTTTAGAAGTTAAACTACCTACCTTGGGTTTCTTGCAGAGCAATTCGCCTAGGGTTTGGCCTGAAAATGTCGACCCGTAACCGCCGTCCACCCCCATTATCATCCTCGTCGTCCTCGGCCAAGAGGCCCTCAGTTTCGAGTCAGCCGAACAAGAAGCCCATGGCGACCAGGGCCCAAGTGGCAAAAAAGCGCACAGCTCTCGCCGACGTCACGAACCAAAGAAATGGCTCTCAGAGTGGTCCACCGACCTTCATCGCTTCGTCGAAACCTCTGGTTCGTGTACTGTTCATCTTCGCTACGTTGATTAGTATATTCTATTTATGGATTTTGCTATTATTATAATAGTGATTGTTACTTTATTCTCCTTTCTTTTCTTCTGATTCTTGAAATGGGGATTTCTTGAACCATGAATTTTTCTATTTACGTAACCCAAACAATTGGGAAACTATAGGAATTCATTTACGCGAATTGACTTGTTTTCGTTTTCTGCTTTTTCCTTTACGTAACCCAAACAATTGGGCTAAATTGAAGTAATTTTCAGTTTCACCATGCAATTAGGGGATATTCCATATTTTACTAAAATGGGTTTCGTTGATTTCTTTGATTTATGACTCAGACAAATTTCAAAAGAAAAGAAGATTCAGAATCTTACAATGAAACAAATCATGACAAGCTGCAGATCATGTTACTGAAGATGCTAATCTTTTTAATGATTAAGCTTCAATTTAACTGTATCCTTGTTAAATTTTTACGGCATAAGTCTCATACAGCACGTCAAGCTAATTTTCACTTTTTACAAGTATATGTTTGGCATGGCATTCATTATCTGGTCTTAGTGAGTAATGGTTTCCTAATTACACATGGGCGTTTTATGTTATAACACTTCATAATTTATACATAATGTATAAATTATGAACTTTCACTTTTTACAACATTGAATGTTGTGTAGTAATAATTTTACTTAAGTAGTTGAATTAGTACATACAATGCAAGTGTATATTATGCTAAGTAATAATTTAATGTGTGAAGTACAATTGACATGAAATGTTAGTGGAGTTGTTACATCAAATTGCCCTTCAATTTATGGCCATAGTAAAGCATTTTGATCTTTCAAATTGTATTAACATGGATAAGTCATTACCAGGCAGATAGGTGTACTGATGATAATATTTTGAGAAAATGAGTAACTGTGCTGTATACTTGAAGGTGCCATGTGCAACTAAAATTGCTAAGACAATGAAGGAATTGTCTACTTGCGCGAGTAATACTGACCTGTCAGGGAATGTCTTTCCTCCATCCTTGAGTGCAAAATCAAGCATCGTGGTTCCTTTCAGTGATACATCCTTTTCAGGAAGGAATCCGACTACTGAAATAGTTGCCACTAATCCTTCTCCAAGCAGCAGTGTTACTGTTCTTCCTGCTCCCAGTAGCATAGTTCATACATTCGGAAATAGGGGTGGATCTCCAAGCAGATCAGTTAGTGGTTCAGTTTCTTTGGATGAGAACATGTCTACGTGTGAATCTTTGAAGAGTCCAGAATTTGAATATATTGACAATGAGGAAATTTCAGAAGTTAAATCGATTGAGAAGAAGACAACTAAAAGCCTCTGCCTCTCAGACTATCCAGGAAAAGAAGGTTTCTTCTTTTACACACTATATCTTCCCCCTAGTTTCTCTCTAGTATTTGTTTCAGTGTATCCTCCCTCATTTAATATGTCAAATGAGACTTGGTATACATCATAAACAGTTTGGTTGTCAGCCGTACTACATTGCTGAACCTTCTTGAAATTATCAAGCGAATCTTCTTTTCAGGCCTTTCCAAAATAATATTTTCCAATCTTGATTTCAGGAAATATTTGGAAGAAAGATACATTTGTCAATATGGAGACAACAGATAAAATTGTTGATATTGATAACAATCTCATGGACCCACAGTTTTGTGCAACCATTGCATCTGACATATACGAACACTTGCGTGACTCTGAGGTTTGAAATATTTCTTCCAATGAATGATCTTATAAATAAATATTGCTTTTAATTTTGTAAACTTCCTTTATATTACTGATAAACACATTTTACACATAGTTACCTTCTTATGATGTATTAAAAGTCTCTCAAGCTTTTTCTAAACATTTGCTAGTATTTTTTGGGAGTTTAGAAATGACATGTATGCTACATTCTAGAAAATCTTTGAAGGTTGCAGCAGGACAACAGTCTTGCGAACTCTTTTACAAAATTTGATTGAACTCCATCTCTATATTAGATACAGATTCTTAAAATTTTATGCACAAATTTGTCTACTGCACAATAAATTTTCTGCAACTATCTTATCCAGTTATCTTATATCCCCCTTGTTCTAATTCAAATGCTCATCACTATCTCATGTTCCCTTCCTTTTATCCACTTCTGTGTCATTTGATTTGTTCGATATTTCGGTTTCAGGCAAATAGAAGGCCCTCCATGGACTTTATGGAAAGGATCCAGAAAGACATTAATGCCAGCATGCGCGCAATTCTGATTGATTGGCTAGTTGAGGTAAGTTATGGTGGGTGATATTGCCAGGATGGTTTTTTAATCCAATAACTCCGCCAACCCACTATCTGGATTATGTTTACCGTTTGACAACCATTACATATCTTGAACAGTGGGTTTTCCTTGCATTATAAAAAAAAAACTCTCATCAATCTTGACTAGTAATTTCATTTTATAGGTTGCTGAAGAGTTCAGACTTGTACCAGATACACTCTTTCTGACCATCAACTATGTAGATCGTTATCTTTCAGGCAATGCACTGAATAGGAAACAATTGCAATTGCTGGGTGTTGCCTGCATGATGATTGCAGCGTAAGATTCTAATTTTCTTCATCTTTTCTTTGGGCATGTGGATGTGTTTGACTCTCTAAATATATAAAAGTATTTCAAGATGCAATTTAACTAAATGAATGACAATCTTTCCAGTAAATATGAGGAGATTATTGCTCCCGAAGTGGAACAGTTCTGTTACATTACGGACAATACATACGTCAAAGATGAGGTAAGGAATTGACTTTTGATCTTAGCTGCAGTTCTATATGCTTGTTTGAGTTGATTTTGATTCGAAGTACTGAATAATACAATGGATGCAGGTTTTGCAAATGGAATCTTCTGTGCTGAATCACTTGAAGTTTCAAATGACAGCTCCAACGACTATGTGCTTTTTGAGGTGATGTCTAGCTTTGTTATTATCACTCAAACAGGCATGTTTATTTTTGTTTCTATGGATATTGATTCCTAGTTCATGACAATTTTTCAGGCGGTTTTGTTTTGTTGCTCAACAGACCAGTGAGGTATCTGTCTTGGACTAGCCTGCTTTTTTTGTTTAATTTCCTCCACTGATAACAGGTCTGAGCATGCTTTAACAAAAATAGAAGTGGCTTCCTAGTCTGAATTTGACTTGGATTTGGGCAGGATAATGGATTGTGTTGGCTGCTGTTTTCATTTAATGTTATACATCAGGATAATGGATTAGTGTTTCATACATCTTGTCTAACTAAATTCTGATAGTACTGAGACTTCTTGTCTTGTGGTGGTGCTAAAACTTGATATGGTGTGTTGTTGAACCTGCAACTTTTCCTAGGTTCCATCGCTGCAGCTCCAGTGCTTGGCCTTCTACATAGCAGAGTTGTCTCTTCTCGAGTATAGCATGCTTTGTTATGCCCCGTCACTAATAGCTGCTTCTGCTGCTTTCTTGGCAAAGTATATACTTTCCCCTTCAAAGAAACCTTGGGTATGTTATGTGTTAGAGTATTTGACAGATTTTTATATTTCCATCCTGTCTAATAAACTTTGGAATATAATTTTTTATTTTCTGGTTCAGAATTCTACATTGAGACACTACACACTTTATCAAGCCGCTGATTTGTTTGACTGTGTCAAAGCGCTGCATCGCCTATGTTGTAATGGTTGTAGTTCTGACTTGCCTGCGGTTAGGGAGAAGTACTGTCAACATAAGGTATGAAGAACCTCTTTCTCTCTCCTTTTTTTTTTAATTTTTAATTCTTCCGATGAAATAGAAATTGGAGCATATAGCACTTCCCCCTTTGTACTCTCTACCTTCGTTTAAATTAGATTTCTTTGATTGTCGCATTTCTACAAATCATGCAATCAGGAGATAGGGGAGAAATAGGAAAAAGGAAGTGCATTGTTTAAACTGAATACTTGAGGTTACATGAAAATGATTTGAAGTAGTGATAACTTATTAGAAGCATGGGGTTATTTTTTTTGGTAATTGCCTACTGCATTACCGTTATGGAGGTTTACTTCTTCACTGAGAATCAGTTATGGAATTTGTGAAACTTAAGTGAATTTATATCCATATTCCTTTCCACAAATAAATAAAAAATTCCATATTCAAATATCCCCGTCCAATCTAAGACATTTTCTTTCTGCTTTAGTACAAGTTCGTGGCCAAGAAGTACTGCCCTCCATCAATACCTACGGAGTTCTTCCAGGATTTAAACAACTAGAAGCTCACATCACTCACTGTTCCAATTTGAAGAGTCATTTCACAATGCCCTTTTGCACTCTCTGTATGAATTTCGACACGACGCTGGGTTCTCACTGCACTGTTTCCTTGCTAGAAAACTTACCAGAAGTTAGAATCTTGTACAACTTGTGCGATTGTCATTCTTGCTTAGATACTTTAGTGTACTTCAAAGATCAAAATACGTATAGAACCATTTCTCTTTTGTAGTCTACCTTCATTTTGTTCATATGCTTTTTTCTTAGACCGGAAAGATTGATGCCTACAGCTTTTCACTTAAATGAAGCCCGACTGTTGGTAAACCCTTGCAACATTGATTTCTTTGTTTCAGGCCAAGCCATGTATGTAATGATGAATGTGTATGTCAAACTAATATGATTGCTATGAACCATGCATCCATACTAGTATCCTCATCTAATCGAGTGTCAGATTCCTGTTACAATAACTTAAATAAGTTGACTTTATCAATCGTATTAATTACTGAATGGATTGATCCAAACTTATAATTTCCTATCGGTTTCGAGCCCTGTTGTTTTCAAAATTATAAATTAATCAGAAGGATTTTCAAAATAATGATCTTTATACTATTCCTTAAATGGATCTAATTTAAGACCATACAACAAAATGAATAAAATCGGACAAAAATAGGAAATACGTGGCCACGTCATGAAATGAAACTATGACTGTATGTACCATAAACGAGAACGAGTATGATGCTCACGAGTTAGGTCATTTTTGTACGTTGCCGTAGAGTAAGGACAGACTCGCAGACCGTTTGAATTTGAATTCAAAAACCGCAAACAAAAACTTAAACTGACAGTCTGTGACGTACGACGCAAATAACGGACGAATCAGGTTCATCCAAAAAAATAAAAGTCTAAGGTTCAAAAATCACGTGGTCCCCACCCTTGTCCGCTCCTAACGAATACCGAGCCCAACCAACGGTCCGGATCTTCTCTCAATTCAAATTATCCAATCTCCCCGCCTAAAAAGTATAATTAACCAATTATTAAATCACTCAACTCTCTCACACTTTCTTTGCTGAAAACCAGAGACACAGTCACTTCAAAGTCTCTTTCTTTCACTCTCTCTCTCTCTCTCTCCAAGAACGACTCTTTTTTCTTGGGTCTGAGCCTAGAAGGTTAAAAACAGGACCAGAATTTGAATTGGGTTTGATCCGAAATGTCGACCCAGAACCGCCGTTCAGCATTTCCGTCGTCTCTGGCAAAACGACAGGCTTTGTCGTCTTCATCTTCGTCGGCATCGGGGAATGTTGGGAAGGTTGTGGCAGCTGAGCCGCACTTGCCCAAGAAGCGAGCGCCTCTCAGTAACCTGACGAATCGAAACAGTGTGTCTAACAACGGTTTACGGAGTTCAGGGGGGTCATCATGCACTCTGGTAAGTGAAAATTGGTTTTGTATTTGTCGTGTTTGGTTTATGAGAAAATGCTGGAAAGATCAGAAAGTTCGAATCTTTGCTTCTATTTGTTTGATTGCTATGCCTACTCTGTCTTTCAGTAGTGTTACTTTTGTTGGTTTTTTTGACTTCTGGGTAATTCAAATTTGGTGTGGTAAAATATATGTTTCCCTTTTCACCGATTTTCTGGTCTTTTCTGAAAAAATAAGTTGGAAAATGCAAGAAAATGATATTAAAGTTTCTTTTAGTATAATAAGAAATTAGAGGTAAACTGGGTTGACTAATTGTAGCATATAAAATGAGTTGGACATGAAGCATTGATTGCATTATCACCCAATAGAAGAAACTATCTATTGGTCATTTGGTTTTCTAATCATCCTGTTCTAAGTACTGGATGTCTGCTTGTCAATGATAGGAATCAGAAGTATTCATGTCTGCTGCTTTCTGTCCCAATTTGAATTTGTTACTGTCTTAGACACCTTGTGTTTGCATATGAGGAGAACTTGTTCATAGTATCAGATTCTAATAAGCTGAATTTTATATCTGAAGGTACCCTGCACAAATAAGATTGCCAAAGTGAAAAAGGGAGCTCCTGCTTGCACTGGTAACAAAGGCGTCTCAGCGAGTAGCCTACCTGCATCCTTCAATGTTAAACCAAGTGCAGTTGTTCTTCCAAAGGTTACACCTGCCCCAAGAAGCGACGAAGCAGTCCCTAGCTCTTTTGCCTTACCTGGACCATGCAGCATGGATGTTTCTCCAAGTAAATCAGATGGAAACTCAGTTTCTATGGATGAGACAATGTCAAGTTGCGATTCTTTTAAGAGTCCGGAAGTGGAATACATAGACAACAATGATGTTCCAGCAATTGATTCTATTAACCGGAAGACATTCAGCAATCTCTACATTTCAGACCATGCGGAAACAACAGGTTGCATATTGTATCGATTTTTCACTTTCCCGTGGCCGTGCCACTTGAACTACAATAGATCATTTTTTCTTCATTTCCGAACATAGTTTTTGCTGATTTTCTTGCAGGGATTGCCTGCAAACGAGAAGTACTTGTGGAGTTGGAAGCAGAGGATAAAATTGCTGATTTGGATAACAGTTTAATGGATCCTCAGCTTTGTGCAACCATTGCCTGTGATATTTACAAGCACTTGCGTGCATCTGAGGTTTGACATCTCTTCCAAGTGTATTCAAATTGAGATCTGTTCTATATATCTACACTTCCTAGTATATTCAAATTGAGAACAATGTGTTTTAAAAAACTACTTGATACAGGTCAAAATTCAGTTCTAGCTGACACTGTAAAACTATATTCATTTTGCTTTATCCTTGTTTGATATTTGCTCAATCACCATAAATTTCAGGTAAAGAAGAGGCCTTCCACAGATTTCATGGAAAAAACTCAGAAAGATATAAATCCCAGCATGCGGGCAATACTAATTGATTGGCTTGTGGAGGTAAATGATGTTTCTGGATGGCATGAGATGATTTCCATTGTATCGTTTCTGTAAATTTTCCAAGGGTTTGCTTGTAATCATGTGAAGGCTGAAATTAAATTCCAACTGCAGGTGGCTGAAGAATACAGGCTTGTACCTGATACATTATATTTGACTGTGAACTACATAGACCGATATCTTTCAGGGAATCCGATGAATAGACAACGATTACAGTTACTTGGTGTTGCCTGCATGATGATTGCTTCGTAAGCTTTTATGGCCCCCATCTCTAGAGTGTTAACTTACATATGATTTGTTTTATGTCATTCTTCCTTTCTGTTCTCTTGTTCACTGAGTGTATTATTGACAAGAAAAATGGTTTATATTTCCAGAAAATATGAGGAGATATGTGCACCCCAGGTGGAGGAGTTTTGTTACATTACTGATAACACATATTTCAAGGAAGAGGTTGGTTTTACCCTACTTTGGCTGAACTGTGGATTTTAGATTTTTCCTCAAGTTACTCGTTTCCTTTTGAGCCGCATTAACTTAAACTTTTAAATGATGCAGGTGTTGCAAATGGAATCTGATGTTTTGAATTACTTGAAGTTTGAAATGACAGCCCCCACAACTAAATGCTTTTTAAGGTGATGACCAGCTTATATTTATCAACTTTTGCTTTACACATATTCAACTGGTGTTAACCTATGATACATTGATCTGAACTGTAGGCGATTTGTGCGTGCTGCTCAAGGGGCCAATGAGGTATCTTTTTGGAACCTTTGAAAGCCCAGCCCTTTGGTTTACTTATGTTACTTGTTGTACACATGACTGATTAAATACTGCCCTGAACATAAATAAAGAGAGGTTCTGACCAAATAAATTTGTGTATTAAGGAATCACTTTGAAACAGAAGATGTATATAAAAAAAAAAGAACTTCCTCTGATGTTCATAATTATATACTGATAGCGAATGGTGTCCTAATTAAACAGCCAGAAACAATTTAGTGTTACAATCTCCACCCTGAAAATAACTTTGTCCTTTGTGGTGATTTTGTTTTCCATACCAGGGTATATCAATGCATTTGGAGTGCTTAGCAAACTACCTTGCAGAATTATCTCTTCTAGAGTACAGCATGCTTTGTTATGCTCCATCACTTGTAGCTGCTTCTGCAATTTTCCTGGCCAACTTTATACTTCTTCCTTCAAAGAGACCATGGGTATGTGTCCTGCAAATCACAATCACACTTGTGATAACACTTCCTTGTTATACAGGCTTACTTACTCATCCATTCTTTTCCGTTTTTATCTGTTGGTTTCGGAACCAGAATGCCACATTGCAGCATTACACGCTTTATCAGCCGTCGGATTTGCGTGACTGTGTCAAGGATCTCCATCGCCTTTGTTGTAACAGTCAGAGTTCTAGTTTACCTGCTATCAGGGAGAAATACAGTCAGCATAAGGTAAGAAAAATTTCACAAAGTTTTCTTTCCCACACATCATGCCAACTTGTGCACAAAAGTATGAGTAGCCTAAAAGTGACATTTGTTTTTGTTGAACTCTGCCTCAGTATAAACATGTCGCGAAGAAGTACTGCCCGCCAACAATACCTTCAGAGTACCAAACTTAAGGGCACTAAACATTTACATTACTCTTCCAATGTTCTGTTGGATGAACTTCTGGTGACTTAACTTGTAGCAGCTTTTTTCCTACATTGTAAATTTTTTTTTTCCTCTTTTATTTATTTATTTGGGTTTGTATCTTCAGCATGCCAATAGTTTTGTGCGCATTGCGGCCTAGTGATGACTGTAGTGTTTTAGTAAACAAAAGCTCAATCTAGTTGATCAGCTTGTATCATGTTCTTGCTATTGGAGTTTTTATCCCACAATTAACTTCTTGATGGAGCCACACGAGAAAATAAAAAAAATAAAAAAAGATAAAAAGACAAAAAGAAAAAAGGAAATCTAAGAAGACTTTGATAAAAGTCCAACAATTGGACCCCAAACAAAAATAAAAAATTATAGACTTGCGTTGATTGAAAGTGAAAACTATTTTGGTGCTGATTTTAGGGTGGGTAGGGTTCATTCAAGAAAGGTTCATTAGGCGAGCCTCGTCTGAAATATAATTTACAAACTACCTTCCGTTGATTGGAAGTGAACATTTTTGTGACTGTTCCTTGTCCAGTCAAATCTTGGACTTAAAAGAAAAAGAGTTACGTAGCTTTCACCTGAGTAATTATCATGTGCTTGTCTAGGTACGACAGAGTCACACACTATGCACGGTAAATACATGGACCATTTCCATTTCCTTGTCTCTCCATGTAAGATTTTAAGATGTTTTTCATGTCTATGATGTCATTGTTGTAAATCTACAATCGACTTTTTTAGGCGGTGTTACGGTTAAACTGAAAAGTTTCTCCATAAATAGTTTTAAGTTAAGAGAGAAATTCATTCAAACTTTGGAACAAAGATTACAAACACCAATAACGATTGTCTTAATGAAAAAGAGACCAGGGAGCCCTAAGAGTGGCGTCAATAGAACCTCATCATAAAAACCCCCAAAGGGGAAATCCAGTCGAAGAAAAAGAGTGCCACACTCCCCACCCACCTAATGGTTATAAGTTATTTAAAAGCAAAACTATTGAGTTTTTTTAAATTTGTAATGCACTTACATAACATGTGTAGTGAAAGAGGCTAAAGGATAAGTTTTAAAAATGACTAGCCTAATGAAAAATCATGTGGGATGTACTGTTGATAGGATGGATTGAACAATTCTAACATATTGCTTTTCTCTATTAAGGATTAATTAAGCTTTTTTCAAATTTCTTTGTACATCACAGGACTGAGTCAAAAGGTTTTTCATTTAGTTTGTATGGAGTCACTAGGGGTGGGCACGGTCCGAATTGGATTGGTTTCATGTCAAAACCACGGCCGAACCAATTAAAATATAACAGTTTGGTTTGGATAAAAGTTATAAGGGAAACCGAACCAATCCAAACCAATTTAAGACGGTTTGGTTCAGTTTGGTTTGGCCGATTTGGGCCTAAGCCTAATTCTCTTTCTTTTTGCATTTTTACAACATTATTAGTCCAATTATAACCAACAAATTCACAACTTACTTCTTACATAAATCATCTTCTAGAGTACGAAACCATCATAAAGCTCAAAAGGTCATAAAACTTCATATTTCACTAACTAATATAGCTCAATTCAAATATTCATATATAGTTATTAACTAATTAGAGTATTACACATATAAAATAAAATAAAATAAAATAATATACACATAAACGGTCCGGTTTGGTTTAAGCCGGTTTACAAAAGCTCAAAATCAAACCAAACCAAACCAAACCAAACCATATACGGTCCGGTTTGGTTTTCAAACCGTTTAACTTTTTCTTGGTCAAAACCAAACCAAACCGGTAATTACGGTTTGATTCGGCCGATTTCATCGGTTCAGCCGGATTGATACCCGCCCCTAGGAGTCACCACTTTGGCCAGCACTTTACCCCTTACGGGCCGACCCGGTGTGAGCGGGGATTAGTTTGGGTTGTGGTTAAGGCTTAAAGGTGCCACTCATAGTTGGGGCCCATCCAGAACCACCTCATGGTTCAGACCAAAAAAAAAAAAAAGGTTTTTCATTTAGTTTAATTGATCAGAATTTCCCCTACAATAAAATAAAAAGTTTTGTTTTTTGTCAAAATAATAATAAATTTTAAAAAATGTTATTAGCAGTGAAAGATAACAGCTTACCTTGTAAGAAAAGAAATTTGAGAGCTGACCGAAAAAAGTAAACAAAAGGGAAAAGCCAAATATTGCATTCAATTTCTAGTATAAAGACACTGACAAATCAAAATATATGTACAGCTTTAACTCCAGTGAAAGTCATAGACTGGTTCAGTCCATATTCAGGTAAGAAAGTGGACATGGCTGCATTGGTTATGGTGTTTTGGGGGTGGCTGGCCTTCAATATTCCTCCTATCACCCCTTCTGGAAGGGGTCTTAGTCACCATGACCAAAAAAGAAAGCTTGCTTCTACTATCCCTGGTACACATGACTAAACTATTCACAAGCTTAAAGGATTTTTTTTCAGTAATTTATGCATCTTTGTTTGTATCTGTTTCATAGTAACTGGTATTTTTAACACCCTTTGTACAACAATTTCAAGGTTTCATAAGCGTAGACTATGGCGCAACTCTGCAGAACTATGATGACTCCAACATGTTTTACCAGACAGATGCAGGGTTTATAAGCGCTGGAGTGAATTCACAGATATCCTCAGAGTCCATCAACTCAAGCCTTAACATGGAGCTGAGGACCTTGAGATATTTCCCAGAAGGAGAACAGAATTGCTACACCTTGAAGCCTGAGCAAGGCAGATCAAACAACTATCTCATCAGAGCTATGTTCATGTATGGAAACTATGATGGCAAAAATCAAACTCCAATGTTCCAATTGTATCTTGGGGTTTATTCATGGACAACGGTGAAAGACTCATGTTGTACATGAGATCATATATGCTCCCTTGACAGATGCCATACAAGTGTGTCTTGTGAACAAAAACAATGGAACCCCTTATATTTCTGCACTGGAAGTTAGGCAATTGGACAACTCCCTCTGCCAATCAGGTAATGGAGCACTGGCCTTGACTTCGCGAATCAACCTTGGTGGCTCGAATAAGATAATCAGGTTAGCTAGCAAGTTATAGCCCTGGAAACATTTATGCAATTTGGTATTCGAGTAAGCAATAGTGTGTTACAGTTTACTTCGTAACATGGTATAAGTAGAGGATCTTATTTCTTTATCAGGTACCCCGACGATATATATGATCGCAAATGGAATCATGACCAGAAAAATGAATGGATCAAAGTGACATTGGCACCCAACTTGACAATTGAGACCAGCAACAATGGCTACAAAGTACCAGACAAAGTGTTAGGAACTGCTGTCAAGTGTGTCAGTCGCCCCATATACGTCTCATGGCAATCCAAGTTCACAATTTCAAAATTTTATGTTTACTTTCATTTTGCTGAAATAGAAAAGCTTGAGGGTGGGAAACAAAGAACACTCAATATCCGTTTCAATGACTTTTATAACTTGGAAACTCTTACTCTGGACTATCTAAAGACACAAACTGTTGCCAGTTTTGCTCTTACTGGGGAGACAACATAGAACTTCTCTATTTCTAGTGTGGACAGTGGCCTTCCTCCGATCCTTAACGCCTATGAAATTTACCAGCACAAAGACTTTTATCGCTTGCCAACAATCGAGAAAGACGGTACATTTAACAGTCAAGTTTTCTTATTTACTGTGCTGGTTACTTACTGCTTTTTGTTCTTGTTTGTTATATATGGCGAAGAAATGTCAGACTGCCATGACAGCTAATTTTTCAGCCTTATCAAACATAAGTGTTACCCTTAATTTCTCCATTTTGCATCCTCATGTCCATCTCTTGGTCCCCTTTGACTTTTGAACGAGATCACAGTGGATGCTATCATAAACATTATAAACACATACGGCATAATTGGAGAGTGGCAGGGCGATCCATGTTTTCCTTCTTCATGGAACATTTTGAATTGCAGCTCCATCAGTCCTCCAAATATCATTTCTTTGTGAGTGTTCTCCTTAAAATACCCAAAATATGTTAGAATATGTAAACTTTTTTTTTTGCCTTTTCTAACTTGGGTAACTATATAAGCAGGAACCTTAGTTCAAGAGAATTGACAGGAAATATAGCTGTTTCATTCTCCAACCTCAGAATGATAGAATCTTTGTAAGTATAACACATTTTTTCTGTTTTTAAAACAGTGCAGGGCAATAAAAAAGCTTTGAGACTTGAATAATGAATTGCCTCTGCCTAAACTACTATACAAATTAATTTAACAAAGTCTTATTTTCTTTCAGAATTATAAGTCTCCTCATACATATTTTTGTTTCTTTATACCAACCACTTGGGGTGCTCCTCAGTTTTTGGCATACTTATTTTAAGTTCTTTTACAAAAATGACTGATCCTGTTTCCAAATGTTGTCGTTTGTTTCAGGGATCTATCACACAATCAATTGACAGGTCCAATTCCAGAATTTCGAGCTCAACTGCCATACTTGAGAGTCCTGTAAGTTTTCAGCTGCAATATTGTGAGCCTTTTGGTTGAAGATTCTAATGAATTTTTATGCCATCTTGCAGCAATTTAATGGGGAACCAGCTTGAAGATGCAGTTCCCAAGGCTCTTATGTAAAAGCGCAATAGCGGAGGGTTAACATTAAAGTATGCCTTCCTTAGAAATATTCAATGCAGTTATATCTTGTGACCTAACAATATGCTTTGAAAAGTAACTATTTTCTGCTTCATGCTATTTTGGATGGAAATCCAGATCTTTGTTTGGGGGGTTCATGCAGAGGAAAAAACAGGAAGGTTGTTGCCATTGTTGCACCAACTGTATTAGTTGCGGTCTTCGTAATACTATGTGCTCTAGCAATCTATCGGATCCGTGAAAAGAAAAGAAAAGGTATTTTCTTGATGCATTTCTCATGATGTCAACATTTGTTTGAGGTTCCAATGCTTAAGATTTTCCTGCACTTTCTAAGGAATGAATCTTGCAGGCAAAAAGTTGCATCTTGGAAAATAGATTCTACATGCAGACATTCATGAACTGCTATGGCACAGATGCAGAAACACAGGCTTGTATATACCCACACACCCAAGCATGCATGCATACACTCAATCAAAAGCAATACATTGACTTTAAAAAATATATTAATAACCACTGGGCATCATACCAATAAGACGTAAACATGACATTGAAACAAAACCAGTGAAAAGGTATGACCATCATTTTCTCACCCACAAGGGCAGTTTCATGTCAATCTGCAAATTTAGAGTAATGTGAAAGTGTTTTCTTGATATCTGCGCAACCATCAGTAATGTTCTTCAAGAAAAGGTTGCGGTTAATGCGGGACGGAGCAGCTGGATTTTCCCAAGCAATGTTGCTCAACAACCTCCTTAGATACAAGAGAGTTGCATTTGCCCAAGACGTAGCTTCCACAGTAGCCAGCTGGTGTATCACCTAAGCTTGCAAACTCAACAGCAACAACCTTCTTGTTATAAAATCTTAAAGATCCCTAGAAGAAACTCTCTGATAATCGTTTTTCATGTAAACAAACAAAAAAAAAATTGCAAAATCGGAAACATACGTAAATTGGACGCCATGGTAGCCACGGATAGAGACTCGAACTCGTAGTTAGGAGGCCTGGGCGGATCTAGGCGGCACCTAGGCGGTCTGGGCGGATCTGGACGGCCCCTAGGCGGTCTGGGCGGATCTGGACGGCCCCTAGGCGGTCTGGGCGGATCTAGGCGGCGCCTAGGCGGTCTGGGCGGATCTAGGCGGCGCCTAGGCTGCCTGGGCGGGTCTGGGCGGGTCTGGGCGCCAGGGCGAGTCTGTTTGCTTTACCAAACCTGCCGTCAATGGCCTCGGTGATATTCTTAGCATTCAAACACTTGGGGCCATCTCGTATCCAAGTCATCTTCCCAGACGGTACCTGTAATATCCGAACAAATTTTCACACATCAGAAGAGAAAACCAAGCTGGCACACCATTGTTAGCATGAACTGATACTCTCAGAGCTACTTTACAACCTTGGTGGCCAAAACGACGCTCCTCGCTCCTACCCTGACCCTGAGTCTGGGCTCGCTTAACCACTGGATACATTTATGTAGAGTCGAAGAAATTGGTGCCGAACAGGAAAGCTTGGTCGAGGAGGCCAAACGACTCCGGAAAAGTGTTTTGCTTGCCGAAAGTCATTGTCCCTGCGCGAAGAATGAATTTGTATTTGAGGATGAGAGGGAGGGCCAAAGAATCAGACTCAGAGTCGGTAAGATTGGGGGCGAGGTTGAAGAGAGGCACCGCCATTGCTTTGCCTGAGAGTGGAACGGGAAGGAGAAAAATCAAAGTATCTGCTATATAGGCGCGAGTTTGGTGGATTTTCAGGGGTTGGATAAGATACAAACAGAACTGAGTTACTGTCTATGTGTTCGAAAAATCGTCCAACAAATAAAAAATAAATAAAATAAAATAAAATCCGCCTAGGCGGCCTAGGCGGGTTGGGTCCTTTTTTTTTTTTTTTTTTTTTTCCCTGACTTTAAATAAAACCTAGTCTTGGAGGGATATGGAGAGGAGGAGGAGGAAGAGTTAGATTTAGAGGCCTAGCTTTGAATCAATGCCTGTTGAAGCAGATGCATCAGTGTGGAGAGCCTTGCTCAATGCCTGTCGACTTCATTCTGCCACGAACTTAGCTGGAACCATATTTGAAAAACTTGTTGAATTAGAACCGATGAATGCAGGGAATTATGTTCTGATATCTAATCTATATTCAGCAGCAGGTCTATGGATGGAGGTCAGGCAGATAAGAACACGGCTCAGGGAAAAGGGTTTAGAAAGGCCTCCTGGAGTACGTTGGATTGTTGTTAAAAGCCAGGTCCATTGTTTCGTTGCCGGAGACACATCACACCTTCAATCACACATAATTTATGCAAGTTTAAATTCTCTGTCAACCTTGATCAAAGAAAATGGATACATTCCTGATCTTCGATTAGTTTTACGTGACGAAGAGGGTTAGGTTGAAAGTGGGTCATAATCTTCAGTTTTGCAAACTGCTGAGGGTTGGGAACCTTTTAATGACCACTAAGAACTCAAAAAGGCTTTGTGATGGGTTCCATTGATTAATGAAACCTATATGGAAAGGTTTGTATTTGAAGGAACTTTATAAATTATATGTTTCCTGTTGTTGTGGTGTTTCTCATTGAAAATTTTGGCAGATCCCAAGTGGTTTTATGGAATGCTTTGATACATGGGTATGTGAGGTGTTGTTGTTACAAGGAGGCTATATCGTTGTTTATGCAGATGCAGAATGAGGGATTGAAACCCAATTCGCGTACTGTGGTTGCATTGCTTTCAGCATGCAGGGAGGTTTCAGAGTTGAGGTCCGGACAGGAGATACATGGCTATGCCTTGAGGAATGGTCTCTTTGATTTGGATGCTCATGTGGGTACTGCTTTGATAGGGTTTTATGTGAGATTCGACATTAAAACAACACGCCTTACGTTTGATTCGATGGTTGTGAGGAACATTGTCAGTTGGAATGCAATATTTACAGGGTATGTTGAAATTGGAGAGTACTTGATGGCCTTGAAGCTTTTTGTACAGATGCTTGTGGACGGGGTTAAGTTTGACTATGTTTCAATGTTGGTTGTTATTCAGGCCTGTGCAGGAATTGGATCTATTGAATTAGGCAGGCAAATTCATCAAATGGCTATTAAGAATAGTTACAGTGATGATCTGTTCATAGTAAATGCATTGTTGAATATGTACAGTGAGTGTGGATGTTTCAAGCTATCACGTAAATTATTTGAATTTGTCTCCAGCCGTGATGTTGCTTTGTGGAATTCCATGATATCTGCATGCATTGAATATGGCTTTTATGAGGAAGCTTTGAGCTTGTTTTCTAAAATGCGAATAGAAGGAAACAGAGAAGACGAGAGAACTATATTGTTATAATGTTGTCGTTATGTGAACATTTAGCTGATGGCTTGAGGAACGGTAAAAGTTTGCATGCTCTTCCAAGAAAGAGTGGGATGAAAATGGATGCTTCTCTAGGAAATACATTGTTGAGAATGTATGCTGAATTTAACTGTGTTGAATCTGTTCAGAAGGTTTTTGCTGAGATGAAATACTCAGATGTTATCTCATGGAACACTCTGATCAGGGCACTAGCCTGCAATGGATTGCAAGATGAAGCATGGAAAATATTTGGGGTGATGCGAGAATCTGACACCAAACCTAAATCACACACAATAATATCTATGCTTGCTACTTGTGAAGATGAAACTTGTATAAATATAGTGCGAGCAATTCATGGTTTTGTGATAAAACATGGTATTGAAGCTGACCTATCTTTGAACACTGCACTAACAGATATGTACATGAATTGTGGTGATGAAGCAACAGCTAGGACTCTACTTGAGGGCTGTCCCAGTAGGGATGTGATCTCATGGAATGCTTTAATTGCAAGTTACATAAAAAACAACGAAATCGGCAAAGCTCAGTTACTCTTTAACCGTATGGTTTCAGAAGTGAATCCCAACTCTGTGACAATCATAAATATTCTATCATCATGTACCCAGCTTGCCTCTCTGCCTCTAGGTCAATGCTTGCATGCTTATGCAAATCAGAGGCAATTCTCATTTGGTTTTGATTTGTCTCTTGCAAGTGCTTTTATATCAATGTATGCAAGAAGTGGTAGCATGCAAAATGCTGAAAAGATGTTTAAAACTTTACCAAAGAGGAATGTTATCTCATGGAATGCCTTGATTACTGGGTACAGCATGCACGGTCACGGACATGATGCTATTCATGGGTTCTTACAAATGTTAGAAGATGGTTTTCGACCAAATGGGGCAACTTTTGTAGCTGTTCTATCTGCTTGCAGACATTCTGGTTTGTATATACCTCTACTTTTACGACACATATGTATAACTATCCCTAGCACTAATGCATATACACATACCTTCTATTTTTATTGTCACGAATCATGAGATCTTTAATGGATCAGAAAATATATGCCTTCCTTTCACAATCACCATGAACATAAACTAATGATGATTAGTGAGAAATACATAGAGTTTGTGGCTTTACATATATAAGTTTTTACTTTTTACATGGAAAAGTTACCGTGGTATATCCAGGATATATATGCACATCTAGTACAGAAAACCAATACATCTACACACCACATTGAGGCTTGTTTAAGACCCAAGATGCAGCAGCCCCAACACCATAACTTGGTCCCATCTTACTGAGCCATTGCAAGTCCTCAAACTCACAGCCAGGCCTCTCAATTGGCCACTGAACATCAGTGGGCTTAATGAAATGGGGGATCCACACAGGGGTCCCATCCTCATAAGAATTTTGTGTCAACCTCCTAAGATCAGAGCCGTCCAAGTTAATTGTGAAGATCTCACCGTAAGGCTGATAGTGATGTGGGTTTGAGATGGGCTCAGCTGATATAGCCCCATAGTCCGAAGTAAAAACTAGGCTTTTCCCATCCGGGCTGAACCAAGGGTGGTTGGTGCGACCGCCTGATCCACTTTGGATCACTTTCCTCAACCCGGTTCCATTCGGGTGGATCACATACAACTCAAAGCTCCCGCTACCCGGGTTGTCCCGGTCCGATGCAAATGCAATCCATTCCCCATCAGGAGACCAATTACACATTGTGTCCGTCCACATACCCTCCGTCAGTCGGTGGAGCCCACTACTTTCCCCATCCTCGGCGTCCATGATATACAAGTTCTTATGACCCGACAGACCCGAGCGAAACACGATCCGTTTTCCGTCCGGAGAGGGTGAAGGAAAAGCATTATTTTTCCCATTAGTGGTCAACTTCTTAAAGCTCGCTTGGTCAACGTCATCAACGGTGATGGAGATGATATCAACCTCAGAACTCTCCGGTGCAAAATCAGGTCCAGCCCCAGTGTATAAGACGCCTTTACGCACTGGGTCCCACGCTGTTGAGAAGGCAGCTCCAGGGTACACATGGCGCCGGTTCGAACCGTCCAGGTTCACAACATAAACACCCGGGAAGTTCACGTAAGCGATAAGATCACCGGCGGGTGAAAACGAAGGGAACGAACCGTCAATTCTCAAGATCGAGAGGTTAGGGATTAGACTGTCGATGTTCTGAAGAAAAAGCTTGGGGCTTTCTTGTCCGTTTCCGTTCACTCTGCACTTGTGATACCCGATCCGACTCGAATCGGGCGATATGAACGGGTTGAAGTGGTGGGTTTGGGGCGAGACGAGCCGGGTTAGCTCCTTGAACTCGTTCCTCACCAAGTCGAAGAGCTCCACGTGGCGAAAGCTCGAGGTGGGTCTTCTGGTGGCCACGGCGATGAACTCGCGGTTCCCTGGTGATGTGGCGGGTGTGAACGCGTGGAGACCCGGCGGCGTGACTCGCTGAACCACCACCGACTCAGTCGAACTCGGTCCCTCTCTCCGCAAAATAGCCCTGTAAATACTCCACCACTGATCCTCGCCTCTTCTGTGGAAGTAAATGGTTGACTCGTCGACCCAACTCGGCCACCCACCGTGTTCGACCACCTTGACTCTCTGAGTCCCGTCTCTAGTCAGAAAGACGTAGATGTCTGTACTGAGCTCCTCCACCTCCCCGTCCCAGCCTTTCGGTCCGTACGAAGCCACCGCCGTCCAAACCCCAGAAGGAGACACCGCGGGGCTGAAGTCAGCGATGCCGTGTGGGGTCAATCTCTGAGTCACGCCCGAGTTGATGTGAGTCGAGTACACCGCGGCCGAACTCGTCCTCGGCACGCCCGAGTCCTCGTGAGTCGAGACGTAAACCAAGTAATCTCCGGCCAAGCTCGGCCGGTCCTTCATAGAAAGACGATTCTGGCCCTGCTCCAAGCTCAATAGCGGGACCTGAACCCGGTCCGAGACTTCGAGAGCGGACCGTCTTCCGCCGCTGGTCGTCGGCGAAGTGAGATAAACGGCGTCGTAGTATATGTTGGAAAAGCCGTTTCTTTCGGTGACGTAGATGAGCTGGAGTGATGGGTCGGGTCGGGTATGGGATTGGATTCGGGTTAGGTTGGGGAAGTGGCCGTTGAAATTGACGGATTTTGCATCTGTGATTCGGGTCTCGGTGGCTGCGGAAGGTAGGCCCCCCTGAATCGGGAGAGTGAAGATGTCGAAGTAGTAATCTAATCTGCCGAGCGTTGTGAAGACGATACTGGAGGCGTCGTGGTCCGCCGCTGCACAGAATCGCAGGGCCAGAAAATGGAGGAGCAAACAGAAAACCGATATGCGTTTCATGGTTTTGATTGTTTCTCTGGTTCAGTGGCTGACTCAGTGAGTGAGTGAGTGAGTGTGGAGAGAGGAGTGGATTGTCGTCCGAGTTCTTCCTGCTGAGGTGTTGGAGATAACGTGATTGTGGAGAGAGGAGTGGATCACAGCACGTGGCAATCTAGGAGACGTTGGATATGGAGGTTATTTTCTTGGGTGGGCCCACTATTTGGTTGGCGCCTTGTACAAGAGTTATAATGATGTCTGATTGTTTGGATTTCCTTATCAACTGACCACAACCATTTTGTTATTTACCGACAAAAGAAAACCCACAATTCGACCAAAATAAATAAAGAAAGAAAACCACAACCTTATAGTTTGACACCTAGTCAGATATTGCAAAATGCACAACACAATTGTTCACCATGGTTTTTTTGTCTTTTTTGGTTCGATAATTGTTCACCGTGGTTATACATAACAAATAAGAAATTATCACATTAATTAGTAAGTGAAATTTCGTATCATACGTTAAGGCCTCGAGTATTATTGCTTCTACTTGCTTTCTTTTAATTCTTTTAATTAGTATTATTTCTTTTAATTCTTTTTAATTCTTTTTAAGTGGTTATACATACTAGTTGCTTTCTTTTAGTTCTTTTTGTAATTTTATTATTCGAAGTACTTGCATTGGTTACACTTACACATGAGACTCAGACGAAAGATTTGAGTTTTGAGTGCGTAGGTTGTGGAGCCGAGTGATGACAATTGGTGGTTGGTCTCCATGACATAGTGGAGGTTTCGCATAGAAGAAAATTCAACAATAGTAACTGACATTCCCTAAAATAGCTGTACCACAGCATAGAGGGAAACTTAGGCAGCAAGCTCATTTGGTCAAAGCTATATATATATATCCCCATTTCCACTCATTTTCTCCTCCTTTCTCTGTTTCTCCTGTTTCTCTGTGTCTTTCAACTTGAAGCGGAGACTCAGTCATCGCCATGGCGATTACATTCACAATCAATATATCTTCCCTTTCTGCTAAAACCCTTTGAAGCTTGAACCTCAAAAACCCCCGTGGCCCCCACATTTCTAACCCTCATCTCTTCTCTTTCCTTTTGTCCTCCTTTGAATTTTGGTTTATTTTGCTTCTTCTTGGAATCAATCTTGGAAATGAGCTTCTTGAGGCCCTCCGCTCTGCACCAGTGCTTCATTGCGTTCCCTTCGCTGAGGTGGATGCCATGCCAGAGCTGGGAGTTTCTGCGATGGCCGGGGCTTGATGGGCTCTTGAGACTCTTGGTGGTGGTGCTTTTGTGGACTATGTTTTCTGAGATTCGCTTCATTCCTTCCTCTTCTATGTACCCGACTCTTCGTGTTGGTGATCGCGTCGTTGTCGAAAAGGTCAGAATTTCGGATTATTTTTTTGCTTTTTCTTTTTCTTTTTCTGGAAAGTATCTGTGCAAGAAGTTCACATATTTCCTCTATTTTCAGTGGTTCCCATTTCAAAGATTATGGTTTGCTTTGCTTTGTGTTCTTTGTCAAAAAGAAATGCATTTGCCTTTTTCTTTTAATGGATAATGCATTTACCTTTTCTTTATATGCATATTTAAAACCTGTAGTCTTCTTGCTGAAGTCTTAGTCTGTGTCCAGGAAAGTAGCATCTTGGTTGCAATGCATGTATCCCTATAAGTGTTTACTGTTTCAAAGGGTGACTTTGTGATTCTATTTGAATCAGGATAAACTCCCACTACTATTGTTGTTTGACTAGCCACATTATTTATTCTTTTCCTTTAACAATATTATAGTAGCTCACCAATGATTATTTCAGCTCAGGGACCGTATTGAAATTTGATTTGTTTTTCTTTTTTTCATAATTGAACAGATGGTACACACACTGTTTTCTTGCATTTTATGGATGGAACTATTTTTTGTTACTGTCAATGTGTCGGGGATATGAGCAACTTTTGGGTTCAGTGTATTGCCTTTTGATGGAATTGGTGCTTTTATGTTGCATAGAATTATGCTCTTACTCTTTTTTTTTGGAGATCTTTATCGTGATTGATCGATCTCCGACATTGTTTCTGGTTTTCTTCTTTCTTAATTTTGCTTTTCGTAAGTACGTGTTAAGTTGTTATAATCAAGTAGCAAAAAGTATATGTTGAATGATATCGATGAGTATTGCCTGCTTATGTAATTGGAGCTTTTATCTTACAAAAGTTAGAAAACCAGTAGGATGAAGAGTGGAAATCCAACAAAATTTCATCTGATATACAGACAAATCATGAATTTCCTTAGCTAGTTCTCTGAAAACCCACCATTTTGAACTTGTGACTTTCCACTCTGTATAGTTACCCCAAATGCTGCAATGATGAATTCACTGGGGCATGACTTAGTTCATACCAGTACCACTTGAAGCTATAATTAATTTTCAATCTTAAAAAAGCTCTGGAATCCAGTTGGTTAAATATTTATGTTTAGAGTAATGAGAATCTCTGTTCTGCCCTTTTTCATTCAATAATAGTCTTTGTTTCTAGCTTATGATTGTTATTAGCACTCGCATTAACACTGTGGTTACTTCAAGCTATCGTTTGTTTCCACTTCTAGTTTTGATTAACACTGTTCTTACTTGATAACATTTTCAGGCCTCATATTATATTCGAAGTCCTGCTATGCATGATATTGTAACATTCTCGGATCCAACACAGGTTTGTTCATAACTTCACATGGTATAATACTACCTAGGCCAAGTCTCTAGGAACAATGGTTTAACTTTTGCTCAAGCCTTACTTTCTCTGTTTTTTTCTGTAGCAAACTGGAGACTCGGAACAGATCGTTTTCATAAAGAGGATTGTTGCGAAAGGTGGAGACTTGGTTGAGGTATATTGACTATGCAATTAGGCTGTTTTCAGAAGATGGTAGACTTCTTCATATTTATTTTCATCTTCTTACATGTTATTCAACTCGTAGGAACCAATTGGAATAACTATGCATCAAGTTCATTGATGTCATCTTTCTTCCAACTCCTTGCAGGTTCGTAATGGATGGCTTTATGTCAATGGAATTGCGCAGAAGGAAGATTTTATCGCAGAACCACCCACATATGTATCAAATTTAACAGTGAGCGCCAACTCTTCGACTATTTTGTCTTTTGATTTACCGCTCCTTTTATGTGCAATTTTTCAGCAGAATTGTTCATGAACAAAATTATGTGTAGGAACTGCTTATGCAAAAGAACAATCAAATATTGATTTATGTAACCTGTGCTCCTTTTCATCATTTATAATTTGGATATTTATGTTAATTGTTACTTTCTCTTGAGGCTGCAATTTGAAATGGTTGCTTAACACATCATTTAAAAACTTCTGTGGGATTTGCAGTATGTGCCTGAAGGCCATGTATATGTGCTAGGTGACAACCGCAACAACAGCTTTGACTCCCATGTTTGGTTAGTATTACTATTCTCAGTATAATCCAATTTCTATGATATCCCGTCATTATTTTCTTCATTTTCCCATTTTCTCTTCTCATCATTTTGCAAATCTTTTCCTTGTCTTCTATGAGCAGGGGATCCCTTCCCATCAAGAACATCATTGGAAGATATGTAACATGTTGTCATAGACCTCGCAGTTGATCGGTTTCTGTTTGAAGATGGGGTAGAGGTACTTGAAACTTTAGCACAGATGACACGAGGTGGCTTGCACACGATCGAATTTCCGATTCTGATCTGCGCTTGCCTTCAATCAAAACAATTTGATGTTGCTCTCTGAATCTATTCGTTTGTTCGTAATACTAGTACAATGTCTGTAACTTACTGGTAGATAATTGACAGAAATTTCTGAACTTCTTGTGAGTGCTTTAGCATAGACAATTCTGTATTGTGCTTGCTTCTGTTTAAGTTATGCTTCATATTTGCACTATAATAGATTCTAATTCTAACTCTAACCTACCAATTTGAATTAGAATTAGGCAGGTTCAGTTAGATTTAGAACCAGACAGGTGCTAACTTTCTCTTTCACCTACCAATCAGTTTCACCATAACAGTGCTAACTTCCTTTACCTAGTTGGATGGAATTTATATGTTCTGATAAAAGCCTTAAAAGTGTTTTTGTAGTGGTGGATCAAATCCAACAATTATGTGCCAAAGCTTTTCTCCAACTTTTTGGAAGGTAGGTTTTGCCATGTGGCTGGATCCTCCTACTGAACAAAAAGTAGGAAAGAATCCAGTCAGATCTGAACCCACCACCAGCAAAAAAGCTTTTAAAGTTGGGCTTTGCATAAGTTTCAAAGTACACAAGCCCACCATAAATAAAGAAATATCTTAGGAAAACTGTGGACAAGGACAGCGCAATAACCCTTCTGTTTTCTCTGTTTGGAATCGGACAACAATGGCATAATGCATTGAGCCTTAATTAGGCTTCTATCTTTCTTGATCGAGAAAGAATTAACTTCAATGTACAAATAGTACCAAACATGATGCGAAAAGTGATCTCGTTAAAACTTTATCGTAAAAAACATTCAGAAGAGAACAATTCAGTTAAAGAAAAAGAGTACCATAACATCCAGACACAAATGAAACTTGTAATTAAATGGAAAGAGAACAGTTTTGGAACCTTATGACTTGTCTATGGCATTTTCTTTAGGCCCAACTTTTTGTTTTGAATTTTAATTAGCTCCGTTCGTCATTTTACTTCTACTCTAAATCTAGTCAAAATGGTACTCGCCACAGTCATACAATACAAAATACATGCATGAGACACGTGCATGGTGGTCCACGTCAGTCCACGCATTACTTGAAACTCTAATTCTGATCAATATTCTCCACTCCACCACTACCAGGCCGATTCGCCGCGTGAGTTATAGATAAGGCAGGCTTCTAAATAGTCAACCACAGACAAGGGTTCGTGGTGTTAGACAGTCAATTCACTGTACTAAAAACGACATCGCAACCAACCACTCTTCTTGCCAGCTCGATAAACTTTGGGATAAAATTTTCAGTCGTGAAACGTTAACATCATCTGACATATCCTTTTTGTGGTGTTACGGAATTTATGGCAAAGTTATAATTTGAGTGAACTTCATTTCGCGTGATTTTAAATGCTAATATTCAATATGAACATCAAATTCAAAATCAATTAACAACAAATGAAGAAGTTCAAAAAAATTTAAACGTTTTCATTTTACAATGTGATACACTCTTAAAAGCCTAATATTATACACGAGTGGGTTAAGTTAATTGGCTAGGGCAGTGAACCTGCCATTTTACATCCAAGTCTTTTTTTAAAAAAATTAAATTAATTTAAAGTAATTTAAACTATCACTCGTATGAAAACAACAACATGATATTATTATTGGTACTTACAATGATTCTTCATGCTGCTTCCTCATCCTAATTTTTTTCATGTTTCTTTCTTTCAATTATTATTATCACTATGATAACAATAAATAATGCAATTGATGAGACAGAGGAAGAAAATGCGCAATCATATATACACATTGGTCATGGACTGCCAAAGTTGACCGCCGTTCGTTTATTTCTTTCTTTCTAAATATATATTGGTCCCTCGTATTACATCATCGTTGACTCTTTAATTACTCTCCAATGAGGCAGCCCGATAAGCTGTATTCATTTTTCATTTATTTTCTATCCGAATATCCCAAAATAATACAAAAACAATTTGTTTCTGGGATCAGTTTTCTTTTGCTAAGAATTTTCAACATCATTTGGATTAATTAATTCGCTTTTCTTCATTTAATAATGGTTTCAATTTTGATTTAGTCATTATCATCTCTTTTTTTTTCTTCTTAAAATCAAAAGCCATACCAATTCTGATTTGTCAAGATACATATGCGGAAACTTGTAACGATAATGCCCCTAGGTAATAAACCTAATTCTCACTTCTTCTACACTAAAGTATCTGCCCTTTTGACTTCTTGTGCAATCAAATCTATATTATACTCAATAAGTGCGATTCCAATTTTAAAAAATGGGTTCCTTTTCCTATCAAACCTATGCAAAAAATTATATATAATCTGTATGTCAGCACGTTATTATCATGCGGATACTATTGTAAATAGAGAGAAAAATAGGAAGGATCGTAAAAATACATGATGTCCACAAGATAATAACTTCCGGAGTCCAAATGATAATAACGTCTAGACTCTGAAAGTCCACATAGGAGAATTTATATATATATATATATATTTCTGCATGGTATGCCACAACTAAACCTGCAGACTGGTTCTATATTGTCTGCCCTAAATCAAGATTTAATTAAGTAGCTATTGGTCCTAAACTTCAATAGGTTTTGAATTTTATGGGTGTGTCTTTTCTAGAGAAGTTAAAACTTGGGTTTTTTTTTGTTCGAAGTTAAAACATTGGTTGCTTTAAAATCAACATATCTTGTGTTACTATAGTTTACTTTATAGTTACTTATATTATATATACACAGAGAACTTCTATTATAGGATCTCTCAAATAAACTTATTTGAAGGACACTCTGCATTGTGTTTCACTAATCCAAACCGTCTATTTGATATATATTTATTCAAAGATCATCTCTACAAAAAATCACTTGAATCTAATATTATTTGACCACTCAATTAAATTATTGAAATTTTAGTACTTTCTTGAAGCACCGTGTTTATTGATTTTGTAGGATACAATTAGATGTCTCAACGGTTTCTGATTTGTCTAAAAAATTTGTAGGATACCCTAAAGGGCGTCCCTCAATAGAAGATGACTGTATATATATAAATTCTCCTATGTGGACATCTGAACGTTATTATTGTACGAACGCCATGTATTTTGTACTACACCTCCTTGCTTTCCTGCATGTTTACAATTACATCTGCACAATAATAATGTGCGGACATTCAAATAAAAGAATAACTATATATAAATTTGGGGTATTGTGCAATTCATAATTATTAGATTAAAACAATAATAATTTGAATAAATGTATTATTAGAAAGATAATAATAAATCCATTAACAGTGCTTAAAACTAATGGTTCAAAATTTGTGTAAAAAACATAGTGTCACGGATCTGCCCCATATACTTAAATCTAATATATATCATATTTATCATATGTTATAAAATTATTTCTAGAGTTAATGTATAACTTGACGTGACACAAAGGAACTTACTTTTGTTAAATTCAACATATTTCTAGACACGGGTTTCTTAATTTCTTCGGTTTCAAGTGAAATAATAGAGCACAATGGTCAATGGGTACTTTTTCGTCGGTACAATTTGTAGCTAGCATTCCTCTTCTTTTTTTTTCGTTTTAATCAAAGCTAACCTTTTTGTTTGTAAAAAAAAAACCTTTTTGACCCATTGAACACTAATATAGTTTAATATAGTCTCAAGTAGATTTTATTAGGGGTCCATCCCCATATATATATATATGATTCTAATATTCCACGTTGAACGGAATTGTTAGGGAAAAAAACGTGGGGGGTTTTGAGAAGGAAAATATTATGATTCTTCGTATAATACTTACTAAAAAAACATGGAAAGGAAATCTTGGCATATGGGATAATACTAAGTACAAGAAAAACTAACATGGTCTCATGTTAGCATGTTATTTATGCGACAGGTTAAAAGGTCTCATATGCTTTTACGTCAATTTTAAAACCCGAAAGTTGTTCAATAATGAACGAAAATAAACTAGTTTCTTCTATACTTCTTCTGATTATGTTAATTAACTTCACTCAGTAAACCAAGTCATACGATGCATGCACTACATGAAAATCTGCAGCTTATCAGATCAATGAATGGTTTCCTTATAATAATCATCTTTTCAAGCAATTTGTTAAAAAAGAAAGACTAAAAAATCACTCATGCAACTTGCATCATAAACACAAAAGTGCTTGATGCACGCCCAGACATATAACAAATACAAGAAAATCAAAGAAGATAACGAAAGATGATATCTCCTTCTTCTCTTGTCAGTTTTAGATAATGCATAAGTACATACAAAAATTGCAAGAACCTTAATTAAATTGATGCTCGTGTTCGAATGTAGCTTATTATTTTTTAATCAAAAGCAGGATTTGTGTGTCGGCACATTAAGGAATATGTTAATCTGAGACGGAGGCACAAACATTTATTTGGGGACTTGGAGGTTTAATTTGGATAATTAGGACGAACAAAATATTAGTACCTTGTAAATTTGGGTTAGATCAATTGATTTAGGCTAATTACACAAGCTCGATCTTCCCATATAATAGAGTAGTTTAGATTATCATGTTGTTAAAAAAAAATTAGCCCAACTCACTACATGCAACCAGATTATTAAGAATTTTCAGTCATTACTTTAATATACACCTTAATATTAAACCTAAATATCCTAAATAGGCCTAATGTGGCCCTCAAAATATGCAAAATTCATCTCTAGTCATGGGCTAAACAACAATTTGGCCAAATTTGAAGGGCCACATTTAGCCATTTATCCCTCCTCCTAGGGCACTTGTAACCCAGTTATAGCCTTGGCCAAATATTTTTTTAATTTTTTTCTTTCAACTTTTAAATGTATTCAAATTACTCTTATATATATATATATATCAGAACTATTTGAAAAGTTAACTTTTTTTTCTCCAAAATTTCTGTTGGCTCTTTTTTTAAAAAAATTTAAAAAACTTCAAAAATATCTCTATAAATATTTCAAAATTTCACACTAATTTCATTCCACATTTCTTACAAATTCTATCACATTCTCTACTTATTCACAACTTTTCACACTCTTTTTTTGTTGTTGTTAAATATTCCATACTCATTTCATTCAAACATTTCCTACAAATTTATTCTCTCTACTTCTTTTGTTATTCACGTTGTTGGAAAAATGTCTATAAATAGTAATTTTAATAAAATATAGAGGGCCCTAAAATATAGCTCTGCATGGCTGGATGGAAAAATTTAGCGCTGCACTATTCTTTAAAAATTAATATTTTGGAGGGCTAAAATTATAGCCTTAGACTACATTTAGCCCTATAACTGGAGCCCTAAAACAATGTCGTATTTTTTCATAACACAAATACAATATTACACAAAAAAGAAAATATCTGTACAAAATCCAATTTCATATCTACTAAGCTAGTTGTTTGTCCAATAATTTGATTATAGTTATATCCGAAGCAGGTGACCCATTCGAGGCTTAAAAAGTCTTTGCAACTTGCCAGAAGATATATTTCCTTGGAGATTTGGACACAAAATTTTCTAGAGAGCAACCACCTAATCCTTGTAATTTAGATTATTTAATCATCATTGTCGTCTAAAGCTTCTCCAAAGGTTTTGAAGGCTATCAATTTAAAATTAGTTGTTGTTAATCATCTATTAGTCCACGTACCCAAACTTTAAGATGAAGAAGGTTCAAATGTTGTAATGGTTTATTCTTATGCACGTGGCCTTGGAAAGCAAAGCTTAAAGGAATAAACTTTAATTTAATTAGATTAAAGAAACTACCATTTTGTACAAAAAAGGAAGAAAAAAAGAGAGAGAAGAAAATACATTTTTTACAGTGAAGATTGAGTTCAATCCCACCTGACATTAAAATCATTCCATTTCATTGGCATTTGGTAGGTACTTCAAAAGCGCTTTAGTTGAGAGTGAAGCAAGCACTTATATCAACAGTGCTTTTGCAGATTAAAGAAGGTTTTTATTCTCTACCTTCCAAACAGAAATTCTAAAAATATTCAAACATTTCAGCAATTCAGCTGTCCCTAGAAGACCTTTGACTGATGTCAGTTTTTTTTTTTTAAGATTAAGAAAATCTCACATCTTTAATTAAAATAAAATAAAAATCCATAAAACTGCTGCTTAGAACCTTTTCCACAAACAATTCTGTGCCCTATTTTCAAGAAATCTTCTGTACATCATGATGCAGCATCAAACTCAAAGCCAAGTTCACACTGTGACTTTTTGAGCTAGCTCCCCTACCTTTACATATTTTTCATTTAAATTTGCATATAGTTTAAGATTGTGACTGAATTTTTGTGAATAATTTAATTTTGCACATGCCAGGCTTCAATATTCTCTCTTTAGTTATTCTCTTGTTCGGATATTCCCACGTGATTACCGTGCGGACGTCATAGTAAATAAGGAGGAAAGTAATGAGGGATAAAAAAAATACACGGCTTCCAAAAAGTAATTCGTAACATTCAAACTTCCGCATAGGAGAATTTCTCTCGGTCATATATATGTTGGTATAATCATCAAGTGGAAAAGTTGGGATAGGTATCAACCCTTTGCACATTAAGTGCTATTACTTGGACTTAAACAAAGGGAAATTCATAAATATATTAATGTCTACATATATTCCCAATCTTAATCAGGTTCCGTAACCATTTTAATATTTTAGACTAGCAGTAGTCACCATCGGTCATCAGCAATCAAGCAAACAAAATTTCAGATAATTTGGCAAATGAAGCACTGACATGACATCAAATCATTATCTCCAGCTCAATATATTCTCTGTTGGCTAGCTCCTGCAGACCACAGATTGTTTGGATATATTCAAAAACTCAAAAATTTACAGACTGAATAGTCGATCAAGATATTTGATTGAACTAAAGATTCCAAACTGTGCAACGATGTTGAATCTATCTTACACAAGAAAAACCTCATTTTGAAGTTGGCTTCCTGTAGACTTCCTCCTAGCTGTCTTTTATTTGCAATCAATTTAACCTTTTTCCTAGTGGGGTGGTCAAATCTTGTGCTTCACTGGTTCTTCATTTCAGTACCCTCCCAGCATTATATATTCTCGCTTATAAGTTACCTATATCAATATCAACCAGTTAATTACTTGAGATATATTCTATTTTTGGAATCTTGAAGATATATATAAAGGAAAATATTTGTTGTCTTCTCTAGAAGTAGGAATTCATACTTTCTTGTTAATCACGGTTTGACATGTCTTTAGAGATTGTTCTTTTTGTGTTTTTTATGAATTATTTTTGCATATTTTTGGATTACAACAGAATTAGGAAACCGAACACTAGATTACGTGTTATTAACACCTTTTCTTATCGCTAAATTATGAAGATAAGACGAACGTAGGGCAGAATTAGCAGGCCCACGCGTAGGTAAGGCCAACCAGTGCCTAACACTATGTCTCGATATTTTGATACCACCATCACAAAAAAGAAGCAGGTTGACATATATAATATCTAACAAGCTATAAATGGCTATATACCTCGCTGTTCATGAGAATTAATCATGAAAGAACCATATTCCCTTCCATTAAAAGGATGGATTCTGTAAAGACCCACTAGTGTAGTGGTTTGGAGTGATTGCTTCCCCATGCAATTAAGTTAAATACAGTATTTTTTAGTACGAATACTAATTTACAGTAACTGAAGATCACCGACAAAATATATATTATTCAATTATTAACTAACTTTCTGTTACCGTAAATTGGTACCGACTACCAAAATCTTCCTATTGGTTTAGTCAACATTTTGTTCATTATAGTTTTCACTTTTACCACAATTGTAGTATACAAAACTTGGGTTAACTCAGGACGGTGGCTTAGTCTGAAAAACACGGTACTTTTTTGGTTTGGTGAGTGATTGGTCAGTACCAGATACTTATCTACAGTAACTGAAAAGCACTCATAAATAATGATTATCAACTAATTGTTTCCCTTTTTTTAGGGTTACTTATTGTTTTTGGATTCCTAGTCCAATTCCTACTTGGTTAAGGTTTCTATTTTGATTCTATTTTCTTAACCATGTAACCCTAGGACTTAATGCACTATAAATAAGGCCTTTAGGGAGCCATAAGTGTGGTAACGAGCCTAATTACGACTTCCTAACACCAATACCAAATAATCCTTTACCATTTTGTTTAGTCAACATTTGGTTCATCATATTTTTCACTTTTAACCACAATTGCAGTAACTAACTAATATACAAAACTTGGGCTAACTTAGGCCGGTGGCGTTTACTGACAGTACTGGGTCTAAGTTTTTCGTGTTGAAAAGGAGAGCGGTGAGAAAGTGGTCTCCGGTGGGTCAGTTTGGGTAACTAAATATCAAAGGTTGGGAGAGATTTTCGAAAATCTTTCGAGAGTCAAGTTGGAGTTTTGGATTGGGGTCTGTTTGGTCACAGGGACAAAGCTTGCTCTTGTCGTTGACGTACGCGCTCTTTTGGGGCCTCTTTTAAACCACATGCCCATAACTTTGCTGCCTCAGAGCCCTATATAAACCCCCCACTCCCCATCCCCTTTCACCACACCAATCAATTACATTTTCTGGCTTCTCAGTTTTCTTTTCTCATACATTTCCAACTCTCTGAGCCTCTCTTTCAGTCTTTTGAAGCCGACCCATCTTTCTAGAACCAGAAAAAATCATTTGGGTTTCTGTGATTTTTGGGCTGTGTGTGAAAAATCTCAGTGCCAGGACCTGCAGCAGCAGAGAGATTTGAACAAGCTCACAACTTGGCTTAAACCCATTACAGAACAAGTCCCATCTTTTTCTCTTCCTCACAGATCTTTGCATATAAATTTTGGGCTCATCTATTTTTCTATATTATACAAAAAGGCTCGTGCTTTTGGTCAGTTTCATGGCTAAAATGGGTGATAACCAGCTTACCCACCAACAAGTTTTTGATGTCTCTGTCGATGTGCCTCCAGAGGGAGGCTCCAAGTGCTTTGATGACGACGGCCGTCTCAAACGAACTGGTAAAATTTTCCACTTCTCTAACACATTTTACATGTTCAACCATTTTTGTCAAAAAAAGCAAACACCTTGGAAATTTTATGAATTTGTACTCATTTGTTCTGTTTCGTGGTTTTTTTATTTACCAGGAACCGTTTGGACTGCAAGTGCCCACATAATTACTGCGGTAATTGGGTCTGGAGTTTTGTCCTTGGCTTGGGCCACAGCTCAGCTTGGGTGGATTGCTGGTCCTTCTGTGATGCTTCTGTTCTCTTTTGTCACTTACTACACATCAACTCTTCTCGCTGCCTGCTATCGTACTGGTGACCCTGTTACTGGAAAGAGAAACTATACTTACACAGATGCCGTCCGATCCAATCTTGGTAAATTTTCTGTTAATATTTTTCACTTTTTGACAGCCATGTGAAAAAAGTTAAGAGTCTTTTTCAAAAGTTGTTATGTTAATTTGATTTTGAATTTTTTTTTTCAGGTGGGTTCAAGGTGAAAATTTGTGGGTTTGTTCAGTACTTGAATCTCTTTGGAGTTGCCATTGGCTACACTATAGCATCATCTATAAGCATGGTGTAAGTATGAGTGTTTTAAAACTTGATTAAGAACTTTGTGTTTATGTTTGATTATATGTAATTTTGGCTAATGGTTTTTTTTGTTGTTGATGTTGATTGTGATTAAACAGGGCAATAAAGAGGTCTAACTGCTTCTACAAAAATGGTGACACAGCACCATGCCATGTAAACAGCAACCCTTATATGATCGCTTTCGGCATAGCAGAAATCATCTTCTCTCAAATTCCAAACTTTGATCAGCTATGGTGGCTCTCCATTGTTGCTGCAGTCATGTCATTCACTTACTCCTCAATTGGACTTGGCCTTGGAATTGCCAAAGTTGTAGGTAAGAACTAATAGCTCCTTAATATTTACTGTTATATTGATAAATTGGTGATCTTCAATCGTAGTTCTTATGATTAAATTGGTTCTAGTAAATCTGACTTATGATTGTTTTTTTGTGATCAATTTTCAGAAACTGGAACTATCAGGGGAAGCATGACTGGGATAAGCATTGGAAATGTGACAGAAACACAAAAGATTTGGAGGAGCTTCCAAGCACTTGGGGACATAGCTTTTGCATACTCTTACTCTCTCATCCTCATTGAAATTCAGGACACAGTTAAATCCCCACCATCTGAAGCCAAGACAATGAAGAAGGCCACTATAGTCAGTGTGGCTACCACAACCCTTTTCTACATGCTCTGTGGCTGCATGGGCTATGCTGCTTTTGGAGACTCATCTCCCGGAAACCTCCTCACTGGTTTCGGTTTCTTCAACCCCTATTGGCTCATTGACATTGCCAATGCAGCCATTGTCATCCACCTTGTTGGCGCTTACCAAGTCTTTGTCCAGCCCCTCTATGCATTTGTTGAGAAAACAGCAGCAGAAAAGTACCCCCATAGCCATTTCATCACAAAAGACATCAAATTCAGAATCCCCGGCTTTGGTCTCTTCAATCTCAACCTCTTCAGATTGGTGTGGAGGACATGTTTTGTGATTTTAACCACTGTGATTTCCATGATCTTGCCATTCTTCAATGATGTGGTTGGGCTTCTTGGGGCTCTGGGATTTTGGCCACTCACAGTTTACTTCCCTGTGGAGATGTATATTGCAACAAAGAGGATCCCAAAGTGGAGCACAAGATGGATTTGCCTCCAGATCCTAAGTGGTGCTTGCCTTATAATCACCATAGCAGCTGCTGCTGGTTCAATTGCTGGTGTGATTAGTGATCTCAAGATCTACAAGCCATTCAAGACCAGCTACTGATTTAGCAAATAAATGTAACACTAGATGTTGTCATAATTACTTAGAGTTTCCTAATTTTCAACAAGGAAACGAGAATTGGTCAGTTTTGATTTCAATTCTTGTTTATGTTCATAACAAGCTTAAACGGGCATGATTAATGTTATATATGCACTACAATTATCACTTGTCAAAGTTACCAATTTTTGGCCCGAACGTGAGGCTATGAATTCAAATCTCATAAACGACAATTATAAATCAAGTGGCTCATAATTAATGAAGAAAGATACTGAATTAGTTTAAAGCAGAAAAGGCATGGGACACAATGTGACACATGGTAGTCAATTTGGCTCATGAGTCATATGAGTCCATGACATGAAATTAAATGAGAGCTCTGCTCCAGGTGAGTCCAGTCCTAGTCTAGACGACACTGCTCCCATGAGCTATGAATAAATCTTGGAGGCAGTATTCTAAATAGTCAACCACACATACCCATACAACCTCATTTAATAAATATAAAAAAACATTCCATTGAATGAGAAACTCAGAGACGCATCTTCAATACTTGGTACAATCATGCATGAGTGGGCGTGACGATATGATATAGTTAATTGTATGTATCAACGGTTGAGAGTCGTTCACTTTACTTGGACGACTACCCCTAACAAAGATCCTTAGGTGTAGCCAAAACGACACCACAACCAACCATTGCTTCATTCAAGATTCCATGTTTCTTTCAGTTCAATTATTGCTGCTACAAATAAAGGGTATGTGAGAGTTGTGAGGCTCTGAAGAGTTTGGCTGTAACCGATGAGATGTGGAAAACAAATGAGCGATCATGGACTGCCTCAGTTTATTTTTCCCTCAAGTCCTCTGTGGGTCGTACTATCTTACATCATGGTGGACTGTTTTATTACCATCCATCATCCAATGAGGACCAAGACCAATAGCCACTTTATTTTTTTTGTCATCCTCGCTTTTCATTTTTCATTTCTTTCGGGTTTGCCTAGACTCATATTCATATTCCCTAGAGAGGTATGTTAACGTCAATCATTTACGAGAGATTTTAACCGTTGATGTATTTAGAGATTATTAACTAGGAGTCAGTCATTTATAAGAGATTTTTAATCGTTGATGTATTTAAAGATCATTGATTAGGATTCGTCCATGATTAAGAAGTACTATGCTATGCTCCAAAACCCTGAACCAGATGAATTTTCTATAATAAAAAAACGATTTCATTATTCAATAATTTCAATTTTGATCTTGTTCCTTAGATAAAGCACCCAAAAAAATAATTAAAAAAATATCATCACTCTCCAATCTTTGTCAACATATGCGGAAACTTGTAAAAAACAACTAGCATAGTACCTAATTCTAACTTCTTCTGCATTGAAATATTCCCTTCAATTTGACCTCTCGCATGTGTAAATCAAACTCTACAATCGTAAGAATAATGAATTGCAATTTAATTCCATTTCCTACCAAACATAGAGAAAAACCATGGTATATTTTAGACACAAGAAAGAAAGAGTCTAAGACCCTAAATCCGACGGATGAGATTTTATCTTATTCTTGTCACACAAATTCAAGATTAAATTAAAAGTGGCTATAGGTCCTCAACTTCAACAGGTTGTTGTGTTCTGTGCATGAAGGAAACGTCACTAATGCCTTGGCGTGATAAAATTCCTCATCAATTATTGTTTATTGTTGATGGTCTTCTTCTTCCAGATAATAAAATATTGGTTGCTTTGAAACCTGAATATAATTTGATCTTATATTTATTTTGTAACTAGCTATACAAATATTACAAATTTAGAGTCAACATGTATGCTTCCCAGAGGCTGGTCCCGTATGCCTTCAGTTTTAACTCAAATAATTGAGCACTATGGACAAATAAACAAATAAATAGAACTGGAATACAATTATGTGATATAATCAGTCTACATGACCGATAAAATTAAAAATAAAACCCATCAAATTGTGATGGTAGAGAAGAATATGACTCCTTACGTGTAAGATGCCAAACATGTTTTTTTTATATAAATATATCACTCATGCAAGGCAAAGCAGGCTATAAATATATATATATATATATATATTGAGCACATGTGCATGATCAGTTTAGCACTTGAGTTCATATACACCATAGCAGCACATGTGCAGATAAAATCATTGATGGTGGTGCTTGCTAAATGCACCTACACATTAAGAGGTTATAAATATGAGAAAATGGAAGACAACTTATCCATCCCTTTTTGGGGTTTTAGATAAGGCTTAGTATATAGAAATACATATATGACCCATAACTTCATGTTTTGAGCCAATTAGCTGTTTTTCACTAAAGGGAAGATATGTGTCTGCACTTTTTAAGGGGCCCAATTCAAGTATGTTCTAGAGTATGTTCTAGAGTATATAATTATCGCAAATCATAACCTTAAAAAATTGTATTCGGATTATTTTAGAAGATTTAATTTGGATTTTTTTTCGGTCGAAAATGAGTTTTCAAACAAAATGTAAATATAAAAAACAAATGTCACCTATCCCATGACCCATATTAGAAGCCCACAAGTGAGCAGCCCAAGCCTTAGCTTATAAAAGGGGGAGCTTTTATAATGAGGGGTTATACGAGGGGTTCAATTCAACAGTTCAATAATAACTCTGCCCTAAATTGAACAGTTATTAAGAACCCCCTCACAATAACCCCTCATTCTAGCCACCATATATAAAAGGAGTCATTCTCCCTCTCTCATGCTCATCCTCTTTCTCAGTTTTACTCTCTCACTTTTAGCTCTAAAATATCTAATGTAAATTGTATTTCTCTTTTCTTTGGGATAGGGGAAATAATTTGGGATTTGACAAAAGTCAAAATTTATAAATTGACATTCACCAACCCAAAACCAATGACCGTAGCTCAACTTGGAAGAATCACGATTTATTTTGCGTGTTCTTTGTGTAATTGTGTGATTTTACGGTTTCACCCCTTATTGATGAATTTTTGGCATGGTCACTCACTTTCAAGTTTTTTTTTCTTGCATTAAAAATATGATAGTCCACTTCTTTGAAATTAGGAAAATACTTAATGGCTCAATTTTTTTTTTCAAACTTTGTGACATTCTACGTGACACAACATCATTGCATTGAAAAACCACGTACATCAAAGGATAATGTTAGGATAAAATTCAACGAGACAATATCATGTTAATTGAGAACCGTAGTATTTTTGTGTGTAAATTCTCATATTTAAGTCTAAATAATAGTTTGGAGAATACACTTTAGAAGAAAAACTACGTACCTTTTTGTAGAAGTAGCTTATATGAAGAATGAGTGTTGAGTTTTCTGGGTATCAAAGACATGGAAATTGTTCCATTTCCATTGGTGGGTGCTTTTCTAATAAGCGCTTTGAGAGAGAGTGAATTAACAAACAAGCACTTAAATATTCCAACTGTGCTTTTGGGGATAAAGGAAGGAGGGTCATATATTGTGTACCTTGCTAGAAAAATTATACATATATTCAAACATGTCAGCTGTTCCTCCTAGAAGACCTTTTGACTGACTCATATGTACATATCTGTTCGATCGATTTTCTACATATACAACCGATCATATCTTTAAACTTAAATTCTGCAACTTTTAATTATATCAGAACAATAGAATATACTTTATGAACCAAGGATAAGACGAGGACTTGTGAGTGGTTGTTTTCGCATATTTTTTAAAATATCGTGTTCGTCTATTTATTTTATTACAGCTAGATGATTAAATATTTTCTAATTTAACCTCTTATTTTTTTGGCAATGGTGAACTTTGAATGTTAACCTAAAAATTGAACAACAACGAACGATCATGAAATGACATTGTGAAGTAAACGCAAACAACTAGTTAGCGTCGTATTAACTTACTAATCCGTTAGAGCTTGAGTGCACGTTATATACATGTATATAAAGTTTTGATGCATATACTTTTATATTGAAGCTCAAGTTAGGATAGAATTCTATTGATTAGGATGTTCTGACTTCTCAAAATGGTGTAAATTGATTGAATGATGATATATTCCCAATGGCGCACCAATTGGTATATGTTGATTTTATCTAAAACAAGGAACCCCATTTGGAATTTGGCTTCAAGTAGTTGTTATTTTCAGTCCCTAACACCTTTTTTCAATGAAAAGTCTTTTTCTTTTAGTGGGGGTGGTCACGGCTTCAACATCACTGGTTCTTAATTCACTATAATTAACCTGCATCTTCTGATCTCTAACAGCTAAAAAGTGGTCCTCCCAGCATTATGATCGATAAAATTACATCAATGATCAAAATTGTTTATACCATATCTGACCAAGCAACTAAAAGCAAATCTAAGCAAGGCAAAGAGTCTCACATTGGAATATTACAAGATGTATAGACTCCTCCTCACCTATAAGAGGAGACCACTCTCCACTTAGGAAATGATCCCCCTTAGGCTGGGCTTTATAATCAGTCATGGGCTTCTCCCTTTCTCTCTTTATATTTGGGCCCAGCTCCTTGTACAACTGTAAATACACATTGTTATAATAATGAGAATATACTTCTCCGTAGACGTAGCCCATTCATTAAGGGTGAACCAAGTATATCTTGTCTTCTGTATATTTATCGATTGCCCAAATCTTTACACACATGCTGAAGGTCCTCACCTTCACCCCATCAATCATCACACCTCATTTCTAAGTTGGGCACAAAAGTGCTGAACCATTTTTGTGCGTCAACAAAAATCAACCACTTAATTATCATATAGTTTTCCAGATTAGAATATATTATCGGAATATCTATTCCTTCTATATATAGGTACATTTTACAGAGACTTGATTAGCGGAATATGTTCTTGCACTAGTAAATAGTGAAAAATAAAAGTTGCCACTGCTTGTATCAATAGTTAGGGTTTAAACAGTAAAAACTGCACAGTAAATGTTAAACCCTAAGAATGCGACGTTGTTGGCTAATAAATCGATGTTTATAAAAGGGTTATTTACTCAAATGGTCCTTAAACTTATGCCAAAGTTGCATTTTGATTCCTTAACTAAATAATTCGTTCAAATGGTCCACCACCTCTATATTAATTGGCAAATTAGACCTACCATTACACTCCGTCAATACTACCATGAATTTGAGAGTTAAAGTCGTCAATTTATACTAAAATATTAATAAATTAATTAAAATCTATATAAAATACTATAAAAATCAGAAAACTAAACTAAAAATTTAAATGCCCAATAGTGAAATAAAAAATTAAAAAAAATAAAACCACCATAACCCTCCCCCCAGCCCAATCTTTCTTCCTTCCTTTTTTCAACAATCAAACAGAGCTAAATTCCCAAATTAAACAAAAGAAAACCAAAAATTAAAATATTCGTTGAAACCCTTTTAACACCAACACCTTTGTGAGCAATTGGGTACCTGGAGAACATGGCAATGAAGGTAATGATGGAGACGAAGAAGAGAAAGAAGATGCAGAGGAATAGATGCTTTATGTTTTAAAAATTATAGTTTTCCTCTTTCCGTAAAGCCAAATACAAAAACCTTTATATTATAAATAACATATAAACAAATTGGAAAGCTATTAAGGTATAATAAAATTGAAGAAAAATAAATTGATAGGTAAGTAAAATCAAAATAAATTATAAGTAAGAATGTGAGTTTAGTAAGGTGAAGCACGTTAAAGACGCTGTCCTAAAGCCTTTGTAGCCTCCCTACGTGCAAGTACTGATGGTTTACATGACTCCAAGATACGACCCCTTGTACACAAACTCAAGATCCGCTATGAGCACGTTCATAGACGGATATAGGTATCCAAGTCACAGAACCATAGCCTAAAATAATACTAATAGAAAGTAGAGAATCTATATATATAAAGCAAAAGGCAGAGAATGGTGAAACATTCAAAATACCAGAAAATGCCCTTGGTTAATACAAACATTAAGAATTGAAATTATTAATTAAATGAGGATAATATGGTAAATTCACACATTTTCATATTAAAAAAATTTAAAATTAAAAGAAAAATCAGATAATGGATCCTCCTTTTAAGGAACACAACTACCCATTATCTTTTTTTAATTCTAAAATAAATTTAATTTTTTTATAAAAAAAAAAGCCTCTCGCAGGCGCGGAAGCGTGTGCGGAGAGGCTAGTATATATAAAAGTAGAAGAGGAGAGAAACAAATTGTGGTGGTGATTGTGGTATGTGATATTCTGATGGTATTGTGGTTGTTCAAATGTGAAGGAGGAGTGTTCTTTTATAGGCATTCAATAACATGTAACATTCACCACATTAAACTAGAAAATTAAGGCATTCAATATAGAAATAAAACCTGAAAATTAAATATTTATAACCCTCACAATAAATAAAATAAAACATCCAAAATAATTAAATAAATCAAAAAAGTTAAATTTTTTTAAAACCTTTTTAAAATTCCAACACTTTGAAGGCCAGAGGCTATTGGCGGCGAGGACAGCGAAGAAGGATGGATTCTAGTATAGTGAGAACTTGGAGGGCTACGATGCAGGTGAGGCTTTGTCTCTTGATTCCATGGTTGATCCGGTGCAATGATTTGGGATGTCGTTCAGGTGAGCATGCCCACATCCAGCAACCTCTTGAGGTATGAAAAAGACAAAAATGACCTTGTCAAAGCCTTTTGAGGTATGAAAAAGACGCATATACCTGTCCTATACCCCATGTATAGCGTTGACTTGACTAAAACTCACATAAAATGTAACGGTAGGACCAATGGGCCGAATAATAAAGAATTGGTGGACCATTTGAACAAATAATTTAGTTGAGAGGCAAAAATGCAACTTGGGTATAAGTTTGAGGATTATTTGAGTAAATAACCCTTTATAAAAACAGGAAGACAAAAGGTAACTTAGGAAGTCAAATCAGCGTCAAAGAAGTGAATAAGGCATGATTGGGCATGATGAATGATGATGAACATAATAAGTGGTGATGGAAATTATTGAGGAATTTAACATAATAAAAAGATTGTCAAACATTAAATGTGAAATATATGTATATTAAAGAAAATACAAACTTACTTATTTTTGGTTAAGGACAATTTCGGTAGTTAAGTTAATAAAGGAATGATGAAAATGTACATAGATGACATTTTTGGAGTGACAATAATATCTGCATTAAAGACTTTAGGGTTAAAACCCTCGACACAAGTCGATCGGGCAATGAATTTGATATATGGCTAGAGTAGACATGAGTTGCATTTGAAAATGTACTTAGCTCTGAATTGTTGTCCATTTCAATCCAAATTCATTGTGGTAAAACATACCTAATTAACAAATTTGTTTAATGACAAAGACTCTAATTAAGTTCAGGGGTCCTGGACTCTAACAGTGTTATGAATTCCTTATATACTCTCTCTGTTTATGGGAATGAATTATGTAAGAACAACTGTCAGGTCGTTTTTTACCATTTTCATGAACTGGCTAAGGTGGTCTGTTGATGCTCTTTTTGGGAGGTCAAGATTGAGTCCAACTTAGTGATGAGGTGTGATGGATGATGGGTGAAGGTGAGGACCTTCAGCATGTGTGTGAAGATTTGGGCAAACGATAAGTATACAGAAGACGAGATATACGTGGTTCACTCTTAATGAATGGGCTACGTCCACGGAGAAGTATATTATCATTATAATAATGTATGATTACATTTGTACATGGGGTTGGACCCAAAGATAAATGGAAGAAGACCTAGGGCCTAAGGTACAAAGCTAGGAATCCGAAGCCCATGGATCATGTCCTAAGATCCAGAGACCTAGGACTCGAAGGCCAGACTAGCAGGAGAGTCCTGAAGAGAGAGCCCATTTCTAAGGGGAGAGTAGTCTTCTTTTATAGGTGAGGGGGAGTGTCCATCTCTTGTAGTTTTCTGATGTGAGACTCCTGGTTGCTCGGTTAGTCATGATACCAACAATAGTCCCCCATATGGAAAGTAACTGGAATTCCAAATGAGGCAAAACAACAAATTAAAATGCTTATCTCTCTACTTTTTTCAGACAGATTCTTTGTTGAGGGTTTAGTCTCATTACCTAGAGGAAATTTTCAGAGAGAGAGAGAGAGAGAGAGAGAGAGAGAGAGAGAGAGAGATGGATGGCAAGTAAGGGCTCTTAAGAAGGAGAAGCTTTTGTTGAACACAACCAGTCATTCCAATTTCAGCCATTGGCATTTTTTGGGACAATATACCAGTTGTGGCCTTAACAGTGCTGAGGTAAGTGCGATTTGCAAATGCCATGCCTTTATTTATGTGGCCATGACCTTTTATTTATGTCTTTTTCCTTTCTGGTCTTTTGTGTTTCTGCAACACTTGACTCATGATGCAAGACTCTTTAATTTTTCTGAGTAGAAAATTTGTGTTGGTGGTGTTTGCTAACTTCATCCCATTAATAACATGTTTACTCATTTTAATGGGGAAGTTATGAATAGAGGAGAGAGGAGAGGACGAATGAGTACATGATCAATTTTAATTTCTGTTTTTTCAAGTATTGGATTAAGTATTTTAATATGGAACACATATAATTTCATCTTCTTATATGTTAGCAAATGTAAAAGAAGTCACAAATTAGAATAATTTCAATACCCATATGTTAGTAAACACATGAAAAATCAAGAATTGAAATAATTCTAATATATTAGCAACTCCTACTTTCCTTTCAATCATTATCTATGTATAAATTTTATTTTTTGTGTTTTTGATGAATTATTTTACACGTGTCAAACCTTAATTCGTAAGGAAAAATGTTTCCTTTCAGAAAAGGAGGCAAGCGGTTTCCTAATTCTATATGCATGCAAAATGTTAGTGTACCTCAAAACAATGGCTTTTACTGCTCCGGATCATCTCCGTTTGGAACAAAAGGCAAATTGAGGAAATTTTTTTTTTTGGTGAAAAAAAATTGAGGAAATTTTAGTGTTGAAAAAGAGAGCATTAAGAAAGTGGTCTGGTGGGTCAGTAAATTTCAAAGTTTGGGAGAGATCTTGAAGTCTTTGGGGGTGTGTCTGGGTCGTTTAAACCAAAGTAAGTTTTGTGCCTTTTTTTCTGGAACCGTTAAATGTTACCTCACTCCCATTGGGAATTTAGGATTGTGTATATGGAATGAAATTCACTTCTGGTTTTTTTATTCACTACAACTTGACAAGTAAAGTGAGTTACAGGGTCTCTCTCTTTCTCTCTCTTTTCGAGGCACATCCGTTTTTTTAAAATTAGAAAATAATACAACTATTTGTATCGTATTTATCAGATAATCATGTCTCATAAAAATGAGACATATTAAAACGAGTCTTATCTCTACATAAGATGTGATTAATGATGTGGTCAATAAATATAATGTAGTAAGCTTAGTCACATTAGTCAACAGTATATGTCACTCTTTGGGTGTATGTCAATCTCGGAATGAGTTCCAGCGGTGACAGTTACAGACAAGGCTCAGATTCATTAAAGAACAAGACCCATCTGTTTCTAATCCCTTATTTTCATTGATTTTGCATACATACTGAACAAACTCTGAGATCACAATAGAAGAAGAGTAAGGAAATGTTTGACTTGTATTTTACATGAAAAGGCTGAATAGTCGATCAAGATATTTGATTGAACTAAAGATTCCAAACTGTGCAACGATGTTGAATCTATCTTACACAAGAAAAACCTCATTTTGAAGTTGGCTTCCTGTAGACTTCCTCCTAGCTGTCTTTTATTTGCAATCAATTTAACCTTTTTCCTAGTGGGGTGGTCAAATCTTGTGCTTCACTGGTTCTTCATTTCAGTACCCTCCCAGCATTATATATTCTCGCTTATAAGTTACCTATATCAATATCAACCAGTTAATTACTTGAGATATATTCTATTTTTGGAATCTTGAAGATATATATAAAGGAAAATATTTGTCGTCTTCTCTAGAAGTAGGAATTCATACTTTCTTGTTAATCACGGTTTGACATGTCTATAGAGATTGTTCTTTTTGTGTTTTTTATGAATTATTTTTGCATATTTTTGGATTAAAATAGAATTACTGTAGAATTAGGAAACCCGAACACTAGATTACTTGTTATTAACACCTTTTCTTATCTCTAAATTATTAAGCTAAGACGAACGTAGGGCAGAATTAGCAGGCCCACGCGTAGGTAAGGCCAACCAGTGCCTAACACTATGTCTCGATATTTTGATACCACCATCACAAAAAAGAAGCAAGTTGACATATATAATATCTAACAAGCTATAAATGGCTATATACCTCGCTGTTCATGAGAATTAATCATGAAAGAACCATATTCCCTTCCATTAAAAGGATGGATTCTGTAAAGACCCACTAGTGTAGTGGTTTAGAGTGATTGCTTCCCATGCAATTAAGTTAAATACAGTATTTTTTAGTACGAATACTAATTTACAGTAACCGAAGATCACCGACAAAATTTATATTATTCAATTATTAACTAACTTTATGTTACCGTAAATTGGTATCGACTACCAAAATCTTCCTATTGGTTTAGTCAACATTTTGTTCATTATAGTTTTCACTTTTACCACAATTGTAGTATACAAAACTTGGGTTAACTCAGGACGGTGGCTTAATCTGAAAAACACGGTACTTTTTGGGTTTGGTGAGTGATTGGCCAGTACCAGATACTTATCTACAGTAACTGAAAAGTACTCATAAATAATTATTATCAACTAACTATCCCAATTGCTTCCTTTTTTTGGGGTTACTTATTGTTTTTGGATTCCTAGTCCAATTCCTACTTGGTTAAGGTTTCTATTTTGATTCTATTTTCTTAACCATGTAACCCTAGGACTTATGCACTATAAAAAAGGCCTTGAAGTGTGGTAACGAGCCTAATTACGACTTCCTAACACCAATACCAAATAATCCTTTACCATTTTGTTTAGTCAACATTTGGTTCATCATATTTTTCACTTTTAACCACAATTGCAGTAACTAACTAAAATACAAAACTTGGGCTAACTTAGGCCGGTGGCTTTTACTGACAGTACTGGGTCTAAGTTTTTCGTGTTGAAAAGGAGAGCAGTGAGAGTGGTCTCCGGTGGGTCAGTTTGGGTAGCTAAATATCAAAGGTTGGGAGAGATTTTCGAAAATCTTTTGAGAGTCAAGTTGGAGTTTTGGATTGGGGTATGTATGGTCACTGTTGGGTTCATTCTTACACATGATTTATCATGTTATTCACCCTTTATTTTGAGTTAGTTCTTGACATTTTATAGCATTTTACTTCCTTTTTGTGTTTTCATAGATTTTACCTTGGTTAGAATGAAAATGAGCTAAAAATGCATTACTGGTTATAAATTCTGTTTTTGTTCATTTTCGTAGGTCAACAACTTGGCCTTGGATCAACATGCCCCGGTACTTGGATGAAGTGAAGATCTTCATGAAACTTGTTCAAATAGATGTTGACTACAACATATCCAAATTTGAGCTCCATTGAACATGTGTAGCCTATCCAACTGATCCTGCATGTTACAATAGCTCTAGAGATTTGTCTTGGGCCAGTTTTTACCTCCATATTGTCATGTTGATTCTTCTTGTTACCATACCATTTGGTAACAAGAAATTACTTTGATTGAGTGCAATTTTCTGAGACAAAGAGCATATTTGTGAAGACAAAAACCCATCATGGCAAGGAGACAAGAAGGAGACAATGGCAAAAGGCTTTAGCAAAAGTAGAAAAGGAGGAGAGAGGGGGGCATAGAGGAGGCATCTTCATTCATTCAACGGATGAATTGAATTGGGCAGACTTGAATTCAGATTTTTGGGCAGAGGTTTTCGAACTAGAGAGCAAAAGGAGGAAGACAAGGGCAGCCAAGCAAGAAGTGGAAGAGATTTTCCACCATTGAAGACCTTGAGCTTCCACCATTTTCATAAAATCTGTAAACTCTTTTTAGTTTTGTTTTTAATTTGTGTTTGAAATAAGTATGAGCAACTAAACTTCATAGCTAGGGCTTAGGTTGAATACCTTATTGTTTTGATACTTGAGTGTATGAATTTTTAGATATTGTTGATGAATTCCCATTTACTAAAATAATCTATCCTTGATGTATATTTTCTTTTGATTGATCACTTTTGAAAGCATGTTTCTTGAGGTTATTGGGATTATGTGTATCTTCATGTTTTCCTAAGCAATAAATGGATGAAGTAAGAATCATCCATGTGAATTGGTTTCTTGAATACATAATGTAAACATCATGCTATTAGGGTTCTTGTGATGTTCATATTCTCTTTGAACTTAATGGGTTTTTCTTGTAATTGAATCGAAGTACTAAGCACTCCTAGATTTGGTTATAGGGAAGGCACAAGTATTGTAGCACTAGTCCTGCACTTTACGTATATTAGAGAGAATAAATGCGTCTTGAGCCACTAGTCTCGGTTTTGATTGCGAACAACTTTATCAACACATTTAGAGTTCATCACTTGAGTGTCCATGAATATGGGTAGAATTGTTTAGGGTGGATTCCAAAACCCTAGTGTTTGTTACATTTTACTTTCACTTTTGAATTTCATTCTTGTCATTCTTGTTTAAATTAGAGTTCATTTACATTCAAGCATTAGAATTAGGTCACTCAAATCAACACAAACCCCCCCACCCCCCCACAATTTGTGTGTGTTTGTGTTGCTGGAAACGTTGTGTGTTTTCTTCATTGAATTCTGTTTATTTCCATAACTGTTTTTAACATTTGGTTCACAATGAGTTCTTTGTTTTTCTGTGCTGAATTCAATCATGTAAAGAATGGGAAATTTGGACAAATGGTTGGAAAGTTGTAGGCCAAACATTGAACAGAGGTCGAAGCTGAAAAACAGAGAAACGAATCTGTCCAAATGGTGATAAACATGTGATACAGTGGTGATAAAAGGGTGATAGAAATTGCTATTTGTGTTAATCTTTGGTTTCTTGTTTTGTTTCTTTTCTTTTACCTTTCCTTACTCATTTTTAGATTCCAATTTGTATTGTACATTTGTGTTGTGTTAAATAAGTATTTTTTACGTAATCATTTTAGAACTTTTAATAAACCGACAGTTCTTCGTGGGATCGACTCCGTACTTACATAATCTATACCTCAATAGATTCGTGCACTTGCGGGTATTTTTAATTGGATGATTGCACATTAATTTGTGTCAGTTATTAATACAATATTCACAGGGACAAAGCTTGCTCTTGTCGTTGACGTACACGCTCTTTTGGGGCCTCTTTTAAACCACATGCCCATAACTTTGCTGCCTCAGAGCCCTATATAAATCCCCCACTCCCCATCTCCTTTCACCACACCAATCAATTACATTTTCTGGTTTCGCAGTTTTCTTTTCTCATACATTTCCAACTCTCTGAGCCTCTCTTTCAGTCTTTTGAAGCCAACCCATCTTTCTAGAACCAGAAAAATCATTTGGGTTTCTGTGATTTTTGGGCTGTGTGTGAAAAATCTCAGTGCCAGGACCTGCAGCAGCAGAGATATTTGTACAAGTTCATAACTTGGCTTTAACCCATTAAAGAACGAGACCCATCCTTTTCTCTTTCTCACAGATCTTTGCATATATAAATTTTGGGCTCATCTATTTTGCTAAATTATACAAAAAGGCTCGTGCTATTGGTCAGTTTCATGGCTAAAATGGGTGATAACCAGCTTACCCACCACCAAGTTTTTGATGTCTCTGTCGATGTGCCTCCAGAGGGAGGCTCCAAGTGCTTTGATGACGACGGCCGTCTCAAACGAACTGGTAAAAATTTTCACTTCTCTAACACATTTTACATGTTCAACCATTTTTGTCAACAAAAAAAGCAAACACCTTAGAAATGCTATGATTTTTTACTCATTTGTTCTGTTTTGTGTTTTTTTATTTACCAGGAACCGTTTGGACTGCAAGTGCTCACATAATTACTGCGGTAATTGGGTCTGGAGTTTTGTCCTTGGCTTGGGCCACAGCTCAGCTTGGGTGGGTTGCTGGTCCTTCTGTGATGCTTCTGTTCTCTTTTGTCACTTACTACACTTCAACTCTTCTCGCTGCCTGCTATCGTACTGGTGACCCTGTCACTGGAAAAAGAAACTACACTTACACAGATGCCGTCCGATCCAATGTCGGTAAATTTTCTGCTAATATTTTTCACTTTTTGACATTCATGTGAAAAAAGATTGTCTTTTTCAAAAGTTCTTATGTTAATTTGATTTTGATTTTGATTTTTTTCAGCTGGGTTCAAGGTGAAAATTTGTGGGTTTGTTCAGTACTTGAATCTCTTTGGAGTTGCCATTGGCTACACTATAGCATCATCTATAAGCATGGTGTAAGTATGAGTGTTTTAAAACTTGATTAAGAACTTTGTGTTTATGTTTGATTATATGTAATTTTGGCTAATGGTTTTTTTTGTTGTTGTTGATGTTGATTGTGATTAAACAGGGCAATAACGAGGTCTAACTGCTTCTACAAAAATGGTGACACAGCACCATGCCATGTAAACAGCAACCCTTATATGATCGCTTTCGGCATAGCAGAAATCATCTTCTCTCAAATTCCAAACTTAGATCAGCTATGGTGGCTCTCCATTGTTGCTGCAGTCATGTCATTCACTTACTCCTCAATTGGACTTGGCCTTGGAATTGCCAAAGTTGTAGGTAAAAACTAATAGCTCCATAATATTTACTGTTATATTGATAAATTGGTGATCTTCAATCGTAGTTTTTATGATTAAATTGGTTCTAGTAAATCTGACTTATGATTGTTTTTTTGTGATCAATTTTCAGAAACTGGAACTATCAGGGGAAGCATGACTGGGATAAGCATTGGAAATGTGACAGAAACACAAAAGATTTGGAGGAGGTTCCGAGCACTTGGGGACATAGCTTTTGCATACTCTTACTCTCTCATCCTCATTGAAATTCAGGACACAATTAAATCCCCACCATCTGAAGCCAAGACAATGAAGAAGGCCACTTTAGTCAGTGTGGCTACCACAACCCTTTTCTACATGCTCTGTGGCTGCATGGGCTATGCTGCTTTTGGAGACTCATCTCACGAAAACCTCCTCACTGGTTTCGGTTTCTTCAACCCCTATTGGCTCATTGACATTGCCAATGCAGCCATTGTCATCCACCTTGTTGGCGCTTACCAAGTCTTTGTCCAGCCCCTCTATGCATTTGTTGAGAAAACAGCAGCAGAAAAGTACCCCCATAGCCATTTCATCACAAAAGACATCAAATTCAGAATCCCCGGCTTTGGTCTCTTCAATCTCAACCTCTTCAGATTGGTGTGGAGGACATGTTTTGTGATTTTAACCACTGTGATTTCCATGATCTTGCCATTCTTCAATGATGTGGTTGGGCTTCTTGGGGCTCTGGGATTTTGGCCACTTACAGTTTACTTCCCTGTGGAGATGTATATTGCAACAAAGAGGATCCCAAAGTGGAGCACAAGATGGATTTGCCTCCAGATCCTAAGTGGTGCTTGCCTTATAATCACCGTAGCAGCTGCTGCTGGTTCAATTGCTGGTGTGATTAGTGATCTCAAGATCTACAAGCCATTCAAGACCAGCTACTGATTTAGCAAATAAATGTAACACTAGATGTTGTCATAATTACTTAGAGTTTCCTAATTTTCAACAAGGAAACGAGAATTGGTCAGTTTTGATTTCAATTCTTGTTTATGTTCATAACAAGCTTAAACGGGCATGATTAATGTTATATATGCACTACAATTATCACTTGTCAAAGTTAACAATTTTTGGCCTGAACGTGAGGCTATGAATTCAAATCTCATAAACGACAGTTATAAATCAAGTTGCTCATAATTAATGAAGAAAGATACTGAATTAGTTTAAACCAGAAAAGGCATGGGACACAATGTGACACATGGTAGTCAATTTGGCTCACGAGTCATATGAGTCCATGACATGAAATTAAATGAGAGCTCTGCTCCAGGTGAGTCCAGTCCTAGTCTAGACGACACTGCTCCCATGAGCTATGAATAAATATTGGAGGCAGTATTCTAAATAGTCAACCACACATACCCATACAACCTCATTTAATAAATATAAAAAAACATTCCATTGAATGAGAAACTCAAAGACGCAATACTTGGTACACTCATGCATGAGTGGGCAACGATTGAGAGTCGTTCACTTTACTTGAACGACTACCCTAACAAAAATCCTCCGGAGATGACATGGTGTAGCTAAAACGACACCACATCCAACCATTGCTTCACTCAAGATTCCATGTTTCTTTCAGTTCAATTATTGCTGCTACAAATAAAGGGTGTGTGAGAGTTGTGAGGATCTGAAGAGTTTGGCTGTAACCGATGAGATGTGGAAAACAAATGAGCGATCATGGACTGCCTCTCAGTTGAATGGCGTATCGTTTATTTTTCCCTCAAGTCCTCTGTGGGTCATATTATCTTACATCATCATCCAGTGAGGACCAAGACCAATAACCATTTTATTTTTTTTGTCATCCTCGCTTTTCATTTTTCATTTCTTTCGGGTTTGCCTAGGATCATATTCATATTCTCTAGAGAAGTATGTTAACGTCGGTCACTTACTAGAGATTTTTAACCGTTGATGTATTTAGAGATTGTTAATTAGGATTCGCTCACGCGCGTGATTAAGAAGTACTATGCTATGCTCCAAAACCCTGAATCCGATGAATTTTCTATAATAAAAAAACCATCATTATTCAAATAATTTCAATTTTGATCTTGTTCCTTAGATAAAGCACCCAAAAAAATAATTAAAAAATATCGTCACTCTCCAATCTTTGTCAACATATGCGGAAACTTGTAAAAAACAACTAGCACTAGTACCTAATTCTAACTTTTTCTACATTGAAATGTTCCCTTCAATTTGACCTCTTGCAAGTGCAAATCAAACTCTACAGTCGTAAGAATAATGAATTGCAATTTTAATTCCATTTCCTACCAAACATAGAGAAAAACCATGGTATATTTTAGACACAAGAAAGAAAGAGTCTAAGACCCTAAATCCGACGGATGAGATTTTATCTTATTCTTGTCACACAAATTCAAGATTAAATTAAAAGTGGCTATAGGTCCTCAACTTCAACAGGTTGTTGTGTTCTATGCATGAAAGAAACGTCACTAATGCCTTGGCGTCAACGGCGGATTCAAGAATTTTTCAGCTGAGGTGCAATTTTTAAAAGCTAAAAGCTAAAAAACAAACTAACTAACTAACTAACTAACTAACTAACTAAACATCCTTATCATTTAAATAATACTAATGTTATTCATAATTAATTAAAAAAATAACATTACAATTAACCTACAATTGTTGCCGACAAGGTTTCATATCATGAAAACGTCGCATTATATTTGCATTACTAATACAAGAAAAAACATCTTTCTCAATGTAAACAACCAAGCTATCACTCAACCATTGATTCCCCATTTTGTTACGCAATGGTGTTTTCACAATATTCATAGCTGAAAAAGCTCTCTCAACCGAAGCAGTTGCAACGGGTAAAACTAAAGTCAATGTAACAAGTAAATACACATAGTTGTATATTCTACTCCTTCTTGTATTCACCAATTTTTCTGCCAGATCAGTAATTCCGTTCAATGATGAAAACTCTGTGCTGCTCTGCATATCAACAATATAAAGCCCAAGTTGATCTTCAAGCTTCATGAGGTCTCGGTCATTAAATTCTTGAAGGATGATTTAAACTCATTCTCTGAAAGTACCGTTCCATAACTGTACAATTAAAACAAAATAAGGATTTTATATCTATAACTATGACTAATTGACTATAATTTATCAATTAAATAAACAAATCAATATCAAATTATCAATTAAATAAAAAAAAGAATAAACAAAATTGGCGTTTGCCCAAGAAAAAAAAAATGCATTCGACTTACTTTGGATTGGCGTACTCAAGGAGGAAAAAAAACGCAGGATATTTGTGATGCACACACACTTTGATGAAATTGGGTGATGTTAAATTGGTCTTTTATAAAGAGAATTCCCAATCCTACTTAATTAAGGAATTCCCAAAACCCAATTGAATAAAGAGATAACTCCCAATTAAAACCCAATTAAGATAGGAATTCTAGAAGCCCTTTGAAAAGCCCACGAATTAAGCCGCAGTTTCCCTTTTTCTTTTTCTTTTTTTTTTTAAAATTTAAAAACCCTGGTCCAAAACGACGTCGTTTTGGCCAGGTATTTTTTTTTTTTTTAAAAAAAAAGAGCTAGCAGCCCCTTTTAAAGAGCCTGGTCCAAAACTACGTCGTTTTGGCCAGGACTTGTTAAAAAAACACAAGCGCGCGCGCTGTGCTCAGCACGCACCAGCAACTGCGCAGCGCCCAGGTGGTTTGGGCATTTCATCAAACAGCTTGCCTGCGTTGGTGGTCTGAAGCAGAGGTGCAACTCCAATAGCTCTAATGGAGTTTTCCGGCGACCGGAGGTGCAGGTGCACCTCCTTGCGCCTGCACAGGTCCGCCACTGCTTGGCGTGATAAAATTCCTCATCAATTATTGTTTATTGTTGATGGTCTTCTTCTTCCAGATAATAAAATATTGTTGGTTGCTTTGAAACCTGAATATAATTTGATCTTATATTTATTTTGTAACTAGCTATACAAATATTACAAATTTAGAGTCAACATGTATGCTTCCCAGAGGCTGGTCCCGTATGCCTTCAGTTTTAACTCAAATAATTGAGCACTATGGACAAATAAACAAACAAATAGAACTGGAATACAATCACGTGATATAATCAGTCTACATGATCGATAAAATTAAAAATAAAATCCATCAAATTGTGATGGTAGAGAAGAATATGACTCCTTACGTGTAAGATGCCAAACATGTTTTTTTTTTATAAATATATCACTCATGCAAGGCAAAGCAGGCTATAAATATATATATATATAAATATATATATATATATATATATATATATATATATATATATATATATATATTATATATATATATATTGAGCATATGTGCATGATCAGTTTAGCACTTGAGTTCATATACACCATAGCAGCACATGTGCAGATAAAATCATTGCTGGTGGTGCTTGCTAAATGCACCTACACATTAAGAGATTATAAATATGAGAAAATGGAAGACAACTTATCTATCCCTTTTTGGGGTTTTAGATAAGGCATAGTATATAGAAATGCATATATGACCCATAACTTCATGTTTTGAGCCAATTAGCTGTTTTTCATTGAAGGGAAGATATGTGTCTGCACTTTTTAAGGGGCCCAATTCAAGTATGTTCTAGAGTATATAATTATCGCAAATCATAACCTTAAAAAATTGTATTCGGATTATTTTAGAAGATTTAATTTGGATTTTTTTTCGGTTGAAAATGAGTTTTCAAACAAAATGTAAATATAAAAAACAAATGTCACCTATCCCATGACCCATATTAGAAGCCCACAAGTGGGCAGCCCAAGCCTTAGCGTATAAAAGGGAGAGCTTTTATAATGAGGAGTTATGCGAGGGGTTCAATTGAACAGTTCAATAATAACTCTGAACTGAATTGAACAGTTATTAAGGACCCCCTCACAATAACCCTTCATCCTAGCCTCCATGTATAAAAGGAGTCATTCTCCCTCTCTCATGCTCATCCACTTTCTCAATTTTACTCTCTCACTTTTGGCTCTCAAATCTCTAATATAAATTGTATTTCTCTTTTCTTTGGAATAGGGGAAATAATGTGGGATTTGGACAAAAGTCAAAATTTATAAATTGACATTCACCAACCCAAAACCAATGACCGTAGCTCAACTTGGAAGAATCGCGATTTATTATGCATGTTCTTTGTGTAATTGTGTGATTTTATGGTTTCACCCCTTATTGATGTATTTTTGGCATGGTCACTCACTTTCAAGTTTTTTTCTTGCATTAAGAATATGATAGTCCACTTCTTTGAAATTAGGATAATACTTAATGGCTCAATTTTTTTTTTTCAAACTTTGTGACATTCTATGTGACACAACATCATTGCATTGAAAAACCACGTACATCAAAGGATAATGTTAGGATAAAATTCAACGAGACAATATCATGTTAATTGAGAATCGTAGTATTTTTGTGTGTAAATTCTCATATGTGAGTCTAAATAATAGTTTGGAGAATACAGTTTAGAAGAAAAACTACGTACCTTTTTGTAGAAGTAGCCTATATGAAGAATGAGTGTTGAGTTTTCTGGGTATCAAAGACATGGAAATTGTTCCATTTCCATTGGTGGGTGCTTTTCTAATAAGCGCTTTGAGAGAGAGTGAATTAACAAACAAGCACTTAAATATTCCAACTGTGCTTTTGGGAATAAAGGAAGGAGGGTCATATATTGTGTACCTAGCTAGAAAAATTATACATATATTCAAACATGTCAGCTGTTCCTCCTAGAAGACCTTTTGACTGACTCATATGTACATATCTGTTCGATCGATTTTCTACATATACAACCGATCATATCTTTAAACTTAAATTCTGCAACTTTTAATTATATCAGAACAATAGAATATACTTTATGAACCAAGGATAAGACGAGGACTTGTGAGTGGATTGGTAGGACAATTCATTTACACATGGTTGTTTTCGCATATTTTTGAAAATATCGTGTTCGTTTATTTATTTTATTACAGCTAGATGATTAAATATTTTCTAATTTAACCTCTTGTTTTTTGGCAATGGTGAACTTTGAATGTTAACCTAAAAATTGAACAACAACGATCATGAAATGACATTGTGAAGTAAACACAAACAACTAGTTAGCGTCGTATTAACTTACTAATCCGTTAGAGCTTGAGTGCACCTTATATACACGTATACAAAGTTTTGATGCATATATATTTATATTGAAGCTCAAGTTAATTAGGATAGAATTCTATTGATTAGGATGTTCTGACTGCTCAAAATGGTGTAAATTGATTGAATGAAGATATATTCCCAATGGCGCACCAATTGGTACATGTTGATTTTATCTAAAACAAGGAACCCCATTTGGAATTTGGCTTCAAGTAGTTGTTATTTTCAGTCCCTAACACCTTTTTTCAATGAAAAGTCTTTTTCTTTTAGTGGGGGTGGTCATGGCTTCAACCTCACTGGTCCTTAATTCACTATAATTAATCTGCATCTGATCTCTAACAGCTAAAAAGTGGTCCTCCCAGCATTATGATCGATAAAATTACATCAATGATCAAAATCAACCACTTAATTATCATATAGCTTTCCAGATCAGAATATATTATTGGAATATCTATTCCTTCTATATATAGGTACATTTACAGAGTCTTGATTAGCTGAATATGTTCTTGCACTAGTAAATAGTGAAAAATAAAAGTTGCCACTGCTTGTATCAATAGTTAGGGTTTAAACAGTAAAAACTGCACAGTAAATGTTAAACCCTAAGGTCCCGTTTGGTTCACGGAATGAATTTGAGGGGAAATCATTTCCCATGTCATTTCCCAAGGGATGGGAAATGGAAGATTCCTTTCCCACGTTTGGTAACGCTAGGAAAGTAACCGGGAGATATTACTTTATTTCCTTTCCCATGTTTGTTTTGAGTAGGAATGGAAAACAAAGTTTATATAAATTTTCAATTATACCCATATTAAATTAAATAAAAAAAATGCATTTAATGACATATTGTAATTCTAAATTGTTAATGGGGACAAAATGGTCATGAAAAATGTTTATTTAATATTGACTCATTTTTCCAAATTTTCCCATGAGGAGGAAAACAAAACCCAAGTTGGCAGGATAGCTTCACTTTCCCCCCTACTTTCCCATGGGCCAGGCAACGATTTGCCATGTCTGAACTTATCAAACATGGGAACGCAATTGATTTCCCATCCCCAAGTCTCCTTTCCCATGAACCAAACGGGGCCTAAGAATGCGAAGTTGTTGGCTAATAAATCGATGTTTAAAAAAGGGTTATTTACTCAAATGGTCCTCAAATTTATGCCAAAGTTGCATTTTGATTCCTTAACTAAATAATTCGTTCAAATGGTCCACCACCTCTATATTAATTGGCGAATTGGTCCTACCATTATACTCTGTCAATACTACCATGAATTTGAGAGTTAAAGTTGTCAGTTTATACTAAAATATTAATAAATTAATTAAAATCTATATAAAATACTATAAAAATCAGAAAACTAAACTAAAAATTAAAATGCCCAATAGTTAAAATAAAATAAAATAAAACCACCATAACACCCCCCCCCACCCCCAATCTTTCTTCCTTCCTTTTTTCAACAATCAAACAGACCTAAATTCCCAAATTAAATTAAACAAAAGAAAAACCCAAAATTAAAATATTCGTTGAAACCCTTTTAACACCAACACCTTTGTGAGCAATTGGGTACCTGGAGAACATGGCAATGAAGGTGATGATGGAGACGAAGAAGAGAAAGAAGATTCAGATGAGTAAATGCTTTATGTTATAAAAATTATAGTTTTCCTCTTTCTGTAAAGCCAAATACAAAAACCTTTATATTATAAATAAGGGTTAATTACTCAAATGGTCCCTAAACTTGTACGCGATTTACATTTTGGGGCCTCAATTAAATTATTCGTTCAAATGGTCCATCAACTCTATATTAATGACTCAAATGGTCCCACCGTCTAATTTTCTGTTAGATTTAACCAAATTTTAGGGTAAATAATGACCAATTTGCCCTCATATTTAACGGAAATATTGACAAAATGTAACGGTGGGACCATTTGAGTAATTAACATAGAGTTGATGGACCATTTGAACGAATAATTTAATTGAGGCCCCAAAATGTAAATCGCGTACAAGTTTGGGGACCATTTGAGTAATTAACCCTTACACTTTGAAGGCTAGAGGCTATTGGCGGTGAGGACAGCGAAGAAGGATGGATTCTAGTATAGTGAGAACTTGGAGGGCTACGATGCAGGTGAGGCTTTGTCTATTGATTCCATGGCTGATCTGGTGCAATGGTTTGGGATGTCGTTCAGGTGAGCATGCCCACATCTAGCAGCCTCTTGAGGTGTGAAAAAGACAATAACGACCTTGTCAAAGCCTTTTGAGGTATGAAAAAGATGCATATACCTATCCTATACCTCATGTATAGCGTTGACTTGACTAAAACTCACATAAAATGTAACGGTAGGACCAATGGGCCGAATAATAAAGAATTGGTGGACCATTTGAACAAATAATTTAGTTGAGAGGCCAAAATGCAACTCGGGTATAAGTTTGAGGACTATTTGAGTAAATAACCCTTTATAAAAAGAGGATGAAAAAAAGGTAACTTAGGAAGTCAAATCAGCGTCAAAGAAGTGAATAAGGCATGATTAGGCATGATGAATGATGATGAACATAATAAGTGGTGATGGAGATTATTGAGGAATTTAACATAATAAAAAGATTGTCAAACAGTAAATGTGAAATATATGTATATTAAAGAAAATACAAACTTACTTATTTTTGGTTAAGGACAATTTAGGTAGTTAAGTTAATAAAGGAATGATGAAAATGTACATAGATGACATTTTTGGAGTGACAAAAATATCTGCATTAAAGACTTTAGGGTTAAAACCCTCGACACAAGTCGATCGGGCAATGCATTTGATATATGGCTAGAGTAGACATGAGTTGCATTTGAAAATGTTCTTAGCTCTGAATTGTTGTCCATTTCAATCCAAATTCATTGCGGTAAAACATACCTAATTAACAAATTTGTTTAATGACAAAGACTCTAATTAAGTTCACGGGTCCTGGACTCCAACAGTGTTATGAATTCCTTATATACTCTCTCTGTTTATGGGAATGAATTACGTAAGAGCAATTGTCGGGTCGTTTTTTACCATTTTCAGGAACTGGCTAAGGTGGTCTAATAAAAAGACAGACTAAATATTATTAAATTTTTAGGATATGAATTTCTACCACATATGGAAAGTTACTGGAATTCCAAATGAGGCAAAACAACAAATTAAAATGCTTTTCTCTCTACTTTTTCAGACAGATTCTTTGTTGAGGGTTTAGTCTCATTACCTAGAGGAAATTTTCACAGAGAGAGAGAGAGAGAGAGAGAGAGAGAGAGAGAGGGATGGTAAGTAAGGGCTCTTAAGAAGGAGAAGCTTTTGTTAAACACAACCAGTCATTCCAATTTCAGCCATTGGCATTTTTTGGGACAATATACCAGTTGCGGCCTTAACAGTGCTGAGGTAAGTGCGATTTGCAAATGCCATGCCTTTATTTATGTGGCCATGACCTTTTATTTATGTCTTTTTCCTTTCTGGTCTTTTGTGTTTCTGCAACTCTTGACTCATGATGCAAGACTCTTTAATTTTTCTGAGTAGAAAATTTGTGTTGGTGGTGTATGCTAACTTCATCCCATTAATAACATGTTTACTCATTTCAATGGGGAAGTTATGAATAGAGGAGAGGACGAATGAGTACATGATCAATTACTCCCTTAATTAATTTAATTTCTGTTTTTTCAAGTATTGGATTAAGGATTTTAATATGGAACACATATAATTTCATCTTCTTATATGTTAGCAAACGTAAAAGAAGTCACAAATTAGAATAATTTCAATACCCATATGTTAGTAAACACACGAAAAATCAAGAATTGAAATAATTCTAATATATTAGCAACTCCTACTTTCATTCCAATCATTGTCTATGTATAAATTTTATTTTTTGTATTTTTGATGAATTATTTTACAAGTGTCAAACCTTGATTTGTAAGGAGAAATGTCTCCTTTCAGAAAAGGAGGCAAGCGGTTTCCTAATTCTATATGCATGCAAAATGTTAGTGTACCTCAAAACAATGGCTTTTACTGCTCTTGGTCATCACCGTTTGGAACAAAAGGCAAATTGAGGAAATTTTAGTGTTGAAAAAGAGAGCATTAAGAAAGTGGTCTGGTGGGTCAGTAAATTTCAAAGTTTGGGAGAGATCTTGAAGTCTTTGGGGTGTGTCTGGGTCGTTTAGACCAAAGTAAGTTTTGTGCCTTTTTTTTCTGGAACGCTTAAATGTTACCTCTCACTCCCATTGGGATTGTGTATATGGAATGAAATTCACTTCTGGTTTTTTTATTCACTACAACTTGACAAGTAAAGTGAGTTACAGGGCCTCTCTCGTTCTCTCTCTTTTCGAGGCACATCCGTTTTTTTAAAATTAGACAATAATACAACTATTTGTATCGCATTTATCAGATGATCATGTCTCATAAAAATGAGACATATTAAAACGAGTCTTATCTCTACATAAGATGTGATTAATAATGTGGTCAAGTAAGCTTAGTCACATTAGTCAACAGTATATGTCACTCTTTGGGTTTATGTCACTCTTTGGGTGTATGTCAATCTCGGAATGAGTTCCAGCGATGACAGTTACGGACAAGGCTCAGATTCATTAAAAAACAAGACCCATCTGTTTCTAATCCCTTATTTTCATTGATTTTGCATACATACTGAACAATAGAAGAAGAGTAAGGAAATGTTTGACTTGTATTTTACATGAAAAGGCTAAGTTATGTGTTGGTCTTTTTGCAGCAAAGATGGGTGATCACACTACCACAAGGAACCTGCAGCTTCACCACAACCCAGTTTTTGATGTCTCACTCAATGTGCAAGGAGGCTCCAAGTACATTGATGACGATGGCCGCCCAAAACGAACTGGTAAATTCACTACAAAAAAAGTCAGCAATAGTTACCATTTTTTTTGGTGACTGTTGGCAGCAACAGTCACCTTTGTTGGTGAGTAATCCCAATAGTAACGCTGCAGTTACGAATTTTGGGTTGGTGATATATGAAGCCGTAACTAAAGGTGTTTTGTCACGAATTCAACAGCTTCGTGACAAATTTTAGTTGACTGTCAACTGCCTCTGAAGTGCATGGGGCCCACAACACGTCAAATCAACTTTAGCCTTATATTTTAATATATCTAAAGTTTTACTTAAATTTTCGCCAAAAAAGAGTTTTACTTAAATATTTATTTGTGTATTAAATTTCTATTTGATATATTTCTTTTTTTATTTTATTTGGTGTATCTCTTCCTTTTCATTTTTCAATAATTGACTAATAAATATACAGTAGTTGAGTAGTATATATATACGTACAATCACTACCGTTCAATACACAAAGAAACAATTCAATAATTATATCATTTGATTGCAACTCCATTACAATTTTCAACCAAAAAAATTCATTACAATTCTCTAATTGATAAATTACAATTTAGTCTTATGGCATCTTCAGTGTTGTCTGTCCTCATCATCTTCATAATCTAAAACAGAAAAACCAAAGCATAATCCAAGTCAAACACAAGTATAATCCATAACTTAATTAACAAACGAAAAATCTTAAAAAACAAAATGACAGCCCATAATTCAAACCTAAAAATCAAACTCCAACTGGTAAAAATTAATTATATCTTGAGCGTTTCTTCTTTGTCCTCATCATCTTCATCATCTGAGAAAAAGAAAAACCAAATATAATCCATAACATACCGAAGAAACGAAAAAATCTATAAAAACGTTATGAAAGCCTTGGATTGAAACCTAAAAATCAAACTCCAAATGGTAAATCTAATTACGATAGAGGGATGGTGGTAGATCTGAAGCCTGATGACAGAATAGAGCCTTTAAAAAGTTAAACAAACACTACAACTTACATCAAAAACTGAAATTTTTATTTAAGGTTTAAAAATAAGTCGAAGAAGAAACCCAGACAGACCTTAAGCCTTATTGCAAGAATGGGCAGTGTAAGAGAGCCATTAAAACATAGAAGAAGACCTACCAAGAAGAAGATAAAAACCAACTTGTGTTTTATTTTCGCTACTTTGGCCTGGCTTTTGTTTTATTCGTGCATATTAAAAGCTTTAGTTTCTTTCAAATTAAAATAAAAACTCAAAGTTTGAATTTTTAATACAAAACAACATTGGTAATGTTGAAAACTATGTGGTAATTGGCCTGGTTTTGGTTTCTCAGTGCATTTTAAAAGCTTTAGCCTTTTAAAAAAATAATAAAACTTTAATTTGAATTGTTTAATATAAAAGCACACCAGGAATGTTGACAACTAAAGGTGGGGGTTATTATTATGAGTTGTAATATTTTATTGTGAACTGAAAAGTGTATTGGGAACTTGAAAAAGTTTAATATTTTATTGATTTGAGTTCAAGTTAGCTTTGTTTTTATTATATTTAATTCAACAGTCACCAAAGCAGACCAAGAATGGTGAGGAGTAACCCAAATCATTGACCATCTACCTAAATGTAACGAAAACTGATTTGTTGCTATGAAAACGTGACTATTGCTCACTTTTTTTGTAGTGATTATACTTCTGTAATGGAGGTCAAAGCTTAATTTTTGGTTGCAAGGAAAACACCTTGACAATGCTAAGAAAAATGCATGTACGTACTTTATGTTCATGTTAAATTGTTAGTCATTAATCTTTGTCTTGCTTGTCCACCAGGAACTGTTTGGACTTCAAGTGCTCACATAATTACTGCTGTGATTGGATCTGGGGTTCTTTCCCTGGCTTGGGCTATTGCTCAGCTTGGATGGATTGCTGGTCCTGTTGTTATGGTCCTGTTCTCCTTCATCACTTACTACACTTCAACTCTTCTTGCTGCCTGCTACCGTGATCCGGTCACTGGAAAAAGAAACTATACTTATTCGGATGCTGTTCGATCCAACCTTGGTGAATTTTGCTGATGTTTTGATCTTTTTGGCAACATGAAAGAAGTGTTCTTTCTTCTTTTTTTGGTCCAAAGGTCTAAAGCTCAATCTTTGTTCTTCTAATTTCAATTTTTCAGGTGAACTTCAGGTCAAATTCTGCAGATCTGTTCAGAACGTGGTCCTTATTGGAATTACTATTGGCTACACTATAGCAGCAGCTATAAGCATGGTGTAAGTCTTGAGTGTTTAAACTCAATTAAGAATTTGGTGATGTTTGAGTACATATTATGTTAGTTATTTTAAAATGTTCATTGGGCTTATGGTTTTTGTTATTGATTAAACAGGGCAATAAAGAGGTCTAACTGCTACCACAAGAGTGGTGGAAAAAACCCATGTCATATAAACAACAATCCCTACATGATAGCTTTTGGTATCTCAGAAATTGTATTGTCTCAAATTCCCAACTTTGATAAGCTGTCCTGGCTCTCCATTGTTGCTGCAGTCATGTCCTTCACTTACTCAGGAATTGGATTAGCCCTTGAAATTGCTGAAGTTGCTGGTACAAATAGCTACATTTTGCTGCTATGCCTCTAAATCTGAACTTAGTTTTAAGAATTCAAATAGTTCTAGTAAAGTTGACCCAAGCTTTTTTTTGTGCTTTTGAACACCAGTAAATGGAAAAATCAAGGGAAATATCATTGGAATTACCATTGGCACTGTGACTCCAATTCAAAAGATGTGGAGGACCTTCCAAGCACTTGGTGACATAGCTTTTGCCTACTCTTACTCTGTCATCCTCATTGAAATTCAGGTTTATATCTTCTTCCAAAGTCACAATGCCATACGTTTCGCAGTGATTTATGTATTTAACCAAACATTTACATGTAACAGGACACAATTAAATCCCCACCATCTGAGTACAAGACAATGAAGAAGGCCACTCTACTTAGTTTGACAGTGACATCCATTTTCTACATTCTGTGTGGCTGCATGGGCTATGCCGCTTTTGGAGACTTGTCCCCTGGAAACCTCCTCACTGATAAAGGTTTCCACAACCCATTTTGGCTCATTGACATAGCCAATGCTGCCATAGTGATCCACCTTGTTGGTGCATACCAAGTGTTTGCGCAACCCATTTTCGCACTCGTTGAGAAAACAGCTGCAGAATTTTTCCCAAATAGCCAATTCATCACAGAAGACATCAGAATCCCCATCCCCGGTTTCGGCGCCTACAACCTTAACCTCTTCAGATTGGTGTGGAGGACATTTTATGTGATTGTAACCACTTTGATTTCCATGATCCTCCCATTCTTTAATGATGTGGTTGGATTTCTTGGGGCTTTGGGATATTGGCCACTCACAGTTTACTTCCCTGTGGAGATGTACATTGCTCAAAAGAAGGTACCAAAGTGGAGCACAAGATGGATTTGCCTCCAAATCCTAAGTCTTTCTGTCCTTGTAATAGCACTAGCAGCTGCAGCTGGCTCAGTTACTGGTGTGGTTCAAGACCTCAAGACCTACAAGCCCTTCAAGACCAGCAGTTGATTTAGCAAAGCCTTTACATGTAGTGCCATTCTAGTTTCTCAATGCAAAAGACATGAATTCTAGCAAAACCTTATTGAAATTTAATTTCTTGCTATACAATATTTTTATGTCCAACTGAGTTCTATATCATCAATCAATCTGTGCATTTTACATATTAGTGGAAATTATATCCAATAATGACGGTAAGGATCTTAAGAAGCTCTTGTATTTCAATGTCAGCTATTAATTTCACTGTTTGGAACACTTAATTTTTTTTAGCATGAACTTTCTTCCTATAAACTAGTCTGTTTTTGGAAATCCTTTATGTTAAATCCATCACTAGTTGGCCTTGATGCATGCATACACACATACATATACGTATATACGTAAGAGTATGTATTATAAGTTAGGGTTATTCGTAGCAATGGTCCCTCAACTATACCCGTATTTACACTTTGGTCCGTCAATTCAATTATTAGTTGCAGGGGTCACTCAACTAGGTGCTATGTTGCACCAGTAGTCCCTCCGTCAAACTCTGTTAAATTTTCTGTCAAAAGTGAGGGTAAATTCGGAAATTTATCCACAACCCTCCATTTTCGAGCTCTGAACAGACCATCAATTGATTCTACTCCATGGAATTGTTCTGCCCTCATTGGAGAACCCCAAATCAAAGCTGAAAAACCCTATTCGTGATTACAAATATAAATGAACCCACATAAAAAACCCAAAAGCAATCACAAAATTGAAGAAACCAATACGGGAAAAAAAAAACCCTAATTGGAGTAAACCCAAATCAGAAACTTCATCGACAACACAAATCCGCCATAGCCACCACCAAAACAACCACGTTTGCCACGTCTCCCGCGAACCACCACTCAGCCACCACCTTTCTCACTCTCATCCACCCAGCCCAGATCCGCCATAGCCACTGCCCAAATCCACCTTCTCTCTCTATCTCTATCAATCCAAAAACCTCTTCCCAGAACAACCCCTCTCTCTCTTCGGCCCAACCAGATTCGTTGAATCTTCTCTCTGAGGTTTTTGTTATCGTCAAAAATTGGAAGAAAGATGATGTTAAGAAGGCCATGGCCATGGCTATGAGAAATTGCTGCTGCAACCCACTTCGTGGATATGGATTTGATGGGTGTTTGATTCCTTAGAAGGCCATGGTCAAGCAAAACAAAAGGGCTTTTTCATCATCATCATCTTCTTCTTCTTCTTCCTTGGATACGTTGGCTGAAGTTGCAACCCAACAATTGATGGAGTTGGGGGATGGGAATGGACTCACAATCGAGTGGGTTTTTGATGAAAAAGCTGTTCTTGCAGAATTCATTAGTTTCTGTGAGACTGTGCTAAAAAGAAAAGGTGATATGCAGTTTTTGTGGGAAAAAGGTGATATGCAGTTTTTGACAGAAAAATTAACAGAGTTTGACGGAGGGACTACTGGTGCAACATAGCACCTAGTTGAGTGACCCCTGCAACTAATAATTGAATTGACGGACCAAAGTGTAAATACGGGTATAGTTGAGGGACCATTGCTGCGAATAACCCTATAAGTTATGTTATAGTAATTTTTTTAGTTTTGGGAAAGTTAGGAAAGAGGATGAGGTTTTTCTCACACACACTGCAAGAGTGCCACGAGGGTTCGAGCTTTAGACTACTGATCTACAAGTAAATACCCTTTTCTGCTAGGCTAGACCCTGTTAGCTATGTATGTTGTAGTAGTTTGCCTGGCTAACATTTGGTTGATGCACAGCCATATGATCAAAAGGCATGACTTGTAAGATCAGAAGTTTTGAACTGTTGCTAGAAGTACTATAAAAACTACATCCCAAAGTTGAGTAACTCAAAACAGTGGCTCCTACTGATCTGGGGGTCCTGGCTGTTTGGAACAAAATAGAAGTTACGTGTGAGAGTTGAATCTTGAAAAGGGTAGGAGGGAGAAAGTGCTTTGGTGGGTCACGTTGGATGAAAATTTGGAGTCTGTGGCACCCTGTGGCCTTGACCCAATGGTGGTTGATGTTTGAGTATTCTTGGGTCTATTAGACCCTGTGGCCTTGCACTTTCTTGCCACAGAATTGCTATATGCAACTCCCATTCCCATTTTGTATGCCGACTTCAATTCTCTGAACAAGGATAATTAGGGCCTGTCTAACGTTTTCGGAGAATGTATTTAGAAAATAAAATTGAGAAAACGAATTTATATTTTCAAGATTCGAGAATGCTTTGCTAGCTTAATTAGAAAACAGATTCAAAAAATAAAAATAGTGAAAAAACAAAAAAAGGTACAATATTAATTATATAATCAATATGTGAGTTTCATACAAAATAAAATAAAATCAATATGTGAGTTATTTTTATTAATGTCTCCCCCAAAAAGAATGTAATTTTTTTATATTAAAAAAAATTAAAACGAACTTAGCAAAAAAGAAAAAGAAAAAAAACCGTACCTCCCCCACTTTCTCTATTTATTTTATTTTATTTTAATCAAATCCCCCTTCTCTTTTAACTCTCTGCAAATTCCACCCTACCCCATCGCACCCACCCATCACAATCGCAGTAACCCAGCAACCCACCTCTCTCTCTCTCCCTCTCCCAATCATCTTCTTCGTCACCGCACAGTTAGCACCCAAACAAGATTTTGATGAGCTATCTGTATATAATTAATAACCTTTTGAAATTATTATTTTTATTCAAAATGGAAGGACCCAGGGGAAAATGGAGGGTAATAGTTCTGAGGGTTGGGTTTGGTCGAATGGGAAGTGGAATGATGAGATTATCATTTCAAAAAGCAGGCAAGTGAGCACGTGAATTTAACGTCAGTTTTGACAGAAATTAACAGAAGGATCATTTTGATGAGTAGATAATAAACTAAAGGACTATTAGTGTCACAAAAATATCTGAAGGACGATTCGTGATTCTGTAAACCTGAAGGATCATTTATGATAAAAAAAAAACCTTTTATTTTTGGTCTTTTGTGTTTCTGCAACTCTTGACTCTTAATTTTTTCTGAGCAGAAAATTTGTGTTGGTGTTTGCTAACTTCATCCCATTAATAACACATGTTTACTCATTTCAATTGGGGAGTTATGAATAGAGGAGAAAATGAAAGGGTAAATGATCAATTCTTTTACACGTGTCAAACCATGATTTGCAAGAAGGGGAGGCAAATAAGTGTCATAATTATATGCTTGCAAAGTGTTATTGTAACTCAAATCAATGGCTTTTACTGCTTTGGGTCATCACCTTTTGGAACAAAAGGCAAATTGAGTAAATTTTAGTGTTGGAAAGGAGAGCATTAAGAACGTGCTCTGGTGGGTCAGTAAATTTCGAAGTTTGGGAGAGATTTTTGTGCCTATTTTTCTGGAACGGTTAAATATTATCTCACTCCCATTGGAATTGTGTGTGGAATGAAATTCACTTCTGGTTTTTTTACTAATTACAACTTGACAAGTAAAGTGAGTTACATTTCTTTCTTTCTCTCTCTATTTTTGAGCCACACCGTCTTTTTAGAATTTAAAAATAATAAAACTATTTGTACCACGTTCATTGGAGGATCATGTCTGGTAAAAATGAGATATATCAAAATAAGTGAATTTTATCTTTACGTAAGATGTGATTACTAAGGCGGCCTAGTAAACTTAGTCACACTCACATTAGTCAACAGTAAATAAATTGGATTTATGTGACTGAGTGTATGTTAATCTCAGAAGCAATGACAGTTACAGAAGCTCAAAACACGGCTCAGATTCATTAAATAACAAGATCCATCTGTTTCTCATCCCTTATTTTCTCAGATCAATCTCAGCCACACATCACAGTCAGCTCACTCTAGTCAAAGTATTGTTAAAACTGTTTTAGACCCTTAACAAACTGTAAACCCTATCCCAAATCAGCTGCTAACTTAGTTGAACTGGTTAGTGCGGATGTGGTGGCTAAACTAGATTAGCAATGCCGATTACAGTAATTATTGTGAGAGCATTACTTACAGGACTATATAAGGCTTTTACCAGCCTTCAATATCATAACGTAAGAATTTTCTACAAGTCGAATATATCAGAGTTCTTTTTCTCATACAGCTTCTTCGATTCTTTGATCTTTTTGATATTCATTGAGATTCTGTTTTCCGAAGATTGACTGCCATGGCTTCGATCACAGCTGTAGAGTTAATGTAGCTAATAATTTAGTTATTCTTTCACTTGTATATATTAAGTCAGTTGCCTTTAGAGAAATAATAAGATTTTTATCAATTTATCAACAATGTGTTGGTCTTTTGTAGCAAAGATCTAGATGGGTGATCACATTGCCAGTGGGGTATAGCTTAGTTGGTTGAGCTCTTCCACCTCCACCCATGTGGCCAGAGGGTCGAAAACCCCTAGGCACCCAATGAATATTTGTGTAAACCCCCGTCCCGCTATTGCTTGCACTAAAAAAAACAAGAAAAACAAAGAAAAATAAAGATATGGGTGATCACACTGCCACAAGGAACCTGCAGCTTCACCACAACCCAGTTTTTGATGTCTCACTCAATGTGGAAGGAGGCTCCAACTACATTGATGACGATGGCCGCCCGAAACGAACTGGTAAGTTGTACTTCTGTAATGGAGTTCAAAGCTAAACTTTTGGTTAAAAGCAAAGCAACTTGACAATGCTAAGTAAAATGTATGTGCTTTGATGTTCATGTTAAATTGTTAGTCATTATCTTTGTGTTGTTTGTGGACAGGAACCGTTTGGACTTCCAGTGCTCACATAATTACTGCTGTGATAGGATCTGGGGTTCTGTCCTTGGCTTGGGCCATGGCTCAGCTTGGATGGATTGCTGGTCCTATTGTGATGGTCTTGTTCTCCTTCATCACCTACTACACTTCAATTCTTCTTGCTGCCTGCTACCGTGATCCGGTCACTGGAAAGCGAAACTACACTTATTCGGATGCTGTTCGATCCAACCTTGGTGAATTTTGCTGATGTTTTGATTCTTTTGGCAACATTGAAGAAGTGTTCTTTCTTTTTCTTTTCTTTTTTGTCCAAAGGTCTAAAGCTCAATCTTTGTTCTGCTAATTTCAATTTTTCAGGTGCACTTCAGGTCAAATTCTGTGGATGTGTTCAGAACGTGGCCCTTTTTGGAATTTCTATTGGCTTCAATATAGCAGCAGCTATAAGCATGGTGTAAGTCTTGAGTGTTTATACTCAATTAAGAATTTGGTGATGTTTGACTACATATTATGTTAGTTATTTTGAAATGTTCTTTGGGATAATGGTTTTCTCTATTGATTAAACAGGGCAATACAGAGGTGTAATTGCAACCACAAGAGTGGTGGAAAAAACCCATGTCATACAAACAACAATCCCTACATGATAGCTTTTGGTATCTCAGAAATTGTGTTGTCTCAAATTCCAAACTTTGATAAGTTGTCCTGGCTCTCCATTGTTGCTGCAGTCATGTCCTTCAGTTACTCAGGAATTGGACTAGCCCTTGCAATTGCTAAAGTTGCTGGTACAAATAGCTACCTTTTGCTTCTAAATCTGAACTTAGTTTTAAGAATTCAAGTTGTTCTTGTAAAATTGATCGAAGCCTTTTTTTTGTGCTTGTTAACACCAGAAAATGGAAAAATCAAGGGAAATATCACCGGAATTACCATTGGCACTGTGACTCCAATTCAAAAGATGTGGAGGACCTTCCAAGCACTTGGTAACATAGCTTTTGCCTACACTTACTCTATCATCCTCATTGAAATTCAGGTTTATATCTTCTTCCAAAGTCACAATGCCATACGTTTCTCGCTGATTTTTGCATTTAACCAAACATGTAATGTACCAGGACACAATTAAATCCCCACCGTCTGAGTACAAAACAATGAAGAAGGCCACTCTACTTAGTTTGACAGCGACATCCATTTTCTACATTCTGTGTGGCTGCATGGGCTATGCTGCTTTTGGAGACTTGTCCCCTGGAAACCTCCTCAGTGACAAAGGTTTCCACAACCCATATTGGCTCATTAACATAGCCAATGCTGCCATAGTGATCCACCTTGTTGGTGCATACCAAGTGTTTGCGCAACCCATTTTCGCGCTCGTTGAGAAAACAGCAGCAAAAGTTTTCCCAGATAGCCAATTCATCACAAAAGACATCAAAATCCCAATCCCCGGTTTCGGTGTCTACAACCTTAACCTCTTCAGATTGGTGTGGAGGACATTTTATGTGATCATAACCACTTTGATTTCCATGATCCTCCCATTCTTTAATGATGTGGTTGGATTTCTTGGGGCTTTGGCATATTGGCCACTCACAGTTTACTTCCCTGTGGAGATGTACATTGCTCAAAAGAAGGTACCAAAGTGGAGCACAAAATGGATTTTCCTCCAAATCATAAGTCTTTCTGTCCTTGTAATAGCTCTAGCTGCTGCAGCTGGATCAGTTTCTGGTGTTGTTCAAAACCTCAAGATCTACAAGCCCTTCAAGACCAGCAGTTGATTTAGCAAAGCCTTTACTTGTAGTGCCATTATAATTTCTCAATGCCAAACACAAGAATTCTAGCAAAACCTTATTGAACTTTAATTTTTTGCTACAATTTTTTAATGTCCAACTGAATTCTATATCACCAATCATATGGTCCTGTCACTGATGCCCTTCAAGAAAATATGGTACCTTCACAAGCACCATTGAGAGTGCGGTTTGTTAAACTTCCACTGACAAAAAATGAAACTGGTCGTCAAATCTTAAGAATTACTACTTGGAAAGGTATTTCTAGGTAGATTTGAATACATATAGTGGTCTTCTGAGTTGAAGTAAAACAATTAATTAACTTGCCCTTTCTTTTTTGAAATCTAATAATCAAAATTTTAGGCCCCGTTTGACAACTCTTTCAATTTTAATTTTTAGTTTTCATTTTTTGTGCTAGAGTACAGAGGAAAATGAGACTGAGAATGGGAGTGAGAATGAGATTGAGAGAGAGGATGAGAGGGGAGGATGGGTATTTCAAACGAGCCCTTAATCTTGAACTTTAATTCTGAACATGGATATTTCACTTTTCGTATTGTCAGATTCCCTATTTGGAAGTTGTACGACTACGCATATTGAAAAGGAATTTTGTTCTTACTTGTAAATGTTCATGCCCAAGTAGGCTTACAAATTGATCCTGATCAAATGCTGTCTGGGTTGCGTCATATCAAGCTATCCAATTTTATCCCCAAAAAAATATTGAGACTTTTTATATACAAAGAATTTTGTTTATTATTTTGTCCACACAAAAAAAGAAAAGAATTTCTTTTATCCATTCGACCAGACAAAAAGAAAAAGAATTAACTTTGTCTACTCTCAAATATTACAACTGGAATAAAAACTGACTTGTGATAGAATCAATGAAATAGTAGTTACTAGACCTCCAAGAGAGGAGGCGAGGCGAATGTGTCCTTTTGACTCAAAGCCTCATCAAAAATATAGGTGGCTCTAAAGGATGAGTCAAATAGTTAAAATAATTATTACTTTCTTATTTAGTTTTACCCATGGAGGTTCTTTTAAATTTATAAAAAATGTTGGGCGTCAAATTGCCTCACACTTTACAACAAGGTATTTTGTCTTTGTCTAGAAGAGGTGATGAATCATTCCTTGAAGCTTGACAATGGTGGCAAGGAAATTTTTGTTTGCTTTGCTACATACCTCATCCCTTGGAGATGCTAATTAAGCAGCTTTGAGAAATTGAGAGTGTTTTTCTCTGTTATTTTGGTTGGCCTGGAAAAGAAACAATATGCAAATCAATATGATTATAGTTGCATCCGAAGTTCTGTGTTCGAATTTCCTATTCTTCAATATCGCTTGTATAAAAAAGAAGCTCATAACACTTCAAATTTGGAGCACAAAATTCCTGTTGCAGGCTTAGTGAGACCAAATATCATTGTTGAATAAATTCTGTAGTTTTGTTCTTCTTCTTTTTGTTATTTTTTTTCCAGGAATCTTACATGTTGGAGCCTCATCTTTGGTCTGCTGAACAGGAATTCCAAGTGATTCCTCCCTTGAAGTTAAATGAATTAACTGTTTTTTCAACACTAAGATTATTCATATAAATATTCCAAAACCAGTTAATATCTTGGTTTAATCTGCTCCTCTATTTTCAGCTGCATAACAGCTGGCCAACAAGATGTCTTTATTTTCTTCTCTTTTTTTCTTGAGTACCCAGTAAAAGATGTCAAAATTCCAGTGCTAAATCGAGTGAGTGGTCAAGTTAGTGGGTCTTTTGGTGCAATATGTCTGCATTATTTAAAGATCACTATCACTTAAAAAAGAAGAAGAAACGTTTGACTGATATATTATTGATAAAAATGCTCTGAATGGGTTGATATACCCTCTCTCTTTCTCTGTGTGTTGTGGGATGGGAGAACCATATTCATTATTCTTATCTTCCAGTAAGGGATGGATGATAAGCCCTACACGTGGGACAATTTTTTATTCTGATTTCTAGGGTGGTCTTTTAAAGAGAGATTAAAATATCGGTTTTTAGCAGCTATGAATTCTGCTATATAAGGAAGCTTTGATTAATCCAAGATAGGCACAACCAAACTAATATCCATCTCTCTGTTGTTGGGTTGCTGCATTTTGCATAAGCAGAGAGGCTTAGCAACTAATGACGGTAAGGATCTTAAGGAGCTCTTGTTTTTCAATGTCAGCTACTAATTAATAGCATTGTTTGGAGCACTTTTTTTTTAATTTAGCATGAACTTTCTTGCTGCATAAACTAGTCTCTTTTTGGAAGTGCTTTTTGTTAAATCCATCACTAGTTGGCCTTGATGCATATATGCACACATATGTATATGTATATGTATATACGCACAAGTGTGTATCACGAAGTCATGTTATAGTAGTTTTTTTCATTGCCAAGGTCAAAATCTGTGGATATGTGGGTTCGAAACTTAGATTATTAGTCTACAAATCAAGACCTCTTTTTATTGGATTATACCTCGTTGGCTATGTTTTTTAGTAGTTGCTAACATTTGGTTGATGCACAACCATATAATCAAAAGGCATGACTTGTATGATTACAAGTTTTCAACTGTTACTACAAGTACTATAATAATAACTACATCCCAAAATTGAGCAACTCAAAACAGTGGCTCCTACAGATCTGGGGGTCCTGGCCGTTTGGAACAAAATAGAAGTTACGTGTGAGAGTTGAAAGTTTAAAAGGAGAGGAGGGAGAAAGTGCTTTTGGTGGGTCACTACACTAAAATATCAAAGGTTGGTAGAGATTTTCAAGATCTTTGGAGTTCAGTCAAGTTGGATGAAAATTTGGAGTGTGTGTTGCACACAGGCAAATATTGCATTTGGTGGTTGACGTTTGAGTCTACTTGGGTCTATTAGACCACGTGGCCTTGCGCCTTCTTGCCACAGAATTGCTATATATACCCCCACCTCCCATTTCTATTTTGCAAACCGACTTCAATTCTCTGTACTTCATTTGGGTTTCTGTAGCTCTTCTTGGGGTGTGTGTAGTGTGACATTCCAAGTGTCAGTTCATTGTGTTGTAGCAGAGATAGCTAAACAAGCTCATATACTAGGCTTAGATCAATTAAAGAACAAAACCCATCTCTTTGTTTTCCTTCTTTTTTCATAGATTTTGAGTGCATAGAGCTAAAGACTTGTTCTTTTATCTTACACAAATTAAAAGGCTTGAACTTTTGTGTCTTTTATGACAAAGATGGGCGACAATACAAAGAACCAGCAGCTTCATCACCAACAAATTTTTGACGTCTCAGTTGATGTGCCACCACAAGGGGGCTCCAAGTGCTTTGATGATGATGATGGTCGTCTCAAACGAACTGGTAAATTTATCTTCTTTACCACACAAGTATGCTAAAAAGCATTTAGAAGACAGGTCTTTGGCCTTGATCATGTTAAAATTGTTGGTCATTAATCTTTGTCTTGCTTGTTTACCAGGAACTGTTTGGACTTCAAGTGCTCACATCATTACTGCTGTGATTGGTTCTGGTGTTCTTTCCTTGGCTTGGGCCACAGCTCAGCTTGGATGGGTGGCTGGTCCTTCTGTCATGATGTTGTTCTCCTTTGTCACTTACTACACTTCCACTCTTCTCTCTGCTTGCTATCGTTCCGGCGATTCTGTCACTGGAAAGAGAAACTATACTTACATGGATGCTGTTAGATCCAACCTTGGTAAATTTTGCTAGTGGTTTGATCTTTTTGGCCATATGAAAAAAAAAAAAAAGTAGTCTTTTACCAAAAGTTCTAAGGTTTTGTTCTGTTAACTTTGATTTTCTTAGGTGGAGCTAAGGTCAAAATCTGTGGATATGTTCAGTACTTGAATCTTTTCGGAGTTTCCATTGGCTACACAATAGCATCATCCATAAGCATGATGTAAGTCTGAGTATTTAAAACTCAATTAAGAATCTAGTGATGTTGTTTTAGTGATGTTAAAATAATATTTGGGCTAATGGTTTTTTTTTTTCTTTTCTGGTATTTATTAAACAGGGCAATAAAAAGGTCTAACTGCTTCCACAAGAGTGGTGGGAAGAATCCATGCCATATAAACAGCAACCCCTATATGATTGCTTTTGGCATCACAGAAATTATTTTCTCTCAAATTCCAAACTTTGATCAACTTTGGTGGCTCTCCATTGTTGCTGCAGTCATGTCCTTCACTTACTCAACAATTGGACTTGGCCTTGGAATTGCTCAAGTTGCAGGTACAAATAGCTAGCTTTGCAGCTATGCTTATGATTTAAAATCTGAACTTATTAGTTTTTGGGATTAAATTGGGTTTTACTAAAGATGACTGAAGCTTGCTTTTTCTGCTTGTCAATTGCCAGCAAATGGACACATCATGGGAAGCATGACTGGAATAAGTATTGGCACTGTGACTCCAATGCAAAAGATGTGGAGGAGTTTCCAAGCACTTGGTGACATAGCTTTTGCATACTCTTACTCGCTCATCCTTATTGAAATTCAGGACACAATAAGATCCCCACCATCTGAATCCAAGACAATGAAGAGGGCCACTCAAATTAGTGTGGCAGTCACTACCCTTTTCTACATGCTCTGTGGCTGCATGGGATATGCTGCTTTTGGAGACTTATCCCCTGGAAACCTCCTCACTGGTTTTGGTTTCTATAACCCATTCTGGCTCCTGGACATAGCCAATGCTGCTATAGTAATCCACCTTGTTGGTGCATACCAAGTCTATGCTCAGCCCCTTTTCGCCTTTGTTGAGAAAACCGCAGCACAAAAATTCCCGGATAGCGATTTCATCAGGAAAGACATCATAATCCAAATCCCGGGAATTGGTCCTTACAACCTTAACCTCTTCAGAATGATTTGGAGGACAGCTTTTGTGATCATAACCACTGTGATCTCCATGATCCTCCCCTTCTTCAACGACGTGGTTGGACTTCTCGGGGCTTTCGGGTTTTGGCCACTCACGGTGTACTTCCCTGTGGAGATGTATATTGTTCAAAAGAAGATCCCAAAGTGGAGCACAAGATGGCTTTGCCTCCAAATCCTAAGTGTTGCTTGCCTTATAATAACCATAGCAGCTGCTGCTGGCTCAATTGCTGGGGTGGTCAGTGATCTCAAGGTCTACAAGCCATTCAAGACCAGCTACTGATTTAGCAGAATTTAACCAACCGCCCATTTACTCAGCATTTCCTAAATCAAGGAAGGAAAGAGAATTGGTCATTGGGGTCAATTCTTGTTCACGTTCATATAACAAAGCATAAATTGGTGTTGTTGATGTTAGTTTTTGTTGCTTAGTGTCTCTGTGTTGGTTTTTACTGTCTTCAAAGAAAGAAAAGGCGGTGCCATGTATGTATTCATCTGAAATCAAATCAAGCGTACTTCCCATTTCCCAAGTAATTTCTCTGATTTTTCAATGCAAATTAGAAGAATTATGGCAGAAGCTTATTAGTCTTAGTTTAAAGATCCAATATTTCATCAATCATATTGCCCTGCCACTGATATGTTCGTAAGTGGAAAATATGGTACCTTCATAAGAACCATTGAGAGTGCAAGCGAAATGTTAAAACCCCACTGACAGAAAGAATTAAACATGGGAAAATTTAAACCATCCAAAAATTCCATGGAGTGCATGTGCTGCATACTTGACAGAAAGAGATGGACCCCATGAAATCATACTTACACTAATCAGATACTGGTGTGAAATCTGTCCTTTTCTGCTTTCTGGGAAGATCCAAGATAATGGGTTTTTATTACAAAACCTAAGTACTATGTACTAAACGCTAAAGAGTCAGCTTTTCACATCTAGGCATAGACATCCATTTAACACAAAGATTCAAGAATGTTTTAGCCTTCAGCCTTTCTTGTACTTGATTTACCTCACCAAGTGACCCCAATCAACCTAGCCAATTTAGTCACCTAGCCCAAATCAATATAATTTAGTATGTCCACAAAAATAAAAATGCTCCAACTGTCCACAATTGCAGCAATTGATCTTGGAAATCTGAACAAGGACATCCTTTTGCAAATGTGAATGTGATCCTTTCAAAAAGTGTTAATTTCCTTTAAGATTGAAATTGCATGTTTTCCTTGCACAGCAAAAGGAAGAGTAGTTTAGCTGCGCTGTTTCTGGGTTTTTGCCCCCCTTTATCATTAAAAAAAAAAAAGAAGAAGGAAGAGTAGTTTAACTAAAAGAAGTTTCTGTGATGTAGGTGTGAATGTTCCTTTTAGACAAATCAAAGGGACTGCAGACAAATCAAAAGGGTCTGCGGAAAAATCAAAAGGGTAAAGAAAGGTAGAAGATATATTATTATATAGTGGTTGTGCTCATCAGAAGCTTGACTCTTTGAGGTCATGAATGAAGAAGCTTGGTTTTAGTCATTGCTTATGATAGTGCTGTCCGTTCATCCATATGACAATGCCTAAGTTGACTCTTTGACCCTCCTCCGTGCATATAGGCAGTTGAAGACTTATATAAGTGCTGGTAGTGGGAAGTGGGCTGCTCTTGGCAGCCACCCTAGGGTTGTGGATGGCTAGTGGTAGGGCCTCTGTCTCTATCGTCAAATGCTGCTCAAAAGCTTTTCCTTCTCTTTAGCTTCTGCACTTTAGTGAGTTGTGGTGCCTTGTCGGTGGGTAGAGATTTAAAGAAAACAAAAGTGTGGAAGGAATTTAGTGTAAAGTTCACTTGGATTAGGTTATGATTGCAACTAGGCACAAATTTTGATGATGTGGAATTTTCCCAAGTATGAATTCAATTTTCTAGTTAAATAAGAGTGCTGCTATATCTATCTCTGTCATATTTCCTCACTCATCTTATCTTCAAAAAATTTAAAGACAAATGTACCTTCAACTCACGAATATTAACCTTGCAGTCAAGTTCCATCAAAAACTTAGTTTGTTGATGTGGCACATATATGGAGTCCACATATCCAATAATATAGTGCTATATGTATTTAAATTCATAAAAATTAAAAATGAAAAAACCAAAAGAAAAGTCTCCCTTTGTCTCTGCGCTCTCTATCCCTCTCTCCTTCATCTAATATCAACCCAGCCTTAGCCTCGCCCTCGCCCTTACCCCCTCCCGTGACCCACCCGCTCCAACACACCAGCGCACCGACCCCCTTCTCTCTTTATTCTAATATCACCTCATGAATCATAAAGTTCCCAAATTCATCACATACAGTATTAAAGGGCAATAACCCAAGAAAGAAAAAAAGTGAAGAAGACAAAAAAAATAAATGGGTCTAAAAGAAATGCATCCAAACCTTAAATAAGAATGCAATTACACAAAGTGGAACACAAGTGCCAGGCTCGTTGCATAGAATCTGCAATTCAAAAATAGGTGCCCATGAATGATTTGATTTCAAAATTGGGGAAGGGGTTAGGTGGCTGTCGGGTGGGTGTGCTAGCTATGGGGAGGAGCCACCGTGAGATTGGGGAAGAGCCTCACTAATTTGCATGAATTAATAAAGGGTATTTTAGAAAGGCAACTGATTTCCCCATTTCCATTTTCTCCACTTACACTCCCTTTTGTTTTTTGATAATTTTTAATCAGTTTTGTTCTTTCTCTTTCCTATTCTATCCTTACCCTACATTAATTTTTTTTTCACTTCACTTTTATATTATTTCTTTATCTTTATACTTAATTCTCCAAGTTACACTCCATTTTCAGTATTAAAGGGAAAAAAAAAACTTGATTTCTTATTCGATCAAAGAAATTTTTTTAAATGAAAATGGAGTGCAAGTTGGAAAATTAAGTATAAAGAAAAAGAACTAATATAAAAGTGAAGTAAAAAGAAATTAATGTAGGGTAATGGTAGAATAGGAAATTCGAAAGAACAAAATTGATTAAAAAGTATTAAAAAGCAAGAGAGAGTGCAAGTGGAGAAAAGAGGAGTGGGGAAATCATATCCCTTTAGAAATAATGATGGGTGGAAAGATAGGACTGTGTTTTTTGAAATTTACATAGTGGGTGGGAAGATAAGGTGGCTAAAGAAATAAGACAGTGGGTGAAAGTGAGTGGAAATAGCAGTACTCTTAAATGAATTTAAATTTTTAAATATGGAGATTCAAGCATGTGCAGATTTAGGTATGAAATTTTCTTGGAATCAATTGATAATCATTGCAAAATAAACTTTACCAACCCCACAAACTGGCGTGACCTTACTTTTTATATATAAATAATCTAATCTAATCTAATCAATGATTTTTCTTTTTTGTCTCTTCTTGTTTTTTCTTTAGTCGTTGAGGAATTAAAGCTTAAAACTTTAGGCCATTGTTTTGCCTTTTAACCCCAGAGATTTGATTTTTACTGCTGCAAAGGATTGGTTTCAGGCCACTGTTGGTATTAATAGTGGAGCTAATAAGGTGCAAGTGTAGCTGACTTGAGTCCCTCCTGAAATTTGTGTAGTCAAGTTAAATATAGATGGGTCTCGCAAGGGCAGTGCTAGTGCCATTGGTGCTGGAGGGTCCTGATAGATCATCTGGGTCAATGGATTGGTGGCTTTGCTGTCAATTGCTTGAAGCGGAGTTGCGGGGTCTGTTTTTTGGGTTGAATTTGGTTGTTGAGAAAAAAGTAGATGAAATTGTTATTGAGATGGATTCAGAGACTGCTGTGCTTTGTATTCATAATAAGGTTTTGAATGCTTGTCATCCTAATGATGGGCTGGTCAGTAACTGTAAAAGGCTTATGAATTTGTTTCGAATGATCAAGCTTCAACATATCTATAGAGAGAGGAATGATGTAGCTGATGGGTTGGCTACTTGGAGTCACAATCTGGATATGGGCTGTTACTATCTTGAGGAGAGTTCTGCCTGGCTTGGTCATTTATTGCTTAATGATTCTTTGGGAGCTGTTAAGGCTCGTCTGATTAGTTCTAGTTAGTTGTTGTGTTGGTGTCTAGGGATTTTCCCCCTTTTTCTTCATAAAAAAAAAAGGCTTAAAACTTTTTCTTTTAAGTTTCTTGAGCTGAAATTAAAGCTTAAAGCTTTAGAATGTATTGTTTCCCGGGTAGTTTAGAGAAATTTAAAAAAAATTGGGAATTCACCTTCCTTGATCCTTGTGTTGGACTTCCAAATCATTTTACGAGGCTTTTGTTTTCTTGGTCCTAATTACTGAAAGTTATCAGATTTCTTTATCGGCCTAACAGAGAATAAGTTTCTAGTCAAAGCTGGCTGTGTATTTTTCCTTTTTGTTTGTTTTTTGGTTTTTTTTATTTTTGGATTATTCTTAACGGATCATTGTGTTGGGTCATTCATGAATTATCATGGGTCGTATTTGAATCTAGCATTTTTCACCTGTTAAGTTAACGGGTCATATCGTATCAACCCATTAACGGGTTAACACAAACCCGACCCAAAACCCACGGGCTGTATTTGAATCTAGTATTTTTCACCTGTTAAGTTAACGGGTCATATCATATCAACCCATTAACGGGTTAACACAAACCCGACCCAAAACCCATTACCATAACCCGTTTCGAGGTGTGGTGGGATGTCCTTATTAATTATTTCCAGTACTTTCGATAAATGATTCATTTACAAGTTTTTGCCCAGATGGCTATCCAATATTTCAAAATAAATTTCGAAACAGAAAAGAGTCTGGAATTTGACTACCATCCATGCTTATGAATGTATTCTGCAACTGCAAGGGTTGTCATATCAAAAGGACAATTTAAATCTGATAATCCTTTATGCAACTCAAGAATCATCAGGAACTGCTAAATATGGGAAATATTGACAGAAAAACTGTAAATATAAATCTGTCTGGTCAACAAATCATTTATATCCCACAAGATAACAACTATAGAAGAACTCAATATCACAACAAAAGGGATGAATATATTGATTTCATCCCACTTTATTTTGTAATATTTCTGTGGCACCATTGATATACAAAACCATTAACATCGGTAGTCCTTACCAGGGATTTTACAGATAAAAATGAAGTCTTGTAAATTTGTAATAGATAACGGAAGCGAAATTCGGCCCATCTTGCTTTGTAGCTGCAAAGCAGCATTTCCACCAGCACAGCACATGCGTCTTCCCTCCCAAAGAGGAACCCTTGTGGATGTTAAACGGATCAAGCTATAAAGAATGAATCATCAAAATTCCTAAGAGAGTTCCTCCTTGTTGAACTTGTTCCAAGCTTCCTGTTTCAGTATAATGATATCAAACATGAAAACAAGCACAACTTAAACGAATAGCAGTCGTTCTAGGGTAAAAGAAAATATCTAAATCCATTTCCAGTGACAACGAATAATGTCAGACAGATCATGCAACATAAATTGAGGGTATGAACATACATTTAATATTAACATAGAAATGAATAATTTTATTAGAAATCTTCTGGATTGAACTGCCATCACTTTCACGGTACAGTCACACAACTCAAAAGTACAGCAAACCTGCTGAACCTGATGAGCAGAGAATGTGGCCTACGAAAGAGTGAGTGAAAACATAACAAAAAAAAAGAAAGATATCTTCCTACATATAAGTAAATCAGGAAGCCCCTAAAAGACTATCCAATCATCAAAATATTACTTAGACAAAAAGGTGAAATAACCAGCACTTCATAAAGTGTTGAAATAAATACTTTGGTTCTGTTAGGAATTTGATACATTGATAGAGGTACCTTAAGGATATCAAAAACCTTCTCTGCAGTATATTTTTGTTCAAGACTAGCACCTTTCTGTTGAACCTTATCAGGATGGATACACAATGTGGCCTTTCTATAAACCTTTTTAACTGAGCCGGATGTAATCAAATCTGTCAAGGAAACTGTCTCCCATCCAGATTCGGGCCAAAGCACCTGTTCATCATTCCAGAAATGAAGAAGTTAGTTGCTATTGAAAAGGTTTTATGATATCTTGGGTGATGATGCAAGAAAGGGCCCAAATTCTCAACAATTTAGGAATCAAAGGTCAAACGTCATTTTACAAGATGACAATTTTCATTTTTCTCTAAAATATCATGGTATAGGTAATTTTAACATACTGCAACAAAGAATGAAGTTAAATAGATGTGTTGTTCGAGACAAAAATTATGCAAATTCTATTAAGCTTGGAATTCCAAGTCAGCAGGAAGTAACTTACATCGACTTTTAAAGTAAGATGTTAAAGGCAAGTAAGATGGGAAGATAAATGAGAGTGGACCATTTCTTGTGCACTAAAACACTACAATTATGCAAAATCTCAAAAGCATACTAAATGTAGAATAACATACACTTTGCAATGATGACAACAGTGCACGCATATTGCCTTCTTTCCCATAAGACCAGCTCTTTATTTTGATATCAAGAGTCTCAGCAATTCTCTGCAAAGTAAAATTAAAAATAAACTAAGCCAATAAATATAAGAAGCTGTGATGATGTATGGAGACAAATAAATTACAAAACGATATACAAACATGAAATAAAAGCTACCCCTAGACCCTAACACAAAAATATATAATTTAAAACACATTTTAAGATTGAAGATATACCATCAGCCAATTTGTAAAGAATCCCTATGCACAAAATCCCGAAATATGTATCAAAATGCCAATGATGGATTCAATACTACTTACACGCTTCTCCTCTTGCTCCTGCTGAGTCTTACGATCGCGTTGGTTCATATCAGCCACTGCTTGTAACTAATGATGACAAGCAAAACAGTCAAATTGTGCCAGAGGGATACAAATAGAAAATTAAGCCTGAATTAACTATAAATCAGAAACATTTTCTATAAACTATAGATCTTAGCATCAGGATGATGTAGGTGAACCTCGAGATAATAAAAAACAGTTAATTTTAACTGCTTGTCAACTAGCCCATGGCTGCATAACATTATGCTCGCAGTGCAGGTAATAAAATGGTGAAAAGGGGTCAACATTGGACTGCTTGTTGGAGAAAAAAGAAAAAAAGAAAAAAAGAAGGAAAGAATTCATGGAATTTAGTGATGACTCTAAATTCTAAGGTATAGTAGATTTTTAAAATAGAAAAAAGGCTTTTACTATTCACTTTTGTTTATTGTGTCCTTTTTCAATAGTAATTCGTCTCTATCTGATTCCCTACTTGGTCTAGTTTTCTTTATATTGACCTTCCTTTTGCACTCACCAAAACAAAAACAGAGACAAAGCAAAGCATTAAAAGAAAAACAGCAAAGTGATAAGAGGGAGAAACACAGACCGCACGCTCATGTGCTCTTTGGTGACGTCCCAATCTGGCTCTGCGTCTTTCTTCACTTTCACCTTCAACTTCCTCAAATTCTACAAAACCAGGGGAAGCTGATGCAAACAAGAACATCATAGAAATCAGCAACAAGAAAGGTTTTCACCCTAGGCTTATACACAGTCTCTACAGATGAAGTTGAACTTTAACAATTAATTACCTCCATTCATTGAAAAAAGGTCATCAAAAATCCCAGTCGCAGACGAAGACTTCTTCATGCTACTTGAGGTTCCAGATGTCCCTTGGGGTCTAGGCCCTCCTCTGTTGTTTGTCGGTGCATCAAATACTGGGTCCTGAAAATTGCATCAGTAAGCAACTACATAATCCACTGGTGCTGAAAACAGCATATTTTTACTAAATTTATGCTTCTCACCAAAGTTGCAGGTGCAGCCCTTGACCTTGGTACACTGTTTGATCGAAAACCCATTAGATCATCTTCACTAGATCTACCACGTCTAGTGGCTGAGGTTTCTACACCCTCATGAGAACGAACATTTGTGCGTCCAGTTGCATTATTTCGCACCGTACCTTTGGCAAATTCCTCAAGTTCGTCTATAGAAGACACACCAGAGCTCCTTTCTGCAATCAGTTAAGGGACTAATGAGGGGAAAAAAATATTCATCGAATTTGCTTTTTAATTTGTGGAAGCAGAAAAACCTTTATCTCCCTTTGAAACTTGGGCTGACTTCGGAGGGGATTTCAATTTTGTGGAACTATTTGATGAAACACCAAGTTTTGCTCCTCCAGAATTGCTGAACTTACTGATTTGTTCCAGTTCTGAAAAAATATCCGAGGAATCATATGCGGGTGTTGAAGTTGAAGTTGAAACTGATTCTAACACCACAAAGGGGTCGTCCAATGATGAACTGAAGTTTGATTTAGTTGAATGAATGGTCGATTGCTGACGATGATTCTCCTGTGCGTATGTTCTGAACAAAAGATATTAAAATCAGAACATCCGTGTCACTCAGGTTACTTGCAAATAAAGATATTAGTAATTACATTATCACATCCATAAACAAAAAGTGTCATAAAAGATGCTCCGATCAAGAAAGTCGACGTAATCATGTCTGTGACAGCAAACTGAGGTAACTTATACGTTTGAACAAGTAACATTTCCATTGTTATTCCAAAATTAGTATAAAAACAATTTCACAACTGTAAATGCAGTAAGCTGACACAGCTATGAGACTAAAGTGGTGCATTTTACATGGAAAGTTGGTCAGGAAACTCAAATGCAATGATTCAATGGAAATTTAATTAAATCAATTCTATAAATGACTAACTACCATTTACCAGAGCAATTTGCATTAGACTAACATAAGAAGAAAAACCTAATTAACCCATCATTTATTTGCTCAAATCATACATACCCATTATTTGAAGGAGCGCTTCCACCAAACCCAGGTATCAAATCATCAAAATCACCTCCATTCTTCCCCACCTTTGCAGACCTATTAACATTTTTATCATTCTTCACGTTCAAAGTTTGCAGTTTTTGTCTTACTCCGCTAAGATCACCTAGCAGATCATCAACAGTAGCACTCTGCTTCGGAGCCGAAGCAAATGACCCAAAAATATCATCTCCCTTGGCATTACTCTTACCAGAGCCCGGGCTCTTCAAGCCAGGCATTCCACCAAACACGTCATAGGCATCCTTATATCCATTAGACGACGACGATTTTGCATTAGAACCGAAAAATATCGAATCAAAATTGAAAGAAGAACCTTCTGATTGCTTTGTGGGCTTAACGGGTCCGCCGAAGATGTCATCATATTCGTCCAGACCTCCAAAACTGCGCGTTTTGTCGTTAGAGCCCGACTGGAAGAGCACGTCCTGAGCGTCGAAAAAAGACGCGTAATCGGAATTGGAATTGGCGGGAGGAGATCTGGAAGAGTACGACGACGTTTTGGGGTTCGAATTCGAATCGACACCGAAGTTCCAGGCCTGGGTGTTGTTGGCGCTCGTGGGTCGTTTAGATGCGGCCATTGGAGCCGATTTGCCTTGGGGCTTCAACCCATATTGCTCGGTTAAGACACCAAACTCGTCCATATCAGAATTTGAGAGAAATGGGTCACAATTGAGCTTTAAAAATATCGAAATTTTGACAACAAGAAAAAATGGGTTTGATTGAGCTACGAACAGAGGATTTTGTGCAATACAGAAATCTAAAATCTGGGTTTATCTAATTGATCTATGTTCTACACAGTGTAATTGGGGAACAAACAAAACAGTTCAAAAATTAAGAACAGGGATGTGGAAATGGGGACAATTGGGGAACTTTTTCGTTGGACAATCTGTGCAGAGAGAGAGAGAGAGAGAGAGAGTGAGAGAGAATTGGGTTTCAGAAGGTGACGACGATAGAGAAAGAAAAGAGGGGCTTGGATCGTTTTCCGGGTATTTGTATGAAGATTCCGGCTTTTCTTCTTTCTATCTCTGTCGCTGGATTCCTCTCTCTCTCTCTCTCTCTTAAAATTTTTGAGTGGTGGTGGTGGCCGACCACGACATATGCCACGCAGCTTCACAAAGCCTCCATTTTTCAATTTTGATTTATATTTTTTGTCATTTAAATGTGTTTTTACAAACAAAATATATATAATAAAAAATTGGTTTTGTTCTTCTCCTTCTTCTGTTGCAAAATGGTACAGTACATCAAAGTAAAAAATCGAAATGAAATAAACCAAAGTAAAAAATAAATCAAGCTACAGAACTGAAAGTCTTATTCAGCTTTTTCTTTTTCTTTTTTCTTTGTCGGATGCTTTTTTCTACATCGACCTTCTTTTTCTTTTTTTTTGGGTTTTTTGTTCTTTATCCAAATTATATAACAAATAACAATTGGGATATATATATATATTATATTCCCTGTCCGTGTTGACCCATCAGAAAAAGAAAGCGTGATTCCATTATTCTACAATAATTCTAAAAAGGAAAATAATATAATAAGGACACCTGGGCATCCACCTCAATACAAGCAAGGCAAGTAGCAGAATGGCATCTCAACTGTTTGTGTTGTGGCCCCCCATCTTGATTTCAGCTGTTGCAAAATTTTCATCAGATGTTTGCTTCATAATCTTGGATTTTAATTGCTGAGAGTCCTTGAGCAAGCTGCTGCATGATATTGCATATTGAAGGTTTTTTTATACAAGCGATAATTTATTCTAAATTAATCTAATTTACAGAGAGCAGGACTCGAATTTGAGTGTAAGGAGATTGGCTCACTGCCATGACCAACTGACCTAACCCACATTTGAAGATTAAAGCTTTTTTGAATAAGGTAATTAAATATTGCATCTAAGCAAAACTAGCCCATTTTGATCATATTCATAAACCAAGAATTATGTTGGACATTGATATGTAGCTTCCACAAAGTCAAACTGATCAGAGCTTAATTTAATTTTTAAATGTAGAAAGTAGGTAACACATTCTCAAGAAAATTCATAAATAAAATAGTGTGAACTGGTGTGAAGACGTGCTTCATTCATCATGCATCTAAAGCATTGATTTTATTTTTTCAAAAGTATGCACTTTTTTTATTTGCAAGTTCTAGATAGAATTCTGTTAAAACTTCATTCTCTTCTGTTTGTGTTTAATGTTCTCGTAATCCGATGTATTAGAGCAATTCCATTGGTAGGGTTTGGCCCAAGTAAAAGGGGGCCTAAGTCCAGTTTGCAGCTTCCAGCGGGCTTCTACAGCCCGGAGAAATGGTGGGGACGACCTACCTGGCCAAGCCCAAAGGCAAAATGAGCTTGAGTTCGTGTTTGGGGGCAACTGATGTTAGCAACAAAATTTTTTAAAAAAATTCTAAAAAAATTCAGATTATTTTTTTTAAATAAATACCTAGCTATATTCTTCACTTCTCAAACCAAAACTCTATACAAATTCCTCTCCTCATATCTCACGTGAATAGTGATTGCCCTTGGATTGCCATGGCAATGGGTGGAAACACAAGAAACCTTTTGCAAGGGTTGACACTATTCATGTGAATAGTAACAGCCCGCTCTTATCCTTTGCCATGACAAATGAGTGAAAGTGCTCTTATATAAGCTCTCAATTTAACACAGGATTAAAATGATTCCTTTTTTTTCTTTTTTTTTTTGACCAAAAAAAAAAAGAAATCGATTTTTTAACGACATAAAATATCATACTATCTAGTCTCCTTTTACTGTTGTGCATATAAAAAACACGTGTACTATCTGCGTATATATATTTTTCACACATATAAAATCAATATTGTGAGGAGGAGAAGGGTTTGAATACACGACTCCAATGGTTGAGCCGAAATCAAAAGCTCAAACAAAAAACGTGCACTTTGACCATCCGCCAGCCAATGTTGATAGTTCACTGTTCAAACCCCAAAACTCTTTAATTACAGATCCAAATTGTCCTGACACCATTTTAGACAGACGAAAAATCACAGGAAACCCAAGATGAGCAAGACATGTTGCTCCCTTGTATTCTTAATCTTCTCCATTATTTCCCACATTAACTCAGCCACTTCTTCATGCCCCATGGATCTCAGCTATGTAGAAACCTTCCCATGGGACACTTCACTCTGCCTAGACCCCAATGGAAAACACTGCTGTCAAACCCTTCTCAGCCTCCTTGGCATTGGCCTTGCCCAGCACCTCAAAAAAACTTCAATGTTCCAATTACCCAATTCAAATATTTCATCTTCTTGTCTCTCAAATTTCCAAACCAGCCTTGCTGCCTTGTCTCTGGATCCTTCTATAGTCCCTTTGTGCTTTGAGAACTCAACCCAGTTTGTGGCTAACCCTTCTAGCTGTGCTGGGATTGTAACAATCCAGGATTGGACTCAGAAGGTGGGCCCAATGACCCCATTGGACACTTCTTGCAAGGGAGACTTGGAGGGGCTAACAAGATGCAGCTCTTGTCTTGAATCTGGCATGAACGTGAATACTCAGTTGACTGGTCTTGACGCAAATGCCACCAAATGCTTTTACTTCACTGTGTTATATGCTGCAGGGATTGTTAATGAGTTGGGTCCAACTGAACCCAGAACAGCTTCTTGCATTCTGGGCTTGCCTCTGTCTGGCTCAGCTGATAAGCAGTCAAATGATCAGCTGAGTAAGAAGACTTTGCTGAAATGGGTTTTTGGGGTCTTGGGGGCTCTGATTGGGATTTTGCTTGCTGTTGGGATTATAGTCCTGTATAGGAAATGGGATAAGAAAGAGAAACAAATTGCTCTTCATGAAGAATATGCGACCAGTTTTAGAACTAGCTTTCTGCCCAATTCAGGAGCAAAATGGTTTGCTGTATCAGAGCTTGAAAGAGCCACCAATGGATTTTCCCAGAAAAACATGATTGGCCAGGGTGGATATGGGGTTGTGTACAAAGGAACACTTTCTGATGGCACTTTGGTTGCAGTGAAGCATGTTCTTGATTTGGACTCAAAAGGGGATGAAGAGTTTTCGAATGAGGTCGAGATCATAGGCAAAATCAGGCACAGAAATCTTCTTTCCCTCAGAGGCTGCTGTGTCACAAGTGATGATTTGAAAGGCAAAAGAAGGTTCTTGGTTTATGATCTCATGTCAAATGGTAATCTCAGTGACCAATTGTGCAGCAGGCAGGGATTAAACTGGCCTCAGCGCAAGAGTATAATTCTTGATGTTGCCAAAGGGCTTGCTTACTTGCACAATGGGCTCAAGCCTGCCATTTATCATAGAGACATAAAACCCACAAACATACTCTTGGATTCAGAACTGAAAGCAAAAGTTGCAGACTTTGGGTTGGCCAAGCAAAGTTCAGAGGGCCAATCTCACCTCACCACAAGGGTTGCTGGCACACATGGCTATTTGGCACCAGAATATGCTCTCTATGGACAACTAACAGAGAAGAGTGATGTTTACAGCTTTGGCATTGTGATTCTTGAAATCATGAGTGGGAGGAAAGTGCTGGACACATCAAATAATTCGGGTTCAAATCCGTCGTTCGTTTTGATCACAGATTGGGCATGGATGGTTCTGAAGTCAGGGAAGGTGGAGGAAATTTTTGATGAGGCAATAAGAGAGAATGGACCAAAGGGTGTTATGGAGAGGTTTGTGCTTGTTGGGATTCTTTGTGCTCATGTTATGGTGGCATTTAGGCCTACAATTTCTGAGGCCCTCAAGATGTTAGAGGGTGACATTGATATTCCCAAATTACCAGATAGACCAATGCCTCTTGGTAATGAGTCTCATAGATCTTCCTTTGGGTTTTCTAGATTGTTGGCAAGTGAAAGATCAAGACCTAGATTTAGTAGTTCAAGCATGAACACAACATAACATAGATTTGGAACTAATTTGGAAGGCTTAGTTTGGTGTAGTGCAAATAATTCTCAAATCAAACTCCAAAGGTGGTGGTTATGTGTGTGAATTTTCATATTTCTTTTATTTTCTTTCATCATTTTGAGATATTTATTTATATATATACATTTGCAATTCTTTTTGTGGCAACAAAATCCAAGTTGTTGTTTTTTTTAATTTTTTATTTGTTTTTGGTCAGAATCAAAGTCTAATTTTGTAGGTTGGGATTTAGTTTGGTCAAAGACTCATCAAAGCCCTTGACCGAAAAAGAGAGACTCAAAGTCGTATGTACTTTGCACACGGATTCCACGGAATAAGGTTGCATGCGTTTTGCTTGTGTATTTTGACTATTGTAAAGTAAAAAAGCATAACAGGATTGCAACATCATCTATCTATATATATATAAGGCAAAAGGCAGAGAATGGTGAAACATTCAAAATACTAGAAAATACCCTTGGTTAATACAAATATTAAGAATTGAAATTATTAATTAAATGAGGATAATATGGTAAATTCACATTTTTTCATATTAAAAAAATTTAAAATTAAAAGAAAAATCAGATAATGGATCCTCTTTTTATGGAACACAACTACATATTATCTTTTTTAATTCTAAAATAATTTTTAAATTTTTAAATTTTTTAAAAAAAGAGCCTCACGCAGGCGCGGAAGTGCGTGCGGAGAGGCTAGTATATATAAAGCAAAAGACAGAGAATGGTGAAACATTCAAAATACCAGAAAATGTCCTTGGTTAATACAAACATTAAGAATTGAAATTATTAATTAAATAAAGATAATATGGTAAATTCACACTTTTCATATTAAAAAAATTAAAATTAAAAGAAAATTCATATAATGGATCCTATTTTTATGGAACACAACTACCCATTCTCTTTTTAAATTCTAAAATAAATTTAAATTTTTTTTAAAAAAGCCTCTCACAAGCGCGGAAGCGCGTGCGAAGAGGCTAATTTATAAGTAAAATAGGAAACATTTATAGAAGGTTATTTATTTTTTTTTTCAATGAGAATTGAATTCAAGACATTTTCAAATTAAGTGGAGAATAATGTTATAGATCACAAGAGGCTTATAGCTCAAGTTGTTAAGAGCATTTATTTCTGCATCCTAAATTTGATTTCCCTCTCCCTCAATATCGCTTATATTGAAGAAGAAAAAATTATTAACCAAACAGCCAAAGACATTCATAAAAAGTTAAAAAGTTGGTGTGGCAATACTAAGATCCAAAATTCAGGCAAATATATTTCCTTAAAGTACTCTTTTTAAAATTCGATTTCGTTTTAATTGAACAATATTTTTCTTTATGTTATGAGGTTGAGAGTTTGAATTTGGGATCTCGAATGCATGAATAAATACTCTTAAAACACGTACATGAACCCTTTTTTTTTTTTTTTTTTAGTACAAGCAATAGTCTAAATTATAGGGGAGGAGATTTCTTACACACACAACTATGACGCTTTGAGAATTCGAACATGAGATCTCTTATCTGCAAATTAAGACCCTTTTTCCACTGGACTATACCTCGTTGGCGAACTCTTTTCTTTCTAAAAAGTCAAAAGACAAAGGCAAAGGCAAAGGTGGAGCTTAGCCAAATTTTATATTTACTTTTTAATTTAATTTTCCACATTTTATGTTTGTTGGGCTAAAGGGCTTGAACTCCTTCACTTCATGTTGGGCCGTGTTCAATTCTTGCAAATTGCAAATGCATGTGTTTAAAAAAAAATAAAATCAAACGACATAAATTCATACGTCGTTTTGTAATCCCGTACGTACGCTGCGTTTTGAGAATACCTCGTTGAGAATTCGAACATGAGATCTCTTATCTGCAAATTAAGACCCTTTTTCCACTGGACTATACCTCGTTGGCGAACTCTTTTCTTTCTAAAAAGTCAAAAGACAAAGGCAAACGCAAAGGTGGAGCTTAGCCAAATTTTATATTTACTTTTTAATTTAATTTTCCACATTTTATGTTTGTTGGGCTAAAGGGCTTGAACTCCTTCACTTCATGTTGGGCCGTGTTCAATTCTTGCAAATTGCAAATGCATGTGTTTAAAAAAAAATAAAATCAAACGACATAAATTCATACGTCGTTTTGTAATCCCGTACGTACGCTGCGTTTCATAGCTCGAGAAGCCGAGAACAAACACACGCACCTCCCTCTGCTGAGGAGAAAGAGAGTAGACCCAGATGCTAACTGAAACTGACAGTGCGTCGAGCTCTCCCGCCAAGACGACGACGTCTACAGTCCTAGAAGAAACGAATACAAAACTATCAAAGTGGGTTTGCTTCGCCTCTCTCTCTCTCTCTCTCTCTCTCTCTCTCTTGATTTTCTATTCTTTTTGAATAATTTGCTGGAAGATTTTAGCTGGAATTATGTGAGTCTCATCTTCATCTCTGAGAAAACGTAAGAAATGCAAATTGAATTGCAGGATTTTCCGAAAATCTTAACCCCAAGTCCAAACCCAATACTCCATCATTTTTTATTTTTGTAATTTTCTTCTCTATCTTCATAAATTAAATTCATTGGTCCTACAAAGCTTCATGTTTGTGTGAACAATGCAATTTGGTGATGTAGTTCAAGAGAATTCAGGTTATGTTATTTCAATATTAAATATGCTTGATGTCACTGATTTTAGTTCTCAATGCTTCAGGTGGCTTGGTTCTCAATTGGGTTCCCAAAAATATGATTTTCAAAATACAAAAATGTGGGCAAAGATTGTGTCTTGGATGGAGGATGCTGTCCAGGAAGTACAGTTCAAGTGAACCCATAAGGCAATTTTCTGACCCAACCAAAGCAATATGCAAAATCATGATGTCTTGCCCAACACTGGCACTTGATACTGCCCTTGACCAAAGTGGGATCAGAATTTCACCTGAAATAGTAGAGGAAGTTCTCATGAGATTCCAGAATGCTGGTATGGTTGCGTACCGATTCTTCGAATGGGCAGGGAAGCAGCGGAATTACACACATAGCGTGAAGGCTTACCATGCCATGATTGAGTCTTTGGCCAAGATAAGGCAGTACCAGATCATGTGGGAGCTTGTGAACTCAATGAGGGCCAAGAGAATGCAGAACATGGAGACATTTAGCATAATTATGAGGAAGTATGCTAGGGCCCAGAAGGTTGAAGAAGCGCTTTATACATTTAACGTTATGGAAAAGTACGATTGTGCTCCGAATTTAGCAGCGTTCAATGGCCTGCTGAGTGCTTTGTGTAAGTCCAACAATGTGAGGAAGGCTCAGGAGATTTTTGATAAAATGAAGGATCGGTTTGAGCCAGACTCGAAGACTTATAGTATATTGATTGATGGGTGGGGAAAGGATCCGAATTTGCCTAAGGCAAGGGAGGTCTTTAGAGAAATGACTGGTGCTGGTTGTAATCCTGATATAGTGACTTATGGTATCATGGTTGATGTTCTTTGTAAGGCAGGGAGGGTGGACGAAGCGATTGAGATTGTTCGGGGCATGGATGATGGTGGTTGTACACCTACATCTTTTATTTACAGCGTCTTGGTGCATACATATGGGGTGGAACACAGGATTGAAGATGCTGTTGGCGCATTCTTGGAGATGGAAAGGAATGGAATCAAGGCTGATGTGGTGGTGTATAATGCCTTGATTGGTGCCTTTTGTAAGACTAACAAGTTCAAGAACGTGTATAGGGTCTTAAATGATATGGATTCCAAAGGTCTTAAACCCAATTCAAGGACCTGCAATATCATTTTGAATAGCTTGATTGATCGTGGAGAGACTGACGAGGCATTTAGTGTCTTTCGTAAAATGATCAAACTATGTGAGCCCGATGCAGATACGTATACGATGATGATAAAGATGTTTTGTGAGAAAGATGAGCTAGAGATGGCCCTCAAAGTCTGGAAGTACATGAAGCAGAGGCGGTTTGTGCCGAGCATGCACACATATTCCGTCCTTATAAATGGATTGTGTGAGAAGGGCAATACTTCAAAGGCTTGTGTCTTTTTGGAAGAGATGATAGAGAAGGGGATTCGGCCAGCAGGTGTGACATTTGGGAGATTAAGACAGTTGCTGATAAAAGAAGGAAGAGAAGATGTACTCAAATTTCTAAATGACAAAATCAATCTCCTGGTCAAGGAGCCTTTATTTGATTGAGGTTTCAAGACTGGCAACTGAGAAAACTTGTAGTGTTTGATATTCTCAATCCAACACTGACGAGTTCTGGAGTTGTATTTGGCATTGGAGAACCAAGTTGTCTCAAATAGCCTATTTGTGACTGCCTTGCAAGTTTACAGAAAGAAATCAAGAGGAACAGCAAGTGGTTCCGTCACCCGCAGCATCAAAAGGAACGGGCCTTGGAGCTTCAAGTGTTATGCCACAACTGAAGCAAAAGCAAAGGGGTATAACAATTACCTGGCCTTGTACAAATAGTAACCACAAAGATATCTTCAAACTCTATCTAGGGAAAATTTGAAGCATTTCAGAGGCCGTGCGTGGGATATTTTATGAGGCATAAGTATATGCGTGAGTCCCAATGGTGTATGTGTTCTGACAATCAGCTATGGTCCGTCAGATCATCGGTGTACGGATTGAAGAACGTTAATGAACCTTTTTCAACATGCTGGTGGTTGTATTATATTTTAGGTTGTGTTTGGTTTTCAGATGGTTGTCTCATCTCTATCAAGACGGATCCCCTCTTTGTGAAATTGGTTTAAACTAGTAAGTTCATCTTTATGCCACCATGTTGATAAGGAAGAAGTCACCTAAGCAATTGCTAATTAGAGTTAAACCATTTTGGTGGTAAACTTTGCAGCACCTAAAGGACCTAATGTTGAATCCACGATCAACAGTAAATAAGAATAAAAATCTGCAGTAAAGAAACTCATATGTATGCCCTGTAGAAGCTTTATATCTCGAGGCTTAAATAAGCGGGTAAAACTAGCAACGCATCAAATAACATCTTTCGGAGTCTGTATAATTGACAAAGAACTGATACATATAAAAATGATACTCTTTTTTAGTTTTAGTTCTATCTCTAAATTATAATTAGAAGGAAAGGAAACAACAAAATTTCAGAACAGCAGATCATCAAATCCTACACTGTAGACTCAGTGCCTTTTCGATTTAGATTCACTTTTGGCAAGCATTATCCCTGAAAGCTTGTTGACCTCGTACAGTAATCCGGCTGAAAACAGGAAACTGCATACAAATATTAGATCATTAAATATGTTGTCAGCATATACATCTCCAAGAGTCTCAAAAAGTTCATCAGTCAATCTTATGAACAGAGGCATATCTTTCAAAAATTCCAAATTTAAATCTCTTATTATGACAAAAAAATGGAGATAGAGCAGAAATAATAATCCCCCCTCTTCTTCCTAATTTCTCTTTATGAAACCACACTCAAACTCAAGTATACAACATATATATTTTTTGGTTTAATTCAATAAAGTTTATTGCATGCACTTGACCATAAACCTTTCTGTTCAATTTGTACACCAAAAACTTAATACCAGGTACTACTTGAGCATAATTTATTATTCAAAAGCTTTTGAATGCAAATACCTGTGTTGAAGTTTGATTTTAGAATGTCAGACACTTTTTTAATCAATTACTGATGATTGAGACTTTTTTTTCTAGGGCACCTTTTTCTCCAATGAAAAACATAGTAAAATTATGCTTTGCCTTGCGTAGGCCCTCTGAAAATGTCCGGCTCCCTATCTATAAGAGGACTGCACCCAAACATGTTCTCCAGAACATGCTCATGTAAGAATATATAAAATGTATAGTTGATCATGAAACTAACTTACCATGTTGTGATACAAACTCGATGGACAGTGCCAGCAGCAATAAGAGCAACTGCTTCTGCTATAATAACTGCAAATGAAAAATAGCTAATTTTGGTCACCACAAAAAAAGTTTTTAGACACCTTTAATAGGAAGCATCTTGAATCTTGCAATAAACTTTCATCCAGCTTGATGTTTCATCCATCTTCTTTTCTCTTCCCAACTAGGAAATCCCGAACATGAGAAAACTGATATAGTAGGCTACTATAATATAAGAGTGGCAAAGCCTCTTGTAATAATTTTTCTTTGTAATATGAAGCATCCTTTTGTTTTTAATCTTTTTATCTTGTTCATTTTCCGTCAAACTTCAAAGAAATATGTAAAAAAGAGAGGGTTGGTCACAGTGGAAACAACCTAGAGATGTCATGGAGCAAGCAGTTAGCATATCACTGGCGACACCTAGGTCATGCATGAAGTTCTATATGTTCCTAGAGAGTGCGCTGGTGACAGTACCATATCACCGGTGGTTCACTCATACGAACAAAGACAGTGTACTTCAATAGCTTAGATAAGAAAAGGGAGAACATAACTAGGACAAGCACGTTGTCAAATCCAACAAAATGAAAGCAAGAAACTTCCTTGAGCAATGACATTCTACAAAATGTGCTCAATTGTACGATATATAGGGGGTGGAATTTTAAGAAATTCCAATTCACAATGACTCTCCAAGTAACAAACAAATTCAAACCAACACACACTCACCGGCACCCCAGCCAGTCCTTACGCCACTTGTTTCTTGGAGATTGCCAATGAACTGCAACAACAGAAACCAATGGCAAGGATATAAGCTTGCTATGCAGGATAATAAACAATAAAGTTTTTCAGAAAAAAATAATAATAAAGACATTAAAGAGCTTTGAACTTACTGTGAACAGCACAAGGAATAGGAGAGAACTAATGAAACCCCCAAGAATGGTAAACAACTCTGTTGATGCTAACTTCCCTCTGTACATCTGTTGAAGTGATAGAATGACAGTGAACAGAAGGAAGGAATACAACATGGAACTACCCGGCCCCGCCATGAACTCCTAGTTGACCACAAGAAACAAAGTCAACAACAACAACAAGAAGAAGCTCAGAAATGCTCAGTTGCAGAGAAATAAAAATAAAAATAAAAATAAAAAGCACCAATTAAATCAAAAGAAAAGGGAAAATGGGCTTGCACGCGTTCATCAATTTGTTATCTTCCACAGTACAATTTTGACAAAATGGGACTAAAACCGCACCAGATCTCAAATTCACCATTAAATTTACATTAAAATACAGAATTTTTCATGCCCAAAACAATAATTTGAGTACAGATTTCTAATGTACGTCAGAATTTTTCGTGTGATCAACCAAAATGAAAATCAGCTGATCAATACCCTAAACAAATGCAACTGTAAAAGCAGGTTCATTTGAGCGCGAGCACATTTCTCAGCAACCAAACAGAAAACGTACCTCAGAATAGCAGTGTAGCTACCGATGAGCTCTTACTCACAGTCTTAGATCTCCCTTCCGTCACAACTCGATCAGCAGAGTCGCGTTTCAGTGAGCCCAAGAGTTATATAATTGAGAAGGGCAATTTCGATAATACAGAAAACTCACGGGACAAAAACGTCCAACAAAAAGAAAACCAAAAACTATAAGGGCAAAACGATGTCGTTTGGAGGCAATGGAGAGATGGAGTCGCTGGACTTGCCGGAGTGCCCGGTGTGTTTGCAGAACTACGACGGCGAGTATACAATTCCGCGCGTGCTCGCCTGCGGTCACTCGGTGTGCCAGGCCTGCCTGGTCAGGCTTCCCGAGCGCTACCCCGAGACTATTCGCTGCCCGGCGTGCACCCAACTCGTCAAGTACCCCCCACTGGGCCCCACCGCTCTGCCCAAGAACATCGACCTCCTCTCCTTCTCCCTCTCCCTAAACCCTAACCCTAATTCTCGCAGTTCCCAAAATCCCCAAAAACAATCCACCGATGGAGTTTGTAAATTCCTGCCTCGCATTTGGTCCGATGAGTTTTATGACACCTGGAAGGAGTGGGTGCTTCCGAACGACGCCCTATCGGTGGAAACAGAAGTTGGTGATGTAACAAGAGCTGGGCTCTGTACTGTGTTAAAAGGAAGAACTGGTTCTGGTTCTGGTTTTGGTTTCGGGTCGGGTCGGGTTTGGTTTAGAGAGGATCAGAGTGTGAGCTTTGTTCAGGTTGGTTCATTACCGAATTTGGGTAGTTTTGGTTTTGAGTTTAGTTACATTGCAAGGGTTATGAAGTGTTTGAGTGGAATGAAAGAGGGAGAGAGAAACGAATTGGGTCTGTTGCTGAGAGCTTCTGTGAGACAGTGTAGGAAAGTAGGTAAAGTTTATGGCTTGTGGGGTAATTCGGAAGATGGGTTTTTGTATATGGTGTGTGAGAGAAGAAATGGGAGTTTTTCAGAGAAGTTGAATGAGTTGAGAGATGGGGATGGTTTTGGTAAGGATGGGTTGTCTGCTTTTGCAATGATTGCTATGGAGGTGTGTGAGGCAGTGACTGGTTTGCACTCAGAGGGGTTTGCTTCTGGTTGTTTTGGTGTTTCATGCTTTGGTTTCGATGATTTTGGTCACGTTTTTGTGGATTTGAGTGAAGTCTTGGTGACAGGAAGGAAGGCTTGGAGAAGTGTTGTAGATTCTGTTTCTGGTACAATGGGAATTGATGCTGAAGTATTGGGAGTGACCTTTGGGAAGTTATTGAAAGATGACGTTTTCGTTAGCCCAGAGGTGTTGTTTGATGCGTTGCAGAAAGAAGGCATTGCAGTAGAATGTGACAGCTCAAGATATCTGGTTGGATATGGCTCGGATGTTTATTCATTAGCTTGTGTGTTGGTGAGGCTGCTTCTTGGAAAAGAATTTAGTGAAGAGATTGTGAAAACTAGTGAAAACCTTTTTCGTGATCATTCAACTTATGCAAGCTGGATTGAAAGAGTTAGTGCTTTGCTGGAGATTAGATTCGGTTCAGAATATGCATCACTGAAAGAGAATCTTTGCAATTGTTTGAATTTCAATCCAGAAAGTCGACCACTTGTGATTGATGTGATGAAATGCATTAGGGAACTGATTATTAAACCTCGATGTGATACCACGGCCAGTTTGGATGGGGCAGTTAAGGACGAGAGCGCAAATTGTTGCTTGATTCTGGGGGAACTGTGTCAGATACCCAAGCAATCAGAAACACAGAAAGAAAATGAGTTGCAAGGAAGTAAAGTCAGTGGAGGAGCAGATTTTGATCAAGTTGGGGATGAGAGGACTAACAATGGTGTTGTTGATGGCCTCGCAGAGGGGAAGGTCAAATCTAAAGTTATGCAGGGCCATCGTGACTCCATTACAGGATTAGCTGTTGGAGGTAGAATTATTACAGAGTACTTTTTAGATTGCATATCTCATACTGTTTCCATTACGAAGTGTTCATGCTGCTGGAGGGTCTGAAAATTGATATTGAAGTGCTCCCTTATGGACGAAAGATACATAGATTTATACATTAGTCTTTAGTCACGATGCTTGCACACTTTTTTTTATTCATCAAGTATCTGACATTTTATTTGTATTTTCACTTCTTTCTTGTAGGGGAACTTCTGTTTAGCTCCTCATTTGATAAAACCATCCATGTATGGTCTTTACAGGTACAGACTCAAAACGGCTGTAATTTTTGGAGTTGGTCTTTTCGTTAGATTAAAGTGGAACCATCTTTATGCAGTTTCTTTGTGTGTGAGCATGTGTGTGTTCATGTACAAGCATGAGTAGTTTCCTGCTACCACATCTACCAAATAATTTCTTCTAATGTATTAAACTTAGAAATGCAGCTTTTCTTTATTGATCTGCTTACTGAACTCTTGATATCTTAATGATTTGACAAGGTGGGGAATGTTGATTATTATGTTTGTATGCTCGCAAATATGTGGTGAATATATTCACACAACAAGCACTTTCTCCATGTTTTCCCTTTCACTAAGTTCTGTCATGGCAAATTCCATGCAGGACTTCTCTCATGTACATACATTTAAAGGTCATGAGCATGCCATCAAGGCTCTCATTTATGTAGATGAAGAGCAACCCTTGTGCATCAGTGGTGACAGTGGAGGTGGCATATTTATCTGGGGCACATGTACCCCTCTTGGGCAAGAACCATTAAAGATATTGTATGAGGAGAAAGATTGGCGCTATAGTGGTATTCATGCCTTGGCCTCCAGAAATGGATATGTTTATACTGGCAGCGGAGATAGAACAGTAAAAGCATGGTCAGTACAGGTGAGGGGTTTGCATTAATAAAAATTTCTGTTATTTTCTATTTATATGCATCTTTTCAGAATTTAAGTGGAAAAAAATACCTTTTTCTCCTTTGAAAAATTTCAGGATGGCACCCTGTCATGCACCATGTCTGGTCATAGATCTGTAGTTTCAACACTTGCAGTTTGTGATGGTGTTCTTTATAGTGGAAGTTGGGATGGAACCATCCGATTATGGAGTCTTAGCGATCACAGTCCTTTGACAGTACTAGAGGAAGACACTGGAACTGTGACCTCTGTCTTATCTCTTGCTGTTGACAGGCATTTGCTTATAGCAACCCATGAAAATGGATGTGTAAAGGTTGCCCTTAATCCTCACTGCGATATCTTCCTTTTCTTCTCAAGATAATAAACATCATTTCATGATTAAATTTTCACTTAAATAGGCCTTTGTTTTTTGGGTTTCTTCAGGTCTGGAGGAATGATGTGTTCATGAAATCCATTAAAATGCACAATGGTGCAGTATTTGCTAGTGGCATGGAAGGAAAATGGCTTTTCACAGGAGGCCGGGATAAAACTGTAAATATACAGGTACATGTGCAAAATATGGTTTCATCCTATTCTTTTTTATTTATTTTTAATTTCTGATATTTTTATCAGATGAAGCTGGTTTGCTATGTCATCACACTTAAGAATTCTTACAAATTCATTTGCATGTCACAGGAATTGTCTGGCGATGAGATTCAAATAGATTACAGGCCTGTTGGATCTATCCCCTGTGATTCTGTCATAACAACTTTGTTAAGCTGGCAAGGAAAGCTTTTTGTTGGACATGCTAATAGGAACATCATGGTATGCTCTCTTCTTTTCACTTCTCTTTAGGTGATGAGTATCTTGTCTTCTGTTTACCATGATAAAATTCTTTTTCTTTTTTGGTAAAACCATGATAAAATTCTGAATCACATACTTTGATTGCTGCAGGTGTTTTACTTGGCAAAATGACCAACCGTTAGGCAATGCTGTTATGGTGTGTTTGTTTTCTACTGTTGATTAGGCTTAGCTGATGCCGAGTGCTCGATGATTCGGGAGATCTACCACCGGTCTGTGCATTGTCGATGGATTAAACTTTGAATCCCCTGTCGAAGACTGTTATAGACTGCATTATGCTGCTGGTGGCATGTTTGCACATTGTACCAGCAACGTACCAGTCCCGCAGATACACAATTTCGTGCAAAAACAAGGATATCTTTTTCTTTCAAAATGTTGTTCATGTAAATACAAAGTTCAAGAGAAACATGTTATACAAAAGATTATGTATTTTCCTGATAGGAAGAAACGATGCTTGTACATAGTAATATAAAGTCACAATATAATGCGTGTGTTAGCCTGAAGTGTTGTTCAGCACCTTCTACGCATATAAATACACAGATTGGCGCAGGAACATACATGAGGCCATCATATATGAAAGATAAAATATCATAATTCATTAAATTTTAAAAAAAACAATTAATTTTTTTAAGTATATATATATATATATATATTTATTTATTTATTTATTTTGTTTAAATTTTTTCATTTTAGAATTAGGTAAGAGAAAATAGATCTAGTTTTCTTTCATGAATATAAGACTCATGTTCTTATTTTAATTTTTTAAAATATGAAAAAAAAGGGTTAATTTACTTTAATATTCTAATTTAATGAATAGTTTTATATATTAATATTTTCATTAACTAATCTCATTTTCTAATTTAATGAATAATTTTTGTGAAATTTTGAATATTTCACTATTCTCCTCCACTTTTTCCATTTAAGATATCATTTAACTTAAATAAATAAATAATAATTTCATTTCAGTGATTTCACCATTTGATTTGAGGAGGGATTTCGACCAAAAAAAAAGATTTGAGGAGGGGGAAATTAACGGACTAAACGGTACACTCCAGTTCTTCTCTCTCTCTTGCTGCCTGGAAATCGTACTGACATTAGTAGCTGAATAGAGAGTTCCCGCTTTCTACTTGAGTTCACTTTGACAACCCAGAGCTTGATATGATATGGCAATCCTTCCTTGCCTCCAAAGCCCCTGTTTTCTGTCCCTGAAACCACTCCCACAACGCTCCACCCTCGTCTTCACCAACCACCACCACTCCGTTTCTTCATTTCATACTTCGTCTAGGCCTCTACAGCGTCGTCTCAGGCTCACTCGCACTCCCATTTCTGCTTCTCTTAAGGTAAGTTTTCATCTTCCAAGCATAGTTTTCGCTCTATCTGAATTGCCCATCACATGTTTGATGATATGCTTGCATGGGTTGTGTTTGTTTTAGGAAAATTTGGGTCTTCTTACGAAAACTTGGAGTGACGTTACTTGTTTAAACAGCTGGGTTGTTCGGGACTATTACCGCCTTGTGAGCTCTGTTAACTCCCTTGAGCCCCAAATTCAGAGACTCACCGATGACCAGGTTTGTTGGTTTACCTTCACTTGTTGTTTGTTCTATTGGATTTCTTTTGGCTATTTGAATAATGGGTTGTGTTTGTTTCTGTAGCTTACTGCTAAAACTGCAGAGTTCCGGCAAAGGCTGGGGAAGGGCGAGACACTTGCAGATATCCAAGCTGGTTGCAATCTTCTCTACTTACTAGATGATTTTACAATGTCATATGGGATTTTTAATTTTTGGAGTAATTGTGTTCCTTGAATGATGCATATTTACAGAGGCTTTTGCTGTCGTTCGTGAAGCTGCAAAAAGGAAGCTCGGTATGCGTCATTTCGATGTGCAGGTCTCTATTTCTCGCTCTTATTTTGTTCGCAGTTACATTTGTTGTGCTTGTGCATATAGCTTTATCTACATATGCAACTTTATGTGTATTTATTAACGTAATGTTCACTTTTTATGTTTGTATATGTTGTCAATTTTGATGCCAGATTATAGGTGGGGCGGTGCTTCATGATGGGTCCATTGCAGAAATGAAAACGGGAGAGGGAAAAACGTTAGTTTCCACATTAGCAGCATATCTTAATGCGCTGACTGGTGAAGGTGTTCATGGTATGCTTCTGTGTTGGTTGTAATAGAAATTTTATGATTTGGATACAGACATAGTTGTAGAATGGATGGAATGTCCAAATTGTCTCCACTGGAACATTTCTATGCAAATGTAATCTGCAGTGTGTTACAAACTCTAGCATATTATTTTTTCTTTTTGTTGGGAACTTTCAGAAATTAAAATGTTTTTTTTTTAATGCTCTCTCTCTCAACACAGTGGTAACTGTAAATGATTACCTTGCTCAACGAGATGCTGAGTGGATGGGTCGTGTTCATCGCTTCTTAGGTCTTACTGTGGGCCTTGTTCAGGTAATTTTCTGTCTCTGTATATTTTTTTATCTCTCTGCAATAGACTTGATTCCAGATACGTGATTCTAGGGACATGACAGCCTGCAAATGATTACCTTGCAATTTATGTATATTTTATTTTAATATTTATTGTGCATTTATTCCTATTTGCAACATAGAGGGGGATGACAGCTGAAGAGAGGAGATCCAACTATAGCTGTGACATAACTTACACTAATAATTCGGTAAGTCAATTCTACTGCTTGTTGGTAGTATTGCATTTATTTTACTTTTTATGTTTTTATGTTTTAACGTCTTCTAGTCTTGGTGTAGATGATTATGAGTTAGTGCATTCCATCCAAAAAAAATTGAAAATTGCTTTCTTTCTGATATCTCATTCATAATGATTTACTCAGGAACTTGGTTTTGACTATCTACGAGATAACCTTGCTGGAAGCAGTGGGCAACTTGTTATGAGATGGTACATCTCAAATAATTTTAGTTTTGTAAATACTTGTTTTAATAAAAAAAATAATTATTAGCAGTTTTGCTGTGTAAAAAACAGGCCAAAGCCATTTCATTTTGCCATAGTTGATGAAGTTGACTCAGTTCTTATTGATGAAGGACGAAATCCATTGCTTATTAGTGGGGAGGTAAGTTTTCTAATGTTTCTTAATAGAATATCGTTATGTAATAGTGCGAATGCTTACTATTTTGTAGTGGCTCAATGTGGCGTGGTAATGTGTAATTCCATTTAAAGAAAGAGCTCATTGTTGTAGATTTATGATTTTTTGATGCTTGTCCTTCTATCTCAGGCTAGTAAGGATGCTGCACGCTATCCTGTTGCTGCTAAAGTGGCTGATTTGCTTGTGCGAGACATTGTGAGTATAGTCTCTTCCTTTTATTTTCAGATTTACTCTTCTGTAGGTTTTCATTTTATTTTCCCAATGCATGTATATGTATATTTTTTTCTATTATGTCAAGAATTATTTATGTCTCACAATCATCGGTTCTACAGCATTACAAGGTAGAACTTAAAGATAACTCAGTTGAGTTGACTGAAGAAGGAATAGCTCTTGCTGAGATGGCCCTTGAAACAAATGACTTATGGGATGAAAATGATCCGTGGGCTAGGTAAAGGTGTATAGTATATGTTTAATTTTATCTTCTTCCTTTTTTTTTTGAGGTGGGGTTCAAATCTATTGTTATAAAATATCTTGCATTTGTTTCAACTTTTTAATTTAGGCATGAAATTTGAAATGTGTAGATTTGTGATGAATGCATTGAAGGCTAAAGAGTTCTATCGGCAAGATGTGCAATATATTGTCAGAAATGGGAAGGCTCTCATAATAAATGAGGTATGATTTATATTTAGATTATGCAGAATTGTATTTGCAAAAGATAAATTGTGTTATGCATCATAGTTTTAGGTACCTTAAATAAATTAAGAAAGACCAATATTTTGACATTTCTCTAGTTTCAATCGAGAAGTGGGTTATAATTTATACCCAATGCCACTTTTATGGATTGTGAATTTTCTTGGATCTAATCATCACGTTGCTTATATTGACAGCAGAAGGGATAGAATAATAGAAAGAAGTGTGGAACATAAATTCATTGATGCTGCATTTTATAACAATTAGTAATTGAGTGTCTCATTGAAATAGAAACTGAAGTTCTTAAAATATTTTCAGCTGACTGGCAGAGTTGAAGAGAAGAGAAGGTGGTCTGAGGGGATTCATCAGGCTGTGGAGGCTAAAGAAGGCTTGAAGATTCAGGTACATCTGAAAGTTGGACAATTAGTGCTTGAAGTTTTTCTGCACCTATAATTCATTACATGGAGAATATTCCGTCTTAGTTCAAAGTTGTAATGTCAGTATACCTTTTAGGCTGATTCGGTGGTTGTGGCACAAATCACTTATCAATCTCTATTCAAGCTCTACCCAAAACTTTCAGGGATGACTGGGACTGCAAAAACTGAAGTATGCCTGTTTACAATCATTTTGACATTGTATTTTCTAAAGGAATTAATTGCTTTGCATGTTTAATGTTAAATTCTCCTTGATCATTTCAGGAGAAAGAGTTCTTGAAAATGTTCCAAGTACCAGTTATTGAAGTACCAACAAATCTGCCAAACATTCGTAATGATTTACCTATTCAAGCTTTTGCGGTAGGATATTTAACGCTTAACCTCAATTTTATCTGATATCTATACCTCCAATTAAAGTCTATCATCAACTTGACTGAAGGTTTCGGTTTGTATTTTTTTAGACTGCTCAAGGGAAGTGGGAATATGTTCGTCAAGAGGTGGAATACATGTTCAGACAGGGGCGTCCTGTTTTAGTTGGGAGCACCAGGTAAATCCAATCTAATCTGTTTAATTTCATGGACTTGGTTTGCTGTGATTTTGTACTTTGTGAACTGGAGAATTTTGTGTTATTTCATGGATAATGAAGCATTTTTGGTGCCTTTTATAATCTTCCCGGCCCTGTAGGTTATTTAATTAGGTCATGGAGGGACAACTTGTGATATAAAACGTAGTTGAATCAGAAAGTACTCTTGTATTCAGATAATGCTGCTGAAACTTTTTTCTCAGTTTCTATTTCAAACTTTTTCAATGTGGTTACATATGTGTGGAGGCATGTTTTTGTTTGGGCTTTTTATAGAAATTCCAATGGTATTTGGATCAAATGTAATATCCTTGATGCTAATTACTTGGATTTTGTTGGATTCATCTAATCATAATTACACTGCATACATTTATGTACAAGGAGACATAATTATTTTGGTCAAATTTATGTTTTGAGTATGCAGACATCAGCTGATCTGTAACTATGATTTCTCATCTTCATAATGCAGTGTTGAGAATTCTGAGTACTTGTCTGATCTACTGAAGGAGCAGAATATCCCACACAATGTTCTAAATGCACGGCCTAAGGTTAACTTAATTGGACCTTACATGTGGATGTAGTCTACCATTCTCTTTTACTTTAGTACCCATTTGACTGGTTGTTGTTACATTAACGTCGTGTTCATATACATTTCTTATCAGTATGCGGCAAGGGAGGCTGAAATTGTTGCCCAAGCAGGACGAAAATATGCCATTACCATTTCAACCAACATGGCTGGCAGAGGCACTGACATAATTCTAGGAGGAAATCCAAAAGTAGGTGCCCTTGTCCATTGCTAATTGATTCAAAATGTACTGGTGAAAATGAACCCGTACTTTATTTCCAGGAGTTTATGAAATTGGGAACATGTATTTCATGCATATGCATCTATCCTTTTATCTAATGCATCCTTGTTTGGAGCCTCTGTGGATAAGTAGAAACTAGAAAGGGGGATTTAATTTGTTGTGTACTTGTTATGATTGAAGATGCTTGCAAAAGAGATCATAGAGGACAGTTTAATTTCGTTCCTGACACGAGAAGCTCCTAATGTTGACGTTGATGGAGAGGCAATTTCACAAAAGGTGATTCATTTTTTAACTTTAAGCTACGGACCAAATTGATTCTATTTCTAATTAATCATTTGTTGTAGGTATTGTCCAAGATAAAGGTCGGTCCATCATCATTAGCTTTTCTGGCTAAGACAGCGTTAATGGGTTTGTGACTGCTCTTTGACAAAATATTTTATGCTTATATAGATGCATATTATGGATTGTGGATTGTGCTTATATAGATGCATATATAAAATCTTTAATATTTTATGGATTGTGCAGCTAAGTATGTTTCGAAAAATGAAGGCAAGAGCTGGACATATAAGGAGGCAAAATCTATGATATCAGAGTCTGTGGAAATGAGTCAGTCAAGGGATTTGAAGGAGTTAGAGAGGCTTGTTGATGAACAGTCAGAGATGTACCCTCTTGGCCCTACAATTGCACTTGCTTATCTGTCAGTTCTGAAGGATTGCGAGGTACACTGTCTCAAAGAAGGGTCTGAAGTAAAAAAGCTTGGGGGTCTTCATGTGATTGGAACATCTTTGCATGAGTCTCGGAGAATAGATAACCAGGTGATTGTTTTTGGCATACATTTTAAAAATCATATTTTATTACCATTTACTCACGAAGCATGAGTTTTGGCATGAAGTGAATTTAGATTTGATGTGGATTTCCAATTCCATTTTGGGAACTGTCAAGAGTTATCTTTTATATATCGGTTCTTTCTTTCCTTTGACAATTTTATCTTTATTATGTTAGCTTCGAGGTAGAGCAGGAAGGCAAGGTGACCCTGGATCAACACGATTTATGGTGAGGTAATTCACTCTTCAGTGATTTAGGCTTGCACGGAGTCATCATGCATATGCTCACACAAAGACGTGGACGTGATTTGTGGGTCTAAAAAATATTTGGTCTATTAATGTTTATTGAGATGGTCTCATGATAAAAATAAAGAAAAACCTGGCCAAGTTAGCATAGCTCTCCTCTGCTCAGTCAACATTGCTTTATCTCAATCAATGTTTTAAGAACCAAACTGACCTGTCAGACTGGTTGAGTCGTTGATTAGTCATGATTTATGTATATGTAACCATCTTTATTGTTGGCCTGCATTGAACCATGCAACCTTCTGGTCCGACTCCACAATCGTTCTTTAACTGCACTTGTTTCGAGACTATTGTAAAACTCATGCAGAGCATGAAGTTTAAGAAGATTCCATCATTCCATACCTTATTATTTGTTCATTTATGTAACAGTTTGCAGGACGAGATGTTTCAAAAGTTTAATTTTGATACTGAGTGGGCTGTGAGGCTTATTTCCAAAATTACAAATGATGAGGATATGCCAATTGAAGGTGATGCAATTGTTAAACAGGTAATTGGCAAATCTCATGTTCATGATCAACTCATTCCTTTATCTGATCTTCTGAGCCTGCTTGATGGGTCTCAATTAATTATCTCTCTCTCTCTCTCTCTCTCTTTCTCTCTCTCTCTCTAACAGTATCTGCGTTTTATTAACTTGTACCATTACAATTTTAGCTCCTGGCCCTGCAAATTAATGCAGAGAAGTACTTCTTTGGCATAAGGAAGAGCCTTGTTGAGTTTGATGAAGTATTAGAGGTATGCATTTGTGAATAACAATGTCTTTATTGGAGTGCTAACTGCTGCACAATTCACAAACACTGAGTAAACTTGTTCTTAATCATATTCATTTATTCAGCTCTAAAGTTTCTTCACTGGAGAGGAGTATAGTAGACCTTGTAATTCATAATTTCCATGAGAAATTGAGTTACGTTGCCTTTTCTATGATTTTAAGTACTCAATCATGGAGATCTTTGATATTAGCTAGCAAATTACAAGTAATGCATCTTGCATGAAAATTACATGCATAAATTCAAAAATAGGAAAGAAAAGAAAGAAAAAAAGGTCCTTTCTAATCTGAATTCAATCATTGCATGTCAAGCTTAAATGATTAAGACTCTTGCCTTGTTGCTTATTGAATTGTTTATTCCCTTTTCCCAGGTACAGAGAAAGCATGTCTATGAACTTAGACAGTCCATTTTAACTGGTGATAATGAAAGTTGTTCCCAGCACATATTCCAGTAAGTTTCTGAGTCTCACCAACTTCATTCTCGCTGCCATCTAATTTATCACCCAAATATAGTAGCATTTTGTGTGTTACTTAAACTTCTTAATTAATAAACACTCACTATTCTAAACATTGTGTGAGTCCTTCAAATGTATTGCTATATTTTGAACTAGAATACAGTAGGTAATCAGTTTACAATAGCATGCTTGTTCATACAGACACTTGGATATCGGGGAAAAATTCAAAGCAATAGACATCGAGAAAAATGGTTTTACCTGGTCAAAGGAAGATTGTTGATAACTAGTTTAACTTTTAAACCTCTTTGTTTGTAGTATTTAGCGATGTTACAAATAAATTTGGAAAGTGTGCCACAGAATGCAAAACTGAGTCATATCACCTAAAGGTAACTGAGAGAATCAGTATATTACAATCTGAAGCTTAGGAAAACTTGAGGTTGCTAAGTGTGACAACATCCAAAACAAATTATCAATGTATGAATGCATTTGTGTTAAAAATAAATAGATAGTGTATATTAGTAAGCATGCCTTTGTATTACTGATTGCTGCGACCATATGTTGCTTGGCCTGTTTTTCATATTTTATACATCTTTGCTTTATTTGTTAATAAATCTAGCTGAGTTTCATATTCTTGTTTTTACTAAATTCTCCTATTTGATTTAACGTGCAAATAGCACATTTCCTTCCGCACTTTGTTGTTAATTGACTCAATGGAAGTCGATAATAGGTACATGCAAGCAGTGGTAGATGAAATTATCTTTGCAAATGTTAACGCACTGAAGGTAGTATGAGATTTTCAAATAGGATGTTGTATACTGCTGTCCACTAATTCATCTTACTGATTCCCTACTGCTTAATAGCATCCGAGAAATTGGAGTTTGGGTAAGCTTTTGAAGGAGTTTATGACAATTTCTGGGAAACTACTGGATGGTGAGCTGATACATTATTATCATTGTCCTGCATTTCCTGGTTTGTTTGACATAAATTCTCATGGAATGGATATTCTCCAGATTCATTTGCAGGAATTACAGAGGAAGCTTTATTAAAATCTCTTGCACACTCACATGAACTAAACTCTATAGATCTTGATGACATTCACCTTCCAAACTTGCCAAGACCGCCAAAGGCCTTCAGAGGAATCCACAAGAAGAGCTCTTCATTGAAACGTTGGCTTGCTATATGCTCTGATGATTTGACTAAGTGAGTGAACTCTGTGCTTGTGTGTGCGCATAATACCCATATTTGATCATGCTATTTTTATTTTGTGTCATTTCTTTTTTGCTTTTTACTTTTTACAATATTACAAGTTTTATCATCCCCTGATATGTCTAATGTAGGAACGGACGGTACCATGCTACTACTAGCCTCCTCCGCAAGTACCTTGGAGATTTTTTAATTGTTTCATACTTGGAGGTTATTGAAGAGTCTGGTTATGATGATGCATATGTGAAGGAAGTTGAAGTAAGAATCTTCTCGTCGAGCATACTTTAATTTATTTTTTTCATATCTACAATAGGTGATGAATGCTAACATGGATTTATTAACTTATGATTATATTGCCTTTAAGAAGAAAAAAAAATACCTGCACTCATAAGTTGGAAGATTTGTTGCTATATGATTACGTAAATATGACACCTGCTTAATGGTTCTAAATAAATGAGTTTGAGTTTGAGTTTGCTCTAGAAATGGTATTATTTACTTTGATTCCAGGTAGAAATTCCAGTTTTCTAGGTTTAAGTTTAGAAGTAGAATAATCGTTTTGCTTACAGATTTTCTTATCAGTAGTTATTACGCTCATTTGTTCTTTAGTAGAACTACCAGCACCTTACCTGTTTTTATAGTGTTCCTTTTAACAATTAATTTTTTTTCTTAACTAAAATTTCATCTGAAAACAGAGAGCAGTTCTGGTGAAAACCCTTGATTGTTTCTGGAGGGACCATCTCGTAAACATGAACAGGCTCAGTTCAGCGGTATTATGTAATCTGTTGTTGGTTTTACTTTCATCTAGCTTGTCCATAGTCATGGACTTACATGGAATATCTGGCAGGTAAACGTAAGGAGTTTTGGGCACAGGAATCCTCTTGAAGAATACAAAATTGATGGTTGTCGATTTTTCATATCTATGCTTAGTGCAACACGAAGGTTGACAGTAGAATCACTTTTGCAGTATTGGTCATCCCCAATGGAGTCCCAAGAAATATTTCTGTCATAAATATGGAATTCTTGACACATTAAAATGTATGTATTTGCTCTACATTTTTCTTCGTTTAAAAATTTTTCCTTCCGGTAACAGGCTGCCTAGATTTCACTATCTATTCTTACTGGGGCTACAATAATAAAGTTATACATTAATTTGTCAACGGCTTTGGGGCCCTAAAGAATCATACTTGGGATGTATAATCTTGCAGTTTTGGATGGTCGTTCCAAAGAACCGTGATTTGCATCTTTTTGAAAATTTCAATTCAAGGTTTTGGCTTTATTCCCATCATCCCAAGGTTTAGAAGTCACTTGGTCATCTGTTGTCAAAATTGGGCAATCTCTTTATCGGGAGGCATCTGGAAAAGATCCGTTTAGACCTGATCAGAATACACCTGTAAAAAGTTTCTTCCTTGCCAGATTGTACACAAAACAAGTAAGTTTATGCAACTGATTTTGCTTTAGAAAAAGAATGACGAAAGTGTCAAGTGTTGTAAATTCTAAACGGCTGCACCTTTTACAGGACTCTGTAGACAGCATAGAAGGGGCAACTTTGTCTGGCAGGCAAGCTTCTGGCCGTATATGTGATGCTGGGGAAGAGTTGGTGGGATTGCGAAAGAAGCTTGCAGCCCAAGATTCTGGGGAATACACAAAAATTGCTAATACTACTGATGAGTTGAGTCTTGTCTCATTTGTGATTCATTAGTTAGCACTGAGCAAAACCACCCCATTAGAATGGGAGGTATCGGAATGAATTTAAATTCTCATTCCCAAATATCGCTTGTGTAACTAAAATAATTGAAGAAATAACTCTAGAATCAAGACTGTGATAAAAAGTCCTAAAAAAATTTAAAGTATCTAAATATATTTATCGAGTATAGCCGCGTGGCTATACTTTGAAAATATCCTTTAAATATTAAATATATTTTAAAAGTATACTTGCGCAGCTATACATTTAAAATTTTCGACTCCACAAAAGCCAGCAATCCATCATTACTGTAGATTCAGAAGTTGGCATTACAATTTTTTCCAGTAAAGCAAATGGAAAATAATAATAATAATAATAATAATAGGAGAATGGTAGATAATGAAGAAGATGAATCAAATTATGGTTCTTAAGACTACAAATTATAGTTGAGACATACCAAACTTCAAAATATTCCTCAAACATAGCCCCTAAAATAGTTAAACCTTTATATATATATTTGGTCAACAAGTTAAACCTTTATATTGGTGGTTAGTCTCCTTGTGTGTTTAACATAAAATGATGGCTTTCAGACTCCTGACCGCGAATCAATTGATACAAATATGAATATAAGGAATTAGTTGATACAAAATTATTTAAGATACGTAATATAATTAATTAGTATTTATTAAGTAATTTATAGAATCAGTAAAATATTTAAATACTAATTATTCACTAAATAAATAATAATTAAACCCTAATTACTAATTAAAGAAATTAAAAAAGGCTAAAGTATTAATCACAAAAAAAAAACATTTTGTACAGTATAGCCGCGCGGCTTTACTTCGGATTTTTATTTATTTATAAAAAACAGTATAGCCGTCCGGCTTTAATGGGGTCGTTTTTCTTTAAAGTTTTTTTATAAATCGTATAGCCGCACGGCTATACGATTTCCATAGATACTGTTATCTTTTCTTTTTTTTTTTTAAATAATTATTTTTCCCCAATTTTTGTTTATCGATAAGAGTAGTTTAATCTATTACTATTAGGCCATTATCCGAATCTCTATTGTCCCATTTTGAGTTTTTACTTTTCTTGAGTTATTACCCATATAAAGAATTTAAAATTTCCACATTTAATACTCGTATTGTACACATAGTATGTAACTTTCATGTTTAATACACTTGTTTTTAAAAAAAAATTCAATAATACACACAAAATTCAAGTATTATAGACAAAATACTCACAAATTATTGAATAAAAATAAATTTATTATAATATTTAAATACTAGTTATTCAGTAAGTAAATAATAATTAAAACATAACTACTAATTAAAGTAATTAAGAATGAGAAATTCAGATTATGCTATTCAACGGGTATAGCCGGGCGGCTATACTGTAAAAAAAATTCTATTTGTAGAGTATAGCCATCCTGCTATACATTTGAAATATTCTATTTGTAGAGTATAGCCGTGTGGCTATACGATTTTCACAGATACACGTGCTATGCGCTCGCCGGGTACTTTTTTTATTTTATAAATAGTATAGCCGCCCGGCTGTACTATTTATTTTATTTATAAAAAAGAGTATAGCCGCCGGGCTTTACTGGGATCTTTTTTTAAAAAGTTTTTTTAATAAATAGTATAGCCGCACGGCCATACGCTTTACATGGATGCTGTTATCTTTTTTTCTTTTTTTTTTATAATTGTTTTTCCTCAATTTTTGTTTATCGATAAGAGTAGTTTAATCCATTGCTATTAGGGCATTACCCAAGTCTCTATTGTCCCCTTTTGAGTTTTTACTTTTCTAGAGTTATTACCCGTATAAAAAATTTAGCATTTTCACGTTTAATACTCGTATTGTACACGTACATATGTATTTTTCATGTTTAATACACTTGTTTTATACAAAATTTTCAATAATACACACAAAATTTACGTGTTATACACAAAATACTCACATATTATTGAATAAAAATAAATTTATTATAATATACTAATTATTCACAAAGTAAATAATAATTAAAACATAACTACTAATTAAAGTAATTAAGAAAGAGAAATCCATATTATGCTATTCAATCTCAGAAACCTGTAATGCGCCTAATTTCAGACTGATCAGTTGACTGGCTGCTAAGGTAAGTTCGAATTACATCAGCATACCCTAGTAGACTTGAAAATGCCATTAGCTTCTATAGAATCTCTTTGTAGTAGTCTACAAAGAAACATCTCCTCCGCAGAACATGATGGAATTGAACCTCAAAAGCACACCGGTCAATCTAATCTGTATGATGTGAAGAATAAAATAAAATGAACACTAAGATTTTGATGTAGTCATCAGAAAAAATTAGAAAAAAAAAGATGAAGTAGAATAAAACAACACATGTGCTGTAAAATAAGGCCTATGGTGGAGAAGTGGTGGAGCTACGAGCCATGGTGGGCGAAAGTGAGTTTAAATGAGGCCTCTTCTTCTCTGGCTCGTCAAAGTCTGAGTTTTCCCTTTATCTGGAGCTCTTTACGAACCCACCGCACCATTACAGCTCTCAGGTTACGAGTTTTTTTTCAAATTATAAATAGTATAGCCGCGCGGCTATACTATTTTTGACACATGGCGAAATGGACGCTAAGCGCCAGGTGGATTTTTCTTTATAAAAAAATTTATAAATATTATAGCCGCGTGGATATACTCGAATTTTTTTGAAACAAAAATAGTATAGCTGGCGTAGCAAAACGGGCGAAAGCCGTTTGGCGGGTCCCTTTTTTTTAATAGTATAGCCGCTCGGCTATACTATTTTGTACACGTGGCGAACTGGGCGCTACGCACCAGGCGTCCTTTTTAAAAAAATATAAATAGTATAGCCGCTCGGCTAGACTTGGTTATCCTTAAAAATAGTATAGCCGCCCGGCTGTACTATGGTTATTCTGAAAAATAGTATAGCCGCGCGCCTCTGGAAGTCTGCTAGGATCCACAAAAGTATGAGCATTGAGGAAGAAGCTTAAAATCTCTTGTGCACCAGAAGAAACTACAGGAAATATAGTTACATTAGACCTATTATGATAACAGAATTTTGTTTTCATAAAAAATAGTAAAATCTTGCATCAAGCGGAATGACTGATACTAAAAAAATGGTGCTCTGCGTAGGAACTTTAAAAAACAATATCGAGTTAAAAAAAACGTAAGTACAATAAGAGACATTTGAACTCTGCAATCCACCTATACAATGTGAAAACTTTTGTTCTTGAGTAGCACTTGCAGAAATGTTGATGGTCATGAGAGGAGATTCATATGGAATGCACCGTTTCCAGAACCAGTGAAGACAAAAACCAGAGGCAGATTCCCGATGGCAGTCCCAGAGTCACTATCTCTTTAGTCTTTACCCACGGAAATCACTGCAGCCTTGGCAGCAGCCAAGGACAGATACATATAAGATGCACCCAATAGGAGGAACGGTGTTGAATATCCAAGACTTAAGTACCCTTGAAAAATAAAAGAAAGAATGAGAAAAAGAGAGAGAAGGTAAAAAAAGTCAATGAAAAAACCTCACATCACACAGGGACACCCTTTCAGCTAGGATCTGCACACCAGAGACAATGATAAACTGGTAATGAAGCAAAACAGGTTTTTATTTTATTTTTTTGGACGAAAAGCAAAACAGGTTTTTATAAATCACTGCCCTGCTCATAAAATATGAAAATGCAAACAAGACTAGACCTTGTCCAAGAGTAGCATGGTTTCCTTCTGAGCCTTGTGAGGAAGAATGATCTCCAGCTGCACCAGAGGTCCAAAGTCAAAAAATTGTGTCTATAAATTGGTGATCCATTGACAAACTTGATGTTATATTATGTTGAGAGCAAAGCAGACAAAATTGTAAAAAATAACACCTTTGGCTTTTTGATGCCCAGGACGTGATCGCATTGGGATAAATCCTCAGAGAGTTCACATCCAACATCCTCACACATTGCATTGGGATAAATCCTCCGAAATGGCATCCAGGATATGACCGCATTATGATAAATCCTCATGGTCGTCTCTGGTGTTAGTCTTAAAACCCAGCATATCCATTTGAGCCATGGATGCCAATTTCTTGAAAATTGATACAATGAGAAAGTGCAACTGTCACTGATCGTCTCAATATATGTTACAAACTTACAACTATAAACTCAAAACTCGAAATTCATATTATCGTTACTACGGGAAAAGAAAGCACGAGTATTTTCCTGCTTGAAATGAAAAGAAAGCTGCATGACAACCTTCAGCTTTACTATCAAAGACCTCCCAACACATCCGTCGACATCTCTTGCACAATTGTATTCCTCAGCCACTCCACATTTTTGCCAATTTATAATCCATGGGTCCAATTTCCAAAGCAACAACTTCATGTAAAAGTACTGAAATAAGAACATTTCAGTACTTTTACATGAAGTAAGTTTTAACAAAAGACCATTTCTAACAAGCCAAAGTATAAAAATTGCTTCATGATGCACCTGGTGCTGAAGTCTGGCATGCACGTGCCTCGCTACTTTTGCACACGATGTATGAACTGCACAGTGATTTTATAATTTCTTTGCTAGAGATGCATATAGTAGTGCACTCCATCCATATAACTGCTTCGTTCCTGATCTGTTTATTAGTCTTTTCTTCTGCGAGCTCCTCCTACTCAGGCTTATCTTCCCTATGTATATGTTGTCAAGGTACATGAGATTATGAAAAAAGACAGCAATAAAAACCCAACTACGAGTCCAAACGCTTCATTAGCCAGAATCTTAGTCAATCATGTTGATCTTCCTGGATTCTTCTCGAGTTCAGAGTTGCAATATACTATAAAATGGACTTTTACTTGTCAACTGTGGATACTAAAACTGCATGTACAAGTATGTATGCATTCATGCATGTACATACAGACACACACGCATACAAACATACACATAGACAACAAATATTAAATATAGGTAATATTTGTAGATAAATAAGTCCCATATTGCATACGTTGTGTTAAATATGAAACTTTTGCAGGGAATTGCTTCAGAAAATCAACCTGAGTCTTGGGCTTTGGAGAAATTTAATTAAGACACCTAAATGAAAATAAGTAATTTATTTTTTTACTTTTTGACATATCCTTTTAATTTAAATTTGAATGAAATTAGGTTTGAAATTGCACAAAATAATTTAAAATAATTCATTACTATTTATTGAGTAATTTATGAAATAAGTAATATATTTAAATATTCACTAAAGAAATAATAATTAAAACATAATTACTAATTAAAGTAATTCAAAAAGGATAAGATATTACTTAATTACATATATTAAATTAAAGAAGTTGGCGAAAAAACAAAAGTAAAGAAACTAATTTTATATTTTTAAAATTATTATTATTTTTTTATAAAAAAAAAAAAAACACTTTTCCCAATGAAATTTTGTCAACACAGTTCTGTGCCGGCAAATATTTGCCATACAAGACTTCTCCCAATGAAAACTACATCTGCTGACGAAATTTCGTCAACAGAGGTCTAATTCGGCAAATATTTGCCGGCATAGACCTGTACCGACGAAATTTCGTCGGGAGAGGTCTTTTTAAAAAAAAATAAATATAAACTTACTATGTTTAGGTTAATTAATTTTTATTTTTTTATTTTGTGTAATTAAATAATATATTAGCCTTATTTAATTAGTTAAATTAGTAATTATATTTTAATTATTATTTATTTTGTGAATAATTAGTATTAAAAAATTTAATTAACTTCATGAATTATATTACTTAATAAATAGTAATTCAAATTTTCTTTTTTCTGTCATGCACAATATGCTTGTACAAAAAAAAAATCTGGAGATTCTAAGGAGATAGGAAGTTCTCCATTTTTTAACATAATATGTATAGCTTTTCATTTTTCTAATGGTTTCCGTTTTGTGCATCGATGTTTCTTACAGGTCCTTTGTACCATTTCCTTGCATCCAAAACCCACCAAAGCATTATCAGAGCCAAAGCAACACTGAGAGCAATTGGTGCATAGTTGAAAGTTTTCCATCTAAGAGGATAAGAAGTTGGCAACAGGAAGATTGAACAGGTATAGCATATCCACAAGAAGGACACCAAGCAAACTGGCCTTCTTGCTCTCCCCAAATAAAACGGCCCTGGTTTGAAGTTGTCTTCAGCCATGACCAGCCTAGCGAAAATCGGCACAGCGTAGCTGCCCACCCAGCCTATTGTACTAATTGAAAGGATGGCTGTGAACACCACATCAAGTTTCAAGATGGGCAATCCCAGCAGCATGCTGATGGCTGCACAAAGCCACACGGCATTTATTGGAACCTTGCTTCTTGGGTGCACTTTCCTCCAGATTGGTGATAATGGGAGACATTTATCCCTTGATACAGCATAAACCTTGGAGCAAAACAAGCAAAGTTAGTTTGCAGCTTCAGAGAATAGAAAGGGAGGGTCAATACTTAAGTGATTCGGATTTTCTTACTGCTCGGGCAGCAGTGGTGGTAACAGACAGCCCACAAAAGAAGAAGGAACCCCAGATGATACACAGGAAAATCACAGCTCCAGTTGAATTTTGGAACCTCCCATAAAATGCATCATATATTATCTGTGCTGGTACAAGTGCACCAGCAGTCTCATTGTCTTCGTTGTACAAATAGTCCAGATCCTGCATTAAGAATTATGCTACTAATAAAGATCCAATAACTTTACAGCCTTTAACTTGATCAAAGAACAAAAGGGTAAAAAAAAAATCTATGGAGCTTTACCCTGATGCTGAAAGTGAGAGCCAAGTAATACGCCCAACCAAACACTGATATAATCCCTATACTAGACAGAATGGCTATAGGGCCAGTTCTATCTGCTCCTTTTGTCTCCTCAGTAAGATGAGCTGCAGCATCATAGCCATATAGACAATAGTTGCTTAGAAGTACAGATAAAATCACTGCATAAGGTATGCTAGAGACTCCAGTTGCCTCAGGAGATGTTTCAAAATGAGTGAAGACATAAGAAGCTGTCTGTGTTGGCTGTGCCACCAGAGGAAGCATTATGATCATTAACAAGCCACCAATTACCTGTGCATTTGGTTGCGGTCAGTATTAATTAAGCCTACTTAAACATACACATGATCTATATGACAACAGTAATTTTTCAGTCTATGATGCAGAATTGCAGATAACATGTGTATATTTACAAAGAAAAGTGGCAAGAAACAGAACAGTTGAAGAGCACACCTGCCACCATATGGAAATTATGTTGAGAAATGCTATCACTTGTAACGCAAACGTATTTAGCACAGCCCATGCGATGGTCAGACCCATATACATGCACAGAAATACACTCCTGGATGCAAAATAGCCTCCGCCCTTATTCGTCCCAGTGGCTAATAGAATGAGCATCTGCAATGCTTGTGATCCAGAATATGCCTAAAGGGTAAACAGATAATCATACAAGAAATCAGATTGGTTCATTGTTAATGCATCATCATCATCATCATTAGTTGATTAGTTGATACCTGAGCACCTATTGCAGATATTAGACCGATGGTCTCAAGCCAAGCACAGCACCATGAAGCAAATGGCCCCCACCTGGGTCCAGCCAAATGAGCAGCCCAGAAATAAAGAGAGCCAGTGGTCTGGTCAATGTTTGAAGCAACCAAGGTCATCTCAAATGCTTGTTTGCAAGTCCAAAGGAAAAGAAGGGAAAAAAAGCAATGCATACCGGGAAAGAGGAGCATATCTCAGCCATGGCGATTCCAACAAACCATGTGAAGAATGTGACAACAAGCCACCCCCATATCAAGGTTGCTGGACCCGCATAACGCAAGCTTTGGCCGTAGAGGGGTGTACCGGTGAACACTGACATGCATGAAAATGTTATTGCCAGTGTCTTGAACAGAGACTGTAGAAAACCCAAGTGAAAAATATTAGATTTCAACACTTCCAAATTCTTTATAGATCAAAATCCAGATTGAAAATAAGAAAATTCTCAACATGGTTGCAAGAAAACAGTAAGAGAGATAAATAGATGACCATTTCCCTTCTCAGTTCTTGCTTGTATCCAAGCTCATTGAGGCGCTTTTCTCCAGAATCCATTTCCAAAGCCTGGTGATCCATTCTGATATCCTCCTCTCTCGGACCGGTTGCTACAATGTACCTATTAATGGAAGAAAGAAAAATATGTCATGTCTTCAAATCCTCAACTGGATGGTTAGAATATAAGATTGAGGATTTTGAATTAATTAATCTTAAAACTCAAGTTAATAAACTAATGCTTTGATCAACAGAGGAGGAAGACTGGTGGAAAAATTAATGGAATTGGTCATAAGCATGTGGCTTGTAGTTGACTTAAGAACTGGTGTTTTTGATTTAACGCTAAGGCTAACAATAGAAAATGAGAATCTGATTTCTTTGATTCTCTCATGGCAACTCTTTGCATGATTGCTCGTCTTTATCTTAAGTCCAAGTAAAAGAGAACAAGCAAAAGCAGTTGGAAAGTTTGAAATTTAGGTGGTCCAAAATGCCAATACTAATAAATAACTAAGGTTGATTTTTCTTTGTGCATCTGGAAGCTGAAAAAATAAACTTTTTCTTCCACTAAAGCAAAAAAATAGTATTTCTGGACCAACTGAAATTCAAACTTATCCAAACAAGTAAAGACAAGAGAGTTGCCACGAGGAGAGAGAGAGAGAGAGAGAGAGAGAGAGAATAAGTCACAAATCCTGTAGTAATCTATTGTAAAACCTTTTTCTTTGGCCTATGTCATGTAAACTTCAGCATTGAATCTTGGATACACATAAGCCATATACAAATTGTGTGCATGTGCTTAATTTCCTTGGGCAAAACTCAACAGATAAGCCACAACTATCGTCCTAGAAAAAATCTTAAGCATGATTATCTCCACAGCCCACCATAATAATAGGAGTTTTGGTCTTCCACTCCACTTGCTTATGACTAAGACCATTTTCATGCATGTGTGGTCAGAGCAGTCTTTCATTAATTTGAGTTTCATGCCTAATTCCAAGCCACCAGTCTTATACTATAATCATCCGACTTAAGAATTTGAGACAGGTTCGATCGAAAGAGGGGGATATCAAATATCAGAATGACTACCTTGCAGGTTTTGGAAATGGATTCTGGAGAAAAACGTCTCAATGAGCTTGGATACAAGCAAGAACTGAGAAGGGAAATGGTCATCTACTTGTATCTCTCACTGTTTTATTTAACTTCTGTTATTTCCCATTTGAATTTGGATTTGTAAACAACTTTCAAGTAGTGAAATCTAATCATTTTCACTTGGTTTTGTTTACAGACACTGTTCAAGACACTGGCAATAACATTTTCATGCATATCAGTGTTTAGTGGGACACCTCTGTATGGCCAAAGCTTGCATTATGCAGGTCCTGCAACCTTAGTATGGGGATGGGTAGCTGTCACTTTCTTCACTTGGTTTGTTGCAATTGCCATGGCTGAGATTTGCTCCTCTTTCCCGGTATGGATTTGTACCATCTTTTGGCTTTTCCTTTCCCCTTATTACTTACAATCTGAAACTTTGAATTATGTGAAGCATTTTCTGAAAATTGTGGTATCTAAGACGTCCTTGGTTGCTTTGACCATTGACCAGACAACAGGTTCTCTTTATTTCTGGGCTGCCCAATTGGCTGGACCGAGGTGGGGGCCATTTGCATCATGGTGTTGTGCTTGGCTTGAGACCATTGGAGTGGTATCTGCAATAGGTGCTCAGGTATTGCCAGTACTTCCATCTGTTAGCATATTCTTGAGTGAATTTGGTGCTTGAATGCAGCAATAAATTTCAGGAGGTTAATAATGAACTGATGATAAAGATGCACTATCAAAGAGAAAAGTATCATGCACTGCTACTAATTTGATTTCTTTTTCCCCATTTCTGAGGCATATTCTGGATCACAAGCATTGCAGATGATCATTCTTTTAGCCACAGGGACAAACAAGGGTGGAGGCTATTTTGCATCAAAGGGTGTGTTCTTGTGCATGTATATGGCTCTAATCATAATTTGGGCAGCACTAAACACATTTGCATTACAAGTGATAGCATATCTCAACATCATTTCCATATGGTGGCAGGTAAGATATATGCTCACTATATATATAAGCATGTTCTCTGCAGACTCTGCTTCATGTAGTTTATTATAATGTGTAATTCTTTATTGCATTTCCATCATATATACCAAATCTATTGAGTAGGCTTAGTACTGACCTCGCACTCAAGTATGCAGGTAATCGGTGGGTTGCTTGTGACTATAATGCTTCCTCTGGTGGCACAGTCAACACAACCAGCTTCTTATGTGTTCACTCACTTTGAAACATCTCCTGAGTCAACTGGAATATCTAGTGCACCTTACGCAGTGATTTTATCGGTGCTTCTGAGCATCTACTCTCTATACGGCTATGATGCTGCAGCTCATCTTACTGAGGAGACAAAAGACGCAGAGAGAACTGGACCTGTAGCTATTCTATCTAGTCTTGGGATTGTATCAGTTTTTGGTTGGGCTTACTACTTAGCCCTGACTTTCAGCATCAGGGTAGGCTGTGGCGAAGTACTCTTTTGATTTTGATCAAGCTAAAGGCAATAAATTTATTGTATGCTTATTAGAACATGATTCTGAGTGCAGGATCTAGACTATTTATACAACACAGACAATGAGACTGCTGGTGCACTTGTACCAGCACAAATAATATATGATGCATTCTATGGGAAGTTTCACAATTCAACTGGAGCTGTGGTTTTCCTGTGTATCATCTGGGGTTCCTACTTCTTTTGTGGGCTGTCTGTTACCACCACTGCTGCCCGAGTGGTAAGGAATACCAAAACTCTAAACCTGAAACCCTCCCTCTTTTCTGAAGCTAAAAGTTCATAATTTTATTTGTTTTACTGATCATAGGTTTATGCTCTATCAAGGGATAAAGGTATCCCATTTTCACCAATCTGGAGGAAAATACATCCAAGGAGCAAGGTTCCAACAAATGCCGTGTGGCTCTGCGCAGCCATTGGTTTGCTGCTTGGACTACCCATTTTGAAACTTGATGTAGTGTTCACAGCCATCATTTCAGTTAGTACAATTGGCTGGGTGGGCGGTTATGCAGTTCCCATTTTGGCTAGGCTGGTGATGGCTGAAGAAAATTTCAAACCAGGACCCTTTTATTTGGGTAGAGCATGCAGGACAGTTTGCTTGGTGGCCTTCCTGTGGATATGCTATGCCTGTTCAGCCTTCCTATTGCCAACTTTCTACCCTCTAAGATGGAAAACTTTCAATTATGCACCTGTAGCTCTCACTTTTGTTTTGACACTGATAATGCTTTGGTGGGTTTTGGATGCAAGGAAATGGTTCAAAGGACCTGTAAGAAACATTGATGTACAAGACGGAAACTAACTCTATATAGTGGAGTTAGATTTCTAGGTTAATTACAACTTATTTATATAACATTCCAATAACATACAGAGAAATGTTGCACTGCAACCTGCAGTACAGTAAAACTCTCTCTCTCTCTCTCTCTCCAGCCTCCTCTTGGCATTTGTTCCCATTGGTTCAGTCCTGTCAAGCTCCTCATGATTGATCCTATTGTCAAGTTTTGAGTCAAAGTGGTATAGCAGTTGAGAGAGTGCAAGTTCAGCCTTAAGAGTTTCTTTTATGACCAACTTCAAGTATTCTAGTTTAGGGATATGGCACACAGTATGTGCGAGTTATTGTGGTTGAAATCTTGTTAGGAGAATTTGAGGATTACTTATAATGGTCCTTGAAGCTATTTTGTCATCATAAGGCAGCATTGCTCACAACCCTATGCAACATGATCGAACCAAACATGTTTGGCAGAAATTGTCAGAAGGATATATTGATTTGCACTCCCTATGTGAGAACCAAGCATCGACTTGCTGATATCCTTACTAAGGGAGTTTCTAGCAAGGTGTTTGATTCTTCTCAAGCCAAATTGGGAATTCGAGCTATTCTCCAGCTTGAAGGGAGTATTGACTTGTGTATATTTAATTGTACACAAGTAGATGATGATTAGCTTAGTTATAGGCTGATTCATAGGAGCTGACTTTTAGCTTTTATTCTCTTTCCTTATTTGTAGTTAGCTGTGTACTATTTATTCCTCCTTGTGGATTCCTTTACAATAAATTTTTATATGAAATTTTATACAATATATATATCTATGTATTTTCTGCATGTGCTTTCTTTAGTCAAAACTCAATGGATATTATCATGCTAAAAAAGTCTTATTGTAAAGCATGCATGCATGACAGCCCACCATAACATGTTCCCTGTCTACTTCCTTTTCTTGCGTCGTCAAGTGCAAGTCTTTCATTAATTTGAGATTCAAGGCTAATACAAAACCATCAATAGTCTTATACTGTAACAATCCAACTCAAGAATTCGATACAGGTTCAATCAAGAGAGGAGGATATCGAACATCAGAACGAGTACCAACCTGGTTTTGGAAATGGATTCTGGAGAAAAACGTCTCAATGAGCTTGGATACAAGCAAGAACTCAGAAGGGAAATGGTCATCTACTTAAATCTCCCTATCTCTCTCTCTCACCATTTCCTTTAGTTTCTGTTATTTCATTTCCCATTTGGGTTTGAATATGTTTTAGAAACTTTGAAGCATTAAAATTTTGATCATTTTCACTTGGTTTTTTTTTTTTTTTTTTGACAGACGCTGTTCAAGACAATGGCAATAACATTTTCATGCGTATCTGCATTCAGTGGGACACCTCTGTATGGCCAAAGCTTGCGTTATGCAGGTCCTGCAACCTTAGTATGGGGGTGGGTTGTTGTTAGTTTCTTCACTTGGTTTGTTGCAATCGCCATGGCGAAGATTTGCTCCTCTTTCCCGGTATGCATTTGCACCATTTTTTGCTTTTCCTTTCTTCTCCTTCTGACTATTGCTACTTATAATCTGAAACTTTGAATTATATGATCCATCTGTTCTGAAAAATTAAGATGACTTTAATTGGTCGCTTTAAAACTTTTACCAGACCACAGGTTCTCTTTATTTCTGGGCTGCCCATTTGGCTTGACCCAGGTGGGGGCCATTTGCTTCATGGTGTTGTGCTTGGCTTGAGACTATTGGTGTGATATTTGCTATTGGTGCTCAGGTAGGCACTTCCTACACAGCATATTTCTTGAGAAAAGTATCAAGCCAGCTACTAATAAAATTTGATTTTTTTTTTCCCTTTTATGAGGCATATCCTGTATCACAAGCATTGCAGATGATCATTCTTATAGCCACAGGAACAAACAAGGGTGGAGGCTATTTTGCATCAAAGGGTGTGTTGTTGTGCTTGTATATGGCTCTAATCCTCATATGGGCAGTACTAAACACATTTAAATTACAAGTGATAGCATTTCTCAACATCATCTCCATATGGTGGCAGGTGTTCTCTTCAACTGTTCTGTGTCTTGCTTCTTTTCATAGTAAAATATACATTTGGGAGCAAATTTCCCCACAAGAATATTCGATTGGAAAAATTCCACTTTCTTCTTCGCTGCCTCTTTCTCCCTGCAAAATAGAACAAATAAGAGGACCACACCCAGGGGGTGTTGGCCAAAGGCCCTCCGATGCCTAAATTAGTTCAATTGAATCGTATAGAAAACAATAGCTAATAGGGTACGGAGATATGTTTATGGTGTAAACCGGGCAGCCGGAGCCTTATGTAAAAGAGAGAGGGAGAGAGAGAGAGGAGGTGGCTAGGGTTTAGTAGTAATTCTGACGTACCTCAATCCTTGTGCGTAACCAAGTATTTATAGGGGGCCTTGACGAGATTGGTGAGGTTGGTGAGGTTGGTGAGATTGGTGTATTTAGGGATTTGATTTATTAGGGATTTAAATCAAATCCCTAATTGTGGTAGGTATCCAATCAATTCCCAATCTGATTAGGTAACTCCTCATTTAATTGGGAAATATGGTATGAATCAAATCAATTTTCAACTTCATTAGGTAATTCTCAATTTAATTGAATAACCCCCAATTAAATTGAGTAACTCCCAATTAGGTTGAGTAATCAAATAATCCCCAAATGAAAGGAATTATCTTACCTAAGGTTTTGATTTAATTCGATTCCCACAATACATATGCATAATTATAGGGCCACGTCATCCAAGCGTGGGGTTTTATCTCATAAGGCCATCCATTTAAGGACACTGTCTCTTCTCCAATGTGGGACAATCGGATTTTATTCCTAATACTCTGCAGACTTTGCTTCATAGTTCATTATAATGTCTAACACCTTTGCTTTATTGCATTTGCATCATAAATATCAAATCTATTAATGAGTTCTTCATACTGAACTCTCACTCAAGCATGCAGGTAGTTGGTGGCTTGCTTGTGATTGTTATGCTTCCTCTGGTGGCCCCGTCAACACAGCCAGCTTCTTATGTGTTCACTCACTTTGAAACATCTCCTGAGTCAACTGGAGTCTCTAGCATACCTTATGCAGTGATTTTATCAGTGCTTCTGAGTATATACTCTCTATTCGGCTACGACGCTGCAGCTCATCTGACTGAGGAGACAAAAGGCGCAGACAGAACTGGTCCTAAAGCTATTCTATCTAGTCTTGGTATCATATCAGTTTTTGGCTGGGCTTATTACTTGTCCCTAACTTTCAGCATCAGGGTAAGCTCAAGAGAACTTTACCCTTTTGTTTTTCGGTCAAGTTAAAGACAATGGCTTCTTGGATCCGTATTAGTAACATAATTCTTAATGCAGGATCTGGAGTATTTATACAATGCAGACAATGAGACTGCTGGTGCACTTTATCTGTTTTACTAATCATAGGTTTATGCTCTATCAAGGGATAATCTTTGTATTGGGCTGAGCTAGTAAGATTTAAATAATCGTTGTATTGGGCTTTAGATTTTGAAAATATTCTAGAGTTGAACAAGAAAGATGTGAGCCCATAAGAATATATTGAACAAATTAAATGCACAATCAAATAAAAACTTGTCATGGTTATTATTAATTATTATTAATTATTTAATTAATTAAGTCTTTATTTTTATTTTATCGAATATAATGAAGTCTTTTTTCTATAGAATTATTATGCTATAATTTATAGAATAATTAGCTAGCTAGCTAGCTAGATTCATGAACTTTTCATAATGTCAGATAAAAGGACTTAATTGTTGGAGAATATTTGCTGTCATTGTCTTAATTGCCATGATAAGAAAGCAAACTCTAACTAAACAAAGTGATTAAGGACGAAATACTTAATGACCCGTTGACTTAGTATGTGTATGTGTTAATATAGCTTACGACAAACTATGTACCTATATATTATATGGCTGCTATAGATTGTTTCAGCAAGTAAGATTCGTCAGAAATGATGTGCGATGAAATTAGAAGATTGTTTTGTCACATTGGATATATATCGTGAAGAAAGTGACATTGTTAGGATCAAATATCAAAACTTAATGAGTTTGACACTATTTGCAGGCTTCCAAGTTTCCAACATCTATATATATTTTTTTAAATTCCAAATAGTCTAACACGCTATATGTTCTTATATTGTATATTTAAAATTTTCATCATGTATATTCTTATATAAATTTAAGATTTATCGAAACAATATGACAACAAAACATGTCAAACAATTTAGCCGGAAAAAAAAATGCATATTCATAATGAAATGCTCTCTAGTCAATTAATATGACATGACAAACTATTTAAGAAAATTATTTTGTATAGATTTACATCTATCTATGTGTAGTTTTTACAAAATTATATTTATTTTGTAAAAGGGGTTGAATTTATGAGGAACCATGAGCTTAACTAGGGACGGAAAGGGGGCAGGTCTTGGGGTCGAGGATAAAAATTCTATCCCCGCTCCTATCCCCCATCCCTATTAAGATATTTCAAGGATTTTCTCTCGTCTCCGTGTGGGAATATGTCCCTTGATACCCTGCCTTTTTTACTCATAAATTCTAATTATTCAATTCCACCTTCATACTAGTACATGGATCATCAATCATCGTTAAAATCATTTACCATTCAATTCAACCCTAAAATTCAAAAATCGATACAACTCAATTCATTTATTATTCAATTGAAACATAAATGTATGTGCAGTTATTAGTTGAAAAACATATATGTAGTATTACCGGGGCTGGTCGAAAATGGAGATCACAATACCATCTATGTCTCGTATCCAACGGGATTTTAAAATGGGGGTCTAGATTTTTCCCCGAATTCTAGGAATTAGCAAATAATTAACTATAACAAGGAACCCTAGGAGGACAGTTGCAGAAGTGTTACGTAACCCTATAATACGGTTATGTAAGGGTAAGGTAGTTATATAACTAATCGTGAAGGGTTTGAAGTTTTTAATGCAACCCTTGAAATAATCAAACTACTCGAATTACTCAATTGGTCATGGTTGACACAAACCATGCTCTTCAACTCTTCCATTTGTGTCATTTTGAATTGTTATTAAAAATAATAATTAATCAACAAATAAACCCAACAGGTTTCCCAATGATCTCATTCAGCCTAAAGAATCTAAAAATCGAGCGACTGCCGACCAGGCCCATGACTTTCTAAGCTCATGAATTATTTCATAAAAAAATCATTGTCTTAATTAATTAAGTAATTATGGTAAATTATTTTATAATCTTTGTGATAGAGGAGGTTTCAGAGGTTGATTAAAAAAGAAGGGAAAAAAAAAAGACAGAGACCATTATTAGGCAAATCTATGTAAAGGGTTCAGGCTCCCTAGACTCATTTTTTTCTTCGTCTTTGCCACCTCTCATGGGTGCCTTGTGAGAGACAATTACTCAGCACCATGTGAGAGTCGACAGAGCTGATGAGAGGGCCTGGTTCTGCTGAGACTTCTTGAAAACGAAGGCAAAACCACAGAACAAATATTAATTTATTTGTTTAGACCACCATGGATGAATATTAATTACTCGATTCAATTGTCTCGAGGCACTTCTAAGCATAGTCTCCGTTAGACAATGTTTTGGGGGCATGTATTGAGTCACTTGGGTTATGGAACACCTGACACCCTCTTTCTTAAGAAAACAGTTTGTTTACGGTTAATCGGCATCAACTAATTTGGAAGTTACTTTCGAAGACCAAGTCGTTGTCAACTGTTAATGTATATATGAGATTCTTTTCACTGTCGATGTATGTAGACTTATAATGAGATTATCATTAACATATATCCAATTAATTTATTAATTTTGGGACATCATAAAGCCCCGTTGTGGCGTTTACAAATATTTGACATTCCCAATACAATAGTCGAAATTCACAATTTGACAACATTCAAGCACTTCAACTATAATATTTAGTTAATACTCTCTAATTAAACCGTTGTTAGTTTCAATATGTTATGATTATGCATGAGATCATCAAGAGTAGTTAGGCCAACCTGAGCGGCTAGGCTATAATTAGCAGGGAAATCCAACTTAAGCTAATCTTTGGAGAAGTTTAAGCCTTTAATTAAGTTAAAGTGCACAAACTCCAATCCAATCTATCAGCCTTAAGTCCTGAAAAAAAAATTAAGTAAATTTCAACTCCTAATTAATTAACATGATAATTTCCTAAATTTAGATCTTTATTAATTCTTGAGCACATTACAATCAAACTAAACTAATGTTCATCTTTTCGGTTTTATTTGTCAGTCAGATTTGCCAACTCTAATCATGCTTAGTGAGGGAGCTTAGGGATATCTTCTTGTTCTTTTTCTTTTCTTTTTTAATCCTACAACCTTTCAATTTACACTAAAGCTCTTAATTAAAATTTTCAAGTACGGTTGACCTTTGACCTTCGTGCCCATGTTCTGTTCAACAAAGTTCGCAATATTAGGAGAGGTAGTAGAAGATTGAAATGAATTCGCGTCTCTTCACTCTTCATCCTTAGAAGATTGAAAATATATATCATTCAAGTTCTATTTTGCTAAGGCGTAAGTTATTAGTTTAAATAGGTAGAAAATGTCTTATAATTTTACCTGGCTGAGTTTATGAATTGATCTGGTATTTGAGTGTATTTCAGGTTACAGAAAAAGAAAAATAATTGTAAGTAAAACTAAGAAAGCAAAATTATTAAGAAAATAAAGTAAGGAAATATTTTTGCTCATCATTTTAATTCAAGGTGTACTATCTCAATATTTGACACGTGTCATTGCCATAATCGTAGTTAACTCTTTATTTTATATTTATGAAACTATGATTATGCTCATAAACACGTGTCAAATATTGAGAAAGATGATAAGAGTACACCTTGGATTAAAATGGTGAGATGCTCTCAATAAAGTAAAAGGAATTTACTATTAATGCATATTTGACTTTGCATGACAAAATAGTTTTATATATTCAAATGTATCTAGTAGTTTGTTAAAGAAGGGAGAAAAAAAGGTCTACAAAAGTTGATTAGGGCTACATAGGGTAGGGAGATTACATCCTATGGGAAAGAGCAATATACTATACATGATACATCATTGTAAACCCTAAAGATTGGAATACCAATATTTATGTGACACTTATTTTATTTGTTTTTATACTGGTTTTATGTTAAAAGTCATTTATTTCAAACAACAATAATACTATCATATCATATGTAACATTACATGATGACCAAAAATTTGATAATATTTTTTTATGTTGGGTAGGTAGGTAGACCATATAGTTCGTGTCCATACGTATGTAGACAACCTTGCTGTCACATCTGTATTCTACAATTTTTTGGGGTTTTTCCCTATTAGGGAGGGAGAAACCACTCTCTGATTGGCAATGGCTCCATATTAATTATTTCTCAATCCTAATCAAAATTCGGTACTGGAGAAGAAAAATGCTACTAACTTTGATTTTCCAGCCCACATAGCACATGATATGGGGTCACACCACGTCATCACATGCTAGCATGCCCCCATGAGGAGACATTAATATTATATGGTCTAAAATACGGCTACATATAGTATAATTCGTTCACGTGTTATAATATGAGTTGACGAAATAGCTTATTCACGTGTTATATATATATATATTCCACTCTTAGAATAGATGATCAATATAATGTCCACTTATATTATAACACGTGAATAAGTTATACCAAGCGATCATACTCTAGTGCCGTGCTATGATTACTCCGCATAATTAACATTATCCAAATCCTTTTACGACCTAATAATTATAATTAAGCTAAGCTAGCTAGCTAGAGGATGGAAGCCCTATACTCAAGCCACTCAAACCCTACTTAAGTTTTTTTTATTTTTGGATAGAGAAACCCTACTTAAGTTGGTAATGCCGCAATAATATGATATATGTGCATTATACACACACATGTTTCGAAATGAATAATTAAGGGCTCGTTTGATAACCATTTCAATTTTAGTTTTTAGTTTTTAGTTTTTGTGCTAGAGTATAGAAGAAAAAGAGAGAGAATGGAAATGAGAATGAGAGTAAAGATGGAATTGAGAGGGGAGGGAGGAGGGAGTAACAAAAGTGAAAACAAAAACTAAAAACTGAAATCTATTTGAAATTGTTTTCACTTTTGTTACTCTTCCCTCTCATCCTCTCTCTCAATCTCATCATCACTCTCATTTTCCTCTATACTCTACCATAAAAAAATGAAAACTAAAAACTAAAATTGAAATTGTTATCAAACGGTCCCTAAGATAATTAATTAATCAAGCTTGTCAACCAATCAAATGCCATAACATTACCCTAGTTAAATCTCGACCTGCGTGATTCAACCTTCGGCTCCAGCACATTTTCATAATTTTTTTTTTTAAAAATAACATCTGAGCCAAACCATGCAACGTGGCTCACACTACATCTCTGGAACCATAATGCAATAATCAACCGTCCGATCCATGCAAAATTGACGCTGGTTTTGAAGTACTACAAGGTACAGCAATGACTTTATTCGTTTTACAAGATTGAGTTCTTGATCAGACGGCCATTATCATCTCTGTCCTCTTATGTACCCTCAAATTCGGACAAGTGGAATCAAATCAGACGGTGGATCATATGTCCAGTGTAACTTACAGCACATAGGGTTTGAATTCCAGAGCACTAACCCTACTAAAAAAAAGTGTGCATGTTAAGCTTAAATATTTTATTTTTTTCTTTCCTTTCAGGTAAGAAGCATTATGATAATTTATAAATGAATTAATCAATCCCACATACACACATATATAAATTATAATAATGGAGTTGACAAAGTTTTAATTTAATTAATTAATTATTTGGTGATGATTGCTTTGTTTATAATGGTCATCGGCCTTGCCTTCCTTAACCCTCAAACTATGCCTGCAAATCAGTGTATTAGTTTAACCATGGAACCAACCACTCGTCATAAAAAAACACGTTCATGTGTGAAAGCCAAAGGACCAGTAGGCATTGCGGGTTACTGTCAACATGATGAACCCTAGTCGGCAGAGATTTATGCTACAAGTAAAATAAGCTTAAAATAATTATGGGATTAGTAATAATATATGGGGGAAGAAAGAGGGGGAATAATTTTGCACATGAAGGACATGCTATGATGCCACCATGGCTTGAGATAATTTGGAATCTATTATCTGGCAGGTGAATGAACTAGAATCATTTGATTTGAAGAATTCTTCTCTCATAGACATCCCATGCCCCATCACGGTGAAAATCAACTTGATCAACTTGAAAGAAATAAGGGCTCACGTAAAACGAGTGAAATTTCATATGGGTCGATAGTCGGAATGTTATATGTACTATATTTTTCACGTAATCAGACATGCATGTAAACAGTTATGTGATTAGTAAATGTAGTGTAAATCAATCAGATTAGATTGGTAAATTGTTAGTGCACGTTAAGATATCCAAATGGCAGCTAATTGATATCGACATGTCACATGTATATGCTTCATGTAATTGATGAATTAACAAATAAAAGGGAAATGGAATGAGGTGAATCACCTGAAAGAGTATGCTTATGTTGTGCGCGTTACCAGTAGGTACCTCACAAAGCATTGACCTTGGATCTAATTTTAAATGTAAAGCGTCACCGTCCCATACCTTACCCTAACGGCTACATTGGAAGAAACAAAGGGGAAATAACAAAATTATTATTAAAAAAAAGTTGACATATCCAACAGATGGCGGGAAACTTTGCTATAAATAGGCCTAATCACCCTCTCTTCTTCACCACCATTGCAACTTAAGCTAATTAATTAAGCAAGCATTATACTCACACTACAGAAACCAACTCTCTCTCTCTCTCTCTCTCTCTCTCTCTCTCTCTCTCTCTCAACTGCTTGTGCTAGCTTAATTAATCTCTTGCTTTAATCAGATCCATGGCAATCCCAGTTATTGATTTCTCAAAGCTTGATGGTGAAGAAAGGGCCCAAACATTGGCTCAGCTTGCTAATGGATGTGAGGAATGGGGCTTCTTCCAGGCACTGATTTAATTCTTTCATCTTTTTTGCTTCAATATTATATTTAGTGGCCAAAAATGTAATTTCAGCTCATTGCCTGTCATTCCATTGTTTTATGTGTTTTTTTATCTCTATGCCAAGAGTGTTAATTTAGTGTTTTTTGTGTTTGTCACAGCTGGTGAACCATGGAATTTCAGATGAGCTTCTGGAGAGGGTGAAGAAGGTGAGCTCTGAGTGCTTTAAGCTGGAAAGAGAGGAGGAATTCAAGAAGTCTGCACTTGTGAAGTCATTGAATGGCCAAAAGTTGGAGAATGTGGACTGGGAGGATGTCTTCACCCTCCTGGATGATAATGAATGGCCCTCGAAAACCCCCGGATTCAAGTAAGCAATGAAAATTATATATAATTAGTAAGCCGCTTGCTCCAGAGAAAATGTTCTCATGCCAGATACCCGACATATATTATGTTGTTAAATTATCAATATGAACGATAAGTTCAATATTGACAGCCTGACAACACAACGTGTTAGACTATCTAGTCTCGTCTCCATAGCAATGTTCAATTTTATGCCCCGCTCCCTAATCTAGAATCTGATCACTACTTCTCTTATTGGCAGGGAAACCATGACAGAATACAGGACAGAACTGAAGAAACTAGCTGAGAGGGTCATGGAAGTCATGGATGAGAACTTGGGCTTACCAGAGGGATACATCAAGAAAGCATTCAACGGTGGAGAAGAAGACAATGCCTTCTTTGGCACCAAGGTGAGCCACTACCCACCATGCCCTCAGCCAGAGTTGGTGACTGGTCTCCGAGCTCACACCGATGCCGGGGGTGTCATCTTACTCTTCCAAGATGACCAGGTGGGAGGCCTTCAAATCCTCAAAGATGGGCAATGGATAGATGTGCAGCCATTGCACAACTCCATTGTCATTAACACAGGTGACCAGATTGAGGTCCTGAGCAATGGCCTCTACAAGAGTGTTTGGCACCGGGTTTTAGCCACCCCAACTGGAAACAGAAGATCAATTGCTTCATTCTATAACCCATCACTCAAGGCCACCATAGCTCCTGCACCACAACTGGTGGAGAAAGCAAACCAAGAAGTGGATCAAGCATATCCGAAGTTTGTGTTTGGTGACTACCTCTCTATTTATGCTGAGCAGAAGTTCCTCCCCAAGGAACCAAGGTTCCAATCTGTGAGGGCCGTGTGAGAAATTATAGGACTCATATGGAAAAAAGAAAAAAGAATACTTCAGTTTCTCTCGCTTTCTTTTTTTTTCTTTTTTAAATTTTATTTTTTTGGGGTGCTTAATTATAATTTCTACATACTCGCTCATCTCTCACTCTTAACTAAAACTCTGTATGGGAGGAGAAAGCTGAAGTGGGTGTACGTCTGTGTGCGCTTTATATTTCTCTATATCTTTCTTGTTATGTAATGCTGCTAAAAGTGTGCTCCACTTGGGATGTGCTCTGTAAAATAGTAATATAATGGATTGAAATCTTAAATATTGCTGATTTTGGCATCTCTTTCTTTCCTTTTGTAGTTGGTGGTCACTTTATTACTTTATTGCCACACATAATTTTGTTTGATATTAATGTTGTTGGTTCCCCAACGGTGGTCTGCCCAATGGAAAGGGTGTGAGAAATCCCCTTCCTATAGTTTAGACTATCGCTTGTATTAAAAAAAAAATGTTGTTGCTTCAATATAAGCAAAGCAACCCACAATACTTTTATTAAAAAAGACCACCTAGAAATTATCATCTTTTTCTCTTCTTATGTTTAGATGGTTCTTTGCATATATGTTCTTAGCTGGATCACAGCCTTGTGACAAAATCCACCAAACAAAGAAAAGAAGCAAGTCACCAAATACCAACAAAGTTATTAACCACAAGGCATGATAAATAAAAGCCTACCAGAGAGACCAATGAAATCATGCTAGGGAGGCTTTAAATTTTGATCACCTCAGAAAGGCTTTCCTCCCATAATTCTCATATGAAAACAAATGTATCAGAAAACAACAGCAGTAAACAAAGAGAACTATGAAAATAAAGTATGGATCAATCGGATACATCCATAAAAGGATTTTAAGTATAATTTTATTGCTCTATACTGACAATCTACAGTTAAATCTTTCGACAAGAAAGGGCAGTATACTTAGTATACGTAAAATTCTACCTCTTGTGGGAGCAATTGAGAAAGAGTATATTTACTCTCAGTTTGATTTCCTATAATCTACAATATGTACAATGTTATACACTTGATCGAGAATGAGGAGTGAAACAGGTTTCTTTCCAGTTTCAAATGTTTCAAAGGGCCTTTTGATCTAGCCTTTCGTTCCAATTTAGGCAACGAATCAAGCTTCGAAACCAATCACCTGTTTGGTCACGCTTGTTGACAGTTGGAAGCGGGTGTTGGCTCATAGATATTCTGACAGAGTCTCCTCTTGAGAGTTGCTGCCTTCTCTTTCCATCAAAAGAAACCCAGGCATTGCTTCGAGCATCCTCTGGAATCTGTCCAAACAAATGCGTTTTCTCTTGAATAAGAATTGGTTGCTAAAATTGTAAGAATCATATCTTTTCTTCTCTGTGTGTGACGTAGAGCATGCATTGTGCATCTTCTTTGTACATGTAATAGGATGCATAGCTAACGAAATTAAATGTGGCAAAAAAATGCTTTCAATACTTGACTTGCATGGTAGAAAAGCTATACATATTCCAAATTCAGACTTAAATATGAGTTCTAGATGTTGTTGGCCCTTGAAAACATGTTTACAATGTTCATCGCCACATGGAGGGAAGAATGTGACTCCAGGACAAAATAAAACCGCGTAACCAAGCTTGGCAGTTCTCGAGGATAAGGACATTATATCTAAAGTGAATGGCATAAATAAATGGTGCACAAGACCAGCCAAACTTTTTTAAAAACTAAGAAAAGTGCGGAGAAAAAAAAAATGGGGGCAAGGTCAAAATCAAGGTTTTTAACTGAGAAATATTTATACCGCATAAAAAAAAATCCAGATTTAACTAGATACATGAGGAAAAGAATTCACCTTTAATTCAAGCTTTGCAGAATCTGGAAGTATAACTGGTCTAAACGAGAGGGAGTGTGGACAGATTGGCGTAAATAACATGCAAGGAACATTTGGATGCACCTGCAATTCATATTATCTGATGTTAGATGCACAATCTCCTGTTGACAAAGTCAACCGACAACAAACAGAGACAAAAAAGATTTAGAGAAGATGGCTACTTCTCAATGATAATAGACGGCTACCATATGAGTTTCCATTATCTGTATAGTAGGCACTGGTATTTTTAAAAAGATTATGTATATATGGCTGCAAGTTACAAAGCATACGGGAAAGAAATCCTTCACTAAGAAACATCACCTCTAACGGAAACGAAAACCCAAGCCCTTGAATTTGCACATTGCTAGGTACTAAATTTTGTATCATGGTGACTTCAAAACTGAAGAGGAATTTCTTACCATGGAACCTCCAGCAGCTGTGGAGTATGCAGTACTTCCTGTAGGTGTGGCTATGATGACCCCATCACCTTGGACCTAAAAGATATGGTATTTGTCAATAGACAGCATGATGACATCATATAAGTTATTGGAACTCTCTCCGTGTTACATATAAGTATAGTCACGTCAGATGTAATCCACATGGTAAGAAAGCAAAGTCTAACTCATTTGCTTGGGTAAAGTTTAGGACATTACTAGAGCCTATTAAAATAATTATTTTATAAGATATGCAATAACTAACAACCTCACCTTCGTTATAAGCCGATCTTGTTCATAACATTCAATCTTAGAAAGGTATGGATTAGACCCTCGATCAACAACTATTTCATTCAAGACATCAAATACTTTCCCAGGCATTGCTCTACCATTTCGAAAAATTTCACACCTGAGCCGCATTCTAAGAGTTATATAAACACCATCACTTGTGTTATTCCCATGGATCACCTGCCTTAAGTCCTGCATATAGTCTTCGAACTGAATTCAAAAGTATAAGATGGGTTAGAGAAATGGAAATCTGTGAGAGAACATAAATCAACTACAAAAGACAAAATCAAAGAACTTACTGTATGGGAAGTCAAAAATCCAAGAGATCCAAGGTTAAATGATACAATTGGGGGAACAGCACCTTTAAATAGATTTGAAGCATGGAGTATAACCCCATCTCCTCCCAGGCATGCCACAAAATCAACCCTCTCATGCAGATCACTGAAGGCACAAGTAAGCAAATTTTCAATAAGGTCGTGAAATATAAAATATGTTGTCGAACTTTAGGTACAACTTCGGTACCTGGTATCTTGACTATAGAAGGTCTGAACAAATCCAAACCCTGGGATTCTAGCAAATATGTCATGCACTTCTGGTTCCACCAGAACATTCATTTTCTCTTGGTAATACATAAACGAGACAACCTACACATAGACACAGCAAAAGCTATAATTTTTCCAGCAAACAAACTCCCAAACAAAATAGTCAGAGATTTACAGTAATTCCTGACATTATTAAGATATCTTCCAATATATATATATGAGGCCCTTCCATCAAGGGGATCCCCAATTTTTGCAAAAATGGGAGTCCCTTGTGGAGCTCATTCCTCATTATAGTTTAATGATTTGAACCGTCTATTCTTTAATGATCCCCAGTGAGGGTCATTCCCATTTTTTGCAAAAAAGAAAAAATGGGGATCCCTCTACATATATGTTATTGAATACAAAATTGCTTGAAAATACCTATTCCCCTTACTTAGCCTTTTGTTTACACAAGTTCATGTATTAGCATAGCATAAGCAACCTCTAATAATGAGTGAACTAACCCCATTTCCTAAGTTGTTCAAGACTCTCATTGTGGGACTAGCTGTGAAAATTTTGTATCTTTCCAGCTAACACTCTTTCTTATATCTATCCATACTCATTACTCTTTGATACAAACTCATTTATTCTTTTAAAGAAACACAACTTTATCAAGAAAAGAAAAAAGAGATACAAGAAAAGACAGACAAGATTTCCAACTAAATAACATAAGTTAGAAACTCTGTTACTGACACCAATTCTGTTATCAAATCATATAATCAGTTAATAATATAATTCATAGTATTTCAAAACAAATACTAGATGCTTAAGTACCTCTTTAGCTTGTTCCATGAGTTCTTGCCCCAGCTTCTTCAACACTAATACAGTCTTTGGTGTGGATTTCCACATTAGCATTTGTTGCTGGGTACTTGGATGAGTGAAGGCCAAGGAGGATTCTGTCACCTTCTCTCGGCTACAAGAGTATCCATCCGTTCGAACTAAAAACATCTCTGCTTTCTTTCTTGACTGCACCCTTACAACACCAGTTGCAGAAGCACACATATTTCCTTCAATTGACCCCAGGTCATCATCACCTGAAACTAAATTGGCTCTACCATTACTCTTCCTATCCACCTTTACTTCTTTAGGTAAGACACTCTCATCGTAATTACTGCTCAGAGTAGTAGATACATTAGCTGTTGTTTGATCCCTTTCACCAAATCCATTCACAACTGGAAGAACGGAACCAGAACTAACACCAGTAAAATGCGTCCCATTGCCAGAAGTAGAGGTCTGGACCTCTGGAGATAGATCTTTTCTATAAGGTGGCCCATGTGAATTTCCTACCTCCACAAGCTCTGGTGCTGAATCAGTACCAAGAATCCCACCTCTCCGCATTGTCTTAATATTCATAACTCTGGAAATTGGTAATGTCTCCAACCTTTTCAACTGATAATTAAAATAAGAGTTAGGTGAGATTTTTTTTCCCCCAAGAAACCAGGAGATTTCTTTTCTTGAAAATACATTACAAGGGGGAACCTGAGCATTCAGGGGGTCAACTTCCCTGCAAAAATTCACCCTAGGTCCTTCCCCATTTTGATCCGGTTCTACTGAAGACATATCTTGGACAGACATAAGGTCATTATATGTCCCATTTAAGCTCTGATTTGTTTCGTCCCTATCCGGAGAAACTTCTTTGGGCAATACCCCATTTGAACCATTAATTGTGTCCAGTCCCTCTTGCAGTGACTCATTCTTTTCCAGTTGAAAACTTTTCTCAGAAGTGGAAAGCTCAAGCACTTTCCTTGCCCCATTTGTATCTCGTAGTACCGCATCATTGAGAGCGGTCAACTGCTTGGAGACAAACTGCAAACCATAGCGAGTTGAGTACTGCCTCCATCTGGAGACCATGGCAGAAGTTCTGAGTGCTCCTTCCTTACTATGAAGATAGATAGGCTTTTTGCTACAATCTGAGACCAAACATGCAAAGTTCTTAACCTGCTCCATTGAAGGTGCCGTCCCAACTTCAACTGGAATCTTGACCATTTCAACTTTCCCAGATGCAATAGCATCATCTATGGATGACTGATAAGCGTTGTCTTTAACAGTCTCTGCCCGAAGATCAACAATAGTTTTATATCCTTTCTCCAGTAGCCACTTGAGACCTTCTTCTGTTACCTGGCCGCCCCTCCAAAAAGCTACTTCTGAATCTACTGACCTACTGTCCTCCTTAGAAGAGGATATGTAAACAGGACTCCAATTCGCAAAAAGAGTATGGCATGGATAATCCTCCCCGCGGGGAAAACCAGAATCATAACAGACATTCTTCAGTCTCTGAAGTTTCCTCCATACATCCAAGCTTCGATCATCATCAGGTATCAACCAGTTCTCAAGAGCAACATGCAAGCTCTCACAACACCTTTTCATCTCACTCCTGAAAATGGCAAGTGGAGGAAGCATATCCTCCATTACACTCACATCTGCGAGGCGAAAGGAATTCATAATGGAGGATCTTCCAGAAATCACATCCTCCCTTCCTTTGTTCAACAGGGATATCATGCAACCAATCACAGAGACAATTTTATCCTCCAACAGCGGTTTTTCCTCAGATGGGAAATCATAATAAACACTACATTCACCTGTTACCGGATTGCATAATGTGTCCATTAATGCAGTATGAAGCCGTTCAGCACTTCTAAAGATTCGACAGTAAGCCTCAATTTCTGCAATATCTCCGGGAATAGGGCCAAGCCTAGGTAATTGTGTTGAATCATGAGGCTGAAAGGTCTTCAAGTTCAGTAGCAGTGTCAATATACTATATACAACTCATAAGGGTCGCCAATTTATTCAGTTTCCAGTAAAATAAGAGTTTTTCTATTTAAACCCCACACTTTTCTTTGTTCACCCTAATACTTAATCATTAAGCTTTTAAGTTTTATTATTATTTAAAAAGACAAAAAAGTCATCCAACTTAATACTTAATCCTAATACATCCATACACACACCCCACCACTCTTCATTTTAAGTTTTAGAAAAACACAAAAACATAAACTCCTCTACAACTTATTGCCAAATTACTCTTTTCTTTCAATCCAAGAAACCTACTACACTCTCATCTTTTCTTCACAAACCCTAAATACGGTATGCAAATAGTGGCTTCTAGGTCATCAATTGAGTTAGAAAACAGTGTTTTTATCTCTTTAAGTAATGTGAGATTGAGGTGAACTTAGAGTGGTGAGGGGCAAGATAGCGGGGTGTGGGGTGTGGGGTGTGAGTTGATGAGTTTTTTAATTTTTTTCCTTCTGTTGGGTGTGTATTTAGGGGTAGTTTGGGAAGATAGTGGGGTTCTCTTAGAAATTGTGAAAATTTGAATTAGAAGTTGGGGTGAACAAAGAGAAGTGTGGGTTTTAAATAGAAAAACTCTAAAATAATCATATGCTTATTTATATGTACAATACCATTAAAAAAAGGTTATTTATGCAGCACATAAGGTTCACCAAAAGTCACTGTCATCAGAAAAATAATGTTCACCAACAGACATGCATGCTCTCTTCTGTCTACATAAACTAAGCGAAAGCTAAAACTGAAAGGGAAGAAAATGACTTTTCTCAAATGACAACAAATATTTCTTGCCAATGAACTAAGAATGATACAAAAAATTTGGTTTATGTAGACTGCAAATTCCAAAACCCAATTTTGACAGATTTCAGCTAGCACATAGCACCAAAAATTGCTAATAGATGCGCAAGCACTGATGATCAAAACAAATGGCCCAGCAGAGCATCCAGAGAAAGTGTGCAAACAAAAGGGTTTCTCGCATCCCATCCAAACTTCGAAAAAAAAAGAATATTGATTCTATACACGAAATCTAACATAATTCTATCAATAAATTATCAAACCAATAGAAAATAATGTGACCATAATAATCAGCCAAACTTTGGTCAGCTCACGAAACACACTACAGAAAAGGAACCCAATTAAACCCATTTCAGTGTTAGCGCTATCTCAGTCTTGAACCAAAGAAAAGATGATGATCATCAAGTCTCTCCGTCACCAAATCAGTAATTCAACAAACACCACCATTTCAAATGACTGAAGAAAAAATAAAAGAGAGCGAGAATAAAGACTAGAGTAAGTAGGTGTGACCTGAGAGTCCAAACCGAAGCTGAGAGAGAATGGCCTTGAAAGCTCCGCACTGAGAACGAACTTAAGCCGCCTTTTGAATCGCTCCTTCCTCTGGAACTCGAACCCGAACCCGAATCCGAAGAGGCTGGCGCTGGTGCCCGAGAATTGGCAAGGCTTAAAGGCGCAGAGATGCGAAGGTGACGAAGCACACCGATTCATGTCGACGACGATGGCCAGCTGGCACCTGAGGCAACATGCCACCATATGAATTTTTCACTGCCCTCTCTCCCCCTCTCTCTCTCTCTCTTTTTATTGGTTTGTATAAGTTGTTTGGATGACGAGAAAATAGAATCTGTTTTGGACAACAATATGTATGGCCGCAAAATGGCGGGTGGTATGTGTTCTTGATTTTTATTTTCTTTTTTCACTTATTGAGGAATTTATTTATTTTGGTGAACTTATTAATCACTATATTGAGAAATTATCTTCTTCTTTTTTCTTTTTTGGGGCAGTTTGGTGGGGATTGGTTGCGTTTTTGGATGTGCTTTCTTTTGGAGCCTTCCTGGGATGGGATGGGATGGGATGAATTTATCAAGGAAACGCAATCGTGCCCACATAATAATCATCCGCTATTTAATTTGAATATTATATGATATCAACTATACACAACATTTTTTATTTTTTATAAATATAACCTCACATCGCTTAAGGTTGCATATGACATTGGAAAATCAATTTTCACAATGGAAAATAATTAGTAGCTGTGATAATCTAAGTCCGCCGGTCTATTTTTTTCAAGTATTCTCTCAAATATCTTCCATGCAAAAACCACTCAATGAAATTATTGTCATTTTGATGTTTATTTGAAACACCTTGTTGTGGGTTTTTAAACGGTTTCCAAATTGTCGATTTTTTGTTAAGGATGATTTTTGAATAAAAAATAGACGGTTAGCATTATTGAGCCACAATATGTAATAGACCCAACAAAAAAGGGCACTCTTTCACCATATTTTTATCACGAGGTGCTGCTTAACAATAACTATCTGTATAGACAGTATATACAACTTGCATGTTACACATCCAGGCAGGCATGCACAATAGATACAGCTTGCTGTCAAAGCATCATCTTGAAAACTTGCACCACTGCCCGCCAAGAACTGCTACTCTCGCATTTGCTCAAAGTAGCAGACAGGGTTTAATTATAAACTCTCAAACAAGCAATTGGTCAGTTGCCAATGCCGTAGAAAGAAAAAAATGTCTCAAAAATGAGATTTACCAAGAAGCCTTCACCCTTGTTCGAGGAGGGGACTGCACAAGTACTTCAAGCCAGGCTACTACGCGTTCGTACTCTGTCTATAAGCATTTGCCGGCCCGTCAAATCTTCCTCGTAGCCTACAACCTGCATTTTGTAGTTTGAGCACTATCATGAGGATGTAAAATGGGAAGGAATGGGGTTGAGGTACAGATGCTTTCAGAATGTGTTAGAAGTGTATCAGCTTCACTAAAGTTGACAAAATTATATTCCTCATTTAGTATGGTAATAGCACAACGTAGAATATTGATGACTTAGTGAGCATCAGATAAGCATTCATATTTAGACAGAGAAGAACCAACAAATGCAGTTGAGTAAGAGCTGAAACCTGAGACTCCGTCTGTGTTTCACTAAAGCCATCATACAAGCCAGCTTTTTGTTCTCCAGAAGGATCGTGGATGTCATCTTTTTTCCCAGCCCTAAAAGGAAAATAAGTTCAATATCTGAGTCCAAGAAGAGCAGAAAAAATGCAGAATTATCATCTTTTGAAGCAGGAAATTGTCACAAAGCACGTAACCAAGCCTGTATCATAAACCCCCTCCCCAGGACCAGCAACAAATTCTTTATTACAGAAGCCCAGTTGCAAATTACTAAAAGGTTAACTAGTATTTTATGATGCAATTTTTTGTATGAATTTCCCACAACATTGAGTGGCTGGTGTCATAAACGCTGGTCAAAAGGAATCTCTATAAATCATTTATATGCTCAAAGCTTTATATGAGCCCTAGTAACCCAGAGGGAGAGGGAGGGGCAAAGGGAAAGCTCATAATTCATAAGGCAGGAATGGAAATAGAACTTTCCCTTGGTCCCTGTATTTAACAATCAAACATATGTCACCTGTTTAACCAGTGTCTCGATAATCCAATGACGGAGTGAGAATCAGAGTGGTCTTGACGAAGAGCCGAACAATCCGGTGAAAAAATCTGTTCAGCCATCAAGGAATGTAACTAATGCAAAAGGTTGGTAGTATAAAATAGAACTTAGTGTCCGAGGGTAAAAGGATACACTGCTATCACACAAACTCCTCCCTGGTGACTTCTGATCATGAATCTAAAAAGAAAAAACAGATATAAATGAAAAAACCGGTAAACTTGAAAGGCAACATGAAAATTAAAGATCTGCGACATTTTTACCTTACTTGTCTGCTCCAACAAGTCCTCAATAGCAGAAGCTACATCAGGAACCACTTGAGAAACTTCACCAGAACTTTTTACTTTTCTGTCTCCAGTGGTACAGGCAGGAATACGTAAATGTACCCCAGACGAAAGTAAACCCTTTTCGCCATCATCTTCTGAAACCCTTGCCTTCTTATTGCAAAAACTTAGTTCGCTGGCCTCTTCCCTGAGGCTGTCATTTCTACTGCCAATGTTTTCTCCTGATGAGGTTCTCAGGTCTTGTGATTGACTTGGACACTCAAATGAATTGCCTGCAGATATCATTTGAACGGCTTGTGTAGGATACTGACTCATAGTACACAGCCCTGCCTCTCGATCTTCAGCAGTGACTTTTTTTGGATTAAATTGGTCAAGAGCAACGACTTTATTCTGCCAGACATTGAAGAGTTAAGGCAACGATTTGATATCTTAATGGTAAATGGTCCAAATAAATTCCCACATGCACATGTGTTCATACTCATTTACTCAAGACAATATCAAAGACATACCTTCTTCACACACTCATATACCCACTCAGCTGTAATTGGGTGTATCCCCTTTGTACAAGCAGCCTGATACTTTGGTCCATTGGTAAACTTGCAAAGTAAATGGGTAACCTTCTTCGTCAGCTTTTCCCCAAATTTAGCTCCAAGTACAAAACACAAATTTCTTAGTAACAGTCTGTCTTTCTCTTCATATTGCGAAACACAAAACCGAAAGTTTTCAAATCCAGGCAAAGGAATCCGGCAGGGAAGTGGAGCATATAGAATGTGACTACTAACATCCAGCAAGCACCCGTCCTTCAAAATTGTTTTAATCTCATCAGCATTTGCAAGGAGCAGAGTACATATTTTATTTCACTAAGTCAAGAAATAATCAAATGATGGCATACTGATATAAAATGGTACAGAAAGTGGAGTAAAGCAAGGAAGACCAAAGATGGGTCCAAAATCAATCGACCATGTATGCATATAATTTCTGTTTTTATGATGTGTGCATATATGTACTCAATTTCCAGTCATCTCAATGCATGTGGAAGAATAGTGTTTCATACAATTTCCCAGCATATGATCCTGCAACCATAAAGAAAAAACAAAGTAGTCGACACTGAACGAGAAAATGCATTTACGAATTACACAATATACCTCCAAACAAGACCGGATCCAGTGACTTGATACGTATGTAGTTTGAGCAACATCCACAGAACTAGTTATCACACCATGACACTCAATAGTGAAGTGCACTTTCTGTTTTAAATGACCATCAACTACATCTCCTCCTCCTTGATTTACCCATTGAATGATATCACCTCTCTGGCAGTTGAAATCCAAAATATTACACACACACACCAAAAAAAAACATAATTGGAAATAATGATGATTGTGCTAGTAAAGTCTGCATTTAAAGAAATTACCCTATCTTCAGGAAAGGAATTTGAAAAGCAAAATAATCTCCCCTTAAAGACAGATGATTCCTTGCCATTTTGAACACTTGAATCATATTGCATCGTCAGTCTACCGTCAATTGTATTGTTTAACTGAACCTTACTTTTGCCATTTATGACAGGTAGTTTACTCCATTTGGATGGTCCAACAGCTGCTTCCATGGATTTGTCACCTTTCATGTTAATTTCTGGTTTCTTTTCTCTCTTTTTCTCCAACGATCCCATTCCAGTTGCAGCACTCGTATTCCCATGTAACTGATCAGAAGGTATGCTTAGATGAGTGGTAGAGATTGTACCTTGAATCGTGCTAGTCATACCTATCAGTGCTCCTGATGAAAAAGAAGGGATCAAAGTCAATTAGGATGTCTGCTTGGGAAGAAGATAAACAGAAACAACCTACATATCTGAAAAGATATGATGACAGCTAAAAGCTACAATTCCAATACAATGGCACAGAGTTTATATATGCTCAGCTTGAACAAATACAACTAATTAAGAACCTTCAGGCAGAACTAGATCATAGGCAATGTGCTTTGGGAGAACAGGGGTCTCCTTTTTCTCACGATCACAGTCTTCAAGCCAGGTAGTTCTAACAACATGAATTACGCCTAAAGCAGCAAAACCCCTCACTTCTTTCTTTTCGCTGGGAAATTATAAAAGCATGTCAGAGATCAAAACAACAAAGCAATAATTATGTCTTTACCACCCCCGAAAAAGGACTTACATTTCTGAAGGAGTCCCAACTACTATGTGTGTCAATTTATCATTGAATGACATGTATCGGGAACCCCCACCTCTGCGAATCATATTAACCAACCTACGCATTTCAGAAGCCTTAAAGCCAACAAGAGATATTCTACATTCTGACAAGTACAGGTCATTGTCTTCAGACTGAGAATCATCAGCAACGCAACCATCAAGGTAAGCTTCACTTTTGGACTCCAAGGGAGGTGCTTTACTATCCTCATTTTTCACAACATGAGGAGCATGAGAAAACGTAGTGGTCATGTTTTGTGAGACAGTAGCTTCTAAATCAGAATCCATGGTCCCAGAACAAGGAGCAGCTGTCAAATTCGAATCTGCAACCACTGATGGTGGCACAGATTGCAAGTTCCCACTACTGCTCCTTTGGCTATTCTGCAAAGTAAAGCAACCCCTTACACTTTTATTTGAAGATATAGAACCACCTTGAACAGGATAGGAGTCCTCATTAAGACAAGCTATTCATCCAAAAAAAAGGGGGGAAGACAGTGAGAGAGATGATTCCAATGTCAGACATATAGCAGAAAATCCTTGACAAGAGATGGAAGAAAATATAAAGTGAAATTCTATAAATTCAAAGATGACCATAAGCTATAGCAAAGCCTTACCTCTTCTAGAAATAGATTGATCAAACCATTTCCGAGTTACAATACGAATGTGGCCCCATCTTTGTGCAACCTTGTATTTGTCACCTTCTGGAACTTAGAAACAGTCAAGAATACCAATGCATATAGACCTTCAATAACACATCAATCTTGAAATTCAAACTGATGCAGGCTTAAAAGGAAAGATATTCATCAATGGATTGCAATAATAAGGGGACACACATATATAACTGACCACTGACCAGAACCGAAACATAAAAAAGGAACAGCCAAAAAAAACTGTTCATGCAACCGTATTTTCCACATCATGGGAGTGAAAGCAGAAGCAGCAATGCATCAAGATTTGTTATATTCAACACTTCTGAACCCACCCAGTTAAAGAAGTATGCCAAAAAAATCTTTATAATAGGCTTATTCATAAGGTAAATTAATTTAGAAGGCAAACTTTAGGAATGCGTGGATGATGTTGCTCAAAAACTTCATTTTACAGAAACCACACAAATAAATAGGAAAGAACTGAACACAGAAATGAGAAAAGGTCTCTATACACTCTTAGAAGTCAAAGGTAGGGTTGGTGTGATCATTCAGGAAAGATTGCAGCTATGATGAGCAAAAGTCTAGATTTATAGGAGAGTGAAAATATGATCTTATACCACACACAAAACATAAATATTTCAAGGTTTGCTTCATTAAGTTGAAGTCTGCTTGTGTTATCAGGTCTGACATAGAAAAGTACACATATGATTCCAATTCCTTGCTTATCTTAAGAATCATAAAAGGATATATCAGAAATTAAATGTGTGCACTTCTTTGTAAGTTCAGCAGAATACTTTCCACCATTTTCTGTGATAAGCTTTTCAATCTCCTTTCGCTCATCTGAAACAGACAAGCACATTTAGCCACGTATTTAAGATAAATAAAATAAAACCTTCTTACACAGGACCAATAGATAGCTAACTTCAGAACCTGCTGGAATTCTGGTTACAGAGATCATCAAACCAGAAAAAGGAAGAACCCTAAAGGAGTCTTGAGGAACATTACGATGCTCATTCCAGCACTGAGATAACCAATTAATAGTGACAATCGGCTTCTTTAATGTATTCAAGGCCCACTGCATAAAAAGAACTAATTCAGTAACTATATCTCAAAAACATAAGAAATCTGCCATAACCAACCTTTCCAAAAATTACCTTCCCAGGTATTGTCTGAGTGATCATCACACAAATATGCAAATTCCTCATTTTCATAAGAAATGCTAACTCTAAAGTGATTGCAAGAGAACTCACCGTCATTGAGTTCCAGTTAGAAGTGATTCAGTTGCAACAAGAGTCAAATTATATAACATTGTACAGTGCAACTTGGTAAATGAGTTTCAAAGTTTTTTATTAGCTAAAATGTACCAAAATATCAAATTATAAATCATAAGGCATTGAATTTTGAAAAGAGAGAGAGAAATTAAAGTAACTAGCCTTGTATTTTCCAGCCAAGACATTTTTCACAATAACAAAGTTAACATCCAAACATGCTTTAGCATGCAAAACTCCCCCCATTGCTGTTACTAACTTCTCTATCTTAACCTGCAACACAATAATAAGCATTAAAATATCAATAATGAGAGAGAGAACGAGAGAAAGGTCAGTCACTACAAGTAACCAGAAGATTTTCTAGTAAAATTGTTCAAGCTGAGTACAAAATAGATAGGACTGAAGATGAACAATATAGAACATAAGAATGCATATTTTAAAATAGTAACAACAAAAGACAATTCAGAAAGGTAAGATGGATAACAAACTTTATCAAATGGAACTAGCAAACACAGATGATTTTGCTGTTGGACTTGGAAACTACAATTGCTGATGTACCTCAATCAAGAAATTTTCAAATAAGTAATCTAGATACATAACATACAGTTAGAGTTTATCAAAGCCAGACTATCAACGATGGAGGTACAATACCTTTTCATCTCCCTCAAAACCAGAGGCAAGTACTTTGAAACCATCCATTGCAAGGCAACAAGTAAACCCTTGTTTAGGCAGAGCCCTGTGCTGGTTTGCACAAGAAAACACGCATTGAGGGCCTGCCCAACATCAGAAACACATATCCAAGTGAGCAACACTTCACAAGGAAGAAATTGAATTAAAAATTCCAGTGGTCGACCATTCATACCATCAACATCATAACTTCTTAAGTGAGTAAGTTCAAATGGTTTATGATTTAACTGATACCCTATTGAGCTTCGACTTAATTGTTCACTTGGGCAGGCCAATACCAACTATAGGCTGCTAAACTACAAAATTGTACTACAAGCAACTGTGGACGGAATGGAGCCTTTGGTTCATTAGGAAAAAAACATGGAAACATTTCATGATATTTGCCCTCTATATCGATTTTAATCGTTCTTTTAATTACTCATAATCATTATGTTATCAAGCAAATTTGCCACTTCACTACAAACAACAACAAAATAATGGAACCCTAGTTCCTGTTTAACAGAACTGAAAAGCAAACACAGAATTTCCGAAGCACAACAAACTCAAGAAAATCAGCAAAATTCGGGAGAAATATACCGAGCAAATTACAGCCCTTGCCTCTAAGATCCTCAAACTTTTCCTGAAAACAAATATATAAAAAATCAGAACCTAGAAATGAAAAACGAAGCGAAATATAAAACAAAAATTTCAGGTGGCGGGAGTTGAGACGAGACATGATCGGAGGAAGCGATGACGTGGTAGTCGTCCGGCCCGGTTCGAGAGGGGTCGCAACAGAGGAAGACATTGGCTCCATTGAGCTTGAGAGCGTCGTGAAGCGCGTCGAAGATCTCGGGCGGGACCAGGTTCCGCGACATGAAGACATTGGCTCCCTTAAACGTCGTCGTCTTCAGCATCTTGGGCGACGCCGGAGACGTTGAAAAATTAATATGGAATTTCAGAGAGAAAAATGAGTAAAATCAGTGAATTTAGGTTTTGAGTTTTGAGAGCCTCTGAATTGGGGAGAAGAGGGAAAAGGAAAATAAAAAGGCGGGAAGGGTTTAATGCAGCCGTTGCTGTTGGATGATTGCTAGATACTGACGCAACGTCGTCGTTTTTCTGTACAGCTTACAATCTACAGTTTCTCCTTTTCTTTTAGTACAGTAGTGGCCCTTGAGGCATAAGGCCCAAAGAACACAGGCCTAAACGGGTACGGGTTTGGGCCTAACAACCCGACCCAGATCATCCATCAGTCACCTACAATCAAGCTTTCACAAGAACTGCTCTCTGTTTTCAGATGAAAATTTTAATTAAGGAAAGAAATGAACTGTCAACAATAATTCTATCAAAACAAGGTAAAGCCTTCATATAACTCAAACAGAACTGGATATTAGAAATTTCAAAATGAGCATATTTCCACCATCAAGGGCTGAATTCATAAATTCATTCACTAGCTAGTACTAGCAACAGAAGAAGAATCCCAGCAAAAGTTTAATAACATTGTCTGAAAATAAAATAAAATATAAACATCAATGACGAAAACACATGCTTGGTCACATTGTTCAAAATCAGAAAACATCAACAAAACCAGCAAAAGTTTAATCCCTTGGTGCTTCAGGACCAAAAATTCTCCAAGTTCCAACCCATGATGCTCCACAAATTCTTTCCAACCACCACCTTCGAAGTAAAGCAATCCATCCCCATGCTTACAAACTTTAACAGGCCAATATCCCTGACAGCTTTTCAGAAGTGCTTTATTCTTTTCATGGAGACTTCTAGAAAACACTACTGGAATTTACTGTTGCAGAACAAAATAATAATAATTAGGCCACATTTCCTAATCTTCAATTTGACATGAAAACTTAAATAATTGACATTTCTGTTAATATGGATGGATAAACAGTTAGATTTATCGGATGTCCAAATGCAACTATCAAATGCAGAACTACAGAAAACATGATGCAAATTCTACTGCATCTGCACTCAATAACCACATACAAACTGATATGGCACAAAAGAGGATTGTATACCTATTATACTGACCCACTAAAACTGAAGATGAATTCATAGTTGAACTCAACAATATATTTTCAATCAAAACATTAAAATCTCTGTCAAAACAACCAAAACACAATTTATTTAAGCATTATGTTAAGCTGCAAATTAATTCATACATAAGAAATCAGAAACTGCGAAATCAGTAGTATGCATTATTGATAACTCAACAAGAGAAGACACATTTATTGATAACTCAACAAGAGAAGACACATTTAAAGGAACAGCTGCAAATGAACCTTTTACTCCCACTGGTTGATTGAATCAAAAGTCTTATAGATGCCCATTCGAGATACCAATCTTTTGAACACTCGCACTGGCAAAAAATTTAGTTGGAGATTGATTGTGTGCCAATATTTTCAATATCAATACTGTCTGCATAGCGTTAGTAACTGTAGTAGTTTGATTTGCACTTTTCCGAATACAATGTGCCAAACATATGTTTGACCAAAAACATATTAACATATTAATAACTGCATGCATCTTTATTCAACTGCAGAACTTTAACACCAATTTAACTTCCTAGACAAATATCCATACTTTGTAAAACAAGATCAGTAGCTAAGAAACTAAATAGCCTGCCATCAAAACAAATTATTGAAATTTTATTGGAAACAAAAGTGAGAAACATAAAAATAATAATAAGGCCATGAGTGTAAAGCCCAAAATTTCTTTCTTACATCACTTCTCCCACTCGGGCAAACACTCACTACTTTGCTGCTTCAAAAGAGAGCACCAAAACATTTAGGCTGGTTAAATAACTTGTAAACATAATAGCTGGTAAACACTTTGATAAGGTGATATAAAACAATTTTTCAGATATACTACTGACGTAGTTCATAGTAAAAACCATAGGTGCACAACAAAAAACAACCACAAAACTACCAAAGAAAGTTTCCAGCAATGATGTCTACTTACTTGAAAAATTATTGTAATTAATTTATAAGTCTAATTAACACAACTTTACATAGAATCAAACTAGGGACACTAATCTTTATAAAACAAAAATGTGGAGTCGTTTTATCTCCAATTAATAGTCCAAAATGGCCTCCAAAGTTACTCATAAAATCTGCTGGCACATACTTTCTCCTAAACATAGATTACTTAAAAATACACAATAAATAAAATTATTATCCAATCATTTCAGTATATAAGAAGACATCTATATGTTCAACATATCAAAAATTCAAGTCATTTCATGATTTGTAGATGAGTCGTTTGTCAATATTGAATATAACACAAAATCTGTCAGGAAAATTTCTTTTCAACTGTCAACTTTATAAATTTCCATAAATTCAATTATTAACATGTTTTCATGAAATCAGTGACTAAAGAAACATGAGAACGTCTACTTTATCACCTAATTTTATCATGAATTAATTCGAATTACGACCTTATCCAAACAGACATCATAGTAGAATAGTTCAAAACTGAAGAATTGAACGATAAAAATTAATGAATACTAACATGTACCTACAATCTAATCTTAGGCTGAAGATAATAAAGTCCAAATAAGTGCTGCTTATATGATTATCCTTCTCCTTAGAGCAATAAATTGAAAATTAAAACCAATATATACAGTGTCTTAGAAATCCTAGTTCATAAAATTCATGCAAAATAAACATTAGGTGCTAGCCTTGAAGGTTTTAAAGCACAACTATTTGAATTTCTAAAACACTGATCCAGAAATTATTTAAAAAAAAAGAAACGTGTATGCATTACTCTTCCCCAATTTCAACTTTATTTCGCTATCATGTAAGATCAAGGGCAAGATGAAGAGTTGGACCAAAACAAGGAGTTGAAAGGAATGTGTACCATAAAAATGATGCACATAATCTCTGCAGTGGAAAAGGCAGTACAATCATATGACCAGGGAGATTTTTCTTGTTAACAAAATCAAGTTGTAGGGTTTTATTTATTTAATTATTTATTATCCTATAAAAAATAATTTACCAAGACAGCAAAATGATCTAATTGTCTGATGTCAAAAGCATAGAACACACACAAGTGCATACATAATTGCATGATCATTGCACAAAACAGAATATCAAAAACAACACCCACATCTTTAGGCAGAAAGCAACATCAAAGACATTGAATCCTTTTACTGTAATACATTAACAATGAGTTGGACCGGATAATGGTAAATTTATTTTGAGAAACTAATTCATCTATCAATAACTTAAGGTTATAATTTTTGGCTTATGGAACTTATTAAGTTAATCACTTTGATGAGAAACTAACAACCTCCCTTCAAATTTAGCCAAATTATCAGGATTATAAAAAGATGTACAGTTGAAATTAAGAGTTTGTTGTATCTGCTGTATCTGAAGGCAGTCACACCCCTGTATGCATTGTTTTGGTCCTCCTTTATGGTTCTTACAAACCTCTGAATGTCCCATTAAGAAGCCCTTATGCTAAGTTAAAGAACTAGGCAGTTTTATTTCCTTGTGGACATTTGCAAGTAGTGACAGCTCATAACAAAACAACACCACCAAATAAATCATAGAAGCTGAAAACAAGAGCTCAATATTTATAATCTGAATTCTGAAATTTAGAACAACAATGCATGAACAATATCATTACTGATTCAAACATGTCAGAAAAACAAAATTCATGGAAGTGATACCGGAAACTGCAGAGTCTGGAGACGGAGAAGTACGATTCACATATATTTACGAGTTTGCTTAATAGGTTTTGACATTCTCCCACTTGAGTATCAAATGAATACAACGTGACAATGAATAGAACTAAAATAACAGTGATCACTGAGTCCAACTTAAACTAGGATGAGCTCCTTGTAACAACTGTCAAAACTGGTCCAAATGCAGAACTACAGAAAACATGTTGCAGACAAAATGATATGGCACAAAAGAGGATTGTATACCTATTATACTGATCCACTAAAATTGAAGACGAATTCGTAGTTGAACTCAACAATATATTTTCAATCAAAACATTAAGTCACATAGAACTAGAGAGACACAGAGAGAGAGAGAGAGAGAGAGAGAGAGAGAGAGAGAGAGAGAGAGAGAGAGAGAGAGAGAGAGAGGCATACAAGTTTTTCATGGAGCCCAGGAGCCAAAAACTTTATAAACTTTCTGGGAGGTGGAGTTAACCCATCCATGAACCCTAAATGACCAAATGAGTGAAGAAATGGAATGGAAACGAAAATATGAGTGGATTTTCTTTGTATTCAGTTCAAAAAAAATAAAAAAAGAGGAGCCTTAGCATTTAGGGTTTTGTTGCCTAGCAGTGCTCCAACGCAGCACGGGGTCGCAGAGAATTGATGGCATTGGCTGGAGCTTGTACGGTGAGCTCGGACTGTTGAGACACAACGCGGGAAGCTCTTGCGTCATCTCTGCTCTCTTTGGACTCTGGTCTGCTGCGTCTCTGTGTCTAACGGATATAATAATAATAATAATAATAATAATAATAATAATAATAAATATATGATGGGCTGAACAATAGAAATTGGGCCTTCTTCGAGATGGGCTTGGTTTCGATGAGAAAAGGCCCTCTCTCCTTTTCTTAATTAATTTCATATTTTTATTCATTTATATAATTTCTCTTCGACTGTTTTACTCATGTCACTTTATCTTTTTTATTTGATAGTCATTTCAAGAAAGCCATAGGTTTTTTTTGAAGAGTAAATTAGTACTTGTCAGTATAGGTATTAAATCTTTTGTCTTTGTAATTTGACTTATTCTTCACTTCAGTTTATATGTTTCAATTTGGGCAATTTTAGTCGTTTCAATTTGAGCAATTTTAGTCTCATATTTTAGTTTGGCTTGCAATCAAACTAAATTTTGTGGGACTTAATTACTAAAACAAAACTAAATGACTACAATTACCAAAATTGAAATGACCCGAGAACCTAAGTGAAAATGAGAAACTTCCAAGACCAAAAATAAAAGTCTATAGCCTATGGGGTTACATAGTTATGTAAACGTAAGTTTAAATAGAGATTCATCCGGAAGAAAAAAAAATCCTAAAACTATGTTTCCTGTTCAGATTATATAAAAATCAACCTGAACACGAGAAAGAGACAATGCAGCAAAATTAACAAAAAATGTAAATCCAGATTAGAGTTAATTAATAGTCCCTACCAATTTGGTATGATATGACCCGAACACAACACAATTCGATTATCAAATTGCCAATGCAACTAGGCGAGGTGAGCAGAGGGGAAAGAAGAAGAAAAAACTACATTGCACAAGAAAATTACAGCTTTTTGCTATCTATTTAAAGTTAAATCTCTGATCCATAGGGCACCATGCAGTAACATTTGATAATTACAAAAATGGCAACGATCAGTAGGTCAGAATGAATGAAGCCCAACCAAAGAAGAAATAACCCAAAAAAAGAAGAAAAAAAAAGACTTCGTCACACAACAACTCTAATGTTGTAAAACTTTCTAATTAGGCTATATTTATGTCAGCTAGACTGCTCCACACTTGGAAGGACTGTCGACTGGAGGTTTGATTTATGGGGCAGACCAGCAGCCTGCTTTAAGGACTTGTGCCTTTCCTCCCCCTGTTGGGAAGGTAATTTCTCCGGCCGGATACGAGTTTCATCTAACTCCTGTTCTGGCTTCCTCTTCACCTTCTTCTTTGTCAATGCACCATCACCTACCCTCGCATCATCTGGGGAATTGCTTGAACTTCCCTTCAGTTTCTCTTGTTTAAGCCTGTCGAAGCTGGGGCCATTTATTGGACTGGGTGTCCGCACAGCTGCTGCTGTACCAGATACCGCCTTGTTTGTCAGACTATGACTGCTAGGTTCAGTTGCCAATCTCTCTCGCATATATTGTTGCTGGGCAATTGAACTCGCCTCAACTCGAACGGTCTCCTCTGTTCTTGGTGCCAACATCTTTTTCCTCCTCATTTTCTCCTGATCCTGTAGAAAAAATTCAACAAAGAAATTGTCCAGATATAAATCAACATAAAGAACTACTACTACCTTCAAATTTATATCAGATCATGCATGGAATTGAAACCCGTATGTTTACATAGAGCATAACCCAGCAGACTGACATGTTAGTTCAACATTGGCTCATCAAATATCCAGACCATAAAATGGTTATATGATCAACTTCATCCCATACAAGTTGGGTAACTTCAATGTCCACAACAATCATGAAAATCACTATGTTTTTGGGTTGAAGGAGTTCGCAACTTTACATACTTTATTTCGGCCATATCGCTCCCTCCGTCTTTCTTTTGACCGACAAATTGCACGTTTGATTCCATGGTTGTCCATGAAACCATTTGGCCACAATCCTGCTAGCTGAATCATATGAAGACTAAATAAGTCAGGAAAGCTTCATACATTTAGGTGATTACAAAAGCTTCTAAAAGAACACTTTCAGAGATGTACTGTTACTGGTTGAAAGTTGCTATGTTGAATTCAGATATTATACCTTCTCTTTGTGAAAGAAAATATTACAGTTGTTCAAAACAATGAATTCGCAAATGAAAAAATGGCACAGAGAAGAGGAGGGCCAGAGAGAGAGAGAGAATAGGCACTTGTAGTTCAAATTCAAGCATTTAAGTGAAACGACCAAAAATTGAACTGCAAAACCCCGGTACAGCAGTAAGAAGCATCAAATCCTAGATCTACTGCTTTCATGTTACATTGCAGTTCTTACAGAAACTTTAAACAGAACATGTTGGAAGCTACAAGAGAGCCCAGGCAACACAAACCATAAAACAAGGGGAAAAGAGCGAAAAAGGTGAAGTACCTCAGCATAGAGCTTTCTTATTTGGGGACCTGCATCTTCATCCAGCCCCTATAACCAAGAAATAAAGACCAGGGAATCAGACAACAATAAAGGAAGTTATCTGCAAAATAAAGGAACAAAATTTCCAATGACAGAATTTGCAAGCTTGAGTCAGTACATCAACAAAAAGGTCATAGAGGTCACAAATCTTATCCTCCAGTGCAGCATCCATGCTAAATTTTCTTTTAGAAAGTTCTTTGGCTCCAGAGGAAATTTCTTGAAAATCATCTGATGCTCCCGATTGTTGTTGCAATGCCTGAAAACATATTATGCACTTTGCATTAGAGCCACATACAAAGGTTATTCTTATTACTCTTTCCATTATGACATGGTGCAAGCATCACGAGGGGGAAATGGAAAAATAAAATAAATGGTTCAGAATCTTCTCGCAACGGAACAAATATGAAATATCTTCCACAGAAGGCAGTACTTAAAACATGAGTTACTGAAAAAACCACAATTCCATTTTCAGCAAAGATAGGGAAGTAACAATGAAGAAAGGATGGTTAAAAAGATATAAAGTAAAATAAATAAATAATCAAATCGAGAGCAAGTAATGAAAGATGACTTGGTCAAAAGTGACAAAGACATGCGAACAACCAGAAATGGAAAGAAAGCTGGGGAAACCGGGTCAACATAAGGAATGTAAAGAAAGAGACCCTGTCTCATGACCTAGCAAAAGCAAATGCCCCATGAAAACAAAAGACGGTGGTCAACAGCAACAAAATTATTGACAGAAATATCAAGAGAAAGCAAGCTGGATGATCCATGAGAACAAGGGGAATACTAATTGAACAGATGTAGAATACCGAAAGGCATAATGGCCGCTGATTTTAGTAGGGAAAATGACAAAAGGATGCCAAATCATGACTTCATATTATCTGAATACCAATATCTTTTTAACAATGATGATAGTCAATATGATTATTCCAGTTTTGTAAATCACTTCTACCCAACAAAAAAGACATAGCACTTAAAACACCACACCTCAGTAAGGCCCTGCTACACATACCTTGGACTCCGAAGATGGGGCCTTTATCTTAATCATATCTATAACTTCCCTCTTTATCTGTTGAAACCTGTCATCTTTCTCCTTTTTCGCTGAAAGACCCATACTAATCATGACCTTCAAGTTTCTCTACAGGAAAAACACATTGCACAACCATTAATAGCCTAGCAATTTTTTTCATAAACAAGAAGTCTATATACTTAACAGCCAAGAGAAATAACAACCCTCTAGAGCAGCGTTACTGTGTTATATGTCATATCTTATTCATGATAACAACTGCATTTATTCATCCATAGTTAACATAAAAACATCATTTACATAAAAGGAAATCATTCTACCACTTACCAGTTATTAAAAAATTATTCATGTCAAAGTAAAGAGCCAGTAATTACAGTAAATTGCCGTTTAACTCATACCCCAAACAAAATATACCAACGGTAAGACTGTAATACAATCCAAGTATTGTATAAAAATTAATTTAAACAAACCACATAAATTATCCAAAAGCTTTCCTCAACTGATACAAGAGCCAGTGCTCAAAGATAAAGTCATAGAAAAAGTATGAAGGGTTCATATATTTGTCGAATTGCAGCATTCTTTGTCACTAAGTTCCAGAACAATAAGCAAGCATAATTTTGAGTTTAGGTCCTGCACCTTAAATTACATATAGTTCACAATTTAAAATTTAAGGAGCAGGTATAGAAAGGCTAAAGCTTTTCTTCAAAATGAATTGTGATACCTTTAATGTTCTGAGTTGTATTAAGTGACCAAGGATATTCATAAGCCGGTTGAGTAACTCTTTCGTTATTTTCCCATGGCTAGCCTGCTGCAACAAAAAGAGCATTTATATTTAAACTTATTACAGGTTTCAAGTTGAGATGTGAATATGCATTCAAGTTTGTGAATACGATGATTTAAATAAACCACAACACCAAGAGTTAAACAGTTACAATCAAAATGGCTTTTCAGAATACCGCTAGTCTAGCAACTTTAGCAAGTTTCGCCTTTATTTCTCTAGGCAATCTCCTTTTAATTGCTTGGGATAAATTATCTGCGTCTTGATTATCCGCAGCAGGTGGCCTAGCTGTAATTGTACACAGAAGAACAGATTATTTGCAAGGAGCTTCCTCAAATCATCATCTACAAAGCATAGAGAGGGAACTGGAACAAACCCAAAATATCATTTAAAACAAACGAAGAAGACAAAAATTCAAAGGATGAATATAACTTACATTCTGCAACCATCTTCTCTAAGTCCGTAATAGCCTTTTCAAGCATTGAACTTTTTGACCTTACACTAGAACTATCCCTTTTGTGCCCATGTGAAGGTTTCTGCAAAATGTTAATGTTCAAAATCAAAAATACCGTCATTGAGAAGAAAAAAAGTTAGGAAAATATGCAGATGCTGATCCACTGGTAACAAAGAGAACCTTAAGGGCAACCTCAATCTAATACCCTTGAATAAACAAGACTATAAATGTTCAACATCTGAATACCTGTAAGTTTAAACACCTGTATTTACAGACCCTGGATTCAGGATAAATGGATCACAATGAAGCCTTGAATGCAAGCTTGAAGCAAACATGATGCTAGTGCAAGCAATTTACTACCAAACACATATCCACCTCTTCCAAATAAACTAAAAACTTTAAGCCCATGCCTCACGTGCCTCACTATATTTTTCGTTTTATCTTGAGATATAAATGCAAATCATGATTAGGATCTTATTCTTGCCTTTTTAAAGAAACTTGACCTATAAAAAAGATATCTTTTATGTGCAATACCTTCATGGTTAAGGTCTATCAATTGTGAGGAAAAAGGATTCTGCCATTATTTTTCATCTTTTTTATTTCCTCTTCTCCTTTTATTTCCACAGTCAAAGCAGTCTCTCTTGCACACATCTTGTGTACTTGGGGTGCCCCTTACAAACTGTTTAACATTTTTTTGAAAAATAAAATTAAACAAAAATGAGAGGATACATAATTGGAAGCAAACTCAAATCTTACAGAATGATTAGAGCATAAAGCAGCAAGCAACCCATGTCAACCCTCTCAAGAAATTTAGCAATTGGCAAAAGGCAATAACTGAAATGAACCTTTTTGCTACTTGACCTAATGGAAAATATCACTTCCATCAATATAATGAGATCGATAGCAAAACTTCCTCCAGTTTCTTTTATCTCCTCTTTAGATTTCTACTTGTGTACTCATCTTACACCTCGACATATTTCTAGCGCATTCTATTATGTATCTCATAACAATAACAATAAAATGATCAATATATAATATTACTCACTGTTGTTGGAACAGCGTACTTTCCGTCAGTGAGATTAAGGTCTGGAATTTCACAAACCCCATTTTTCTCTCTGGCTCGAACTGTTTCCATCTCATCAGCATTGCTGGATGGTCTCCCAGATTGGGGTTTGGTTTGCACGTAAGCACTTTTCTCATGGTATTTCTGATATGAACCATCAGAGGATCCACCTGCATCTTTAAATCTGTTACTTGGGTCCTTTGACAACAGGACTCCTGTCTTCTGCTTATCCATATCCTTCACCTCCGCTTGCAGTGCGGCAGCATCTACCTCAGAAACTTTCAAAAGAGAAGGATCCAGAATTGTTTTGGAATCTGTAGACTTCTTTGTGGATGAAAGTCCACAAACATTCAACTGGTTATGAAATTTCACATCTTCACAGTGTTCAGTGGGTACAGTGACGGTTTGAATGGGAGCAGAAGAGTTCTTCGCAAGTGTCGAAGTAATCTTTGCTGCTGCTGTCTTACCAACTTTTGCGTGTTTATTTGGCACATGACTATCATCATTTCCACCAGGACCCTTTGCCTCTTTTCTTCGCCTTTTCTTTGGTTGTTGGTTAGGTAATGCAGCAGGTATGCTACTAAGAACGAAAAATTCAATAAATGAAGAAAATGTCAAAATTTAACTAATAAAACACCATAACGTCGAAAACCTAAGTATGAAACTGAAATTGATTTCAATCATTAGGCAAACTCAATTCCTCCATTGATGTATTACGTAGCAAACACCAAGCATATCTTCTCATGTTCAAATTATTTAAACACAAGCAAACGGGTCAAATAGAAACGGCTGATACCACTGATCAACCAGGAAAAGAGACAGAGAAAATTCTAGTGTTTGAAAAACATCTATGAATCCCTACTGAAACACACAACATACAGTCCATATAAAATTCCACACATATCTATTGCCAGTAATCACAAGTAGATCAAGGTAGAGAACATTTGACATTCCATCTGTTCTGTCAAATAACACCTATGGTTTTATTTTACCATCACTTTTATGTACTCAAAAGATAAACCTTGTTAAAGTCTAGACTTCCATAGGCCATACATGAATCATGGTGGCCACTTGAAAGGAAATATTAACATGACCTTGTTGAGTTCCAAATAAAAGAAGAAAACTCAGTGAATAAAGTACAAACTCTTGTATGTATAGACTATGCAATTAAGAAAATAAAAATTATACATAAATACAATCAGGTAAATGATTGAAGGAAACTTACATGCGTTCCAGTTTCCCCCTGTTAACAAAGAATCCATCATGTTTTATTGCTGAATTGTCAACTTCGAAATACTCATCCTGCACAACACATAATGACGGAGCATTTGCAAAGCCATAAATATAAAATAAATTTCGTTCAACAAGAAGAATGCATCAATTAAATCAGTACAATGGCCAACACAAATATAAAACAATAAGATTTATGAATAAAGGCACCTACCAACTCAGCATCATCAATAAAAGAGTCTTCTGTATCATACTGATCGTCGTCAGGAATATCATTTAGATCTTCATCATCACTACTATCTTTACCCTGAGACATTCAATGAAACGGATTTGTAATAAATATAACACATTTTTTATTTAAACAATAAAATCTGCTTGATAGCAAAAACCAAAACTGACGTATTAATAAATAAGAGCTACCATATAGAGGCGTTCAATCTTCTCAATTACAGCGCTAAAACGATGTGGCGCAGCTTCATCTTTCACTTCATCTCCTGACAGTTGTTGTACCTGAAAAATGTGAAGCACAATTTAACTAAGAAAAATCATCATAGTGCATGGTACAAAAGGCACGTTGAGGGGGGCAAATTCATACTGTGCATATCTTTTAGGCATAAAATCATGATAAAAACTCAACCCTTTTCCATTATAATCTGATAGACAGTCATGATATGGACTTGAGTCCATTGAAATAATGCCCAGTGTAAATGATAATCTTGATTATGAAAAATGCATTGCATTCATCCTGCATTCCCAGCTTAAATTTCTACTCTATTCTGAAAACAAACCATGAGTTTTTGAGTAACCAAAGGACCAACTAAGCATCCACAAATAAAAGTTACAACTTACAACTGTAAAGTACATAACTAGAAAGAGCACGTCATTCTAAAAATAGTCCTGCAAACCATTTTCACAAATGCACTGAAGTTCTACCGAAAAACCAAATTACATAAACTGCAGCTAATGAGCAAATCTTAATTGCATTACAAACAGAAAAAATCAACACAAACCCAAATACGAACCCACATGAAAACAATGAACAATTCACAAAAGTACCAACTTTCTTTTTCTTTCTTTTGAATTGGAGGGTCTCACCGGAGCTATACGAGACTCCAGAGCTGGGTGAGCGTTGGCGGGAGGAGGCTCAGGAGCAGAACTGGTAGACGGCCCATTGACCTTGTTCGTATCTTTCAGGAGCTTCTTCCAGGAGACTATGGTGGTCTCCCCGGGTCGGAGCTCCACTGTGAACATTTGCCGGTCACCGGCTTTCACAAACTTGGACGAAGCCCTCGACGATTCGCCGCCGCCCTTCTCTTCCTCCATTGAACTGACGAACCCGGTCGAGAATTCTAGGGTATTCGGATCGACGATTCGATAATTAAAATTGGAGAAACATTGGGGACCAGGTAAGCCCTAGAGGGCAAATTGACTCTAGAGAGAGAAGGAGACGGGAATTTAGAGAGAGAGAGAGAAAGAGGAGAATGGAGATTGGGCGGGACAGAGAGAATCTTTTCGAGGAAGGGATTTTAACTGAAATTTCTCTACTGGGTCATGGAAAAATTTTCTCCTTCTTTCCTTTCCGAGAAACGAAAGAGGGAGGGAAGAGGATCGGACGGGTAAAAGATGTTGCGGGCCGGATCCGAACCCGGCTCAGAATTTTAATACAACGGCATGAACTACTATGAACTGTGATATGTATCTGTGGAGCTTACGGTGGCAGTTTATTTCAAGTTTTTGTTTTTCCATCTGGTCCATTGAATCAGACATCAAAGATAAAAATCTCACCCATTGAATCAGAGATGCATCTTATTGGTTTATATTTAGTTTTATTTTTTGTAACCAATGAATGAATGGGCAGCCAAATTTATGACCTCTCATAATTTCGACGAGATAATATTACTAAAGTAGGAATTGGTTGATATCTATAAATCAGCGTAATCTAAACTAGATTCAATTTCATCTCAAACGACACACATAAATCAATCAATTGAAATAGCTTGCACTGAATCAATTTTGGCCTCAAATTGAACCATCCCATTTGGTGATTGGTTTAGTTTATACTCAATGATCAATTTGACCTCCAAAACGGAGTAAAAACCTTAAAACACAAACAATCGAGTCATACATGTTTAATGTGGATCTTGAGTTTTTGGATTTACAAATTATGCATTTTTTTGCATTTCGTTTATTCTAAATTATTATAACAATTTAATGGTCTTGTTGTCACATTATTTAGCAAAATGTAACTATTAATATTAGGTTACTTGATGCTGCAACAAGTCTAATAATTAGATTGTTGTCATGGTAAATCCGAATATGTAGATAATATATGTATGAATTCTATCAATTGAGAGATGCATGTGTGATGAGAGATGAGAGAAGTGATGATCATGAAGAAGTACTTGTCGACAATTTAAACATTGTTTCACCTTTCACTATTATAGTTGCAAACAAATACCAACGTTGTCGAAAGCAAATGAAAATGCGCACAACCAACCACTGTGAGCATGAAATGAATGTGGGATTTGGTTCAATTAAGATGGGTTCTAAAATAACTAAAAACCCGTGAAAACAAACCAAATTAATCAGTGCATATTAGTCAATTCTCGTAGATTTTATGAGATATTTATTCAAAAATCTATTTTAGCATGAAATATATATTTTTTTTAAACCCATATATGACATATTTGGAGAAAAAAAATCAAAACTTCCACTTGTCATTTTCTAAATGGTTCTTAGTGTGTTAAAATTTTATAAGAACCAATTAGAAAATGACAAATAGGAGTTTTGGGTTTTTCTCTCTAAATAGGCCTTATATAGGCTTTTATATAATATATTATGTTAGAATGGGCCTATTTGTGGAAAGCCCGTGTATTATTTTCATGCCTAATACAAGTACTCAAATTTTATCTTGGTTACATGGAATTTTTGTTTTGTTGCCAAAGTTAGAAAGGGATATGGGATTTTATGACATACACACTACTAAGGTGTAATGGAGGTTTAAACCTATAACCACTGATCTACAAGTCAATACCATTTTTTCACTAAGTTAGACATATTAAGCATGATGTTTGGTCCAATGTTCAAGACCCTAAGTACGGGTCCTCAATCCCAAGTCCAAGAGACATGGTCGAGTTTTTAGGTCACAAATACAAGTCTACTATCCCAATATTAAGTTAAGTTTGGGTCAGAGGTCCAAATTATAGGGTCTCATATATGAACCCCAAGCCTATGTTTAGGGTCATTTGTTTCAAAATTTGGCATTTTTAGTGAGGGTGTACAGTTCAAGTCCAAGGCCAAGGTATAAGGCTCGTTTGGTGGCTTGACTTTAAATATATTGGAGTTAAGTGAAAGTGAATACTTATGAGTCACACCTATTTATATGATATTTGTTGTACAATGCAATAAGACCGGTCCCAACATACCAAACAACAATAGAAATAGTCCAATCTAGTTTGACCTACCAAATGTGTTAGGGCCTCGATTCTAGATACTTGGTGTCCTAGTCATAACTTTTGTACAACTTTCCCAAATGAGCCACTTATTTACTTTTTAGAAAGCTCTCTCAATAGTGTGAAACCTAATTAAGTCAAACTTAATTAATTTATCATTAATATCATAATTTATAGTAGATAGTTACACATGCTTCTATGATTGTTTTTTTCGCTTTTTGTTTCTCAAGCGTTCAACTAGTAACTTAATATGACACTAATCACTTAGTTGGGCATACTCCACGCTATAATCTCATTATATGAATCTTTTATTTTTTCAAGTCATCATTGAGTCACTCATGTAAATTGTGATTCAAATAAATAAACGAAGATAGTGTTTTTGCCACAATGAAATATTTACCATCATAATTACATGCCTAAACAATTTTTTATTTGAATAAAACAACGCATGAATGAAGAGTTTAAAATTGTCGACAAAAAAAAAGAGTTTTAAAAAAAATTAATTATTCCTGTACCCAAACATCAACTAATTAGCACCATACTCAAAGTTAGCTCTTCAATTTATGTTTAACAAAAAAATAATAATGCAATATTATGAATCACATTCAAAACCTGATAAGCTGATACCGCGAGATAATTAGATACGCAGCGCGCGCTGTTATCTTCAATCTTCATTTCCTCATCCAAAACCTCTGAAAAACCACAAAAGCCATGAGAGCAACCGCTCTCTTCCTCTCTCCACCACCACTCTCCACACGCACCCCTCTCCTCCTCCTCCACTCTCCGCACCCCCTCCTCCCCTTCCGCTCCCTCAAGCCCAAACCCCTCCCCAAACACCCCCTGATCCTATCCCCGTCCCTAAACACCCCATCCTTCCTCGTCCGAGCCGACGACGGAGACGGTGACAGCGCAGGCCCCGACGACTATGACATGGATGACGAAGAGCTCGAGGAAGTCGACAACAAGAAGGACTTCGACATTGAGTACGACACCCTCGCTGCCGCCGCAGCCGCCGTTGCTGCCGCCAACGGCGAAGAGGACATCGCCATGGTGCAGAGCAAGAGCTTTGTGTTTACGCAAGGCTGGGACTCGGAGATGGTCGTCGATTATCGGATTAACGAAGACGAGTTTCACAAGATTAGCTTGCTCGATTGCGATTTCTTCATAAGGAAGCCCCCGATCCCGATAACGACGTCTATGATTTCAGAGAGGTGTGTAATTTTTGCTTAATTTTTTTCAATTTTAATTTGATTTTCAGTAAGAAAATTAAGTTTCTTATAAATACTTAATGTAGATGTATGTTACTCCTCCGGACACAGATGTTTATGCAATTCCCAGGGTTTTAGCTCCAATGCCTCAGAAGGTACTCTAAATTTTTACACTTAATTATGATTTATTAAGACCCAATTTGATGTTTATTTTGTTTAATCATTGCTTGCTTTAAATCTGTAGTACATTCGCTGTGCCAAGAGTGATTTTAGCTGCTACAATGTGACAGAGCCACCAATTGATGCTCCTAGAGATCCGTTGTATAAGTCTGAGCGGGACGTTTTAAAGGTATGATTGAATTGAACTACGAATTTAATTTCATTTTGTGCAACTATGTAATGGGTAGGACGGTAGGACTGTAGAATGGAAACAATTGCAATTTGATTGCACAAAAATGGTTCTAGATGTAGCAGTTAACATTACAACAAGAACTTCTTTAAGATAGGTGGGTTTTTATCCCAATGGATGGTGTTCTTGTTTTTAGTCTTCTTTGATATATGGGTATCTCTTTTTAGCAGTAGCAATCATTCACCAGGCTACTTTTTCTGTTTCAGGTTTACTTGACAAAGCACTACAGGAACCGGAGGTTGGGCGACCCTGATTTTGTGCTGGATTTTGAGGAGATTTATGTGATTGATTCCAAAACAAAATCTATTAGCAGAGCAAAAGTTCTGGTAAGAATTTTAGTGTTTCTGTTTTGCTTTCTAAGTTGGTATTTGAGATTCGTCTTTTAGTGTATAATTCCTTTGGTATCACAATCTGCTCCTTTCTTTAAATTGTAGAAAGCCTTTTTAGCTTAGATGAATCATGTTGCTTACACGTTTCTTTATGTGAGTTTGTTAAGAAATTGACAGCGTCTTTTGCTAGTTACAAGTTTTTCTTGTCATTGGAGTTTACTTTTGATCCTTACTAAAGAATACCGGCAAAATTATTAATTAGTAGAGGACATTTTAATTTTGGAGACCCATGTTTCTCACGTCTTATGTCTTGGACCTTGACTAAACCAAGTGGGATTTGTCTTTAAGATAAAATGTAGTTCTCTTTGAATTTTTCACTACATCTGATACCAAAATGTAGAAAATTTCATTTTCTTTATTTTCTGTCCTAATGCTGTGCATCTTTTTATTTTGTTTTGGTCTGATAATGCTGTGACTGTATATGAGCTAGTTCATATTTGACTCCTCCCCCGTTCCTCCTTTCCCCACATATGGTGTAATACTGTAAGTCTATGACCCTGGCCTGGCCTGTGTAGTATGCATCAGTAATTATATCGTCATACAGTCTGATTTATTGAATCGTGGTGCTTGCACATAGAGGTCCTTCTATCTCTATGGCAACCCCATGGCATAATTGAATTGCAAAACTTGAGTTTTGAAAGTGTCAGACATGGAGTTCACATCACTTGTCCATATATTGTTATGTTTTTTTCTTTCTTTCTATGTTTGATTCTGTGATCCTGAAATTGTGATATAAATGATTCCATCATTGGTTTTATCTTGAATGTTTCCATGAAATTCATTATATTCTTCACCATTTTCACCTACGTATATTTCATAGATGAGTCAAAGTATGAGACTATCAAACCAAAAGTCAGTGTCAAATGTAGCTTATATTATGTATTTTCCCTATTACTTTCAGGGAATAGCAACCCCCTTGTTTTAAATTGTTTCTTATGCTCTTTCAATGGTTGTTATGCATTCTACAGGTCAGTGTTCCAGGGGGAAGAAGCAGAGATAGAAGGCATGACCTGCTTGTAATACGTGATAATGGCAACTCCTTCAGAATAATTCATGGGGTAACCAACTTCGATCCAAATTGGTTTCTTCAACTTTATTTGTTGTTCATCATCTGATTCACTGTTCTCGTCCATCATTTCAGAGTGAAAAGGATGATCCCACCGCAGTGATAGAGAGGGAAGAGTGGAATAAGACCAGACAGGACATGGAGAGGCATCTTAGCAAGCTACGGGACTTCAGCGTTTCAAATTGGTTCTAGTCCATCAGCAGAATTTAGAGATAACATCATGAAGGCACATGAGCAACAAAATGTGGATTCCCAGAGGTGACTCTGCAAATATGTTGATGTTGGACTTCCAAGATATATTAGCTATCCTGAGCACATAATATTGAGTTTATGATGCTCTATATGAGAAGGTCCTTGTTGCTGATATTTTGGCAAGCACTTGTGCTATAAATTTTGTAAAGTAAGTAGAAATGTTGAGCTGATGCTGAATATCAAAGTTACTTTGTGGTATAGGTAAGCATTTATGTAGCTTGACCTTGTTGTAATGTTGAAGTAGTCCAATGTTTTTTTTTCTTAACTTTTAAAAAAACATTATGAGAATACCAAGGTTGGTTGCACGTGATTGATTTCTAACTGTTCACAAGACTCATGCATCTACGATCAGAAATCACTTGTACGAGTGCGCTACAGAATGTAGCATCCCCAAACAATATTAAATGAATTTTTGGTTTGTTCATCAGGATGCAATAAAAGCTGCTCTCAGTTAAACGATCTCGTGAGAAGAGACTAGCAGCCTAGAAGGAGACAAGGAGAATCGGTTTGTTTGTTTGCTTGAGGAGAGAACCCTTGCAAGTAAGCAATGGCATGGGTAAAAATCTAGCCCATCTGTTTTAACGTGACAGCCGGAACTGGATTTCTTTTTCAAGTCACCCAAACTGGACTCTGCTGCATGCCATTTTAGTCCAATCTCACCTTTTATCCGGTCCAACAAATGGGTCTACAATCTACTTCAAATTCTTTACAAATGAATTTTTATTTAAAGATTTTTAATAGACGACTATAATTTAAACTAAGGATTGTAATTCAAATTCACAAGCTAGGCCACTTAAATTTTGTTATAAAAAAATTACTAATAATTACAGTTTTGTTGTGCATTATAATTATAGTTATGCTAGCGACAATTGCTTACGCACGTGTGAGTGATTGTCAGTCGTTGATGCATTGTAAGATCTATTTATATGAATGATTGACACCTACCTACGCTCATTGTAGCACGCTCAAATTGAGGAATTTGGAAGGTTGAATTTGTATTTTACACGTTCAAATCTATGGTAATTGTGGAAGCAATGGGATTTTGCCGATTAGCAAACAGTAAAATACGTACTAACAGAAACCCTAGACAGCACATGAGAAAGAAGTGGTTGCCAAACAGGGAAAAGTCCTTTAAGACCAGTTGATTGAGTGGGGCGTGGCCCAACTCTTGCCCGTCAACGCAAGGAAAGCCAAACAGGTGAAAGGATCCTCTCTAGTAGTCTAGTACCATATAGAGGGAATCCAAGATCCACCAACTATATATATATAAAATCATGTATATGTCCTCAATTTTCTACGATATCTCCCTACTTTTTTTCTTTGTTTACAATGGCATCCGTACGGTAATAACTTGCAGACATCCAGACGAGAGCATAACTATATATATATATATATATATTTTCAACCTCTTCAATTTTATTTAATTTTATAAATGCCCTTTTTATCATTTTGTTGGTACCTACCGCTATATTATTATCATGAATCGTCATAGGTAGCTCACTGTTGCCGGATGGAAGTTTTCAATGTGTTTCATTTTTCTCCCCCATGTGTTTTGGTTTGATAAATGTTGACTAAAGTTACATGCATTTCATTTATAAAATGGCTAGAGTCATGCATTCCGACTCTCTTATATGTGGGTGCAATGCATTCACCTCATGTGAAGGAGTAAAGAAAAAGTTATGGGGGGTGAGTTCCTAATTTGATAAACAATCTAGGTGTGATGGTAAAGTAGTTTTACTTTTTCTTTTTCATAAGTGGTAAGAATAGTTCATTCAATTAAAATATGTTTGACTTTACTACTTTCGTAATATTTACTTCTTCTTTTTTATACAAATGATATTCTACTTTAATATAATCTAAACTACTGAAAGAATGATTCGAACTCGGGTGTAGAGTGGAGAGCACATTTAATTTCGATTTAGCCAACTTGATAAGCCATGTTTGCAATTCATAATATTTTCTCAAACCACAAATGTAACACTTTTTTACATATCCCAATTCCCAACCTTTCCATAGAACCACTGAGCTAGCTGTGTATATAGGCCATATAAAATAGACCAAATCCCAGATGTCTTGTTTAATGATCTTGACTGTTTTGACTTGGAGGTACCAAAATATATCATATTTTCTTTCTCCGTATTCAGGGCACATAAAACTTACTTTGTCCCCTTCTCTTTGCTCCATCGCTTTACCACCTAGAAACCCAGTATTACTTGCTGAGGAAAAACACATATTGATTTTGATTTGATGGTTAAGATTTAAGATTTGATTATTATCCTCATATAGCTCCATCACTAAAACCCTACACAAGGCCATCACAAACTTCAAGACCCAAAATTGGACATTTACGTATCAATTAATACAAACACACATATCGCCTAGTCCTAGAGTCTTCTTTCCCATTTCACACCCTTAATTAAGCCTATATTAAGGAAACCCTAAAAACCTTGGAGTTAAAATCAGTCACTGAAACATCGTGTGAGGCAAAGTCATAGAGAGAGAGAGAGAGAGAGAGAGAGAGAGAGAGAGAGAGACCAGTGGTTAACAAGGTGCAACAAAACTAACAAAGCCAATCACATATCAAATATCAATCAAAAACTAACATCACAGATTAAAACAAAAGAAAACATAAAAAAGAAAAGAGAAAGCAGTTGGCTTGGCTTTGTCACCAACCCATAAACGAGCCCTTCACTTCTGTGCCACATGAAAGTTGTTTAGCTTCCGAACTCAGAATAGAAATGCCTTGCTCTCCTGATCATCTTTACTCTCTTTTGAACCTTCTTTTCTATTATATATCTCCTCTTCTTTCCTCTTCCCTATTTCACAAAGCAAGAAGAAGAAGAAGGAGAAGAAAGAGAGATAAGTCTAAAACTAAGATTGAGAGATATGGGGAGGGGCAAGATTGAGATTAAGAGGATTGAGAACTCAAGCAACAGGCAGGTCACTTACTCTAAGAGGAGGAATGGGATCATTAAGAAGGCCAAGGAAATCACTGTTCTATGTGATGCTAAGGTTTCTCTTGTCATCTTTGCTAGCTCTGGAAAGATGGTTGAATACTGCAGCCCTTCAGTCACGTAGGAACCTGCAGCTCATGCTTTTCTGCTCATGTTTTTTTTTTTTTTGGCATTTTAAGTTCTTGGTTTTTCGTTTTAATTTACTGGGTCTCCTTCAAATTAAAAAAGAAATAAAGGGTTTTTTTGTTGTTTATATTTTATGAATCTAATTTCTTCTTGGTGTGAAGGGTGACTGATATCTTGGACAAGTACCATGGCCAGGCTGGGAAGAAGTTATGGGATGCCAAGCATGAGGTTTGATACTCTCTCTCTCTCTCTCTCTCTCTCTCTCTCTCTCTCTTCATTTTTGTGTTTTTTGCTATCAAAGATCTGCTGGGTTCTTCCTTGGGCCAGATGGAAACTAGCATGATTTTTTCTTTGCTAAAAATATGTCAAGAAACATGAAGTATGATTTCTATTAGCAGATCTACAAATAGGATGTACTAGTTGCTCTCTTTCTCCGGCTCTGATAGTTTTTCTATGCTTCTTTATTGACAAAGAAAACTGAAACTATGTGAAATGTAACATCCATGAACAGATCTGGTAATAAAATGTTTTTCTCTCCCTTCCTTTTCTTTGCAAAAAATTCAAACAACTGAGTGCATATATAAGCATGTCTCACATATATATAAGAAACGTCTTTTCTTGATATAAATATACATATAAAATCTCTCTATGTACCCTTTGGTTCCTTGACTGATACAAGCATATAAACCGGCTTATTATACACACTTTTCTGCTAACAGATCTGCATATGAAAATAGACCCTTTTACATGGGTTTGTATATTTCTTTTAATACTAAATTATAATGTTTTTATTTTGTTTTCCTTAATGATTAAACTAATTAACTATGAGGGTTTGCAACAAATGTGATAAACTCCTGACAGAACCTCAGCAATGAAGTGGATAGAGTCAAGAAAGACAACGACAGCATGCAAGTCGAGCTCAGGTAGTTTAATTGCACTCATCATCATCTCTCTCTCTCTCTCTCTCTCTCTCTCTCTCTCTCTCTCTCTCTCTCTCTCTCTCTCTCTCTCTCTCTGTGTGGAAATGTTTAAGTATGTATATATATATTGTTGTTGCAGGCATCTGAAGGGGGAGGATATCACATCTTTGACCCACAAAGAGCTGATGGCCTTAGAGGCAGCACTTGAAAATGGCCTTGCAAGTAACCGGGACAAACAGGCAAGTCTTGCGCAATAATATAATTTCTTGTGAGAGAGATTCTGCTATATATAAAAGGTTCTAACTAGTTATTTTTTGTTGCCTTTTTGTCACAGTCCAAGTTCATCGACATGGTCATAGAAAATGTATGATGATTAATACCAAATTTACTTTTTAAATTATGTCACAACAATAGGCATGAAGTAGTAATGCATGATAATATATGATATCATGTGCTATTTTTGCCTAACTTTTTGCATTGTTTCTGTGCTGGTCTCAGGATAGAGCACTGGAAGAGGAGCATAAGCGCCTCACTTATGAGCTGGTAAACTCATCGTTAAAACTGTTCAGGATATATACACACACATATATGTACACAGGCACAGCATGCATCAAGCAAAGGGTTTGGTTTATATAATTACACTGTTAATCACATCACAAATACAGTTTTAATCAATACAAAACTATTCTTATCACATCGTAGATCACATCCCTAATAAAGTTCACCAACTTCCCGATCTATAGACATGATGCGCACTACTAGAAAAAGGGACAAAACTCATGGATCACCTAGCCACAGTGCACAAACAATGTCCGTTATTGGTTCAATATACTGAGAAATGTTAACCTGATTCAATTGTTGTTGACCATAGATTAACATGATCATATATATATATATATATATGCATGATACTATATATGCAAGTTTTGGTGTATTTTATTCATTTGATTGTGCAAGATATTGAACACATATCATACATGCATGGTTCAACTACTTAGGTTTCACCTGTAATATTTGTTTCCCTGTCAACCACATTGGTGGAATTTTCAGAATAGGGGCACGGTTCTGATGAGCAAGTTTATTGCTAGCATTTGTAGAATTTGCACTTATTTTTATCTTAAATTTGTTTATGCATTGAGGAAAAAAAAAAAAGGAACAAAAATAATACTTGCAGCAAACTCATCAGTTTCATACATAAATTATATAATCTTTTGTTTAATTTTTGCAGCACAAACAGGAGATGAAAATTGAAGAGAATGTGAGAGAGCTGGAAAATGGGTATCATCAGAGGTTGGGGAACTTCAACAACCAGATACCGTTTGCCTTTCGTGTTCAGCCTATTCAGCCAAATCTGCAGGAGAGAATGTAATGCATGCTATATCTTCATCTGTCAGGAAATGCTATCAACTTTCCATGGTTTGTAATAGTAGAAGCTTTCGTATTAAGCTAAGTAATTTGTGAAACTCTTGTGATAATTAAGGTGTGTGCATGAACTTGGTTTGTGGAATAATCACTGTTTTGTTTGCTACAAAATTACCTAATATTATATATGTTTGCCTATATATATTTCTGTTCATCTTGCTCCATAGCGACCCTAGCTAGGTCTAAATCATACTATAGAAAGCCTACACGTGTAATGCCCGAAGATGGAAGTTATGGCAAAGGGGAGAAAAAAAGAAAGGATTTGTGGGAGTGAGAAAATGGTACTCCTCCTCCAGACCTTTTATCAGTTCTCAACTTCTCATGCTAGATGTGACAGAATTGTTTGTGATATGTCTCTTTTTGTTAATATTAATTTGATTACCAAATGAATATTGAGCATATAAGGTAATAGAAGCCCAAAAAAAAAGAGAAGAAAAGATACTAGATAGATATAAAGGCCCAAGCCCAGGCCCAAACAAAATATATGCCGTATTTTTTATTTACAAAAAAAAAAAAATCATCAGTGGTATAGCTTGGTTGGTTGAGCACTTTCACCTCCACCCATATAAACAAAGGTTCGAAACCCCTAAGCACCAAATGAATATTTGTGTGTAACCCCCCTTCCCAATCGCTTGTACTCCAAAAAAATAATATCAATAACTTGAAAGTTAGGCTCCAAAACCATTATAATGTACTTTTTTCAAAGTCTCTATAGTGGCCAATAAACGATCATTATTTTAGTTCAAATGTACTACCTACTGCACTTGAGTTCGAATTTCTCTCCCCTTAAATTATATTAAAATATAATTTTTTAAAAATTTTAAAATTAGCGATAAATACATTGCATTAGGGAGGGAGGCACTTATCTTGGGATTTGAATAGGTAACCAAGGGAGGAGGGAGAGGGACCTCACCACTAAGGTAAACCCCTCGGTCAAAATATAATTGTTCTTGTATAAAAAAAGAAAAGTAAGTGGCCGAACAAGTTTTCAAGATTGATCTCATTATTTTATAATTCTTTTTTAGACTAGTATGCCTATAAAATAGGGGAGCATTTTTTGTCATCACTTTAACTATAGGTGTACCCTCACCACTATCCTCAATGCTTGACACGTGTCCATATGTATAATCATGATTCCATAAATACAAAGCAAAAGTTAACTATGGTTATGTCTACGGACACGTGTCAAGCATTAAGGATGGTGGTGAGGGTATATCTATGGTTAAAGTGGTGAGCAAAAATGCACCCATAAAATAGTACTAATTTGGAAACTATTTTTTTTCAGCATTAGGAAGTTTCTTTTATCAAATCAAAACTCACTACGTGTGTACATGACCAGTATAAACCGAAGTCAATAAACACGTCTGTGCCGTTTTCCAGTTTATTCATGCATTTCAAAGGAGCCCTAGCCACATAATCACTTGCAAGCCCAAGTGTCAAAGCGACGTCACCATCGGCATCGGGTACTTTTGTAATTTAAGTCGGACAAAGTTCCCTTAACGTGAACACAAAGAATATGCTTGTGTGCTTCGCATACTTAATAAATTAATATTAAAAACTTTGTTCTTAACTATTGCACAACCACCGGTAATGATAAATCAATAATAAAGGTAATAAATTTGTTCTGTAAAACCCATATATCACTAACGATGAAGCATTAACTGGTTAATAAGTTCATACAATGCTAATCACGTATTTTGATTCACTCTATAATGCAATCACATAATTATAACAATTAGCTCCTCCTTCAAGAATCATCCTTACAAAAATTCACCTAGATCGGAAATCTTTTAGCAATTTTGTTCTTATTGTGAATATTTTCATTGTTTATCGCAATGATGTGTTCGTCAGTTTATTTTATCATATTTAAATAACAAAATGATTTTTTTAGTTGATGTGAAATTTTGTAAAAGTGATCTCTAAATAAATATATGAACAATGAACGGTTCATATAATATTATACATTGTGGAGTAAGCCCACACAAGTGATTAGTTTTGTATTAACTTACTAACAAGTTATCCCTTGCTCTCTCTCTCTATGAGTTCCAAGGAAAAACTCCAAATGGGGAGGAGGAGGAAGCGCCAATGCCCCTCTTTGCTCTTCTGTTTTCTTTCCCTTTATTTTGGATTAATGAATAAAGTGTTTTCAACAATCCTAAACAGCAATATTAATGTATTAAAAAATAATGTAAGACATTTGTTTTCAACATTAGTTTTACAATGACCATTATGTACCCATAGTTGATGTAAGATATTTGTTCTTAATGATCGTCCAAAATGCACACAATCGTAATCGTTTATAAAGTTTAACTAATCTAGTATAACATGAACACAAAGATTATTCTTGTGTGCTTCACATACTTACAAGTGTATATCAATAATTGATGTAAGAGGCTTGTTTAACAATCGTTTAGTGATCACTAAATGATTGTTTGAAGTCCAACTTCAACCTAGGAAGTGTAGTAAAGTGGCTTATGCTATTGCCCGTTTTGCTTTACATGAACAAGGTCCTTATTATTGGTTAGAAGAAGGCCTTGTGTGGCTAATGGATTGTATTATTGATGACCTTATTATAACCAATACTTCCACTAAATGAAATTTACTTATGTTCGATAAATAAAAAATAGTCGTTGTATCAATAATTAATGACATAGATTTAGTTTTAACGGTTGCTGTATGAACAACGGTTAATGTAAAACCACCTACCAATGATTAACAATCGCCCACATACAAATAATTAATTCGTCACGTCGACAATTGTTTTTGAGATTCACCTAACATGTTATAATATGAACAAAAGAATATTATTGAATACTTCACATAGTTAAATGCACCAATCATTAGATATTTGTTTTTAACGGTTATCAACCATTAATGTATGTGAAATTTACACACATTCATAGTTAACGATCTTGTTATAAGCAAATATTTCCAATGTTGTTTCCATCTAAACAAAGGAAATCACCCTTAACAATCAGTCAAATGGACTGATTAACAATGCTAATATAAGTGAAAACCTATACAACTCCGTGATGAACCATCGCTGCGTAAGCAACTTCTTTGCAAGATTCTTTCCCAAATGAAAGAGGAAACCCTTTTTAAAAATAAAATAAAATAAATGAAAAAGGAAAGAAAAAAAGTTTCCCCAACCGATAAATAGTTGGTTTGTGTGAATGGCGTAAGTGCCCTTAACTAGGACAGTTGTCCTACAAAAAACCAAGCCCTACCCCACAAAACCGAGGAGGGTGAATTGGTATAGGGCGAAATCGTCCATGAAATTGATAAAAAGCCGTCCCTCTCCCGGTCGGAGCCTTCTGCAGTTCTATTTTATCTAAGTTTTTTTTCTCCCTTTAAACCGTTTTCTTCTTCTCTTCACAATAAACACAACTCCACCAACCGGTTCCCCCCCCCACCCCCCTCTCTCTCTCCGCGTCTTTTTCACAAACACAAAGCAAGGAAAAAAAAAAATTTAAGAAAATTTAGAAGAGCCAATTTTGTATGAATATTGATAGGCCTCTTTCGTCTCTCAGTCTCTTCTTCCCTGCGCAGGTATGTGTTTATCTAATCTCTTTTGCTGTTCTATATTTTTGTTTGGGTGATCTTTTGATTAATGTATGCGTGTTGTGTGTATGTATGTATGTGGTTTTTTTTTTTTTTTTTTTTTTTTGGGTGTGGCGTATATTTGTGTATGTGCATTACTTCGCCAATTTTTAGATTTGGGGTTTTGTTTGTGCAGAGGAAGTCAAGGGAATGCAATTTTAGGGTTTTCTCTCTGTGCGCAGACTGCTTTGGATAAGGTGTTATTTAACGGGGAATAGAAAGCAGAGTTAGGGTTTGGTTTGGAGGTGCATTGCATTGGGATGGGGTTGATTTTCGTTGCAAGGGTCAATTTTTAATTTCTTTGATCATATACACTTATACAGTGTTTGCGTTAAATGGGTAAATTTGCTTAGTTTAGGATGGCTTCGTGTGAAAATTCGGCTTTTGTTGACGGTCTTTTGTGTGAGTCTGTTACAGAGCAGCAGATGGGCTCAGAGATTTTGGTACAATCTATTTCTGAGCTGCCCTCCTGCTCGGACGATAAGCCTTTACTTGATTCTAATGTGGACCCTACCGGTATATCAGATAGGTCTCTGGGATTGTCTAGGAATGACAATGCTGGTTGTATGAGCTGGGGTGAGATTGTAGCTGTTGATATAGACGGTTTGATGGGTGAGCATGAAAATGCTAATGTTTCGGAACCGGGAAATATTTTGACCAGGGAATGGGGGCTGAACAGATGTTGCTTGACTGAGAGTCAGAGTGATGTTGATGACTCAAATAGGGAAGGTGGGCCCCAAGGTGAGGATAGATCTGCTGGTTCATTTGGGGACTGTGAAATCCCTTTGGAAGTCATAGCTCAGACTGATTCACCAGGACATGGTATCCAACAGGATGAGCAAAGGTATGATAAGAGTGTTAGGTATCTGTTTTCTGAAGACGTTAGGAAAGTTACAGAAGAGATGAAGAATGATATCCATGAACTAGTCTCTCCTTTACAGGGTTGTGAAATTCCCTCAGAATTAGCTGACATGGAAGCTTGTGGAAGCTCCCAACAAGAAGAGAAGGGTTTCAACATCATATCTGGTTCCTCTTTTGAAGCTGCTTGTGAGGAAAGTGTTGTTTTGGCCAGGATAGAAGCAGATTTGCGCAACAGGACATCACCTAAACGGGATGGTGGAATGCCTTCGGAAGTATTATATGCATGTGATTTAGTAAGTAATTGTGTCTGGAAGAATGAAGAGATGGAGGACAATGGTGTTAGTGGTCTGAATAGCCTCTCTACAGAAAGGACTACAGAGGTTGTTGAGACGAGGTGCAACCAAATATTGCCTTCACAAGGTTTCCAGAGGACCTTGGAAGATTTACATATGCCTGATTCACCCAGTAGTTGCGCTCAACAGAATGATCAGAGGAGTGATAAGGTTAATGGCGGTTCCTTTGTTGAAAGGGCTACAGAGTATTTGGAAGAGACAAGTGATGCTATGCCAGATGAAAGGGCTGTAATTCACACCCAGATATTACCTGTAAAAGTTAATGTTTACTATTCTAAGGAAGGTTCTTCCAAAGTAGCCTCTGATTGCGTTATTGAGAACTCTGTTTCCATGCAGTCATGTCAGACCTTTGGGACTGCCAATAACAGTGTCAATGGTCCCTCTGCTGATAGTGTTACGGAGGTTGTGGAGATGGAAAGCCATATTGATGCGCACAATCAAATAGCGCCTCCAGAGGGTTGCCAGAGGGCCTTTGAAGGTTCACATGTGTCAGATTCACCGAGTGTTTGCACCCAAGAGAATGGTCAGAGCAATGGTAAGATTATTGATTTTCTCTCTGCCAAAAGGTTAACAGAGTTTGAAGAACAGAAAAGTGATGCTACAACCGACATAAAGGTTGAAATTGGCGCCCAGATATTACTACTGGAGGAAAAAGCCTCCAATCTGAAGGAAGGTTCTTCTGAACTAGCCCCCAAAAGTATTCATGAGAATATGCAATCGTTTCAACCCTTTGATATGGTCAACAGTGGTTCATCTGAGAGGCTGGATGTACCAGATAAGGATTCTCCTGCTCATGTTGATTCTAGCACTTCATTTGACCGTTATGGAGAGATGGATCATGAAGGAAATGATAATGTCAGAGTTGATTGTGTTTCTAACACCAAATGTGTTGACATTGTAGCATTGTCTTCTCGAAGGAGTGGCCGAAGCCGCAAGACTCAGACAAAAAGGGCTCCAAGGAAAGGCAGGAATGCATCTAAAGTGTTAGACCCGCTTGGAAGTGTTGAAATTGTCTTCAAGGCTGCTGGAAGGAAGAGAAGCTGCCTTTCCAAACCAGCTCGTTCTTCTATCTGGGGATTACTAGGGAATGTTACACAATCTTTTGAAGAGAGTAACAGGCTTGAGGTCAGTCAAGGTCAGATTCAAGGATCCCAGAAAGGAAGGGGTGGCCAAAGAAGTGGAAAACGGAATCCAAGTGGGGCTAGTGGAAACTCACGAGGGTCTAGGGGGAAATGCTGTGCTTCAACTAATCATGTTCGTTTGAAGGTTAAATTGGGGAAAGAAGTGGGTAAAAGTTCTTTCTATATCAGGGTACCTGAGGTTGTTGATAACACAGCATTTGAAAATTCTGTTGAAAAAGAGAATGGCATTGAGGGTAATTGGAATAAAGAAGCCACTCTTAGGGAGGATAAAACTTGTCCGGATGCTCCTGTTCTGGATGGAGATCTGGCTAATAAGGACTTGGAGAGTGTTGTTCTTACAGAGAATTCAGCTGAAGATGTGATAGAGAATTTTCCTGGGGGTTCATCTCATACAATTGCTGTATCATCAGGAGGATCTGTTGGGACTAACTATAGAGATCCTGGAACTTCACCTGATTCAGAAGTAACCAATTTAGCTCCAGATGCAGATGTTGAGGCAAGACCACTGGAAGATTCTAATGGTATTGTTTTGACTTCTGACAAGGCTTTTTCTGCTTCTGGAGACTTTATTAGCACTAAGAGAGGAAAGAAGAAACATAAAGTACCTCATGCAGAAAATTGTGTTCGGGAAGATGGTATACCGTGTCCAGCAAGCATAAATAAAGAAAAACCATCAAAACAAGATGGACAGAGACAGAATGTTAGTCAGGATTTTTGCCCTAGTGAGACATTCACTTCATCAACCTGTGCAAATGCTTCAAGCAATTCATCAAGCGACATGGAATCATCTTTGGAGCCCTTGCGTTTGTCAGGAGAAACTGACCATGGAATTTCTAGAGATGTTCTCAAAGTTGAAATTGGTGCAGAAGCTAAAACACATTGCAATCTAGATGTCAGCTTAGGGTTATCAAAATCACAATCCTCAAAAACTAAGGGACTGAAGCCTCCGAAGGGCAGGTCCAGAGGCTGTGGCTCAGCAAGCAAGAAAGGTAATTCTCATAGACTGAGGGAAAACCAAAAGAAGTCTGTTAATCAGAAGAACGCTATGGAGAAGGCTGTTGGTGATCAGGTTGCATTCAAAGTGGAAAGTCTTCCAGAATCAGGTACTTGTTTGTTATCAAAATTGTTTATGCATGTCTATGCTATATATATGTGTGTGTGTGTCTATATATATATTCTTGTCCATCCAACCACTTCTTATTTTTGTTTTCACTGTTTATTGTATGCATGTTTGAGCTGATTTTACATGCTTTAATGTTGCAGATGATCACTTAGTGGATGGAATTAGAAAAGCCAACTCTGTCAAGGATGCTGTATGCATAGGTGTTCCTAACTTGGACACTGTACCTGTTGACTTAGATAAGCAGTATGTACCACCACGTAATGCTTGGGTGCTCTGTGATGATTGTCATAAATGGAGGCGTATACCAGCTGAGCTTGCAGATGTTATAGATGAAATAAAGTGCACATGGTAAACCATTCATTTCTCATTTAACCATACAGAATCCATAAAAAGGGACAATTTAAGCATATGTTTTTCTTTTAAATATTGTTTTCCATATTTTTATAGGATCATTAGAGTTTACCCCATGCCATGGTATTTAGAGCTATGGTTTAATACACTAGGATAAGGGGTGTTCACTTTGACTTTAAAAAAAGGGGTATTTGACCTTTGATTTAATAGATCCTTTGAGTTTTTGGGATTGTTTGGTCCAAAATATTGATGGTTGGTCTGTTATTGTTTCCTTATATTGGAACTTGAACTGGAGCAGCTTTTAGGCCTAGAAAACCAACCGTCTCCTAAAGTTATACAAATTGCTCAGATTTGTTTTTCTACTTAGGTTGCAATGATTTGTTGTCTTTCCTGATAGTTTTGTTAATGGCAATAATCGTATCCATTTGTTGTATTTTCTTACTTTGTACCTTGGCATAATAAAATTTCTATCTACTAATATTGCTTGTGTGGACAAATGTGTGGTTTGTTCCTATTATAGGTATTAATCTCTAAATCTATTTTATGGAGGTGTACATGGGTAATATTTCTGTTAAGATTATTCCTTGAAACTTTAATCTAATATTGTATGTTTGATTCAATTTTGTAGGACCTGTAGAGATAACAAGGATAAAGCCTTTGCTGATTGCTCAATCCCTCAAGAGAAGTCAAATTCAGAGATTAATGCAGAGTTGGATATATCAGATGCCTCAGGTGACGAAGATGCTTCCGTCACCCGATTAAATTATAAAGAATTGGAACGTCGGCGTCCAACAGGTATATGTTATTGATTTGTGATAGAAGTAAGATAGGGTTCAACTTTTGCTCTCTCTCTCTCTCTCTCTCTCTCTCTCTCTCTCTCTCTCTCACTCATTGACGTTCATGAACATGCAAGTTTACACATATGTGGGATTTAATTCTAACGCTTATTTCGGTCTCAATGCATTGCAGTTTCCCAACAGAATGTTGCAAGCATCAAAACTAATCAGTTCCTTCATCGTAACCGTAAAACTCAGACTATAGACGAGGTTTATACAGGACTTAAATTTTTTCTTAACCTGATTATTTTAGTATTTTATGTCTGTCAGCGTGCACACACACACACATATATATATCATATCTGTTTGAGTAGATTTGAGGGAAAAAGAGGAACCGTCTAATTGCCCTGGTGACAATAATAAGATTGCACATTCCACAGGGAAATGGCTCAGACTTTTGTAAGATGGCTGGTCCCAGCCATGTTTAAAGTTGGAAAATAAACCATTATGTGGAACTGACAGGGGGAAAGAATGGAGATGCGCTCAAACAGGGTGTAAACTATTATTCTTTGCAGAAAAATGGTGTGGTGTGGGCAGGGCCTACTCCCCCCTAAGTATTTTATATCCTGACAGTACCCTAAATTTGAAAGCTTATCTCATCTATTGTGGAAAAAAAACGCATGAATTTCTACAAGGCTCCTAGTCATAATTTTGCCTTCATCAGTAATGTGTACTGTAAAAATCTGATGAGATTTGTGGCTTTTCCGACTAGTGTACATAATTTTCCTAATTCATTTTTTTTTTCTCAATTTAATCAGATAATGGTTTGTCATTGCAAACCACCTTCAGATGGCCAGTTGGGTTGTGGAGATGATTGCCTTAATCGAATGCTTAACATTGAGTGTATTCGAGGAGCCTGTCCTTGTAGAGACCTTTGTTCAAATCAACAGGTTTTTTAGCTTTTCCTTATAGCAATTTTTGTTTTATTGTGAAATGGGAATTGTTTTAGTTAATAGATTTGTTTGCAGTTCCAAAAACGCCGATATGCCAAACTGGAGAAGTTTCGATGTGGGAAGAAGGGTTATGGGCTCAGGTTGCTTGATGATATATGTAAAGGGCAATTTCTCATTGAATATGTTGGAGAGGTAAATTGACAAAATTCGATTATTATTTTTTTCTCAATTTGTTTTGTTAATGCAATGGTGAATTCAGTGTAGAGAAGTTATTAATTTTTAGTGCTTTGGTGGGAATACTAAGCTAAAATTACTTTTGATCTGTGTTTTTTGTTTTTAATCATAAATGCTAATATATAAAGGCACACCCAGCTTTGGTATGCCTGCACTTGATTCTTTCTAAAAAAAAAAAAAAAGTCCAACTAGTCTGATTCACACCAAATTCTGACTCCAGCTTTTATGCACCTATCAACGCTTACTTGCTTATAACATTTAAACCTTGAAGCACTAACAGCATGCCATTTCCATGTGATGGTTGAAATTCACTTCTTACACCATTAGATTTTCTTTTCTAATGCTCTCATAGTATCCAAATTTGTTTGAACCACTTTACTCTTTTATCTTCTTTTAGTATCTTTCATTTCTAAGATAGTTCTCCTCAAGTATCTTTCGTTTCTAAAGATGTTTCTTTTGGTATAGTCTTCTCAGATGCATTGCACATGCAGGGCTCTAGAATATAAGAAAATTCACCAATTTATGACATAACTGAGCTTTAGGAAGTATCAGCTGTAGCCTTCCATTTGATTTTTTGTTTTTTTGTTTTTTGTATTCATTTATTATGTGGAACAATGAAGTGTGGGTGAGGGCTCTCTTTTTGTTGCACGAACCAAGTTCATCACTCATTACAAAGTGATTGAAAAAAAAAATTACAGAATGAGGCACACAGCTTATTTCTTCCTTCAGTTCAGCAGATTTAGTTGATCTTGAAGTTATCTATAGGAAGAAAACCTTTCAGAGATAAAAATTTATGTGTGAGCGGATTTGTGGCTTCCTATGAGGGCTTATGTCAATTTATAAGAAAAGATAAAAAGAAGTAAAAATCTGTCACGGCTAATGGGTTAAAATATTCAGAGTGGTTTCAACTTCTGTTCTTGTACTCTAATTGTTGGTTTCAGTGTTTGATTGTGTGTGCGATGTGTGTGTTATGTATGCTTATATGTATATGCACAGGCAATCAGATAGAATGTTACCCTTTATTTACCATCTAAGATCTTTTAATACATCGTCCAAACAGGTGCTTGATACACATGCTTATGAGGCACGGCAAAAAGAGTATGCTTTAAAGGCTCACAGACATTTCTACTTCATGACATTGAATGGCAGTGAGGTTTGTATTTTTCTTGATTTATATTTACCTTTTCCTTCTGATGTTTCATCAGTAAACTTGTGATTAGCGTGAAAAGTTCTAGGTTTTCATCTCTAAAACATATTTAGTCTTCATGTATCTTTGGGTCCTTTGTAATTTGCATGTCACTATGTAGCCCCGTAAGTATGCTGCATGATGCGATACTCAGATTGGTGTTATTGACTTAATGTGGCCTACTTGCAGATGTATCACAACATATGGACTATACCTTTTCATTAATTTAATAGTTATTAGGTTATATCAAGTTAAGCTTCTGTTTCCTATTTTTTATAAAAGTTATGTAATTGTATTTAATTTTTCCGGACATATGTTCTTTGCAAATCTTATGTGAAAATAAGATAATTCTTTTGAATCCGCGCATTGGGTTGTATATAATGTTATACTGCCTTTTCTTTTCTCTTTTTTCCTGATTATCTTGCTTGTCGCATTTTAGTGCGCTATTGATGAGTTTTCCTTTTATTTCAGGTAATTGATGCATGTGCAAAGGGAAATTTGGGGCGTTTCATTAACCATAGTTGTGATCCTAATTGTCGCACAGAAAAGGTGAATGTTCATATGAGCAGATTAGTTTTATAAAGATTGTTAGATTCTTTTTGTTATATACTTGGTCTGGATGAGCCTTTTTTAACTCTTGGCAATAAGGGCTTGTAGCCCAATCAGATTTCCCTCTCCCTGCCTCAATAAGGGATATTGCCTCTTAGTTACAAATGACTTTGGTGTTGAGTTGTGCCAATTTGGATATCCCACTAAGGGAAGTCCATATTTGTACAATATATTTTATGGATATGTTTATTGATTAGTTTCTCTTGCAGATTGTTTCCTACTCTTTTTTCTTCCTTTTCCACATGATTTCCATTGTTTGGACCTTTATTTTGAAAAGAATTGTTGGGCAAGTATAATGTGTAGAATTAATGGGTTATATTTTGTTTGGGAATGGGGTATATAGAAAAACTATATATGAATGGATTTCATGTTCTTTGTTATAAAAATTGACTCATTTCCCTTTTTCTATATTTTTCTTTGGATCAACCTTATACTAGATCATGCATGTTTCTTACTTGTAATTTGCATATAATATGGAATATTACATTGATCTAGTGTATGAATCATTGATTCGATAGTGATGTCACTTCTCAGTAGTCGCTTTCATTTTGTATCTGTACAAGCTAGACTAAAGTTTACGGTATAAGGATTGGGACATGAGATTAGGAAGTACTCCTTTTGGGTATCATATTACCATTGCCACGTATATCTAATATTTGGCATTCCATTTTTTCTTTTCCTGTTTTTGGAATGCATTCGACATTACCTCATTTCCTGTGCTTGTTGCTTAAGGAAGCTCATTTTTTGTTTGACTATTACTCTTCTTTCTACTCTAAACTTCTTTTTTCCTGTTCTCAACAGTGGATGGTGAATGGAGAGATTTGCATAGGACTATTTGCATTGAGAGATATAAAGAAGGTATGCTTGCGCCTTGCACAGTTACTTTCATGCTTTTTTGTTAGAGGCATGATTCTGATGTTTGATTGCTTGAATTGCGTCATAAACATAACTTGCATGGCTTCCAACCCTTTATAAGCAGGAAAAATCATTTTTGAGTTCCACATTTATTTACCTTAAATGCTATTAAAGCTGAACATGACTAAGGGCTTCACTTTGTTGCTTATAAGATAAAGGGTAAACATTTTTCAGGTGGGGCTTTTGAATAAATTCAGCTCCTTTTTGGATGAGCCATTTGATATAGCTGCATTTTATTCAATTATGAAACATACGCATCCTCTGACGTTTCTGTTTTGGAGTTTGATGATGTGTTATATGAGATAGATGGTTAACCTAGGTCACAACTGCCCTTTTTAGGGACTTTACTGTCATTTCCACATATAAGCATGCAATTCAAGAAATCAGTCCACATATGCAAAAAAAAATAAAATTGTGGTATGCAATTTTTGGGTTAACGTTTTTTACTGGTCATCTCTTTGCGAGTTTATCATTTTAGCACCCTTGTCATCGATTGTTCTTATAGAGTTATCGATTGTATTGCTTGTCCCAACTGTAAAGCTTCTTCTCTGGAAAGATTATATTATCAGTTTTTTTAATTTGCTTTGTTTTCATCTTCCTCTTTCAATCTACTTTTCCTTGTCATTGCTCTCTGTGTTCATACTCACCATTTTGTATATATGTCCATATGATTATTTTTCAGGGTGAAGAGGTGACATTTGACTACAACTATGTAAGGGTTTTTGGAGCCGCTGCCAAAAAATGTTATTGTGGCTCAGCTCAATGTCGGGGTTATATAGGTGGTGATCCTCTTGATAGTGAAGTCATCATTCAAGATGATTCAGATGAAGAATATATCGAGCCTGTGATGATTCCAGAAGATGCTATATCTGAAAAGGTGGAGAGTGCATCTACAAATAAAGAAATGGATAAGTCAACAATTGCTGTTGGGGAATTGGAGTTTACCACACAAAGGGAGAAGTCCGTGAACCCATCTGAATCTGTTGTTTCGCATATACATGATTCACTGGAACTGGAGCACTCAAGACAAAAATTACCATCTTCTGTCCAACCAGTTGAAGCTTCCGAACATAAAGAAGAAACTAGTACACCCATGTCCGTTGTTCAGCAGGAGATTTTAAGGGAAAATGAGACAAAAGAAAAATCCTCAACCTCCTTTGAAAGACTAGAGATTGCTTCTCCAATAAAAGTGCTTAGCAAGTCTTTATCTGATGGCATTGATGCTAACAGGAAGTCCAAGTCTGACACTACTGAAGATAGGCAGGTTTCTTCTAAAGTGCGTCCTAATGTGAAAACTTCCCGTTCATCCAGTTTTGTGAAGAAAGGCAAAGTGAGGATTATCCCAAGTGGTAACAGAATTCAAGTGGCAGCCAACAAATCTCATGTGCTTTCTATCAAACCCAAAAGATTAACAGAAGGTTCAGGTAAGGGATTCTTTGTATGCTTGTTTTTTAGAAAAAAGAGTGATGGATAATTGATTAATTGAGGCTTGATGCTCTTCAATGCTTGCAGTGGAGGAAAAGCTTAATGAGCTGTTGGATGTCGATGGAGGGATAAATAAACGGAAAGTAAGTACCTACTGTTGGATGTTGGATGCTAATGTACTTCATTTTGTGGGTTTCCTTGTCATATTATTGTTCTATTCCACATTGGAGCATTATGGACCTGTACATTGTCATAATACACCTTGCATTGTTTGGTTTTGTTTTTGAAACCTGTGTGCTGGTCCATCTCTGCTACTGAGCACACTGCACCATATTTTCTTTTTAGTATTTTCCTTTTGAATGTTACTTCTGAAGCCTATTGCCGGAATTTCCAAAACCCTTTCTGTGTTGAATTAATAATGATCATAATCTTTTCTTCAAGCAATTAGCATTGACAACCTCTCTTTTTCTAAATTTTTATTCTTATAGGTTGTCTTTTATGTTGGTAGTTCATGTATGCATGGTTTTTTCTTACAGGATTCCACTAAAGGCTACTTGAAGCTTCTGTTCCTAACTGCAGTATCAGGTGATAGTGGCAATGGTGAAGCAATTCAGAGGTTATTTGAAATCTTTTACTTCATTTTCTTGTCATGTGTTGTAATATTGTTCACTTAACAAGTTTCAGCTGTTGTCGTTTAGATAAAGAGTTTAGTTGACAGTTCTCCAGTAAAAACCCTTTTTTCTTTCTTTCTTTCAGCAATCGAGATCTTTCAATGATCCTTGATGCGCTTTTGAAAACAAGGTCACGGGTGGTTTTGGTTGATGTAATAAATAAAAACGGTGTGTATCCTCCCTTTTGTTGCCTTTTCTGCTTATCTGTTTCCCCTTTTTGGGTTGGGAATGGATGAATTAATTAATTGTGCCCTTTTTTTTTGGGTAGGTTTGAGAATGCTACACAACATAATGAAGAAGTACAGAGAAGACTTCAAAAAGATACCAATCCTCCGGAAGCTTCTGAAGGTTCTCTCTCTCTCTCTCTCTCTCTCTCTCTCTCTCTCTCTCTCTCTCTCTCTCTCTCTCTGTGTTTTCATGTGGAGTGGCTTCAGGGATTTAAGAAAATTGATAGAGAGAACGTTGCTTTATTAATATTTTGGCATTCAGCAGACTGCTGACTAATGTTATCCTCGCAGGTCCTAGAGTATTTGGCTGTAAAGCAGATACTTACGTTGGAACATATTACTGGAGGTCCTCCTTGCCCTGGAATGGAGAGGTAATTATTTGTTTCTTCATTGAATATCCTTTATTAATTCTCTTTTCTCCTTTTTTTCTTGTTTATTGGGTGGCCATGTGAGAATGGAAGTTGGTTTCAGATTTAGTGAACGGAAGTGTTTTGGACAAATTTTTCTAATTGCGTTGTATTTTGTGAATGGGAGCACTTCTCATATTATGATTACCTTTTTTTAATTCAAGTTGAATTGTATTTAACTTCCAACCAAAAAAAAAAAATTGTATTTAACTTTTAGCTGTGTTGCTTATTTCCTGAAAATTGTGTTTCTCTGCAGCTTTATGGAGTCAATGCTATCACTGACAGAACACAAGGACAAACAGGTCTTGTTTTGATAGTCAGTTTAGATTCCTTAATCATTTAGTATGTTCTTCTGTTAATAGAAATAGTTGCTTAGGGGCTTCATTTGATGTTTTCTATAATATGTGTCCTGATGCATCAATGAATGAATATAACCACTCTGAGTTTGAATCAGTTGAGTATTTTACAGGTCCACCAAATAGCACGGAACTTTCGAGATAGGTGGATCCCTAGACATCTCAGAAGACATGGCTTTGTAGACAGGGATGATAGCAAGATGGAATTTAACAGAGGTTCAAACTGCAACAGATTTTCCACATCACATGATAATTGGCGTGATCAAAGTGGAAGGTCTACTGACACTATAGATAGTATCAAGCAATCAGTGCTTTCAACGACTTCTGTGAGTACAGGTGTCCAGGACTGTTCTGTACCTTGTACAGGTGTCCAGGACTGTTCTGCACCTTGTACAGGTGGATGCCCAACCAGTGTGACAAAAGTTCGCAAGCGTAAAAGCCGATGGGATCAGCCAGCAGAGACAATCCCTGATTCAAGTTCACTGCAGAACAAAGAACAGAAGACTGAGTCTGGATTGCATAGACCTAGTCCATTGTCTGGGACAGGTGAAGTGGCATTGCATTTAGAGAGGGTGAGTGGCGACGACGGAAATTGCTCAAGCAGTGTGCATGATAACTCTCAGCAAAATGGGGGAGCTCAGATCAACCTTGAGGATGTTCCTCCTGGGTTTTCATCTTACATTAGAACCCCTATGGTTTCATCTATTGCTTCGTCATCATTTTGTCCTTTGAAGTGTCCTGCTGCAGTTATAGGGCATCCGCAAGAAAAATTTGTTTCTCGCTTATCTGTCTCGTATGGATTTCCACTGTCAATGATGCAGCAATATGGGACACCACATGCTGAAACTGTAGAGACTTGGGCTGTCGCCCCTGGCATACCTTTTCAGCCTTTTCCACCATTGCCCCCGTTTCCCCGACATAAGAAAGACCCTTCACCTTATCCTACCGTCAATCATGTATCAGGTAATCAACCTGCAGGAGGACAACCGGACAGGTGTGTTCCTGCAACTTCTCAGTCTGAAGAAAGCACTCCAAGCACAACTGGTTCCAATCAGGCAGACTTTGGCAGTCCATGTGCAAACAATCAATACTCATCTAAACGTGTTAGAGAATCCTCGAATGATTTGGGAAGGAGATACTTCAAGCAGCAGAAGTACTGGAATAATACAAAATTGAGGCCCCCATCTTTCAGCGACCAAAACGGGTGGGGATGTACTGGAAACAACTCCGGAGGTGGGACAGACAGCATAGGCATAGGACATGTAGCAAATGAGCTTAGAACTTCATATTGTTCAGAGGATTTAAGCTATAGGGTGGAGAAAGCTGGGAATAATGTCAATCAGCATTCACATCACCATTAATCAACATTCATTCGTAGGATGAGCTACTCTTGCTTTATACCTCAATGTGTTCTCAATTCTTTTGTTTCTGGGTTTATTTAAATGAAATTTTTATTCAATGTTCAAGTCTTGGAATTGAAGTTATAGTACTATGACCTCATGAAAAAGATGCTCCTGTCTGGTGATGTGCTCTTATAAAATATTGATCCATCGACTAACACCTCAAAGAGGTATGTCATCTTTTATTTACATTATAAGGCTTATGAATGATTTTTTTTAAAGATATATGAAAAGGCATTTATCAATTTTGAACCCCCTTCATAATGTTCCCCATGACTTTTTATTTTAATATTTTTTTATTATAGGATTGTGTGACATGCGTTAATCTCCAAAGTATGATTTATATTTTATATTATTAGGTTATCTTCTCTTGTAATATGGTAACCATGAGCTGTAATATTAATAGAAAGTTTGCATCTCCCTAGTTGATTTGTAGAGTTAATTTGTTACTTTATTATGTTATTATTGCCTGTTAGGTTAATTGTGTTCAGATCTGCCTTTTCATTATCTCTTATTAGTTCTTGAGGATGAAAATGATTTATGTATTGTTTGGTACTTTTGCAACGTTCAGACTGAATACAAATGGGTGTTTCAACTGTAATAAGATTTTACTGTACCACTTATCTGTACTCGTTATGATTTACTACAGTGTGGTTCCTTTTCTTTTCCGCTCTTGTTTACTATTTTAAAGTTATTAGGGTTAACTGTGTTGCAACATCTGGAATCTTATACTTTTAAGGCTGGCAATTCTTGTTAGAGTCGTTTATGTGATTTCGTAATTGCGTTGTTAATTACTGATCAGATTATAGTTAATCTGTGTAATTACTCATGTAACATGACTCAGTAGTATTTCAACATGTTTATATTTGTGTTGTGTTGGAAAATGGATAGACCGAGAACTCATACAACCTATTAAGAAACAAGGAAGATCAGTCATTTTTTGTCATGTCATATTTAACACTAAACTTGAGTTAATCCGTATTCAACACTAACTTGACTCATGTATTATCCTTGTTAACAAATCATATCATATACAGGTTCACGCCAAGTAATGGTTAATCCGAACTGGTTAACAGGTTCATGCTGCTGAGTAATGGTTAACCCGATCCGGTTTACTTTCAGTCCAATTTGAATCTTGCTACAAGCTGCCAACCCTAATCTTATTCAGTCTACTGGCATCAAAATTAACTTCAATTTTCCGGCAACGTTGGAAATCAGAAAGCTTCGCAAGACCTACAGTAAATAAAGTATACATATGCTTCTCTATTAATTATTTCAAGTATTTTCTACTCGAGAACAGATCTCCAGATATAGTATTAATTATTGCCCAATCTCCTCCAAAGAAGGATTTTTAAAAAATGTAAAAAGAGAAGTACATACACTTGATATTCTTTTCTCTTGTTTCTTTCTTTTTCCAATCTAATGCAACTGAGCCATTTACAGCATGGGAAGAATACCATGCATAATTCATCAGAATTTCCTTAGCATGGTTCTGATGTGAACTATGCACCATGTTTTCACCAATGTTTTGTGCTTCCTCCAGCCACAGAAATGCTTCCCAATCACCTTCTTATAACTAGGCCTCTGCTGCACAATGATCCAGTATTTAGCCATGTTCGGCCGGCCACCTATATACTCATCCTCCAAATTCAAGATCACTAACCGTGCGAGCACCGGAATGAGCATCACATCTGCCATGCTAAACTCTTTCCCGGCTAAATATGCCGTTTCATTCAGCTGTGTTTCAACTTCATCAAGAAGTCTTATTAGGTGTTCCTTGTCCTGTTTCAAAACATCCGGGTTTTTCAACTTTTCTTCTGTCTCATATGCTTCTTTTAACTTCTTGTGATAATCAGCTGCCAAATCAGGAGTTTCTGCCATTCGAGCAATGAGCACCTGCCTTAGGAATTTAGAGACGTAACGACGGTGCTTCTCTGGGATGTGACAAAGTGTGAAAAACTTGGGGTTCCATTTTTTTATCTTATGCATCCATTCAATGACTTCACTGCTGCTCAATGGGATGTTCTCATCGCCTGATGAGACTTTTGCAATTTTTTCTAAATATCTGGAAAAACAGATAGACAGCAGTTCAAAATCTTTTACATTGTCATATTAAACATGTTTTGGGAAACAAGAAAACACTGCTTAAACATTGAAATAGAAAATTAGATGAATTCAGTATGATGCAAATCTAAAGTGACTTCCAAACTCAAATCTCATATTTATAGTAACAAAGAGTGAAAAGTGAAGAGTGAAGTATGTAACATACTGAATGATCTCAATCGTGTCGAAAATGACATGGCTACCGTTCTGGAAAACTGGGAGTTTTGCGTTTGTATTCCTCCTGAAGAATGAGGCATCCATGTTCTTGCCTGTTACAGGATTGACATGGAATGATGTATAATCAATGCCTTTTTCTTCCAAAGCAAGTCTCACTCTTTGGCTGTCCAGTGAGTATGGGTGGTGATATAACTGCATGGTTTTGTTACCACAAGCAGTGAGAATGTTTCAAGCAGTATGAAGAAATTGGGCTCTTTTGTTCTGTCTCTGAATCCTGAGTTTCTGCAAATGGTAAGAAAATGTCAATTAACATATTCCACAATATCTTCAAGCATAAAAGCTCAACACATTATGTAATTAAAAACAAACCAAGCTTCAATTCCTTTTGCAAAACTTTGCTTCCCAAAACCCATTAAGAACTGAAAAGCCACACCACCAAAGCAAATCACAGAGCACCACTTTAATCAACTCAACAGAAAACATATCAGAGCTCAGCATACCAATCTGACCATGTCCATGACAACTCAAAAGTTGCAGACTTGAAAGCTCAAGCTTCCCAAAATTCAAGCTTGAAGCTTCCAAAACTCCCAGTGGAAAACATTCAATGGAGAAAACAAATAATTTGCAGACCAAAACTAACTGAAAATTAAGACCCCAATAAAGCTTTTTGACAAATACAGTCAAATTCATAGCTTGATTCAACTTCCCCCCCACAACCACCCCCCCCCCCCCCCCCCCCCCCTTCCCAAAAAAAAAAAAAAGAAGCTTGGCAACAAAAACAAGAAAGAAATTCAATTGACAAGAACTTGACAATAGGAAATAGTGATTGAGAACTTACCCAGAAGATGACAGAAAAAGAAAATAATATAAATATAAATAAATTGCCTATTTGGGCTAGGGTTTTTGAGAACTCTGCAGACACACGAAGAAGCTTTTGACCTCAAAATGGGAATATAAAAAAGGTAAAAAGGGAATTTTGGTTATTGAATTTGAAAGCAAGGCGGTGAGAAAGGGAACAAACAATCACAACTGGGTGGGACTGTTTAACTGTAATCTGTGCTTCCAAAGTTGCAACTGGAAAGTGCACAGGCAACTATTTGGTACCTTTAATCGCTCAAGTAGGATGGGCAACTGTACTCTCCACCTCTCGTTGGACACGTGTCCACCTGTACTTTTTCCAGCTTGACTTTGTGACGTCATTCACATGGTCAACTAGATCGCGATCTTTCTGTCCGATTAACCACGTGTGTAGTGTATGTACCTATGTCCTCTCTTTTTCTTTTTTCTTTTTTTCTTTTCTTCTCTCTCTTTTGTTGCAAAGTTGGGCACAAAATTTTAAAAAATCTAAGAAACTATAACATGCGATTCTTTATGAGTCCAAGAAAAAATGCGTAATTCTATGGAACATGATTTTTCAAGTAGCATGGCGGTTCCAGGAATTGAAAATCGATTGGGCAAAATTTACATACTAAACTTGACGGTGAGTAGATTTCGTTAATAGACATATAAAGATACACATAGTCAGAGGGACATAATGAGCCTTACCCTTGAATGCATCTCTATCAATAAGTAAAAGTTTAACAAATACAAAAAACTACACAACATAATCATGGATCACGCTTAAGATAATTGATATTAAAGTGATGATCATCATTGACTCTTTGATCCTCAACTCTTTCAACTTGAGGCTCAACGGAAAGATTTTACCATGAAGAGAAATCAAACATCTCAACAAAAATAAACCAATTCTCATAATAGCATTAATGCCTTTAATCAAATATATCAACACAAATAAAACATCTCAACAATACCAACAACAAATCAAACATCTCAACAAAATTCCTAAAATCAAAACCCTAATTAAACCCTAGAATACTCAATTTCAAATTAAAGATGCATAAGATAATTAAAAATGTGAGAATGATAAGAATAATTGTTGCCAAAAAGAGAAGTTATTGCTAGCAAGAGGAGAAGTTGATGTAGACAAAACAAAAGGAGAAAAGCTGCTCATTCAATAATTTTTTTATAAAAAAATTTGGTGTAGAAACGCTCCTGAAAGTTACCTGCAAAATTTGATAGACTTTACAAGCGGTGAGGGGGCACCGATGTGGTGTCGGTCAATTACGCTTTATCGATTACGTTAGTAACTTTGTAAGATTGAACTATAGTAGTAGGTTTAGGGTTCATAATATATTGTACATTGGTTAGTAGTGGAGGTATTTATAATAACTTGGGAGGGATATACGTCTAATAGGAATATTGTAAACCTACTTGTTTGTAATCTCAAAGATAAAAATGAAGCTAATGACTATCTTGCTCTTAGCTTTTTTGAGCTAGGTTTAGACCTTTCCTTTCTTGTTGAGGAAGGAAATGTTCGAAACCGGTAACTACTTGATGGGTTTTGGGGGGCTTGTTCATTGTCGCTCTTTATTCAAAGCGATTGATCATCTCTGCGCGAACTTAGTTTCTTATTTCTAGTTTGAGTTATTTGGGTTTGTTTTTAGTGTTGGGTTGTGTGTAACTTGTTCTAGGGGAACTAGGGTTTTGTAAGAGAGCGTATAAATACATTAGTTTGGGTTTTGCTTTTAATATATATTGTCTGTTGGGCTTCAGCTTTAGGCCCAGGCAATTGCTTTTCTATATTTTATTTTATTTTTATGTTTTGGATTTATATTCACGTGCATGGATGATGGAAAGGGATATATACCTACTCGTGGGTGCCCAACATTAAATTTGAGGATTTATTAAAACTAAAAATTGACACTTGACTAACAAAATCATGGCCACACTCACCGTCACCTTCCATGCCTAAATACTTTGATAACGAAAATATATATCTTACTGCTGATTAGCTATTTAATTAGCCTATGATTAAGACCCTAACCCAAAAAAATCTCAAATTGGAAGTGGAGAAGGATCTATCATTAAATTTCAATTCAAATGAAGGGGGGTCACATTATATATCATAATCTAGGCGACAAGCAACATGGCTTCTTTTATATGAGCCCACTATGGGTAGCAAGGTAACATGGCTTCTCATGACTTTGATGGATTTGATTGGAGTTTGGACAATTGGTGTAATCTAAATCGTAGCTTCATTAACTAATCTTTTTTTTTTTTTGTAACAATTAACTAATCTCTTTTTCTTTTCCAAGATCATATATCTATAACAGGAGTCTGGGGTCCTCAAATTATTTAGCGTTGATACTGTGTTTATGTTTAAAGTTAGATCATTTTTAAGTTTATATATCACGAGACCTGTTATCCAGACTCTAAAAAAATCATATTATATGCATGATGATTTCTCGGGAATGTGAATAATGACGATAAGAACTAAAACCCAAGACGGTTAATCCTATATAAGAATCGTTTTGGACACTAAGCAAAGAATCAACACCAAAAGTATGAGTAACCTCTATGAAATAAATAGTCTTTTTTATGCAACGAGATGCGACGATCCCTAATAGAAAAGAGGGGATTATATTAACAATGGAGCTTTGCTTATTGAGGATCATACTAAACAACTTGTAGTATCTTCAATTAAACTCATTTCATTCTTCATTGTGATTGAAATTAAGGCAGCCCACCAACTGCCAAGTTACGTTTCGTTTTCAAGTAGTTAAAAATGTTTGAGTTAGTTGAATGCGTATAGGGCGGGCGGGAAGCTTATTAGTGGGTTTGCCGCTATTGCTTCATTTTCTTTGTTTGGTTAATGTGTCATTTTGGGTAAGCTCAACACCCCCAATTAATTAATTAAATATTATTATTAGGAGCTTACAACTCTAAGCAATTATTATTACAAGTAACCGCCGAACCAAACCATTTCGTAAACATGAGCTTCTTTCTTTCTTGCTTCTTTTCCTGGTCTTAGGCAGAGCAGATACGAGAACGACAAGCCATTTGGTAATTAATTTACTAAAAAATAAGTAAGGATGTGGAATTTTAAATCCATTTGGGGTTTGTGGGCAGTGTGACAAGAGTATTTTACAAGTAAAAACGTCTAGACTCTGCAGCAAGGACCTTGTTTTGAGGCATAAAGCAAGTGCGTATTCCAATTTCAGTGTGCCCAACAATTTTTCAGAGCTCCCAAGATTGACTTTTATGAGGGGAAAAAGGTAAATAAATTAGTCTGTGTTCTTCACGCAATACAATGTACCTAGTTAATCGATGGGTCAATTGGCCATGAATAGTGAAGTCATGTGGTAGCGTCAGAGTGAAAATATAGGAATGTGTGGAAGAGAAGAAAAGCTTTGTTGCAAATTCCAGTCAAATAATACCATGCTACGTGAAAGTGTCGGCACGCTTGTTATAGCAGTATTGACCGGAGATAACAAATTCGTGTTATTCCCGTCTTATAGAAGTCTTTCTTGTTTCGTGATGATATGTTGTATATGGTGGTGATTTTGCAACTTGCAAGAGTTGTGCTAATATGGCAATGCATGGCTGATGATCATGGTAGGAGCCGTAGGGTTTAGGGCATCATTGCATCTGGTTTTGGAAAGTGGATAAGTTCAGAAGAAAGTGAGATTTCAAAGTCGAGTAATTCTTTAGTGTCACAATAAAGTGAGATTTCAAAGTCGAGTAATTCTTTAGTGTCACAATAGTTTTGTTAGCAGCAATCTATTCATATTATAATATGTGTATCGATATATTAATTTTGTCCTCTAAATTTATAACGTATTAAACAAGTAGTCTGCTACGGGGAAAACCAATTAAGGCCTAATCATTTGACCCTACCCCCTCTTGGCCAATTAGTTTCCCTTAGCTCCTTATGCCCATTTTTCCAGCTTTGACTCCCTTGAGATAATTTACCCACAACAAGGTGGGGTGGGTGGGAGGTGTGAAGAATTTTTAGTGACAAAGTAATAAGTTTGACCCTATGAGCCTAGAAGTCGTTGTTTATAAGGTTGGTCGCTGGCCCTTTTTCTTCCTTTGGTTACTTAGACTAGGAAAAATCTATTGCACCTGCCATGAATTCATGTTCAGATTATGAAAATTTGGTGTATACAAGTTTTTGAATTAATTGTATAGTAAACTAAGTATTATTAAACTAATTAAGATTTCGTGTTATTGAATGAGCTCACACCAGGGTTAATCCCTTGAGTTGACTCCTTTACATTATTTTTGACTCAGAATTGATAACATAACATAACGCGACAAAAATATACCTAATTGAAAAAAAACATATTTAAAAAGAAAACATATCGCATCTCATACATTGTATCTCATTCCCATAGACTAATATGTACTTTTGGCACCCATGGGCCATGGGTACAAGTTAACCCCACCATTAAACCATAAGCATATCCTAACGTATCCTAGTGATTAGAAATATATTTGCTTTGTGTACCCAACTAAGCTAGTAAGACGCCATGATGGAAATGGGGGTCGCTAGAAATTTCCCTCTCATCAGGCCCGCAAATATATATATATTTCTGAAATCATATATATTTTTGTGTCGCATATGTGATTGGTGTTGGACCAATGATCCGCACATCCACTAACAGTATTTAGCTTAAAATATTATATATTATCTGCATGCGTCCATAATTAAAACTTCAATGTTTGGTTGTATTTAAAAAATAACTTTATTGTTGGTTAATTTAAAAGCTTTATGTATTTATATATACCAATCCTATATACAATTTGGCTGGCATGATTAGTGAAGACAATAATAAATTACTTCTTTCCCTCCTCCTTTCCTTTTTTTGCTTAATTTTCTATTTTCTCACGAAGTTGGGGCTATAATTTAGTGTTTTTTTAATTATAAAATTTTATAAAGGGCTATAATTTTGTTTTGGGATTTGACTCAAATAATGCTTCATATAATGTAGGTAGGTTTTATTGTCCCTTGTTTTTATTGCTAAACCAAAAATGCACAAAATGTGCAAAACATGAAACATACGGAGGATACCATTCCTTTTCATTAGACTAAGAATAGCTAAAGGGAGAAATATAGCATAAATTAATTGATAAGTCCGATCATAGTACCCTATTGCAAAAAGTTTAGTCTCGTCTCATAGAGTCTTGCTTCTGGTGAAAAGACTTGTTATCTCTAATATGTCGGTTCATTGTCGAACTTAACGAGTTATTTCTTGCAATTATAATCATGTTATATCTAATTTTATTAAAATAAATTTAAATATGAGAAGACGTGAGTTAAACCAGGTAGCGAGTCCGCCCCTTCTCGATAAAACATCAATATACTTAAGAATGCATAGTGGTAGTATTGAATCAATTCTTTCAACCTATGATCGCTTGATCAGAAAAGAAAAAAATCTGATCACTTGGGATATTGCTTGTCATTTTCATCACGTGAAAGAAACCAAACATTAATCCACCGACAGAAGGAGCTGGCCTTCAATTTATTTTTTTTCTTGTTGCTCCTTAAGCACACATTGGCTACAACTATTAACAATAACCCCTCCAAACAGTGGAGCACAAAAATAGGCATAATTCCAGCACTAAAGACTAACATGAGGAAGCTGCCTATGGACCCCTTTGAATTATATTAGGACCCATAATTTTAATCCTGGTCACAATTGGACCTAATTAAAATAATTTTTTTAAAAATATATATTAAAAAATAAACCGACCCAGTGTTCTTGTTGTTCCATAATATTTGGACGTATTATATTTCAGAATAGTCCCTTTCTTCCTGCTCTAGTAGACTAGTACCGTTACACAGCGTCACTTCACTTTCTTCCTTCACCTAATTCTATTTATTTATTTTAAATAACATTATTATACTGGTGGAAATTATGAGGCACGTGGCGGAGATCCCTCTGGGCCACGTGTTAGGACAGCGCCATTGGCTTTACTGCTAAAAATTAAGCGCCGCTGCCACGTGTATGAGGTCTGATTGGATGTCACGTGATAATAGTTATATTTACACGCATTGAATAGGAGGAGCGCAGCGTGGCACCGTAAAAAAGTTGATTTCTTAGGTTGTCACACGGGCATAGTTATTTTTAGCCACCGACCCTAATTTAATTGAAAAGTGGAACTGTTTTTACCTAACCCTAGATATTTTGATATGCAGACAACGAAATAAGATTTAAAATAATTGATGTTACGTGAAAAAGGGCAGATTGGGTGAGGGGAGAAGAATATATGGTTTGTCTAGAGGCATGAATGGGAAATTATCATAATTCAAGCTTGTTGGTTTAATAGTAAAAGTTGTACTCGGCAGCAACGATCGTAATACAGTGACGTGGTGTTATCAATTTATCTATATGGTTTATTAAATTATTATATTGTAATATGTGAATTAATAATATCATATAAAAATTTATCCCGTTTAACAAAATTTGAAACTAAAAATAATTCATTGTGATAAAATGAGGTATTTTGACTGTTTTCATGATTGAGTAAAATTCTTAATCAGGGATTATAACTGGTTTTAGTCAAATTATGGCAATCATAAAGACAAGTACTGGAGGTATATAACTCCGGCCTAGCGAAGGTTCTTCCCTCATATTAAATGAGAATTGAATTTATCATTTAGTGACCTCCTTCCTTCTGTATCATTTCGTTTTGTTTGATATGATATTTGTTGTTGTTAAAAGAAAATTACTAGCGAAGAACTTACTAATGTAGTGGTTTGGAGTAAATGTTCATTATAGGAAAAGTTATGAATTCGAGTCATAACATTCGTATAGTGTGTGTGAATTTAGTATATATATTATCAGCCTCTTAATAGGACTTGTTTTTATCTAAAATTTTAAAAACATACAAATATAAAATTGCAACCAAGAATCCCTCTAATCATGATTTCACTCGCTATAGATTGATGAAGGAAAAAAAAAACATTGTAAACCTTTGTCACTCTACTTTATGGCCTGACTTTCAGCAATTCCACGGCATCTAACAACCAAAATCCTATTAGAAAAAGAGACCAGCATAAAGTAGAGACTAAGTTGCTTTCTTGACTAAATCATTAGCGTCATCTTTTTGTGATGGTTCCTTCCTTTTGGCTAATGCTCAGTATAACATACTATACATCAATTTAGCATACGTAGGTATATCAATTTATAAAGTATGCGTGGAGTCAACTTTTCTTATCACAAGCTCATGCGTGTGTATTTTTTTTCAAAAATATACAAGCAAGATTGGGATACGGGAATTGAATACAATACTTCAAGTGTTGGAATAAACACTTGTTAAAATCACTTTAGCCGTAAATCTCTTATCACACGTTTATATAAACTCCTAACTAATTACTCTCTTCTAATTAAATTGACGGAAATGTGCTGGACTGTTGTAATTCCCCAACAGATTGGCTAGTTGATATAAAGTCACATACATTTGGCCAAAAAAATTTAAAAAAGAAGCTGATAGATTCGTCGGTCATACAAATCAATCCAAAAGCTAGGAATATAGAAAAGTGAATAACAATAGTATAAGTACCTCCGATGCTATCACATTCACTGTCGAATAAAAGTCAATAATCTTGAGCTTGTGGCTCCCGCCAAATTTGCACTCCCGTTATCCCATATGCCCGTACTCTGAGCATTTATTAAGCCCCATGTCATTCTCATTTACCTGCCCATCTTCACCCAAATTATATCACATCTAAAGACTAGACCTATTTTTGCCTTTTTCTTTCACGTAAGTGTAAGGTTTCTCTCAAATTTAGGAATGACATGACATCTTTCACGAGTGTTCAAAACCCATTAAATAGAGTTCTTGCATGTTTAGGAAAAGAAAAACAGGTTTTGCATTTCCAACTTGAAGGTGGAATTCTTGTTATGGTTATCGTGTTTAGACTTTAACGCACGTGTACTTACATTACAAGTAATAAGAAAGAAGAAAAGAAATGATTTCCATTCATGACTTTTCTGAAAATGAAATCTCGTTGATATTCTCGAATACCATGAAAAAAAATTTGATGTTCCAATCCAATCTCAAAACCAATTTAAAATGAGAGAAACTTACTTGTTTAAAATAACAAAAAAATGAATGAGCCCAATTATAAATAAATCACACGTCATTTGTTGAATAAAATATAGGGAGATTCACTATTATACCCAATATAGGAACCCAAATTATAAAAAATTCCTATATGAAATGGATTTTAGAAACACACCAAAAACCCATTTGCAACATAACAAGAAGACTTCTAACTTTTTTTAAATTACAAAACTGCCATTGATTTCTTAAAACAAACCCAACCTCAAAACCTCATAAAAAAAGCCCAAAACACTAAATAGGGCATCAAAGTAATTTAATAATCAAAATTAAATTTAATAGGTCCAATTGACATTTTTTGGGTTTGTTTATAGAAATTAAATGGTGTAGGATTTATTTATAGTTTTAGTACTAAGAATGGGTATGTGACTACATATCTCCAAAATATAATGGGTGTTACCGTAATGTGATGCTTAATGTGATCTAGAGAGAGAGAGAGAGAGAGAGAGAGAGAGATATATATATATATAATTTTTTTTTTTTAAGGTAAGTTTATTAAGCCCATTCCATTCCCGTCTAAGTCCATGTGCGTTGCAGGTGGGCCAACCCAGAGATCCAATCGCCATAAACAAAACCTTAATCACTTGCAGAAAAAGCTATTCACCAATAATAATAACTCGCGGTTGAAGCAGCTCGATCAGAGTAAACTGAACGTGAGTTGAATTAGCGGTAAAAGTAGGGCCGCCCAGTAGCCTTAAATTGCTACGCTTTCCTTTTCTTCTACTGGTATGACTGCCATTTGCGAGCACCTGAAATTGAAAACCAAACCAAAACCAAGCCAACGACGGTTAAAGCCAAACCAACCCATCTCTCATTCTCTCTCTCTGAGCCTCTTTATAAGCCTCTTGACATGAATTCACAGCACCGGCAACGGAAACACAGAGCTGCCGGAAACTGACCCAGATACCAAAACGACATCGCTTGGACTCTGACGCATTGTAGCACTTGAAAATGGTACAAGATAATTATGGTGAACAAGCAGAGATGGAGAGCTCTGGAGGCCGTTCGGTTGTGGTCGGAGTGAAGCTGGACGCCAAGAGCAGAGAGCTGCTTACTTGGGCTCTGGTCAAAGTGGCTCAGCCTGGTGACGGTGTGATTGCTCTGCATGTTCTTGGTAAAAATGGTGAGTGAAATTTAAGTGAAAGATTTTTGCTTTTCTTTGTTCTTTTAAAAATAACTGGTTTTGATGAATTGGGTATGTGTAGAAATTGTGGATCAAGACGGGAAGTCGTCTCTTCTTTCCCTTGTCAAAGCGTTCGACTCTGTTCTTGCCGTCTATGAAGGTTTCTGCAACTTGAAACAGGTTCATTTCTCGCAAATTTTTGTTCTTTTATTCGTTGCGATTTTGTTGTCCTTTTGTATATTTTGTTATATCCTCTGGTTGTTTGCTTAGAAAATGAAAGAGTGAAAGCACGAGACGAATCATTTTTTCTTTTATGTTTTCCACTACTTGAGAAGGTCAAAGTTTCAAAACAATTAAGCCAAGTTTTGCGTCAGTCTCAGTGCATTGGAGAGTTTCATCATTTTTTCAGTGGCCTCACAGAAAGTTAAAAAGTTGGAATTTTGGTTGAACATTTACAGGTGGATCTCAAGCTTAAAATCTGCAGAGGAGCATCAGTCAAAAAAATTTTAGTCAGGGAAGCAAATTCTTATACTGCAAGTAAGGTTATAGTGGGCACTGCTCAGAACCACCATAAAATCCGGTCATCGACCACCGTTGCCAAGTACTGTGCTAAGAAACTGTCCAAGGATTGTGGGGTTCTTGCTGTAAATAATGGGAAAGTAGTGTTCAGCAGAGAGGGCTCTCAAAAAACTTATTGTGACCCCCAAGGTATTTAGATTTTTTTTCTTCTTCTAATTTTGGGGTGCTTTCTATGGTTTTTATTGTTTAATTTGTTTATAGCTATAGTGGATGGGGTTCTAAGTTGAGTACTTGTTTTCAGGAAGTGAAGAGCATCGCCGAAATGGTTTGCTCACTGCATTTCACCGATCACTGCATAAGTCTTCCAAAGTACTCAATGAAGGCGGTGACAGTGTGGCCTTAAAGGACACATATGGTCCGGTCGATTGTCAAAAATTGGAGCAGGGATTTGCTAAACTCTTTTTGGAATCTTCTGAGACTGTTGCAAAACAGAAATGCTCAATATGTCCACGGCCCTCTGTGGATAATTCTTGTCACCAGTCTGCAGTGGAGTCTTCTGCGGATGATGGTGAAGATAGATCTATGGCTATAGTGCCAGTACAGAAAGAAGAGGAAGCAGCAGCAAGTTCTATTTCTATGTTGATCAGAGAATTACCTGAAGCGAGACCTGGTTGGCCACTGCTTCGACGGGCTGTATTACCAGACCAGCAAATTTCAGAGAGGTCTCTGGTCCGGAAGATCTCAGTAGTTCAGTGGGCAATGCAGTTGCCCAGTAGGCAGCCTTCAGCTACCTACAATTTTGATGATAGAAAAAGTAGTTGTGATCCGGGTGAAGATCAACCTTTCTGTTTGAATGGAGAAAGTGGTGCAATTGTTGCAGTGGGTAGTGAGGCAGTGACTGCCCCACCTTCACCAGACCACAGTTCAAAAGGCCTGCCTAAAGAATTGGAGGGTTTGCATGAGAAGTACTCGGCTACTTGCAGATTGTTCACCTACCAGGAACTTCAGTCAGCAACATCATATTTCTTGGCTGGTATGTTGTCCACACAGTTCATATGTCAAATATCCTGCTCATTTTCCCATTTGTATTTATGTGGTTTATTCAAGAAAACTTTTTTTCTTCTTTCTGTAATCCCAGAAAACTTCATTGGGAGAGGCGGTAGCAGTCAAGTTTATAGAGGCTGCCTTCCTGACGGCAAAGAACTTGCTGTGAAAATCTTAAAACCATCTGAAGATGTATTGAAGGAGTTTGTTTTGGAAATAGAGATTATTACTACCTTAAACCACAATAACATTATTTCCCTTTTGGGGTTCTGTTTTGAGGATAACAATCTTCTCTTGGTTTATGATTTCTTATCAAGAGGAAGCCTTGAAGAGAATCTCCATGGTACATACTATATATGTCTCTGGCTTTAGACATTACTTGAAGAGATTTGTGTTTCTGTTCAAATTCTACTTTAATTTACAATTATTTTTTATTTTTTATCGTAATAGGAAGCAAGAAGGATCCGCTTACGTTTGGTTGGAATGAGAGATATAAGGTTGCTGTGGGTGTAGCTGAGGCCTTGGATTATCTGCACACCAGCAGTGCTCAACCTGTAATCCACAGGGATGTCAAGTCATCCAATATTCTACTATCTGATGATTTTGAGCCACAGGTACCTGATCATTTTGTTGCTTTCAAAAATGCATTTTTTTTCTTCTTTCAAATGGTCAGTGTTTTATACTATTTCTACATGGTTTTTTCAGCTCTCTGATTTTGGACTGGCAAAATGGGCATCAACCTCCTCTTCACATATAACATGCACTGATGTTGCAGGCACCTTTGGGTTTGTAACTTCATCTCACAGCTTTTTAGCTTTCATCTTCTATCTGTAGACTTCTGTTTTTCTACAAAGATGAATAAAATTTCAAAATTGTAATTACTGCTTAGGAAAACAATGTAAATTATGGCATGCTGATTAGTTTATAACATTATTGCATTTTAATGCAGCTACTTGGCTCCTGAATACTTTATGTATGGCAAAGTAAACGACAAGATTGACGTATATGCATTTGGTGTTGTACTCCTTGAGCTTCTTTCTGGAAGAAAGCCTATAAGCAGTGATTATCCAAAAGGCCATGAGAGCCTGGTCATGTGGGTATGTCCCTCTTTTCCAATAAGGTTTAGCCGTACTCTTTGTACCTCTTGATGTTGTCTCCTGATAGAAAGTTGAATTATTGAAATGTATTGTCCAGGCCAAGCCAATTCTAAGCGGTGGGAAGATGTCTCAACTATTAGATCCGTGTTTAAGCAAAAACTACAACCAGGAACAGATAGAGAGAATGGTTTTAGCAGCCACTCTTTGTATAAGACATGCCCCACGAGCTAGGCCCCAAATGAGCTTTGTAAGTTGGATGTGATGGCTTCATAGCTTGCAACTAATATATCTGAATAAACTTTAACAAAATTATATCTGTTCTTTCTGAGCACAGATTGTGAAGCTCCTTCAAGGTGATGCAGATGTGATTAAGTGGGCAAGGCTACAAGTTCATGCTCTGGAGGAATCCAATGTGCCCGAGGATGAAGCATGTCCACGTTCGAATCTGCAGTCTCACCTTAACCTTGCACTGCTTGATGTGGAGGATGACTCACTCTCCATGAGCAGCATTGAGCAAAGTGTCTCTTTAGAGGACTACCTGAAAGGCCGGTGGAGCCGCTCATCAAGCTTTGACTAATCAACAATTTTACTGGCACAATGCTCTAGTAATTTCGCTTCCCATTTGTGTGATTCATTTGTATATTAATCCCCCTCAAGAAAAAGAAAAAGAAAACTAAAAACAGTGGTTTTCACATCTTCTCCAAGTGGTTGGCTTATAGTTATAGATGGGTTTAGGATGAGAGGTTGTTTCTGTGTGTGCCCTCCTCCTTCCCTACAGTCATAAAACTAGTCCTTGTTTATTGGGCTGGTTTTCCTTTTACATGTTTTTTGGTTTTCTTTTTTCGTTTGTCTTAATAGTGTCAATTTACTTCTTGGTCTCAATTAGACCAAGAGTTGGACACTCTTGTAATGTTGAAAGATGTAATTCTGGATGGTTTTTCATTTTGCTCAGAGTGAGCACAAGCCTGAAATATGAGTGATTCTGCTTACGTTTGTGTGCATGTGGCCGGGAAAATCTAGAAGATGTCTCAAATTCGAATATCTCGTTTCGATGATAAAAAAAACAGTGCTAAAAAATGTGAAATAAAAAATAGGATATACAAATGCAAGTCATTATCCTCCCTCCAACTTGGTAAATTTGCTTTCTCCTTCAAAATCACTGTGTTGTTAGATTCCTTTCCACTGGACCACGCTATCCATAGCATCCTCACATGGTGATAAGCCCTTTATGCCACTAAAGTCATGAGGGTCTCCCCTACACCTCACAACCTACCAACAGAACCACCATTTCTATGGACCAAGTCTTTGGTCAGAGTTCACGGCAAGTCAACCAGTCTTCTTCCCATCCATGAACCTCTCACCGACACCTCAGACCCATTTTGGTCATTTCAACTACAGCACCCATAAATTTCAAGAGCAAGAGTACTAGCTTCTTCAACCAGTAACGCCCATATTCACTTGCCACCTACATTTTGTAAAATAGAGAAATGTCAACCTAAAAAAAAAAGCAAAGTTGTTCCAACTCACTCACTATTTACTAGCTAAAATAACTTATTTTATAGGAGTTCTTAAGATGAGGCTCTCTGCACATGAGTTCGAATTTTTCTCCCTGTAATTTAGATTATATTAAAATAAAATATCGCTTATATAAAAAAAATAAAAATTGAAGACCCTCTGCTATTGCTCAACACATGCTTTACATTAGGGATGACCGTAGTAAAACATTTTTTTACGTAAGAGTTGGGTTGAAATTTGTCAAAGTCAAAGAGGATGAAAATCATTTGGGTATTAGTGGATTTTTTGTATCTTAAACGTATATCTTTTCAAATTATTGACTCATTTATTTTACATAAATGATCATCAAATTATAATTGGAAAATATTTAAAAGATTTGTCAGTCAAGATTCAAAGAACGGGTTTGGCCAAAAAAAAAAAAAATTTATACACCACTAAAACTTACGTACCATTTGAAAACTGAAACATAAGAACGACATGTCGTCTTATTTCGAAAACTTAAAAAAACCTTTACATCGGTTTCATAGTGTGAACGCGAGGAAAAACTGCCCACCCAAAAACAAAAAGAAAAAAAGCCGATCCAATTTGGATTGAACCCAAACAAAAGAAACGCAAAGTTGCACAAGAAATTCAAAGAAGAAGAAGAGCAGAGCCAAGAAACCCAAGAAGAAGCCAAAGATAGGAAGCCAAGATCTGCCTTCCATGGACCTGCCTCAGTACCTTCACCACCACCCAAGGTACGCTCCTTCTCATCCCTACCCAGCCGACCCCCCGAATTTCCCAAACTATCCTCACCGCCATCACAACAACCACCACTACAACCACCACCACCACCAGCAACCACCACCACAAATCCAACCACCGCCGCCTCCACCGCCACCACTACCCCCAACGTCATCGTATCACCCTCTGCCTCCACCTCCACCACCGCCGCCCCATCCCTACAACCCCAGCCAGCCCCAATTGCCCTTTGAATCTGAACATTCTAGAACCTTTCACTCTCTTCACGACTTCCCTGTCTCCTCGCCCCGTGTCTCCAGCCGAGTCACTCTCGATGCCGAGCGCCATCGCCATCATCGATTGCCCCAATTTGATCTTCCCTACCTCGAAAAGAATCCCGATTCTTGGGACCCTTCGAGGGCTTATCTTGATTTCGAGCGTGATCGTGAATCGCATAAACCCCAGTTTAGGCTTGAATCAGAGGGTAGTGGTAGTGCTAGGTTTAGAACCGAGTACAATGAACAACTGCTCCGGGATCAGCGGGTGGTCGACGATGAGTATAATAATCGTCGCCGAGCTCGTGTAGAACCCAATTCTGAAATTGCTTATCGCGAATTGGGGTTTGTGTCGAATCAGAATTCGAATAATTTGAATTCGAATAATTTGGATTTTGATTCGAAATCCGGAGGTTATGATGGCAGGTATGATGAGTTGATGAGGAGTGGTGGTGGTAGGAGGGATGAAGTGTTTGAGAATACTCAGAGATGGGTTCATCATGACAGACAAGCTAGTAGAGAGTTGTATGATCCGTTCGAGGTTGATGAGACTAATAGGGGTCGGAATGTTTCCGGGAATCGGGAGTATTATGGTTCGGAATCAGGAAGAGGTAGCAGTAATAATAGGAGGAAGCAGATTCAGAAGAAGAGTGCTTTGCTCCGGCTGCAAATGGCAAAACCTAGTCACAAGAATCACTCTGCTTATTTTGATAATTCTGGCTCTAGTTCCCACAGAGGGAAAGGACATTATGAGTATTCGGGTCGTGAGATGGATGAAGAAGAGAGAGGTGGGAGCCCTTTGGAACTTGATGTATCATTTAAATCGAATTCCCTAGTGGCAAAGACAGTTGGGAATAGGAATTTTAAGAGAGATTCAGTGTTTGACAGGGATTTTTCAAATTCGCAACTCACTAAACTCAGTGAGGATGCTGTACATTTGGATAGCTCTGTAGTTGTTGAGGATATGACATCCAATTCAGACAAGGACCTGCGACTGTTGGAAGAGGAAGTGACTACTTCTGGTGTTGAGAGTAGGTGTGATATCGATTCACAGCCGTGTTCTAATGTGACTGATGATTCGTTTGGAAAGAGTGAAGTGGAAAGGGCTTCAAAAAGCAAGGTTTTACAAAGAGCTGATAAAAGTGCTGGTTCTAGTCAAATGCCCTCTCTCAAGGTTTCTAAGAAGAAAAAAGTGGCAAAGAAAGTAGTGAAAAAGGTCATAAATCCTCAACCACTGCCAAAAAATAAGATTGATGAACCTGGGGTAGCAGATAGCTTTATTTGTAGACCATCTGCAGCTTTTGGGGCTGACAGGGGCGAAACCTCTTCTTTTGCTGATCCTTGTTCAAACGATGTGCATGCGTTGCCTGTAAATAAAAAAGTAGATGGCTCTTCCCTGAACATGTTATCAGATGAGCATGGCACTGAAGCCAACTCTTGTAGTAAGAGCACTGGGAGCAACTCAACTTCAAAATTGGGTTCTTCGAATCATGAAGAATTTAACATTGATCAGGGTCCTCTGACTGTAGATACTTCTGTCCAGGGCTTGCTTAAGATTTCAAATTTTAGCAACAATGTAACTGATTCACTTAGGGTAGCTAGTTGTCCTGAAACTGATGGTGTTATAGATGTCAGCAAACAGATTTGTCACAGTGGTAACAGTTTATTGCTTGATAATGTCATCCGAAAAGAATCATCAGAGGCCATGCTATCTGTAGAAGGCAATGCCAATTCTGGTGTTTTAAGTTCAAAGAAAATTATGATGCATGACGACATTATGAATGCAAATGGTTCAGGCCATGGTACAGAAACCACCTTGGATATTGAGAGTGGGAGAAATGTGTTGCATCAGGAAATAATTGTTCATGACATTGGCACTGTGGATGCCATCAATGAGAAAGTTTGTAAATATCAGTTCCCCACATCACTTCAAATTGGTTTTGTGGAAGAACTTCCAAAGGGTATATCTTCAGCAGAAAGCAGCATGACTGTTGGTTTGTCAAGTTCGGGGGAGACCTTAGCTGTTTGCTCCAATTCTGGTAGAGGTACCACCTGGGATTCTGACAAAGTTTGTACTAATTATGATGAGAATATTATTGGTAAGCAACCATCTGCAGATGGTGCCTCCAGATCATTTGGAATTTGTGCCACACAAAGATCTCCAGATATTACAAAGTCAGTTGGAGATAGTAAGAGTGTTACTCATAAGAATAAAAAGAAGAGAAAAGTTAGGTCTCGATTAGACTCTTCAAGGGCTTCCAACACTTGTGCAGAGCCTATAAATGTTTCCGTCAACAAAAATTCTGTGGATACAACAGTAAGTTCATCCCTGAAGGATGCTAGTCATGCAGAAGTTGCTGTTTTTGGTGTTGGAAAGTTAGATATTGGCTCACAACGTGTTAATGATGGGGTAAGTGTTATGCATGGGAAAAGCTCAGTAGATGGACTTTGTGAGGCTAAGTTATCAACTAGAAGTGATGTTAACTGTGATCCCAATGAGACTTCACCGAAGTATATAAAGAAGAGAAAGTTATCTGCCTCTCATTTAGTACTGACTACATCTCAAACCAATGATGGACCTACAGATAAATCTACATTTTATACAGATGCACCTTTGAAGTCTAATGATGTTCCAACACAAGAAGAAGACGAAGTTGCAGCTTCCAGCACAGGTCTTCTCCTTGCTACTGCTAATTTAATGCCTTCTCAAGAAGGAAGCACTGTATTTCTTAAGGATAATTTAGCAGGAGTATTATCTGACGCTGTAGCTGCAGCTAGGGATGCCTTTACTAATGATGGTATGAAGTCTGAGCACCAAGGTGTGGACTCCTGTTCAATTTATGAAGAGTCAGTTTCAGATACACTATTCCTTTGTCCATCACAATTGAGAAATGAGCAGAAAGAGGCAGGTACTCAAGTTATGGTCATAAATAATCATCACCTTGACATTATGGACATAGAAAGCAATCGCGAAGAAAATTTTGATATAGTTGCAACAGACGAGCAAGTCATTATACATGGTGAGACTGCTTTATGCAGAGTTTCTTCAGAAGTCGAGCCTCCAGATTTAGGTTATAAATTTTCCTGCACAGATATGGAATCAGATTATGTCTCTGTGAAAGATACATTGCCGTTTGCTTCAAATCGTCTGCTGTTGTGCGCCAATGACAATGAAGTATCCACCACTAACTCTAATGATGAAGGGGTGGAGTCTGTGCCTGATACACTATCAGATACGGGTTCTCCAGAAACTTCAACTGATGTCCCTGGCGTGCAGATGCGAACTTGTAGTCCATCAGTTATTAAAATTTCTGATGGAAAAGATTGTGGGGATGACCAGAAATTAGATTTGAAGTCTGTGGTTGAAGTTGGTTGCAGTACATCTGCTCAAAATTCATTATCAGAGTGTACCAAATCTAATTTAACACCACATCCTGTAACTGAAGGTGGCCAATCAGTCACGGGGAAGACAGTAGCTTTTCCATTGCAGGATATCAAAAAGACAGCTCATGGTTTGAATCTCGTAACTGCTGAATCTCGGTTGAAGAATCAGTTGGGTCAAGCTACTCATAGGATTGTTCCAGGTCATTCATATTCTGTGTTTTCTACCTCAAAGAAGACTGGCTCGTCAAATCATATGGCAAAGCCTCGGACTTGGCATCGAAATGGTAATGCATCTGCATCTTCTCTTCCTGCAACTATGCCTTTCTCGAGTACTGTTCCACCCCAAAGGATCTTACCACAAAAAGATGGAAAACTTCAGAGTAATTCTTATGTGCGTAAAGGCAACAGCCTTGTTAGAAAACCAGTTCCAGTTGCTGCTCTACCTCAAAGCTCTCATGGGTTTAGCTCAGCTGTTTATCGGTTGAACTCTTTAGGTATAGATGGGTTGAAGAAGAATGCAGGATCTGACAGTAGGGTTGATGTTAAAAACCCTCCAAGTCTCATGAGAACGGGAGAAATGAATGCTCCTTTTGATAGGCCCAGACCCCTGTTGCCCAATGGAGCCAAATTATCTACTTGTGATGCCATCTCTTTGGGGGTTCGTACATCATCCCAATTGGCTGAGCCTCTTCTTAGTGGTGAAACTACATCAGATCCTATGAATTGTTTGGAAACTAAAGATGCAAAAATTGTTGTCAATGACTCACTGGTAACTTCTGAAACTCAGGAAAATCTTAGTGGTCCATTCAACAGTTTGGAAAACCAGACGGAACTACATGATGGGAATTTGGCGCCTTCAAATACGAAGAATATTGTCTATGTAAAGCGCAAGTTAAATCAGTTGGTTGCATCTTCCAGTCCTTGTGACCTTCCTGTCCACAATGCTGATAAGATCCAACACTCATCCTTTGACGGCTACTACAAGAGGCGCAAAAATCAGCTAATTAGGACATCTTCAGAAGGTCATGCTAAACAGGCAGTTATCATGTCCAATGACAATTTAAACTCACAGGTGCAAAAGGTTCCTAAGATTGTCCCCTGCAGAATATATGGCAAGAAGCGATCACAGAAGGGTATGCTATTAGAACTTTTTCAATGAGGTGTTCTCCCTGCAATAATATTCTTTTACACTGATAGATGGCATCAACCAATATTTAGAAATGCATTTTCTGGATCTGGGCATAAGTAGCTTTGATCAATTTCATTTATTGATTACTGCCAACTGTTATGCATCTGAATGTTTTTCTCTTTCCTTGATGTTGTCCTTTTCCAACTTTGTTAAATGTATTTAAGCTTCCTTATTTTTGCAACCTTTTCCAACTTAAGTTCTTTTCATGCTTCACATTTCAATGATGATATCATTTTACAAATGTGACATTCTCGTATGGTAACCCCTTCCGTGTTTTATAATCATATTACCTCTGGCATGATAAAATCAAGTGGGGTTTCTATTTACAGTTATTGCAAAGACAAGTAAAACTGGAAAAAACTCTTTGGTGTGGACGCCACGTGGTACACAGGCATTGAACAATGATGGTGATTCATTTGACCATCAGAAGGTATTGCCTCACCTGTTTCCGTGGAAAAGAGCAAGACACTGGAAGACTTCCATGCAAAGTCAGGCTTCCAATTTCAAATGTAGTTCCGCATCAACAATCAGGTATGCTATATATTTTTTTCTTGCTTTGAAGCTGCATTTAGTTTTAATCACATTTGGATATGTTGCTTAAGCAGATCAAATATTAATCTCTTCTTTCAGTAAAAAACTGCTGCTGTCAAGAAGGCGGGATACTGTATACACTAGGTCAACCCATGGATTTTCACTTAGAATGTACAAAGTATTAAGTGTTGGTGGGTCCAGTTTAAAATGGTCAAAATCCATTGAAAGTCGCTCAAAGAAAGCTAATGAGGTTAGTTGGCTATATACGAACAGGCAGGCTATTATTTTTCCCTTGAAAGTTATCCCCTTTCTTTTAAGTCAAGTAATGGTTGCCAAGTCAGAAACTGTTTTTTCCCTCTCCATATTAATTATTTGTATTAACATTGTCTAGGAAGCTACACGTGCTGTTGCTGCAGTAGAGAAGAAGAAAAGAGAACACAGTGGTGCTGCTTGTGTTGGTTCTGGGTCTAAATTTAGAAATAATATATCGGGTAAGTCAGTTCATAGTGTAGCGAGCCTTATGATAATTCTGATGTCTCAGATACATGAGCAGTTCTTGCTTGTTGCATTGCATATGGTGTGCACCTTCAGTATGTCGTTTCCCTAAGGATGTTTACTTGATTATTAAGTATCTCATGATATGGCAGGAAAACGTATATTCCGCATTGGTTCTGTCCGTTACAAAATGGATCCTTCAAGGCGAACACTTCAGAGAATTTCAGGTGGACTTAATTTAGCTGCATATTGAATGCCCTAGTCATCTTTTTGTGCTTCATATACAAGGAGCTTTGTTTACTTTTTTCTTTTTCTGGATATTGGATCTGGTCACCATATGTTCTTAAGTTTCAACCTTTTTTTCGCCTTATGAGTAGATAGTCACATCTAGTTCCCGAGTGACTGGGAAGTGGGAAGAGAGGGACTTTTTTTCTTTCTTCATATCTTTGGGATTTATAATTTTGGGCTGATGATGTGCCCCCGATTGCTGACTAGTTTGGAACTGCTGATTTCTATTGCGACAAGATTTTGACATTATTTAGCAGGTTAAATGTATAGTTTATCAGCATGTGCCTACACACTGTACTCTGTTTTTCGTTTTCTTGTTTGAATTATATTTAGCTGTATGTTCAGAGTCCGGGGAAATATTTCTAAGCTGATTAATGACCTTTTAGGTGTTTTCTTTGTCAAAGCCTTCTTTTTTCTCTCAGTTTGGGATATGTACACTCTATTCTGATAATATCTTATCAGCAAATTTGTCATACAATCTTCACTCATGCTCTGTGTAGATGACGGATCATCAAGCTCTGCTGTGCTCAATCCAGAAAAGGATGCCAAGAGATCTTATGTTCCAAGGAGATTGGTGATCGGCAATGATGAGTATGTTGCTTTAGTTTATGCCTTGAAATAGAGTACATAGATTGCTGCAATTAATGCGAGCAAATGTGAATGTCAGTTGATTGTGTCATAGAAACCTCCAAGTTATAGTTACTCTCCTCTTAAGCTTTTAAGTTGTCAGATATAAATGCATTCCCATTTTGGCAGATATGTGAGGATTGGCAATGGTAATCAGCTTATCAGAAATCCGAAGAAACGAACTCGCATATTGGCTAATGAAAGAGTTCGATGGAGTTTGCACACTGCCAGACTGCGGTTGGCAAAAAAGCGGAAGTACTGTCAGTTTTTTACGAGATTTGGGAAGTGCAACAAGGATGATGGAAAATGCCCCTATATTCATGATCCCTCTAAAATTGCAGTCTGCACAAAGTTTTTGAAGGGGTTGTGTTCCAATCCCAACTGCAAGTTGACTCATAAGGTTTACCATGTGATAGGACTTCACGTGATCTACAGCAGATCTTTATACTTCTTTTCCGACATTTTATCTTCTTTTTTTCTCTATTTATATTTATCTTCATGCAGGTCATTCCCGAAAGAATGCAGGACTGTTCTTACTTTTTGCAAGGTGCATTCTGGTAACATTGTGCTATTTAAGGTATTAATGGAAATGAAAAATTCTAACAGGTTTCCTGGCAGGTTTGTGCTCCAATGAAAGTTGTCCTTACAGACATGTAAATGTGAATCCAAAGGCATCTACTTGTGAAGGATTTCTTAAGGGGTATTGTGCTGACGGGAATGAGGTAATGTCTTATTATATACAACTTTCTTTTTGTTTGTTTTGATCTTTATATTGGTTTGAATCTGGGACTCTTTTCTCTTGTTAGTACGAAGGCTTATCTGTTAGTTTAATTTGTGCATGTGGCATGTGGGGATGCATATTGATTATGTAGGAAAGGAATTTTCAAACATTCCTTTCCTACATTCATTTGGACATGCCAAAGGAAAAACTGGTGAGGGTTGGGTGTATGGGAAGATAGTGGAATGGTTGATGGAAGAGGAGAGTAGAAAGTTAACTGTAGTGGACGTATCAAGCATGCATATTGATTTTGTGGGAAATAAATTTTTGAACACTCATTTGGACGTATGGTTCAATGAGCACATCATCCTTTTTATTCAGGGTTGTTTTGGGAATAGGATAGGTGGATGTGTTGAGTATAATTTGCTAAATTATAGATATGTGGAAAATAGGTGGATGCAAAAAGGATTTCTCGTTATTATATTAGGTTTTCACCCTCTCTCTCTCTCTCTCTCTCTCTCTCTCTCTCTCTCTGAACAAAAAAACATACACTAATGTTGGAATAAGTAAAATAGAATATATATATCTCCCTCACAGTGCCGGAAGAAGCACAGCTATGTCTGCCCGTCTTTTGAAGCAACTGGAACCTGTCCTCAAGGTCCTAAATGCAAGCTTCACCACCCCAGAAACCGAACAAAGGGAAAGAAAAGGAAACGAACAAGAGAACAAAAAAATGCTTGGGCCCGTTACTTTGTATCCAAGGATATCAATTTTTCTGAGCCGAGAGCAGTGTCTGGAAAGCACTGTGCACAAAATGGTGATGACATATTTGATGATGGAAGGGCTGCTGATTTCATTAGCATTGATGATAGTGATGAGGAGGCTGGAGAAAGCAACGATCCAATAAACGAGCAAGCTGCATCTTGCGACAGTGATTCCTCTGAATTAGAATTAGATGACCTTGATGAGCTAATTAAACCGGTTCGTTTACTGGATAGGAGTCTGAAGACAAACATCTTATAACAGTGGCAGCTCAAGAGGGACGGTATACAAGCTATATGCCATGGAGTAATTAGTTTGTTGTAAATGTGGTTCGAGTAAATACTGGAAGAAATTAGAAGGCAGATCCGGGAGAATCCTTTGTACACCATAGCCCTGCGAATATTTTAGCCAATTCATCAGTTTCAGATGTATTAGTTATAGATTTTTCGTTTCTTTACTAAGAAATTGAGATTTTTTTTTTTTCAATTTCTTATTTCTATAAATTTCCTTGTACATTTGTATACTGTAAAATTCCAAGTGTTAAAATGAGATTGTTTTCAATGCGAGTATTCCCCTAAGCCTGAATTTTTTTCTGAATGTTGAAGGAGTTAAGAATTATTGTGGATCTTCTGCGTAATTAGTTAATAATTCATTTTGGATAAAACAAAACTGGAAGTGAATATGTGATGGCTGCTAATTGCCTGTTCATTTTTACCACACGCAACTCAATCTTATCCTCATGAATACGTGGAACATCATCATTGCCTATTGGCCTTCCATATTTCCCAAAACTTTGGTACCTGAAAGCAACATCATTACATAAAAACAAAACTACATAAAAGATTGAGAAATTTGGACCTTAGGGCAATTATAGCTCTCTGCATTCAGCAATGGCAGCAACTTCCTCTTCTATGGCTTTGGCAAAGTTTTCCATGTTGGGTTATGTTGGAGGAGGGAGGAAAGAAGCGAGAAAGAGAAGGGGGTTTTCCATATCAGCAGCTCAGCAGCCAGAAGTCCAAGAACCACAAAAGGTGGAGGTGCAGGGAGGGCAAGAGTTGAAAAAGGAGAAAATAAAGCCAAAAGGAACCACACCAAGGCCAGTGGAAAAACAAGTGAATGTGCAGAGCAAGAACATGGGCAGAGAATATGGAGGGGATTGGCTTAGCAGTGTGACAAGGCATGTGAGGATCTATGCAGCTTACGTTGACCCAGAAACCTGTGCTTTTGATCAGACACAGATGGATAAGCTCACCATTATCCTGGACCCCACCAAGGAGTTTGTGTGGACTTCTGAAACCTGCAATAAGGTCTACTCCTACTTCCAAGAGCTTGTAGATCACTATGAGGTAAATTTAAGTCCCATGACTACTTTTTTTTTTCCTTTATACAAACAAAGTTAGGAGAGGAGCGAATTGAATCTATAATCTCGAATGCAGGAGTAAATACTTTTAATCACTTAAATTACAAGCCCTTTGCCTCATGACTACCAACTACATCTTGAAAAGCAAGGCTTAAATCTTGAATTAAACACAAAACCCATATTCCTCTTAAATCTTGAATTGTTTCTAGCGTTGAAGGTTCTGTTCCTTGTTGAGGCATTTATATTACTTGGTGTGAAAATCAGGGTGCCCCATTGACAGAATATACTCTGCGTCTGATTGGTTCGGATATAGAGCACTACATAAGGAAGATGCTATATGATGGGGAAATAAAATACAACATGGATGCAAGAGTCCTCAACTTCAGCATGGGCAAGCCTCGCATTATGTTCAATAACAATGATATCCAACCTCAGGATGTACAACGATAAGATCCAAACAGAATGGCTGGAGAAAGAAAATGTATATTTTATATTAGATTGTCATATGATAATGGCTTCCCTTCTATCTGTTCTTAATCATTGAAGGTTAACTTTTATGGAGAAAAAGAAAAATATACGTCTGATTTTGAGAGTCAAATATGATTTTAATATACAGTTAGCACTCCATTAGCGAGAACAAAAGTATGCATCATTCACAAAAATTCCTAAAGCATAGCATACTTGCATCGTATGATGCAGCTGTAAAATGTGCCACTTTGAATCCCTGACAACTTTCATGCTAACACCTTACCCAGCTGCAGCCTAATCTGTACAACTGCGCTTCCGTCACAATCTGAAGATAATGCAATAAGTCCTACATGCGGCTAAACTTCCTTTTTCTATCAGCTTGAGGCAACACCTTCAAACAAGACGAGTCACTCCAAGGACAGAAGCATCCTTCTTGCGCCACATTCTAACAAAAAATTTAAACAATTAGACAAATCGATGCAATTAGAAGAGAATGCAATAGTCGTCACTGGGCATAACTGAAAGAGAAAATGTGCATGATGCAAAGTAACACATGCAAATTCATGCACCAACATATAAACAACAATGCAAAGGCATGTCAATCCGTGCATACACCATGTGCGTGATGAATGCTGCTTTGGTTAGTAGCTGCTGTGATCAAATGCAGATTGGTGATTGTAATGTTCAACACAGAGAGAAGAACTCTGTTGCAGATGGCCTGGCTAATTGGAGCGACAATATGGATTTAGGGGCTTGTGTGTTTGAGGACGCTCCTGTCTGGATTAGTTCCCTGTTAGCTGATGATTTGTTAGGATTTGCTAGATCTCGTTTGATTTGTTCTGATGTAGGTTAGTTGGTTGTTTTCTGGGGCTTTGGCCCCCTTGTTCATAAATGAATGCCCCCAGTACTTTGAAAAAAAAAAGTCTTATGTCAATATGGGTATTGAAAACTGGACAAAAATTGCAATCAACCCCAACAAAATTTTAGTTAGTGTATCACCGGATTGAATGTCAAGTAGCAACTGCCACATTACGCCAAATCCTTTTCCTACCTTTTTCTAATGGATGGTTTGCTCAATAAAACAAACTAAGCAGATACCCTTGTACCAAGCACACACAAGCAACAAAATATAAAACAAACTAACCTTCAGCCAGTAGAAAAATCCACGCAAAAGATTCAAAATTCTAGGGCGGTCGCTACCAGCAGCATCAATCTTTCTTGCCAGGACTGCAAGATTAGAAAACAAATTAATTAGAAGTTAAATACAATAAAATTGAAAGAATGCAAAACTGGTAAGTTGTACACAGAAGCATCTAAAACAATAAGTTTCAAAGAAACCATGGCAAATGAAAAATAATAATAATAATAATTTTTTGTCATTAAAGAAGTCATGTTGGAAAACACTCCCACTCCAAAAAAGATGCCCTACACCTCTCTTAAGATAGCAGTCCTCATTAAATGAGCTAAACAGCAGTACGCAAAGGCAATGGCATTACACAGACAACAAGGCCTTACATCATCAATCAATTTACAATATATGTATGTAAATATATTACTGAACTTTAAGTCATTAAAATTTAAACCTAAACCAGGCAATATAAGTACATATAGTTAAGGGATAAACGTAGCAGGATTGACCCATAATGGGTCCAATCAAACTCTAGGGACCAAATCTAATAAGGCCCCAGTTCATCCCTCAAAAGGTTGCAAGGAGAGGCATGAGGACTACTTGAGAACTTCCCAATCAACAAGAATCAGAGTTCTATATAATCTAAACATGCATAATTGCATGTGAGTCATCTAAATCTTTGTACTTCTGGTATTAAAATGTAAACAATATAAAATATGAATCTAAAGGAAGGGATCAGACCACATTATATAATCAATGGCCAATTCAGTTCATTTAACATGTATACGCGCAGTGGAGCATACAAAATCCTAGACTTCCTAAATATGAATCAGCAGCCACAAAAATTTTCATATTCAGCATACCCCATATGTACCATTAAAAAAAAGACAGTAGCAAGCATGGGAAAACAAATGCATTATAAAGAAAACCAACCTATGTGCTGCTCTCGATATGAAGCTCCTAATTTCCCTGCAACTGGGTAGGATTTTGTTCTTCCATTGCGCAGATTTCTGTCGTGATTTATTGGCCTTCGTAGGGTCAGTTCTTTCAATAGCCCTTTATACTCTTCTTGGTCATAAGGCCGTTTAAGATCCTTCATAAGCCCCTTCCTAAACTGGGCATGACTTGTATCACAAGTTTCAACACACCACCCACTGTCTACGTCCACCTTTTTATTTTCAAAGAATTAAAAGTAGAAACAACCATTAAAAAATAATCAGAAGTCACAAATTAATAAAACTATGCATGCACATGTGTGTATGTGTGCAATGCACGTGATAGCATAAACTCGAAAAACAAACCAAAGCTGAAACGGGGGAAGATGCATACTGCCGTAAATGAGGTAAAATACTCATTTTTACTCTCCACATCCTCCTCAAGTACAACTGCCACTGGTCCACCAGTTGTAGGTGTATACATATACACCACTTTTCCACCATATTTTCTTAGACCATCTAGAAACTCTTGATAGTCCATGTCCCTGTCTATTTGACCAGACGCAGCTCCATGGTTGTGTCCATGCTCTGCCAAATGAGGTATTTTAACAGGAAGCCCCTTTGTACCACCATCTGCACCTTTCTTATTTACATTCTTCTTCTTCATATGAGAACTTTTTAAAGTTTCTCGAGTAGTGGGAACCTCTAAACCATAAATTTTATTAGAACACCCTTTTGTCCTATCGGAAACAGGATCCGGAGCTTCCACATTTACATTCTTCTTCACCCCTGAACTCTTTTTCTTTGGCAGACCCTCTGAATCTTCCGGAATTCCCCTTGTTTTTTCCCTCATAGCATACCTAACAGTTCTTGGGCTCTTAAACTCTTCTTCATTCAAAGGAATAACAGAATCGTTAAAGCAATAAATTTGTTCCCTCTTTATACTACCCCTCAAAGCTTTTTTTCTTTCTGTCTTCTTTTTCACCTGAGATTTTTTCAAAGTTTCTGGGGTATCTAAAATGGTCTCATCTAGTTCCCCATCTTCTTGTTCATACTTTATCAGCTCTAAATTCTCATTCTCTCGAACAACCACTAGTATATAGGAGTTTCCATCTTCCGTCAGATTTTCCAAAAATTTCTTATAGTCAGGATCCACATCATCATCAACCCAATCACCATAAAGATCTAAACCATTCAATGATTTCTCAAAATCCTTATCATCCGTTTCGTCTTCCCCTTGGATACTACAGTCTCTTCTTTTCTTCGTGGCACTGAACCAGGATTTGGGCTCAAAATTCCTATCAGCAATGCACTCTCTCTTCCTCCGCCTGGCCAACCTCTTGTCATCCTCACAATCCCCCTCATAATCCTTCTTTAAACTGTTGAGCTCTCGTATCCCCTTATAGGGCGCCATTTACCAACAATCAGCACACAAAAAACCCTCTTCGTCTCTCCCCACACTACTTCTAAGTCAGTGACTGAGACGTTGCACTGCCAAGCTTCTGTTTCAAAACACGTAGAAACAAAATCATATATCGATAATGCAAATATCAGGGCATGCATTGTGACCACAATTCTGTAATGTCGATGGAACAGAACAACCCCCGTTTGGTTTCTGAGAAAATACAGAAAAATGAAAAACCAGTGACGATCCTGATTCCTACACTTTCTTTAAACAAAATAACAAAACCTACCATCATTAAACCATAATCAAAGCAGTAAAGTTTAACACTTGAAATTCAGCACAATAAAAAAAAATTCCCGGGTTTTCTCAGGAACCAAAAGGGGGTATTGGGCTGAGAAAATACAGGAAAAGAAGAAAAAAACAACGAAGATCCCAAGTTATACACTTTCTCTGAACAAAATAACAAAAACCCAACATCAGTGAGACACAAAAAACAAACACTAAAAACAGAGACTTTAAAATCAGCGCAATAAAAAAGTAAATAGCTTTCCCGTGTTTTCTCAGGAGGGATCTTGATGTTATTTCTTACCTAAATCCAAGCGACGCGAGAGATCAAGTTTGCACAATGAACCCTAAGATAAAGCCAAAAGCATCACTACACTTCGTCAGGTTTGAGGACTTCAGTCGACTGCACAGTGTTTTTTTTTAAATGAGCAAAGGAAAGATTACAAGGAAAATCGGCAATGGCAACCCAGAGAAAGAGAATCCCAGTTCGCAGCCCTAGCTGCAGCAGACGCAGGAAGATTATCTTTACAAAGATGACGAGAAGAAATTTGGTGCCCAGCACTTGCAAGAGCGGTGACGTTACGGTTTTTAATTTCTCTAGAATGTTTCTCTTTTTTTATTGCCAAAAAAATAAACTACTTAATTACAAATCCTATGTTTCTATTTCTTTTTGCTACAAAAGTCCTTACCTTTTCTTGAATAAAGCTTTTATTAATTACAATTTAATTTTCTCTTATTTAGAAAAACAAGCATTATAATAAATAAATAAAACATGGTAAAACACTAACTTTCTTGATTGATGATTTTCTTAGTAAACATTAATGGTGTGTTAACGTCACGCCTCGATTTGAAAATAGGAATTATCTCCGAATTAAGGCATGAATCATACCATAGTTATAAAAACAAACTCTTATAACTATGATATGATAGAAATAGAGCCAATAATATTACAAACTTATTTAATAAATACAAAGTCAAAGTCACAGTAGCTCAAAGTTAGTTACACACACTAGAGTAATATTCCAACAATTTATTCCTTAATAATTTTACAAACAGTAACTAACAACACTGATCTAGTCCTCTGGTGGAACTTCTCTTTTCTCAGGATTTGCATGGAAACATGCATCATCTAATAGGGTGTGAGCATTTTAATGCCTAGTAGAGTATTGTAACATCCCCCTTCAAAGCCAGCTATCACCGCTAACCAAAGTGACATACATTAAACTATTACAAGATAAATGAGTTATGCATATGCGATGATGTCATGAACTCACTCCCTTCTAAACCCACTAATTCATACTTTAGGGCATTAAGCCTGCATGTCACATATCATGCATTTTACCACTGTGGCTCCCAATACTCTAAAATATAAATTAGTGCCCATCCGTCCCTTACCCCAAGTTCATTTTGTTTATGAATTTCTCAACTTTCACTTTTCATTAGAGGCCTTGCTCCCATCACCTCAATATATTCAAGCCATGCTCCCATAACCTGAATATATTCAAGCACATGTGTTTGACCTATCAAGACTCAACCAAATTTGACGAAACCAATTTGTTTTTGTTCCTTGCCATGTCTAGTTTAAAACCCAACAATTGACTTCCTCAAACACTCAAAGTATTGGGAGAAAAAGAGAGCCAAAGTGAGGCTCGCGGGTTGAAAATTTTCAGAAAATGACATTTTCCAGATTTTGTTCAAAGTTATTTTCAACCATTCTAACACCCCAAGTTGTTCCTAAGGCTTTTAAAACTCTTCTAAACTTCATACCTATCAATCAAACTCATCAAAAACTCAAAATGAAACCAAATCAACAACACCCATACTTGAAAAATTGCTCTATCCACCCAACCCGAAAATAGAAGTTCAATCTCTTCCAATTCAATTTTCCTAACACTCATATGACTCAAATTATTCTTTAAGATACTAAAATCACACAACCACAAGGTTAAAACCAAAATTTTCGAAATTGACTCATCTTAGAGATTCTTTTTTCTTCTCTTCCTCATATTCTCCATTCTCTTCCTCACCCCAAATTCTATATCCTTCATCCTATATTATCTTAGTTTATGAAATTAATACTCTTAGCCTAAACTTAGGCGAGTCATCTACAATAGGTTTACAACTCATCCCAATTTGAGATCAAAATCAGATTTTTGAAGAGAATGTAAGAGGGAAGGGGGGGAAAGAATGAAGGGAAGAACAAAGGCTTGGCTTTCACGTTGCCTTTTTGTTTTAAAAAAATTTAATTATAACTCATAATTAAGTTAAATAAATATATTTTATTAATATCATTTAATTTTTTTTTTCCTAAATGTTACAGTTAACTAATCAGGAATTGAATTCTACATATGGAAGATTCCTCTGTTTACTTCACATCAAGAAATTTAAAAGTAAGTAGGGGCCCCACAAAATTAGGAATTGAATTCCTGATTTTGGAGGAATTCAGTTCTTGAGTGGGAGGTGGTCTTCTAATTCGTGGAGAACTAACCCATTAGGAATTCATCTTTTTTACCCATTATATCCTCACACAATTTTAAAATTTCCAAATTTACCATATGCTTTAACCCAACAATGAGGACATTTTAGTAATTAGAATCACTCATATCCCAATTCCATATGATTTAGTTAAAAACTTCAATAGGAATCCATAATCTAACTCCTCTCAGTTCATATGGTTTAGTAAACAACTTCAATAGGAATCCGGAATCTAATTCTCCTCAATCCAACTCCTCCTCAATTCAATTCATCCTCAATTCAATTCCTTCTAATCCAATTACGGATTAGTAAACATGTCATAAGGTAATATTATCGTTGAAGATTCATGACTTTCCTCATTCTAAGTTAGTAAACATTAATTCGGTAAATAGTTGAAACTATGAGTCTTTTTTTTATGTGTGAATAAATTCTAGGATTGCATTCATAATTGAGCCAAAAAATTCACTAGCCAGAAAGGGTCAATACAAACTAGCCATAAAGAGCCACTACAATAACAACGCGGTCTAACATCAAAATTAAGACAATATGGTGCGCCTCCACTAACGATCATGCAGGATCAAAGAAACTCTGGCATAGGCATCTTAACTAAGATTGCAAACTAAAAATAATCAAAAAGAGATAATGCTTGAAAAAACCAAGTCATAACTGTCACATCCAGGATCGCTCTGCCATAACACGATACTGTCCGCTTTGGGCCCCCCTCTCTACCCTCACGGTTTTGTTTTTGGGAACTCATGAGCAACTTCTTAGTGGGTCACCCATCCTGGAATTGCTCTAGCCCCAACTCGCTTAACTTCGGAGTTCCCATGAATCCGAAGCCAGTGAGCTCCCAAAAGGCCTCGTGCTAGATGGAGGCGGGTATGTACATATAAGGCACATCACCCCTATCCGTTAGTCGATGTGGGATGTTACAATCCACCCCCTTTAGGGGCCCAACGTCCTCGTCGGCACACTCGCACCACATGGCAGAGGGACTCTGATACCAAAGTGGAATTTGGGTTAGGTCCTATCAATAACAATACAAATAAAACTCTTACAAATGAGAGATGAAAAGCTTTCACAAATGAGAGATGAAAAGCTTTCACAAAAGAAGAGATGAAAACTACACAATGAACCCAAAAAGTCTTTGTGACTTATTCCAAACATAAAGAAACTGCAAAAAGGATGGTGGTGAAGATCCGACGCTCCAAAAAAAGGTGAAGATCCAACGCCGGATCTCAGCCGTCTATGATAGTTGAAGGAAAATCATAACAAAACATAGACAAATAGGAAAAACCTTTTGTCTCTGAAAATGAGGGAAGAAGATAGGGAGGAAGACAAAAAGGGAGAAGGGAGAGGGGAGGAAGAACAGTGGCTTCCTCCCCCTCAAAGTGAAAACGGCTCTATAAGTGTTTTTTGGGAGAAGGGGCTAGGGGTTAAAGATGACTGCTTTAAAATACCAAAAAAAAACATTTAATAAGTATGAATACCAACATAGTCTGGCCGAGTAGAAAGGGTTAATTACTTGCAGACTAGTGGTTTCATGTTCGAACTAAATTAGTACCAAATACTTATTGAATTAATGATATTTGGTAAGTTGGGAAAAGGAGAGGGGATATAATTTCTTCCTTTTATTTATTATTTTTTATGGGTAACTGAAAATATTCTTAGGTGAGGAGGATATGCTTGATAGCATATGCGCTTGATGGCATATGCTCATCGTAAGTTCAGACAAATGTCATCAACAGACAAAGACAACGATTGACCATCTTCAACCTTTTCATGCTTTGCCTGTTTCTAACTCATCTTCAACCTTCATTGTTTGGTATCCGAATTCTTGGTCCACTTATCTGCTTCGCCTGAAAGTGCCCTTTTTTTTGTCTTTTTCCAAGAAAATATAATTTTTTAAAAACAGTATCATTAAACCAATATTATATATAGTCTATAAAAATAAATTTATACACTCGTCATACAAATGTGTTGTAATTTATAAAAACCAATATTATATGGCTCAAATAAGTAAAATTATGTACATTTTTAATACGATCGTAGTTTTATATTAAGATATAAGATTTGTAGATCGCTATATATATATATATATGTACAAAGAGAAATTCAAAAATATAAAACAAATTATTAACTAACACTTTGGTCTTTGAGGTATTTCTCTTCTGATTGTTGGAATATATTCCGAGTTCAAATTTCCCTTACTCCGAAAAAAAAAAAAAGACAAGCAATTTGATAAACAAATATTTGTCCTAATTTGCCTTTATACGGCACCGTATTGTTGCAAGCACCAAAACCAATCGGAATTTCCGAATTAATTCGAAGGACGAGAACGACGGCGTGAAATAAACGCCCACGTCACGGAGATACAAAGAGAGGCACGCAAACAGTGGGCCCAAATAACTAACATTTCGTGACCAGCACCAATTTACCGCCTATATATAATATTAAAACCCAAATAGATAAAAGGACCACCCATACAATACAAATACACTCCGTTTCTGTGCAAGCCACTCCCTCCACTTCCACCACCACCACCACAATTCCGCACGCAACTCATCAGTTTCGCGCTCTATTCGGACTTTCGTCGAACACAACAAGGATTTCCATGACTGCGTAGCTTCTTCGCTCTTAGCCACAGAAACAATGGCTTCCGCACTCGATGCCGCCACCGAGAAGCTATCGAACCTCGGCATCGACGCTTCCCCTCCGAATCTTCAGAAGAATCTCCACCTTCTGACCGCCGAACAGGTACGTATGGGATTTTTGTTTTTGTGAACAATTTTGATTGCGTTTTTTTTTTGGAGTGATTTTGAGTGGGATTGTTGGTGGTTGTAGATTGAGTTGGCGAAGATCCTGTTGGAAACGGGACAGAGTCATTTGTTTGAGCATTGGGCGGAGCCTGGTGGTGATGATGAGGAAAAGAAAGCTTTTTTGGATCAGGTTTGGTGTTTTTTTCCGTCTCTATTTGCGTAAAAGATTACCTTTTTTTTTTTGTTTTTTCCCCCCGGATCTGAAATTGAATTTTGTTTTGCAAAATTGGAGGCGTTGGATCTAAGTTACAGTTCGATACTCTCTGTGTAATCACCGTTTCTTTCATATAGCGTCCATTTCAACTCAATTGAGCAATGAAGATAGAGGAATGAAAAATGTTAAATCATATACATGATATGCTTTGGAACAAAGTTAGTTTTATAGAAATTCAATAACAGAGAATTTATTCATGATTTAAACATTGTAATTAAACATGCTAGATAACACCATTGCCTTAAAAGGCAGTGTTTCTGGAAAATGTTGTTTTGCTGGTGGGTTCCGATACTATTTTATTTTATATTTTCAATTGTCTTCTGATTGAAATTCACTACAGGTGACTCGGCTTAATTCAAGCTATCCAGGGGGTTTGGCATCATATATCAAAACTGCTAGAGAACTCTTAGCCGATTCAAAAGATGGAAAGAACCCATTTGACGGCTTCACACCTTCTGTAAGTGTACATAGGTCTCATATATTTAAATATTATATACATTGGATAAAGTTGATGATTCTGGATAAACGGTATAAAACCATTGATCCATATTATTTCATTTGATGTCACAGTGCTATTAATATTGTTTATAGAACATTGGTTATTAAATGACTTCTGATCGACAACATGAAACTTGATAGAGTGATACTTGAGCAATGACATTTCAGGTTCCAACAGGTGAAACATTGACTTTTGGTGATGACAGCTTTATCAGTTTTGAGGAGGCAGGTGTTAAAGAAGCTCGGAAAGCTGCATTCGTTCTCGTTGCCGGTGGGCTTGGGGAACGTCTGGGATACAATGGGATTAAGGTTTCTAATTCACTGTCAATTATGGTCACTCAGTTTTTCTGTCAATTTTAATACTTTCAAGCGCATTGCATCTCTCAAGACAACTTACAATGATTTTTATACCAATTATTTCTGATGGCTTTATCCGTACTCTCCTTATTGGTTTTTTTTTTTCCTCCTCTCTAGCCTCAAGTGTCTTCTTCTTGATTTGCATCTTTGCCGTGTAGCATCTTCCTTCTGAACCGAATATCTTCTTAGTCAAGCAGGCTCTAGCCTTCATTGAGAATGGTCAGGGCTCAGATTTGATTTTCAAATCATTTGCTCATATTTTTAAGCATTTCACTGATGCATTTGCACTTTATTCAGTCCTCAATGTAGTATTTCTGATCTATTGTTGGCATTCTTGAGGTGTACTAAATTAAACTTATGGACATATTTCTTGACCAAACATTCCCATGACATGAAGCATTGTTGGCCTTGTGGGTAAACTTGAACATCTCCTGTGATTATATCAGGTTTTCATTTAATAAATTAGCTTGCAATTAATCTTACTGGGTTAGATAAATGCAAGTGGCTTGATGTGAAAACACATCTTCTTGTTGATACAAAAAATGCCAAAGTACTAATGGGGCTGATTACTTATTGCCACATATTGATTAAACTAGTGCCAACATGTGTAACCTATTGTTTACAATTTGCAGTTGGCTCTTCCAAGAGAAACCACAACAGGAACATGCTTTTTACAGTATTATATTGAATCAATTCTGGCTCTTCAAGATGCTAACTCTAAACTTTCACCACCAGGTTTGTCACCAGCTCAGTATCACATAGTATGTGGTTAAATTTTGTAGGATGCTAGTGCTACCTTTAATGTTGAGATGCTCTTTCCCCATTTCTACTTTCTAGTGTCTCATGAATATGAAATACTAGATCTTCAAAAGCCAACGTCCACCTTGAGCTGGTATGAGAGCAGCATTCTGGAACCAGTGATACAGGGTTCTAAATTAAACTTTAGTCCTTTGCGTTAAACACTCCATTTGAGTGCGTGTGCTTTGTAACACGGGACTGTTACAGTGTTTGACCATGACCCCTAAATACTAGATCATCTAAGAAAAATGAAAAATCAGAAAGAAACAAAGATGAAATATTAGAAAGATAATGATAGGGGAAGTTTCCTCTTGGATTTATCACGCATAGGAGATGATGAGGTGCCAGTCGGCATAGAAGAGAACATGGTACCATTATGTGGAACCCATCCAAGTTTCACATATAACTTTTTCTCTATTTGTGATGTGAGGAAAGAGCAAAAGTTCCCTCTACAGATTTGTTCTTTTTTTTTTTTTTTCATGTCCAACACTAGCACTTAATGCTGATGTGGGACCAATCTCAGCATGCTTAGATTATTATTATTTTTTAATTCTTACTCTCTTATTTTGCACCAGAAGCACATAAAACCATGCCAGATACATGGTGAGATTAATTATTTGATGTGGCATAGGTTTCTAAGTGGTTGGGTTTTATTTAGGAAAGGCAGTTAATTATTGTGAAGGAAATTGTTGTGTTAAATTTTCTTGTCTTTTCAATCATATCAATGTTTCTTTTCGAATCTGTAGGTGAATCCCAAACAAAAATTCCTCTGGTTATAATGACATCGGATGATACACATTCTCGTACACTAAAGCTTTTAGAGTCAAATTCTTATTTCGGAATGGAACCTACTCAAGTCAAACTTCTAAAGCAGGTACATGTGGTCATTACTGAGTTGTTGAAGAAAGCTCATTCTAGATGTTATATGAATTCTCTAGAATGTAACAGGAAAAAGTAGCATGCTTAGATGATAATGATGCCAGGCTTGCAGTGGACCCACGTAACAAGTACAGGATTCAGGTAACAGTTACTCATACATGTAACTAGTTATTATATTTCAGTGACTAAGGGTTTGAAGAACTTTGTTATTTCTTTTTCCCTAAGTATTCAATTTGTCTGTTTCCTCTTCTGTTTCTCTTTTTGGTAGACCAAACCTCACGGGCATGGTGATGTGCATTCACTACTCTACTCTAGCGGCCTTCTAAATATTTGGTATGTCATTATTCATCATTATGGAATGTGCACAACTGCCACCCTATGATTTTACTTAATATTTATTATTGTAATTTCTGATTTTGGTCTCCTAGATTCTAAAAATTAAGGGATCGATGTCAATTGGTCTTCTGTGTGTGCTCAAAGTTTGCTGAATATTGTGGTTAAATCTCTCACAATTTTTCTGGTCCTTAGTACATGTAAAGCTACTAATTATTCTGTGACTGATGACTGCATAATGAGATAAAGATTAAAGATAATGCTAAATTGCATTTACAATCTAGCTTTATTTCTAATTTGCTGCTAAAGTCTGAAGGCTGAAGTTACCTGTTAGAAATTTGCAGCAGTAGATAGGTTCTGCATGTATGACGCTAATATGATACCATGATATGTGATTATTTAACATTTTACAGGCGTGAGGCTGGTTTGAGATGGGTTCTGTTCTTCCAAGATACTAATGGACTTCTATTCAATGTAAGTTGCTTTAATGCTTTCCTCTAATTCTTTCTAGCCATTTGAGGGGTTGTGGTTGGATGTATAATCAGAACCCTATCTTATTATATTTCCTAATTTGTAGGGAATCCCAGCGGCATTGGGTGTCAGTTTTACCAGACAATACCATGTTAACTCCCTAGCTGTGCCACGGAAAGCAAAAGATGCAATTGGAGGAATTACCCGACTTACTCATGCTGATGGTATATAACACAATTCTTTTCCTTATAAGTTATAAGATATATTTTGATAATCTTCACAGTTATAGGATTTGAATTGCTAACTTGTTTTTGCCAAACTTTTTCTTTGTTTTGAAAGTTCATCTGATGTCTGGCTGTGAAAATGAATGCCAATTACATCTTTGGGATTTATATTTGAAACTTCTTAATTTAGTTCTACCTATAGAGAAAACTAGCCCTTGGTTTCACTACTCATGAGACAGTTGCTTATTATGGCACTTTTCTTGAACATTTGGATCTTTTAAATTAGGAGGAAAAAGATTACTATAGATATTAAGGTGTTTGCTACTTGTACTTAATATTTCCTTCTGTAGAATGTAGAGGGAATTTGGCAGATGTATATATGTATGTCGGTATGGAATTTTTAGATATCTCCAATCTACGCTGCTTTCTAAAACTTTAGTCTCATTGTCCCCCGAATTTGTGTCTAAACCATGGTATCTAACTATTTTACAATTATGCTTAAATGTCTTTGGTGTAAAAGGTTATGTAGTCACATATGTCTTCATCTGCAAAACTTATTTCAGGGAGGACGATGGTGATCAATGTGGAGTACAACCAGCTTGATCCACTGCTTAGAGCAACTGGGTATCCAGACGGTGATGCCAATTCTGAGACTGGCTATTCTCCATTCCCTGGGAATATCAACCAAGTAATCTTCTGGCCAGATTTTCATTTCTCTCTCTCTCTCTCTCTCTCCACCCCAGTCCCCCTTCCAGAAAAAAAGTTATGCTTTCTAACCATCACTTGTTTTATCAAAATTCCTGCTATTAGTTCAGAGAGAGGCATCTATATATAAATTGTGTTTCTGATAGAAATGTGCATTTATCTTAAAACTTCCTGAAATTCGTTGACATATCTTTAGATATCATCACAAATTCACAATTGATATCATTGATAGTGACCAAATTTATTTTAAAACATTAAAACATTAACTCTTTTTTTTTTCATTTGCAGTTAATTTTGGAACTTGGTCCATACATTGAGGAGCTCACAAAAACAGGAGGTGCCATAAAGGAGTTTGTTAACCCAAAGTAAATCTCCGCTTGATTAGAACTTCCCATATTTCTGCTGCTGCGCTTCTATTGTATTTTGTTAATTTCGTGCATAAATCAAGTTTTGAAGACGTTAGGAGTTGCATTTACATTTGAAAATGGTTCTTTTAGCTGTTTGTTCTTTTTCTTTCTCAAAGTCATTAAAATCACGCTAGTATAAAATGTCAGTGTGGGTACTTCAAATCTTTTCCCTAGGTAATAAAGTAAAATTATTAATTTGCAAGTAGGAGCTCCTACTGATTTTGGATGATAAGGCATTATAAAGAAGTTAGATTCAGCATTATATCAGGTTGGAACTGTTGCTCCAGAATTCAGAACGAAATACCTTTTTCCTCCAAATCTTGACATATATGATATATTCTTCATTTCTCTTATTCTGTAATCCTTTGATTTCCACTATAGATCATCCTATCTAATATTTCTGATCTTGCTGCAGATACAAAGATGCTAGCAAGACTTCATTTAAGTCCTCGACTCGGTTAGAGTGTATGATGCAAGACTATCCAAAAACTTTACCTCCAACTGCTAGGGTGGGATTCACGGTAATGGAACCATGGCTTGCTTATGCACCTGTGAAGAACAACCCTGAGGATGCTGCTAAGGTATGGAAATTAAGTACCCTGTTTCCAGAGATTCTCTTTATGCTGTTTTACATGCTCAGCCAAATTTCTGAGAATCCATGTTAAGAAAGAATTAAGAACTCTGCTGCTGAATCTGCCTTTTACCATAGCAGGTTGGTGTTTGGGGTTGCCAGTTTGATTTTATTTCTAATTATATGCTTGAATCTAACTGAAGGTACCAAAGGGAAATCCATATCATAGTGCAACTTCTGGAGAAATGTTAGTTTATCGTGCAAACAGCCTTATTCTCAGAAAGGTAAATAGTAGTAAGAATAGTATTTTGACATCATGATGCTTAGGTTTCTTTTATTGTTACGCCACACCCACATGTTCCCGGAATATTAGCATGCCATACCTTTTCTGGAATAGTTGGAGGATGGTGCATTAGCTCTTTACAAGAATCAATTTGGTCTTCTTCCCCACGGCTTCTAGATGAGGAAGCCCAGGGGAGCTGCTATTCTGATTACCAGACTATCATCCTCAGTATATGATTGTAATCTGTTTACAAAATAATACCACTATCAAATCAGAAGTTAGGTATCCAACCTGTGCTTCACAACAACCCAACAAGAGAAGAGCCTCCCCAATTGAACCATGACCTAGGGACACTTTAGGGCTGTTTGTGTTTCCATTTATTTGGGTAGTCTTGCATTCTACATGTAGCGATGCATGTGTGGTTTTAATAAATGTTGGTCTACATGCATGCATAAGAAATGTCCAGTTCCTGTAGAAAACCATCAGTGCCTCAATAGAACTAGTAACATAATCTAAACCACAGATCTACAGTGAATTCAGTGATTCTCTCTCTCAGAGTTTGAATTTGGGTTTCACTTTTATGTCTTTCAGGCCGGAGTCCAAGTTGCTGACCCAGAACAACAGGTGTTCAACGGCCAAGAAGTAGAAGTGTGGCCTCGTATCACATGGAAACCAAAATGGGCTATCACTTTTACAGGCATAAAAAGCAAAGTCAGTGGAAGTTGCTCAATTTCTCAGAGATCCACATTGGTTACTAAGGGCCGCAACGTCTTTATAAATGATCTCTTCTTGGACGGGGCTCTTATTATTGATCCTGCTGATGATGCAGAGGTATGTGAAGAATCTAAAATTTGATTTCAAAGTTACAAATTTGCACGGATTGGTCAATATGAAAGACTTTAGTTTTTATTTTTAGAATAAATAAATATTACTTCCTAACTACAGATAAACATGCACAAGTTCCACGTATGTAATCAGAATAAGCTAAAATATCATCAGCATTAGCAAATTCCCTAGCCTTTGCTAAATTTTCCCATATTGTAAGAGTTACCATGTATTATGCTCTTCACAAATGCTTCCTGCAACTCAAATTTGTGAGGGCCTAAAAACATACGTGTCAGGCTATCTTCGTATCCTCTGAATTTCCTTGGTGTCTAAATCAACTCGCATATTTTCCCGTTTTGCAGCATTACTTATCCTGTGGATTTATGTTTTCAATATAACAGAGGCATTATAATTAAAAAGAAGGAAGTCTCTCTGTAATTAAAGCATATGGTTTTGTATGTTTATATAATGTCTCCTTTTAACAGGTAAAAGTGGAAGGTTCAGTTCAGAACAAGGGCTGGGTCCTCGAACCTGTCGATTACAAAGATACTTCGGTACCTGAGGAACTGAGGATAAGGGGTTTCAGAATCAACAAGATTGAACAGCTGGAGAAGAACTAAACGAGTGTTATTGAGATCATGGCATGGAGAGCCTTGAAGGTGATACTTCTTCGTAGCCTGAATTTTTATTTTTGTTTATTTCCTTTCCCCTTTGTAATTTGCCATTACCAAATTGAAATGCAATATATTTTTCTACAAATAATTATTTTGGCTGTCAGATGAAAATTTGGTATGGTTTTTCAAAGTTTGATTAGTTTTTTCTCTCTCTTTTTTCTTTTCTTTTCTGTGAGACAGAATAAATAAATAAATAAATATATTTTAGTACAAGCGATAGTCTAAATTAAAGGGGAGGGGGAGTTATCACACACACAAAACTAGATGTCATGGGGGTTCGAACTTGAGACTTCTTGTCTGCAAGTTAAGATATTTTTCCACTGGACTAGACTCCGTTGGCGTGAGACATAATAAATTAAATGATGGCATTTCTTGCAATATTCTTTTATGTCCGCACTAGGACCACATGTATTGATTCCTTCTTTCAATATGTGGCTTGCAAGAGTTCAATTATTTTTTGTATTCGTTACGTGATTCTCATTTTTAAATTCCATGCTTCCCTCCTCGTGCCGTTCTAGAATTTTTCTACCTTTTTTTTCCCCTTGCGAAATGAAATGGAATCATTATATTTAAGATCTATCCTGAACCTTTACTCAACTCATGTTTGCTGATGACTTTTATTTATTTATTTGGCATTTTATATACAAAATTATTTAAATCAGTCGGTAGTTTCTCATTCAACTTTATTATTTCTTTGGGCGGTTATGGACGGTAGCCGAATTATGTCATGCCAACCCTATATATCAAAGAGAAAACTTGATGAGAAGGTCTCTTATGAGATGATTAATTATGTAACGAGAGAAATATGCACAAATTATTCCTCGAGTTTGGAATCTGAGAGAGAGCGGTGTTGGGTTTAAAACGAAGGGTCATTCATGATTAGTGCCTGTAAGAAAATGGGTTACAACATATCATAACCCTACTATCAATTGGGTCATGATTTTAGACCCAAAGAGTAAATAACAGAGAAAAAACTTCAATTGGGTCACGTCTCAACGAAAGCAAAAGGAAAAGAAAACAGGCGAAAAATTATACTTTGACATTTCTAAAGTGCCAATCCGATGAACATAAGGAGAGAAAGTATTGTCATAAACTTTGTTGACCGACTTTGACATGCAGCGTTTCTCTGACGATAGTTGAAAATTATTAATGTGTCTGTTTCATGTAGATTTCTCCCTCTTTGTGCATCGCCAGACTAAATAACCAAAAGTTTCAGTGCTTTCAATTATTGACCTCACCGCTCGCATCTACCAATAGCCATGTGCCTCCTCAATGACCGACTCCAAAGCGGAAGATAACCCTTGTCCTGTTATCTTACACGTGGTACTACTTCGACCAAAAACAAAGACTACCAAATAAGAAATAAAATAATTTTGGAAAATAACACGAGTACAGCCACCAGATAGTTCCAATTTTATTTATTTATTTTCAACCACAGATTAATACCCTCGCATTTCTTGTTCACAAAACAAACAAATACAAAATAGATCTCCGGGAACCCCAATGATTTTTTCAGCTCTAATGGTAGAGTATGTGGAATGAGATGGGGTTTTTTTTTCTTTTTTCTTCTTTCTTTCTATACAAACGATACTAAGAAAGGGGAAATCAAATCTAAGACCTTAAGTACAAGACTAAAGGCCAATATTTGAGATTCACTCATTAAATACACATCTCCAGTAACTTCTAATCAATCTTTTTCTGGTTTCTGGGTTTTGATACCGTCTTCTGGACGCCCAAATATGAAGACGAAAAGAACCTTTAATAGAGATGAGACAATTCCACTTGTTGGAATAGTTTAAAACTAACAAGCAATGGAATATCATTACCATTCTCAGCCGAGTTGCTTTCAGGTACCCAACCACGAAGCTTCATGCCAAGTTCCTCGACCATTCTCAGCCGCATACACAAGAGATTTTATTTTAGCACTCATTTGTATAAACACCCGTACAAGTCAAGTACAAACAGACACAACCTCTAATATTCCAAGTCTACCTTATTTATGTAAGACCATGCCAACCCCTCTAACCACTTATAACCTCAACCTAGCTACTATTTCATACAACATTCACTCATTCTTTCATTCATTTGTTCCTTCATTCTACAACTCTTCTTTTTACATGACAACAGTGGTCTACATGTGTCCTCTAAGCACCAACGACTTGCTTCGAATTTTCGAGAAGCTCGACAGGAATGGTGACGGGCAAGTGAGTCTCGAGGAGCTCAGCTGGCTCCTCGAGAGGATTGGCATGCAGTTCAGCCAGCACGAGCTCGAGTCCTTGGTGGGGAAACCGAGCCTCGACTTCAATGAATTCTTGTTCTTCTACAAGTCCATATCCATGCAGCAAAATAACACGAGTGACGACAATCGCCATGAAGACGGTAACATTCATGAGGAGGTTGGCCCTGATGAAGATGAGAGTGACCTTGTGAAGGCATTCAGTGTGTTTGATTTGAATGGCGATGGCTTCATTTCCTGTGAGGAGCTGGAGAGCGTGCTGAGGAGATTAGGAGTTTTGGAGGAGAATAGCAGCCGTGACTGCAGGACCATGATTCACGTGTACGACACCAACTTGGATGGCCTGCTTGATTTTCAGGAATTCAAAAACATGATGTTTCAAAATACCATCTCTTAATTAATTATTGCATAATTATTTGAAATTTGCGTGCAAGCATTTGCAACTTCAATACTTTTCTGTAGAATATATTTTTGTGTAATGATAAACGTTAGTGTCCTGGATATGAGAGGTAACAGATATTACTGTTGGCGAGTCCTTACTTAGTTAGGATTTTGGTTCCTTATTTCATTAGAATTTTGGTTACTTACCAATTATTATTTAATCCTATTGTAATAGAGATTTACTTCCTATTGTAATTTAGATATATTTCCTATTTTATTTAGGGTTAACACATCTTTGTACTTGTATAAATACCTCCATATTGGAGAAGAATAATAATATGAGCGTATCTTAGCATAACTGAATATTTGCCCTACTTTGTTTGACATGGTATCAAGAGCCTAATTCCGATCCTGTGATAACCTCTCCCAAATTGAGAGTCGTTGGCACTCCTCATTCCTAACCCATCATGGGTCTTCATCTTGTATAATCACCATCTTTTGTTCATCCTCTCATATGTATTTTCACCGCACCTAGCCTTCACATGCTTCTTTGCTACTGTTCCAAAATTTTTATTTTTTCATCTTTGTATGCCAGATGGTCTTTCTTAATGTCTCAGCTTCTTTATCTTTGAAACTTCATAACAAGTCTCTTTACCCCATGAGCCTCGTCACCGCTCACCGAGCCGTTGCTTTCCTCCGTGAGCCTCGTCACCGCTCACCGAGCTGTTGCTTTCCTCCACGAGCCTCGTCACCGTTTGCTGAGCCTTTCCTTTGACTGTTTTGCCGCTCCCTTATATAAAATTGCTTCCCTTTGATGGGCACTCTATCTATTCCTATTCCACACATGAAGAGTTTCTTTTTTCCGGTGTCCTTTGCTCTAATTCCCGTTTGAGCACCTTATCTTTGTCTTTGTCTCTGTTCATGTTTTGTTGGGTTTCCTCCCTTACTATTCTCATTTTCTGAAGTTTTTTCTTCATGGGACAACCGTACGCTACCACCTTCCCCTCTTGCATTTGTTTTTGCCACGAGACTGGCATGTTTGAGTCTCTTTACTATTATTTCAATTTCTCTTCTTCCAAATCTCGACCCTTTACCAGTGTCGGATTTGAGGGGGAGTGTTGCAACTTTATTTGGGTGTTACTTTCTCCAAATCTCGACTCTCACACATCGTCGGATTTGAGGGGGAGTGACATCGCTGCTCATCTATTCCGTTGTGATTTAACCACCTATCTGCCATGGCTGATTCTACTACATCTCAGTGTTAGTCAGTGCATGTTTCTCAAGTACCATTGATCATATGGCTCCATCGACCCCTTCTCTTCAGGGGGAGATGAGGAGTGAAGAGAAGTTGTCTCTGCAATAATGGAAGTATTTGTCATTGTTATAGCTGCTGACTAATATGTCCTTTGCTGGTGCCAGTACTGTTGCTCATGCCTGTTATGTCTCTTGCTGGGGACACTATTGATTACTGTTGATGATGCCTGTTATGTCTCTGCCTTGTTGCTCCTGCCTGTTATGGTGCCAGTATTGTTGCTCATGCCTTTGCTGGTGTGTTTGCCTTGCCTTACCCTATTTTTTAGGGTTTGGTTTCTGCCTTATCTTCTGCCGTGCTCACAGGGCTTCTGTGTTTTGCCTTATCTGCTGCCGTGCTCACAGGGTTTCTGTGTTCTGCTATCTGCCTTATCTTCTATCGTGCTCACAGGGCTTCTGTGTTCTGCCTTATCTGCTGCCGTGCTCACAGGGTTTCTGTGTTCTGCTATGTGCCCTATTTTTTAGGGTTTGCTCTTGTGTTTCCGCTACGAACTTTGCTTTAGTTTGTCACTTGTTTCACTTGTGATTGACAAAAAGTCCTTCTCTACAATTGGTGCTTCTCAAGTATGGTGTTCTATGACTCGCTTGTCAAGTTGGGCGTGCGAAATATCTTTGCCCAACTTGAGGGGGAGTGTTGGCGAGTCCTTACTTAGTTAGGATTTTGGTTCCTTATTTCATTAGAATTTTGGTTACTTACCAATTATTATTTAATCCTATTGTAATAGAGATTTACTTCCTATTGTAATTTAGATATATTTCCTATTTTATTTAGGGTTAACACATCTTTGTACTTGTATAAATACCTCCATATTGGAGAAGAATAATAATATGAGCGTATCTTAGCATAACTGAATATTTGCCCTACTTTGTTTGACAATTACATATATATATATATACCGGTTTATATTATCCAACCGGAGGTTTGAACTATCAATCAGACTGATTCTTGATTAAGTGTGTGGTCTAGATTTATAGTCTAACAACGTAAATATTTATCTACCGTGAGAATTTCCTCGGGTAAGATACGTGTAAGGGGGAGACAGATTTTTGCACTTGTTCTGAGAAAGAATACTTACAACATACGCATTTTTGTGCATTTCACAATATCTGAAGTAAGTAATTCAATGTTTGTAAATTGGCCACATTAACTATGGATACTTTAGATGTTGTGAAATACCAAAAAATGTGTATGTTGTAAATGTAGAGGTTCGGAATCCGCTAATTAGGTATTACATTAGACATACCATACATAAACATATTAATTTAATTTCTCATAATTGAATAATGTAGGAATCACGTTATTCTCAACATGAATATATATGGTGTAGATTTTTAAAATTTTAATCGTATATATAAGTGATATGATCCTTACTAGGCTCCTAGCATCGCAACAATTGCATGGAGATACAATATATTATCGTTAAAATTGTCGTTTACCACTCTTCATTTGTATGTGCGTGCACCATGATGGAACCGAATTACCTACTTATGTTTTATTTATTTGTTCCATTTTAGCTGTCCTTTATTTTATTTTTGGGGCATGGAGTGGTTTGGGTTACATTACATCATTATATATTTTTCAATCGCATGAAAAATTCGAGCAACTTCCAGAAAAATTCAAATCCAAAGTTTGCATTGTATATTATTCTAAATTGGAATGAACTTCCTTGAGGGTTTCCCTATCGATCGACATATTTGACAATATACATGTACTTGTGTTTCTTGCAATTATCATGCACGCAAATGAATGTTTATGACTAATGCATTGTCAAATCTACTTGCATATTAACAACGACTGACTTACTCACGCATAACTTAAGTATGCATAAGCGACTGATTCATATAGCGTTTTTCTTTGCCATATGCAATAACTTCGAATAAAAGTTTTATATATAACATGCATGAGAGTTGTTTCAATGTGTTGAGCTTACATAAGAAGTTTTTAAGTGAATGCATTCCATATATAAGAAACAAATTAATAGAATCTTATAATTTTTATTGACCTCTTATGCCTCACTTTTTCCACCTCAAAATGTAGTAAATGTGACAATTACTAGGATGGAGCATATAAAAAATCTAATGCTAGAATTCCACAGTCCAAAGGCAAGATTTTCTGGGAAAGTTCAGCTTATAAAGGGAAGCACTTACTTTGACAATTCTACCTATCAATCTCAGCTTTCAGATGTCTTCAAAGCTATATTTCAAAGGTCTTTGGGGTTGAAGTAAAATTTTCTAATCTTAATTAATCGATTAAACCAGTGTTTTTAACAACCACCAATAAGTCGCGGTTATAGGGTGGTACCATTTTGGTCCCATTGACTACGTGGTAACACTTGTACGGTTTGACCTTTTGTGGTTGCCGCGAAGTTCCCATTTGACTTGAACCAAAGTTGAACATGTTGAGGACCTAACTACAAAACAACGTTAGAAAAAGTATTGTTAACCAAATAGCACGACAAAAATCATATGATGTTTGGGTTCAACAATTACTTATCCACTATTAGAAAATTTACAAGTTGTAAATAATTGTCTATCTATCTTTCTCATCATAAGAGATAAACACATAATTATATAGAAAGATTTTGCTTCATATGTACGAGAATGTTTGTAGCCTAGTTTACCTAATTAGCAAACATATGATCGATTTAGGTGCGCTTGATAACCTAAAAGGTCAAAATAAATAACAATAATATTGTTTTTAAACATGTCATGATCGTTTTAACATATAATAAATTACATATGAGTTAAAATGCTACACTGATTAAATGGGTTGAGCGCCACTTATGATCACATTTAGATTAGACGACGGATCGACTTAAAACATAATTAAGGTGAATCCAAACTCACTAATTACATATTGTATAATCTAGTTGTGTTTCACGTTTGTTCTTTAATTTCCCTTGCTCAAACTCAAAAGTCCCAAAACCTTTTAAAAAGTGCAACATGGTTACATGGCTAGGCTAGTACATATACCAACTCAGCCATAATCATAGTTTAATTATGAATGATTAATTTTTCTTAGTATGAAGCCCATAGAAATCAGAAAAAGGTTGGCTCTCACTACTCTTTGAAGGCAATCCCATTAATGCATGTACCTTTTCTTGTTTCGTACGGAGACTTTGACATGTCAAAAGGAAGATCATAAGAGGATTGTATACAAGTCAACCAAATGTTTCCAATCACGAAAAGTTAGCGTCGATCAAGCTATAGAAAATGCAATGTACTTTCGTTGCTGGAAATTGGGATGGATCTTGAAATGGCTACACAAGAGCTGGCAGGTTAGGGAAATATTTTGCTCACCACTTCAATTTAAGGTGTATACTCACTACCCTTTTTAATATTTGACACTTATCCATTGACATAATCATGATTAACTTTTTATTTTGATTTATATAATCACGGTTATGCTTATAGACATGTGTCAAGTGTTGAGAATGGTGGTGAGTATACACCTTGAGTTAAAGTGGTGAGCAAAAATAATCCTAGCTGCTAGGGGAGTTCAAAATCAATTCTAAATCAACCAAACAGACCAAATAAATCAATGCAACCCAATTTTAATTAGATTTTGGATTGGATTGAATGATAATTTCAGAAATCCAAGTTAATTTCAAATAAATAAAAAAAATTTGTACTAGGCTAGAGTCTTCAGCCTTTCATCAAGCTCTGCCTCTACATTTGTGTGTTAAAAAAAAAGAACTATTATGACGAAATAAATAAATAAAAATCATCGTGCGTGTGAGATAAGTATTCTACCATTGAATTTATAATCATATCGGCATTGAAGTGTACAATTGTAGTAACTTTGATGGTTCCAATGACAGATTGGTGAAAAATTAAGGGAGATTCACTATTATACCTAATATAGGAGTCCAAATTATATAAAAAAAAACCCTATATAAAATGGACTTTAGAAACACACCAAAAGCCCATTTACAACATAACAAAAAGGCTTTTAACTTCTTATAAATTACAAAAAACTGCCATCGATTTCTTAAAACAAACCTAATCTCAAAACCTTATAAAAAAAACTCAAAATACTCAATAGGGCATCAAAGAAATTTAACAATCAAAATCAAATTCAATAGAGCTAGCTGTCATTTTTTGGGTTTATTTATAAAAAATAAATGGTGTAGAGTTTATTTATATTATTAGTGCTAAGAATACGTATATGACTAAATATCTCAAAAAGTAATTGTAGCAGCAAGTGGAGGTACCATCGAAAATAGATTTGCCACTGGTGGTGGCAATTATTGACATTGGGTTTATGAGACTGGGCCAAAAATATTGGCTTTGATGCAAAGCTTTGTTCTGTTCTGCTTTACTCTATTTAGCTGGGCCTTGGCCACCAACTCATGGTACTCATCATAAGGTCAACTAATTGCGTTCTTCCCAATCCCAACCCAACTGGTAAGCAAATTTTATCACTAATTAGCTGCAGTTTTTTTTTATCGTTTACATAAGGCAAAACGATAGTCGTAGTCCCTGTGGTTTCCAACTTTTACCACTAAGGTCCCTGTGGTTTCAATTTCGTCACTTTTGCCACTGTGGTTTAAGAATCCAAGCAATTCGAGGACACTTCTCAATTTCCGTCAGATTCCTTTTAGTTCTGTTAGGGCATCAGCTGTTGCCGTTAGTTACTAAATAAGTGGAGGGGCATTAAGGTAAAATCCCCTGTAATTACAAAAACAGTAAAATATTAATAATAACAAAAATAAATAAAAAATAAAAAATGAAGAGCCTTGCAGTGCTCTGTAGTAAGTTGCAGAGTGAGTGATTGCATCTTCTCTGAGAAGCCAGCACCCAAAAATATTCAGAGAAAAAGAAAAGCTTTGAGAGAGCTCAGATTGTAGTAGAATACAATACAAGATTCAATAATTGCCTACTTCTCCAAGCCAAAGCCATCATTTTTACTATTTGGATGCTGAACCTCATACTGGTCATCATCACCACACCAACTCCATACTTTTTCCATTAAAGCTTTCACGCTATTTCCCACGAGAAATTTGTAGCTTCCTCTCACGGAAAAGTGTTTTCTCCAACCTCTTCTTCCCTAAAAGCTCAACCTTTCTCTCTGCTATAAAACCCACAACACAAAGCCCTCTTCTTTCACACCAAAGCCTTTTCTCAACCAATCATCCTCTCTCTCTCTCACTCCTTCTCAGCCAGAAAACCACAGAACCTAGAAAAACGAATTAAACCAGAAAACCCAGAAAAACGAATTAATCAAACCTAGAAAAACAAAATAATTAAAGAAATAAATTAACGAAACCCAGAAAAGAAAAAAAATTCCAGCTTTGGTTTGATTTCGAGGAGTTGAAGAAGAATGGCTAATGGGGTTTGAAAAAGGAATGCACAGCTTTGATCTCTTTCTCCATTTCTCCCCAATCCAACTTTGACCCCACTCTCTTTCCCACCCCCGACGCACCTCCATCCCCAATCAACCCCAATCTGCCCCCATATTTGGAAACCCAAATTTGGAACTGAACTTAAAAAGTCAATTACAACTGGATTTTAACTTGAAATCCAAATTTAAAACAAAAACAAAAGAAATTGATTAACTCCGGTAAATTGAAGCGTTTTGGATGAGAGTTTGGGAGAAAGATTGGCTGGGTTGGTGGGGTGTGGGAGGGGGCACTCGTGGCTGGAAGAAGAGTTTCGATTTGACCGTAATGCCCCTCCATGTGAGGGGCACATGCTGATGCCCTAACAAAACTAACAGGAATCTGATGGAAATTGAGAACTGTCCTCGAATTGCTTGGATTCTTAAACCACAGTGGCAAAAGTGACGAAATTGAAACCACAGGGACCTTAGTGGTAAAAGTTGGAAACCACAGGGACTACAAGTGTCGTTTTGCCTTTACATAATTAGCTGAAGCTTTGAGTGCTGACAAACAAACAATCTGATAACGACGCTAATTAGCTGAAAAAGCTATATATCATGATTTCTTGAGTGCTGTTTTAACCAAAGATATGCAATTGACTTGGCTCAACTCGAAATCGTCTATGCTTAGTATAATTTTTAAATCGTATGGATATGATATAAGAAATATCAGTCGAGCATGATTAAATTTAAGTTATCTCAAATGATAACTTTTGTTGTTGTTGCTGCTAGTAAACTACAAACAAGTTTTGAGAAGCATGACATTAGTCTAATCAACGATTAAGCTAATTACCCAACATAGTTTAGATTCTCAAACAAGATTTTTTCACGTAAATGGGAATGAATGCAAAGCAAGACAAAATTAGTTAGTACAAGTACAAAAGGAAAGGGTACTTAACCTTAAACCCCACCACCACCAGCAAAGACCAAAAAGGAAAAGTATAGACATATAGTCCAAGGAGAGAGACAAAGTGAATGACTTTAACATTGTATCAACCGTAATATTGGTGAGCTGTACCCTAACACTTCCCAACCTGGGTGTGTACATTGTCGAAGTTTCCATAAATGGAACCATTAATTTAAGTTTAAGATATTCCTTAGAAAAAACCCCAAACGTTTTTATATAGCGTCCACGGAGCTCTTCAAATCGCAATTACTCTCACAAACTCACTTTCATTTTCCATTTAATTAATTATTATTTTTAATTTTATAGAAATTCCATTTACTTCTCCACCGCCCGCTAGCATTACTCAACTCTGCTCTGCTCTTTAATTTTCTCTCCGTCTTTCCGTCACTTTCCCGAGAAAATCTCAATCACCCATCATGAAGGCCCTCGCGGCCACCGCCACCGACATTCTAAAGACCCCGACTTTCATCAAAATTGCGGCCATTACCCTCCTCTCCCTCTCTCTCTTCCTACTAGCCAACCACTACTCTGCTACCTATCCTTCCCTCACCTTCTTCTCCTCTTCCACCACCACAACAACCTCCACGCCGTCTCCATCTCTCGCCTCGTCTTCGCCGGAGTTGCCTCCGCTGACGCCTCCGGCAGCTCCATCTCCTCCGCCGCCATCGCCGCCTCCACCGCCGGAGGTCGAGAGGATGGGGATAGTGGACGAGAACGGCGCGATGTCGGAGGAGTTCGAGATCGGCGAGTTTGACCCGAGCCTGGTCGAGGATTTGAGGAATGTCAGTGGAGGAGAGGAGAGATTGGACGACGGCGGCGGCGGCGGTGCTAGAGTCAAGGTTGATAAGTTTAAGGTGTGTGATGAAAGCATGACTGATTATATACCGTGTTTGGATAATGTGGAGGAGATTGAGAAGTTAAATTCGAGTGAGAGAGGGGAAAAGTACGAGAGGCATTGTCCTGGGCAAGGCAAGGGGTTGAATTGCGTGGTGCCGAGGCCGAAAGGGTACCAGATACGAATACACTGGCCTCAGAGCAGGGACGAGGTAATTTGGATTGAAATGTGTGAACTTTGATTTCTGTTTTTGGTAAAGTTGTTTGCTTTATTTGAATTGGTTTGAGTGTTGCTGTTCCTGATACATTGAATTTTGTTTTGTAAGTGAAAGTTAAGTAATTGATATCAACTATTAAATTTCAATGGTAAAGAGCTAGCTTAGGCATGTCAGGACAGGGGACAAGTGAAGTGGTGTCATTGTTAGTGTAGAGTTTAAGTCTTGCACTCATCTTGTAAAAATGTGGATGGAGACGGAATTTTCATTGGGAATGGTTTTGAAATTTAGATGGAAGACTTTGAAAAGTGATGATGGCAATATGCTGTTCTCCTTCTCTTAACTTTAAGCTGTAGGATTGGCAGAAGTTGGTCCCTTGTTTTTAGAATGTAAAAAGATGAGAAGTAATGAACCAATAGTTCTGATTTCTTTCTTTTTTTGTTGTTTTTTTTTTTCATTCATGACAATCTCTTTTCTGAAGCTGTATATCCACAGTTGCTTTCAATGTTATGTAAACTGGTAACAATTGGTAACATCCCTTTGTAGAGCAGTTTTCTGGGTCACTACTGAAAACTCCTTCCTAAAAAAGATCTTTCCTTCTGTAGCTCTTAATGTATAGCATATTACCGTTTCACCTGGTTTGAGAAAGAATGAGTGTTCTTTTGTGCTAACAATAGACATGATAACAGGTGTGGTTCAGTAATGTACCTCACACTCGACTTGTTGACGATAAAGGTGGTCAGAATTGGATAAGGGTAAAGAAAGATAAATTCATTTTTCCAGGAGGTGGAACCCAGTTTATTCATGGGGCAGACCAGTACTTGAATCAGATTTCACAGGTTTGTCCCTTGCACAATTCTCATAGAGTATTTGCATGTTTTTACATGATATTGATTACCGCCTCTTACGTGGAATGAGCAGATGGTTCCTGACATTGCATTTGGCTACAAAACCCGAGTGTCCTTAGATATTGGCTGTGGAGTTGCTAGTTTTGGTGCCTTTTTGATGCAACGGAATGTGACCACTATGTCAATAGCACCAAAAGATGTTCATGAGAATCAGATCCAGTTTGCACTAGAGCGTGGTGTGCCTGCAATGGTGGCAGTATTTGCTACTCACCGCTTGTTGTATCCAAGCCAGGCTTTTGACTTGATCCATTGTTCAAGATGTAGAATTAATTGGACCCGTGATGGTAATCCGATTCTCTCTTGGACATTTTATGGCATATTCCTACATATGTGTAATGCATTTGATACTTGTTGTCAAAAACTCTTTGACTCTAAGAATCCTTTTTTTCTTTTGATTATGTGATGAAGATGGAATTTTGCTTCTCGAGGCTGACAGGTTGCTAAGAGCAGGAGGATACTTTGTCTGGGCAGCACAGCCTGTTTACAAACATGAAGAAGCCCTACAAGAACAATGGAAAGGTAGCTCATTATGCAATATTTATTGTAGGTTCACAGCCTGTTTATCTTTCTCTACACTTTGAAAAGTCTGGTCAGATATTTTCTGTATTGTTCTTTTACATTAGCATTAGTGTCATCTTCTCTGATATTTGACAACAACAAAAAATTATTGTTATATTCTTGATGTTGGATCACTCGAATTAATACTTGTTTATCTATTTACAGAAATGGAGAACCTGACTACTCGCCTTTGTTGGGAGCTTGTAAAGAAGGAAGGATATATTGCTATATGGCAGAAGCCTTTGAACAACAGCTGTTATCTTAGTCGTGATGCTGGAGTGCAGCCCCCATTATGTGATTCAAATGATGATCCAGACGATGTTTGGTAAGTCCTACTTCAAAGGTTAAAGTTTTCTTGGTTTAGAAGCATTCTTCAAATATCAATCCGTGTTAATTGTCAAACTCTTAAAACAGTCTTCTATTCCATCTGATAAGCTGTGTAACTTTTGACTTTATGGTTTCATTTCAATAGTTTGTCTATGTTGTTCTGTTGGACCCTGGTCCTGTTGACTTGGTGACCATAATCTTGCATATTTCCTGAGGGGCAATGCAACCTTGTGTCTTGTGGCATTAAGAGAGAGTTGATTTAAATTTGCTTGAACCAAAAGGCTTTTGGCATGTATAAAAAGCTTTTGGAGGAAAAAAATGTCAAAACATGATGATTTATCTAACTTGATTGAGCTGTACATCTGAAGCTAACACTAAGAATATGAGGTCTCCTCCATGCACATACACAAGGCTGAAGAATTTAACAAGAATATTGTAATAATGCTTCTTCTAGTCTCATTGTTGGGTATACTCTATCCAAATTTGATATCTCACCACAAGATCACGAGGCCTACCTAGATGCAGAGTATGAAATAAAGTATACATATATCATAACCACTGTAACCCTAAGTAATACTTTTTTTTTTCCTTTTGCAGGTATGTTGGTTTAAAGGCTTGCATCACTCGATTACCTGAGAATGGTTATGGAGCTAATGTTAGCACATGGCCCGCACGTCTTCAAGATCCACCAGATAGACTCCAGAGCATAAAGTTAGATGCGTACATATCTAGAAAGGAAATCTTCAGGGCAGAGGCAAAGTACTGGCTTGAAATATTAGCTGGTTACATTGGTGCTTACCATTGGAGAGAATTAAACTTTAGAAACATAATGGACATGAGGGCTGGATATGGAGGGTATATCTTCAAATAATTCATTCTACACAAACCATAAATCTTTACCTATTTTCAATGTTATTTCAACTCGCAAAAGAAAGAGATGGAAATCATTTTGATATTGGCAGGTTTGCAGCAGCATTGCAAGATTATGGGTTGGATTGTTGGGTTATGAACGTTGTTCCTGTTTCAGGGTTCAATACTTTGCCAGTTATATATGACCGCGGACTTTTTGGAGTTATGCATGACTGGTTGGGCAATACACCTGATTTCTGTTTTTGACCATCTCTGTGTTATTAAATCTGTTGGACTTTGTCATGATGCTCAAATTTATGTTCCTTAGGTGTGAGCCATTTGACACTTATCCAAGAACATACGACTTACTGCATGCAGCGGGTCTTTTCTCTGTTGAGCAAAAGAGGTATAAATTTGCACTGTCGTTTGAGCCTATTTTATCTATTTGTAGGTGAGACTTCATGTGATGTAGAGTACATTGATGTCCTACTGATCTGTTTGTGTTGTGCACAGGTGTAATATCTCAACCATCGTGCTTGAAATGGATCGAATGCTGAGGCCTGGCGGACGTGTTTACATACGTGACTCTGTATCTGTAATTGCTGAGCTTCAAGAACTTGCAAGTGCTGTTGGATGGGTGCCTGCGCTGCATGACACAGGAGAAGGACCTCATGCAAGCTGGAAGATCTTGATTGGTGACAAGCGTTTGTGATCTGATTTGGGTGCAAACTTGTCGATGTATTTTTCTGTAAAAGGGTAAGAAATCGCACCATAGAAAAGAAGGCACTACAACTGCAACTAACGTATTGCACTTGTTTTATGCTCTGTAATTTAAAGACTAGCTAGTGCAATCTCTTTTTTCATTTTTTATATTTTTTTCCTTAGTATATCCAAATGCACAGCAATAGGATGGTTAAATGTGCATACCTTAACACTAATACCATGATATTATGAAGTGTTGTTTTTGTAACCTTTGTTCCTAAAATTTGCGCACAACACAGGCTTGATGGCCTTCATTCAATAGACTTAACCAAAACCCATAATCATTTCCCTCTTTGAAAACCTATGGCAACAGCAACAGTGGCGAGGATGGCAGAGGGTATTCGGGCCACCGGATTTGATGAAGGCAGTAGATGGCTTGGTTTCATCGTACAAGGTTGTGAAGATCACTTGAAATGCATCAAACTGCACTTTATTCCTCACGCAACCGATAATATCTTATAGGCTGTGGATAAACACAAGTAACTGAGGAATGAACCTCGACTGCTGCAGTTTTAACCTTAAACTCCGCAGAAGCAGAACCCTTCTGCGCTGCTGCAGCCTGTTTGGAGAGAGAAGCTTCATAGATTTCGAAAACTGAAAAATTGCACGCATCATATGCAGTCGCGAGTCGCGACAACAAACAATCACCATTCTTCCTCATATTCGGGAGGATACGAAGCTGAAGAACCCTTCTGTGCTGCTGCTTTATTAACCTGTTTGGAGAGATAAGCTTCATAGATTTCGAATACAAGTTGTGGATCTTTCTCCTTCAGCTCAGCGTACTCCTCCAGGGCAGTAAGCTTGTCCATGTTGTCTATGATCAACGTCAAGGCTGCGTCGATGATCTTCTTGGCGTTATGCTGGTGCACGAAGGTGTAGGTCGAAAAAGAATTCTCCCAGTTGAGGTTGGCCACCAAGAACTTCTGGCACAAATCTTTGAGATGGTGCACCTGGTATTTTTCAGCCATTACTAGGAGGTCACAGGCCAATTGCTGGTCAAAGCATACCACCTCAGCTGTGTAGAGGTAGTCGACAAAGGCACGAAGGGTGCCGTAGGACACATCGCGGATCTTGATGGTGCCACTCAGGCTTTCTTCCATCTCATTCTCAAGCATGGCATTGAACACCGGAGAACGGCTCACCTGATCCAGTGCCCGTCAAAATACATACATAATATTTAAGAGGAATTCAAAGTGTGCAATAATAATATTTTCCCAGGAACATATTAATTTTGTGAACAGTACTAGTAGCTGACCAGGGGAGAGAAAATGACCCTAGCCAAATTATTCCAATAGTACAATTTCTGTATGGCCAAATCTTTTTTAAATTCAAAGGTCCCTAAAAAAAACATTTTAAATTTAAAGGATAATTAAATATTGAAGATTAACACCAAAAAAAGAAAAAAAAGAAAGAAAAAAAAAAAGACTAGAATTGTTGGAGAACCAAAGCATTATACGGGAGCCAAGCAATTATAATAACCCTTTAGCCATTTCAAGTCAAATTTGGCTAAGTTTTGGCTAACTTTGTCTGCTAGTCTGGGAATGAAGACGTAAAACCACAATATATTTGACTAAAATACTTGAATTCATGAAAAAGATAAAAGATAAAATACTCCAGATGCACGTTTACTGATAAATCATTCCTCCGTTAAAAACACGTTTTTACATGTCAAATTTTGATTTGCAAATACGGAGGTGTAAAAGTAAAGTTGCAGACAAGTTACAATTTGCCCTCCCTTGTACTCAAGTTTGATCCCCCTCTTTAAAGAATATAGAAAATTAAAAAATTAGATATAAACCCAAAAGTAATAGGTTTATTAGGAATAACCCACGTGTTATAATATTTCAATATAAACCCATTGGTTATTTATTGAGATATTTAGTGATATACCCATTTTAAGCACTAATAATATAAATAAATCCTACATCATTGAATTTCTATAAACAAACCCAAAAAATGACAGTTGGCCCTATTAAATTTAAGTTTGATTATTAAATTACTTTGATACCCTATTGAGTATTTTGGGTTTTTTTTATGAGGTTTTGGGGTTGGGCTTGTTTTAAGAAATTGATGGCAGTTTTGTAATTTAAAAGAAGTTAAAAGCCTTTTTATTATGTTGCAAATGGGCTTTGGGTGTATTTCTAAAGTCCATTTCATATAGAGTATTTTTATAATTTGGGCCTCTATATTGGGTATAATAGTGAATCTCCCTTATTTATTCACCCTAGCATACTTACCATATTGAGATGATAAGTCAACTACTATTTATGGTTCGGATTTGTCAAAAATATTTATGCCTATTTTACCCTATACAACTTTTTATTTTTATCAACCCTTATATGATTTAATGTTATCTCTAGGAATAAAAATGGGAAACAAACTAATTTTTGGTCAAAAATTATTATGTTGAACTTCTTAATAATTGACACATTTAAGGTTATACCTTGTCCTTGATTTTAGCATATCTCAAGTCGGTATCTTTTCGCTTTTTCTTACTTGTTTCTTTTTCTATTCTTTCCCTACGTTCATGTTCTCAAAGCAAAGAAAATTCCTCCCCACGTTCATTCATAGTATGTTGGAACTTTTTGAGAGAGGGATTATTCATAGTGTTCATGGTTGTTTATGGTGGTAAAGAATTTCCAGGGTCATTGAAGTACCTACGTAGAAGGCTGTTATTTGGTGTGAAGACTTAAACTTGGTATTGGTGTGTTCAAAGGGGGGTCTTTCGTTTGGTTTGCTCTTAGAATTTGGCAAGTTGTTGTCTTCATTTGTTTACAAGTTGGGGCGGTAGAATTTTGTTTTTGGAGTATGATCTTAGGTATATAGGTAATACATGGTGGTTTTGATACCTTGCGGAGGTGATAAAATACAATCGTGTGCAAGTATTTATTATTCCTCCAATCTAGGTAAATGGGTTGGGTTTTTGGTTTGTACTAGTTAGGTAATGAAATTTTTAGTAAGTAAATTTGGATGTGTTTAGTTTGATCATTGTATAAGAGGTAATGTCACATATATAGATAAGTTGTTTTTTGTATTTATATCCCATTTTCAGGTAAAATTCTGCATATTTAGGTAAATTGTTGTCTGGTATGTATTTACCTCAAATGAAGGTCAATTATTCTCTTGACGAATTTTTTCTTGTTGTAGGTGGATTATGAAGACAATCCAGAGTTTTAAATTAGTAGTAAAAGATTCATAAAATCAGAATTTTCAGCTTCTTGCCAAATTTATTTCAAAGGGCAATGGACATAAAAAATGAGATATGAATACTAGTGAGTCTAGATCAAAAGAAGAAAACACCTAAATCAAACCTTTTGGGAACGGATCTAAAGAAGACCCCATCGTTATTGTGAAACAAACAAAATAAAAGTAAAGCTATCAAAATGTTTGAACAAAAATCAGCGATGGAGTAGAAAGTTGGCGAAATGTGTACTGACCAAAACGGCCTTATGGGCCGGAATGGGTACAGCGGCCTGGGCAGACCCGCCGTCGGAGGCAAACAGAACGACGTCGGAGAAGGAATCCGGCTGGGACGTCGTGAGAAAAGCGACCTTGGCCTTGAGGTCCTCCTGGTAATTCTTCTGGGCCGTCGTGAGAAAAGCGACCTTGGCCTTGAGGTCCTCGTGGCACTTCTTGCAGGTGACGACGTCGTATCTGGCATTGCAAGATATGCACCTCATGTTGGGTTGGGGTTCTCAAAGATAGATAACAACAAGAGAAGAAGTTTTAAGGCAAATATAATTTTATCGATTGATCAGTTGCGCTGCCTCCCCTGCCTTATTATGGTACGTAGTTTTCATTGGACTTTCACTTTTCTTTTTCTTTGGACTCCTTCGTCTGGAAGTAGTCCGCCACTATTCTTTTCTTTTCTTCTTCTATGTTTAAGTTCCTTGCTTGCTCCAATATCATTCGTATAAAAATAAATAGGGACAATGTTGCCCTTTGACTGTTAGTAGATTTTGACAGATATTCGAATACTTGTTTATCTATTTACGGAAATGGAGAATCTGACTACTCGCCTTTGTTGGGAGCTTGTAAGGAAGGAAGGATATATTGTTGGAAGTTTGAAAGCAAATTATCCCACGTCAGAGGAAACAAATGGTTTTACAGGCTTTGTAGATTTCAAATACGAGTCGTGGATCTTTCTCCTTCAGCTCAGCGTACTCCTCCCGGGTAGTAAGCTTGTCCATGTTGTCGTGATCAACGTCAAGGCTAGGTCGATGATCTGCTTTGCGTTATGCTGATGCGCGAAGGTGTAGGTTGAAAGTGAATTGTCCCAGTTGAGGTTGGACAACAAGAACTTCTGGCACAAGTCTTTGAGATGCTGCACCTGGTATTTGTCAGCCATTACTAGGAGATCACGGGCCAATTGCTGGTCAAGGCATACCACCTCTGCTGTGTGGAGGTAGTTGACGGATATATTGTTGAGAGCTTGTAAGGAAGGAAGGATATATTGTTGAAAGTACATATATTTACTCCTCACCTAAGTCATTTTTAGCTAAAAGTCTCCCCAAAACACTCCTCCAACAGACTATTGATGAACAAGTAAAACCACAATATATTTGATCAAAATACTTGAATAATTCTTGAAAAGTATAAGACTTTTCAGGAAAAATCACGCATTTTAAATAGCTCATCAAAAGCGCTGAAAAGGATTATCACAACAACACACACACAGTACATATGTAATTGAGTACTGACCAAAATGGCCTTAGGGGCAGGAAGAGGCATTGACAGAGCCGTCATCGGAGTCAAACAGAACGACGTCGGAGAAGGAAGCCGGCTGGGACTTGGTGAGAAAAGCGACCTTGGCCTTGAGATCCTCGTGGCACTGCTTGCAGGTGCCGGCGTCATCTCCGTTGTGTTTGCCCCGGCAAGATATATGCACTTGTTCATGTTGGGGTGCTCAAAGATAAATAACCAGAGAATAAATTCTAAGAAAATGTGATTGCATCCATTGATCAGTTGTGCTACCCCTGAGAGTATCCGCAATGGTTGCTCTTCATTTCAATTCAGTTTAATAGTTCAATTTATTGAACTTTTTTGGCAGCTATTGAATTGAACTGTAGTTTCACTTGCAGTGGTGCAGTTCAATAGCTTACAAATTAAAAACTATATTTTAAAAATATATATCTTTTTAAATTATTGAACAAAATAAAATAAAAAAGTTAATTACGATAACAATTATAAAATTAAAATGGTTTCAAAGAGATCTTTAAAAAGAGACCAACTTTAATCATTTGCCACAAATGAAAATCGACGATACCCTTCTTAATTCGGAAATATTTTGGTTTTGACGTCATCTATAGTTCGTTCAGCACCATGCTTGCCATTGAGTTGAAGATACATTTGGTGAATATGAACCCAAAGATAATCTAAATGTTGGTCGGTACCTACGATCGCCATTGAGTTGAAGATGCTTTTGGTGAATATGAACCCAAAGATAATCTAAATGTTGGTCGGTACCTACGATCGGATCTTGCAAAATTTCAACATAGGATGTGCACAATAATTTTTCTTGATTCCTAGTAAAATGAGTTCCCTCTTTTTGGTTGCTCATTTTTTATTGAAAAATAAAATTTCAACATAAACAATTTTTGTGTAGGTTTAGTTGTAGGAAGTTGTGGGATATTTGTTTTCTACATATGTATTTATAGGTAAATAACTAGCCATTTGTGTTTTTGAAAAGTGAAATAAATTAGCAATGACTAGTATATATAATTAGCTATCCTTTTTTTAAAAAAAAAAAGTGAAACAAATGGTAATGGCTAGTATATATATATATATTAACTAGATTTTTGTTGTTTTTTTTAAACAGTGAAATAAATCAGAAATAGCTAGTTGATTTGAAAAATGGTTAGTTTACACTAATTAAATGTAATGGAAAAATTAAAAAGTAATGTTGTCCATGTGTCAATAAGAGAAAGGCTGTAGATTTATTATGATGTGCCAGTTTATTGAAATGAATTCCGTTTCAAAGTTTTATTGACCTATGAAATGAATTGAACTTTACCACTGCAAATAAAACATTCAATTTATTAAAATAGAATTAAAATAACCCTCATCATTACGGATGCTCTTATTATTAGCTTCATCTGGATGTTCACTTTTTTTTTTTTGGGTTAATATAAATTAATATAAATTATTGGTCCTTTTTCCGAAAGGAGCCCGCCATTGTGCTTTATGTCTATTTATCTAGCCTTGTGTTTTTTTTTCCTTTTCAAAAATAGCCCATTCTAATATTTAATATTATACAAAAATCCTTTTATAGAGCCTATTTGGAGAGTAAAACTCAAAGTATGCATAATTATTATCTTCTAATTGGTTCATAGTGTGTTAAAAAATTTTACGAACCAATTAGAAAATGACAAGTGTCTAGTTTTGGAATTTTTCTCTTAAAATACACTTTATAAAGATTTTTGTATAATATATCAAGCTAAAATGGGTTTTGCTTTGGAATGGACCTGCCATCAAGGACGATGCTGATTCATCTTCCAGTATAAAATAAAGACAAAATTGATTTGAAATTGGAAGATTTAAGATATATTCTGTAACTAATTTGAAGACTAGCTAGCGCAATCTATTTTTTCATTTTTTACATAACTAACTTAGTGTAGAAGCTCCCAAGGATTATCGGACGTCTCCGGTATTAGACAATACTAGCCTCTCCGCATGCGCTTCCGCGCATGCGAGAGGCCTTTTTTTTAAAAAAAAAAAATATTTTAGAACTAAAAAAGATAATGGGTAGTTGTGTTCTATAAAAATATGATCAATTATTTGATTTTTCTTTTAATTTTAATTTTATAAATATGAAAAAGTGTGAATTTACCATATTATCCTCATTTAATTAATAATTTCAATTCTTAATATTTGCATTAACTAAGGGCATTTTTTGGTATTTTGAATGTTTCACCATTCTCTGCCTTTTGCTTTATATATATAGATGTAGTGCTTAGACAAAACCCGTCTGTATTGTGCTTAGACAAAAGACTTATTTAATTATATTTATTTAAGTTTTTTAATTAACTAATGCTGACCTGGTAACATAGAGACCAAGTCAAGCTAGAGTCCTAGCATGTAGGGGATGTGGTTGAGTTGAGTCTGCTCACCACGATCACAATTTGCTTCCGTTGTTTAGAGTTGTTATCTCCACAAAATTTGCATAGTTGTGTTAGTGGTTATAGTGGAGTTAGAATTTGTTTTGTTTTCTCTGCTTCTATTTAAGTTGTAAACTTGTTCTGTTTTTAATATAAGAGAATCTTCAGCTTTCAACATACAGAGCATCCTTTATGTTTTGGCTTCAGTTACCAACATATTGCACCCACACACCTGCTGCCCCATGGGGTCATAATGTTAAAGTTTTGAATTTTTTTTAAGATAAAAACAATGCTAAAGAAATTAAAAAACACGCCAAACTTATTAACAAAAACATCATTCAATAAATCAAGCTTATATATATATATATATATATATATTATGTAAACCATAAATTTCATAAAAATAATAACACCAACCAAATAATAAATACACACACCAAAAAATAACCCAAAAAATAAAATATCTAGAATATTACAACAAAAAGAGCACAATGGGTGTTGAACCCTTGACCGAAAAGGTTTTTTTTTAATTCAAAGGCCACTATGGTAAGTGAAATCTTTAATGTATTTATGTATACTTTTAATATTTATAGGTTTATCGAACATAATTATAAAAATATTTTAAAAAACCCTAACAGATCTCTTCCCTTTTTATTATTGTTTGTGTTTACAGTGTCTTCTTTTCTCCTTTTTTTTTTTTGTCGAAATCCTACTTTCTCCATCTCAATCACGGTCTTCTTCCTCTCTCTTTCTTCTCCCTCTCAAAATCACTGTCTTCTTCTTCCTCCCTCTCTCTCTCTCTCTCTCTCTCTCTTATTCCTCCCTCTTTCCTCTCCCTCACAGCTTGCATATCTTCTTCTTCATGGGGTCGTCTCCCATGGCTGCCAAGGCCAACAAGGGACCTCCAATCCATTTCCAGGTCTGCCATGGGGTCATCTGACCCCATTGACCCCATGGTGGATCCGCCACTGGGCCTTGCAGCATTAACCTGCTTGGAGAGATAAGCTTCATAGATGTCGAGCACGAGTCGTGGATCTTTCTCCTTGAGCTCAGCGTACTCCTCCCAGGCAGTAAGCTTGTCCATGTTGTTTGTGAGAAAAGTCAAGGCTGCGTCGATGATGGGCTTAGCTTTATGCTGGTGCGCAAAGGTGTAGGTCGAAAGTGAATTGTCCAAGTTGAGGTTGGACACCAAGAACTTCTCGCAGCAGTTTTTGAGATGCTGCACCTGGTATTTTTCAGCCAATACAAGGAGGTCACAGGCCAATTGCTGTTCGAGGCATACCTCAGCTGTGTACAGGTAGTTCACAAAGGTATAAAGGGCGCCGTAGGACACTTCACCAATCTTGATGGTGGCACTCCGGGTTTCTTCCATCTCATTTTCAAGAATGGCTCTCAACACCGGAGAACGGCTCACCTAACATACATAATATAAATCATTCATCTGCCTACAATAAATCACATCTCACATCACACGTACGCCTACACATATAAATAACTCGTAATAAAACACAAAATATTTTCTTCTAGGCACATGTCTCTACATAAAAAAAATGAAGTTTGGAACCTTTGATTTGCCTAGAAATAAACAACAATAGTCACGAAATCGTGGAACAAAATCAGAGATGATGTAAAGTAGGAAGTTGGCTGAATGGATACTGACCAAAACGGCCTTATGGGCCGGCACGGGTCCAGCGGCCTCTTCGTCGTCGGAGGCAAACAGAAAGATGTCGGAGAAGGAAGATGGATGGGTCGTCGTGAGAAAAGCAACCTTGGCCTTGTGGTCCTCGTGGCACTGCTTGCACGTGCCGGCGTCATCTCCGTCGTATCTGCCCTCGCAAGATATGCACCTCATGTCGAAGATAAGAAATTTAAAGCAAATGTATTAGTACCATCACTGTACAAGTGCAGCCTGCCCTGCCTTATTATATTAGTACCATCACTGGACGGTTCACTTTTCTTTTTCTTTGGTTTACTATTAATTGTGGACTCCTCGGAAGGAGTCGCCACTTTGCTTTGTGGCCCCGTAACTCTGCTTTCTATCTGTATCTAGGAGATGAAAAGAATGAGGATGATGTCGGTTCATCTTTCATGACAGAAATAAAGACAATCTTAATATGAATTGTACCTCAATTAGTTAAGAACAATTACTTCATGTGTTCTTGATGTTTGTGTTCGAATTTCAAAGTTTAAAAAATTACTTGCGATAAAATTTCATATTTTATTTTAAAATAACTTGTTACAAATCCTGAAAGAAAAAACAAGTAATATTGAGAGATGAGGAACATAATAAATTTCACTGTTGGACTCCTTCCTCTGGAAGGAGTTTCCGTCACTTTGCTTTTGTTTGGAAGGGGCCCGCCACTTTGATTTCTACCTCGCTTCTCGCCTTTGAGTGAATCGAAAAGATCAAGGACGATGTTTATTTGATCTTCCAGTATAAAAATGATGATAGCTAAGAAATTTTTTTATTTATACTGGAATGTCATTGTAACAGTATTCAAATCACATCCTGTTTGCATAGGTTCTTCTCTAGAGCAAAATGCTCCCAATAACACTTGGTGATGCTTAGTGGCAAGACAACCCACTCATCCATTAACATGTGACAATCCCACATACCCATTTTAATTAAAATTTTCGTCTCTTTATTTTTGGGGGCTGATTATTTCATGAAAAGCGCATGCAGTTTTGTCCATCATGGTCTTGAATTGTGCTGCTTGCCTTTCTTATATTAGTAGGAGTAGCTAGCTTCCTCCGGAAGGAGTCGGCCACCACTTTGCTTTGGAATGGGGGCCGTCATCAAGAACGATGTTTGTTGATGCTCAAAAATAGTCAAACACTTTTGGGCCAAATTTAGTGATGATGTCGCCTTCAACCCTACGTATTCTTCAGCAGAGTGGATATGCTGCGAGACAGAAAGAGCAATCAGACCTTGGGCACCAATGTGAAGTTAGTATCAAGTATGGAGTGAACAGTGATCTGAATAGAGTGATGGCTAAATAGCCGAATGTCGTAGTTACCTTGTTTTGGGGACTTGTGCCCCTATTCATACATTTTGGGAGGTGTGCATCTTGAGTGAGATTTCGATGTGAGACTGTGGGCACTACTTGAGGAGGCGTCACGTGTCCTTGTGAGAAAATCTCTAAAGAAGTGTCTTTAGCCTCCATGGTGCCGAAGGCTCACATCCTAGCGACGGTACTTTGTGGGACGCAATTGATTGCCGGTTTTCTCGGGTCCTCCTTGTGGGTCCCTTGTTCCACGTGTCGTTCTCTAGTTGGCCGGTCAGATCTGGTATAAACAATGTTGATTCATATTCCGGGATAAAATAAAGACAAAATTGATTTGAAATGTGAATATTAAAATGAAAATTGGCATGAAATAGTGGTTCTTCTAGTCTCATAGTCATAGGCATGAAATATTAGCTGGTTACATTGGAGAGAATTAAACTTTAATTAGAAACGTATATAATGGAAATAAGGGCTGGATATGGTTGAGGAGGGTATATCTTCAAATAATTCTTTCTATCTTCCCATCACACAAACCATAAATCTTTACCTCTTTTCGATGTTCTTTCATCTCGCTAAAGAAAGAGATAGAAATCATTTTTTATCTTGGCAGGTTTGCAGCAGCATTGCAAGATTATGGGATGGATTGTTGGGTTATGAATGTTGTTCCTGTAACCTGTTTCTGGGTTCAATACTTTGCCAGTCATATATGACCGCGGACTTAATGGAGTTATGCATGACTGATTTCTGTTTTTGACCATCTCTGTGTTACTAAATCTGTTGGACTTGGTCATGATGCTCAAATTTATTCTTCTTAGGTCTGTGTTACTACTTGCCTGTTTGTGTTGGCGGTGTAATATCTCAACCATCGTGTTTGAAATGGATCGAGTGCTGAGGCCTGGCGGAAGTGTATACATACGTCACTCTGTATCCGTAATTGCTGAGCTTCAAGAACTTGCAAGTGCCGTTGGATGGGTGCCTGCGCTGCATTGCATGACACAGGAGAAGGACCCCATGCAAGCTGGAAGTTCTTAATCGATGACAAGCGTTTGTGATCTAATTTGGGTGTAAACAAGCCGAAGTATTCTGTAAAACGGGTGGAAGTCTGCATGAAATCGCATCATGGAAAAGAAGGCACTGCCCCTGCAACTAACTTATTGTACTTGTTGTTGGTGATACAACAATCAGTACTACACTAATAATTTAATTCAACAATTAAATCAAACAGTAAATAAAATCACAAATTTAAATAAAACAGTAAAATAAAACCTGACTGGTTTTTCAGATAGAGGCTTGCAGATTGCAATGTCCTTGAAACAGAATTTCGCCCCTACTCAGTGCTTGTAGTTCTGCAGGCGTCTGCTCCACCAGGATACAACTATCTCAAAACAAAGTCCTAGCACTCGGGCTTTGATTTCTGGCGAATTCTGTATGTTTATCTCTCAGGCTATAGGAATATGACTTAGAATGAAATCTGCAGTTTGATGTCTCTTTACAGAATCAGGGCTCTAGTTTAAATAAAGGGCTGATACCTGTTGGAACAGTTACCATATAACTGTCAAACCCAATCAGACAAAACTTATATGATATTTGAAATAATTCAAATAATTAATTAAATAATTAACTCAGAATTAATTTAATTAATTGGGTTTAATATTAAATCACAGAGCCCAAGAGGCCCAACTTTAGACTAATTAAGTATAAATTAATTAATCATTAACCAAACTAATTAGGCATTGACCCAAAGGCCAAACCTGTTTCCAGTGTGGGACTAATTTCAACTCAAACATGTTTGCAATATCTTGCAAGAACCAACACTTGTTTTATGCTCTGCAATTTGTATCCAAATGGCCAGCAATAGGATGGTCAAATGTGCACAGCTTCACACTAATAACATGATATTAAAAAGTCTTGTTTTACAGAGATCTAGAGATCTAAAAAGTTGATCTACCACATAATGTATGAGGCTCTCCCCTGCCTTTATGAAAAGTGAAATTTGGTCTGGAAAAGTATCCTTCACTCAATAGACTCAACCAAAAGCCTATAAAACAAAAATGAAATACTTAAAAGAACCCCATAATTATTTCCGTCTTTAAAAACCTATGGCAATGGCATCAGCGGCAGGGATGGCAGAGTGTATTCGGTTGTTGAAAACTAAGGCTTGGTTTCATCGTACAAGGTTGTGAAGATCTTGATTGGTGACAAGCGTTTATGATCTGATTTGGGTGCAAACATGTCGATGTATTTTTCTGTAAAAGGGTGTGAAATCGCACCATAGAAAAGACGGCACTACAACAGCAACTAACATATTGCACTTGTTTTATGCTCTGAAGACTAGCTAGTGCAATATATTTTTTCATAGTATATCCAAATGCACAGCAATAGGATGGTTAAATGTGCATAACTTAAACACTAATACCATGATATTATGAAGTGTTGTTTTGTAACCTTTGTTCCTAAAATTTACGCACAACACAGGCTTGATGGCCTTCATTCAATAGACTTAACCAAAAGCCAATAGGGAAATCAAAAAAGGAAATCCTTAAAGAAACCTATAATCATTTCCCTCTTTGAAAACGGCCTTATGGGCGGGAACGGGTCCAGCCGGCGCTTTGTCGTCGGAGGCCAACAGAAAGATGTCGAAGAAGGAAGATGGATGGGTCGTCGTGAGAAAAGCAACCTTGGCCTTGTGGTCCTCGTGGCACTGCTTGCAAGTGCCGGCGACATCTCTGTTGTATCTGCCCTCGCAAGATATGCACCTCATATTGAAGATAAGAAATTTAAAGCAAATGTAATTTTAAGTTTCATGCATTGATCATTGTGCAGCGCCTGGGGCTAGGGGGGTTCAAGAAGAAAAAGGTGTTCCAGCGGGCTTTGTTTGCCCGGGCTGAGTGTGGGCTCCACAAGCCTGGGCTGCCCTCAGGCAAAATCAGCCACAGTGCTAGCTAGGGTTTGCTGATGTCAGCAATTAAAATTTTTTATAAAAAATCTACAAAAAAACTAAAAATTTCAGATTTTAAAAAAAATAAATACTTAGTCATATTTTTTACTTCCCACATAAAAAATCTATACAAATTCCTCTCTTCATATCTTATGTGAATAGTGATTGCCATGGCAACGAGTGGAAACACACATTCCTTTTTGCAAGGGCAACTACTATTCACATGAATAGTGGCTGCCCTAGCTCCCCCTTGCCATGGCAAAGGGCAAATGCGTGGAGTTGCTAGTAGCTACCTTCACTGGACATTTCACTTTTCTTTTTCTTTGGTTTACTATTAATTATTGGACTCCTTCCGGAGAAAGGAGTTCACCACTTTGCTTTGTAAGAGCAACTCCACCCATTTGCCCTTTGCCATGGCAAGGGGGGAACTAGGGCAGGCACTATTCACGGGAATAGTCTTCTTGCCCTTGCAAATAGTATTTTGTGTTTCCACCCATTGCCATGGCTAAGGGCAGTTACTATTCATTTTTTTTGTTTTTTTCACAAATTTTTTATCTCAATAATTAATTCGGATAATATTTTCGGATAAAATTTTCGGGTTCCTACGTGTCAAGACTATTCATAATCAGATAAAATTTCCGGATAAGATTTTTGTGTTCAAATTTCGGATGAATTTCAAAATTCAAATTTCCGATAAATTTGGGTTCAAATTTCGGATGAATTTCAAAATTCAAAATTCAGATAAATTTCAAATTTCAAAATTCAAATTTAAGATAAATTTCAAATTTCAAATTTCGGATGAATTTCAAATTTCAAATTTCATATACATTTCAAATTTCAAATTTCGGATGAATTTCAAATTTCAGATAAGATTTTCATCCAATCAAATCAAGCCACGTGGCATCTCTATCTGGCCACAATTTTCTATAAATTCAGAGGTTGAGCTCATACCTCTCACACCACATCTTTCTACATTTTCATTTCTTTTCAGTTTAGAATTCATACTCCATTCTCAAATGGAAGATTTTAGGAGATGCTTGGAGAGGCAAGAGCGAGAAACAAATGAGAGAAACCGTAGAGCAGATGAAATCAATGAGTTGCAGAGACAAGTCGATGAACAAGTTGTCATAGCAGTGGCTTTGCAAGATGAAGAGAACCAACGTCGCCGCCGTGGCTCAGAAATCGGCCATCGCCGGAATGTGGACAGACATAGGCAGTCTCGGGGTAAGAATCTTTTGGAAGATTATTTTATCCCAACTTGTTTGTACTCTGATGTTGATTTTCGAAGGCGATATAGACTGCAATGCCATTTATTCAATAAAGTCATGCATGATATTTGCAATTATGATGCATACTTTGTTCAAAAGTGTGATGCTGCTGGGGTTGTCGGACTTCTTCCGGAGCAAAAGCTTACAGCAGTTATACGAATGTTGGCGTATGGAGCATCTGCTGATCAGGTGGATGAGATTGCCCGGATGGGGAAGTCCACTACGTTGCAGGCCTTGGTAAGATTTTGTGATGCAGTTGAAACTCTGTACACTAGGGACTACCTGCGCAGACCTACTCCCAGGGACCTCCAACGGCTTCTACAAAAAGCAGAATCTCGAGGATTTCCAGGAATGATTGGTAGCATCGACTGCATGCACTGGCAATGGAAGAACTGCCCAACTGCCTGGCAAGGTGATTACGGAAATAGAAAAGGCCAAAAAAGTATCATCCTTGAAGCCGTTGCTGGCTTCGACACATGGGTTTGGCATGCCTTCTTTGGAGTAGCTGGATCCCAAAATGACCTCAACGTGCTGGGTCAATCCCCGGTCTTCAACGATGTATTAAGAGGCCAAGGCCCCAATATCACCTATGAAGTCAACAGTACAGTCTACCAGACGGGGTATTATCTAGCTGATGGCATCTACCCGAGGTGGACCACATTTGTCAAATCCATTCCGAATCCCCGATCCCGAAAGCAAAAATTATTTGCTACCTATCAAGAAAAATACAGGAAAGATGTCGAAAGGTGTTTTGGCATCCTTCAAGCTCGGTGGTTGATTATTCGAGGTGCAGCCCGTTTGTTTGATGAGGAGGTCCTCAGAAGCATTATGATGACTTGCATCATCCTCCATAATATGATTGTGGAGGATGAGTATGATTATGAAGCTACAGAGGTCTACGAACCAAATCCCATGAATACGGCCTTGACACGAATTTATGAAAGGCCCATGGGGCCAAGTGGAGAACCGTTTGAGCCGGATCCGTTGGTTAGGGATGGTAGTATCATGACCCGTATGATAGATCGATATGTAGAGATGCAATCTTCATATATTCATGAAAGGCGTCAACTTGACTTGATGGAGCATCTATGGGCGGTGAAAGGCAATGAAGATGAATGATGGAGAATAGATGCTTTGGTTAGGTTTTATTTATTTATGGTTTGGTTGTGTTGTTTGTTTTTTTATTATGGTTTGGTTGTGGTTTGTTATTATTATTGTGCCTTGTTTGTACTTTTTTTTTTATTTTTTATTATGCTTTGGTTGTGGTTTTTCCTTTAAATTATGTTTTGTTTGATGTATGGAATATGTTGAATAAAAAGGTATTTTATTGAATGCTTTGTTTATTAAATAAAGAAAGCCAATACAAGTCATTAAGAATTACTACTACTAAAATAAAATACATGAATTACAAGAACTTTAATAGAAAACATGAAAAATACAAATACATAAAAGTACATAAAAGGTATGCCAACTAATTTAATGGTTTTGATTATTTAACCAATCAGTGTTGCTAGGCCCATCATCCCGGAAAAGTCTTCTTCTCATAACATCCCTTCGTTCTAGCTTCCAAAATTGTTTTGTTTCAGGGGACATATGGGTTGTATCCATTGCCATGGTTTCCCGATCCGTCTTGTCCGTCTCTTTTTTCCGCAAATACTCCCTTTCTTGTGCATATTGTGCTTGGATTGCCATCTCGTTCTCTTGGCATTTAAGCTCCAATTCAACTCTTATGGCGTTCTGCCTTGCAATTTACTCCAAAAACTTTGATGTATTATTACTTGAATTACCCCCTTTCTTTGCCTTCGCAGCCTTTCGGCCAATGGGCCTCGGCTCCTTTTCGATGGGTGAGTCTTGACTCATAGGGGAATCGATAGGTGAATCCGATGGCATTGAATCACGGAGTGGTGTCTCGTTTAACATAACGTCGGGACCCGTGGGAATGATTCTGAAGCGTTTGCAATTTTTCACCACGTCCCAACATTCATGATGGTTGAAACTTTTTTTGCCTTGCCCAATTGCACCAAACCACATCTGTGCTTGAATCATCTATTAAAAAAAAATTAATGGACATTAAGAAATATTTAAAATATATTGGATATGCAAGTAACAAAAATAAAATAATGAAAATGCAATTAACCTTACAAATATATTGGAAGTGCAAGAAATATTAACAAAATATTGGAAGTGAAAGAAATATTAACAAAATATTGGAAGTGCAAGAAATATTAACAAAATATTGAAAATGCAAGAAATATTAACAAAATATTGAAAATGCACTAAACATAAAAAAAATATATATATATTAGGACATTAAACTTAATAAAACTCAAATTATAAAATACTTACCTCGTTACTAAGATTTTCCCCGCTTCTACGGTTGTCCATCGCTTTGGCCAAGGCATCCCTCCATTTTCCCAACTCTTTATTGAGAATTTTCCACCTACTAGACAATGCCATTTCCGTACAAGTCGACCCCGGAATTTTTTCACAAAATTCGGCATGAATTTTTTTCCACATATGAAAAAATTTCATCTCATTGCCTGTCACAGGACAATGACAAATTTGGAGCCAAGCCTCACATAAGGAAACATCTTCCATGGTGCTCCACGCCCCTCCGGTTTCGATTGAAGAAGCCATAAATATAAGAAATAAAAATACAATTTGAAAGAGAGGAAAATGTTGAGTAAAGAGTGAATAATAGTAGAAGTAGAAAAAAAAGTATGAGGATTGGTATTGAAAGTGAAGGGTATTGAAAGGTATTTATAGAAAGAAAAAAAATCAGAATATTTTGGTATTTTTTAAAAAAAAATTCGATTTTTTTTCATAATTTTATTGCCAAAAAAATGCCAGCCGTTGGATTGGAGGAGAGAAGCAGATCGGAGCGCCCAGGGGTTGACATCTGGCTTCTGCCCGTTGGAGCTCGCGCAGGGCTGACGTCAGCGCACGCGAGTTCAAATTTTTTTTACCGTTGGCGTGTGAATTGCACGCGCCAACGGTAAAAAAAATTTGAACTCGCGCGCGACGTCAGCAGCCCTCGGTTTGGGTCTCGGGCGGAACTGGCCTTTGGGCCAGCCCGAGTTCGTGGGTCCCACTCCCCCCCCCCGGGCCTGGGCTCCTCGCTGCAAGCTCCTTTTTTTTTTGCCTCCCCCCAGCCTTGGGCTAGGCTCAACGGTGGAGTTGCTCTAAGGGCCCCACAACTCTGCTTTCTATCTATCTGTATCTAGGAGATGAAAAGATTGAGATGATGTTGATTCATCTTTCATGATATAAATAAAGGCAATTTTAAAAAGAATTATAGCTCAATTGGTTAATAACAGTTATTTATGTGTTTTCGATATTTTTGTTCGAATTTCAAAGTTTAAAAAATAACTTGTGATAAAATTTAATCTTTTATTTTTAAACAAATTATTGCAAATCCTAAAGGAAAAAAAATACAAGTAATATTAGAAGATGAGAAATACATAATAAATTTCACTATGGACACTTTGCTTTGCTTTGGAAGGGGCTCGCCACTTTGATTTCTATCGCGATTCTCGCCTTTGTGTGAAATGAAAAGATCAAGGACGATGTTGATTTGGTCTTCCAGTATAAAAATAATCATAGCTAAGAAAAATTATTTATAGAAGTTCTTCTGTAAAATGCTTGTGACGGTATTGTATAGAAGTTCTTCTGCAAAATGCTCCTAATACCACTTGGCGATGCTTATTGGCAAGACAACCCGCATCTATTAACATGTGACAATCCCACATTACCCATTTTAATTAAAATTTTCATCTGGGAGATAGACCGTGTTCCACCTCCTGGAACCGGAGTAACAGTACATAGTTTCCTCTGGAAGGAGTCCGCCACTCCTTCGTCCAGAAGGAGTTGGCCACTTTGCTTTGGAATGGGCCCGGTATCAAGGATGATGTTGATTTATCTTCCGGGATAAATTAAAGACAAAATTGAAACGAATAGACAATAATGGCAATTGAATTGCATAAAATAATAGCTTAATCTTAATGAAACGGATAGTAGACAGTGATGCCAATTGAATTGCATAAAATAATGGATGATAATCCATAAAACTCCTATTACTATTATATTTTTTTACTTTTTATTGAATAACAGTGACAATTACAGAGAATTGAAACATCAATGCCCTCTTGAAGCAATGAGCCAATTCAAATTTACATTACAAGCACAAAGGCTTGAAGCAATGAGCCAACATAAAAAAAACATTAACTTAGCTCACTAGAAGCCAACTACATAAACAAACAGAGCATATATAATTCTCGTGTAAATTAGTGCCAAATCAAACCCAGCAATCGGCAAGCAACTCTACTTTTGCCAGTATTTGGAAAACAGGACAGTATCAGTAAGAGAAAGAGCATATCCACTATCTTCCTCCAGACACTAATACAAGCATCACAACACCATCATTTCTCCACCAGGTCACAGCACCTAAACTCTGACAATAGACACTGGCTTCTCCTCCAGAAGATAACCCCAAGCCTCCAGAATCAAATAGCCCATAGCTAAAAAGGAGATATGTTCCATATACAAATAGGAGCGCCACTAAATCTTGACATATTTAAAGAAAATAATATGCCTAGGTAAGGGAGAAAACACTTGAATCAAAGAGATGGGAGAAAGTATTGCCTAATGCTCTAACTACTCACAAGTCATTTTTAGCTAGGAGAGAGAAAATGACTCTACCCAAATTATTCTAATAGTACAATATCTGCATGGCCAAACTAGTTTTAAATTAAAGGATAATTAAAATATTGAAGATTAAAAAAAAGAAAAGGATTGTTGGAGGAGCAGAGCAGCCATAACCCTTTAGCCATTTCAAGTCAAATTTGGGCACAATATATATGTATATATTTATAACTCATTGAAAATACAAAAAAAAAAAACAAAGTTTTACATGTCAAATTTTGATTTGCAAATAAGGAGGAATAAAAGGAAAGTTACAGAAAAGGTTATAGTATTTAGAGTAATTTAGAATATTATTATTGTTAACTAAAAATAAATTAAAGTAATTAAAGCCACCAAAATATTTGGAAAAAAAAAAAAACAGTGATGAAGTAAAGTAGCAGCAAGTTGTGGCGAAATGGGTACTGACCAAAACGGCTTTATGGGCCGAATTAAGCCCAACGGGCAGGGCCTAAATGGGCCTACTTTATTATTATTTTTTTAAATATGTCTTTTTTTTTGTCAATTCTTTATTTTTTTTTCTATGTTTTGATGTGTTTTTATATTTCCTCTTTTTTTCATAGTTCTCTATTTATATTTGTCTATATGTTTATTTCTCAATTTTTTTTCTTTGTTCATAACTTCATGGTTCTTTTTTTCTTTTTTTCTCATAAATATAAAGATATAGTTATACAACCTCATATTAATAAAATTATATTTTATCTCATACTTCATTTTTTAGTTCTTACAATGATAATAGATAATGATTTTCTCCATATTTCATTTAACTTGGGTTTTTTATATATAGATTTATGTATATGTATGTGAGCCCATGGGCCAGGCTTTTATGGGCGGGCCGGGCTGGGCTTCCTTGGGCTCAAATGGGCAGGGCTGGGCTTTAGACACCTAAGCCCAAGCCCAGCCCACTCAACAATGGGCCGGGCCGGGCTTTTTCTCAATGGGCCGGCCGGGCCCCCATCGGCCCATGAGCCCGCGGGCCAAATGATGATCCCTAGGGAGAATACAACGGTTTTGTAGTAGTGTGTGCTGCTGCTTTATTAACCTGTTTGGAGAGATAAGCTTCATAGATTTCGAATACAAGTTGTGGATCTTTCTCCTTCAGCTCAGCGTACTCCTCCTGGGCAGTAAGCTTGTCCATGTTGTCTATGATCAACGTCAAGGCTGCATCGATGATCGGCTTAGCGTTATGCTGGTGCGCAAAGGTGTAGGTCGAAAGTGAATTGTCCAAGTTGAGGTTGGACACCAAGAACTTCTGGCAGTAGTTTTTGAGATGCTGCACCTGGTATATTTCAGCCATTACTAGGAGGTCACAGGCCAATTGCTCATCAAGGCATACCTCAGCTGTGTAGAGGTAGTTGACAAAGGCACGAAGGGTGCGGTAGGACACATCGCGGATCTTGATGATGCCACTCAGGCTTTCTTCCATCTCATTTTCAAGCATAGCTCTCAACACCGAAGAACGGCTCACCTAACAGACATAATATAAATCACATTTGCTAATATATATATATAATTAACTCGTAATAAAACACACAATATTTTCTTCTAGGCACATGTCTCTACATAAATAAATAAAAATTGAAGTTTGGAACCTTTGATTTGCCTAGAAATAAACAACAATAGTCACGAAATCGTGGAACAAATATCAGAGATGATGTAAAGTAGCAAGTTGGCTGAATGGATACTGACCAAAACGGCCTTATGGGCCGGAACGGGTCCAGCGGCCTCTTCGTCGTCAGAAGCCGACAGAGAGATGTCCGAGAAGGAAGATGGATGGGTCGTCATGAGAAAAGCAACCTTGGCCTTGTGGTCCTCGTGGCACTGCTTGCACGTGCCGGCGTCATCTCCGTCGTATCTGCCCTCGCAAGATATGCACCTCATGTTGAAGATAAGAAATTTAAAGCAAATGTAATTTTAATTTTCATGCATTGATCATTGATCATTGTGCAGCCTGCCCTGCCTTTTATATTAGCAGTTACCTTCACTGGGACGTTTCACTTTTCTTTTTCTTTGGTTTACTATTAATTATTGGACTCCTTCAGGAGGAAGGAAGGAGTTCGCCACTTGGCTTTGTAAGGGCCCCGCAACTCTGCTTTCTATCTGTATCTAGGAGATGAAAAGATTGAGGATGATGTTGATTCATCTTTCATGATATAAATAAAGGCAATTTTAAAAAGAACAGTTACTTATGTGTTTTCGATATTTTTGTTCGAATTTCAAAGTTTAAAAAATAACTTGTGATAAAATTTAATATTTTATTTTAAAACAACTTATTGCAAATCCTAAAGGAAAAAATGTTCAAGTAATATTAGAAGAAGGAGAAATATATAATAAATTTCAAGGAGTTTCCGTCACTCTGCTTTGCTTTGGAAGGGGCCCGCCACTTTGATTTCTATCGCGTTTCTCGCCTTTGTGTGAAATGAAAAGATCAAGGAAGACGTTGATTTGATCTTCCAGTATAAAAATAATCATAGCTAAGAAAAATTATTTATATTGGAATGTCATTGTGAAAGTATTGTATAGAAGTGTCTTCTGCAAAATGCTTGTGACGGTATTGCATAGAAGTTCTTCTGCAAAATGCTCCCAATACCACTTGGCGATGCTTATTGGCAAGACAACCCGCATCTATTAACATGTGACAATCCCACATACCCATTTTAATTAAAATTTTCATCTGGGAGATAGACTGTGTTCTACCTCCTGGAACAGGAGTAATAGTATAGCTACCTCTGGAAGGAGTCCGCCACTCCTTCGTCCAGAAGGAGTTGGCCACTTTGCTTTGGAATGGGCCCGCCATCAAGGATGATGTTGATTTGTCTTCCAGGATAAATTAAAGACAAAATTGAAACGAATAGACAATAATGGCAATTGAATTGCATAAAATAATAGCTTAATCTTAATGAAACGGATAATAGACAATGATGCCAATTGAATTGCATAAAATAATGGATGATAATCCATAAAACTCCTATTACTATTATATTTTTTTACTTTTTATTGAATAACATTGACAATTACAGAGAATTGAAACATCAATGCCCTCTTGAAGCAATGAGCCAATTCAAATTTACATTACAAGCACAAAGGCTTGAAGCAATGAGCCAACATAAAAAAACATTAACTTAGCTCACTAGAAGCCAACTACATAAACAAACAGAGCATAAATAATTCTCATGTAAATTAGTGCCAAATCAAACCCAGCAATCGGCAAGCAACTCTACTTTTGCCAGTATTTGGAAAACAGGACAGTATCAGTAAGAGAAAGAGCATATCCACTATCTTCCTCCAGACACTAATACAAGCATCACAACACCATCATTTCTCCACCAGGTCACAGCACCTAAACTCTGACAATAGACACTGGCTTCTCCTCCAGAAGATAACCCCAAGCCTCCAGAATCAAATAGCCCATAGCTAAAAAGGAGATATGTTCCATATACAAATAGGAGCGCCACTAAATCTTGACATATTTAAAGAAAATAATATGCCTAGGTAAGGGAGAAAACACTTGAATCAAAGAGATGGGAGAAAGTATTGCCTAATGCTCTAACTACTCACAAGTCATTTTTAGCTAAAATTCTCCCAAAAACGACTCCTCGAGTATACTTTAAGCCAATAACACAATTTCTGTATGTCCCAATCTGTTTATTTGTTAATTTAAAGGATAATTGAATATTGAAGATTAACCAAAAAAAATTGACAAGCATTGTTGGAGGAACATTCACAAGTGCCTAGTAATTACAGTAACTCATTAGGTATTTTAAGTCAAACTTGGCTGTCGTTGCCGGAGTCTGGAAATGCTCTAGAGTAAAACCAAATTGATTATTCATGAACAAGTAAAACCTACAGCACAGTGAAGGCCGAAGTTGTTGAAAAGTGGGGCTCGGTTTCATATCACCAGTAGTCACAGTCATCGGAAGAAACCGTGCGCACACAGGAAAATGAAGAATGTCTGGAGAGAAAAACTTCATAGATTTCGAACACGAGTTGCGGGTCTTTCTCCTTGAGCTTGGCGTACTCCTTCCGGGAAGTAAGCTTGTCCATGTTGTCTGTGATTACTGTTAAGGCCGCGTCGATGATCTGCTTGGCATTATGCCGGTGCGCTAAGGTGTAGGTCGAAAGTGAATTGTCCCAGTTGAGGTTGGCCACCAAGAAGTTATGGCAGTAGTCTTTGAGATGCTGCACCTGGTATTTTTCAGCCATCACAAAGAGGTCACAGGCGAATTGCTGGTCAAGGCGTACCTCAGCAGTGTAGAGGTAGTTGACAAAGGCACCAAGGGTGCGGTAGGACACTTCGCCAATCTTGATGGTGCCGCTCAGGCTTTCTTCCATCTCATTCTCAAACATGGCTCTAAACACCGGAGAACGGCTCACCTGAAAAACACATGTTGTTCAAAACAACTTTTTTCGGTTATATTGGGAGGAAAGAAACCCCTTGGGGTTTCGAACCTGGGTGTCAAGCTGGGGGAAGGGGGGAGGTCACCACTGTGGTACCTGCTCTCGACTTGTTCAAAACAACTTTAATATCACAACACCCTTCATATATATAATCAATCAAACAAGTTTTTCCAAAGAAATTATAATAACGCATTGGCCATTTCAAGTCAATCAAATTTACTATTCATCGACCTACAAATAAATCACATCTCTGGTTACATTTACTAATTAAGGTTGTTACATAGTTCTCCAAACAAATCAACCAATTCCTTAAAAAAAATAAAAATATACAAATAAAGTCACCAAATTGTTGAGAGAAAAAAACAGTGATGAAGTAAAGTAGCAAGTTGGAGGAATGGGTACTGACCAAAACGGCCTTATGGGCCGGGACGGGACCAGCGGCCTCGTCTTCGGAGGCAAACAGAACGACGTCGGAGAATGAAGCCGGCTGGGTGGCCCCGAGAAAAGCGACCTTGGCCTTGTTGTGCTCGTGGCACTGCTTGCAGGTATCGGCGTAATAATCTTGGAACCTGCTCTCGCAAGATTTGCACCTCATGTTGAAGAGAAGAAATTCAAAGCAAATGTAATTTCACGCATTCATCATCGTGCTGCCCTGCCTTTTTCCTCTTCTATATTAGTAGCTACTAGCTAGCTTCACTGGACACTTTCACTTTTTTTTTCCAACACTTTTATTTTTCTTTGGTATACTATTAATTATTGGAATCTTAGGAGTCCGCCACTTTGCTTTTGGAAGGGGCCCGCCCCCTCTGCTTTTTATAGTGTGATGAAAAGATCAGGATGGATCATGGACTAGACTTTCAGAATGGAATGCGTACAAAATATAATAAGAAGTAAATCCCTAATTGATAATTTATAACGCTCAATTGAAAATTCTTAATTTATACTTCATGAACTTTAAAAAAAGGCCCAAATTTCAGTAACAACAAATTGAGGAAAGGAAATTGTAAGATTCCATCAATAAAATAATTTTTTGCTAACATTCCACAAATAAAATATGACACCGAAAATTGAACATGTTGAAGGTGGGTGACATGTGACTTTGGGCGGCAGTACTGTATTGACCTGTTTGGAGCGATAAGCTTCATATAGATTTCGACTCCACTAGTTTGAGCCTATTTTATTTATTTGTAGTAGGTGTGTGAACTTCATTTGATGTAGAGTACATGGATAGATTTCTTTTTGTTCTGTTTTTGTTGGGCACGTACAGGTGTAATATCAACCATCGTGCTCGAAATGGATCGAATGTTGAGGCCCAGCACGGAAGTGTTGTTTTTTGTTTGTCAAAGGTAACAACGGGCATGAGAGTTTAGTCACGCACGCTCATGCTTAGGGGTTTCGAACATGAAGTCTGAGGCCAAATGGACTTTTCCGCTATATATAGTACGACTCCATTGGCGGGGGAAGTGTTTACTTTACACCATGGTCTTGAAACACTCAATAGACAAAGTCACTTAACCAAAGTACACAATAAAAAGCAAAAGAAATCCTTAAACAAACACAAAAAATTTATACATTATTTCCCTCTTTAAAAAACCTATGGCACAATGAAGCCCGTTGAAGAAGTTGTTGAAACTTAGGGTTCGTTTCCACTTTCTCGTCGCACAATAGTTAAACGACGAGACCTAGAAGAAGCCCTGCGTACACAGGAAAATGAAGATTGATCACGGACTGCTGCTGCACGACTAAAATGAGCTTCATAGATTTCCAATACAAGTTCTGGATGTCTCTCCTTCAGCTCCGCGTACTCCTCCCGGGCAGTGAGCTTGTCCATGTTGGCTGTGATCACCCTCAAGGCCGCGTCAATGATCGGCTTAGCGTTATGCTGGTGCGCAAAGGTGTACGTTGGAAGTATATTGTCCCAGTTGAGGTTGGACACCAAGAATTTCTGGCAGTAGTCTTTGAGATGCTGCACCTGGTATTTTTCAGCCATTACAAGCAGATCAGAGGCCAATTGCTGGTCAAGGGATACCTCAGCTGTGTACAGGTAGTTGACAAAGGCACAAAGGGCGTCGTAGGACACATCGCCGATCTTGATGGTGCCGCTCTGGCTTTCTTCCATCTCATTCTCAAGCATGGCTTTGAAAACTGGAGAACGGCTCACCTGATTCGTCGAAATATGGTACAAATAGCATTATTGATATACATGATCTATATTTAAGAGGAATTCAAACAGCACATTAATTGAACAAAAATCAGCTAGAATAATAATATCATCCCAGGAACATATTAATTTTATGAATAGTACTAGACTACTACTAGTAGCTAGCTAGGAGAGAGAAAATGACTGCATGGACAAACTAGTTTTAAATTAAAGGATAATTAAAATATTGAAGATTAAAAAAAAGACAAGGATTGTTGGAGGAGCAGCCATAACCCTTTAGCCATTTCAAGTCAAATTTGGCCACAATATATATTTATATATTTATAACTCATTGAAAATACTAAAAACAACAAAGTTTTACATGTCAAATTTTGATTTGCAAAGAAGGAGGAATAAAAGGAAAGTTACAGAAAAGGTTATAGTATTTAGAGTAATTTAGAATATTATTATTGTTAACTAAAAATAAATTAAAGTAAATAAAGCCACCAAAATATTTGAAAATAAAATAAAATTTCAGTGATGAAGTAAAGTAGCAGCAAGTTGTGGCGAAATGGGTACTGACCAAAACGGCTTTATGGGCCGGAACGGGTACAAGGGGCTCAGCGGTGTCGGCAGAGCCATTGTCAGAGGAAAACAGAAGGACGTCGGGGAAGGAAGCCGGCTGGGACGTCGTGAGAAAAGCGACCTTGGCCTTGAGGACCTCGTGGCGCTGCTTGCACGTGGCGGCATCATATCCCTCGGATATGGCCTCGCAAGACATGCACCTACTCATGTTGGGTACTCAACGATAAATTAACAAGAAGATAAGAATTTTAAAAAGCAAATGTAATTTTATAGATTGATCATCGTGCTGCTTGCCCTGCCTTATATTAGTAGCAAAGCTTGCTATTGAAGGAGTCCGCCACTGCTACGTCTGGAAGGATTCCGCCACTTTGCTTTTGAAGGGGTCCACCACTTTCTACATAGGACAACCTTGATTACTTGTGATAAAAGTAGTTATTCATGCATTCGATGTTGTGTTTAAAATGAAATTTTTAAAAAGTTTAAAAAATTACTTGTGATAAAATTTCATGTTTTATTTTAGTTTATTTAAAATTTATCTAATATATATTTTAAACAACTTCTTGAAAATATTTGCAAAAAAAAAAAAAGAAAAAAAAAGGGGAATATTGAAAGATGGGGATACGGGGGTTAGGCTTCATTTATTGGGAATTATATAGCTTGTGGTACCATAAAAGTGAGAAATCTTAATTTTGTGGTCTACACATGGATGAGTTATATTATATAGCCGTATTCCAGAATCATACAATAATTTATGGAAGAATTTTTCTGCTTTTAGTAGCCGTATTCCAGAAATATCCGAACCATCATAATAGGTCCGAGCCACCTCTTCCCAAACTTCTTTAGCAGTATGTAGGTGAATAAAAAATCCCATGATAGCAGGGTCCATGGAATTGATCAACCACTCTTTTACGATTGCATTCCCTGTTTCCCACGTCTCATACCCAGCACTATTCTCAGCAGGTTCCTTGGTACTCCCCATCACAAAGCCCTTCCTACTGCGTCCAGCGATGTGCATCTCCAAAACTTTGGACCAAAGAGGATAATTTGATCCATTTAGCTTCACTGTGTTTGGTACAGTAGACGCATCATTCTGAATAACAACAGGATTTAATACTGGATTATTGGTTGGTGTACGAGAGCTACCCTCCAATTTCAAAACCGCAGTATCTTCCAAAGAGGCCATCCTATCTTACGGTGCATAGCTATTGATGTAGCAATCCACACGGTTCTGGACGTAGTAATCCACGCAGCACAACCAAATCACACACGGCACTATCACACACACACCCACACAGCCTGACGTTCTGCAAGGGAATTGCAAAAAAGAAACAGTCGGCCGTGAACAACAGCGGAAAAATATTCTAGGGTTACGGCTAAGCTCTGATACCAAATAGAATTTTACAGGGTCAACTTTCATTGTATTACTTCCTTGAAATATATACATATACAATCCTTGTTCTACAAGGAAACATTAATTAGTAAGGGACACAACAATAAATCCTTCATAATAAAGGACTCCTAGTATTCACAATATATTTACATACTTATTTAAATAATAGAAATTTAGTGAAATACCCATTCCTAGACATAAAACTATAAATATACCCTATACCATTCGTTATATATAAACACACCCAAAATAAACCCAAAAATCAACAATTGTATATTTTTTAATTTAATTAATAAGATCAAATACCTTTATTACCCTTTTTAGCATTAAATTAGTTTTGGATCTCGTTTAGAATCTATAGAATGCAGAGAACATTAAAATTCAACAAAACCACTCCCTGAGGTCTGAAGCCTCAAGCCCCTCTCCTCCTTCAAACCCACATCTCTCCTCTGTTCTCTCCCTTCTTCCCTCTCTCTGCCTTCAAAGGAAACCAAACAGTCTCAGAGCCATGGACCAACACAAGACTGACGACAATCTCCGTTACGTCGGTGGCCTCACACGTGTTCTCGCCGCCGATGCCTCCATTTCTTTTGCAGGTTTGTTCCATCTGCTTCAATTCATTATTTTCCTTTTCATTTTTGCTTAATTTATTTGAATTTTGACTCGATTTCAGTTTCTTCGTTGAATTTGGTGCTAATTTCCATTTTTTCGATATGAACAGAGCTAATGGTTAAGCTCGCAGAGTTCTGTGGCTACTCTGTAGATTTGAGGTGTCAATTGCCGGACGAAGGCTTTCAGAACGCCGACGCCGGTGGTGATTGCGAGAAGAACGAAGATGAAGACGATTTCTCGTTCACCTGCACCAATCTCGACGGATCGCCAATTTCCACCGACGATATATTCCAAAATGGCTAGATCCGTCCAATGTTCCCGATTTTAAACCAGGATATCCTATTCGCCGATGCCGACTACGACGATACTTCCAGAGCCAGAGGTGCTGCCGCTTCGTCTTCCTCTCTACGGTCGCCATTGAAGAAGCTCTTTTTTGAAGAGCTGGATACGTTGACCTCGGCAACGTCGTTTTACAACTCAGGAGGTGAACTCGGGTCCTGATCCATGAGATCAACGCATCTGATGTACGTATTTTCATAGTTTATTCTTATGATGATTTCTCATTTCAGTATTTTCTAGTGTTTATTGTAGACTTATTTCCTTTGAGGAAATAAAAAAGGAGATTGAAGTTTCTTTATTAGTATCCAGGCACACATGCTTGTAGAATCGCAACACATTCTTGATGAACTGTTTGAGTGTTTGTGTGTTTCTAAAATCATACTAGAGATAGTACCATATTAGCAGTCATGATGTCTAGTACCCTTCTAATACAGACGTTGCTGTCACGTTCTGCTTATGTGAGTGATGCTATGATAGGCATAATCCTTGCTATCTAAATGCTTGAAAATTAAACTCAACTTTATGTTCTCTGGCTGAGGCTGATTGAAGTTCAACAAAATAGTAGTTTGGTCTGGTGGATCCGTACGCTATAAGATCAATTATTATAGTGATAACCATGAAAATTCTCCAGTAGGTATAATGAACAGCATTGCAGCCTTAGCAGCAGATGGGTTCAGCCTTAGCAAGAGCATCATATTGTATGTATAATACAATTGTCTTCTTGCGTTTGGCTTTTGGGAATTGATTAAGATTTTAACATTTTTAAACTAAATCCTCAATGGCCAAGAAGGATGTGCATAATTAAAAGGATTAATTAAGGTTTTGACGCTTAGCAGAATTGGGGGAAGATTTATTTTTAAATGATTGAGGTCATTAGGCCAAGTCTGTTACGTTCATGGAGTGTATAATTATTTTTGTTATTGCTGAATTGGAGGTAATTTATTGGATTTTCTGATTTCGTTCTAATTTGTACCTAGATATTCATTTGAGTTTTAAATTGTGATTTTAATTTCTTTTTGTTTATAATTTGGATTGATTTCAGATTCTGTTTGGTTGTGGATTTGCTGTTTGAGATGTGGTTAGAAATTTGTGATATTCGATTTGGTTTTCATATTAATTGAGGTCTGCTTTTTCAGTTGAATTTCAGTATATTCGTGTTTTTTCTGTTTATCACTGTAAAGTTCCAGTATAGGGTAATAACACTGCTTGTTTGCTATGAAATCCTATTTCTTATGCATGTCTACCACTGCAAAGTTCCAGTATAGGGTAATAACACTGCTTGATTGCTATGAAATCCTATTTCTAATGCACGTCTACCACTGTTAAGTTCTAGTATAGGGTAATAACACTGCTTATTTGCTATGAAATCGCACGTCTACCACTGTAAAGTTCCAGTATAGGGTAATAACACTGCTTGGTTGCTATGAAATCCTATTTCTAATGCACGTCTACCACTGTTAAGTTCTAGTATAGGGTAATAACACTGCTTATTTGCTATGAAATCGCACGTCTACCACTGTAAAGTTCCAGTATAGGGTAATAACACTGCTTGTTTGCTATGAAATCCTATTTCTAATGCATGTCTACCACTGTAAAGTTCCAGTATGGGGTAATAACACTGCTTGTTTGCTATGAAATCCTATTTCTAATGCATTTCTACCACTGTAAAGTTCCAGTATAGAGAATAACACTGCTTGTTTGCTATGAAATCGTATTTGTAATGCACGTCTACCATTGTTAAGTTCCAGTCTAGGGTAATAACACTGCTTGTTTGCTATGAAATCCTATTTCTAAGGCACGTCTACCACTGTAAAGTTCCAGTCTAGGGTAATAACACTGCTTGTTTGCTATGAAATCGTATTTGTAATGCACGTCTACCACTGTAAAGTTCCAGTATAGGGTAATAACACAGCTTGTTTGCTATGAAATCCTATTTCTAATGCACGTCTACCAATGTTATTACCACATACTGGAACTATACAGTGGTAGACATGCATTACAAATAGGATTTCAGAGGAAACAAGCAATATTAATACCCTATACTAGAACTTTACAGTGGTAGACATGCATCAAAAATAGGATTTCAGAGGAAACAAGCAATGTTATTACCCTATATTGGAACTTTACAACCATTAATCAGAAATTTCAGTAAACTAGCGACTAAAATAATGATAGTAAACAGTTAGTGCAATAGTGAAATCCAATATAGTTTCAAGATTTTGTCCTTGATTCGAATTTAAAATACTGTTATTACCCTAGACTGGAACTCTATAGCAATTAATCAAAATTACAGTGTAGGTTTGGTTTGTAAATGTCTTACCTTTGAAGCGTTTTCTTGTTGAAATTGTTCTCTGAAATTTTGTCTTGGTTTTGTAGGTGGAGGTCAGTGTGTGGTGTTTGTTTTTTAAAGTAGATTAAGCTTGGTGGTGGTTATGGAGTTTCGATTTCGAGAGATGAAGAAGACACTTTGAAGAAGACACTTTGATGAAGATGGTGACTGAAGGGACGTTTGGCATAGATGGTTAATTGAAGTCGCAGGCTGGAAGTTATGTTTTTGTTTTTTTTTTTTTTTGAACGAAATTATGGTTTTGGAGATGGTAAAATCTTTGGGCTTTTTTATAAGTTTGGGCTGGGGTTGTTTTGGGTGCTTTTTGAGTTTTTTTTCTGTTGGGCTTGATAGTGGCAGTGCTTGTAATTTATTGGAACTTCAACACTAACTTGTTATTTAATAAATGGGTTTTGGGTGTGTTTATAAAGTGTTTTCCATATGGGGTTTTTTTATAATTTCAGCACCCATTTTGGGTATATTAGTGAAGCTCCCTTTAAATAACTCACGTTCACATCAAATTCCATTTTGGGTTTTTTTTTGGTTGGGTTTTTCCCTTTTGCAGGTTCTCTATGATATTCTTTATGCTCCTTTTGCAGGTTTTTTTAATGGAAATATAATCCAACGGTAAAATTTCTCTTTCACCTAATTTTAGTTGTATCTTTTTGTTTATAATCTTAGCGTTCTTTCATTGTCATTTTGATTTATTTACAGTGATGATGGAGGAGACTTCAATTGTTCATCATTTGTATGTTCGGATAAGAGGAAGGCTTGGATTAGGAGTACTAGATGTAAGTCTTGTTATGCTTCTGTATTGTACTACTTAATTACCATCATGTATAATATTTAGATTTAATTGAATATTAATATTAGATTGGTTTTTTTACACATGAATTGCATGCATTACCGAAGAATTATTGTTATTATCTTATCAGGAAAAACATGAATTATTGTTGTTATGCGATTAAAATATATCAAATGGAAATTGTAATTATTTAAAACATATATATATATATATATATATATATATATATATAATTCAGAAAATAATTAGCCTAATCAAAGATGAAAATAATAATAAAATATAAGTCTAAAGGCAGCCGGAAAGTCAACATAATGTTGTCACTTTTCTCTATTAATGGTGACAAAAGCTCACGCCCACAAATCTCATCAACGTGTCACGGACTCCAGGGACTCGGGGAATCTCAGGGGACTCGGGAATCTCAGGGGACTCGTGCGTGGTGACCAAACTGTGTCACTTCCGTGGTGACCAAATCGTGCCCCTAAAGAAAGGGTCACTATTGATGATGTTTTTTGTAGTGTAATTAGCTTGTTTGGAGACATGAGCTTCATAGATTTCGAATAGGAGTCGCGGATCTCTCTCCTTGAGCTCCTCGTACTCCTTCCGGGCAGAAAGCTTGTCTATTTCGCATGTGATAAACGCCAAGGCTGCATCGATGATCTGCTTGGCATCATGCTGGTGTGCAAAGGTATAGATCATTAATGCATTGTCCCAGTTGAGGTTGGCCGCCAAGAACTTCTGGCACAAGTCTTTGAGATGCTGCACCTGGTATTTTTCAGCCATTACTAGGAGATCACAGGCCAATTGCTGGTCAGGGCATACCTCAGCTGTGTAGAGGTAGTTGACGAAGGCACGAAGGGCGTCGTAGGAGACATCGCCAATCTTTATGGTGCCGCTCAGGCTTTCTTCCATCTCATTCTCAAGCATGGCTCTCAACACTGGAGAACGATTCACCTGATCCAGTGCCAGCCAAAATATACATATTGTTCAACAGGAATTCAAAGAGTGCATTGAACAATGACCAGCTAGATAAGACCATTCAAGATGACAAATATTCCCGTTTACTGATAAATCATTCCTCCGTTCGCAAGTCACACAATCTGATTTGTGTGTGTATATATATATATATATATATATATATATTAATAACTCCTTAAAAATTAATACAAAAAACAAGGATTTTACGTTTCAAAATTTTCTTTTTAAATGAGGAATAAAAGTAAAGTTGCAGACAAGGTCCCACTCTTTACACTCAAGTTTGATCTTTCTCTGAATATTATAGTAATTTAGAATATCATTATTATAAAAAAAATAAATTAAAGTAAAGCCACCGAAATGTTTGAACATACATAAAAACAAAACAGTGACGAAGTCAAGTAGCAGCAAGTTAGCGAAATTGGTACTGACCAAAACGGCCTTATGGGCCGGAATGGGTACAGGGTTCTCGTCGTCGTCGGCAACCAAAATGACGTCAGAAAAGAAAGCCGGCTGGGACATCGTGAGAAAAGCGACCTTGGCCTTGAGGTCCTCGTGGCACTGCTTGCAGCAGGTGCCGGCATCATATCCGCCCTTGCAAGATATGCACCTGCTCATGTTGGGTTGGGGTACTCAAAGATAAATAACAACAAGAGAAGAAATATTATGCTGACAAAAATAAAAAATTAAAACAAGAGGAAGAAATTTAAAGCAACTGTAATTTCATCGATTGATCACTGTGCTAACTGCCTGGCCCTGCCTTATATAAGTAGCCAGCTAGCTCATTGGACTCCTTCACTTTTTTTTTTCTTTGGTTAACTCCTTCCTCTGCAAGGAGTTGGCCACTTTGCTTTGGAATGGTCCCGCCACTCTGCTTTCTATCTAAGACGATGTTGATTCATTATCTTCCACATTAAAATTAAAAGATAATAATAATAATAATAAAGACAATATTGATTGATATAAAAATTTAAAGATTAAAATGACATTTTTAAAAAGTTTAAAAGGATTATTTGCAGTATCATTTCCTTTCTTATTTTTGGTTTGTTTAAATTATATTTATATTTGTCAAAGGGACTAGTCGAGCGAAAAATGACTTTAACTTTTAGATTAATGATATTAGGTTCGAACGCTTATGGCACATTGACACTATGTGTGAGAAAACCCCTTCCCATTCCTAAGTAGTTTGACCCAAAAAAAATTATATCTATATTTTAAACAACTTGTTGAACATCATGAAAAAGAAACTAAGTGATATTGGAAGAGGAATACGGTGAGGCTCCATTTGTGGAAGAATTTTTTCACTATTAATTGGTACTTGAGTTTTAACCAATGTACATGAACTTCTAGTTTATCCCAATTTGAAGACTTTTTCTCTTTTTGATGACATATATGTGGGGGCGTAGTTTGCCAAAATAGTAGTTTTATCCATTGATCATTTTGCTGCTCTGCCTTATTAGTAGCTTCATTGGGTTTTCAATTTATTATTATTATTTTTTGTCATTATTAATTATTGGACTCCTTCCTCTGTAAGGAGTTCGCCATCGCCACTTTGCTTTAGAAGGGGCCCCCACACTGCTTTCTAAAAAGCAGATAAGATTTTTAAAAAGCAAATGTAATAGATTAATCATCGTGCTGCTTGCCCTGCCTTATATTAGTAGCAAACCTTGCTATTGAAGGAGTCCGCCACTCCTTCGTCCGCAAGGAGTCCGCCACTTTCTACATAGGACAACCTTAATTACTTGTGATAAAAGTAGTTATCCTTACATCTGATGTTCTGTGTTTAAAATGAAAACTTTTAAAAAGTTTAAAAAATTACTTGTGATAAAATTTCATGTTTTGTTTTAGTTTATTTAAAATTTATCTAATATATATTTTAAACAACTTTTTGAAACTATTTGCAAAAAGAAAAAGAAAAAGGAATATTTAAAGATGGGGGATACGGGGGTTAGGCTCCATTTATTGGAAATTATAGCTTGTGTTACCATAAAAATGAGAAATCTTAATTATGTGGTCTACTCATGTTATAACACATGAACGAGTTATACTATGTAGCCGTATTCCAGTATCATACAATAATTTTTCTGCTTTTAGTAGTTAGTTTTAACCGACATCCCCAACCAATATAATACATGAACTTCTAGTTGATCCTAGTTTGAGTTTTTTTTTTTTTGGTCGATAAGAAATTTCATTTATAAAATAAAGGAATGCAACATTTATTATTATTATTACTTCCTTTATGTATATCAAAGGATGGTCAAATGTGCACAATATAACACACATGCCATGCTATTAAAATTCTTGTTTACATTACCTTTGTTTCGAATTGTGCACACACAGACGGGGCATGATGGACTTTCCAGCACTGCATTAGCTGTTGAACAACTTTCCCAATCTATTATTGTCTATGCAAATAGCTGACAAATAATGCCACATATCATATGGAGTCGGGATGCAACAAACATACGGAAACACTATTCAAATGTATGAAAGTGATGCGGAAACTAAACTTCAGCTATGAAAGGCTGAAAATTGAGAATCTCAAGGGTAGTAAAGTAAAATTACCAATTTTATTTTAAAACTAAAAAATGTTACCAAACAATCTTCACATTTTCAGTTTTTATACAAATGAAAATTGAAAACAAACTGAAACGGTGATCAAATAGAAAGGTAATCACAAGTCATATGAAGTTGCAACAACAAACAATCAAAATTCATCCTCATAGTCACCGGCGGAACCAGTAAAATGGCTACTATGGGCTCTAGGCCAGTAGCTCTTTTTTGAAAATTAAAATATACTACATGTGTTTCGATGTGATTTATCCCATAAAAGTTTATAAACACTTATGATTTTAACTCTCTACATTTTCTTATTTTCTCTATAAGTTTTCTTAATATGTCGTCAATATTCTTAATGGCCATCATATCACCCTATACAATTATCAAAAAACGATGTGTTATTATGGAATTTTGCTTGATTGCACTAAAAAAAAGGAGGCAAAAGGTCACCTTTTTAAAGTAACCAAATTAATGTTGGGGACAATTTAATGGCTGGTCAATGCTTTTGTTTACTCGTCACTATTATTTGTGATTAAGTCTGTCACACTTTAATACTTTGGTGACATTTGATTTAAATATAATTAATTATTGTGATTAACATCTAAACAGTAATTTTCATGGCTAATTTTTTATTATGGCCTTCTTCATTCTCTCTGAGCGCCCTCTCTCCCAACCAAAAAAAATCAACCTCTCATTCTCTCAGTGACCTTCGATTGGAGAACACGATATCTCGAAGGATGAGATCTTTCGTTCATCAATTTGTTGGCGATATCAAATCTCGAATCTGAGAGTTAGAGTGGGCTTGCTTCTCTGGATCATATTTTCGAAATATCTCTCTCCAAACTCTATCCCAATGTCATTATATTGTCTTCGCTCTCTCTCTCTCTCTCTCTCTCTCTCTCTCTCTCTCTCTCTCATATTTTGATTCAAATAGTGCCCTTTGCTTTGCTGTTCGACTCCTGAAACAAGAAACGCAGGCCAGAATAACCAGCGTTTCTTCCACAACAACCCAGAGGTATTCGCCGATCCCACTTCTTAGAACAACGATTCTTTCAAATTCCATTTTGTGTTTTTTCCCTTTTGCAGGTTCTCTATGATATTTTTTTATGCTCCTTTTGCAGGTTTTTTTAATGGAAATATAGTCCAATGGTAAAATTTCTCTTTCACCTAATTTTAGTTGTATTTTTTTGTTTATAATCTTAGCATTCTTTCATTGTCATTTTGATTTATTTACAGTGAAGATGGAGGAGACTTCAATTGTTCATCATTTATATTATCGGATAAGAGGAAGGCTTGGATTAGGAGTACTAGATGTAAGTGTACTACTTAATTACCATCATGGATAATATTTATATTTAATTGAATATTAATATTAGATTGGTTTTTTACACATGAATTGCATTACCGAAGAATTATTGTTATTATCTTATCAGGAAAAAATTGAATTATTGTTGTTATGCGATTAAAATATATCAAATGGAAATTGTAATTATTTAAAACATATATATATATATAATTCAGAAAATAATTAGCCAAATCAAAGATGAAAATAATAATAAAATATGTTGGATCTCAGAACAACCTTACAAGTTTAGGCGTAAAAAGATATTTATTGAATAGCAAAAGCAATGGCTTTATACAAGCCTGTTACAAGGAAACCAACTGAAACACAAACTCCACGTTCACAACTCCTAAAAACGTGTAAGTGGGTCTAAGACCAATTCAAACAAAACAGATTGCCCTACAAACCAGGGCATTATTAACATAGTAAGTAACCAACTAAGCAACAACCACGGATAAGTCCTAACAATTCTAATGCTTCAACAAATATAAGTCTAAAGGCAGCTGGAAAGTCAACATAATGTTGTCTACTTTTCTCTATTAATGGAAGGAGTCCGCCACTCCTTCGTCCAGAAGGAGTTGGCCACTTTGCTTTGGAATGGGCCCGCCATCAAGGATGATGTTGATTTGTCTTCCAGGATAAATTAAAGACAAAATTGAAACGAATAGACAATAATGGCAATTGAATTGCATAAAATAATAGCTTAATCTTAATGAAACGGATAATAGACAATGATGCCAATTGAATTGCATAAAATAATGGATGATAATCCATAAAACTCCTATTACTATTATATTTTTTTACTTTTTATTGAATAACATTGACAATTACAGAGAATTGAAACATCAATGCCCTCTTGAAGCAATGAGCCAATTCAAATTTACATTACAAGCACAAAGGCTTGAAGCAATGAGCCAACATAAAAAAACATTAACTTAGCTCACTAGAAGCCAACTACATAAACAAACAGAGCATAAATAATTCTCATGTAAATTAGTGCCAAATCAAACCCAGCAATCGGCAAGCAACTCTACTTTTGCCAGTATTTGGAAAACAGGACAGTATCAGTAAGAGAAAGAGCATATCCACTATCTTCCTCCAGACACTAATACAAGCATCACAACACCATCATTTCTCCACCAGGTCACAGCACCTAAACTCTGACAATAGACACTGGCTTCTCCTCCAGAAGATAACCCCAAGCCTCCAGAATCAAATAGCCCATAGCTAAAAAGGAGATATGTTCCATATACAAATAGGAGCGCCACTAAATCTTGACATATTTAAAGAAAATAATATGCCTAGGTAAGGGAGAAAACACTTGAATCAAAGAGATGGGAGAAAGTATTGCCTAATGCTCTAACTACTCACAAGTCATTTTTAGCTAAAATTCTCCCAAAAACGACTCCTCGAGTATACTTTAAGCCAATAACACAATTTCTGTATGTCCCAATCTGTTTATTTGTTAATTTAAAGGATAATTGAATATTGAAGATTAACCAAAAAAAATTGACAAGCATTGTTGGAGGAACATTCACAAGTGCCTAGTAATTACAGTAACTCATTAGGTATTTTAAGTCAAACTTGGCTGTCGTTGCCGGAGTCTGGAAATGCTCTAGAGTAAAACCAAATTGATTATTCATGAACAAGTAAAACCTACAGCACAGTGAAGGCCGAAGTTGTTGAAAAGTGGGGCTCGGTTTCATATCACCAGTAGTCACAGTCATCGGAAGAAACCGTGCGCACACAGGAAAATGAAGAATGTCTGGAGAGAAAAACTTCATAGATTTCGAACACGAGTTGCGGGTCTTTCTCCTTGAGCTTGGCGTACTCCTTCCGGGAAGTAAGCTTGTCCATGTTGTCTGTGATTACTGTTAAGGCCGCGTCGATGATCTGCTTGGCATTATGCCGGTGCGCTAAGGTGTAGGTCGAAAGTGAATTGTCCCAGTTGAGGTTGGCCACCAAGAAGTTATGGCAGTAGTCTTTGAGATGCTGCACCTGGTATTTTTCAGCCATCACAAAGAGGTCACAGGCGAATTGCTGGTCAAGGCGTACCTCAGCAGTGTAGAGGTAGTTGACAAAGGCACCAAGGGTGCGGTAGGACACTTCGCCAATCTTGATGGTGCCGCTCAGGCTTTCTTCCATCTCATTCTCAAACATGGCTCTAAACACCGGAGAACGGCTCACCTGAAAAACACATGTTGTTCAAAACAACTTTTTTCGGTTATATTGGGAGGAAAGAAACCCCTTGGGGTTTCGAACCTGGGTGTCAAGCTGGGGGAAGGGGGGAGGTCACCACTGTGGTACCTGCTCTCGACTTGTTCAAAACAACTTTAATATCACAACACCCTTCATATATATAATCAATCAAACAAGTTTTTCCAAAGAAATTATAATAACGCATTGGCCATTTCAAGTCAATCAAATTTACTATTCATCGACCTACAAATAAATCACATCTCTGGTTACATTTACTAATTAAGGTTGTTACATAGTTCTCCAAACAAATCAACCAATTCCTTAAAAAAAATAAAAATATACAAATAAAGTCACCAAATTGTTGAGAGAAAAAAACAGTGATGAAGTAAAGTAGCAAGTTGGAGGAATGGGTACTGACCAAAACGGCCTTATGGGCCGGGACGGGACCAGCGGCCTCGTCTTCGGAGGCAAACAGAACGACGTCGGAGAATGAAGCCGGCTGGGTGGCCCCGAGAAAAGCGACCTTGGCCTTGTTGTGCTCGTGGCACTGCTTGCAGGTATCGGCGTAATAATCTTGGAACCTGCTCTCGCAAGATTTGCACCTCATGTTGAAGAGAAGAAATTCAAAGCAAATGTAATTTCACGCATTCATCATCGTGCTGCCCTGCCTTTTTCCTCTTCTATATTAGTAGCTACTAGCTAGCTTCACTGGACACTTTCACTTTTTTTTTCCAACACTTTTATTTTTCTTTGGTATACTATTAATTATTGGAATCTTAGGAGTCCGCCACTTTGCTTTTGGAAGGGGCCCGCCCCCTCTGCTTTTTATAGTGTGATGAAAAGATCAGGATGGATCATGGACTAGACTTTCAGAATGGAATGCGTACAAAATATAATAAGAAGTAAATCCCTAATTGATAATTTATAACGCTCAATTGAAAATTCTTAATTTATACTTCATGAACTTTAAAAAAAGGCCCAAATTTCAGTAACAACAAATTGAGGAAAGGAAATTGTAAGATTCCATCAATAAAATAATTTTTTGCTAACATTCCACAAATAAAATATGACACCGAAAATTGAACATGTTGAAGGTGGGTGACATGTGACTTTGGGCGGCAGTACTGTATTGACCTGTTTGGAGCGATAAGCTTCATATAGATTTCGACTCCACTAGTTTGAGCCTATTTTATTTATTTGTAGTAGGTGTGTGAACTTCATTTGATGTAGAGTACATGGATAGATTTCTTTTTGTTCTGTTTTTGTTGGGCACGTACAGGTGTAATATCAACCATCGTGCTCGAAATGGATCGAATGTTGAGGCCCAGCACGGAAGTGTTGTTTTTTGTTTGTCAAAGGTAACAACGGGCATGAGAGTTTAGTCACGCACGCTCATGCTTAGGGGTTTCGAACATGAAGTCTGAGGCCAAATGGACTTTTCCGCTATATATAGTACGACTCCATTGGCGGGGGAAGTGTTTACTTTACACCATGGTCTTGAAACACTCAATAGACAAAGTCACTTAACCAAAGTACACAATAAAAAGCAAAAGAAATCCTTAAACAAACACAAAAAATTTATACATTATTTCCCTCTTTAAAAAACCTATGGCACAATGAAGCCCGTTGAAGAAGTTGTTGAAACTTAGGGTTCGTTTCCACTTTCTCGTCGCACAATAGTTAAACGACGAGACCTAGAAGAAGCCCTGCGTACACAGGAAAATGAAGATTGATCACGGACTGCTGCTGCACGACTAAAATGAGCTTCATAGATTTCCAATACAAGTTCTGGATGTCTCTCCTTCAGCTCCGCGTACTCCTCCCGGGCAGTGAGCTTGTCCATGTTGGCTGTGATCACCCTCAAGGCCGCGTCAATGATCGGCTTAGCGTTATGCTGGTGCGCAAAGGTGTACGTTGGAAGTATATTGTCCCAGTTGAGGTTGGACACCAAGAATTTCTGGCAGTAGTCTTTGAGATGCTGCACCTGGTATTTTTCAGCCATTACAAGCAGATCAGAGGCCAATTGCTGGTCAAGGGATACCTCAGCTGTGTACAGGTAGTTGACAAAGGCACAAAGGGCGTCGTAGGACACATCGCCGATCTTGATGGTGCCGCTCTGGCTTTCTTCCATCTCATTCTCAAGCATGGCTTTGAAAACTGGAGAACGGCTCACCTGATTCGTCGAAATATGGTACAAATAGCATTATTGATATACATGATCTATATTTAAGAGGAATTCAAACAGCACATTAATTGAACAAAAATCAGCTAGAATAATAATATCATCCCAGGAACATATTAATTTTATGAATAGTACTAGACTACTACTAGTAGCTAGCTAGGAGAGAGAAAATGACTGCATGGACAAACTAGTTTTAAATTAAAGGATAATTAAAATATTGAAGATTAAAAAAAAGACAAGGATTGTTGGAGGAGCAGCCATAACCCTTTAGCCATTTCAAGTCAAATTTGGCCACAATATATATTTATATATTTATAACTCATTGAAAATACTAAAAACAACAAAGTTTTACATGTCAAATTTTGATTTGCAAAGAAGGAGGAATAAAAGGAAAGTTACAGAAAAGGTTATAGTATTTAGAGTAATTTAGAATATTATTATTGTTAACTAAAAATAAATTAAAGTAAATAAAGCCACCAAAATATTTGAAAATAAAATAAAATTTCAGTGATGAAGTAAAGTAGCAGCAAGTTGTGGCGAAATGGGTACTGACCAAAACGGCTTTATGGGCCGGAACGGGTACAAGGGGCTCAGCGGTGTCGGCAGAGCCATTGTCAGAGGAAAACAGAAGGACGTCGGGGAAGGAAGCCGGCTGGGACGTCGTGAGAAAAGCGACCTTGGCCTTGAGGACCTCGTGGCGCTGCTTGCACGTGGCGGCATCATATCCCTCGGATATGGCCTCGCAAGACATGCACCTACTCATGTTGGGTACTCAACGATAAATTAACAAGAAGATAAGAATTTTAAAAAGCAAATGTAATTTTATAGATTGATCATCGTGCTGCTTGCCCTGCCTTATATTAGTAGCAAAGCTTGCTATTGAAGGAGTCCGCCACTGCTACGTCTGGAAGGATTCCGCCACTTTGCTTTTGAAGGGGTCCACCACTTTCTACATAGGACAACCTTGATTACTTGTGATAAAAGTAGTTATTCATGCATTCGATGTTGTGTTTAAAATGAAATTTTTAAAAAGTTTAAAAAATTACTTGTGATAAAATTTCATGTTTTATTTTAGTTTATTTAAAATTTATCTAATATATATTTTAAACAACTTCTTGAAAATATTTGCAAAAAAAAAAAAGAAAAAAAAAGGGGAATATTGAAAGATGGGGATACGGGGGTTAGGCTTCATTTATTGGGAATTATATAGCTTGTGGTACCATAAAAGTGAGAAATCTTAATTTTGTGGTCTACACATGGATGAGTTATATTATATAGCCGTATTCCAGAATCATACAATAATTTATGGAAGAATTTTTCTGCTTTTAGTAGCCGTATTCCAGAAATATCCGAACCATCATAATAGGTCCGAGCCACCTCTTCCCAAACTTCTTTAGCAGTATGTAGGTGAATAAAAAATCCCATGATAGCAGGGTCCATGGAATTGATCAACCACTCTTTTACGATTGCATTCCCTGTTTCCCACGTCTCATACCCAGCACTATTCTCAGCAGGTTCCTTGGTACTCCCCATCACAAAGCCCTTCCTACTGCGTCCAGCGATGTGCATCTCCAAAACTTTGGACCAAAGAGGATAATTTGATCCATTTAGCTTCACTGTGTTTGGTACAGTAGACGCATCATTCTGAATAACAACAGGATTTAATACTGGATTATTGGTTGGTGTACGAGAGCTACCCTCCAATTTCAAAACCGCAGTATCTTCCAAAGAGGCCATCCTATCTTACGGTGCATAGCTATTGATGTAGCAATCCACACGGTTCTGGACGTAGTAATCCACGCAGCACAACCAAATCACACACGGCACTATCACACACACACCCACACAGCCTGACGTTCTGCAAGGGAATTGCAAAAAAGAAACAGTCGGCCGTGAACAACAGCGGAAAAATATTCTAGGGTTACGGCTAAGCTCTGATACCAAATAGAATTTTACAGGGTCAACTTTCATTGTATTACTTCCTTGAAATATATACATATACAATCCTTGTTCTACAAGGAAACATTAATTAGTAAGGGACACAACAATAAATCCTTCATAATAAAGGACTCCTAGTATTCACAATATATTTACATACTTATTTAAATAACTCACGTTCACATCAAATTCCATTTTGGGTTTTTTTTTGGTTGGGTTTTTCCCTTTTGCAGGTTCTCTATGATATTCTTTATGCTCCTTTTGCAGGTTTTTTTAATGGAAATATAATCCAACGGTAAAATTTCTCTTTCACCTAATTTTAGTTGTATCTTTTTGTTTATAATCTTAGCGTTCTTTCATTGTCATTTTGATTTATTTACAGTGATGATGGAGGAGACTTCAATTGTTCATCATTTGTATGTTCGGATAAGAGGAAGGCTTGGATTAGGAGTACTAGATGTAAGTCTTGTTATGCTTCTGTATTGTACTACTTAATTACCATCATGTATAATATTTAGATTTAATTGAATATTAATATTAGATTGGTTTTTTTACACATGAATTGCAATATTATAGTAATTTAGAATATCATTATTATAAAAAAAATAAATTAAAGTAAAGCCACCGAAATGTTTGAACATACATAAAAACAAAACAGTGACGAAGTCAAGTAGCAGCAAGTTAGCGAAATTGGTACTGACCAAAACGGCCTTATGGGCCGGAATGGGTACAGGGTTCTCGTCGTCGTCGGCAACCAAAATGACGTCAGAAAAGAAAGCCGGCTGGGACATCGTGAGAAAAGCGACCTTGGCCTTGAGGTCCTCGTGGCACTGCTTGCAGCAGGTGCCGGCATCATATCCGCCCTTGCAAGATATGCACCTGCTCATGTTGGGTTGGGGTACTCAAAGATAAATAACAACAAGAGAAGAAATATTATGCTGACAAAAATAAAAAATTAAAACAAGAGGAAGAAATTTAAAGCAACTGTAATTTCATCGATTGATCACTGTGCTAACTGCCTGGCCCTGCCTTATATAAGTAGCCAGCTAGCTCATTGGACTCCTTCACTTTTTTTTTTCTTTGGTTAACTCCTTCCTCTGCAAGGAGTTGGCCACTTTGCTTTGGAATGGTCCCGCCACTCTGCTTTCTATCTAAGACGATGTTGATTCATTATCTTCCACATTAAAATTAAAAGATAATAATAATAATAATAAAGACAATATTGATTGATATAAAAATTTAAAGATTAAAATGACATTTTTAAAAAGTTTAAAAGGATTATTTGCAGTATCATTTCCTTTCTTATTTTTGGTTTGTTTAAATTATATTTATATTTGTCAAAGGGACTAGTCGAGCGAAAAATGACTTTAACTTTTAGATTAATGATATTAGGTTCGAACGCTTATGGCACATTGACACTATGTGTGAGAAAACCCCTTCCCATTCCTAAGTAGTTTGACCCAAAAAAAATTATATCTATATTTTAAACAACTTGTTGAACATCATGAAAAAGAAACTAAGTGATATTGGAAGAGGAATACGGTGAGGCTCCATTTGTGGAAGAATTTTTTCACTATTAATTGGTACTTGAGTTTTAACCAATGTACATGAACTTCTAGTTTATCCCAATTTGAAGACTTTTTCTCTTTTTGATGACATATATGTGGGGGCGTAGTTTGCCAAAATAGTAGTTTTATCCATTGATCATTTTGCTGCTCTGCCTTATTAGTAGCTTCATTGGGTTTTCAATTTATTATTATTATTTTTTGTCATTATTAATTATTGGACTCCTTCCTCTGTAAGGAGTTCGCCATCGCCACTTTGCTTTAGAAGGGGCCCCCACACTGCTTTCTAAAAAGCAGATAAGATTTTTAAAAAGCAAATGTAATAGATTAATCATCGTGCTGCTTGCCCTGCCTTATATTAGTAGCAAACCTTGCTATTGAAGGAGTCCGCCACTCCTTCGTCCGCAAGGAGTCCGCCACTTTCTACATAGGACAACCTTAATTACTTGTGATAAAAGTAGTTATCCTTACATCTGATGTTCTGTGTTTAAAATGAAAACTTTTAAAAAGTTTAAAAAATTACTTGTGATAAAATTTCATGTTTTGTTTTAGTTTATTTAAAATTTATCTAATATATATTTTAAACAACTTTTTGAAACTATTTGCAAAAAGAAAAAGAAAAAGGAATATTTAAAGATGGGGGATACGGGGGTTAGGCTCCATTTATTGGAAATTATAGCTTGTGTTACCATAAAAATGAGAAATCTTAATTATGTGGTCTACTCATGTTATAACACATGAACGAGTTATACTATGTAGCCGTATTCCAGTATCATACAATAATTTTTCTGCTTTTAGTAGTTAGTTTTAACCGACATCCCCAACCAATATAATACATGAACTTCTAGTTGATCCTAGTTTGAGTTTTTTTTTTTTTGGTCGATAAGAAATTTCATTTATAAAATAAAGGAATGCAACATTTATTATTATTATTACTTCCTTTATGTATATCAAAGGATGGTCAAATGTGCACAATATAACACACATGCCATGCTATTAAAATTCTTGTTTACATTACCTTTGTTTCGAATTGTGCACACACAGACGGGGCATGATGGACTTTCCAGCACTGCATTAGCTGTTGAACAACTTTCCCAATCTATTATTGTCTATGCAAATAGCTGACAAATAATGCCACATATCATATGGAGTCGGGATGCAACAAACATACGGAAACACTATTCAAATGTATGAAAGTGATGCGGAAACTAAACTTCAGCTATGAAAGGCTGAAAATTGAGAATCTCAAGGGTAGTAAAGTAAAATTACCAATTTTATTTTAAAACTAAAAAATGTTACCAAACAATCTTCACATTTTCAGTTTTTATACAAATGAAAATTGAAAACAAACTGAAACGGTGATCAAATAGAAAGGTAATCACAAGTCATATGAAGTTGCAACAACAAACAATCAAAATTCATCCTCATAGTCACCGGCGGAACCAGTAAAATGGCTACTATGGGCTCTAGGCCAGTAGCTCTTTTTTGAAAATTAAAATATACTACATGTGTTTCGATGTGATTTATCCCATAAAAGTTTATAAACACTTATGATTTTAACTCTCTACATTTTCTTATTTTCTCTATAAGTTTTCTTAATATGTCGTCAATATTCTTAATGGCCATCATATCACCCTATACAATTATCAAAAAACGATGTGTTATTATGGAATTTTGCTTGATTGCACTAAAAAAAAGGAGGCAAAAGGTCACCTTTTTAAAGTAACCAAATTAATGTTGGGGACAATTTAATGGCTGGTCAATGCTTTTGTTTACTCGTCACTATTATTTGTGATTAAGTCTGTCACACTTTAATACTTTGGTGACATTTGATTTAAATATAATTAATTATTGTGATTAACATCTAAACAGTAATTTTCATGGCTAATTTTTTATTATGGCCTTCTTCATTCTCTCTGAGCGCCCTCTCTCCCAACCAAAAAAAATCAACCTCTCATTCTCTCAGTGACCTTCGATTGGAGAACACGATATCTCGAAGGATGAGATCTTTCGTTCATCAATTTGTTGGCGATATCAAATCTCGAATCTGAGAGTTAGAGTGGGCTTGCTTCTCTGGATCATATTTTCGAAATATCTCTCTCCAAACTCTATCCCAATGTCATTATATTGTCTTCGCTCTCTCTCTCTCTCTCTCTCTCTCTCTCTCTCTCTCTCTCATATTTTGATTCAAATAGTGCCCTTTGCTTTGCTGTTCGACTCCTGAAACAAGAAACGCAGGCCAGAATAACCAGCGTTTCTTCCACAACAACCCAGAGGTATTCGCCGATCCCACTTCTTAGAACAACGATTCTTTCAAATTCCATTTTGTGTTTTTTCCCTTTTGCAGGTTCTCTATGATATTTTTTTATGCTCCTTTTGCAGGTTTTTTTAATGGAAATATAGTCCAATGGTAAAATTTCTCTTTCACCTAATTTTAGTTGTATTTTTTTGTTTATAATCTTAGCATTCTTTCATTGTCATTTTGATTTATTTACAGTGAAGATGGAGGAGACTTCAATTGTTCATCATTTATATTATCGGATAAGAGGAAGGCTTGGATTAGGAGTACTAGATGTAAGTGTACTACTTAATTACCATCATGGATAATATTTATATTTAATTGAATATTAATATTAGATTGGTTTTTTACACATGAATTGCATTACCGAAGAATTATTGTTATTATCTTATCAGGAAAAAATTGAATTATTGTTGTTATGCGATTAAAATATATCAAATGGAAATTGTAATTATTTAAAACATATATATATATATAATTCAGAAAATAATTAGCCAAATCAAAGATGAAAATAATAATAAAATATGTTGGATCTCAGAACAACCTTACAAGTTTAGGCGTAAAAAGATATTTATTGAATAGCAAAAGCAATGGCTTTATACAAGCCTGTTACAAGGAAACCAACTGAAACACAAACTCCACGTTCACAACTCCTAAAAACGTGTAAGTGGGTCTAAGACCAATTCAAACAAAACAGATTGCCCTACAAACCAGGGCATTATTAACATAGTAAGTAACCAACTAAGCAACAACCACGGATAAGTCCTAACAATTCTAATGCTTCAACAAATATAAGTCTAAAGGCAGCTGGAAAGTCAACATAATGTTGTCTACTTTTCTCTATTAATGGAAACAAAAGCCAATTATCACGCCCACAAATCTCACCAACGTGTCACAGCCGGTATATGGATATGGCCATGGGCCCCAATGCGGGTGGGTTTCCACGGAAAGGCTAGAATGAGGAGGTTGAGTGAGGAGCTTATTTGAGGAGGTGAAATCTCACCATTAACAACAAAAAAACAAAGTACATGGGGGGGTGCATTGGGGGGTCCACACCCCTTTTGATGGTGAGATGGGCCTCCTCAAATAAAAACGTTACTATTGATAATGTTTTTTGTAGTGTTAGCTTGTTTGGAGAAATAAGCTTCATAGATTTCGAATATGAGTTGCGGATATCTCTCCTTGAGCTCCTCGTACTCCTCCCGGGCAGAAAGCTTGTCTATTTCGTGTGTGATCACCCCCAAGGCTGCATCGATGATCTGCTTGGCATCATGCTGGTGTGCAAAGGTATAGATCATAAATGCATTGTCCCAGTTGAGGTTGGCCACCAAGAACCTCTCGCACAAGTCTTTGAGATGCTGCACCTGGTATTTTTCAGCCATTACTAGGAGATCACAGGCCAATTGCTGGTCAGGGCATACCTCAGCTGTGTAGAGGTAGTTGACGAAGGCACGAAGGGCGTCGTAGGAGACATCGCCAATCTTGATGGTGCCTTTCAGGCTTTCTTCCATCTCATTCTCAAGCATGGCTCTGAACACTGGAGAACGGTTCGCCTGATCCAGTGCCAGCCAAAATATACATATTGCTCAGCAGGAATTTAAAGAGTGCATTGAACAAAAACCAGCTAGATAAGACCATTCAAGATGACAAATATTCCCGTTTACTGATAAATCATTCCTCCGTTTGCAAATATATATATATATATTAATAACTCCTTAAAAATTAATACAAAAAACAAGGTTTTTACGTTTCAAATTTTTCTTTTTATATAAGGAGGAATAAAAGTAAAGTTGCAGACGAGATCCTGCCCTTTACACTCAAGTTCGATCTCTCTCTGAATATTATAGTAATTTAGAATATCATTATGGTAAAAAATAAATTAAAGTAAAGCCACCGAAATGTTTGAACATACATAAAACAACAACAGTGACGAAGTAAAGTAGCAGCAAGTTAGCGAAATGGGTACTGACCAAGACGGCCTTATGGGCCGGAATGGGTACAGGGTTCTCATCGGAGGAGGCAAACAGAATGACGTCGGAAAAGAAAGCCGGCTGGGACATCGTGAGAAAAGCGACCTTGGCCTCGAGGCACTGCTTGCAGCAGGTGCCGGCATCATATCTGCCCTCGCAAGACATGCACCTCTTCATGTTGGGTTGGGGTACTCAAAGATAAATAACAACAAGAGAAGAAATATTATGCTGACAAAAATAAAAAATTTAAAACAAGAGGAGAAATTTAAAGCAAATGTAATTTCATCGATTGATCATTGTGCTACCTGCCTGGCCCTGCCTTATATAAGTAGCCAGCTAGCTCATTGGACTCTTTCACTTTTCTTTTTCTTTGGTTAACTCCTTCCTCTGCAAGGAGTTGGCCACTTTGCTTTGGAATGGTCCCGCCACTCTGCTTTCTATCTAAGACGATGTTGATTCATTATCTTCCACATTAAAATTAAAAGATAATAATAATAATAATAATAATAAAGACAATATTGATTGATATAAAAATTTAAAGATTAAAATGACATTTTAAAAAAGTTTAAAAGGATTATTTGCAGTATCATTTCCTTTCTTATTTTTAGTTTGTTTAAATTATATTTATATTTGTCAAAGGGACTAGTCGAGCGAAAAAGGACTTTAACTTTCAGATTAATGATATTAGGTTCGAACGCTCATGGCACATTGACACTATGTGTGAGAAAACCCCTTCCCATTCCTAAGTAGTTTGACCCAAAAAAAATTATATCTATATTTTAAACAACTTGTTGAACATCATGAAAAAGAAACTAAGTAATATTGGAAGAGGAATACGGTGAGGCTCCATTTGTGGAAGAATTTTTTCACTATTAATTGGTACTTGAGTTTTAACCAATGTACATGAACTTCTAGTTTATCCCAATTTGAAGACTTTTTCTCTTTTTGATGACATATATGTGGGGGCGTAGTTTGCCAAAATAGTAGTTTTATCCATTGATCATTTTGCTGCTCTGCCTTATTAGTAGCTTCATTGGGTTTTCACTTTTTTTTTTTGTCATTATTAATTATTGGACTCCTTCCTCTGTAAGGAGTTCGCCACTTTGCTTTAGAAGGGGCCCCCACACTGATTTCTATCTATATCTAGCCTTTTGTGTGAGATATATGTAAAGAGATTTTCTATTTAAATCCCGCTCTTTTCTTTATTCACCCCAATATTTAAATTACTAAGCTGTAAGTTTTATTATTGTGTAGAAAGATAAAAAAATTCATCCAACTTAATACTTAATCCTAGTACATCTATACACACACCCCACTACTCTTCATATTAAGTTTTAGAAAAATACAAACTTTTCTACATCCTATTGCTAGATTACTCTTCTCTTTTAAAGACGTAGAATGTTGAGGAGCCTACCTCTTTAAAAGCTGCGTGAGAGCTGATGGAAAGGCTTATTGATTGCTTGGCTGTAATGATCTCATTCTCTTCCCTTTGTTGATTGCTTGGCTGATGGAAAGGCTTGTTGATTGCTTGGTTATTTTAATATTTTATTTAAAAATTTATATTTACTTGACTTCTTATATGCTCAAAAGTAAACAGTAGATGATTACTGTACCTTTCGTTGGGTAAAAAATAAAATAAGATGTTGTGGTCATTGGATTTCACTGTCATTAGAAAATGAAACCAAACAAACTACAATTTACCATATGATCTAATCACATGATAAAAAATAGCCTTGTGAAAATGACAAAATCTCATGTATACTACCAATATTGTTTATTGATTTAAGTATTGGAGTGAAGAAAGAAAAGTGTGGGGTTTAAATAGAAAAACTCTTTTATTTTTTATTTTTTCAGCTGGGAGTGTATTTAAGGGTAGTTTGGGAAGATAGTGGGGTTTTCTTAGAAATTGTGAAAATTTAAATTAGAAGTTGAGGTGAACAAAGAGAAGTGTGGAGTTTAAATAGAAAACCTCTATGTAAAAATCAAGGATGATTACTTGCGATAGACAATATTGAGGAGTTTAAATAGACAATATTGATTTGAAAATTGAAGATAAAATGTAAAATTTTAAAAAGTTTTTTTTAAAAAAAATTACTTGCGATAAAATTTTATGATTTATTTTTAGTCTATTTAAATTCTATCAAATATATATTTTAAGTAAGAATTTCTCTTAGACCCCCTGAGGTTTGGCATAATTACAGTCAGACTTCACATGTTTGATTTATTCCATTCACACCCCTTATATTACATATTTAATAAAAATAAATATATTGCTTATCGAGCCGGATTCGAGAATGAAGATAACAATACCATCTCTAGCCCGTCCTCAATAAAATATTTTTAAAATTCAAGGATCTCCATACCTACCCTGAATTTTTCTCCAGAAATCTTCTCTTGTTGGAGTCGGAGAACCGACAAGCACCCAACCTGACAGGAAATAACACAAACACTAACAAATGTATGAAATGATGCGGAGACTAAACTTTAGGTATGAAAGTGAGATGAAACAACATTTGGTTATAAAAGGCTGAAAATTGGTAATATTAAGTGTAATAAAGTGAAATTTACTATTTCTGTAAAACTAAAAAAATTACCAAACAAGTTTCTTATTTTTCAGTTTTTAAAAATGAAAATTGAAAACAAATTGAAATGATCATCAAACCCACACGTTAATCACACATCATATGCAGTCGCGACAAGAAACAGTCAGAATTCATTCTCATAGTTACGAAATGCTGCTTAATTAGCCCGTTTGGAAAAATAAGCTTCATAGATTTCTAATAAGAGTCCCGGATCTCTCTCCTTCAGCTCCGTGTACACATCTCGGGAAGCAAGCTTGTCCATGCTGGCTGTGATCAGCGTCAAGGCTGCATCGATGATCGGCTTAAAGTTATGCTGGTGCGCAAAGGTGTAGGTCGAAAGTGAATTGTCCAAGTTGAGGTTGGACACCACGAACTTCTGGCAGAAGTCTTTGAGATGCTGCACCTGGTATTTTTCAGACATTACAAGGAGCTCACAGGCCAATTTCTGGTCGAGGCATACCTCAGCTGTGTAGAGGTAGTTGACGAAGGCGCGAAGGGCGTCGTAGGAGACATCGCCAATCTTGATGGTGCCACTCAGGCTTTCTTTCATCTCATTATCAAGCATGGCTCTCAACACTGGAGAACGGTTCGCCTGATCCAGTGAACGCCAAAATACATAATATTTAAGAGGAATTCAAAGAGTTCATTGAACAAAAACCAGCTCGAATAACTCTGGCCAAATTATTCCAATACTACAATTTCTGTATAGCCAAATCCTTTTTAAATTTAAAAAATAATTAAATATTGAAGATTAACATAAAAAACCCCTTTAGCCATTTCAAGTCAAATTTAGCTAAGTTTTGCCCAACTGTGCCGGGAGTTTCTTTGGAGCAAATGATCGAACCGCTGGTGGGCAACAACAGAGGGGCGGGCCAGGTTACGGTTTGAACAAAAATTAAGTGATCAAGTAAAGTAGCAGCAAGTTAGCGAAATGGGTACTGACCAAAATGGCCTTATGGGCCGGAACGGGGTACTCGTCGTGGTCGTCGGCAAACAGAACGACGTCGGAAAAGGAAGTCGGCTGGGGCATCGTGAGAAAAGCGAGCTTGGCGTTGAGGTCCTCGTTGCACTGCTCGACCTTGGCCTTGAAGAGCTCGTAGCACCGACTGCACGTGCCCTGATGATATGTGGAGTTCATGATCTGGCAAGATAAGCAGCTACTCATGTTGGGGTACTCAAAGATAAAATCAACAAGAGAAGAAATTTAAAGCAAATGTAATTTCAATTTTCATGCAATGAATCATTGTGCTGCCTGCCCTGCCTTGTATATTAGTAGCTAGCTAGCTTCATTGGGCTCTTTCACTTTTCTTTTCCTTTGGAAGGGTCCCGCCACTGGGAGCGGATCCGCTGTCCCCAAATTGGTGTCCCCTCCATGTCCACACTCTAATTTGCTGACACGTGTCAACTAACATAACAGAGAGTTAATTCTGTTAACTTTTTTATTTGACAATTTTAACAATTAAAAAAAATTAAAAACTGCCCAAATAACCCAGCAGCCAACGAGCGTCGTCTTCCTTGCTAAACCCAGCGAGCGTCGTCTTCTCCTCTTCTCCAATTGCAGCCAGCGAGCGTCCTCTTCCTTGCAAACAGAAAAGGAATTCCAAACACACAGACAGAGAGCTGCAGAGAGAGAAAAGGAATTCCAAACGCACAGACAGAGAGCTGCAGAGAGAGAATTTCAATGCGGATAATCTGAAATCGTTCAAAACCCTAAAATTGAAAAAGGTTTTTTATTTGTTCTTGTATTTGCTCCTTCTCAATGGGGTTGTGGGAAGCTTTTCTCAATTGGCTACGAAGGTAGAGTTTCTATTCTGTTTATAGTTTGGAATTAGTTCATCTTGATTTTGTTGTTTCGTTGTTTGGATGCTGAGAGAGTCTGGGAAATAGAATACCGGTTTGATTTTATGGAAATTTGCAATTTCCAAATAGAGATTAGGAGGGAGGAGAGTGGGTATGGCTGGGTTTTGCAAGGTAGACGACGCTCGTTGGCTGCTGGGTTATTTGGGCAGTTTTTAATTTTTTTAATTGTTAAAATTGTCAAATAAAAAAGTTAACAGAATTAACTCCCTGTTATGTTAGTTGACACGTGTCAGCAAATTAGAGAGGGGACATGGAGGGGACACCAATTTAGGGACAGCGGATCCACTCCCCCCGCCTCTACGCTTCAATATCATTTGTAGAAAAATAAATAAATAAATAATAATAATAAAGATAACATTGATTGATTTTAAAATTTAAAGATTAAAATGACATTTTTTAAAAAATTGTAAAAAAATTATTTGCAATAACATTTCATATTTTTATTTTTAGTTTGTTAAAATTAATATATTTACCAATAGGGACTAGCCGAGTAGAAAAAAACACTGACTTGCAGTTCAATAATATTAACCTTCATGACATCTTTGCAGTGTGTGTGTGAGAAAACTCCCCTTCTCCTTCTTAACTTTGGAAAAAAAAATTATATCTATATTTTAAACTACTTTTTGAAAATCGTGGGAAAAAAAAAAACAGACAAGTAATATTGGAAGATAAGGAATACGGTGAGGCTCCATTTATGAAGAATTTTTTTCACTATTGGTACTTGAATTTTAACCGGTGTACATGAACTTCTAGTTTATCCCAAGTTGAAGTTCTCTTTTTGTCGATAATAATTTTTTTTTAAAGGACTGCAAACAATAGGATGGTCAAATGCAAAACTTTCTTGAAGTACATCAAATGCACACAATAGGATCGATGGTCAAATGTGCACATTAACACACATGCCATGATATTGAAATTCTTGTTTTCATTACCTTTGTTCCGAAATATGCACACACAGGGCATGATGCCCTTTCCAGCACTGCATTACATTACCTGTTGAACAACTTTCACATAGAATAGTGCCAATCTGCGCACAGATCATTAACTTGATGACAAATTATGCCACCAGATACAGTCCAGAGTAACAAAAGCTAGCTCCAATTATGCCACCGGTAAGAATAAGAAAGGCTCCAAAATGCTCATTTGAAAACAAATACTACATGCATCCAATTTATGTTCCATGTGCTACCACAAAATTTACCACCTGATATTTGTATATTTTTTAGTTCATCTATACTAAATATACAGAGAAAACGTACACTAATCGAAAGCTCAGGTCAGGGTAACAGGAAATCCCTCACTAGACTATATCTTCAGGGAAGAATCTTTCTGGGCAGCAGTATTGACCTGTTTGGAGAGATAAGCTTCATATATTTCGACTACGAGTCGTGGATCTTTCTCCACTAGCTCCACGTACTCCTCCCGGGTAGTAAGCTTGTTCATGTTGTCTGTGATCAATGTCAAGGCTGCATCGATGATATGCTTGGCATTGTGCTGGTGCGCAAAGGTGTAGTTCATAACTGAATTGTCCCAGTTCAGCTTGGACACCAAGAACTTTTCACAATACTCCTTGAGATGCTGCACCTGGTATTTTTCAGCCAGTATTAGCAGGTCGCAGGCCATGTCCTCATCAAGGCATACCTCAGCTGTGTACAGGTAGTTGACAAAGGCGCGAAGGGCATCGTAGGAAACATCGCCAATCTTAATGGTGCCACTCAGGCTTTCTTCCATCTCATTCTCAAGCATGGCTCTGAACACCGGAGAACGGCTCACCTGGATAAGTGTCAAAATGTTTAAAGAAATTCAGAGATGAACCAAAAAGGGATATATTTCCAAGGAACACGTGATCTAATCCAAAAGTCTTTCTACATGAACAATAACAACAACTAACACAAAACGAAGACCAATGCTCATGGATTCATAGCACAGTATATATAATCAATCAAAGTTTTGCCTAATACCTAATGAAAATAGTCAAACCCAAATTTACACATTCATGAAAAACCCAAAATTGATCAAAGATTCAAAATACTTGAAATACTGAAAAGGAAAATTTTTCTCAGGAGAAACAAAATAGTAAAAGGCAGGAACTTGAATGTACATTTCTAACAAACCACACACAGATGACACACAAGTTGACAATCACATTAAGACAATACCCTGCCAAAAGAGCCATTTATCATTCTCTTCTCAAGCTAACCATTTTCCAGCTCTATGTAAACATGCCACATTTCATTCAGACAATAAACCAAACACAAGGTGCGCAAACTAAAAGGAACAAAACCCACAAACCCACCAAGAATTTACAACAAAACGAGGCCAATCAATCAACTTGGCGAAATGGGTACTGACCAAAACGGCCTTATGGGCCTGAACGGGTACAGGGGGCCCGTCGGAGGCATCCTCGGAGGCAACCAAAACGACGTCGGAGAAGGAAGCGGGGTGAGACCTAGCGCTGGGAGTTGGGGACCAGAACTTGAGGAAGGCGACCTTGGCCTTGAGTTCGTCGATCTCGCGCTTCAGCTCCTCTTCGGTCTCGTTGGCCTCCTCGTAGCACTCCTTGCACGTGCCGGCGGCATCTTCGTCGTAGAGATCCTGGCACGATATGCACTTCATCTGATCGCAAAACTGATACACAGCACTTCAGCTCCTCTGCTCGCTTTTCCTACTCAAGTGAAAGTGACGAATCGAACAAAGCTCCGGTGGTGCTGATATGGCTTTTGACAGCTATTGACTCTTTCGAGGAATGTGTGTATTAGTCTATAATAGCTTACACATAAAAAAGGTGACAATTTAGCTACCATGTTTAAACTTGATAGATGAAAATGACTCTCAATTTGACACAATAATGATTAACAATGGGGCAATGGGGGTGGGTCGGTATGCTATTTCCATCCCTGCTTTAATACACGCAATACTCATTTCGGAATTCCTCTTGGCCAAAAATATATATATATATATATATATACATATATGAACGGAAAAAGCATTAACATATTAAACACCATACTCGAAAATATCTCCAAACTCATTCATTCCATATATTCAATTTTTATCCTTCACACCCAACCCATTAGAAATAAAACTGATGAAAAAATTCTAGCTTCAGAATTCATTTTCAAATATGAGAAATTGAGTTATGGGGACGAATTTGGTGAAATGAAATACAATTTTACGAGAAATTATACAATATTATTGTAGTACCAGCTGATATTGCTTATTCATACAACGGTCCAATAAAATTCGGACTTGTGTACAACTTATACACATCAGCAACCAACTTAATGTACTGCCGTTAACACCCCGTAACCACTGTAAAAATAAATAAAATAAAACACCCGTTAACCACCATTGTTGCAAACCAGAAATACCCGACACTACTACTTTCTCTGGGGCTGCGCCACCTGAGAGTGACGACGTCTCTATGGTGGCTTTAACCGATGCCCAAACTCCTCGTTGCCCATCGCAGACTCCCCGCCAAAAAGAAAAAAAAAAAACCATCACAGACTTGGGAGTTTATCAAGTCACTTGCCCTATTCCTTATCGATTTTGGGCCTCAATTCAAAAGGTTAGGATAGGTTCCATCGGCCTCCTCCACCATCTCCGATAAGCTCTCACTCATTTTTTTTCCATACTCTCCCATGAGCGGTGGTTTGACAAATTAAAAAACAACAGTGGTGTTGGCTATACAATTAAATCTTGCGATTGCATATTTCCCATGAAAATTGACGGCTTGTTGGTGGTGAGGTACCCAACAAACCCCTTGTGCCTCCCACTGGCCATGAATCAGTGCCTGGAGCTTATTTATTTGGGGTTATGACCCAAAGTCAAATAATAAAATTGCACACAAATTTGTCGATCTAAGACTGAAGCACTGAAGCAATTATGATCTAAAGCCACCGTTGGATGACTTCAAGCTTTTGACAAGGCCATCACAGAGTCTTAAGGTTGGTAATTAATCTCTGTGGGTTTTTTTTTCCGGTCAGATAACCTGTCTGTTTGGTTAACGTTGATGCTAACGACGGTCTTGTTGAAGTGTATGAGTTGTACACATGTCCGAATTGTACCAGTAAGCAATGCCAACTGGTACTACAGTAGTATCGTATAATTTCTCTAATTTTAATGAAACCCTAGTTACATCGATGTGACTATTGACATGAATTAATACTCAGATATAGGAAACGACAAGTCGCTGTGATGACCAACCAACGTCGTATACTGATTATTTATTATTATTATTATAACAAATAATTAATTTAATTAGAAAACCGCCCGAGTCGCAGTTAGTTCCTTCTCCGTCTGTCAAAGTCTAGAAATTCTGAGATAAGAGTGTAGTCTCTTATTCCACTGAACCAGGTCTCTCACAAGTCACAACAAACAGCCCCCGCTCCTCAGATTCTAGGGTTTCGATTCTCTTTTGGAGCCCAAATTGTTCTATCAGGTCAGCTCTGCTCTCTCTCTCTCTCATGCTTTCTTTTAATCTTTAAGTTATGTTTAAATTTTGTTTATTTTGTCATCTGTTTGGTTGCCGAGAAAATGCATGAACAGAAAATAATTCCAAGTCGTAATTTTAAAGTTCTCAGTGTGTTCGACCTAGGCATCATATTACGTCTCAAAAAGGTGTCAAAAGATTTGGTCTTGGGTTTAGCTTAGCCGAATTTTACATTTCCCGAAGATACCCAAAGCAACTAAAAGCCTAAGACTTTGGAGTTTCATATTTTCTCGGCTACCCAACAGTAGGGGATTTTACTATGACGGCTTTGGCTGTGAATGTTTCCTGGTTTATTTTGTTGGTTTTCTGAAATTTGCTAAGTGCTAAAGATGTTGGAATCTAGGTGGCTGCTGTGAAACCCTAGTTTTTCAAACTGTGAAGTTTGAGAAATTTAGGGTTCTGTTTTGTAATGGAACTTGAAGGAGGAAAAAGCAATGGTGGTAGTACGGAGTGCACTGAGAAAGTTCAATCCCGGAAGAGTGAAGCCAATGGTGGTAGTACGGAGTGCACTGAGAAAGTTCAATCCTGGAAGAGTGAAGCCAATGATGGTAGTACGGAATGCACTGACAAAGCTCAATGCTTGAAGAGTGAAGCCAATGGATTTGAATTTAGGGTGTGTAAGAACTTTGCCAAAGGCCGCTCAGATGCAAGTGAGGTTGTTCGGACTTACAAGAGGCGGAGGCGTGCAGGGTCAAGTTGGGATAGCAGGTCACAAGAATATGGGGGAGCTGATGTGGAATCTTCGAGTCAATTGGCAGACCAGGTGCTTACTCTAGCTCTCTTCCTCTCTGCCAAAATTTGTGTTGACAAAAACCATATTTTTTTATTTAATTAGCCAATTTGGAAAGCAGGACTGCAATATTCTAGTATGTTGGCTGATGTCCCACTGTTTCGAGTTGAATTTTAACGGAATTACACCTGAGCAATGGTAAGCTGTTTTTAATATAAACAGAAGAATCAGCTTATAAATGATACCAGTAATAACAAGGCTCATGAATTTTGGATCCATAGTGAATTTAAAATTTCGTTTATAACTCAGAACAATGAAAATTTGGTTGGCAATATAAACAAATTAACGTAACCATCAGTACTCTTCTCATTAGTGCATTTGAGAACTCATTAGGCTATTTAGGGGGATTTGTTAGTACGACAGGAGGAAAATGAAGGAGGTTTATTTTACAGGGATAATTTTGAAACGGAATTGATTGGTTGCAAATTAAAATTTTGTGCCTTGTTAAAGGGTTTATTTGACCTGAAGCTTTCAAAGTTGTGATTAGAAACTAGAACAATTATGAGCATTTTGCCCTGATAAAAAAAAAAACCTTGTTTGTATGATTATTCCTTCCTGATCCTTATTGGCTCAACAAGTACCAGAACCATCTATTACATATGAATTAATATATTAGAAAATGAATGATTGAATGCTATAAGCTCCATTGATAGAATTTCTGTTGAACCAATAACTACAGTAGTTGATACTGCTTATCAAAATGATGATGAGCTCCGGTTTAGTTGTTCAGATATTGGTACTTTAAATGTGGCTAATTTGGCTATGATGAGCTACAAATGTATTGTAATCTACATTGTTATTGAGAAAGAGATATAGATAATTTGCGGGTTCCATCCCTTCAATCCTCAAATTTTTCTATCCAGTGTACTTTTTGGTCCTTGTTTTTATCAATCTATGTTTGATTTTTTGCAGCGTCTAAAGGAACCTGTGGGCACAGCTATACAGAATAACTCTTGTGAGCAAGTCCATCTTCAAACGAATAGTTCAGATGCTTGCTCAGATAGGCACTGGAGAAATGCTGTACTGGATAGCATGTATCAGTCATTAGGTGATGATGAAGGTGGTGTACAAGTGTGCATCCGAGAAGCAATTGTACATTTTCGAGACATTGATCATACAACAAGAGTTAAGGTTTGTATTTATTGGCTTATAGCCAAAGTGTTCTGCTGATGATAGTTGATTTACAGGCTTATAGCCATTCCTTCGTATTTATTGGTTCAATTTGATTTTCAAATTTTCTGTTATCATTTTCATTTTGTGGTTGTTTTGCAGGAATCTGGTGATCATGATGCGGATAGGCATCAATGTTTTTTTCCAACACGGTCTATCTTGAATGGACCTCATAGTGCAGCCAATGGGCATGCTAGTGTTATATTGAATGGATCTTCAAATAAAACAAACTATCCTACAGTTACTGCAATGTGTCAGCGTGCTTTTTTTAATGTTTTAGTTTCAGAAAATTTTGCTTCATTATGCAAACTGCTGTTGGAAAATTTTCAAGGAATCAAGGCTGACAGCATTTTCGACCTTAATCTCATAAACTCAAGGATGAAAAAGGGAGATTATGAACATTCGCCTATGCTATTCTCACATGATATGCAACAGGCAAGTTGGGTAGTCTTATGTTAAGTGTACTGGTCCTGATATCTATTTTTAATAGTAATTAATTGGATGTCTTGATTTTGCTTAGTATCATGGTGTGGATGTGATAACTATGTAATGTTAAGTTTAAATGTTTCAAGTATTGCGTTAATGATTCCAAAGCATGTTTGTGAACTTCGGATAACTTGAAAAGTAAATCTACTTCATATGGTTATCATATTGGAATTGATTATGATATTTATTGTCAGAATGCTCTCATTAACTGGCTTCAGTTGAAGGTATTGTTTCAATCGTTAAAGTCTTAAAGTCTGAAATGTCTTATCATGTTCTACCTTATTTGTTTTAGATACTGATAGATGTATGGTTCAAGTTCCCTGGCTAATCTGATTGCATTGTTTGACATTGGCTAATCGACATATGTATTACAAGGAATTCTAGACTGGGGCCATAATTATAGTCATGTAAAATACCTTGAAGGTGATCTGTTTTTTTGTCTCATTTTATAATATTCCAAACCTGAATATTTTCCAGATATGGAGAAAGCTTCAAGGGATTGGTACTAACTTGATTTCTCTTGCAAAAAGCCTCTCGGACATGTCAAGGAGTTCTTACAAAGAACAGGTTAGATGATTCAGTTGAAGCAATGTCTGGTCCAAGTCCCTGAGGATTTAGTTTAATGAAATCTATTGGTTCTAGGATATGTTCACTCTGTGGATAGGGTTATAAGCCTGATCTCACAATGAATTATCTTATCTGTCATCCCAGGTGGGAGGTTCAGTCCGAAATACATTTGAAGGTGGAAAAGATGAGGTACAAGAGTTTTCTAGTTTTAACATAGAACTGTGTTTAATTGAATTGCAGACGTCTGGTGAAATGCCTGATTGTATGTGCCTTTGGTACCTTGGAAATATATAAATTCAGGAATTTTTTTCTTCAGAAAACTCCTAATGTTCGAATAAAATTCTACTAATGAATGCATAAAACTCTTTGTGAATATCTAGCATTCTATATTCTGGAAGAAAAATACTCTAAAAGTAGTTGTTTCTTTCATTTTTTTTTTTCAACTAATGCATATCTGCCTTTTGCATTCTTGTCACTTCTAGGGATTTAGCCTGTCTGCATATTGGAATTTTGATGTCATTTTGAAGATTGAAAAATGGTGAATTGTCTAATTATTATAATGAGATGGAGTCACCTGACAGTGAGAATTCTGAAATCAATTTTGGTGGTTTGGGTCATTATCAATCTAATTAATGTCCGGCCAAAAAAAAATATAACTAAATGCATTTCATTTATCACGCTTACGATTCTATTTTAAGGAATTGATCAGCTGGTTTAAAGGGGTTCTAACTTGTGTCACTTTTAAACAGTTCTACGCCTGCGAATCTGACTTTCACACTAAACTGGAGCAAACAGAGGATTGTGCTGTGCACAGTGTATACACTTGCATGCATTGTGGAGGCAAGGCAGATGGGAAGGATTGTCTAGTATGTGATTCATGTGAGGACATGTACCATATATCCTGCATTCAGCCTGCTGTCAAAGAGATTCCTCTAAAAAGTTGGTATTGTTTGAGTTGCACTGCTAGTGGTGTTCGATCATCCCATGAGAACTGTGTTGTGTGTGAGAAGTTGAATGTGCCCAAGACTCGAGTTGATGGAGTTGGAGGTGAAAGTGTTTCGACAGATGAAGAAACAGTCAATGAGATGGGAGAGAATTCAAATTTTAATACAAATGATGGAATCCAACCTTTGGAAGAGAGCAAAGACTTGAACATCTGCAAAACTTGTGGAATGGAGGTAGAAAAAAGTGACAAGTTGAAGATATGTGGTCATCCATACTGCCCCAAGAAATACTACCATGAGAGGTGTCTGACAACTAAGGAGTTAAAATCATATGGTCCCTGTTGGTACTGCTATTCTTGTCTGTGCAGAGCTTGTCTCACTGATCGAGACGATGATATAATTGTTCTTTGTGATGGCTGTGATCATGGGTACCACATCTATTGCATGGACCCGCCACGCATTGGCATTCCAAGCGGGAAATGGTTTTGCAGAAAATGTCGTGCAGCAATTCAGGTCATACGCAGGACAAGAAAGGCTTATGATAAGAATGAAAAGAAACAGAAAAAGAACGGTGAAGGATCAAGGAAGTTGAATGAAAAACGAGCTGACAGGGAATCAGGACAAGGTAGAGGGGGAATGGAGTTGCTTGTATATGCAGTCAAGACTCTAGATCATGAAGAAGATATGATGAGTAAAAAAGAATGAGACAGTTTTCAGGACTGATGTGTTCTGTGAGTAACGATTTTGATTTACTAGGCATGTCGCCCAAGGCTAAGAATTCTGTTTGTCTGCGTTGTTTAGGGGCGATATTTTCGTAGGCTGTAAACTCTGCTAGATTATGCTGACTTATGGATACTTGACTTAGCAAAAGACATGATTCTAAAGGCTGTATATGTAGTTTGGTCCTTGCTAAAGTGCACAATTTGAGAAAGCAAGACTGAAGTTCGGTAAAATGACCATTTTAACAGCCACCGCTGAACATACTGGTGGTTTGTGTTTTGTAAGTACTTATTTTTGAAGGGTATCAGAAAGTAACACTCCACACTTCTGTTGTAAAACGATGAAAGTTTATGAAGTTTAACTAATCAAAAAGTTTATATAGCATGTTAAGTTTCTTACATCTTCCATGTCTTGTGTTTTTATCTTGTGGTACATGCTTTGATAAGGTTGTTTGTTATTTTAGGTTTATTTACACAATGCCCCCTGATACCACGGTCAAATCTCACTTTGCCTCTCTGATGGCTCACTTTCCCCCCTTGACCATGGTTTTCTGACCTAGTTTGCTTCATGCCGTCAACTTCATCCAAAAGTTTGTTAACTATGATGATGTGGCATGGATTATTTTGTAATTTCATACACATGGATCATTATCCACCAATTGAGGGGTGACATGGCAAGTGGAGTCTACATTCACATAGATAAAAATATAATTAAAAATAAAAATAAAATAAAACATAAAAAAATTTAGATCCCAACCCCCCAATCCTCCTACCCACGCCCATCCCCCCCTCCCGAATAGGGGGTTACTTCTCTTCTATCGCTCAACCTCCATCCCACCCCCATCTCAACCTCCCCTGCTCTCATCCCTAACTACCATCCCTCCTCCTCTCTTGATCAGCCACAAAAATAGCCAGCCTCCATCCGCATCTCACAAACCCATTCCAATCCTCAACCCCAGCCATCCCCCACCCCCATCTCACAAACCCGCCTAAGATTTGACAGTAATTTCAAAGGTGTATTAGTGTAAATAAGCCAAATACGAATGAGAGATTAAAGGTTTTTTTTTTAGGACTTTTCCTATTGAGAGTGGCGATGACATACTTAACTCACATACACTACACGAATGCCAGGATTTGAATCCAGGACCCTTCTTGGAGGAGCAATTGCTCCAAACCACTACACTAGTGAATCCTTTGCGATTAAAGTAATTAAATGAGCAAGGATTAGTTCAAAATTGTTTTTACTAGGTGCGTGAGTTTTTGAGGCATAAAATTGTTGAAAAAGGTTTTACTGAGTGTGCTTAGAACTTTGGTGGGTCTAAACAGCCTGTAGTTTTTTGTTTTTTGTTTTTAATGAGGTAATCTACATGTAGTTGAAGAATTTATCGGCATATATATATATATATATATTAAGTTGAGGGATCTCTCAAATAAGCTTATTTGAGGGACACCTTTGTAGGGCTCACTCCGTATTGTATTTCACTAATCCAAACCGTCTATTTTGTAGATACTCATTCAAAGATCATCTCTATAAAAAAATCACTTGAATCCGATATCATTTGACCACTTAATTGAATTATTGAAATTTTAGTACTTTCTTGAAGCACCGTGTTCATTGATTTTGTAATACACAATTGGATATCGAAACGGTTTCTGATTTGTCTAATTATTTGCAAGGATGATCTATGAATGTAGACTTGAAAAATAAATTATTTGGATCATTAAAAAAAATCGTAGATAACCCTAAAAAGTGTCCCTTAAATAAAATTATTTGAGGGATCCCTCAATAGAATATTTATTTTTTTTCCTTGTAGTGTCCCCATAGGGTTTAGGCCCCCCAACTTTCTAGATCTATTTTCCACATTAGTTCATCAGATTTTGTGTTAAGAATATCAAATCTGTGTGCTCCGCCTCCATTAGCTTCTTTTGGTTTAATATTTCATCTACTCTTTAATTGTAGAAGGTGAAGTTTTCCGAGCAAGGTGGAGACTACAATAAAAGGGCGTTGCAATGGGTGTTTATTCATTTTTGCCAGTGCAGACATAGCCAGAGGAAAAATAAACGAACCAGCAAAAGTTGGAGAAAAGACGGCAAGAAGAAAACATTAACGATGTCAAAATAACTCTAAAACTTAGGTAGCTCATGTGTCTTGTTTCTAACCGTTGGATTATTGTGATAGTTCATATTAAACTAAATGCACGTAAATGCGTAATTGGTAAATGCAGAGGTTCGGGATCCCTGCAGACATTCCCCTTCAATATCTACAGTTCAATTGGGAGTTAGAGTAATCCACATGTGTGGTGCGCAACATGCTATCAAAACTCTCTCATGAGATTAATTAGAAATTAGAGATAGAATTAATAGAAAAATAAGATTTGCCTCGGTGTTGACATGATTAATCTAGTTCATTACTTGAGTTGATCTGTATCAGTATCAGCTGGTGTTTGATCTCCTCAGCATTTGCACCCTAGGGTGAGACACAGTTGATCTACATTATCTTGTAGATCAAAATGGTCAACACCGCGAAAGTCGAATGGCTTAAGCATATATAATTTTGTTTATTAGTCTCTTTCTTGCTTAAAAACAATCAAATTATTCGTAACACTGCAAGAGATGTAATTAATAATGTAATCAATAGATGTAGTCGTACAATTTTTATTTGAGTTTTTCATTTTTCTCATTAATCTCTTATGCACAACTCATGTTGCATTCATTATTTTTAATTTTTTGTGCTTTTTTTTTTGTTGTTGTTGTTATTTTTAAAGAGATTTTCTATTTAAACCCCACACTTCTCTTAGTTCACCCCATGTTCTAAGTTCACCCCATCTTTTAATTTAAATTTTCACAATTTCTAAGAAAACCCCACTATCTTCCCAAACTACCCTTAAATACACTTCAAACTGAAAAAATAAGAAATAAAAAGAGATTTTCTATTTAAACCCCACAATTTTCTTTGTTCCCAGCAATAAAAACACAAACAAATAGTACCCTAAACCCGAAATTTAATAATTTCTAGAGAAAGAGAACAACTTTACCTCTCTCCAAAAACTGTAACTAGAATTCCAACACTTGGGTATTCTTGAGTTGATAATCAACAAGCCTTTCCATCAACTCCCACGCATATTTAAAGAGGTAGGCTTGTCAATTTTCTATGTCTTTAAAAGAGAAGAGTAATCTGGCAATAGGATGTAGAGGAGTTTGTATTTTTCTAAAACTTGATATGAAGAGTTGTGGGGTGTGTGGGGTGTGGGGTGTGTGTATAGATGTACTAGGGTTAATTATTAAGTTGGATGACATTTTTTATCTTTTTACACAATAATAAAACTTACAGCTTAATGATTTAAGTATTGGAGTGAACAAAGAGAAGTGCAGGGTTTAAATAGAAAATCTCTTTTTAAATGATCACCTTCAAGAACCAATATATCTTTTTCATTATCCATTCCAAATTAAATAACATCCTGTAATTACGACGTTTCATCTGTAAACACAATATACTTTAAAAACTGATCCAATTGTTTCAAATCCTGCAAAATCAAATCCAACTAACAGCTCCGCCGGCCGCCGTGCTCCTCCGAGCCCAGGCACTCGGCTTCGTTGTGAGCCATGGGTACGGGTTGACGGAGACAGCAGGGCCTTTCGTGTCGTGCGCGTGGAAAATGCAGTGGAACTTGTTCCCAGCTTCTGAGAGAGCTAGGATCAAGGCAAGGCAAGGGGTAGGAACAATTGGATTGATTGAGGTAGATGTGGTTGATTCCACATCGGGAAAGAGTGTGAAAAGAGATGGGTTGTGTCTTGGTGAAATTGTGCTAAAGGGTGGAAGCGTGATGCTTGGTTATCTCAAAGACCCTGAGGGCACTTCCAGATGCATGAAAAATGATGGTTGGTTTTATACAGGGAATGTGGGAGTGATGCATCCAGATGGGTATTTGGAAATCAAGGATCGGTCCAAGGATGTGATTAATAGCGGAGGTGAAAAGGTGTGCAGTGCGGAGGTGGAGTCGGTGTTGTACTGGAACCCGGTTGTGAATGAGGCAGCTGTGGTGGCTAAGCCGGGCGGGTAGACGCCTTGTGCTTTCGTGTGCTTGAAGAGTGCAGTGTTGGATTGCAGTGTTCCTAGTGAGAAGGATATAATGGAGTTCTGTCGGGAAAGGTTGCTTCATTTCATGGCGCCAAAGACGGTGGTGTTCACGGAGGAGCTGCCCAAGACGTCCAATACAGAAGTTCGTGTTACGAGAAATTGCCACGTCTATGGGTTGAGTAGACTTAGACTTGATGAGCTGTGTTGTTTTATTTTTATTTTTTTATAAGCCGCTGTGTTGTTAACAACTACATATTTTTATGTTTCGCAATTGTTAAAAGTGAGCAATAAATTATATTTAATTTAATAAGATACAACATTATATCGAAATTAGATTGTCCTGCCAGGGACTTTCACGCATGAACCAAAACTAAGCTGAAGTCTACTTTTCCTCTACTATATACACAATTCAACATGAGTTTTCATGTCTTCTCACCAACTGCATAACGGTTTCTTGTCGGGCTTAAGCCTGATGAATGGAGCTGTTTTCGCCTTTTCACCAGTTGCATCGCCGTATGTCTGTCATCTCGAGCCTCCTCAGAATCAGGCTGTACATACAGTTTAAATTCAACTTATATTCTTAACACAAAATGAAATATATAGAGATTTGTACCATATATTTGCATTCTGTGTGTAAATATTAGCTTAGCACGTCATGTTGCAAATGCCAGACTCCAATGGAGGTCAGAGCTCCAACACAATGCAATCACAAAACAGTGGAAGAAAAACTCATCTCTCTAATATACACCTAAAAACAATCATCCACTTCAATCCTACTTGAGGGAATAAAAATTATATTCACGATGAAGACGTTGCAGTTCTTAGTAGCTTAGCACATCGCATTTCATGCCAGACTCTATTGAAGGCCAGTGGCCCAAACACAATGCGATCACAAAATGGTGGAAGAATCTTTGGGAACTACAGATTATAATATCTTGAAACCATACCTTAATGGCTAATGCACTGTCGAAGCTTTCAATGGCACTATCAGGCTCCCCAAAGTTTAACTGTGCTCTGCCAAGGGTAACCCACGCCTGAACACATCCAGTTTGTGAGAAAAAATTAACTCTAATAAAAATGCTAATTGTACCAAGGATTATCACCAGAAAAAAAAAAAATTCTAACAAGCGTATAAATGAAACGTCCATCTTCTTCAAATTTTCCTAAAGGAAAGAGCACCATCATTACTTGGAACTCGCACATGAAAACCTATTGAGGTGAGAACCAGGTCAGAGAATACAATACTGACGTACCTCATCCCATGAAGGCTTCAACTCAGTGGCTCCTGCCAATTTTTATCCACATATAAGTACAACAAAGCAGTCGCAGTTGAACATGAGAAATCAAAATAAGCACAAACTAAACGTAAAAGAGAGCTCGAAAAGTAAATGTGTGTGAAGGTAATATAGTGAATGAGGACCAAAGAGTGCAGAAAGCTAACCACAAAGTTTTGGAACCAAATAATGAACTTGGAAACAAAATATATCATGGTGGCCTGAGAGAAAAAAAGAAGCCAATATCATGCATATGCACCTAGTAAGAACTAGGCACACATACATGCAAATACACACACAAGCAAAACCCAAAGGGAGATAGAATTGAAACGCACGAGTTGCTGCCTTTACTGCATTCCATGCATCTCCAATTTCAAGCAAAACTTGTGCCTTCTGTTCATGTAAAACAGCATTTTCGGGCATCAACATAAGAGCGGCCTCCCATTTTCCCAATGCTTCACGGTACTTTCCACCCTTCAAAAATCGGTTAATGTGAGAAAGATGCCATTAAGTCATCCAGATCAGGAATCACAGACATTACTTTACATCATGATCATAATTATAATAACTCGTACATAACGAGAAGATTTCCCCCTTTTTTTGGCGGTAGTACTATTTCTTAGAAGCAATTGGCATGAGTTCCTCCAGCAAGAAATTATTGACAAAAGTATAATATGGCACGCCACTTCCACAATATTATTATTATTATCTGCTAGTAAGAAGCTACTAACTAAAAAAATTCATGTTTTACCAATTGGGGCAGCTATAACTTTCCATTTCTCAGCTTTTTTTTAATAAATTTTTACTTCAACAACTGGGCAGCTATAAAACTTCACCACAATTATAATAACCATAGTTCTTGGGGCAGCCTAAATTGGGCAACTGGGTTCCACCCATTATCACATCAAAAACAAATTAACACATTCAAAAACCCCATAATCTACCTTCAAATCAAAAGATAACAAAACTTGGGTAATTCCGTTTTCTTTCTGCAATAAAATAATAGCAAAATCAATAATCAAAACAACAAATTTAGGGTATTTATTACCTCGGCCAGCTTAGTTCCCTCGGCTTGAAAGGAGTGGAAGAGTTTTGCAGCGTCTGAAGAATCTGATGGCTCGCTCTGAGCATCGAGTGGCTCATGGTGTTCTTCCTGGTTGAGCTCTGTGTGGTTTTGATTCTTATTGGGATCGTTTGCTGGGTCTTCTTGATTGTTGTGTTGGTCGTTTTGCTGCTCAAAAGGGAGATTTGGGTACTTTGATACGATGCCCAAAGGCCGCTTCTTGTTGTTCTTCCAGGCTATTTTCATCTCTCTCACTGGGACTAACAAATCAGTTGCAGGCTACAACTTGTTCATTGATTTCGGGTTCGCCCGAATCTAATAGACATGGTTTGAACCCGGACCCGAGATTAAACCCCAGTATAGATATAGGCCCTCTTCTCTTTTTGGGTCTGCTAGGCCCTCTAATATTTTAGCCCAGCTAGTCATAAACACAAAGCCCTTTTTCTTTCTTGAAATAAAAGATAATGCCTAAGAAATGGAAACAAACCCACACCCCCATTCTAGTATGGTGATTTTTTTTCCCCAATGTTAAAGAACTCCCGGGTTGGAATATCCCTAGTTGGTTAAGGCAGTGAGCTTGTCTCCTTGCACTTAAGTTAGGAAACAAGATAAAATCATAATTACACAATATTTGTACAAAAAGAAAGAAATATAGTCCTGATAAACTAGAAAATAAATATCCGAATTAAGCTACAATCTCGCTAACAATATGATGAATCGTACAACCTGATTTCATTAGCGTCAATAAAATTGACTTTATTGCTGTTATTTGGCCAGTACTATTTCTTCATTTTTGTATAAATTTTATAATACATTATACACATCTTTATTAACTTCTTTTTCTTTATTATTTGATTCAACAAAAAATTGGCAAAGATTCGTGTTCTTTACAATTGGAAGTCTCAAGTTAAAGAAAAGATGCTTAAAATCCAAGTTTTATTGTTATCTGTTAATTAGTTTTTTGTTATTGTGTTGTGTTTATTATAAAAATTAAAAAATGCTTCCTAATAAACAACTTTATGGAAATCTCAAAAGACAAAAAAGAAAAAGAATAAATAAAGGCCAATGCTTCACTTAAAAATATTTTGTTAAAAAGACCAATGCTTCACTTAAAAATTTACCAAATGCATCTGAGTACTGTTTAATTTTTATAAAAATTGTGATTTTAGTGTTTAATTTGTTTAAAAGGGCACACTTGCCCCGGGCCTTAGAAAACCTTGGACCGACTCTCGAGAGGAGAGAAACATCCAAGCAATTTCCACAGGTGATCGAAAGTTTTAATGTGTCGCACAAACAGTCGAATGTAAAACCCTTTATTTTTTGTTAGAAAAATGTAACACCCTTTTGAACCAAAAGAATTAGATAAATATGGGTTATTTGGAGTGGACTTAAAACCCCAACTTCTATAAAGTGAGACTTTGGGCCTTTTGTCAGAGAACAGAGAGAGCAAAGAGAGGAGAAAAATGGTGGCCATGCAGCAGAATTCAGGTGAGGGAGTGATTACAACCAATTATTGGTTCAAACCCAAGAAGGATAGTGTTCTCCCAGCAAAGAGGAAGTTGTTGAAGACAATGGTTATCCACGGTGAAATGGGCTGCCTCTGTTTTCTGCTGTGCGGTTCCTCCTCCTCCACCCCACATGGGCAAAGTAGCAAATTCCAAGAAATGCAAGAAGATAGCATCACAGTGAATTGGAAAGGGTGACAAAGTCCAATCAAATCCATGCCTCTAAATATATATATATTTTAGTTAATTTCCTATTCCATCCATCACAGTTTCAGTTTCTGTTTCTGTTTTCTTTCCTTGTTTTTGGTTGATTTGGAATTAGCTTCATCAGGATTGATGATCCATCAATTTGTCTGCTGTAGCTTCTAGTTTCATATTCAATGAATGATCAAGCACTTTGAATTTCTCTTGCTTTTGAATTTCCCAGTTTCTGGTGCCAACCAACTATATTTTTTACAAGTTTGGAGCTTTTAACAGTTACTTAGATTTCCCAAAATGATCATATATGTGTTGGCGAGTCCTTACTTAGTTAAGATTTTGGTTCCTTACTATGTTAGGATTTTAGTTACTTACCTATTTGTGTAGTCCAATTATAATTAAGATTTATTTCCTATTGTAATTTAGATTTATTTCTTATTTTATTTAGGGTTGTACTTATATAAATACTTCCATATTGGAGAAGAATAAAAATATGAGCGTATCTTAGCATAACTGAATATTTACCCTATTTTGTTTGACAATATGTTCGTTTGGAAGAGGAATGATGAATCCCAAAAAGTTAAAGATCCCACAATTTTCAAACCCGGTATTCAAAGACAGAAGAATGATGAATCAATATCAGATTCTTAATTCCCTTTTTTTTTTCTTTTCTAGCTGACATTAATAATGAGCATGAACCAAAAAGAAGAACAATTAAAGCATATGCAGAAGAACCGTAAGGTTGTACAAAGCAAACCACACAAACATGACAACAATTCTGGTTCAATAATTTATCATCTTAATTATAAAAAGAAAATGATTTTAGCAGCACTAATTGTATATGTTAGTAAAACGGGTCGGTATAAGGGTAACTCAGCCCCTCTGGCCACGTGGTGTTGATCGGTGCATATTTATATATCATTTTGTATCCTTCTAACTTATGATTTGATTATGTTTTTGAGTTAAACTTGTGCTTTTAATAAATTTTGTGTTTGTTTCATTGTAATAAGCTTGAGACTCATTAAATGCATTTTGGAGACAAGTTAGCTCAAAACGGTGTCTACAGGTCAGTCAACTTCACGAATTGAACTGTACTTTCTCAAGAAGAACCAGATGATGAGCCATATATCATTGGAAAGATGCGGAAGTCTAGTTTCTGGAGAATTTTACGGTTCATGATTCCGAGTCTCCTAGAAGAAGTTATGCAAGTTTTGGCAGCTTAATGTCAAAATCGGCAGCATCTGCGTTACTGAGCCAAAAATGACATTTGAAGGTCTTTCTGATTTTTTCTTGAGTTGGGCTGCATATGCTTGGAAAAATAATTCAAAGGGTTTGAAGATACAGATTTTTCCAGATTTTTTAGGAGGGAAGATCAAGCCCAAAACAAGCCCACAAGCTGACTGCAATGAAGTCAATTCCAGTCTATTTTCGGCAGTCAACTTGCAAGGCCTAAAACGTACACTTTTACTGCTTAGATGGGAATACATTCTTCATAAAAGTTGTTCCAATGGGTGTCTATTATGACATATCCAAATTTGAGTCCCATTGGATACATATTGAAACCTCAGGCCTTCCTACACCAAGCCTGGTTCAGAAGAATCGTTTTTTCCAGCAACCAAAAGAAAACCCATATAGGTTGGCAGCAAAAGGCAACCACAATTGAACACCTTTGAAATCCCATGTGAAGAAAGCTTGAGGTGCAGCAAAAGAAGTATGGGATAGAATTGTTTCCAACCACACTAACATAGACAAGATGAAGTGGGAGTTATGGATTGTATTAAAAGAGGAATGGTGGTGTTGGAATTCATCATGATGTTCCTCCCTCTTAGCCTTATAAATAGAGAAGTCTTCAAGCTTCATAAAACACCCTCAAAGGGAGGAGCTCTCAAACACTTCTCTAGAGCTCCCCTTCCTTCTCTCCCTCAAATTCTCTTAGTTTCTTTTTCTAGTTTTCAATTGTTGTAATGAAATCTTTGTGCTGAAATTCTCCTTAAGTTTTTCTTAGTTCCACTTTACTCTTCATTGTTATGTAAATTCTTTTCTTTAGTTTCAAGTTTGATTAGTTTACAAGCTTCAATTATGGTTTTTGTTCTTATTCATTATGCTTATAAGTTAATATGCTAGTTTGAATGATTGATCACCATTTAGGCTTGCATGTTAGCTATCTTGGTTTGAATTAAGAGTAGACACCATGCTTTAATTCGAATTGAACTATGAATAGGAAGAGTATGTATGGACATTCGACAACAGGGATTAGATACATACTTGGTTGTTTAAAATGTTCTTCTATGCTTAATGGATTCCTAATGCTTAGTTTAGGTTAGACAACAAATGATCAAATTAGGGAATTAGGAATACAAGGTTAGGACCAGATACCATGGCTTAATCATACTTTAGCTAGAATCAATCCGTTAATCTAATTGAACTTGGGAACTTATCTGCTTGAGTTATTTTCTTTTCTTTCTTTCTTGTTTTATTTATTTTCTTTCTTGTTTTTCTGTTTTGTGTAGGAAAACTGAATTAGATTATTCAATCACCAATTCCTGTGGAATTGACCTCGCACTTACATATGTTATACTACCGAACGGCTCGTGCACTTGCGAGTATCACAAGTTGAGGATGCAGTAGAATCCATTTTGGTGCAGCTGAATCGACGCAACAGGTGTTCTTTAATAGGCTCGGCTCACAGTGATGGTATGAGCTATTAACAGATACCAAGGTATTTCAAGGCATCCATGGAATGCGTCCAATGCCAAAAACTAGGGCCTTATATGAAGATTTTGCTTTTTGAATGAGGGGGTGCCAAACGGTTTCCAAGGCACCCGCAGAGGTGGCAAAGCTTGAATAGGAGCCTTGGATGAGAATTTTGCTTTTTTGGAAGAAGGATGCCAAGGTATTGCAAGGCATCCATGGAATGTGTCCAAAGTCAAAAATTAGATCCTTAGATGAAGATTTTGCTTTTTGGATGATGGGGTGCCAAATGGTTTCCAAGGCACCTGTGGAAGTGGCTGAAGCTTGAATAGGAGCCTTGGATGAGAATTTTGCTTTTTTGAATAAGGCGGTGGCAAAGAGTTTCTAAGGCACCCACTAACAAATAAATTTTATTGGTTTTTGTGGGGAGTGTTTCTTAGAGCATCTCCAACCGATGTGTTAAAAGTGTCACATAAACATTTAACGGCTAAAAATAACATCTCACATCACTCCAACCGATGTGTCAAAGCTGATGTGGAATGAACGCTGGAGGTTGAGATGTTATTTTTGACATCCCAAAAGCAAGATGTTAAATGAATATTTTATTATTTTTTCTTTTCTTTTCTTTTTAATTAAAAATAAATCAACACTAAATATAATATTATAATAATTTAATTTGACATATCGGGTGGAGTGTAAAGCTATTTGAGTAGTCAAATTGCCACATCAGCCATCAAATTTAAATTTGATGTTTGGTATTTGACATCTCCCTCTCGATGAGCAAATTCACAAATTATATGATGGGAAGATGAAAGCAAATCCTTAAGTTGCTATTAGAAAACAAATTTTGTTGTTTTTTAAATTTTGTATACCCATTTGTTTTGCAGTCGAGAATAGGGTTTTTTTATAATAAAATAAAATAAATTCCACTTGAAATTAATTTTTCTAGGCATATACTATTTTGTTGGGTCATTTTCTAGGCATTTAAAGGCAAAACAAGTTTTGTAGAAAATTAATGATGATGGGATAAAGACAATTTGTATAAGGACAAATGTTTTTATTTATTTTATATTTATTCAACAATTGTCGTTTATAAGATTTGAATTTATCAGTATTTTCTTTAATAAAATAAAGACCGAATGTTACTAGATCAAATGATCATGCACGTTTGGGGACAATGGTAATGATCAAGGCAGACGTTGAAATTCAATATGTCTGTAAAAGGGTGGAAGTCTTTAATTTCTTGTAAGTAGGCATGGTGGGTTGTGGGGTGCCACCATATCCTTCCACTTCCAAAGGTCTTTAGTGTTGATTTATTTTTAATTAAAAAGAAAAGAAAAGAAAAAATAATAAAATATTCATTTGACATCTTGCTTTTGGGATGTCAAAAATAACATCTCAACCTCCAATCTTCATTCCACATCAGCTTTGACACATCAATTGGAGTGTGTGAGATGTTATTTCTAGCTGTTAAATGTCTATGTGACACTTTTGACATATCGGTTGGAGATGCTCTAAGGCACCCGGAAGAGAATTTTGCCTTTTTCAAAATTTCCATTTGGTTTTTGTGTAATGATCCAATGAGAGAGTGCAAAGGCACCCACTAGGTAGGAAGCTCCAATAAATAAAATCGTCTCAACTTTTGAAAAATTGATCTGATATTCTTTTATAGAAAAAAAAAAATCCAAATTTTTTTGGTTCCGTCGGATTTCTAAAAAAATTTGATCCGAGCGTCCAAGAAGTGTCACGTGGCTTCTTTCAAATAGGTACATGTCCAACAAATGCAACAGACCACAAATTGTTAATAATGTCTCGTGGGACCCACCCCTTGCCCGGGCTGGACTTGACACGTTGGAGTTGGATTTTGGTCCTTAAGCCCCCTCTTGCCCGGGTAGAACATGTGGAAGTGCTCTAAAGGGGCACACAACATCCAGGCAATTTCCATAGGGGATCAAAAGAATTAGATAAAATAAATATGGGTTATTTGGAGTTACCTAGCTCATCTCACGTGCCAAGGAAGGACAATTAGAGGGAATGACACCCCTATAAAGAGAGAATAGAAGGGGGCAGAGAGAGAGAACAGAGAGAGCAAAGAGAGCAGAAAAATGGTGGCCACGCAGCAGAATTCAGGTGAGGGAGTGATCACAACCAATTATTGGTTCAAACCCAAGAAGGGTAGTGTTCTCCCAGCAGAGAGGAAGTCGGTGAAGACAATGGTTTTTGAATCCATGGTGAAATGGGTTGCCTCTGTTTTCTCCTGTGCGCTTCCTCCTCCTCCACCTCCCTCTGGAGCCTCAGCCAACCAACCCAACATGACCCCCATGGGCAAAGTAGCAAATTCCAAGAAATGCAAGAAGATAGCACCAGAGTGAATTGGAAAGGGTGACAAAGTCCAATCAAATCCATGCCTCTAAATATATATATTTTAGTTAGTTTCCTATTCCATCCATCACAGTTTCTGTTTCTGTTTCTGTTTCTGTTTTCTTTCCTTGTTTTTGGTTGATTTGGAATTAGCTTCATCAGGATTGATGATCCATCAATTTGTCTGCTGTAGCTTCTAGTTTCATATTCAATGAATGATCAAGCACTTTGAATTTCTCTTGCTTTTGAATTTCCCAGTTTCTGATGCCAACCAACTATATTTTTACAAGTTCGGAGCTTTTAACAGTTACTTAGATTTCCCAAACTGATCATATATGTTCGTTTGGAAGAGGAATGATGAATCCCAAAAAGTTAAAGATCCCACAATTTTCAAACCCGGTATTCAAAGACAGAAGAATGATGAATCAATATCAGATTCTTAATTCCCTTTTTTCTTTTCTTTTCTAGCTCACATTAATAATGAACATGAACCAAAAAGAAGAACAATTAAAGCATATGCAGAAGAACCGTAAGGTTGTACAAAGCAAACTACACAAACATGACAACAATTCTGGTTCAATAATTTATCGTCTTAATTATAAAAAGAAAATGATTTTAGCAGCACGAATTGTATACGTTAGTAAAACACAGTCAAAACGAGTAGCTATCAGCTTTTCATGCATGCAAGTTAATTTACCGTTTTAGCCTTCCAATTGTCTTAATTATAACTAGCCTCTTTGCACGCGCTTCTGCACCTGCGAGAGGTTTTATTTAAATTTTTTTTTAATTTTAATTTAGAATTAAAAAAGATAATGTGTAGTTATTTTCCATAAAAATAGGATCTATTATCCGATTTTTCTTTTAATTTTAATTTTTTTTAAATATGAAAAAAATGTGAATTTACCATATTATCCTCATTTAATTAATAATTTCAATTCTTAATGTTTGCATTAACTAAGGGCATTTTCTGGTATTTTGAATGTTTCACTATTCTCTGCCTTTTGCTTTATATATATAGATAAAAGAATTGCAAAGCCATTTCCAAATATAACATGTGGTCGTAAAAAACTTTTTCAAGTTCAACATGTTTTTAGGTTTAACACAATAAATTTGTTTTGAAACTAGCACACATTAAAAGGAGAAACTATCTATACAGATGAAAAATTATTATGTGTTATAATTAGGGTTCACATTTGTTGATATGACATGTCCAACTTGATCTGACACGAATATGACATGATTTGCTAATATGTTAGATTAGTATTACATGAATTATTTAACTTTTTATTTATTTATGCATTGTATGAACAACTGCACAATTACGAGGCCTATTTCTGTGTGACTTTATGGGTATTTATGATTAATCAAGTTAGTATATAAAAAATATAAAAAAAAGGCTACAAACCTTTGGCTTCGATTGTAACGAAAGGTCAAGTCAATAAAACTATTCATAGTCAACAAACGGAGCAGAAGAGCCGGAGCCAAAGACCCAAAATGAAAAATACCACATGACATGATAAAGTTGAGAAAATGTCATTAGAATTTCTGAAGACAGAAGACAGAAGGGGAAAAAGGTAATGATGCTGCCAATCTTTGAAGACGATTTGGTCATTTCCTTAATTCATTTGGTCAAGGGTCCCTCTGTGTTCACATTTGGCCAAGGGTGATGTCTAAGGATTGTAGTACTAAATTAGGTATGTTGAGCTCCCCTGCTTTATTTTTTTTTAATGATAATTTTTACATCAACGTGAGAGTGAGATTTAAATTTGGGAACTCGATTTCAACGTTAAAAATAAAAGTACCACTAGACTATGAGTATGAGGTAATTGGTCTCTCATGCTTTGTATTAGTTATTACCCAAACTCATTAATGCAATTTGATTACACAGTGCAAACTAAGATTACGGGAACGATTTTGGAAATTGGGGAATGATGAATCCCAAAACATTAGACCCCACAATTTTCAAACCCAGTATTGGAAGATAGAAGAATGATGAATCAATATCAGATTCTTAATTCCTTTTCTTTTCTTTTCTAGCTGACATTAATAATGAGCATGAACCAAAAAGAAGAACAATTAAAGCATATGCAGAAGAACCGTAAGGTTGTACAAAGCAAACCACACAAACATGACAACAATTCTGGTTCAATAATTTATCAACTTCATTATAAAAGGAAAATGATTTAGTAAAACCTCCTCATATTTTGTATCTCGACCAATTCCCAAGTTAGTATATACAAAAAATAAAGCTTTTTTATTCCACAACTGAGGGAGCCCCATATGGTGTTTCAATCAAGTCAACTGCCCACGATCTTCCCTTGCAAGTTGCAAGCCTTTCGCCTTTTCACCAGTTGCATCGCCGTGTGTCTATCATCTCGAGCCTCCTCAGAATCAGGCTGTACATGCAGTTTAAATTCGACTTATATTCTGAACACGAAACGAAATATATAGAGATTTGTAACATATATTTACATTCTGTGTGTAAATAATAATATTAGCTTGGCACGTCATGTTGCAAATGCCAGACTCCGATGGAGAAAGAGCTCCAACACAATGCAATCACAAAACAGTGGAAGAAAAACTCATCTCTCTAATATTAAAAAAAACAATCATCCACTTCAATCCTACTTGAGGGAATAATAACTATATTAACGACGAAGACGTTGCAGTTCTTAGTAGCTTAGCACATCATGCCAAACTCTATTGAAGGCCAGTGGCCCAAACACAACGCGATCACAAAACAGCGGAAGAATCTTTGGGAACTACAGATTATAATATCTTGAAACCATACCTTGATGGCTAATGCACTGTCGAAGCTTTCAATGGCACTATCAGGCAGGCTCCCCAAAGTTTAACTGTGCTCAGCCAAGGGTAACCCACGCCTGAACATATCCAGTTTGTGAGAAACAATTCACACTAATAAAAATGCTAATTGTACCAAGGATTATCACCAGAAAAAAAAAAATTATAACAACAAGCATATAAATGAAACGTCCATCTTCTTCAAATTTTCCTAAAGGAAAGAGCACCATCATAACTTGGAACTCGCACATGAAAACCTATTGAGGTGAGAACCAGGTCAGAGAATACAATACTGACGTGCCTCATCCCATGAAGGCTTCAACTCAGTGGCTCCTGCCAATTTTTATCCACATATAAGTACAACAAAGCACTCACAATTGAACCAGAGAAATCAAAATAAGCACAAACTAAACGTAAAAGAGAGCTCGAAAAGTAAATGTGTGTGAAGGTGTGGACATAATATAGTGAATGAGGACCAAAGTATGCAGGAAGCTATAGGGTTTCACAAAGTTTTGGGACCAAATAATGAACTTGGAAACAAAATATATCATGGTGGCCTGAGAAAAAAAAAGCCAATATCATGCATATGCACCTAGTAAGAACCAGGCATACATATATGCAAATACACACACACAACCAAAACCCAAAGGGGGATAGAATTGAAACGCACGAGTTGCTGCCTTTACTGCATTCCATGCATCTCCAATTTCAGGCAAAACTTGTGCCTTCTTCTGTTCATGTAAAACAGCATTTTCGGGCATCAACATAAGAGCAGCCTCCCATTTTCCCAATGCTTCACGGTACTTTCCACCCTTCAAAAATCGGTTAATGTGAGAAAGATGCCATTAAGTCATTCAGATCAGGAATCAACAGACAATACTTTACATCATGATCATAATCATAATTACTCGTACGTAACAAGAAGATTTCCCCCTTGGCTGTATTACTATTTCTTAGAAGCAATTGGCATGAGTTCCTCCAACAAGAAATTATTGACAAAAGTATAATATGGCACGCCACTTCCACAATATTATTATTATTATCTGCTAGTAAGAAGCTACTAACTAAAAAAATTCATGTTTTACAAAGTAGGGCAGCTATAACTTTCCATTTCTCAGTTTTTGTTTCATCAATTTTTACTTCAACAACTGGGCAGCTATAAAACTTTACCACAATTCTAAAAATCATAGTTCTTGGGGCAGCCTAAATTGGGTAACTGGGTTCCACCCTTTAGCACATCAAAGACAAATTAAGACATTCAAAAACCCCATAATCTACCTTCAAATCAAAAGATAACAAAACTTGGGTTATTCCGTTTTCCTTCTGCAATAACATAATAGCAAAATCAAAAATCAAAAGAACAAATTTAGGGTATTTATTACCTCGGCCAGCTTAGTTCCCTCGGCTTGAAAGGAGTGGAAGAGTTTTGCAGCGTCTGAAGAATCTGATGGCTTGCTCTGAGCGTCGAGTGGCTCATGGTGTTCTTCCTGGTTGAGCTCGGTATGGTTTTGATACTTATTGGGTTCGTTTGCTGGGTCTGCTTGATTGTTGTGTTGGTCGTTTTGCTGCTCAAAAGGGAGATTTGGGTACTTTGATACGATGCCCAAAGGCCGCTTCTTGTTGTTCTTCCAAGCTATTTTCATCTCTCTCACTGGGACAGACAAATCAGTTGCAGGCTACAACTTGTTCCTTGATTTCGGGTATAGGCCCTCTTCTCTTTTTGGGTCTGCTAGGCCCTCTAATATTTTAGCCCAGCCAGTCATAATCACAAATACCTTTTTCTTCCTTGAAATAAAAGATAAAGCCTAAGAAATGGAAACAAAACCCACACCCCCATTCTAGTATGGTGAGTTTTCCCCCCCAATGTTAAAGAACTCACGAGTTGGAATATCCAGGTTGCTTAAGACAGTGAGTCTGCCTCCTTGCACTCAAGTTCGAATCTCTCTTCTCATAAATTAGATTAATTTAGAGTAGTTTAAACTATTACATATGTAATATATATATATATATATATATATATATATATATCTCTCAAAATGTAATATATATATATATATATATATATTCAAGCTTTAACCCATTGTTTGTATCAAAATTGTTACATGTTTACAAGTTTTCTTTAAAAGGTTAGGTTGTTGTCATCATATACATGCCAGCTAAGAAGTCAAATTTGAAACATCCACTTCAAGCTTCTAGAGATTTTATCTTCATTTGTTGTTGGGTCAATTAGCGTCAAAAGCAGCCAGAATTACCCACCAAAGCTGAGAGGGTGTAAAAAAAAATCTAGAGGGGGGAAGACCGTTTTGATGTCATCAGAAGACAAAAGCAAAATACAATGACTGTTAAAAACTGAAAACCAGAGAGACTGAGAGTGACACCTTTCCCTCTCACTTACCGCTTAAATACGTGTAAATATGGCACGTACCAAAAATACATGTGGAAATAAAATATTGTTGTATTGTAATTAACGATTATACTTAAAGGCAGAACTAGAAATTTTTAGACATTACACCTCATTTTACAAAAATTAGCTCAACCCGTTCAAGCAGACATTAGCATATCATGTCATCCAAACAGTTTATACTTCTACAGTCTACAGAGCCATGTATATAACACGTGTCACAAGGCTGATTGGTTCCATTAGATTGCTTATTGCCCAAGGCTCCATTTGATTGGCTGAAGCTTAACACATTTACAAAAATGCCTTCAGTTCACAACACAGCCAAAATCCCAACTTTTATATAAAAAGAGACTTGGGCCTTTCCTTTGGCCCTCCCTTTTACCCAACGCTTAAAAAAAGAGACAGGGTGGCGGTGAGAATTGTGAAATCAAACAAGAGGCAGCAGAAATGGTGGCCAAAAAGATGACAAAGAAGACAGAGCAGCAGCTGGTGGGTGAGGAAGTGATCAGAGGCAAGCCCAAGGGAGAGGCTAATTGGTTCAAACCAAAGAAGGGTAGTGTTTTTCCTGCAAGAAGAAAGTTGGTGAAGACTATGGCTTTTGATACCATAGTGAAATGGGTGGGCTCTGTTTTCTGCCATGGAGCCTCGGCCACCACCACCATGGCCAAAAGCCCCTGCCTTTCAGAACCCAGAATGCCAAATTCCAAGAAATGCAAGCAGATAATTCCGTTGTGAATTGGAAATTCGAATCAAATCCATGCCTTGAAAGAAGTCACCGTTTCTGTTCTGTTAATTTATCACCCCACACCCACATACTCACTTTCTTCTTCTATTTTGTTTTTGCCCTTTTTTTGTTTTCTCTTTTGGATTCATCAGGATGCAGGATCCATCAATTTGTGCATCTTTTTTAGCTTTTTTTTAATATATGTCGAGGTTTGAAAGGGAGAGGGGAGGTTCTATTGGGGTTTTAACGTGAAACCACTGATCTGAAGACAAATGCTCTTACCACCGAACTATGTACTTGTTCACGTGTATCTTTTTGCTCTTAGTTTTGATGAATTATGAAGCACTTTGAGTTTTTTGCTTTAAAGTTTCTCTATTGTTTACATAGTTTGATATGACAAAATGATCATGAGTTTGTATGGAAGAGGAATGAAACCCATATGCATGCCCCATAGTTGATCATAGCCAAAACAGTTGAGGGCCCCACAAACCTCATATTTCAAAGAGAGGAGAATGATGAATCAATATCAGATTCTTTCTTTGTTTATCAATATCAGATTCTTAATTCTTATGTCAAAAGGTTTCTCAAAAAAATTCCTATGCCAAAAGGAACTAACGGCATAAAACAGAAAGGAGGACACCTAAAGCTTTGGTTCAATTTAATTTATCATCTTAATTTTAAATGAAAATGATTTAAGCAACACTAATCATGCATGATTTGCTGTGTTTAATTACTAATAATTAGTGTTGCTTTGATTTAAATGTAAGGTAATTTACCATAACCCACCCTTCCAAATGTCTTAATTATAGTATCAGAAATGGAAAAAAAAAAAAAAAAAAAAAAAGTTCAAGTGGGTCCTTCATTACAGACAAGGAATTAGAATATTCTCATTCTTACTAGGAGAAACCACTGAGGCTTTCTCTCCTGGAAGGGGACCCCCTTTCTCCTTATCTGTTTGTTCTTTGTTTGGAAAAGCTGACCCATCTGATTAAGTGATGGCACATGCAAGACTGCAACAAAGCACTTTAGTTAGAAGAGTGGCCTGAAGACGCCAAAGCTCTAGAAAAATTTCTCCTCTCTTTCTGTTGCCCCAGTTTTTTCATTTTGATTGTTGTTGGAGCTTGGTACTGTGATTTTGTTTTTATTGGAAATTGGAAAATAAAACAGTGCAAACAACTGCATTTACGGCATGTTTATTTATTATGAAATGAAAAATTATGTGAATTTCACGCTAATCAAATACTTTTAAAATCATGAATGAGATCAATTAGGAGAAGTTGTTTATTCAATTCCAATTCATCGATATCCCTATCTAAGTTTCTCGATTCATAACTTCTCTCGTTCCTGATAAGTAAACATGATTAATATTCTTTTTATTTCAAAAAGTTCAATTTACCAAAAAAGCGAGCCAAGCCCAAAGAATAAGTATGGAAATAATCAAATTAATTGCAATCAAGTCTCAACAAAGCCAGCCACCCATGGATTTGGCCATTATCAAAGGGTAACTAGGAAGCTCCAAATAAAATCATCTGAACTTTTTCAAAAACTCTGAATATATTCTTTTCCCCTTTGGGTCTCTTTGGTGTGTATGGACTGAAAAGGTTCAATCAACTTTGTGAACCAGAGACAACCATAAACCTCCCTCATCACTTTTGTGAGCTCCTTTTGCTTTTTGACGAGACTTTGGGATTTGGTAGTTACACTGTTGCAATCAGCCTCATGCCATAACAGAACACTCGGGATCTTCCATGGAAGAAACTTTCTCTGTTATGGCAACACCAGAGAATGATCCGATCCATCCAAATTAATCATAATAGTATATAAACAATACTTAAATTCTGAATTGAAAACTCTAAATTGAACGCGTTTTATAATTTGACTTTATTTGTAACAATGTAGTGTTACCGACGATGAAAATTCGTGACGATGGGTCGTATTCTTGTCGTATCACGTTAAAAACTAACCAATAGTGTGACCATTTCTAATTATGCTATGTTCAGATTGATCTGTGAAATGTGAACGAAATTCTTTTAACACTAGGTTTGCTTTACTACTAAACCAAAACTCTTGTGTACACATTGATTATAAAATAAAAGGTCACTTAATTATAAAATACTCACAAAATCAGAAAGTAGTAGGTCAAAAATTAGATTTTATTCTACTCCTAAATAGATGGTTGTTTACTCACTGGCCACATGCCACTTTTAAAAGTGCCTAAAGACCGACCCCAAAAGCTAAACCCTCTCCCATTAAAACCCCAAAACACAAACCTCTAATCTTTCTGCTTTTCCAGTGCATGCATAAAATAAAACCCAACCTTAGATTGGCCATTTCAATAGAATCTTAGTCTTAGCTCGTAAGGTTGCTCACAACACCACACCCAGTATCGTGTAGAGGTGTCAAAGCAAAACTGCCAATGGTGGCCCAATATATCCCTCCCACCCTAGAATCTCATTTCTCCACCGTTTAAAATGAAATGGCCTTTTTTGACTTTAACCCAAGCCAAAATTTGTACCAGTTATTTGTGTCAAAGGCTACCCCAATGATGTCAACGGGGTCTAACCAAATGTAAAAAGATTTTAACTTACAAATCAATAATTTCAAGTTCGAACTTTCATAGCACCTTTATAGTGTGTGTGTGTGAAAATATGCATCCTTTTATAGTTTAGATTATCTCTTACATTGAAAAAAACACAAGAGAGAAAAAGACTACCCCAAATGATTGTGGTTGCAGAGAATTTTGTAACTAAAGCCCGTTTTCTTTGTTTTTCTTATGTTAAAGCTTTTTGATTGGACAAATGAGGGAACCCAAAGGCTATCCCAATGATTGTGGTTGCAGACCCCATGACGGAGGCAGAGAATATTGTAACCGCAACCACTTTAAGACCCCCTTCTTTCTTTTTCTTTTTTACTTTTTCTAGAAACCAACTAAGTGAGTAGTTTATTCAATTCCAATTCATTGATTTAGCCGGCAATGTAATGAAGCGGCACACTTGGTTGCACCCTCTGTATCTTGAGCAAAGGGTACTCATCGGTAGGATGAGGTGGACACCGATTGGCTTTTTTATACTTTAACTAAAGATATAAACCTTACTATTCGATTTCAATAAAATCTCCCTCATTGTTTGATTAAAAAAATATTATTGATTCCCCTATGTAAGTTCACCGATTCATAACTTCTCGCATTTCTTATAAATAAACACAGATTAATTATTTCAAAAAATTAAATTTACCATTAAAGCTAGCCAAGCCCAAAGAATAAATATGGAAATAATCAAATTAATTGCAATCAAAGCATTTGCTCCCAAGTCTCAACAAAGCCATCCATGCATTTGGCCATTATATATCAAAAGGGTAACGAATTGAAATTTACCAAAATGAGAGCCCCAACAACATACCCAATTTAGTAATCCCTATAACATCTTCATTGTGATTTTCCAAAGTTGAACAGTCCTTCAAATAGTAGTCAAAGCCATTGTTCAGACCATAAAATTTTATGAAAATGACTCCACCCTGACAAGCATCTCTCCCTTTCTCACCTTTGGTCTTTGTGTAATGATCCAATGAGAGAGGGCAAAGGCACCCACCACCAGGAAGCTCCAATAAAATCATCTGAACTTTTCAAGAACTCTGATATATATTCTTTTTCCCTTTGGGTCTCTTGGGTGTGTGGCCTGAAAAGGTTTAATCAACTTTGTGAACCAGAGACAACTATAAACCTCCCTTATCACTTTGCGAGCTCCTTTTGCTTTTTGACGTCTCCATACTTTTTTTTTTCAGACTCCGGGGGATTTGGTAGTTACACTGTTGCAATCAGCGTCACAAAATCAGAAAGTGGTAGCTCAAACGTTAGATTTTATTATACTCATAATTAGACGGTTGTTTACCCTCTGGAACACTTGGCACTTTTAAAAGTGCCCAAAGACCGACCCCAAAAGCTCTCCCATTAAGAGGTGAGAAGCATTTGACGACCTCTAATCGTTCTGCTTTTCCAGTGCATGCATAAAACCCAACCTTACATTGGCCATTTCAATAGAATCTTAGGTTTGCTCACCACACAAGAAATGTTTCTCTCCCCACCCAGGGCCGTGTAAAGGAGTCAAGGCAAAACTGCAATGGTGGCCCAATATATCTCTCCCACCCCAGAATCTCATTTCCCCACCATTTAAAATGAAATGGCCCTTTTTAACTTTGACCCAAAGCCAAAATTTGTACAAGTTATTTGGAATCAAAAAGTGAGGGAATCAGAAACATAAAAACTCAATTCCTAGTAGGTCTAAATCAGCCCCTTGCAAGTTGCTGCCCTTTTTTTGTCCTATTATAAATAGAAGCTCAAGGCCTCACACACTTACAAACCAGAGCCCAAATATTAGTGGTAAAACAGAGGAACCCAAGTGACGAAATGGCAGCAATCAACACACAGCCAGAACAAGAGCCAAAGAAGAACCCAACTGCAATTGAGGGGGTGGTCTTGGTGAAGAGCAACACAACAACATGTTGTGAAAAACCAGAGATTGCATCTGTAATTCCAGCAAAGAGGACGTCTGTGAAAAGGATGATGTTTAAATACATTGTCCAATCTGTGTCCTCTTCTCTTTCTTGTATCTGTGATGATCCTGTTGGCTCTGTTGAACCGAAAAAAGAAAAAGTCCAAACAACCAAATGATCCCATAGCCATAGCCATAGATGGTCATGTATCAGAGTTTGATGCAATATACTTTAAAAAAAAAGCCATCTACTAATAATAGATATGTTTTCTTTTCCCTACTAGTTGGAATGAAAGTTTTAATTATTTGTTTCTTCCTCTTTTTCTTTTCTTCTTTTATTGGGTGATCAAAATCAATTGCTTAATTGTGGCTAACCATGTTCCTAATTCACGTGTTCAAATCAAAATATGTAAGGGGTTTATCATATACACACACTATTATGATGTCATAGAGTTCGAACATAAGACTACTAATCTATAAGTCAATGCTCTTTTATACTCATGATTTTAAGAGAGTACAAAAAGAGAAAACTGAAGTTAATTGAAATTTGAAAGAATTAATATCGTAAAAGCAGCAGGAATTTTGCATGAAAAAAGGATCAAAGACAAGAGGTTCCTGGAAGTACTTAGTTGGCGAGTTGAGTCTTGTGGCTATTTACACTGTTACCCATCACTTTTGGCGCGTAAACAGGGACTATCGCAACTAATACAACTCAGTACACGTGTCACTTGTTACCTTGAATGCTTAGCTTGCTGAACAAGCTCGCTCTGGTGAAATTACATAATTGGCCTTCATATTGGGATTCGATGTTTTAAGAGGGGGCAGTTTTGGGCCTGTCGCCCTCTCCCTGTGTACCAAAAACTGATAGAAAGAAGCAGAAATGGAGGTGGATCAGGTGAAGACAAAGAAGATAGAGGCAAATTGTGGGTTCAAACTCAAGAAGGGAAGTGTTTTTCAAGCAAAGAGAAAGTTGGTGAAGAAATTGGTTTTTGATTCCATGGTGGAATGGGCTTCCTCTGTTTTCTGCCCTGCCTTTTTTCCTCCACCTTCTTCCTCTGCAGCCAACTTCACCGAAAAACCAAGTTCCAAGAAATGAAAGCAGATAGTCCCACACCAGACCATTATGAAGCTTTAAATCTCTCAGTTTAATTTGGTACCTTATGGTTGTAGCTTGTAATGAATTATATTATCAGGCATTTTGAGTTTCTCTGTTTCTGGTAGTAACTTTTTTTTTCCTTCTTCTTTTTCATCTGGGTGGAAACCAATTGCCAGATTGATAAAATGTGTAGTGACATTGTGTTGAATAATGTAAATATATCACGTTGGAAACTTGACAAAATGAAACAAAGAACAGAAAAATCGAACAAAAGTAATAAATTCCCACATATAGTTTAAATCCGAACACGACTTGTCTCACTATTTTAGCTCAGCTCCATCATTAAAATAAACCTAAGAAATGATAGGGCATGGAAACAATTATTGCCAATCAAAGGTGTCACCCATTTATGGTGATAAAATTCCAACCCCAAGATGAAAGTGTAAAATTATGGGAAATAACATGGAACCTAGACTAGACCTGAGTCAAAGGAGAGAGGATTTGGAAGTGTCCTTCCTCTAGTGCGGATTCCCCTCTCCATATGTTAGATATGTTAATCACATTTTCTGTATATATTATAGTGCATCAAATAATTAAAAAGAAAACTAATTATACAAATCTAAAATATACGTAGAGAGAGAAAGAGAGGGATTGGGGTTGAAAAGTTATTGAATCTTGATGATGACAATAGCTTATGTTGGTTTCTCAAAGGAGAAGGGACACGTAGCCATGTTGATAAACAGAGGACGGCACCGAATCCTTTTGGCTTGTCCCTTTTTTAAATACCCTCCTATTTCATTTCATGCCCTATTTATACATCTACGTGTTCCATATATTTAAGCGAAAGTGATCGCAAAAGAGACTGTGGCAAAGAGGCAGCAGAAAAATGGTGGCCAAGCTGCAGAACACAGGTGAGGGAGTGAAAGTGATCGCAGACAAGCCGAAGACAGAGGCTAATTATTTGTTCAAACAAAAGAAGGGAAGTGTTTTCCCAGCAAAGAGAAAGTTGGTGAAGACGATGGTTTTTCATTCCATAGTGAAATGGGTTGCCTCTGTTTTCTGCTCTCAGCCAACCAAAGTACCAAATTCCAAGAAATGCAAGCAGATGGTAAGTTGGAAATGCAGCATCACATACACACTGTTTGTTTTCTCTTCTGTTTAAAAATAAATAAATAAAAATTGTTTGTCATTTGGAATTGGCTTGAACAGGACTGAGAATCCATCAATTTGTGTACACCAGCTTTTAGTTTTAATGAATTATCAAGCACTTTGAATTCCTATTGCTTTTTTGAGTTTCCAAGTTTCTGGTGGTAACAAATTTTACAATTTAACAGTTACTTCAGATGTACAAAGCAAACAACACAACATGACAACTTGATAATACATGCTTGATGTTAATGGTCTCTTGGGCAATAAGCATCCTTAGCAATTTTCCTAGAGCGAAGATTCTCTTTGGAGAGAAAATATTATGACCTGCTCTCCATAAAACAATTTAGGGCATGTTTGGTATTCAACTTGAATCTAACTTTTTAAACTCAAAAACAGAATTTGAGTTCAAAACAAAGAAAACCTGTTTGGTAGCCCTATTTTTAAAACTCAAACTCAAGAACAACTAAAAAACACCCCAATTATTAAAAACAAAAAATATTTGTTTTTTCAGTTTTTTTTCTAACAACCCACAGGTTCTCAAATTTTTAAGATTTGAAAATAGTTTTCAACTTGCATATCAAACAAGTTTTTGAATCTTAAAAATAGATTTAAGAACTCCTTGTTTTTTAGAAAAATCAAATTTTTTGAGTTCCCTATTTGAATAGGATACCAAACGTCTTTCTCCACCACATTTAAAGACCAAATATTTCAGAATTTCCCTTTGGTTTTTTTGTAATGATCCAATGAGAGAGTGCAAAGGCACCCGCCAGGTAGGAAGCTCCAATAAATAAAAGCATCTCAACTTTTCAAAAACTGATCTGATATTCTTTTTTGCACTCTCTCTTGGGTGTGTGGACTGAAACCTCGCCTATCAACTTTGTGAACCAGAGACAAACGTAAACCTCGCTTATCACTTTGTGAGCTCCTTTTGCTTTTCGACGTGTCCACATTTTCAAAGACTTCGGGATTTGGTGGTCAGCCTCAGGGTCTTCCATGAAAGACAGTAGCCCAAGAAATAGACGATTGTTTTGTTTAGTCTCAGGAATCTGCTCTCCTCCCACTTCCCACTTCCCACTTTGAAAAGTACCAAAAAGGACCCCAAACTTTAAACCCTCTCCATTGAGTGAGAGGTGAATTTCACCTCTCATCTTTTTGCTTTTCCACTCCATGCATAAAACCCAAGCTTGGATTGGTCTTGGGTTTGCTTACAACACAAGTAATCTTTCTATCCCCACCCAATGTAAAGGCTTAGAGGCTAGAATGAGGGATTATAGTGAGGGGTTATAAAATTCCTTAAAACAATTTAGTATCCCTATAACATCTTCATTGTGATTTTCCAAATTTGAACACTGTCCTTCAAATAGTAGTCAAAGCCATTGTTCAGACCATAAAATTTCATGAAGATGACTCCACCTTGACAAGCATCTCTCCCTTTCTCCCTTTGGTTTTTGTTTATTGATCCAATGAGAGAGGGCAAAGGCACCCGCTGCTAGGAAGCTCCAATAAAATCATCTGAACTTTTCAGGAACTCTGATATATATATATATATATTATTTTTCCCTTTGGGTCTCTTTGGTGTGCGGACTGAAAAGGTTTAATCAACTTTGCGAACCAGAGACAACCATAAACCTCGCTCCTTTTGCTTTTTGACGAGACTTTGGGATTTGGTAGTTACACTGTTGCAATCAGCGTCATTCCAAGGAAGAAACTTTCTCTGTTATGGCAACAGCAGAGAATGATCCATCCCAATTAATCATGATAGTGTATAAACAATACTTCAATTCTGATTTGAAAACTCTAAATCAAACACGTTTTATAATTTGACTGTATTTGTAACAATGTGGTGTCACTGAAGATGGGAATTCGTGGCAATATGGGTCGTATTCTTGTCATATCATTTTTCGGTCCTATTAAAAACTAACCAATAACCCGACCGATCCATTTCTAATTATCCTGTGTTCAGATTGATCTATGAAATGTGAACGAAATTCTTTTAACCCTAGGTTTGCTTTACTACTAAATGTTCACTTAATTATAAAATACTCACAAAATGAGAAAGTAGTAGCACAAACATTAGATTTTATTATACTCATAATTAGACGGTTGTTTACCCTCTGGCCACTTGGCACTTTTAAAAGTGCCCAAAGACCGACCCCAAAAGCTCTCCCACATTAAGAGGTTAGAAGCATTTGACGACCTCTAATCGTTCTGCTTTTCCAGTGCATGCATAAAACCCAACCTTAGATTGGCCATTTCAATAGAATCTTAGGTTTGCTCACCACACAAGTAATGTTTCTCTCCCCACCCAGTGCTGTGTAAAGGAGTCAAGGCAAAACTGCAATGGTGGCCCAATATATCTCTTCCACCCTAGAATCTCATTTCTCCACCATTTAAAATGAAATGGCCTTTTTTAACTTTGACCCAAGCCAAAATTTGTACAAGTTACTTGTGTCAAAGGCTCTACTCAAAACAAAAAATCATTTATTTACTTATTAAGGTGGAATCAAAAAGTGTGTGAAACGTCCCTTGCAAGTTGCTGCCCTTTTTTGGTCCTATTATAAATAGAAGCTCAAGGCCTCATTCACTTACAAACCAGAGCCCAAATATTAGTGGTAAAACAGAGGAACCCAAGTGACGAAATGGCAGCAATCAACACACAGCCAGAGCAAGAGCCAAAGAAGAACCCAACTGCAATTGAGGGGGTGGTCTTGGGGAAGAGCAACACAACAACATGTTGTGAAAAACCAGAGATTGCATCTGTAATTCCAGCAAAGAGGACGTCTGTGAAAAGGATGATGTTTAAATACGTTGTCCAATCTGTGTCCCCTTCTCTTTCTTCTATCTGTGGTCATGTTGACTCTGTCGAAAAAAAATGAAAAAAAGAGTCCAAACAACCAAATGACCCCATAACTATAGATGGTCGTGTATCAGAGTTTGATGCAATATACTTTGAAAAAAAAAGGCCATGTACTAATAATAGATATGTTTTCTTTTCCCTACTTACTTGTTGCAATTAAAGTTTTAATTATTTGTTTCTTCCTCTTTTTCTTTTCTTCTTTTATGTGGGTGATCAAAATCAATTGCTTAACTGTGGCTAACCATGTTCCTAATTCACGTGTTCAAATCGAAATATGTAAGGGGTTTATCATATACACACACACTATTATGATGCCATAGAATTCGAACATGAGATGAGACCACTAATCTATAAGTCAATGCTCTTTTCCACTGAGCTAGAACCCGTTTGGCTACACACTCATGATTTTAAGAGAGTACAAAAAGAGAAAACTGAAGTTAATTGAAAAAATTAATATTGTAAAAGCAGCAGGAATTTTGCAATAAAAAAGGATCAAAGACAAGAGGTTCCTGGAAGTACTTAGTTGGCGAGTTGAGTCTTGTGGCTATTTACACTGTTACCCATCACTTTTGGCACGTAAACATGGGTACTATCGCAACTAATACAACTCAGTACACGTGTCACTTGTTACCTTGAATGCTTAGCTTAATGAACAAGCTCGCTCTGGTGAAATTACATAATTGGGCTTCAAATTGGTGCCCTGCCCTTTTTCCTCCACCTTCTTCCTCTGTAGCCAGCTTCATCAAAAATCCTAGTTCCAAGAAATGCAAGCAGATAGTCCCACACCAGCACCATTAGTGGCAGAGAATTACGAGGCTTTAAATTTCTCAGTTTAATTTGGTACCTTATGGTTGAAGACCATATGCATAGCCCACAAGCCCAGTATTCAAGAGAGGAAAATCTATTGCTTTTAGTTGTTGCTTCAATGAATTATTATTACGAATTTTGAGTTTCTCAGTTTCTGTTAGTACCTTTTTTTTCTCTTTCTTCTTTTTTATGTGGGTGGAAACCAATTGCGAATTGATGAAATGTGTAGTGAATATTGTGTTGACAAAATGAAACATAATACTTCATTTCAGAAAGTGTAAAATTATTGCCAATCAAAGGTGTCACCCATTTATGGTGATAAAAATCCAACCCCATGAAAGTGTAAAATTATAGGAAACATAATGGAACCCTAGACTAGACCTTAGTCAAAGGAGAGAGGATTTGGAAGTCTCCTTCCTCTTGTGCGGATTCCCCTCCCTCTCCATATGTTATAATGTTAGGTGCATCAAATAATTAAAAAGAAAACTAATTATCTCAACTTTTCAAAAACTGATCTGATATTCTTTTTTGCTCTCTCTCTCTTGGGTGTGTGGACTGAAAAGGACTTATCACTTTGTGAACCAGACAAACATAAACCTCGCTTGTCACTTTGTGAGCCCCTTTTGCATTTTGACGTGTCCACGTTTTCAAAGACTTTCGGATTTGGTAGTCAGCCTCAGGGTCTTCCATGAAAGACAGTAGCTCAAGAAATAGAGGTTTAGCTTTGTTTTGTCTCAGGAATCTGCACTCCTCCCACTTCCCGCTTCCCACTTTGAAAAGTACCAAAAAGGCCGACCCCAAACTTTAAACCCTCTCCATTGAGTGAGAGGTGAATTTCACCTCTAATCTTTTTGCTTTTCCACTCCATGCACAAAACCCAAGCTTGGATTCTTCTTGGGTTTCCTCACAACACAAGTAATCTTTCTATCCCCACCCAATGTAAAGGCTGAGAGGCTAGAATGAGGGTTATAAGTTGGGGTTTCTTAATAGCCGTTCGATCCAATACAAAGTTATTATTGGATTGTTGGATTGAACCCTTCAACATAGCCCCTTATTATAAAACTCAGTGTAAATGTCCCTAAAGCCAAACTGCCAATAGAGCCCACCCACCCTAGAATCTCATTTCTCCACCGTTTAAAATGAATTGGCCATTTTTTCAACTTTAACCCAAAGCCAAAAATATGTACAAGTTCTTTGTGTCCAAGGCTATCCCAATGATTGTGGTTGCAGAGAATGTTGTAACCAAAACCACTTTGACCCCTTTTCTTTTTTCTTTTTTCTAGAAACGAACCCTTTAAAGCTTTTTTATTTGACATCTAAGGGACCACAAATGTGGTGCTTTAAGAGTTAGTTGCCCCACAATTTTCCCTTGCAAGTTGCAACCCTTTTTTGTGTCCCAACATGCTCATTCGCTTATAAATAGAAAAAGCCTTAAGTTCTTGCAACTCATCAAACACATAAACACTACCATACACTTTCAAACCAGAGCCCAAAAATTGGTGGTAAAACAGAGCAACCCAAGTGAGGAAATGGCAGCAATCAACACAGAGCCAAAGAAGAAGGCAATGAAAAAGAAGAACCCAGCTGCAATTGAGAGGGTGGTCTTGGGGAAGAGCAACACAACAACATGTTGTGAAAAACCAGAGATTGCATCTGTAATTCCAGCAAAGAGGAGTTCAGTGAAAAAGATGATGTTTGATTCCATTGTCCAATCTGTGTCCTCTTCTCTTTCTTGTATCTGTGATGATCCTGTTGGCTCTGTTGAACCAAAAAAAAAAAAAGTCCAAATAACCAAATGACCCCATAGCCATAGATGGTCATGTATCAGAGTTTGATGCAATATACTTTAAAAAAAAGGCTATGTACTAATAATAGATATGTTTTCTTTTCCCTACTTGTTGCAATTAAAGTTTTAATTATTTCATCAATTTGTTTCCTCCTCCCTTTCTTTTTCTTTTTCCGGTTTAATCTGGGTGATCAAAATCACCTGCTCACTGGTGCACATTCTGAACAAGGACGGTCTTCCTAGTCCTCACCTTTAATCTCATGTCGGCATCCTGCAACGTATTTCTGCCTCTTTGCGTGGTCGGTGTTCTGTTTCCTCGCAGCTTTGCTTTCTTTCATGTTAGTCTTTCCTGTTTGTGGGACGAATCTTTTGTATTTGCTCTCTTTGTGGCGTTTTGGCCTTTTAATGAAAGATATCTTCAGACCAAAAAAAAAAAACTGATATAATTTGTAGCATTTGCGGCTAACCATGTTCCTAATTCATGTGTTCAAATCAAATTTCCAGAGATTAATTCATTCATGTATGTGTTCGCAAATAAGGTAAGGGGGGTTGCCAATTTCAGCTACTTGAATCGTCTTTCATTAGGAACCTCATAAATTTTTTACTGGCCATTTATGCAAAAGGGTAGCAAAAGAGAAAAAGAGCCTTGCTTCTTGGAAATTCAGCAACTACAGAGAAGAAGGTGATTATTTTTAGCATAGAAGAAATTATAGTGAAATGCTCTTCTTGTAAAAAGACAGAGTATTCTTTCTTTCCTTGCAGTTGGTTCATTTGGCTGTTTTTTATTTTGCTTTGTAAATTGAGAAGATTATAATCCTTACCTTTAATTTGAAGAAAAGGAGAATCACCATATTTAACCTGTTTCCCCCGATGGGACTCCCTTTCTTTCCCAGAATTATCCGCGTTCATATTCATACAACTCAGTACACGTGTCACTTGTTACCTCGAATGCTTAGCTTACTGAACAGGCTCGTTCTGGTGAAATTACATAATTGGCCTTCATATTGGTGCCCTTGGGATTCGATGTTTTAAGAGAGGGCCCTCTCCCTGCGTACCAAAAACTACTGATAGAAAGAAAACAAGGTGTTGAGGAAGAACTGAAGAGAGAAAGAAGCAGAAATGGAGGTGGATCAGGTGGAGACAAAGAAGACAGAGGCTAATTATGGGTTCAAACTCAAGGAGAGAAGTGTTTTTCCAGCAAAGAGAAAGTTGGTGAAGAAAATGGTTTTTGCTTCCATGGTGGAATGGGATTCCTCTATTTTCTGCCCTGCCCTTTTTCCTCCACTTTCTTCCTCTGCAAGCAGATAGTCCCACATCAGCACCATTAGTGGCAGACAATTATGAGGCTTTAAATTTCTCAGTTTGGTACCTTATGGTTGAAGACCATATGCATAGCCCACAAGCCCAGTATTCAAGAGAGGAAAATCTACTACTTTTAGTTGTAGCTTGTAATGAATTATATTATCAGGCATTTTGAGTTTCTCTGTTTCTGGTTGTAACTTTTTTTTTTCTTATTCTTTCTCATCTGGGTGGAAACCAATTGCCAGATTGATAAAATGTGTAGTGACATTGTGTTGAATAATGTAAAGTATCATATCTGAAACTTGACAAAATAAAACATAATATATCAAGTATGATTTCAAGAAGAAACAAACAAAGGAAAAATCGAAAGTAATAAATATCCACATATGGTTTAAATCCGAATACGACTTGTCTCCCTATTTTTCTTTTAACCTTTTTCCAGCTCCATCATTAAAATAAGCCTAAGAAATTATAGGACATGGAAACAATTATTGCCAATCAAAGGTGTCACCCATTTATGGTGATAAAATTCCAACCCCAAGATGAAAGTGTAAAATTATAGCAAACATAGCGGAACCTAGATTAGACCTTAGTCAAAGGAGAGAAGATTTGGCCAATGTAGTCTAATCAAGTTGAAATGAGCATTGACTCGCATACCACCTTATCTCAGTGTATGTGTAAAACTCCTCGCTTCTTCTATTCAATGAAACTCGATTTTGACCCCGAAAAAAAAAAAACTATATTTTTGCAGAGTGGACAATATACAAAGTTAATTTGCAGGGCCTTTTATCGATGTGCATGCATATGATCTATTTCGGATGAATTCACATCAGCCATTCGTTATGACATTTGGTGCAATGTAATTCACTAATTGAACACTCATTCCCCAATTTAACACTCAAGTTTTGTGAAATACTAAGAGAGAAAATTAAAAAAGAGAGTGATTTGGAATGGAGAACCCCACCAATGACTAGTCAAACCTTTAAAATTGCAGTAAATTACAAAAATGTTCTACAAAATCCAAACAAAAGCCTGGCACGTGTAGAAGACTTTTGGGTCTTCTATCCAAACAAACGACCAGTCAAGTCTACAATTTTTTGTTGTTGTTCTGGAAGTCAAGCCTACAATTTATGCACCCTTTTGAACCAAAAGAACAAATAAATAAGAGTGGTGATTTCTCCACTCCAATTTTATCCACTTATACTCTATTTTATAACTAAAAAAAGAGTGTAAGTGGATAAAATTGAAGTGGGGAAATCATTACCCATAAATAAATAGAGGTAAAATGAGGAGGTTGCTTGGGTCCCATTTATCTATCTAGCTCATGTCTCATGAGTCATGATCATGAGCTGAACAAAACTAATAAAACAATTAATGATAAAAGAGGGTTTAAACTCACCTTATAAAAATAAGGGACTTATAGCTCGCGTGATTAAGAGTACCTGCTTCGCATTATAAATTTTGTGTTTAATTTCCTTTACGGCTTTTATAAAAAAAATAACCATTTTATAGAAGTTTTAGAAGGGTGATACCACAACTTTAATTGCATTTATATGTCGGCCAATTGAAAAGTCAAATTTGAAATCTGAAATGTCAAGCTTCTAGAGATTAGTTGGCAACCTCAGTGACAGTTATACTGATTACAAGCATATGCATAATACGTGTCACTAGGCTGATTGGTGGCCTTGGATGCTTCTTTCCGAAGGCTCAATCCAGTCGGATGCATTCCCCAGTGCTTTCTCATTTACAGAAATGCCCCTCATCTTCAAATTGAAATTCCAGCTTCTATAAATAAAGAGACTTTTTAGGTCTCTAATCCTCCACTTATACACCAAACTTAAAAACAAAAACAGAAGACATAGGGCAGCAAAGAGGCAGCAGAAAAATGGTGACCAAGCAGCAGAACACAGGTGAGGGAGTGAAGGTGATCGCAGACAAGCCCAAGACAGAGGCTAATTATTGGTTCAAACCCAAGAAGGGGAGTGTTTTCCCAGCAAAGAGAAAGTTGGTGAAGACAACGGTTTTTGATTCCATAGTGAAATGGGTTGCCTCTGTTTTCTACTCTGCCCTTCCTCCACCTCCTCCCTCTGGAGCCCCAGCCAACCAACCCAACATCAACAAAGTACCAAATTCCAAGAAATGCAAGCAGATAGTACCATGGTAAGTTGGAAATGTTGGAGAATACAAGTCCCGCATTGAAATTTTACATCATTAACGGGGACAAATTGATAGAAGCACATGTACGTGCTGTTTGTTTTCTCTTCTGTTTTTTTTTTTTTTCATTTGGAATTGGCTTCAACAGGACTGAGAATGAATCAATTTTTGTACACCAGCGTTTAGTTTTAATGAAGTATATCCAGCAAGCACTTTGAATTTCTCTTGCTTTTTTGAGTTTCCCAGTTTCTGGCGGTAACTAATTTTCCAAGTTACTTTAGATTTCCCAAAATGATCATGTCATGAGGCCCCCACTTAGATTCTTAATGTTTGTTTTGGAAGAGGAATGAGAACCGTGATATGCATGCCCAGTCCATGGTTGATCATAGGCTCATAGCCCAAAAAGCTAAAGACCCCACAAACCCAATATTCAAAGATAGGAGGAGAATGATGAATGAATGTCAGATTATTCAATTATGTGACGAAGTCGAAAAGCCATTTTGAAGTTGAAAAGCCTTTTTCGAGGGCAATTACTTTAAGAGATATTTAGTCAAATACCCATTCTTAGCACTAAAACTATAAATAAACCCTACACCATTTAATTTCTATAAACAAACCCAAAAAAAACCCAAAAAATGACAATTGGCCATATTGAATTTAATTTTGATTATTAAATTACTTTGATATCCTATTGAGTATTTTGGGCTTGTTTATATGTTTTGGGGTTGGGTTTGTTTTGAGAAATCAATGGCAGTTTTGTAATTTAAAAGAAGTTAAAAGCCTTTTTGTTATGTTATAAATGGGCTTTGGGTGTGTTTCTAAAGTCCATTTTATATAGGGTATTTTTATAATTTGGGCTCCTATATTGGGTATATTAGTGAATCTCCCTTACTTTAATTGATGACTTAAGCTATAAGTTTAAAAATTAATTAGGAATTAGGCAATCACCTTGCCTGCTTGTGCTTAGGGCCTTACCGGGGCTCATTGATGATTTTCTCTAAGACTATAATTCATATTTTGTTTTAGTTGGATAGTGTATTCCACTCGTCGTGCCACATGATGGGAAGTTTTCACTCAAGTTTTTCTCGCTTTGTTAAGTCTTACGGGCATTTTTTTTAAATTTTTTTAAATACAAATGATTGTGTAAATTATATTCTAATTTACGTAAAAGGAGATTCGAACTTGAGTGTACCGGGACACATGACCCAAATTTTGTCACAAAGTCAAGGTTATATTGCATTAGAAAAATACATAAATAAAAAACTTATTATCGCAATTAATAAAAGTATTTATAGACAGAATAGATGTTACTACTCAATCATGTGATGAAGTTGGTGGCATGAGAGGAATTGCACGTCTCTTGTATTTCAAACAAAGTTGGTCACTGACACTGTGGTCGGAAACATGAGACACGATGTATATATATCCAAAGCCGAATGAGGAAAGGAGCAATAATGGTCTCTTGGGCAACAAGCACCCTTAGCAATTTTCCTACAGAGAAGATTCTCTTCGGAGGGAAAAGAATATTATGAGCTGCCCACAAACCTCGCTCCTTTTGCTTTTTGACCTGTCCACATTTTCAAAGACTTTGGGATTTGGAAGTTACACAATTGCAATTAGCCTGAGGGTCTTCCAGGGAAGAAAGTAGATCAAAAATGGACGCTTGTTTTGCTCAGTCTCAGCTCAGGAATGTGCTCTAATATTTTTGCTTTTACACTCCATGCATAAAACCCAAGCTTGGATTGATCATTTAAATAGAATCTTAGTCTCGGGTTGTTTTATCACAAGACAAGTAATCCTTCTCCCCCCACCCAGTCTGTCTAATAAGGGTGCCTATAGTGGTTGCACCCAAAGCCACCCTAGAATCTCATTTCTCCACCTTTTAAAATGAATTGGCTATTTTTCAACTTTAACTCAAAGGCTATCCCAATGATTGTGATTGCAGATCCCATGAAGGAGACAGAGAATGTTGTAATCAAAACTACTTTAAGACCCCTTTTCTTTTTTCTTTTTCTAGAAATGAACCCTTTAAAGCTTTTTGATTTCACAACTGAGGCACGCCAAATGTGGTGCTTTAAGAGTTAGCTACCCCACAAGTTTCCCTTGCAAGTTGCAACCCTTTTTTACTCTTGTTTGTGTCCCCAAATGTGGTGATTTCATTACTCTTGTTTGTGTCCCCAACATGCTCGTTTGCTTATAAATAGCTCAAGGCCTCAAGTTCTTGCAACTCATCAAACACATAAACACAGAGCCCAAAAATTGGTGGTAAAACAGAGCAACCCAAGTGAGGAAATGGCAGCAATCAACACAGAGCCAAAGAAGAAGGCAATGAAAAAGAAGAACCCAACTGCAATTGAGAGGGTGGTCTTGGGGAAGAGCAACACAACAACTTGTTATGAAAAACCAGAGATTGCATCTGTAATTCCAGCAAAGAGGAGGTCAGTGAAAAAGATGATATTTGATTCCATTGTCCAATCTGTGTCCTCTTCTCTTTCTTGTATCTGTGGTCCTGTTGACTCTGTTGAAAAAAATAAGAAAAAGAGAGTCCAAATAACCAAATGACCCCATAGCCATAGATGGTCGTGTATCAGAGTTTGCTGCATTATACTTGAAAAAAAAAAGGCCATGTACTAATACTAGATATGTTTTCTGTTCCCTACTTGTTGCAATTAAAGTTTTAATTATTTGCTAAATTTGTTTCCTCCTCTTTTTTTTTTATTTATTATTTTTATTTATGTGGGTGATCAAAATCAATTGCTTAACTGATATAATTTGTAGCATTGCGGCTAACCATGTTCCTAATTCATGTGTTCAAATCAAATTTCCAGAGCAGCCACTGTCTATTCTTCGTGTTTTGAACTTTGATGAACTCTCACATCCTCCTATGTAATTTTCTTTTATTTTGTGGGAGGGTTGGTCTTTTGCACCAGACTGGTTTGGTCTGTGTGCTCTCCCCTCTTCCATGTTTTTCCCGTTCTCTGTCGGGCCTAATGAAGTATCTTTTCGACCAAAAAAAAAAATCAAATTTCCAGAGATGAATTAATTCATGCATTTGGTCACAAATAAGGTTAGGAGATACCAATTTCAATTACTTGAATCGTCTTTCATTACCTACATGAATTTTATATGCCAATTTCACGATAGTAACTGCTTTTTGCTTGGCTTTATAATAATAGAGATGCGCACGAATGTATGTTTTCAAACCCCGTAAACCACGAATGACTAGTCAAACTTTTCAAATTGCTGTAAATTGCACAAAATGTTCCCCGAATTCGTTTGGAATGTAGAAGAGTTTTTCTATACTGTTGGAGGTCCGATGCGGGACTGTGTGTGACATTGTTATCAGCCACTAAATCGAGTAAAGGACACATTTGTTCATTGAATCCAACGGCTGATACTAGCCTCCCGCATCAGTCCCGCATATTGAACCCCTGCAAATTGCAATGGAGAAAAAGTGGTAGGAAGGAGGAATTCAATATCTAGATCTAGTCCACAATTCTTGTACTTTTGGAGAGGAGAGAAACATCCAAGCAGTTTCCAAAGGTGATCGATAGTTTAATGTGTCCCACAAACAACTAGTCAAATGCACAACCCTTTTGAACCAAAAGAATTAGATAAATATGGAGTTACTTAGCTTATCCCATGTGCCAAGGAGGAAACTAATAGAAAGAAGAGTCACAGACAACTTAAAACCCAACTTCTATAAAAGAGAGACTTTGGGCCTTTTGTCAGAAAGCAGAGAGAGAGAGAACAGAGAGAGCAGAGAGAGCAGAAATATGGTGGCCAGGCAGCAGAATTCAGGTGAGGGAATGATCACAACCAATTATTGGTTCAAACCCAAGAAGGGTAGTGTTTTCCCAGCGAAGAGGAAGTTGGTGAAGACAATGGTTTTTGAATCCATGGTGAAATGGGTTGCCTCTGTTTTCTGCTCTGCCCTTCCTCCTCCTCCACTTCCCTCTGGAGCCTCAGCCAACCAACCCAACATGACATCCATGGGCAAAGTAGCAAATTCCAAGAAATGCAAGCAGATAGCACCACAGTGACTTGGAAAGGGTGACAAAAGTCCAATCAAATCCATGCCTCTAAATATATATATATATATATATTGGTTAATTTCCTATTCCATATATGTGGGTGTGGGTTGATAAATTGATAGAAGTCCCCCTATCCTATTCTGTCAATTTATCACCCCACACCAACATTCACAGTTTCTGTTTTCTTTTCTTTCGTTGGTTTTGGTTGATTTGGAATTTGCTTCATCAGGATTGATGATCCATCAATTTGTCTGCTGTAGCTTTCAGTTTCAAATTCAATGAATAATCAAGCACTTTGAATTTCCCAGTTTCTGGTGCCAACCGACTATATTTTTACAAGTTTGGAGCTCTTAACAGTTACTTAGATTTCCCAAAATGATCATATACATGTTTGTTTGGAATTGGAAGAGGAATGATGAATCCAAAAAACTTAAAGACCCCACAATTTACAAACCCAGTATTCAAAGACAGAAGAGTGATTGATGTTCACTTTTTTTCTTCTTTTCTAGCTGAAGAACCATAAGGTTGTACAAAGCAAACAACACAAACATGACTAATTGTAAAAGGAAAATGATTTTAGCACCACTAATTGTATATGTTAGTAAAACACAGTCGAAGCAAGTAGCTATCAGCTTTTCATGCATGCAAGGTAATTTACCGTTAAGCCTTCCAATTGTCTTAATTATTATATAAGAATTGCAAAGCCATTCCCAAATATAACATGTGGTCGTAAAGACTTTCAAGTTCAACACGTTTTTAGGTTTAACACAATAAATTTGTTTTGAAACTAGCACACATTAAAAGGAGAAACTATCTATATACATATGAAAAATTATTATGTGTTACGATAATTAGGGATCACATTTGTTGATATGACATGCCAACTCAACTCGATCTGGCACGATATGTAAATCATGAACATATTAGATTCGTTAATTAATTAACTTTTTATTATTTATGTATTGTGTGAACAACTACACAATTACGAGGCCTATTTCTGTATGACTTTGTGGGTATTTATGATTAATCAAGTTTTTAAAGTGTAAATAATGTAGCTACCGAACCCCTGAAAATGACTAGTCAAAAGTAAATCACAAAGTGATATGGATGTTTTTATGGAATCCACCTCTCCTCATATTTTGTATCTCGACCAATCCCAAGTTAGTATATACAAAAAATAAAAAATAAAAAAAAAGCCCCACAAACCCTTGGCTTGGATGGTAACGAAAGGCCAAAGGCGATAAAACTTTTCATAGTCAACAGCGGAGCAGAAGAGCCAGAGACAAAGACCCAAAATGAAAAATACCACATGACATGTTAAAGTGGAGATAATGTTATTAGAGTGGATGATTTTGCATTTTGATTGGAGAATTTCTGAAGACACAAGGGTAAAAGGTTAAGATGCTGCCATTCTTTGAAGACGATTTGGTCTTTTCCATCAAATTTCCTGCTCTGAACAAAGGCTTTGATTTCCATAAAATTTCATGGTCTGCACATGGTATACTATTGAGGATTAAAATTAATTTTGTTATTTTTAAAAAATAAATAAAAATAATACAAGTAATATTCTAAATTATCGTGATATACAGAAATTGTGATTCGGAATATTGGAGTGTAAATAGGCGAGCACCCTACCCAGATGTTGTCATGAAGTCAAGCAAAATTAAAAGAAACTATCAACATGATGCTTTGCATATACCTAATAAGGAATTTGTTCCAACATTAGGCCATACATATAAAGTTGCATGTACCAGCAGGAGTTTTTTTGGAGATGGTGGACCAGTAATTGTTTTACTTTATTTAATTTTGGAACGTTAAATAATAAAAAAGCAATGAAAAGGGTAAAATGGGGATGATCAAATGTGAATAAATGGTGAGTTAAATGATAGGACAGGTGTCAACATGAAATAGAAGGGACACCAAGGGAACACACAAAATGAGAACAGCAGATCCGGACTCCTGCTACTGTAAGCCAGAGAGTAAGCTCCAAAATTTATAACTTATCTTGCACGCAAGAGAGTTCTTTACTTGGGACCCAAAAAATAAAAGGGCGTTGTTTTGATCAGATGAAGAACTTGAGTTTGCACAGAGAGTCCTTTCTTGGTGGTGCCAAGTGTTGGCACATGATTAAGTTTTGCTTTACTTCACATATCCCAGAGCTTTTCTAAGCTGTAGGATTTGAATATTTCTCAAAAGAGAACCTGCTTTAATCTGAAAGGGAATAAAATGAGGATGCTCAGTCATAAAAGTTGGGTTTTTGGATCAAGCAATTTGATTAATTTCACAACTGATTGACCCCAAATAGTGTTTTAACAGAGCTGTCCCCACAACTTTTTCTTGCAATGCAAGTTGCAAGTTGCAAGTTGCTTATATAAACAGCTCAAAGCCTCAAGTAATTGCAACTTATCAAAAACACATAAACACTAGCTAGCGCACACTTGCAAAAACCAGAGCCCAAATGGAGGAAATGGCATCAATCAACACAAAGCAAGAGATGGCAATGGAGAAGAAGAACCCAACTGCAATTGATCGGGTTGTCTTAGGCAAGGGCAACACAACAACATGTTGCAATAAAACAAAGCATGCATCTGTGATTCCAGCAAAGAGGAGGTTAGTGAAAACGATGATGTTTGAGTCCGTTGTCCAATCCGTGGCCTCTGCCAAGAATGACTAATACTATATGTCCTTGTTGTATTGATAGATATGTTTTCTTGTATCTACTTTTATAAATAAAGTTAAGTTTTATTTATTCGTTTCTAATTTGTTTCTTCCACTTCTTTTGTTGGTGTGTGATCGAAATCAATTGTTCAATTGAGATAACGTGTAGAATTCGGGCTAACCATGTTCCTAATTCATGTATTGAAATAAAAAAAATTCCACCAACGGGGTCTAGCACCATGTAAAATGACATATACCCTCAAGTTCGAAACTGGATCCATAACACTTTGGTAGTGTGCATGTGCGAGAAGCCCCTCCTAATTTTGGCCAAAAAAAAAATTGACAAATTTCCATAGAGTTTTGACTCCTTGAAATTGAGGAGGAGCTCTTCCTTAAAACCAATAGAGTTTTGACACTTGTCAAATTCAAACAATATTGACAAAGTTTCTTTCAACAAAGAATATTAAATAAAAATTGACAAACGTCAAAACCACATAAATTATAAGGAGGAGTTCCTCTTTAATTTCAAGGAGCCAAGTTTTTTCCTTAATTTAAGCATATATTTACGAAATAATGTAGACCGTTTAGCATGGGGTTGCAAATTTCAACTACTTGGTTATTAATTTATTTAGCTAAATGAATATTAGCAAAAGAGAGAAGAAGAAAAAAGCTAGGTTCTTGGGAATTAAAAATGTGATTATTGACATATGTGACCATCAAATGGTGTTCTTCTAAAGAAAGATTATTCTTCTTTTCTTTTTTCTTCTTTTCTAAAGCAAGCACACTTCTAACTTTGACGCGTGTCCCCAAAGTGATGCACTTCCATTTTCCAACAAGCTTTCCTTGCATTCGATTCACATACTTGTACGGTTCTTGATACACGATTAAAAAGTAATAAATTTCAATTACATGAAAATTATTAACAAAACTTTATGAGGGTCAAGTAAATTCAAGTAGAGTTAAGACCGGGATATATACGATTAGCCAAGTTGGTTAGAGCAAATGTGCTTCCCACTCTGTACTCGAGTTTGAATTCTCCTCCCTCTATTTTATATTAGATTAAAATATAATATGGTTTGTATAAAAAAAATAAAAAAAAATAAAGTAAAATTAAGACCTGCAATTGATATTAGAAATGAGATAATGGAACACATATATTATTTGGGTGAGAGTAAACATGCTCTTCATAACTTCAATTGCAAATTCCTTACTTAAGTCATGTAATTTGACTTGAAATTAATTGAAACTCGTAAATGCAATGGTAGAGAACATTTGTTCCAAAGCTAAGACCAAATGATTCCGCCCTTTTTGTTTTGGTCAAAAGTGATGCTTCATTAAAGCCCCCCAAAAAATAGGGAACAAATGATTCTGCGCTCTTAGAGTACTTCCTTGCAAAAGGTTGTGGTGTTTTCATCTATTGCCATGGCAACTGAAAGGCAACTACTATTCATATGAGATATGAGAAGATGAATTTGTATAGAGTTTCGGTGTGGGAAGTGAAGAATATGACCAAATATTTATTAAAAAAAAATTCTGAAATGTTTAGTATAGCCAGAAATTGGGGCTAGGCCCTTGTTGCCCGGGCTGAGGGGCACCGGTGGAGATGCTCTTAGGGCTTTGCAGCTTCCTTTAGAGGATGCTGTTACTATAGCCAGAAAAGTAAGCTCCAAAAATTTTAACTTATTCTGCACACAAGAGACAGTTATTAATAATTATCCCTTTCCATTCCATAAACCCAGCCTTGGTTGGGTTTTGATTAGATCAAGACCTTGGGTTTGCTTACAACACAAGTAATGTTTCTCTCCCCACCCAGTTTAAAGGTGCCAAAGCCAAACTGCCAATAATGGCCCAACACAACAGAGCCACAGACCCTAGACTCTTTTGTTCCTACACAGTTTTACCAAGCCAGAATCTCTACAAGTTGTCTGTCTATATGGCTAGCCTAATGATTGTATTGTTGCAGATCCCATGGAGGAGTCAGACAGCACCATCATCTGGCCCACCACCAACCCTTTAAGAACTCCCCACCCCCACCCCCACCCCCCCGGGGGAAAAAACCTTTTTTCTTCTCTCCCCCCCACTATCTGTCTTAAGGTTCATAAATACATGTGTGGGTTGGTCAAGAACATTTGATTTCACGACTGAGTCCAAATCCAAATGGTGCTTTAAGACAGCTACCCCCACAATAATCTTCCCTTGCAAGTTGCAACCTTTACTCTCTTTTTTTTTTGTGTCCAACCATTGTTTATATAAAGAGCTCCAAGCCTCAAATTCTTGCAACTTATCAAGCACATAAAAAGTGCATCACAATTACAAAGCAGATACCAAATTGGTGGTAAAACTGAGCAACCCAAGTGAGGAAATGGCATCTGTTTATAACATGTGTGATCGGACTCTCTCAACTGAACACGTGGAAAGAATGACCCACAAAGCAGAAGCCCACATAACCTAGCCCAGTCGTTGGAACTCGTAACCACCATCAGTTAGCCATTATAGAACTAATTAATTAATTAATTAATGGCTATGTTGGCCCTCTTGGAACAAAAAGTATAAATAACCAAATGAGTCCACAGATGGTCATGTATCAGAGTTTGCTGCTATTCACTTGAAAAAGGCCATGTATTAGTGCTTTCTAATTTGGTTCTTCATCTGCTTTTTTTTCCTTTTTTATGTGGGTGATCAAAATCAATATCCCAATTGACACAATGTCCACTGTGGCTATCGACGTTCCTAGTTCAATTCCAAATTTGTTTCCCAAAAAAGGTTAGATTATTAGAGCATCTCCAGCCTTGGCACAAGACTGGGCAAAAGGCCCCCCAAGGCAGCCCAAAGATGCTCCAGCGGAAGAAAAATGGCCCGGGCAAATGATGGGTCCCATCAAACTGGGCAAGCCCACGGGCAGATCTTGCCTGGGCTTCTGCCTGGGCAGGATGATGCAATGCTGATGTCATAATGACGTCAGCAACCAAAAAAAATTGAAAAAAAAAGGAAAAAAGAGGAAAAAAAATACCAAAAATTCCAGAATTTTTTTTAATAAATACCTAGGCATATTCTTTACTTCCCACACCAAAAACTCTATACAAATTCATCTATTCATATCTCATGTGAATAGTATTTGCCCTTGACCTAGCCTTCCAAGGGTGGAACCAACTAAGGCAAGGCTGCTACTATTCACATGAATAGTGTCAGCCCTTGCCTTGCCTTAGCCTTGCCTTAGCCTATATGGGTGGACTTGCTCTTATGGGTTGCCAATTTCAACAACTTGAATTGTCTTTTATCCAGTGGGAAGAAGGCTATGACCGTCAAATGGTGTTCTTGTAAAGAAAGATTGTTCTTCTTTTTCTTTTTTGTTTTCCCCTCTTTCATGTACTTTGACGCGTGCCCCAAAAGTGATGCATTTTCAACAAGCAGTTTTTGTCATTACTTGTATGGTAGGGTACAAGCAAGATTATAAAGTAAATTTCAAAATCAAATACATGCAAATTATTAACAAACTATACAGGTGTTCAGTAGTAAATTCAAGTAAAATTCAGCAATGCGATGCAAATGAAATTAGAAATGAGAGAACCGAAACTACATTTGATGAAAGTGAACGCTCTTAACAACTTAAGTTACAAAGTTCTTATTTAAGTTACGTATGAAACTCGTAAGTACAGTGGTAGAGAACATTTACTCCACAACAAAGACAAGAATAGCACCTTATCTCCACCTATGTGCTTAAAATATATGTTATTGTCCAATGACGAATTTGTCTTTCTATCATATGAGAATCAAGCATAATATATGAGAATATTTCTAGGAAAGGCAGACCCTGTGAAATATGGGGAAAATTAACAAAAACAAGATCGGGGTATCTTCCCCTTGGGCCTACAGAAATTCTAACATGACTGGAAACAGCTGGGATCTGCTGTACAGGAAGAAGAAGGACTAAAGGTCTTTCAATGATTTTTTGTTTTTATTTTAAGAAAAATTGTAGTTTTTAATATTTTCCCCTTAATTTCTTAGATTGCTATATCCTCGGAAAATCTAGTTGACCTCAAGTCATAACAATTATGAGATGGTCCAGCATCTGGGCTAGCAATTTATTTGTCTTCTTCTTTGCATGACTTCGAATTGACTAGCAAGGTCCACTGGTGCAGTCATGAACTCATCTCCTGGTATGAATGCTTCAACACCTTTAATGGCTAATTTCTTTGGGGCCATCTTAGAATTAACACCACTATAAATCTGGCATGAAAGGTACTGCCATCTACAATGACAAGGCTCTCAAGTGCAAAATGTGCATCCGACCAATTTATTTAATACGACCCTACAAAGATTTTGGTCCCTTTTTGGATAGCTCAAGTCTATGTCGACCCCAAAGAAGAGCATGGAAAATCGTTGCTTCCATTGTTTCAACTTTTATGGTCATACAAGTCCTCCGCAACCCAAATCTCTTATATGTCCTTGTGTCATTATAACATATCCTTTGATTTTGTACAAACAATATCACTATGAATCTATGATTATAGACCTTATTAGTGCGGAATATGTTGTTCTATCATGATCTCTCGCAAAGAGTCTTCTTAATTCCTTTATCTTTCAACTCTTAATCAATTGGGCTTGATCTTGTACTGTTTATTACTCACCATCTTGTTGAAAATCATTTTCCAAATTAGTATGCAAGAACCTCTATTTTGAATGTATCTTATTGTAAATCTCTTGTATTTGCCAGTGTTTTATTGAAATTCTGCTTGTTAAAAAATAAACTTTGATTATAGATCTTAATTTAATGATTAGTGGGGACTTGAATATATATAATGTGCATTTCATTTGACTCTGGTCCACTCTTGTCACATGCATTTAGATGAACAAAGTTGCATTTCCACAATTTCTTTTTAAAAAAAGTTGTTATCTCCGCATTATCTCTTGGAAGCTCTTTTTAGCTTTTCGACATGTCCCTTCTCCACAGACTTTGAATTCAGACATGAATATAGGACCCAAATAGCTGATGGTGTCACTTAATGGTCAGCTGGCCCACAGTGTTTCCTTTGCCTCCCCTTGCTGTCTAGATTCCCAAAATGCTGTATATATATATATATAGAACAGTTGCTCAAAGCCTGCATCACAATCTTGCAAACCCACCAACCAATTAACTCTTTCACAACTAGAAGGAAGATAACCATAGTGGTGGAAAAATCTGAAGCCAACACTGAGGAAATGATGAAGAACCCAAGTAAAGAAGTGGTTGCAGGCAACAAAGAAACAAGCTTTAAACCGAAGATTTCAAATTTTGCAAGTGTAATTCCAGCAAAGAGGAGGTCAGTGAAGCGAATGATATTTGATTCCATGGTCCAATCTATGGCCTCTTTTTTCCATCCTCTGTCCAAATCCAAGTCCAATGAGGCCGCAACCAAGAAGACCAATATCATATTTCCCAACCCATCATCATCCCAGAATTAATGCCTTTGTTCTCAATCTCAGCTAATGTTGTTTTTGTTGTCACCAAGACTCAATTGTTGCAGAAGATAATGTCTTAGTGGATATGTTTACTGGTTTCTAATTGTCTGTATTTGTCTTAATTAAAGTTTTCAATTATTTGATAAAACAAAATTGCCAGAGCCTTCATGCATGTATTGACAATTAAGGGTAGATTAATCCTGTATATGCTAAAAGTTACGAATGTCTGAAACAGACAGTGAAAGTATAATTTTGTATGGTTTATTCTACTGCCTGGTTCATTTTTGTATGCATGTGTGAAACAGATAGCGAAAGTATAACTACTGATGTTATGAAGAAGATAAAGCAGAGCTTGGTTTTATTAATACCTTTATTCATAATATAGTTAGAAATTTTATTAGTTGATCTCATATAATGTGCTTCTAAAGTGGACATCCATAAATTTTTAAAATTTAGAAACCAACCAAATTTTGGTTAGAATCGAATGGCTAAACCAATCAGAACCCATTTAATTGGCTGGAACAAGTTTGGTTTATGATAGCAATATTCCTTGATTTCAAAACCAAAGCTCTTTTGAGCAAACTGAATGAGCTCCGATTTCACAACCGAAATCTCTTTGAGACAAACCAAAAGAACTTCAATCTAGTCAGAAAAGTTACAAAATTTATACAATGTCTCCATTAGAAGCTTCCTCAATTCTTATATATTCGAGCAAATTGAACTTTGACCTAAATTAATCCTAATTGAACTTTGACTTAAAATTATTCCTAACTCAATAGTAAAACGTGTGAAATGGTAAAATTAACATAAAAAATACAAATGAAGAAGATTGAGTTCAAAATGAGTATCCAGTGAATTTGTTAGAGGATGATGTGTGCCCCTACCAAGATCTTTTGGATAACTCCAAGTCAATGTCAACCCCAAAGAAGGAGAACACGGAAAATCTTTGCTTTCATTGTTTTTAGATCACATAAATCCTCTGCAAATCTTTGCTTTCATTGTTTTTAGATCACATAAATCCTCTGCAAATCTATGCTTTCATTACAAAAATCCTCTGCAAATCTTGCATGATCTACCTTTTTAAATTATTAAGATTCAGATGGTTTTTTTTTTTTTTTTTTTTTTCAGATTAAATTCATTTGTTACTAGAAGGTGTAGACCTTTAGTATAAAAAGCACCTGAGGTCAAGCTTTTTGGGATTTACCCAATGAAGGTAAGTGCGTGTTAAAGGGTTGGAGAATTAATTGGTTACCCCAAAAATGTGCTGGCTAATCTAATTCATGTACCAGTATTTCAGGGAAATAGCAATGACATAGATATGTTGATAGATAACAAAGGAAGGCAAGCACATGAAAATTGCCATTTTTCATTCAAGTAGCTAGGGTTGCTAAGATTGTTTTGCCCTTATTATCACACAAGGCCTAGAAAGTGCAGGTCTCATGCCCAACAAAGTATATAACTTGCTTCTTACCAGAGCCCAAAATTGGCATGAATGGCCCAGACTTCAACCATTTGTTTACCCAACTAGTCTTTAAAAAAGAAAATACAAGTGATAGTCTAAACTACAATAAGAAAGGGGGTTTCTCACACATATTAGTATTACCAATGTGTCATGGGAGTTTGAACTTGAGACCACTTGTCTACAGATCAATGTTCTTTTTCACGGAGCTTAGATCCCGTTAGCCAGCTGGTCTTTTTTTTGGGTACTATTTTACCCAAGAGAAAAACCGAGACAACAGAAAGAGAAAGGAAATTGTTCCAAGCTTAGGCCATTCTTATAAAGTGCTTTGCACTCTTTGCATGTACCTAATAAGGGATTCTATATTTCTCTTCTTTGGTTGAATCACGTACCTAATAAGATTCACCTCTAAAACCAGTGGAACAAAATCTGATGCATGCTTTACAGTACATGCTGAAACTTGAAGCAGTGAAGTGCTTTCTTTCTTTTTTTCTTTTCTTTAGAGGATGCTGTTACTGTAGCCAGAAAAGTAATCTCCAAAAATTATTCTGCACACGAGAGAAGAGACAGTTGTTTTACTCTACTACTTCTCCTTTTCCATTCCATAAACCCAACTTTGGGTGGGTTTTGATCAGATCAAGAACTTGGGTTTTGCTCAACACAAGCAATGTTTCTCTCGGCACCCAATTTAGAGGAACCAAAGCCAAACTGCCAATAATGGCCCAACACAACAGAGCCACCGACCCTAGAATCTTTGTTCCTACACGGTTTAGAGGAAATGGGGAATCGAATTTTTAACTTTAAACCAAGCCAGCATCACTACAAGTTCTTCGTCTCTATGGCTAGCCACCAATTATTGTGGTCGCAGATCCCATGGAAGAGACTCAAACCCCTTCAAGACCCTGTTTTTTTTTTTTTTTTTTTCTTCTCTATCTTTTTCTAAAAACAGACCCTTAAAAACTTTTTACTGATAGGGATTAAAGGCAAGCATTGTTTCATACTGCTCATTCATGAGTTCATATAGATAATAGATGTATAGATTGGTCAAGCAAATTTGATTTCACGACTGAGTGACCCCAAATGATGCTTTAAAAGTGAGCTGCCCCACAAATTTTCCTTGCAAGTTGCAATCCCTTAATGTGCTTATATAAACAGCTTAAAGCCTCAAGTTCTTGCAACTTATCAAACACACATAAACACTACAGCACAAATACAAAGCAGAGAGAAAATTGGTGGTAAAACTGAGCAACCCAAGTGAGGAAATGGCATCAGTCAACCCAGAGCCAGAGAAGGCAATGAAGAAGAAGCCAAAGATTGCATCTGTGTTTCCAGCAAAGTGGAGGTCAGTGAAAAAGATGATCTTTGATTCCATTGTCCAATCTGTGGCCTTTTCTCTCCCTCCTCTCCGCTCCGTTGTTCTTCATCAAATGCCAAGAAGACTGATACCATATTTCCTTGTTCATCATAGGGTTAGATTAATGGCCATGTTGGCCATAGACTATTTGTGTTTTACAATCAATAGTCAATAGAATTGTATAAATAATCAAATGAGTCAATCTGATGGTAATATATCAGAATTTACCCTAATATTATTAAAAGGGCAATGTATTTGACAGGTATGTTTTCTTCTCTCTACTTGTCTATGCTGTGTGCAACTAAAGTTTTAATTATTCATTTATAATTTGTTTCTTCGTCTTCCTTTTTTCTTTTTTTCTTTTATGTGGGCTACAGTTCACCCATTATCAATAGGGTACAAAAGATAATCACGGCTATGATACTCCTCCAATCACAGCCCTAAGTACTCGAATCTAGCTAGCAGCAAACTAATGTCACCTCACTTTACTCTAGGGACTTTTTAACAAAAAGCCAAAAAACTCCTCTAGACAAATTTCTTATTTAAGTTAGGTATTTTGACATGAAATAAACAGGAACTAGTAATGCAATAGTTGAGAAGATCTATTTCACAATTAAGATAAAAATAACAGCTTACCTTTTGAAATCCTATGTGCTTAAAACAAGGTGCTCACTTTGGGAAATCCTGGTATGGTCTCAAACAAAGTTAAAGGACAAGGGCTATATATGCCAGCTTTTAATTGTATGGTCCAAATACTATTTTGTCTTTCTATGATATGGGAATCAAGTATGATTATATGAGATCGGGGTATGTTCCCCTGGGGCCTACAGAAAATCCAACATGACTGGAAAATGGAAACGGCTGGCATGGCTGGAAAGTCTTTTAATGATTTTATTTTTACTTTTTAAGAAAAATGCCAGTTTTCAAGATTTCCCCTTAATTTCTTAGATTGCTATATTCTTGGAAAATGACTTCCAGTTGGTAACAATTATGAGATGGTCCAAGCATCTGTGGGCTAGCAATTTAGTCGGCTTCTTCTTCTCAATGCGAATGCTCCGATCTTCTGAAGATTTCCATATCTGTTCTAAACCAGTCAAACAATTTAATAATTCATGTGGACTTGGGTCCTGGGAATATGGCATGGAGAAGAGTTAGCATTGAATTGTATGATACTTGGATGATTAGGGGCGGGGTTTGGCATGAGCAAAGTCAGCGACCAGGCCCCACATTAAATATTAATTTACATTAATATGTTGTTTTAGCTTAGTAATGATATTAATTTAATAGCATTAATATTCACTTTTAATTTGTCTTTCAGTACAAAATAAGGAAAGTTGAGCCCCATAATAAATATTATTTTATTAATGTGAGTTTATTATATTGGTATGGATTGTTGTGGCTTCTCCTATATTAATAGGATAATTGATTTTCCTATTCCTATTTAATATTGATTTTCATGTTGCCCAATATAAGGGGCCTCTAACATACAACTTTGTATGCTATTTTCTTTCAAGTCGCATGTATCTTAATTTTTTTTCAAGCTTCAGCCTTCAACCACACAACTCTCCCTCTCTCTCTCTCTCTCTCTCTCTCTCTCTCTCTGATTTTCTTTTTCCTATATTGTGTAATTTTTTTCTTGGTTATTGATAATTAGTAATTTGAGTGATCACAAGATTTTGATTACATAGTTTAATTCTTTTTTATAATTTTTCGTTGAAGACTTTATTTTAGGAGACCCTCTTGTTGTTTTGGCATAGAGCCCCTAAAATTTCAGAGCCGCATCTGCTTGGATGTCTTTGTTGCAGAGAAGCCTCCTCTATTTATAGATGAGTTTGTGTCTTTTCTGAATAAGAATGTGTCTCTATGTTCAAAATTATGTATCTGAAGTGTCCCTTATATGTAAACCAGCTCAACAACCTGAAACTAAAACCAACATCCTCTAGATGACAATGTGATTTTAAACATTCCAAAACCCTAAACTCTAAATCAAAGTGGTTTTAACTACAAACAAGCACAATATCAACTTACAAAAATAACTAGATGATTCCATTTCTGTTATCAACCCATGTGGACATAACAATGTGATATCCAATTCTAGCACTTGACAAAGCCAAAAAGATCAATAAACTAAAGAAAACAAGTAAAGATATACTTTTGAGAAACAAAGCTTTTCGGACCAAAAAAAAAAAATTGAATTCCAGAAGAAAAACAAAAAAACAACCAACTCAATGTAATTCAAATCCCAGAAACATGTATTTTTATCATAAATCTCCACACACAAAAACCAATTAAAAACTCAATTTCTTGAAAACAAAAAGTATAAAAATGCAAGGAGCTTACCATTAGGTAAGGGTTGCTACAAGAGGGAGTTTTGGGGCCAGGATCCTTGTCCAAAACCATGTTGTCGAGCAGGCGCCAAAGACAGAGCAATCAGAGAGACCAATAACACAAGGCGGAGGAGACCCGACGCCATTGGACACCACCACCAGTCAATGAAACTCCTCCAATTTGTAATTCAACTAAAGAACCAATTCAATCCAATGTTGAGGAGACAGAGAAAGAAGAAAGGGAAGAGAATTGGTTTTTTTAAGGAATAACAATGATTATTAAAGGGCATTTGCTTGAATTAATTATTAAATGGTATTTTATGAATAATAGTTGGGGGAAAGATAAGATTTTGTTTTTTCCAAATTGATTTGATAGGTGGAAAGATAATGTGTGTGAAAAAATAGGACACGGGTAGAAATAACAGCACTCTTGCTTAAATGCTTAGAATGAAAATAGGGCAATATTATGTAAAATTAGGGCTGCAATTCGGCCGGAACGGATCGGAAATGAGTGTTCCGAATTCCGATCCGAAAATATTCGGAACTAAAAATCAATTCCGATGCCGATTCCGAAAATTCGGAATATAATAATTCTATTCCGATAAAAAATATTCGGCAATTTCGGAAACTTCGGAAATTCCAAAAAGTTAACTTTCAAAATATTATTACAATAATTTCGAAAATTTAGGTATTCATAAATTAGAAATTCTAGATCATTAGTATCGAAACTAATGAACTTTAATTCAAAACTTAACTCCAAATGGCCAAAAGCCCAAATAGACAAATATATTTGAAGCCCAAATAGACAAATATATTTGAAGCCCAAATAAAGGCTGGATTTCAAGTCTGTGACAGAGAAGGCTAGAATGAAGCTTTTATAGAGGAAAAAACAGATGAGGTTTATCTAAGCAACCGATGTGGGATTGCAACCACTTCATAAAAACATAAAAACGATATGGGATTGCAACCACTCCCTTGTCCACCAGAAAACTAATCATCTCTGCACTAGAGAAAGACATCTGATATGCATCTTTAAATCTCTCTCTCTCTCTCTCTCTCTCTCCACCATCATCAATCTCAGTTAATTAAATCCTCTCCACCCTAATCAATTTTTTGAGCATGGTAGCAAGTTCTAATCTGTAATTATTTAATAACTTCAAGCATTAAGGGATCTTTACTTATGAATTCGTCTTTTATCTTCTTATCAGTCTTATTTTCAATCCAAGTGATACATGCGATCTGGAATTTTACCTTCCTCTCTCAGTTGCTCCCTCTAAACTTCTCTCTAGTTGATTATTGCCAAATTCTGGTGTCCTATAGATTTCTTCTTCACGTTTCCTTGCTTTTTCGTTTTGGTTTGATGAGATTATTTATTATAGAGCATAGTTCTTGTATGGGTTGAAGGATTGATGGTGCTGTAAACTATTATTTGTTGTTGCTGGCAAAAAAAGGAGATTTGTTTTGTCAATTTCAAGGGTTCTTCTGTGTCATAATGATGCAACTGGATCTAGATACAAAGTTGTTGGCTAACTGAACTATTTTTATTTTTATTATTTCCATTTGAACCATTACGTCAAGAACCCTCTATCTGACTTGGGATTAATATATTTTAATTGTATGGATGAGATATTTTTAACATTCGAATTTTATTGTATTTTTTTTATGGGTGATAATTTTTTTTTCCTTTTCTGTTGCACTTTGTCTATTTAGTTAAACCATGATATATTATCTAATTTCATATTTAAACTAAAGATTATAAGATTACATACGATTTTTTTTCTTTTATTTTGCTAAGGGATTGGTTAAGGTTTCTTTCTCATTTTCATTTTCTGAAAATGTTCTCTAAAAACAATTTTTTCAAAAATATTACCAAAATGGTCATGGCTTTAGAATTTAAATGAAGGTACATGGTGTTGTAACAAGACACTTGTGACAAGCATGTCTAGTCATATACAACATCTAGCTTCAATTCAAATAAATGACCATACCATATTATAGAGGTTACATGCATTGTTGATCAGAGTAATGCTGGAAACACCAAAATAAATTCCAAGTTTTTATAACTCAATTTATCTAATAATGTTTCATTTCTCCACATATACAAGGTTTGGATATAACAAGTACATATATGCATTTTTGTTATATTCAAACAAGCATATTTGCCAAAAATATATAGTCTTAAAGTTATATATACTTCTACATAACAAGTACACATATGCATTTTTTTTAATAATTCAAACAAGCTTATTTATAGAAAATATATAGTCTTAAAGTGATATACTCCTAATGCATGTATGAATATTTGTATATGGGTATTGAAATATAACAAATAAGTAATGAAACATATATTAAGGCTTATAAACTAAAAACAATGCATTTAGAAATTATTATTATTATAAATTCGGAAATTTTCGGAACAAATCGGAAAAATCGGATCGGAATGGATTCAGAGAACTTCGGAATTTTTCGGATCGGAATTTCGGAATTTTCGGAATTTACAGATGCATTCCGATTCCGATCCGAATTTTATCGGAAATTTCGGATTTCGGCATATTCGGATATCGGATTTATCGGAGTCGGAATTTTTTGGAAATTTTCGGACCGGAATCGGTAGGAATCGGATTTTCCAATCCAACTTGCACCCCTATGTAAAATCAAAAACAAAACAAAGCAAATGGGTGGGCCGGAGGTTTCAAATCTAACCCCAAGTCCTACCCAATCTTAGAACATGCCGGACTAAACAAGCCTAACTATCTAGCCGGCCCGAACTTTAACCCATCAGATACTCCCTAAATAAAGTAGTGAAGTGCCAGGTGGCGCAACAAAATTATTTTGCAGCTTTAGAGGATGCTGTTACTGTAGCCAGAAAAGTAAGCTCCAAAAATTAGAACTTATTCTGCACACAAGAGACAGTTGTTTTACTCTAATATTTCTCCTTTTCCATTCCATAAACCCAACCTTCGTGACCTTGGGTGGGTTTTGATCGGATGAAGAACTTGGGTTTTGCTCACAACACAACAGAGCCACCAACCCTAGAATCTTTGTTCCTACACCGTTTAGAGGAAATGGCATCCTCTTTTAACTTTAAACCAAGCCAGAGTCTCCACAAGTACTTCTTCGTCACGTCTCTATGACTATACCAATGATTGTGGTTGCAGATCCCATGAAGACAGATCCCATCAAAACCCCTCCTTTTTTTTTCTTCTCTGTCTATTTTCTAAAAACAGACCCCTAAAACTTTTTACTGATAGGGAATAAAGGCAAGCATAGTTTCATACTGCTCATTCGTAAGTTGATATAGATGTATATATGGATTGGTCAATCAAATTTGATGCTTCAAAACTGAGCTGCCCCACAACCTGCAAGTTGCAACCCCTTTTTTGTGCTTATATAAAGAGCTTAAAGCCTCAAGTTCTTGCAACTTATCAAACACATAAACACTACAGCACAAATACAAAGCAGAGAGCAAATTGGTGGTAAAACTGAGCAACCCAAGTAAGGAAAATGTCATCAGTCAACCCAGAGCCAGAGAAGGCAATGAAGAAGAAGCCAAAGATTGCATCTGTGTTTCCAGCAAAGAGGAGGTCAGTGAAAAAGATGATGTTTGATTCCATTGTCCAATCTGTGTCCTCTTCTCTCCCTCCTCTCCCCTGTTCATCAGATCCCAACAAGACTGATACCATATCATAGGACTAATTGTGTGTTTTACAATAAAAAATCAATAGAATTGTATATATACCAAATAAGTCCTTGCGATGGTCATGTATCAGAATTTGCCCTAATATTAATTATTAAAAAGGGCATGTAATGTTTTCTTGTCTATGCTGTGTGTAACTAGAGTTTTAATTATTCATTTCTAATCAATTTCCCAATTGATATATAATGTTCCTAATTTATGTATTCAAATCGAATTTTGTTGAGGTATTAATTCATGCATGTGGTTGCCAATTTCAACTACTTGGTTATTAAAGCTATTTATTTATCTAAAAACGAATATTAGCAAAAGAGATGGGCCGGGGGGGGAGGGGGGGGGGGGGGGGAGGGGAAAGGTTTAGGTTCGGTTCTTTGGAAATTAAAAAGGTGATTATTAATTTATTAGCATCTGCTGGGACCGTCAAATGTTAGAAATATTATTCGCCTTCTTTTTTATTCTAAAGCACGTACACTTTCTTGCAACAAAAAAGAAAGTACGCTTCTACCTTTGACGCGTGTCCCCAAACTAAGTGATGCATTTCCAACAAGCTTTCCTTTTGGTTGGCTACCGTACGAGATTCAAAGGTTTCTTTTTTTTCTTTTTCTTTTTTTTTGATAAAAAACGATATAGAAGTTTATTAGAGCAGACGGACAAAAAGAATACAAAGGAAAAAGATGGTGAGGGGAGCCATCTCAATAGCAGTATGGAATACATTGGCAAAAATTTCTTAGTGTCTTAAGTCAGTCAAAAAACTTAAACGATCTGGAGAAAATTGAATGCGTAAATTTTAAATATATGCAATTATTAACAAATTATATGATATTAAGTAAGTTCACGTAAAATTAAGACTTGCAACCCATATTAGAAATGAAATAATTGAACACAATTATTGGCGTAAAGTAAACTAGAACTCGTAAATACATTGATTGACAACATTTAAGATCAAAATAACAACTTACCTCTACCCTTTAGAAAACCTATGTGCTTAAAACAAGGCGCTCACTTTGGGAAATCCTGGTATGGTCTCAAACAAAGTTAAAGATATTTGACAGGTTTTAATTGTATGGTTGGTTGGCAAACATAAGATGAAAACTTAGTATGGTATATTTATTTGTAAAGCAAGCAGAATATGTTACTGTCCAAATACTATTTTGTCTTTCTATGATATGGGAATCAAGCATGATTCTATGAGATTGGGGGTATGTTCCCCTGGGGCCTACAGAAAATCCAACATGACTGGAAATGGCTAGTATCTGCTGTACAGGAAGAAGAATGACTAAAAGACTTTTAATTATTTTATTTTTACTTTTTAAGAAAAATGCCAGTTTTCAAGATTTCCCCTTAATTTCTTAGATTGCTATATTCTTGGAAAGTGACTTCCAGTTGGTAACAATTATGAGATTGTCCAAGCATCTGTGGGCTAGCAATTTAGTCGTCTTCTTCTTCTCAATGCGAATGCTCTGATCTTCTGAAGATTTCCATGTCTGTTCTAAACCAGTCAAACAATTTAATAATTCATGTGGACTTGGGTCCTGGGAATATTGCATGGCTTTTTTTTTTTGGGTAAAATATTGCATGGCTTTCAGTTGACTAGCTAGGTCCAGTCGTGCAGTCAATGCTCTCATGGTCTGAATGCATGCAGTGAAAGACCCATATAAGCGCAAGGCTGCATCTCCTTTTGCTGGAAAATTCTGTGGAGAGGCCGGAGTATGCCCTTCTTATCTGAGGTGTGTTGCAAGGCCTTTCAAACGAGGAAGATGACTTGGGTTTTTTTAAATTTTCTGCAGTGCAAACAACGTCGTCTTCGCATTGCTTTTGTTTCCTTTTAATGAAACGCGCAGTATTTATGCAATTATGCCTTTGGCAAATTACTACTTTAACCTTTTTATTATGCTCCAACTAAAAAAACCTTTTTATTATTATCCCATGATCAATTAACAAATCTCTCAGAGCTTTCTCCGGTGCAAATTTAAGTATTCATAACGTCTTGAAGATTATATTTGATTATATTAAACTGGTGTACAAGGACAAGGTTATGAAGTCCAAAATGAGTATCCAATCAATCTTTCATTGTTTATATCATATAAATCCTCTGGAAATCCTTGGGCTTATATTTTAATGGGGTTGCTTTGATTTTGTACAAAGTTTCCTTCCTCCATTTTAATAAAACATATAAAATAATATCACTATGATTATATGCCTCCTTTAATTAATGATTAGTGCGGGGACTTGAATATAACATGAATTTCATTTGACTCAGGTCCACTCTTGTCATTCCATGAATGAATACATGAATTCAAAATGAACAAAGTTGCACTGTATTTCCTCAAATTACCCACACAAAAAAACGTGAATTGGGAAAAGCACTAGAGCATCCACACGGTGAGCTGCAAAATTTAACATGTGGTTACTACTTCTAGAAGGTGTAGACTTAAAAGTAGGCTTTGGGTCTAAAAGCACTTGAGGTCATGATTAGGGTTTACCCACCCAAAATAATAAGGTAGTTGTAAAAAGATAAACCTGGTTCATTGTCTAGGCTTTGCCAATTTTCTTTTGTTGTTCTTGTCTCGCCTTCCTTCTTTGCCCCTCCCTCCCATTTCCCCTTTATCTTACTTTATTATTTTGTTTTGTGGTGTGGAAGTAGTCGTCGTGAAACGCTGACGTCGCCGTCATTTAACCCACATGCACAAGAATTTGACTCAAGTTGTCATTCTTCAACATCGGTTTTAGAGCTGCAATGACAGGAATATGTTGGGTTGAGATGGGTTCATGTTTAGTCAGTATGACACTATAGCCTTAGCTGGTACGACGCTATTTCTCTCTTTAGGTTGCTCGTGAGGATGTAGAGCGGTGGTCCTTCTTTGTTTGTTTGTTTAATAATTTTCGACTTTCGATACGAATCTGTCATTTATGCCGTTGCGCTGCGGATTTGAATTGTAAGTTGTAGGGGTCTTTTTCTTCCGGCAGCCAGACGAATGGGCTTGGGCTGCTGTAAAGGATGAATAAATGAGATTGCCCCTATTTCTGAGTTTAAAGACCGGGCTCCAAGAGAGTTTTGAAAGGAGTAGTGGCAACCTTAGAAAACACCTTGGATTCTTTCCACCAATACACTAGATGATCATGAAAAAACTAGTGACAGTATGGCTTGAGGAGCTTGTGGCATGGGAGCTAAGCCTTCACAAGTTTAGCAATTTGAGAGAGAGATAAAAGCATGAATTCCTTTCAGGAGGAAAAGGTTCAGAGTGGAGAAAGGAAGATTAGGAGGACTTCTATCTCAGAAATAGAGAAAACAACGATGGAAATAGAAGATGGGGTGTTTAGAGTAAATTCCAGTTTGCTTGATAAAGCTTGGTCGTGCTCTGGAATGGTGTGTTTTTCTGGGCAGAGGAAGCTCTCTTTTATAGGCATTTGGAACCCTAATTTCGTCGATCCTCCATTCCCACTTTTCCTTTGCTTCTTTCCAATTACCCCCTTCTTGTGAAACCTCTTCAACCAAAATGCCTGGGTCAAAGGTTTTTTTGGGGTTCCAAGGTTTTAAGCGGCTGGACCTCCTCATAAGGATGAGGCGCCACCTTCTTTCTCCCTTGGTTTTCAAATTAGAGTTTGCAGAGGAAAAAGAGAATGGATAGAGTCGTTTGTCCAATGGGTATTCCCCCTACACACATGGATTTCCTTTGGTTCTTGCAATGGCTTCTTGTTGGCTGTTTATGGAGCTTTGACAAGGGTGGAACACGATGCCAGATTTTTAACAAGGATCTGGGCTGGGCTTTGTTCACAGGTATTGGGTTATTGGTACTCTCTTTTCCAGTGGCCCGCTTGGTTTCGTTAAGCTGCTGGAAGTAGCCTGTTTGCTTTGAGTGTTTTAACTAACGTGGGATTGCCTAAGTGCTACAACAATTTATGAAATGTTCTCCTAAGGCATTGGATCCCATTTTTCCCTCTCTCATGCTAACCCATGTATTTGGGCCCGGGGAATGGGCATGAGTTTTAGTGCTCCCAAGTGGCCTAAAACTTTCATTCCTTGGACCCTCAATGGGCCCTGCGAGTGCTTGTACCCATCCATACCACAACCTTCTCAGTAAGCCCCAGGTAATTACGTGGCTTGGGCCCACTTGAGCTTATAGCATGGCTTGACGGCATTGCGTGTTTATTTATCGTGCTTATGCTTGAGTTTTATTGCGCCATAATAAGCCATGATCGGATCAAATAGCATTGGATAGGTTGATGAGTATGAATTTATAAAGCCGGTGCATTTTTGACCTTTTCGCGCATGCTTGCTTGGCGTGACACATGACCCACGGCTTATGTATGTGTGTCCCACAATTTCTCTTTATGCCCCGATTGGGCTTCTTTTGCGATTAATTATTTGTGCTGGGCCAAGAATAAGCTTGGGCCTAGCCCTTGGATTTTTGGGCCTCAACATAAGTTTAAGTAGGCGTGTTTTTTGTTGTTGAATAAGGGATTTTAATCAGTTTGGGGGTTGTGCATGATTCTCTACATATTAATTCAACTTGTTGTTGCGTTTGGTCACTGGAGAAGATTTATCCATATTTGGCACCATAGTGGTTTTGTACTTGTTTATGTTCCTCTTATCAATAAAATATTATCGCTCTTTATAATCAATAAACAAATCTTCTTTTGGTAAAGAAAAAAGGTAGCCTTTGAGTTTAAGTAAAAAAAAACTCTAGCCGCTCTCTTCCTTTATAAGTCCCAAAGGAAAACTATATAGAATGGGGGAGGAGGAAGAAGCGTCATTGCCCCTCCTCCTCCTCCTCCTCCTCCTCTCTTCTCGTATTTTCCTTTGGGTTATTGAATAAGTCCTGGGCGGTTTTGAATAAGAAGCCCCTTGTGAATATTTTTTCTGAGCCATGCTCATATTGAAGTTTCCCATCACCCCTTTGGGCTATGTTTTCAATCAAATCCTTCTCCCAAAATCCGTTATCTAACATTGTTCATGTTCTCTAAATTTGGTTCATTTAGGCTCAAGGGTTGCTTTAGGGTTTCAGTCATGTTAGGTTTGTGGGTTTTGTTTGGGATTATGGTCAATTGTGGTGATGTGGGCTTGTATTTTTAGTGCGGCTTGTGTTCGCTTTAGTTTAGTTTTTAACATGTTAGTGTGTTGCCCTATTGGGATTGATACTTTAGATGTCATGTTGATGTCTTTGATTGTATTGTTGAAGTTTATCTAATAAAGCTTATCTTTAATAAAATTAAAATTAAAATAAAAACTAACTGATACAGAGAGAAGGATCCTAACTTATCTAATCTAGTTGACCAAAAAAAAAAAAAAACTTATCTAATCTAGAACTTTTATAATGATGAAGCATTAATTTTCGATCCTTCAAGAAAAAAAAAAGTTTATATTCTAAGCAAGATATATACCATCTTTGCTTGACAAGTATGAGTAGACGGTAGTATATATGTGTTCAAGTTGTTAATAACGAGAAATTATAGAATGGTACAGTATCACCATATAAGTTGGTGATATTTCCACTCAAAATTCACCAAATGTATAATTTATTGACAACTGGATTCACCACTCATTTTTACTCTTAAAAAAGTAAAATTAAAGAGAATAAAAAAACATTAGAAAATGAAAAAGAAAACCCCCCAAAAACCACATGCTTCATTGACGACCCCCCACCCTACCACCCACACGCACCATCTACCATGACTACTGCGTCACTCTTTCACAATCAATAGAAAAAATTTGATTCGGCTATTTATACATGTTGAATGCTATGCAACCAAGATTGGATTCCTATTCACCTACCTTATTTGCTTTTCCTATCAAACATCTCAATCGCCATATATCTTGTAGGACTTTGGAAACTTATCATATTCCTCAAAACCTTCGTTTGAAATTAAATGAATCCTTACCCCCATTTGGATGAGGGAAAATAACTCTGAATTTAGCTAAAAGTTGAGAATTTAAGAGGGAAAATTGACAATTCTCTTGTTTGGCAACTTAATAGCGGAATTTATTAAATGATGAGGGGAAAAAATCGTTGAAATTGGGATTTCGAGTTTAATTTCCACTAAAATAGGCTTCATTCCACAATTTCCATAGTGTCATTTACAAAATTCTGTCGTTTACATAATCAACATACATAAATCCAAACACTGAAATCTTCAATTGCGATAAATCGAAATGATGAAAATCTAAACTCCGTCATTTTAGAATTCTATGCAATTTTCATTTCCTTCATCCAAACGGAATGTTAAAGATCATAAACCCACCCCCATCAAATCTACAATCTAAACCCCTTGAACCCTAAACCCATAATAGAGAAAAAAATTCCTTGAACCCTAAACCCATAATAGAGAGGGGAGGGAGTGAGACTTTTTTATTATAATTATAATTAAAAAAACGATGGGCAGCCATGGCAGAAAGTGGTGAGGAGGGGCTTTGGCGGCAAGCTCAGGTAAAGTGGTTGTTGGGGATTTTCATTATTATTGAGTTTTTTTTTCTTTTCATGGTTTTAAATTAAAAGATTGAACTTTAAAATCCAACTGTATTAAAAAAAAATCTTTAAAAAGTTATACACATGTTAAATTTTGAATGGAAGTATCACCAGATGATGTGGTTGTGTTTATGAGTTAATTGGCCTTTTCCGTTCGTTTTTACAGGACGAGTTGGATTGGACATGAGCTCTTGCCGTTGTTTAATGGTGGATTAAGTGCGTCAAGTAATGAGATTCTGGTATTGGACATAAGTCCAAAATAACTAAAACTGAATAATAATAGGTGTATGTCATGTTGCTTCACTGCCCCTAAGGAACTGTTTTCTTGACGAGGACTAAGTTCTACTCCCAGACGTAATATCATCGTTGTCCAAATTTGTGCACATACTAATTGTTCACACTAGGTAAGATTACTACAAATACATATATATTAATCTTGGTTAAACATTGGCAGCTCTCGTTCCCTTTATTCGAAAGAGCTAAAGACCAGCGGCACACCTTCTTTTCCCTTTGGCTGTTGTTGCTGTGCAAAGTTTTGATCAATTGGTGGTGTTGGCCTTTCAATTACAATCCAAGCCAAAACACACACAATTTGCCACCTCCTCATTGTCTCTTGGAAGCTTTTTTTGTCCCTTCTCCACGGACTTTGAGAGTCGCGCAACAATGTACCTACCTAATCCACTCTAATACCATGATCGGTTGACAATTCTTTGTGGTTTTATTAAGATCCTCTATTGTCTTTGATTATTATTATTATTATTATTATTAGGTTTATTTTTCTTATTCTTTTTGGTGAAGATTATTAATTTAATTTATTTCTTTATGTGAAAAAAGTAAGTTCAATGTACTTACTAGTATTATATCATGTCTCAATTATTTTGACTTCAAACTTTACGTGTTACACATGAATGACGAGAACGCGGACGCGCAAGAGCTAATAATGTTTTCTCCTAGAAGAAGGGACAGACAATGTCAAATCCATGGCCCGCCCAAGCCTGTAATTTAAGACTTGTACTGCTAGGTAATTGAAGGCCACCAGGCAAATGACCCATCCAACCCTTAAAAAGACCTTAATTTGTACAGTCATGCGATTTACATTGTTTACAGATTATGTTTACACTCTCAGTTTATCGTTTTGTGCTTTTATTTTATTATAGAAACAAAATATGCACGATGAAAAATTGGAATAGGATTACTTTTTCTACCTTGTAATTCTTAGCAAGGGTGGATGGGTTAATGGTGTCTCCCTAATGGTCAGCCTGTCCACAATGTTTCCTTGCTTCCTTTTGTTGTGTAGTTTCCTAAAAATGCTGTATATAAACAGTTGCTGAAAGCCTCCATCACATTCTTGCAAACTCAACAACCACATAACCATAATCCATTGCAGAATTTTAGAAGATAAACCAAAGTGGTGGAAAAGCTGAACCCATCTGAGGAAATGAAGAAGAACCCAAGGAAGGTAGTGGTTGCAGCAGGCAACAAAACAACATGCTCTAAACCAAAGACTTCAAATTTCGCAAGTGTGATTCCAGCAAAGAGGAGGTCAGTGAAGCGAATGATGTTTGATTCCATGGTCCAATCTATGGCCTCTTTTTTTCACTCTCTCTCCAACTCCAAGTCCAGTGAGGCTACAACCAAGAACACCAGTATCATATTTCCCAACCCATCCCAAAATTAATAATGTCTTTGTTCTCAATCTCAGGCTCAGCTATTGGCTCAGCTATTGTTCTTGTTGTTGTTGTCACTTAGCTAGACTCAATTAATCCATATAGATATGGTCATTTCTCAAAATAATTATCGTGTCATTTTGAAATTCTTGCAGTGTATTAGGATGTCTCGGTGGACATGTTTACTGGTTTCTAATTGTCTGTACTTGTCTTAATTTAAGTGATTAATTATTTCACAAAACAAAATTTTTCCAGAGCCTTCATGCATATACATTGACAAATAAGGGTATAGATTAATCCTGGGGTTGCCAATTGCAACTATTTGAATTATCTACTAAGAACCTTACATTTGAGAGGTTATGAATATCTGCTACTAGGAGATGGTGTATATGTCAAATTCTTATTGCATGGTTAATCTTACATAGAGAGCGTCTAAAGTGAACATCCATAAACTGTTAAATTTAGATAGCAATGGAATTTGTTCGATTAGAATCAAAGGGCTAAACCGATCAGAACCCATTTATTTGACTGGAAAAAGTTTTTGTTTTGAGAGTTAATATTCCTTGAATGAGCTTTGATTTCACAACCGAAATCTCTTTGAGCCAAACCAAAAGAGTCTCAATTTAGTCAGAAAAGTTACAAAAATCTATGCCATGTCCACGTTAGAAGCTACCTCACCTCAATCTTATACATTGGAAGAGATTGAACTTTAACATATTCTAATTATAACTCATTAGTCGATCATGTGAACATGGGAAAATCAACGGAAAACAGAAGAAGATTGAGTATGTGTGCTATTTAGGTCTACATAAAATCTGGCATGAAAGTTAATTGCATCTGTGCAAGGACAAGGCTCTGCAGTTCAAGATGAGTATCCAATCAATTTGTTCGAGGATGATGTGTGTGGTCCTCCCAAGATCTTTTGATAGCTCAAAGTCCATGTCCAAAGAAGAAGAACACGGAAAATCTTTTGCTTTCATTGTTTTAAGATCACATAAATCTTCTGCAAATCTTTGCCTTCATTGTTTTATACGGTCACACAAATCCTCTGCAAATACGGTATCTTTGCTTTCGTTTTTTTAAGTCATACAAATCCTCCGCAAATCTTTATAGATTTCTAAACGACTCTGGCTCTGTGGCCTAATTCACTACTAACTGTTGTTAATTGACTTTGCGCCATTTTCCAATGTCCAACAGGTCAAACAATATATGATTGTGCGAAAATATGATTTGAAAAGCTTATATCCTTTGAATAATGATTTATGTGCATTGGAATATTATATGATTTTCATTTGACTCGGTCCACTCTTGTCTGGTTTGAATATCTGCATTCTGAATCGGACAAACCTCCATTTCCTCCAATAAACAGAAAAAGAACAAGTCAATTGGGAAAAATGTCATTTGCCATGCCGGTAGCTAAGGGTGACGATAGGGCTGCAAACACTGTTTTGCCCTTACTGTAGAGGAATCCTGTTTTCATCCCACCTAATTAACTAAAAAGAAAATGAAAGAAAACTCAACGAGGTCTATCCCAATGAAAAATACTCTTGCCTTGCAGATAAGTGTTCTCAGGTTCGAATCCCATAGGCTACGTCAGTGTGTGTGAAACTTCTCTTTTCCTTGTGATTTAGATTATTGCTTATATTCAAAATCATAATAATAATAAAAGGAAAGGAAAGTAATTCTACTCTATTCACCCACCTCTTTACATCCCTTAAACTCATGAGCATGCCCTATATATAGGCAACAACTCTCTTTGCGTAGGTGACTGTTGTCCATGGACTTCGACGAAGAGGAGGACGACAAGGGAGTAATTCAGTCTTAGAGAGACTTTAGGAAGCAGGCAGCTAGGGGAAATAAGCTGAGTTTTATAATCTTCAGCCAGCCCAGAATGTTTCCTTACATCTCTTTTTGTAAAAACATTTACCGCAGGTGGGCCCAACCCAACTATATATCAATATGATTTGTTAATCCGAAATCATTTAGTCATCCAACAATAACACAACAAGTAGACAAATGTTTTCATTAAAATAACTCTCTATATAACGTGCTTTAAACCAAAGATTTCTAACTTTGCAAGTGTAATTCCAGCAAAGAGGAGATCAGTGAAGCGAAAGGCATTCCATGGTCCAATCTGTGGCCTCTCTTTTTCAACCTCTCTCCAACTCCAAGTCCAATGAGGCTCTAGCTCTACAACCAAAAATTAATGGCTATGTATGTCTATGTGTTGCCCATGACCTTCAATGTCCTTGTTTACATGTTTGTACTGTCTTAATTAATTAAAGTTTTAACTTATTTCACAAAACGAAATTGCCAGAGATAGATTCATGCATATACTGACTAAAGAATAAGATTCATGCACATTATCAGAGGTTATTAAAGCCAGCTAAATGGAGATGGTGATAAGTCAAACATAGGGCAGCTCATAGATGGCTTGGAAGCTAACATATTATAATAGAATTAACTAAAATGGAGATATTGATCAATTTGTATTCAAGAATTAAAATTATAGAAAAGTTGATATAGATCCAATTTCTCATCTAAAAGTTGGGTTTAATCCTCGGATTTGATGACTTTGATACAAGTCCTTTGACTTTTGTGCCACATAGGATTACATTCCTTTTTTAATATTGTCTGATGCAATCTTTTTATTTTATATATTTAAAATAATTTTTTGTTCCAATATTGCCCATTATCTTAGATTACTTACCTTAATGAGATAAAACGTAAAACGTAAGGAATAATGAAGTTACTAATTGCAAGCAAATTTTATGGTGGTTTTATAATAAATTACTAAATTTATGGTAAGTAAAGCACCTAATTAGGAAGACTTTTTTTTTTCTTTATATATGGCTCCAATCGAGTATATATATATAAAGAAATAAATTGCCATATATATATATATATATATATATATATATGTGATGACCTTGCTCACATGATATCATATTCCTGAACAACGTTCCATTCTCCCTGAAACTAGATTGAAGGTAGAAAATTTACAATTAATTAAACATGGCCAGGCTCTCATGTTCTTCCTCCACTGCTTTCTTTCTCATCTTTGCCTTGATCTGTACCATTGATGTCATGGTAATACCTCTCTCTCTCTCTCTCTCTCAAGCATGCTAATCAGCTAGCTGTATGTCTGTCTTTGTTCTTTAAAAAATAAAATTGCTCATCATTTTTATGCACCTAAGTTATAGGTAATTTAATATTCTCCTTGTTTATTTTTTCACCTTACATTTAGGTAAGATGTTTTGTGGTTTGTTCAGCCTATGATGTAGATATATTATCCTATGATATAGATATATTGTCCTATTGTCCATTGCATAGGTATAATATGTCATATTATCCATTGCCTATTGCATAGGTATATATATATGTTTTTTCCTATTTTCGACAATGTGTAATAGTATTTTATCTACCTCTTTTTTAGGTAACATACAATTTTATTTTCTCAATTTTTTTATCTGACTTATAGGTAGTCTTCTAATTTATGTTCCTAACTTATAGGTAACATGATTTATCACTAAGTATTTTTCGTTACTAATAATAACACTATTTACCTGTATGTCAGGTATATAATCTAATGTGGGTGCTTGTCCTGATCGATTGGTATAATTTGTGGGTCTTTACTTTGTATTGATTAAATTGTATTTTATCCATATATTAGGAATATTATCAAGGAAAGAATTCAAAATTTAAATTATGGAATTCAATTACAAGGAAATAATGTATTAAATTTAAATTTTCAATGTGTTTTCCTTATTTACCTCAAAGGGTAAAATTGACACAACAAAAAAAGTAATAAATGTCAAAGGACCTACATCTAAAACTAAAACCGCGAGGACTAAACCCAATTATAGCTAATCGTTTTGGACCTAGATCTAAGAAGCCCTTAAAATTATCTTCTCACAGCAGACGAGTTAAGTCAATTGGCCACGATAGTGAGTCTGCTCCCCTTACATCCAAGTTGGATTCCCCTACCCGTAGATTAGATTAATTTAGAGTTATTTTATTTTTAGGTCGCATGGAGCACGCTTCCGAGTGTGCAAAGGGGCTAGTAAAGCAAAGAAAGTAGAGTTTCTAAATGTTATATTGTTTTCTTAAAGTACATCAATTCATAAATTTTATAGAAACATTAGTTAATCTTAATCTTATATAGTTGAGCTTCTAAAAGAGGACATTATCAAATTTTAAAGATTTCAAAACTAAAACCCATTTGGGAAATCAAGTGCGCTTCTATTTCATCATCGTAATTCCTTGGAATCAATCAAACCGAAAGTACCTTAATTTTGGTCCGCAACTTTACAAAATTTGTGCCATGGTGGAATTTTATAGTTTGTCAATGTAAAGGCGTGGAGAGGTTGAGAGACAAAAGACACAAAGTGTGTATTTTCTTGGGGACATAGTTTTGTTTCTGATGGAAAATATTGACATTTCCAGAAGTGGGTGAAACAAGAAACAACATTGAGTATGGTCCCCTAAGATCTAGACAAAATCTAGCATGAGAAAATAAAATAGGCTTAATTACACCAATACCCCTTGAATTTGGAGGTGCAAAGTAGATTTGATCGAAGTTTCAGGGATATTGGTGTAATTAAGCCAATAAAATAGTATAAACTCCAAAATGTGCCTACAATAATTTTTTTGGAGGGTATTATAAATTATAATTTGTCACCCCACCTCCCCCCACCACAAAGATCTTTAGGTAAGCTCAAGTCCATGTCAAGAACAGAGAAAATGTTTGCTTAATTTGTTTTCAATGTTTTAAAGTCATATTAATCATCCTCTGCACTTTTCTTTCACTGTGTTAACGTACCATATTGGGGATCAATTCACTAATTACTGTTCTTATACCCCTTAAATTATTGATTAGTGTAGAATTAGAATATTATATGAATTTCATTTCACTCGGGTCCCCCTCTTGTCTGGTTGGAATTAAGATTCAGAATGAAGAAAGCCATTTCCTCCAATCACAGAAAAAGACAATTGGGAAAAGCAATTATAAATTTATTCTTAATTTACTTCTTCATGACAGAGGGCTTATAAGTTTTTTTTTTTATTTTAAAATTTTTAAATCAAGCAGTGGCACAATAAGATATTAGTAGTGATCATGATCATCAAAAAAAGTAATGAATAAGAAAGTGTGTTATATAACTAATCACGTATATCATCTCAGATTTAGCAAAGTAATCACACCTAACCTCATCAAATCTCTAAGTTGCTGATGATCGATCCTAGCTACCTTCTTATTCTAGAATATAATATTGATGATATCTAAATCCACCATTTGAAAATATGTGAAAATTAATCTGTATATTTCTTTAATTCCTTCACCAAGCAGGGGGCTGATTGAAATATTTTTGGAAATTCTACTACGTGAAAATGGTAAAATCAACGAAAGGTACCAGCATCTGCGTGGTGTACAAAGGAAAAGGTTCTGAAGTCCATGACTCCATTTCAACTCCAACGAAGAAAAAGGGAGAAAATCTTTGATTTCATTGTTTTAAGATCATATAAACCCTCTGCAAATATTTGCTTTCGTAGTTTTAAGGTCATAGAAATCCTCTGCATTTCTTTCTATGATTGCTATACCACTCACTCTGGGGCTTAATTTTCCAATGTCCAGTCTAATAAAACAGATCAAGCAATATGATGATGTGGACTTGAATATTATATGAATTTCATTTGACTCTGGTCCACTCTTATAGGGTTTGAATACATGCATTCAGAATCAACAAACCTGCATTTCCTCCAATCATACTGAGAAAAAAAAAAAAAGGGTAAATTGGGGAAAATGTCATTTACCATGCAAGTAGCTAGGTTGATAGGGCTGCTATGTTTCCTTGCATCCCTTTATAGGGAAGATTCTTATAGGGTTTGTAAAAAGGTAACCTTTTTAGAAACCTCTCTCTATATATATATATAAAAACTGGATGTAGATAGTCCATATCACTGAAATACATTGCATAGTGAGTCCCTAAAAGAGTGTCTCTTAAATAAGCTAATTTTGTCCTTTTGTTGGCAATAAAAGAAAAGAAGACAAATTTTTTTTTTTTTCTCTTTTTCAAATGAATGGAGGCAGGATTTTTGGTACAGTTTTTTTTTTTCACTGTCTTGCTCTCTACGCTAAGTGAGTCCACCTTTTTTTTTCTTTTTTTTTTTCAGACAAAAAAAAAAGAGCCACCTTTTTTTTTAAAAAAAATAAAAAATTATTGTTACAGGGAGGGCCTAAAAGTAAGGCCGCCTTTCGTGGAAGTTCATTTCATAATTCAGAAAGAAACTGAAGTTTGGTTTTTGATCGCATTCCTTGGTTTCAAAATCAAAATCCATTCAAGCAACCAATTGAACTTCGATTTCACCACCGAAAATCCTTCTAGCCAAACTAAAAATTCCTCAATTTTGGTCGGTAAATTTACAAAATTTATGCCCTGTCATCTTACATAGGTTTATAAGTTGAACATAATTGCACAACATAATAATGAAGCTTCTAGAGGAGGGAGACCGTGTGAAAATGGTTGAATAGAAAATAAAAGCGTTTTTAATGGGGAAATGTAAATTCGGGGGTGTAAAGTTACATTTACATCATTTTTATACCTCGGAGTATGTAAATGTGGTTTTTCCTCCAATGAGTGAGATGTAAATTTAGATTTTGTTACATTAATTTGTTTTTTGGGTTAATTTTTGTTTTGTGCTAACTATTTTGTGGTATTTAATTATATTGTGTTAGCTTCTTTTTCTTCTTTTTTTCAAACAAGTCAACTTAAATTTTTTTTAATTATGCATTAGAGAGTATCCGACCAAATCTTATACACCTTTAGATTGGAGATGCTCTATGAATCCCGCATTTGTAGAAATTAGTATACAAAACCGTATATTAAATTAGATTGGATTTAGACCTTGCTAGCTTCATATAAAAAGCAAATAATAATTTAGTTATATCAAGACAAGACCCAAAGGACAATGCCTTGGTCTCACCCTTTACTGGATAGAGGAACCTTTAGAGCCTAACCTTTTCTGGATGGACTTGGACTGGCTTTTTTCCCCCACTGAACAGAGTTTAAAAACGAGAGAGAGAGAGAGAGAGAGAGAGAGAGAGAGAGAGCCAGGGCAGTGTAAATTCTAGGCCCTCTTCTATCTATCTACAAGAAAGAGATAAAAATTTGTGCCTAACAAACTTGTGATTTATGTGTTGCCTAACTTTTAACACAAATTGTTAGTCGACTAGGTTAACCAACAAAATATCCTTTTCTATAAAATGTAATTAAAAAAAGTTTCATTTCCGTTTGGATGAAGGAATTGAAAATTACATAGAATTCTAAAATGACGGAATTTAGATTTCCATCCTTTCAATTTTTGGCAATTGAAAATTTTAGTGTTTGGATTTATGTATGTCCAATTTTGTAAATGGCACTATGAAAATTGTGAAATATCGCCTATTTTGTGGAAATTAAACTTGGAAATTTGATGTCTCAATTTCCACGATTTTTTTCGCGTGTCATTTAATAAATTCCTTGCTTAAGTTGCCAAACAAGGGAAAAACCTAGCGCCTCTCTCCCCCCCCCCCCCCCGTTTCTTCTCAGCGCCGCACAGCTTCATTGGGGGAGGAGGAGGTCTGTCCCTAACACAGCCCCCCCCCCCTTCTTCTTCTTTGTTTCTACCAATTCTCAACCCCCCTGCCATGGATTCTTTTGTGGAGCTGGTCTTATTTTGTGTTTGAGCCTGTTTGGCTATGTTGGTGGCTGTCTCTGAGAGTTGGTAGCTGTCTCTAAGAATTGGTGGCTATCTCTAAGAATTGATTGCTTCTCCTGGTGACTGCTTGAGCCTTGTGCTATGGGCTAAGATTATATGTCTCAAGCCAATTTTGTGTCCTCCTTTCTTCACCAAACACCCCATTCAACCAGATTTACTTCTCCCACAACATCCCCTCCTATTCTTGCCTTCTCCTTTTTCCATATCTGGTTTCTCCATTGGGATATAGCAACTACTTCTCTAAGCACTTTGTCGCGTCTATATCAGATTGTATATAGAGCTCTTGCTACAGTTCTAGCTCTGGTGCTTGCACCAATACTCTCCACTCCCTTGTTTTCTTCTTGGTGCACAAACGGACTCGGGTGTGAAGCAGAAAATGACTCTTGGAGGAATGTTCTTGTGCTGATGTGTTTATGTTTTTTGGGAAAATTTTGTTCTTGGTGTAAGATCGCTGGGTCTTTATGTGTAGCTGTGCTAACTTGTGTGGAGGATGTGAATCCCCTCCTTTGTGGCCATATTGGTGTGGTTGGTGCAGTCGTCGGTCCTTTTGTGGCGATGGTGGCTCGGTTTTGTATTTTGTTTTGATTTTGTGTGGGGAAGATTTGTTATACTAGACTGTACTGGTTCTTAGTTTAATCTTCTTTGTGCTTGTGGTACTTTGTTTCTGCATTTGGCATTTTCGGCCTTGTATTCTCTGTTTGTTTCCTTCTCATTTTTGGGGTTTTAATGAACTTTGATTGAACCCAAAAAAAAAAAAAAAAATTTGCCAAACAAGGGAATTGTCAATTTCTCTTCTTAAATTCCGAGTTATTTTCCCTCATCCAAACGGAGAGTTAAGGTATTTCATATAAAAAAAACTATAAGACTTTTTTGTTGTGGACTCTGTAAGAATTTTTACTACTAGGTTTATCAAGTGAGTCTAATTCAAGTATTTTATTATTTTAAAATATAAAAAATATGCAAATTTTAAAATGTTAATAGCATTTTATCTTTCTATGTTGCAAAATTCATGCAACTTGGATTCGTGAATCGTGTCCTACGTTTTACACGAACATGCTGTGTAGTTTCCGAACCTTTTTTTTTTTTGTCTATATAAACAAGCACCCCTAACACCATTGCAAAACTCATCAAACACGTAACACTTACACAGCCAGAAGATAAGCAAAGGGGTGGAAAAGTTGAACACAGGACAGCTGAAGAGGAAATGAAGAAGAACCCAGGTAAGGAAGTGGTTGCAACAGGCAATAAAAAAACATGCGTTCAACCAAAGACTTCAAATTTTGCAAGCGTGATTCCAGCAAAGAGGAGGTCAGTGAAGCGAATGATGTTTGATTCCATGGTCCAATCTATGGCCTCTTTTTTTCACTCTCTCTCCAACTCCAACTCCAAGTCCACCATTGAGGCTACAACCAAGAACTCCAATATCATATTTCCCCATCTCAACTCCAAGTCCTAGCTAGCATATTAATGTATCTGTTCTCAATCTCAGCTTATGTTAAATAAACATGGTTTGTGTGTCTCAGTGGAAATGTTGTGGGCTTGATCAAATTCCATATAGATCATCATGTCCCAAAAAACTATCATGTCGTTTTGAAATTGTTGCAGTAAACATATATATGAGAAGTGTGATGTCTATATATGTTTACTGATTTATGTAATGTCTTAAATTAAATAAAAGTTTTTAATTGTTTTAAATTGCTAGATGTTCATGCAGATATTGATGTAGGACGAAATATGAGTCAATTATGGTGTGAAAAATTAATTAAAATAAAGTTGCTCAAAGTTGGAAGGAAATCGTGCAAGCACTACTAAAAAAACACACACTATGTACTGATCTAGATTTGTCCGCTAAGTTAAGTTTTGAGACAGTAAATTGTCTCCATCAACCAATAGAGTCAATATCCTAGTTTGGGGTTGCTATTGTTTTTTGTGTACCATTTATTGAGTCAGTTCTTCCCTATTTTCCATTAAAGAAATACCTTTTAAGATACAAGCCGTTTGAGTTAAGCCAAGCCATGTTCAATGGCTTCAAGCTTGGGATCTGATATTTGAAATGGTATCTATTATATTAGCTAGGCACTAATCATGATATATCAGTTTGCAATTGTGTACTCTTCAAACAAGACAGATCTTAGTTTTAGTATCTTCTCCCTTATAAACACAAAAATACAGTAGTTCACGTTGGTTCAATATCAGTCCCCATTGTATGAGTACCCATTTAATAACACCCTATCATTTATGTAATACACTTAAAGCCATTAGTTCCCATTCATATATTACTTTTAATATTCACAAGAATGTGTATTTTAATTTAATAATATGCACTTTTCAAATACGATTTGGGGGCTGATTTTTGTATTATTCTATTGACTATATTTAATTCCTCAATGTTATGTAATTGCCTTGAATGAAAACTGAACATAGCAGCCCAATATTTCATATTATCCAAACAACTTTTAATTATTAAACCCCTCAAGGTTATGTAAAATTCTTTAATTAAATAGTTACGTGATCAGCTTGTCGTTGTTAGTTAAATTGTACCTTCTCAAGGTAGTTACATCCCAATTGTTCTTGTCTCTTCCCCTTAATTATCTTGTTTCCAAAATTAATTCCATAAAAGGCCAAATGCAGAGAGATACTAGAAGACCATCTCTTGAAAGTAGAAGCACCATAGAGGGAGGAAGCTGGGAAGCCCATTGCATCTCTTGAAAGCAGAAGCACCCTAATTTGGAATACAATGCATGTATGGTTGAATAATTCCACTTTATAGGCTGCTCTGCTTTTCAAATATGTGTGTGTGTGTACATTCTCTCGCCTGCTTTCAAATTTCATAGTCAAGGTAATAGGAACCAACGGGAAAATATGGCCCTTATTTTGGGACCTATTGTACTTCTGTCATCAAAGCCCTTTGGGACTACCCTAAAAGTCAGCAACTAATTTAAGCCAAAAGAAGCTTCGAGTCAAGGGAAGCCAAGCTGAATTGGGTTATTTGTAAGTGGAGCCAATTAGGAGTGGGCTGACAACTTCTTTCAACATCATTTGGGACTGAGAAAGAGGTCTAAATATGAAGTAAAAGTCTGAAATTCACTTTAATTGTATTAGACACTCATGTCTATGCCTAATTACTTTAATAGGCATGGTGGTATTATTAGTATCCACACAAAAATTTAAAGGCCCTTAGTTGAATTTTTCTCTCTATATCAATGGCTAGTATGTGATTTTCTAGTAGTGAAGAGAGGAAAATTCTAATTAAATGTCAATTATGGGGCTAGGATAAAAAAGAAAGGCGTATCTATGAAGGATAAAAATAGAGGTATGGGGATGGGTACGGGAATTTTTTTGGGTATGGTGTTTGGGGAGGGTGGGGATGGTATTTTAATCCCCGACCCCAACCCTCCTCGTTTAGAATATATATATTTTCTATTATTTTCTATTATATATTTATATAATTTATACGAATCTTAAGCCACACTACTTATATATTTAGTTAAGTTCTAGTCAATATGCAAACATTCTTTTATTGTCCTATACGTATATATTATATATATTCATTATCTTGCCCTAATTCTTTTTTTTTTCCTTTCAACAAAGTAGGTTTATATTGATTTTTTCTTCCGTAATGGGGCAGGTCAGGGAAGCCATTCCCTAAGGAAGGTGGGGATGGGGAATCCTCAATATGAATATTGCGGGTATGAAGGCGGGGATTAAGAAATATAAATATATTTGCTAAGGAATGGTTACAAGATTGCTCAATCCAATATCATGGTGAGTCAAGAGAAGATGGAGGAAAATCTCGAAAAGGAAGAAACTATGATGGATTTTGAATTAATTGAAGATCCAATAATCCATAAGATGAAGGTAGAGATTCAAGAAAAATAAGATATTGAGCCTATTGAAACTCCTATTGTTGTTGAAACATATATTTCAAAAGATGACGGCAACAATTGTAGGTTAATTGTAATGTTATTTTGTTTCTACAAATTATGAATGACATTGGTATTGTTTAAATTATAAGGATATTTGGTTGTCAATTTTTTTAAAAAGCTGTTAGCCTTTCAAAATTGCATCTCAGCTGAAAAATTCTTGAGTCCGCCAGTACCCACCATCTGCCATGACTATTGCGTCGCTCTTCTAGAATCAATAGAAAAAATTTGATTCGGCTATTGATACATGTTGAATGCTATGCAACCAAGATTGGATTCCTATTCACCTACCTTATTGGAAGATATTGAACTTTAACCTATTCTAATCATAGCTCATTAGTCAACCATGTGAACACGGGAAAATGAACGGAAAACAGAAGAAAATGAGTATCATGTGCTATTGAGGTCCACATAAAATCTGGCATGAAAGGTAATTGCATCTGTGCAGGGACAAGACTCTGCAGTTCAAAGTCCATGTCCAAAGAAGAAGAACACGGAAAATCTTTACTTTCATTGTTTTAAGATCACACAAATCTTCTGCAAATCTTTGCTTTCATTGTTTTATACGTTGACACAAATTCTCTGCAAATACGGTATCTTTGCTTTCGTTTTCTGCTAACCTATAAAAATTTCTAAACGACTCTGGCTCTGTGGCCTCATTCGCTACTGTTGTTAATTGACCTTGCGCCAATTTCCAATGTTCCTTGTAAGTAAGACACAGCGTGTTTTTTTCTTGGGGACATAGTTTTTTGTTTCTAATGGAAAATATTGACATTTCCAGAAGAGGGTGAAACAAGAAACAACATTGAGTATGGTCCCCTGAGATCTGGACAAAATCTAGCATGAGAAAATAAAATAGGCTTAATTACACCAATACTCCCTGAATTTGGAGGTGCAAAGTAGATTTGATCGAAGTTTAAGGGGTATTGGTGTAATTAAGCCAATAAAATAGTATAAATTTCAAAATGAGCCTACAGTAATTTTTTTGGAGGATATTTTAATTTTAATTTGTCCCCCCCTCCCCCCACCACAAAGATCTTTTAGTTAGCTCAAGTCCATGTCAAGAACAGAGAAAATGTTTGCTTAATTTACTTCTTCATGACAGAGGGCTTATAAGTTTTTTTTTGTTTTTTTTATTTTTTATAATCAAGCAGTGGCCTGATTGAATATATGTGAAAATTAATCTGTATTTCTTTAATTCCTTCACCAAGCAGGGGGCTGATTGAAATATTTTTGGAACTTCTACTAACAACTATAAGCATTTTATTTGTCTTGGCTTAATAGCAATTTACTGGAGGTATGGGATAAACAGGAGAGATCAATAATTCAATTTGAGACATGCCATTTGTTTCTAATGACGCTGAAGATCAAGAAAAGAAAACCTTTCTGGTATAAAAAACCAAGCGGCTGACAGCCCAACTAACAAATTATATAATTTCAAGGGGCCTTTGACAATAAAGAAAACAGTACATCTAAGGCCGAAAGGCCGAAAGGCTCACAAACTAGACGTGGGCATCAGAATCGAAAATGGTAAACCAAATTGAATCGGGCCGAAAAAAAATGAAAAAATTGTATTGATTAAAAAAAAACCAAACAGGACTGATTTGATCTGGTTTCAATTCCGATTATCACCATAAAAAATTTAAATTAAAAAATAAATGGTTCGCACAAGGCCTTGAAAGTGTTTAGTCTCATGCCCATGGAAGTATTACTAGAGGAGTCATTATATAGCCTATAGGTGAGGTTCTATCTCTTAACAGTTAGATCATGTTAACCAATTTGATTCAACGGTTAAGAGATAAGACCTCAGCTAGAGACCATATATAAAACAGAATACTAGATTACTAAAGCCTTAAACCAAAATTCCCACAAATGACCCAGACTTCAACCCATTTTTCTTAGTATTATTTTACAAAATTTACAAATTTATGTCATGTCTGCATTCGAAGCTATCACAGTCTCATGGGATTGAACTTTGACCTATTCTAATAATAACTCATTACCAGATTACATGAAAATGATAAAATCAACGAAAGGTGCCAGCATTTGAGTGGTGTACAAAGGAAAAGGCTCTGAAGTCCATGACTCCATGTCAACTCCAATGAAGAAGAAGGTAGAAAATCTTTGATTTCATTGTTTTAAGATCATATAAACCCTCTGCAAATCTCTGCTTTCTAAGGTCATAGAAATCCTCTGCAAATCTTTCTTTGATTGCTATACCACTCACTCTGGGGCTTAATTTTCCAATGTCCATTCTAATAAAACAGATCAAGCAATATGATGATGTGGACTTGAATATTATATGAATTTCATTTGACTCTGGTCCACTCTTATAGGGTTTGAATACATGCATTCAGAATCAACAAACATACATAAGGAAAAAAAAAAAAAGTAAATTGGGAAAAATGTCATTTACCATGCAAGGAGCTAAGGTTGATAGGGCTGTTAAGGCAGGGGCATAATAAGCAGAGTTTTATAATCTTGAGCTGGCCCACAATGTTTCCTTGCAGCCCTTTATACGTAGCCCTAATCCCAAGCATGTTTACCTATATATACTGCAAGTGGGTCCAACCATCAATGAGATTTGTTAGTTCGAATAGTTCAATTTTTAGGACCTTGTTTAAGGATTTTCTTTATAGAAAGTCACTGAAATCCGAATTAGTTATCTAACAATAACACAACAAATGTTTCTATAATTAAGAACAACAAGATGTTCATGATGATAATCAAACAGTCAAAGAATTTTGAGTTGTGCTGATGTTCTGTAGGAAAGATTCTTATAGGGTTTGTAAAAAGGTAACCCTTTTAGAAATCTCTCACTCTCATATTCATGTGTCCAATATTCTGACTACAGATATGAAAAGTTTTACATATGACCTGCTCACTACAGATATGAAAAGTTTTTCATTTGACCGAAAAAAAAAAAGACCTGCTGCTGCATAGGCCGCTGGCACCCTGCCACCCCGAAAGTGGGTGGCCAAGCAACTTGGAGTTGTGTCCTACGTTTTACACGAACATGCCGTGTAATTTCCAGACCTTTTTTTTTTGTCTATATAAACAAGCTCCCTCAACACCATTGCAAAACTCATCAAACACATAACACTTACACAGCCAGAAGATAAGCGAAGTGGTGGAAAAGCTGAACACAGGACAGCTGAAGAAGAAATGAAGGAGAACCCAGGTAAGGAAGTGGTTGCAGCAGGCAATAAAAAAACATGCGTTCAACCAAAGACCTCAAATTTTGCAATTGTGATTCCAGCAAAGAGGAGGTCAGTGAAGCGAATGATGTTTGATTCCATGGTCCAATCTATGGCCTCTTTTTTTCACTCTCTCTCCAACTCCAAGTCCACCACTGAGGCTACAACCAAGAACTCCAATATCATATTTCCCCATCTCAACTCCAAGTCCTAGCTAGTATATTAATGTCTCTGTTCTCAATCTCAGTTCATGTTAAATAAACATGGTTTGTTGTGTGTCTCAGTGGAAATGTTGTGGGCTTGATCAAATTCCATATACAATAGATGATCATGTTGTCCTAAAAAACTATCATGTCGTTTTGAAATTGTTGCAGTATCGTGAAGTGTGATATCTATATATATTTATTGGTTTCTGTAATGTCTTAAATTAAATAGAAGTTTTTAATTGTTTTAAATTGCCAGAGGTTCATGCAGATATTGAGACATGTATAATGACTTCTTTTTTTGTTTTTTAACGAACAAAGTCAATTGGGAAAAGCAATAATCTTTCTTTAGATGGGTTTTGTTTTCAGATTAAATTCATCATGCTGCAATAAACGTGTAGAAATGGCAATGACATAGAGATGTTGACTACTCAATAAAGCTAATTCCAAGTCAAAGGGTGAAAATTACCTTGGTTACCCAAATCTGCTGGGCAATTAACTTCATGTACCGGTTATTTTTCCGGGAAATGGCAATGAACCCTAATGACATAGAGATGTTGACTGTCAAATTGCCATTTTCCATTCGAGTAGCTAGGGTTGCTAAGACTGCTTTGCCCTTATTATCTCCTTCCTTTTTTGGTACAAAGCGGGGCCAGGAGCCCAAAGCCAAACAATTACGTAACATATGCATTAACCTGGGACTAGGGGTACTGCTAACATCAGCAGCAATAATGTCATTAAGGAAGGGGGGCTCCAACTCCAAAACATGAAAGGCCTAAACGGAATTCATAGCTCTTGGCAGCTAAAGCATCAGCAGCCTTATTTTGTTCACGGTAGACGTGGGATAGGGAGCAAGACCAATCACCATGCAGCTGTAAATTACAGCAATTGAGAAGACTAAACAGGGGATGAGAAGGAATGAGAGGGTTATTCAGGAGGGCCACCACCGAGAATGCATCACTTCTTTTTTTTTTTCCAAGTGAGAATGCATCACATTTAGTCTCCACAACTCTGTAGCCAGCCTCCCAGGCCAGTTTGAGCCCACAGAAAATACCCCACAGCTCAGCTTCAAGGACAGACCCAAGATTGACAGCAAAGCCCTTGACCCAGGAACCAGAGGAATCTCTTAACAGACCACCCGCACCAATCTGACCAGTGTCAGAATTTCTACTGCCATCAGTATTGATTTTAACCGTACCATGCACAGGAGCAAAACCCTTATTATCTCCTCATCTTGTAGGTTTCTTTTTCTTTTCTTTTTAAAATGAACTTGAGGGGAAAACCGCCAAAAAAAAAATTGGTGTTAAAAAAGATCAAACCTGAAGAGAATTAATTAGAAATAAGACTTCTTTTTAAGATTAAAAACAGGATTTTCTCATTTATATATACTTTCTTGCTACCACAATCTGTCAGCATGAAGATGGAGTTGAAGCCTTTCACAGGGAATGAGAACTTCACTCTATGGCAAAGGAGGATGAAGTCAGCCCTTATACAACAAAATCTCAGTGTTGTCTTGGGAGGCAAAGAGAAGAAGCCAGCAACCATGACAGACGCAGAGTGGGGTGTTCTAGATGAGTTGGCTAGAGGAGCCATCGAGAACTACATCGCAGATGAGGTGCTCATCAACGTGATGCAAGACACAGCGAAGCAAACATGGGAGAAGCTCGAAGCGATGTTTGCAGGGAGGTTGCTGTCCAACAAGCTCTTCCTCAAGGAAGAACTCCTAAATCTTCGGATAGAGGAGGAAGGTAATCTAATGGAGCATTTGAGCAGCTTCAATAGATGTGTTGCTGATTTGCAAAGAATGAGAGTGTTGTATGATACGGAGGATAAGGCACTCATGTTTCTAACATCATTGCCTCTGTCTTATAAACATTTCCGAACAACGCTTATGTTTGGGAAGAGTACTTTGAAGTTTGAGGAGGTGGTGCAAGATGTGATGACGCATCACCGGATGTCCCAACGTTCGGAGGAGAACTCACAAGATGCGGGTCTATTCGTAGAGAACCGTTCAAGCAAGCGTGAAGGCAAGAGAAGCAACGGAAGGAATGCTAAGTCTAAGGACAAAGAAGGGTGCTTCGAGTGTGAGTCTAAGGATCATTGGAAGCAAAATTGTCCGGTATGGAAGGAGAAGATGAAGAAAGCCAGAAGTTCAGCAAATATCTGTGATGATGACATTTGTGATGAACTTTTGACGGTTACGGAGTTGAGTAACGGGGAAGTCATGGCAAGTTCTTCTTCAAGTTGGATTTTAGATTCCGGGTGCTCATATCATGTGTGTGCAAATAAGTTGATGTTTGACACATATGAGGATAAGAAGGCAAGCATGATTATGTTGGGAGACAAAACTACATGTGAAGTTTTGGGCATAGAGACTGTGAAGATCAAGTTGCAAGATGGTGAAGTGTGAAGTCTTAGTAAGGTAAGGTTTGTACATGCACTAAGAATGAATCTACTCTCTCTTGGTTCTTTGGATAGAGAAGGTTGCTCTTACAAGGCCAAAGGAGGGAAGCTCATGGTCACACAAGGTACTGTGGTGGTTATGAGGGGGGAGATTCAACCAAACAACACATACAAGCTCTTGAGTGGTACATATGCAAGAGGTGCAGAGATTGGTACCAAGGAAGAGCAAGCAACATGTCTTAATGTCAAGGAGCCAGCTCCTCATAGTGCAGCTACAAGTTTGTTCAAGTTAAGTTGGGCAAGAAAGGTTAGTCAAGGATGTGTGACTAACAATTCATCATCAAAGGTGCTTGATTTCAAAGGTGCAGAAAGTGAAGTCAAGACAAGGGATGAGGAGGAGGATGTTGTTGAAGAGAAGCTTCTTGCCAAGGTGGTCATGGAGGAGTCTCCATTTGAGGTGGAGCTTGACACAAGGGTTGAAGAAGGAGGGCAACAACAACAAACTCACAAAGGGGTTCTACTTGAGGTGGAGCCATCATCAATTGCAAGGTCCGGGCCCAAGGATTCCATCAAACCGTCCCTAGGTTTTGGATGGATGGACCAAGAAATTTCAGCCACGTTTCAGAGTGCTATAAGGAGCATGAAGCGGGAAAGTTGGAGAGGTGCATTGATGAAAAGAAATGTGTTCTTAAATTCAAGAGCAAGGTTGGCTAAGTGGGGATTTAGTGAACAAAGGTTTGGTATATGGTTTGCATATCAAGGCATGTCCAAGATTCAAGGTTCCAAGAAGGCAAGGAGCAAGGAATTTGGCATGGGGGATCTCTCTTCTGCAAAAGAGGTCCATGTTACTCAAGTTTAGACTTGGGTGGAGCACCTTCCACCAAAGGTGCATTGAGGCAAGAGGTGTATTGCCATGGTGGAGCTCTTGGAAATTACTAGAACGATTTCTAAGAGGTTGAAGAGGTTCTAGAGGTCAACAATGGTTCATGGGTGATTAAATGGTTCGCCAAGGTGGAGATTATTGTAAAATTGGCTCACATTTAGTATGCAAGTAAAGGAGGAAGCGACTAGTCGCAAGGGAAAAGTGACCGGTCGTTTTGAAGCAGATTCAAGGTTTGAAGAGAAGTTGGAAAATCGCGACCAGCGACCGGTTGCAAGGTGCAAGCGACCGGTCGCTTTCAGGTAGAATGTAAAGCAATCGGTCGCCAGTGATGGGCGATTGGTCGCCAGACTTGCTGTGCTGTTTTTTTCCACGCGTTTTTCAAGAGGTCTTCACATGTGATTGGTTCCCTACCTAATCCCTCGGGCCTCTAAGGTGTTTTATGGGTTCTAGGAAGTCTAGCAATGTGCTGGAAAAGCTGGAGCACCATTGAATGAGGATTGTTGACTTGTTTCAAAGAGTACCTACTCTATAGCTCTAGATAGGGTGGCTGAAGGTTCAGCCTCTAATGACTAGCCTTTGTTCTGCCCAAGTTGTGGTCCAAGTCTGGAAACCAAGGGGAGAACGTGGGAGGAAAAGATGGACCCTTCTCCTAAGTCCTAAGGCTTGTGCATTAAAGGGAAGAGGAAACAAGACAGCAAGAGTGTGGTTTTACTTCTCAAGGAGTGGACAAGTAGCTGGGAGCTAGTGTGTCCAAGAGAGGTTTAACTTACCAAGGGAGGAAGAGAGAGAGAGGGCAATCAGTTCAAGAGGGAGCTGAGTTGGGTCTTGAGAGTTTAGACACCAAAGAAGGGAAACACCAAGTGTGAGAGAGTGTTCACAAGTGCATCAAAGTGTTGAGCAAGGGGTGACAGAGAAAAGAGAGCTTGGAAGAGAATAGAGTTCTAAGGGGGTTTTTGTGTAAACCAAAGTTGTAACTTATTCTTTCATTAGTGAATTTCTCAAGGGGATCACCAAGAGGATGTAGGCAATTGCTGAACCTCTAAAATACTTGTGTCACTTTGTGCTTGGTTGGTTTCTCAAGTGTGTGTGTGTGATTCATTCATCCTTGTGTGTGTCACAAAGTCCATCAACAACAAGATCATTAGGGGAGTGAGTGAAAGTGTTTGTTCATTTTCACCAACAGCATCATCATCTTTATCTCATTCTTTGTGTGCAGATGGAAACTGCGACCATTCTCAATGGAACTAGATACTATATAATGGCTGTAACTCCTACACGACTCTATTCTTTTACTGGTGTTGGATCGCTGGAAGTAAGTTTGGCTCTAACACCTATTCTTGTGTTGGATTTATTGAAATTGGGTAACATCGGCATAGTGAAATTGTCAATTATGTTCATGGTTTCAATTTTCAAAAACATATGTGCATGGTTCCAAAAATTTCTACTTTAGTTGGAGTGTGCTACGATTTACAGTAGATGGCGACAATCATGCACTGGTTGGAGGTTGTACCATAGTTCTGGGTTCAACTATTTGCAACAAAAACCAGCATAAAAGATGTAAGATTTTTATTTCAACAAAAAAAAAAAGATATAACATTTGTATTAAAGTAAGGACATAAATATTTAGTAGCTCGCCAAATGGTGTTTGGAGATGGCGACGTAGAGTTGCATGCTGTTGATTTTAGACTAAGGAAAGTTAGTACATGGGTGATCTAAGGGTTTCACTATTTCACAGGTCTATTATCTTGTTGAATTCTTATGCCTAGAACAGATGGTCATGTTAAATTTACATTGCTTTTTCTCCTGTTATATGGTGTTAATCATTTCCAGTGACAACATATTTGTTTGTCTTATAGTCCCCTGTTTTTCTTGATTCTAACTTGTTATGCATTTCTAGACTGTTTTTGCTAGTTATTTGGATCATGTGGTGCATTTCATGGAACTTCCTGGTGAAATACCTAACAGGCACGTGTGTTTGTTGACACTAATAAAGTTATTTGCAAGATGAGATACAAAAATTTCTTACAATTTTTTTTCTTTGAATTATTGTCCATAAAATGAAATTAAAAAAATCACTTTTTGATTTGCAAAAATTTGTGATGTACTGTTTCCTGTCGTTCTTATTGCCATTTTTTAGTGAACTGCATTTCTATATCAAGCAAAGGAGAGCGGTACATTTTGCATGGCTTTCTGGTGCTGGTATCTATCACGGTGGTTTAAATTTTGGGGCACAACATAGGTACATAATGCTCTTTTCTTCCTTGTCTAATGGTACCGTCTGTCTAAATTCTGATCATTCTGGCCACTGGGTAGTTTTGTGGTTGGCTTGCTTTCCTTGATATATCTAATGATAGTCCACATGAAAACCTTCTCATAGTATGGATTTTTGGAAATCTTTTGGGCAGTTCTCCCAATGGAGATGAAAATTTTGTGGAGAACAAGGCTCTTTTGAACTATTCAAGTTTGAGTGAGGGTGCTGAATTGGTGAAACCTAGTTCTATGACAGTTTCATAATTTCATTTCTTGCTTCTTATCGGGAATAGGGTTAAGGTATGCATATATTAATTCTCTGAATGACTTTTTTCTTGTGATCAGTGCTGTTATCTCTATGCTCGTATTGGGTATCATGTTCTGAACTACTGATGATGCTAAACATTAGGTTGAATGAAAAAACCTATATGTTGTGCCCTAGAAGGTGGTTTTTTAGTGTTCACATAAAACAGCCTAAATACTGCACTTGTCCTCTCCTTTTATCTTCCAGACTTGTTTTATGAGTGAAAATGTTTTGAAGGTTGTAAACAGAATAAGTGAGCAAATTATTGAGGAACTTCAGTTTGATCAAACACCTGAGTCAGTTTCAAGGGGTGTCATTGGATTGTGCAGTGATGCCACTGCTGCGTTGTTCTATGCATATGATCAAAAACTCTGTATTTCAGGTTTGCTTCTTTGATGACTAAATATTTTCTGGATTTAATTCAGTTTGCATCAGACAGTAAAATTTTCCATACTGTTGGATTTGAGAACATAATGTAGGTGTCTGTTAATGATGAAGGCCGAGACATGTGGAAAGTCTATCTGGACATGAAAGAGTATGATGCTGCTCTGGCAAATTTCATGACCCGCTTCAGCGAGACCAAGTATATTTGGTGCAGGTGGTATCTAACTGATGGTTACACTTATTGCCGATGATCGTAATTTATTCTCACAAGTTATAGAACTTAATAAATAAATAAATATATATATATATATATGAACCTCACCACCTCGCAGTGTTATGTATTTATTTTCTGAATCTTGTATTTACTTGGGTAGTCAGTAACAAAGTAATTCGATTTGCAGGCTGAAGCTGCATTTGCCTCCAAGGATTATCTTAGAGCAACATCTTTCTATGCAAAGGTGAATTCTCTATTTCCTTGATCTCTCTTTTTTGAATAAGTTTATTACAATAATGCCTATAGATGCAGCGGGACGTTTGTTGTTTCTTGATCTCCCTTTTTTTTTTTTCTTTCTAATCTCATTGTCTTATAATTGTGCAGTCACCCTGATGACATGTAGGAAATTCCATTTATGCTTCACTCATTGACCTTACAATTGTCTGTTTAAATATGAAAAGAACAATTACTCTTTATATTTTCTGTATATTCTCCCATCTGAGTTTTTGCTCTTGTTACATCCTTGAATTCTCTTGATAATTGATATTGTTGGTGAAAATGGACAAACACTTTCACTCACTCCCCTAATGATCTTGTTGTTGATGGACTTTGTGACACACACAATGATGGATGAATCACACACACACACTTGAGAAACCAACCAAGCACAAAGTGACACAAGTATTTTAGAGGTTCAGCAATTGCCTACATCCTCTTGGTGATCCCCTTGAGAAATTCACTAATGAAAGAATAAGTTACAACTTTGGTTTACACAGAAACCCCCCTAGAACTCTATTCTCTCCCAAGCTCTCTTTTCTCTCTCACCCCTTGCTCAACACTTTGATGCACTTGTGAACACTCTCTCACACTTGGTGTTTCCCTTCTTTGGTGTCTAAACTCTCAAGACCCAACTCAGCTCTCTCTTGAACTGATTGCCTCTCTCTCTTCCTCCCTTGGTGAGTTAAACCTCTCTTGGCTCCCAGCTACTTGTCCACTCCTTGAGAAGTAAAACCACACACTTGTTGTCTTGCTTCCTCTTCCCTTTAATACACAAGCCTTTGGACTTAGGAGAAGGCTCCATCCTTTTCTCCTATGTTCTCCCCTTGGTTTCCAGACTTGGACCACAACTTGGGCAGAACAAAAGCTAGTCATTAGGGGCTGCATCTTTAGCCACCCTATCTAGAGCCAATGGGTAGGTACTCTTTGAAACAAGTCAACAATCCTCATTCAATGGTGCTCCAGCTTTTCCAGCACCTTGCTAGACTTCCTAAAACCCATAAAACACCTTAGAGGCCCGAGGGATTAGGTAGGGAACCAATCACATGTGAAGACCTCTTGAAAAACACGTGGAAAAAACTGTACAGTAAGCTGGCGACCGGTCACCCGTCACTGGAGACCGGTCGCTTTACACTCTGCCAGAAAACGACCGGTCGCTTGCACCTTGCGACCGGTCGCCTGCCTCGTTTTCCAACTTCTTCTCCAGACCTCGAATCTGCTTCAAAACGACCGGTCGCCAATACCCAGCGACCAATCGCCTCCTGTTTCACTTGCAACCTTAATGTGAGCCATTTTTCCAACAGATATGAGATCGTTTGACGGTTTGAAGTAATTGCTGCAACTGCTGCAAACCCCTCTACAGATGAACATATAAGCTCATCCAAATAATGTCTTTAGTTTGCGCATCCAATTCTTTAAAAAACAAACCAGTTGTGTTGATTTTATGAATAGTTAAACTGAAGTTTGAGGCGTCAATCCATCTTTCTTACTGCTCTCCATTTTCTTGGCCTTGAGAATCCAGACCACATTTATTTTTACATTGCTGGTGAATTTTGATTAAAGAAGTATGTAGAACAAAGGATGCTTAGCTCAACGAAAACTAAAGATGGTACTAAGGCAAGCATTGGAATTGAATAAACGTCTGTTCTAATCCATGACAAAAGAGTTAAGTAAGGGAACATCCAAATAGTGTGTTTGATGTGCCATTTACCGAAATGTATTTGCACTTGTCATGATTGCATCCAATATAGTAAATAATATTACGTATCTCCTGTTCTCAATAAGAAGTAACATCTCTCTTCTTTTCAGATTACATGTGTCTTCAGCCTATATATTTGGTCCGCATCTGCTGATCCTGCAGATCCAGGAGTTTTTAGGTCAAGGAAATATCTCAAGATTCCAGCCAATGAAAAGCATACTAGAACAAAAGATTCTAAACTATGTGGGGAATCAACATCATCAATGCAAGATGCTAATGCTGTAACAGTTCGAGGCAAACCTCTGGATAAGGATGTTCTGGGAAAATATGCGACTTCAAAAATGTGCACCAGTGATAGTGGAAAGAAGTGTTAGAATTTATAGGAGGTGAAGGGTTGCTCTAATATCATTGTTGGTTTATGTAGTGAAGGGGTTTCAGACAACAGACAGTAGTTGAAACAAAGTGATTTTATTATATTGGAGGAGAATAGTACATAGCTTGGTGTAGGCTAATTGGCCTACTTAGTTTTTTGGCTTATTGGCCATCACACTTGCTTAGATTAGTTTGGGCTATTTGGCCCTTCACTTAGATTGGTGAGCTTATTGGCTCCCTTATAGTTTGGGAGTTATTTTTATTGGACTCCACATAGATTGTGGTTGCATGCCTATTTATAGGCTAGGTGTTGCCACCATTGCCCAAGTCCCACCGACTTGGACAATCTCTCCTAGCCACATATTTTATTTCTCTAGACATTTCGAGCTATTTAAGATAGTTGCTAGGATATTTCTAGTCTTTTAATAATTATGCCATGCAACATTGAGCTTGCCAACTTTGCATAGTCGGTGAAGTCTTCCTCTTGAATTCTCTAGATTCTTCTTGAAATTTTAAGCACAAATGTGCATTATTTTCAACAAGAAGAATGCACCTGAAACTTCGTCTTGCATCTTGTTGGCTTGCTCTCCGTGTGCTTAAAGCTGCAATTTCTCTAGTTCGAGTAAGGAATCTTCTGTGCAACAAATGAGAGAAGAAGGTATGTTCTATTGCAGCTTGTGTGAAGTTGAGATGTGAACACCTACTAAGATTAATGTTTTCCTGGTAAATTTGTACAGTTGTGTTCTGTAATCTATTCTATAACAAGCATGGGAAACTGGAAAGGACTCATTCGGGGTGTCAGTTCAATGGCATTGATTGAAGTTGGTTTTCATTTAGGAGATATCGTACTAAAAAATGAAATTGGTTGTGTTTCATGATTGACTAACTATTTCTTTCCAATTTTGTGTTCTTTAAAATGAGGAAAGCTTGAATGAAAAATAACCTTGGCATCTTCTCAAACTCAAATGGCTTGCATCCATCCGCTAGCCATTGTTGAAATTATTGCATGTATTTTTCTTTGATTGCGTACAAAGTTGATATTATTCAAATAATTGCTCATATGTAGGTTTTCAAGTACAGCAAGCACTGCAGAATTTGTGACAAATGTGTTGACTGGTTTGATCATCACTGCAGGGTATACATGTTCTTAATTTGTTGTTTATTATTGTCTTGTCCCTTTGTAACTCCTCTAATGCCATTTCCATTTTGATTTGTAGTGGCTTAACAACTGTATTGGAAAAAAAGAATTACCGACAGTTTTTCACCCTTATGGTTACTTTTCTCCTCTTGGTAAGCATAACCTTCCATTCTTTGTCTTTCTTCGGATCTCTCATATGATCAAAACTTACAACCACCAACGTATTGTTTCGTGTCGTGTATCTGAGCCCTTTGAGTTTGCTCCAATTCCAGGTAACCTAGGCCCTAGAATTTTCAAACCTCATTCACTCTACCCATCTAAACATTTCCAGTCCCCCATTATCTTGAAAGACAAAAATTCTAAATGGTACGCAATGTTTACAGTCAATCTTCGAGGCAGGATTTATTGCCTCAAGTGAACCTCAGTCTCTCCTAACTGGGATTGGATACGAGGCTCTTATTTTGTCCACTCAGCCATATCTATGGAATTCTCTTTAAAATACGGATGACAGTTTGACAATATTCCATAAATAATCAATTATCTCCATAGGTGCTTTTAATTTAGAACTCGTAGGGTCTTCCTTTTGGCAATATTATTAATCCCTTTAATTTTCGTCATTGGCTTTCCTAACTGTTAGTTAGAATGATGGTCTTCTAAACAATGTCAAAAATAGTAAACTACTCCTGGTCTTACATGTTTACTTTATCCTATATTTTCTGCCATCATTCCGAAAAGCAACAAGCCAGAACCTGAAGATCACCTCAGAGTAAGCGTTTTTAGTTTCAAGTCATTTTTATTTTAGTTAGTTATTGACAGGTATGTACAAGGTTTGTGCACCTTGGGCTTGAGATTGCAGCTTATTTTACTATGGTCAACTGGAATCTTCATGCTTATCTGCTGTATAATTGAGAGGAAGCAGTTCTTTGTTGATATTTCTTCCAAGTTGGGAAGCAGTTTCTCTTTAGTTCCTTTCATTATTGTGGTGGTGAGTTTCTTCTATTGACTCTATTTTTCAGTTCAGCTGCTAGTCCTAATCAACCTTCCATAACTAATGGCTTTTGCTAGTTTAGTTGAGTGATTCCTACGTCTAGAGAATTGATTTATCTGATTTGTGCTTATATTCTAGAGCTAATGAATTCTAATCTTAAACTTTGCAGGCAATGCGCACCCTATTGGCTATGATTGCAACCCTGCCACTTGCACAACTTTTCTTTTTTCACATCCTCCTTTTAAAGAAGGTTAGGCTCGCAATTGCTTCCGACATAATCATGCCGAATTTTTCATTTTATATTACTATAGGAAATCAAATCCTTATTATAATCGTCTGGGTCATTTTTACCAGTGCAGTTTTAGGATCCATTTTTTATTCCTCCAATGTGTATTTGTCTGTAGTCATTAGTCATCCCACTCATAGGGAATAAAAAGTAATAATTTTTGGTTAATAAAATGCGTGTCCATTGAATATCTATCTGCTTTCACGTCCTCATTTTCTTGTTTGACAGTTGTTGCAGACCCTATATGTTTAAAAAAAAGTGGTACTTCAATTGTGGGAAACCTTATGGAAAGTAAGCTGGTTTCTATCTACATTGGGCTGGACATGAATTGTTTAGCTTATCGCATGTTGCGTTTGATTTCAATAGTTCAATGGTGCATGCGATTTTGGATATCATTTGTATCCATGATGAATTTCTGCATGCTAAAAGCTCTCATTTGGATGGAGATAAAGTGGCCACAATATCAGATGGTGTTTCGGACTTGCTATTGAAAAGGCAATGGTGGAAAAGGAAAGGCATTTTTCCGCAAATTAGGTAGAAAAGAAATTCAGGGAAGGGGTTGGTAACACTATGAAGAAGCGTGAAAAAAATTAGAAATCCCACATCGAAAATTCACACTCCTATTAAGGTGTTTATAAACAAAGCACAATGATGATTTAGTAAGTGCAGTTAACATTGGAGAGTTGGGCTAACGGGCTTCGTTTTGGACTTGGTTTCCATTAATAATAATTAAATTAATCAAAGACTTGGTTCCCAAACAAAACTAATTACATATTTTTTTTTTAAAAAAAATAGTAAATATATTTTAATTATTATTTATTCAGTGAATAATTAGTATTAAATATTTTATTAGTTTGTACATGTCACAATACTATTTTATATATAAAAAAAGAGGACCCCAATCATTAGGCGCCACGTGTCAATACAATTCTACTTTTCAAAAAAGATTAAAAACACAGAGTATAGCCGCCCGGCTGTACTATTTTTTTATTTTTCTTTTTTTTAATTTTTAAAAAGGACCCTCCAGCGATTAGACGCCACGTGTCACTATACTATTTTTGGAAAAGAAAAAAAAAATCGTAGTATTGCCCCACGGCTATACTATTCTAAAAGGTCTATTTATACTATTTAATATATAAATTAAAAAAAGATAAGAGGACCCTCCAAGTTTCATTAGCTTGTACTTTATAGATATTAATTTGCTAGTTTCAACATATCCAAAGTAGATACTAATAAGTCACTATATAATATTTTAGTATAATTTTTATAACATATATTATTCGTATTTAATAATATGTGAGAATTATTTGCATAATACGTCAACTTTGTGAGAATTACTAAAAATTTTGTAAAAAAATATGTGTATTAAGCATTAGAAATACGTATGTACATGTACAATACGACTATTGTACGTTTGCTTTTTAAAAAATAGTAGACGTGTATAGAATACGAATGTACTATTGAGAAATACGTACATACATATGTATATATATAAAAGACTATATTTTAAAGAAACTAATTTTATAATTTTTTATAAAAAAAAAATTAAAAAAATAACATAAACACTTCTCCCGGCGAAATTTCGTCCGCATAGATCTATGCCGGCAAATGGTTGTCGGATTAGGTTTCTCCCGACAAAATAACCTACGCCGACGAAATTTCGTCGGGAAAGGTCAAAGACTTGTGCCGACGAAATTTCGTCGGGAGAGGTCTTTTAAAGAAAATTAAATATAAAATTAGGATGTATAGGTTAATTAATTTTTTAAAATTTTATTTTTAGAAATTAAGTAATAGATTTGACTGATTTAATTAGTTAAATTAGTAATTATATTTTAATTATTATTTATTTAGTGAATAATTAGTATTAAATATTTTAATTAATTTCGTGAATTATATTACTTAATAAATAGTAATTCAATTTTTCTTTTTCTTTTTTTCCTTTAACATTCACTAAGTAAATAATAACTAATCAAAGTAATTAAAAAAGAGAAATACATATTATGCTACTTCAAGGGTTCGTAAAATAGTATAGCCGGGCTATACTATTAAATTTTTTGTTTTTATATAAAACTGAGTATAGCCGTGCGGCTGTACTATTTTATATATAAAAAAAGAGGACCCCAATCATTAGGCGCCACGTGTCAATACAATTCTACTTTTCAAAAAAATTAAAAACACAGAGTATAGCCGCCCGGCTGTACTATTTTTTTATTTTTCTTTTTTTCAATTTTTAAAAAGGACCCTCCAGCGATTAGACGCCACGTGTCACTATACTATTTTTGGAAAAGAAAAAAAACATCGTAGTATTGCCCCACGGCTATACTATTCTACAAGGTCTATTTATACTATTTAATATATAAATTAAAAAGAGATAAGAGGACCCTCCAAGTTTCATTAGCTTGTACTTTGTAGATATTAATTTGCTAGTTTCAACATATCCAAAGTAGATACTAATAAGTCACTATATAATATTTTAGTATAATTTTTATAACATATATTATTCGTATTTAATAATATGTGAGAATTATTTGCATAATACGTCAACTTTGTGACAATTACTAAAAATTTTGTAAAAAAATATGTGTATTAAGCATTAGAAATACGTATGTACATGTACAATACGACTATTGTACGTTTGCTTTTTAAAAAATAGTAGACGTGTATAGAATACGAATGTACTATTGAGAAATACGTACATACATATGTATATATATAAAAGACTATATTTTAAAGAAACTAATTTTATAATTTTTTATAAAAAAAATTAAAAAAATAACATAAACACTTCTCCCGGCGAAATTTCGTCCGCATAGATCTATGCCGGCAAATGGTTGTCGGATTAGGTTTCTCCCGACAAAATAACCTACGCCGACGAAATTTCGTCGGGAAAGGTCAAAGACTTGTGCCGACGAAATTTCGTCGGGAGAGGTCTTTTAAAGAAAATTAAATATAAAATTAGGATGTATAGGTTAATTAATTTTTTAAAATTTTATTTTTAGAAATTAAGTAATAGATTTGACTGATTTAATTAGTTAAATTAGTAATTATATTTTAATTATTATTTATTTAGTGAATAATTAGTATTAAATATTTTAATTAATTTCGTGAATTATATTACTTAATAAATAGTAATTCAATTTTTCTTTTTCTTTTTTTCCTTTAACATTCACTAAGTAAATAATAACTAATCAAAGTAATTAAAAAAGAGAAATACATATTGTGCTACTTCAAGGGTTCGTAAAATAGTATAGCCGTGCGGCTATACTATTAAATTTTTTGTTTTTATATAAAACTGAGTATAGCCGTGCGGCTGTACTATTTTATATATAAAAAAAGAGGACCCCAATCATTAGGCGCCACGTGTCAATACAATTCTACTTTTCAAAAAAGATTAAAAACACAGAGTATAGCCGCCCGGCTGTACTATTTTTTTATTTTTCTTTTTTTTAATTTTTAAAAAGGACCCTCCAGCGATTAGACGCCACGTGTCACTATACTATTTTTGGAAAAGAAAAAAAACATCGTAGTATTGCCCCACGGCTATACTATTCTAAAAGGTCTATTTATACTATTTAATATATAAATTAAAAAGAGATAAGAGGACCCTCCAAGTTTCATTAGCTTGTACTTTGTAGATATTAATTTGCTAGTTTCAACATATCCAAAGTAGATACTAATAAGTCACTATATAATATTTTAGTATAATTTTTATAACATATATTATTCGTATTTAATAATATGTGAGAATTATTTGCATAATACGTCAACTTTGTGACAATTACTAAAAATTTTGTAAAAAAATATGTGTATTAAGCATTAGAAATACGTATGTACATGTACAATACGACTATTGTACGTTTGCTTTTTAAAAAATAGTAGACGTGTATAGAATACAAATGTACTATTGAGAAATACGTACATACATATGTATATATATAAAAGACTATATTTTAAAGAAACTAATTTTATAATTTTTTATAAAAAAAATTAAAAAAATAACATAAACACTTCTCCCGGCGAAATTTCGTCCGCATAGATCTATGCCGGCAAATGGTTGTCGGATTAGGTTTCTCCCGACAAAATAACCTACGCCGACGAAATTTCGTCGGAAAAGGTCAAAGACTTGTGCCGACGAAATTTCGTCGGGAGAGGTCTTTTAAAGAAAATTAAATATAAAATTAGGATGTATAGGTTAATTAATTTTTTAAAATTTTATTTTTAGAAATTAAGTAATAGATTTCACTGATTTAATTAGTTAAATTAGTAATTATATTTTAATTATTATTTATTTAGTGAATAATTAGTATTAAATATTTTAATTAATTTCGTGAATTATATTACTTAATAAATAGTAATTCAATGTTTCTTTTTCCTTTTTTCCTTTTACATTCACTAAGTAAATAATAACTAATCAAAGTAATTAAAAAAGAGAAATACATATTGTGCTACTTCAAGGGTTCGTAAAATAGTATAGCCGTGCGGCTATACTTTAAAATTTTTTGTTTTTATATAAAACTGAGTATAGCCGTGCGGCTGTATTATTTTATATATAAAAAAAAAGAGGACCCCAATCATTAGGCGCCACGTGTCAACACAATTCTACTTTTCAAAAAAATTAAAAACACAGAGTATAGCCGCCCGGCTGTACTAATATATATATATATATATATATATATATATATATATATATATATATATATATATATTTTAAATTTTTAAAAAGGACCCTCCAGCGATTAGACGCCACGTGTCACTATCCTATTTTTGGAAAGAAAAAAAATCGTAGTATTGCCCCACGGCTATACTATTCTAAAAGGTCTATCTATACTATTTAATATATAAATTAAAAAAAGATAAGAGGACCCTCCAAGTTTCATTAGCTTGTACTTTATAGATATTAATTTGCTAGTTTCAACATATACTAAGTAGATACTAATAAGTCACTATATAATATTTTAGTATAATTTTTATAACATATATTATTCGTATTTAATAATATGTGAGAATTATTTGCATAATACGTCAACTTTGTGAGAATTACTAAAAATTTTGTAAAAAAATATGTGTATTAAGCATTAGAAATACGTATGTACATGTACAATACGACTATTGTATATTTGCTTTTTAAAAAATAGTAGATGTGTATAGAATACGAATGTACTATTGAAAAATACGTACATACATATGTATATATATAAGACTATATTTTAAAGAAACTAATTTTATAATTTTTTTAAAAAAAATTAAAAAAATAACATAAACACTTCTAGTCGGCGAAATTTACTCGAAGTTCACTAGATGGACTCAGAAAGAAGTTGATGTTTGTAATCATAATATGGTAATATTTGAGGCTTTCCTTGACAATTTGACTTCATTTGCAAAAGATGATTGTTAGCTTTTACCTTCCCAACAGAACTCTCAGGAAAACAAACACAGGTCCAGACTCCAGAGGTAATTACCAATTACCACTGAAAATTAGCTGATTTCTTACACTGAAAAACAAAGGTCAAAAATGAAATTAGCTAGTGTTTCTACGAATGCCCTCATATGCACAAGCAACTTGAAACAAATTGATCCGATTTACAAATGCGACAGACGATCCCAATAACTCTACATTCCTACCAGACCAACTTTCCTCCTCTGAAATAACTGAAGGCATTAACTTCCCAGCAAAATATAAGTAAGAAAATCACTGGGGGATTTGGAGCAGTCATTTGAGCAGCCCGAACCCAGAATGTTGTACAAGTGTCATCATACATGCCTTGTGCATCAATGACCAGCTGGGGGGCTTCCTGGAGCTGTAGGTTGTGTAACTCTTAGCGTCCCACCAAGTTCGACGGGAACAAGCGGGACAAGGGAATGCAAAACATCGGTTATCAGTGGGCGGTAACTTGGTTCTGGTTGCACACATAACACAGCTACAGCAGCAACCTGTGTGTAATGCATTGCAACTCATCAATTATACTACAGCATGAAATTTTGTATGCATTCAGTACAAACAGAAGAATCGATACACATAGTCAAGCACGAGTCTATCGTAGAACTAATTGCAACCGTACATACTGGGTTTGTAATTCACAAACCTGGTATAAGTGCTTCAGATCCATTGTGTCTTTGATCACAGGATCCACAATGTTTGGAAGCTTTGATCTGTCAGTGAGCTGAGGCATGGCCTGTATTACAGCATTGAGTTTTGAAATATTTAAGTTTTTGACAGGAATTATGCAAATAAATTAAAATTGAGAGCAGTTAGGAGAAAGGCATACCCATGTGACTATAGATTGGCACTGAGTTGGTGCCAGTTTTTCTACAGGCCTTCTTCCTAGTAGAAGCTCCAGAAGCACAATCCCGAAAGCATAGACATCACTCTTGTCTGTCAATTTACCTGAGAAATCATAAGAGTGATTTGCTTACCACCAAAACTTGTTTCAAATGCTATAATAACAAAAATGAAAGCTTAGTAGTCTGGTGCAGGGGAGCTCACACGGCTCTTTAGAAAATTATGCTATTTAGTATTCTCGCTGACCAAGGGGATTTTGTTGGCCATTATTATTTAAAATGTGTGATACTAACATGCATATGCCAAGCATGTCTATAAACAAAAATTTACAAATTATTCAGCTAAAGGCTTATCTTCAAGGTGAATCCAATTTTTTCAGAAAATCAACGGGTCATCCAAAATTTGATAACTATCAAGCCGTCCACCTCTCCCTTCTCTCAAGTTCAAATTTCCACATAAATGGCTTATAACATCCCTAATTTCAGTTAAGCTTGAGTATAACAAGTAGTTCTGGGATTTCCTCTTCCAAATCAAAAATGGTATATGAACCCAGTGGCAGAACATGTGCAGCTACGGCCCCTAGATAACTTAACTAAAAGATACGTACTTTATTATGAAGATCAAACGCCGTACCGTAGTAGTTGTCAATGGTCCAAAGAACAATTAGATTAGATTTAGCTTAGGGAAAAGAAACTATAGTTTAGTAGACACAGCAACCAGTGAGAATTAAAGATACACCTTGCAATTATTACAGGTTTAGTTGGCATACCATCTAAAAGATACTCTGGAGCAACATAACCCAAGGTGCCAGAGAGCTTGATGTTATTACTGTTTTTGGCCCCATCAGCCACAGCAAGACCAAAATCAGAAAGCTGAAACAAGCCACAATGAGAGAGAAAATAAGCTTCAGTGAATTTAGTGCAAGAGGATAATAATGCATAATTGAAATATTTTAATAAAAGCTCAATATTTAATAAGGAAAGATGAGACACTACAATAATTTATATAATCATACCTTGGCATTGAAGTTGGCATCTAAAAGAATATTAGATGTTTTCAGATCTCTATGGATCACTGGAGGGTTGCAGTACTCGTGCAGATGTTCTAATCCTCTGGTCAACAGTACCCAATATGTTAAAATGTATAAAACCTATAACAACCAAAGGACTCCACAACTAGGAAAACAAGCTCACCTTGCAGCATCAAGAGCAATTTTCATTCGCATATGCCATGTTAGTGCTGAACCATTAGACGGTCCTGCAACAATAGGACAAAAATATATATTTCATGATATTCCTTTTTTAATTTTTTAAAAAATTAACAGAAAATAAATGTATTACCATGCAATTGAGTTTCCAGAGATCCATTATGCATCAACTCATAAACAATGAACCTTGTGTCACCATCAGTACTACAACCCAAAAAGGAAATTATATTTGGATGCTGAATTTTATGTAACAACTCCACCTCATTCTGCAATTTGAAGTGATAATTCAAGATAGACACAATAAATACATCAGATAAGATTTACAATAAATACAGCATTATACAAAACTACAACTAAAATTTTGAGCAAAAGTTACCTCAAATTCTCTCTCAGAATCCTGACTTGCACAGTCTAGTTTCTTGACTGCAACAAGCAAATTATCATCCAACCGAGCCTTATAAACACATCCAAATCCACCCTCACCAATAATGTTGCTGTCCCGGAAATTGTTGGTGCCTTTTTCGAGTACTTTATATTCAATTACTGAAACAGATCCTTTCTTAGAAACCATCTTTATGGAATTGAATTTACCCATAAATGGACCCAATGCAAGCCCCTTCTCAGCATCTTCTTACACAAACCAAAGAAACAGAACGAAACAGAACAAAAAATCTCAGAGAACAACAATTTACAAGCATACTAAAACCCACAAATTGAAGCAAGATTTAGGGGGCAAAAAGTGCTTGGTACAAATGAAAGTACCTGAGCTCTGAGCACTTTTCTTGTGGGACTTGTGTGGACACTTCTTGTGATAAACCCACAAGCACAACAATGACAACAAAACTACACCAAGTGCAGTGCAGGTGACAATGAGAGCAATTAGCATTTTCCTATGTGGCTCCATTTGATGCCCTTCACTTCCTTCTTGAATTTCTGATTACACATGAAATATATAGAGGCGTGTTTCAGCAAAAATTGAGCAAATGGGCAATATCTCATACATTAAAACCAGGAGATTTTTGCACCAACATCACAGAAGTTGATAAAATCAGAGAAATTGAATTCAATATATTGTAGTAAATGCACGCAATTTGGTGGTCATTTTTGAAATTCGAATTTTCGAAGTGGTGCACCCGTGACCCAATTAAAACCCCACTTGCTAGAAATGAAAAGGAAGAGTCTTTAGTCTATGGAGAGCAGAGCAAAGCATAAGTATTAAGTACCTGGAGAGAAGGAAGCCATTGATGAAGCAATTGGAGAAACGGGTGAGGAAAGCGGAGCCAATATGGAGGAAACAAGTGGGTCAGGTGTGGCACCAACACAAATGGGACATGGCTGATTTTGGTGTACAAGCAGCAAAAGCAAATTGAGAGCAATAACAAGAAGAAGCTTCATTGTTGTTTGCTTTTGCTTTACTAAGTTTAAGAACACATGAAAATATAGATTGTGGGTTCCAACCAATGGATGAGAAGAGGGAGAGGGAGAGAGAGAGAGAGAGAGGTTTGGGAAGCCTAGGAACGGTGGGGAGGTGTGTTTTGGATCTTTCAGGCCTTCTCCTTGAATATTTTGAATTCTGACTCTCTCTCTCTCTGCCTCTCTAGCATGTAGCCATTTTCTTTTTAACTTCTTTTCAACTATCTTTCCATGTGCAAAAGGTAAAAGGGTAAACAAAGATGCAATTGCAGAGAAAAGCTGTATTTTATGTTCTAGGTGGGGACAGTGCACACCAATCATGTGGAGAGTCATAAACCATTAAACATCAGTCATAATATCTTTTCCAAACCACAAAAAAATAAAATAAAATAACACAACTAATTGATGTGAGTGAGACCCATAATTTGTATTTTCTTGTCACTATAATCACTATAATCACTATCTTCAATGTCTTTTTTTTTTTTGTATACTTTTCAAATTGTATAAATAATAGAAAAATACGTTCCTTCTTTAAAATATCCATATATTTATAGAATATCAGATGTGTGCGAAACAAATATAATGAAAAAAATTGATATAATTAACAACAATGAAGATTCACATGAAACTATCATATATGTTTGCAACACAAGTATGAAAACAAATAAATGCTTCCTTTCTTTTTTTTTTCTTTTGCCAAAATTAGGAATGATAGGGTGCGATAGGAATTCGAACATATTCCCTATCCTATTGATCTGCAAGGGCGGGACTCCGTTGACAATGTTTATTTTTCCTTTTATCAAGGCTATGAGATTACCCATCTAGTTCTTCTTCTTTTTTTCCTAACGGCCTTCTAGTTCTAGTTGCCAAATTGGAAAAATCAATGATCCAATATTTCATATAAACAAGGACTTGTTTGTCAGGTGTTTGGTGAAAAACAGGTAACATACATCCAGTATTCGTATGCACCCATGTTAGTCCCTTGCTTATTCTACGGGGACTTTATTTCTTTTTATTTTTCTTATTTATAAAAAAAATAAAAAAAATAATTGGTAAGGATTATAGGGAAGGAGACCCACATGCGATGAACAAAATAGTCAAAGATCTAAGGGTGGGTAGAGTGTCAGAGTCAGACCATTAGGTCTGATCCTCTCTTTCTTTCTGCATGCAATAGCTGACAATTTGTAACATTACAATACAAATTGCTTGCTTCTGCTTCGAATGTTCATCATCATCATGATCAAGCAAGCAGGCCCAGCTTTGGTGCAATTTGTTGCTCTTGGTTTCTTCTCTTTCTTTTTTGCTGTGGCCTTTTTAGCTTTGTCTGCATGCATGTTGTTTCTGTAAAATTATTTAAAATAAGACGAATGATATAAGACCAAGACCATAAACAAACATCCCACTCATTATTTCGCTTTACCAGTTTGAGATTGAGAGTTCTTTCGTTTTTAAAATAAAAAAGATAATTGATGATGATTAATTAAGGAACTTTTTTGGATAATATTTTAGCATGAATTGGAATGATCACCCTTATTATTATATAAGAGGATTATTGTTGAGTTTCAACCCCATTATATTAAGAAAAGTAATCATGCCATTAATTATTCAAATTAAACATCATCATCTGTCCATATATATTATATAATCTCTCGACTCACGCTCGCACACTTGTCTATATGTTTTTGTTTTATCTCTATTCACAGCGAGTTCATGTTAGATATGTAAAATTGTAGTTTTCAAAATCTTCTTAATAATGAAAAGTATAAATTATTTTAAAATTAACCATAATTAGATTTTATTTTACTATCTTTTTTAGGCGACAGAAGCATATCTTTTAGGGCCAGTCCAATTTTTTCCATGGCCCCAGGCTTATAACCAAACCCAAAAAAGAAGTTTCCAAATAAAGTTTCACGTGCATGCAGGAGTGCGGGACCTTCTTCTTCTTCTATTTTTATTTTGTGTGCGTTTCTTATTCTCTTGTTTGGCCATAACTTTTTTCCTTTTTTATTCGAAAAAAGTGTGAAAAGATGGATGTCTTCTAATTAAAAGCCAACTTTCTTTGGAGATGACCCCATTCATTTTCAACATCCTAAGAACAATTGCACTTTGTAATCAACTTTAGTAACTTGTTGGAACCAATGGCAAAGCCATCAACCGCTCACGCAGAATGATGAGGCCGCTCAACTAATTTAAGAAATACCAATTGTTGTTGAGGAGGAAAAGTAAGTCTTTTTATATTTGTAAACAAGCAACTATCAGTCAACAAATTTCATATACTCGATTTGGTAGCTAGCCGTCGCATATTTGTGATTATAGTACTAATTACAAGCGACAATTCTAAATTATGAATAGGGGAATTTGACTTCGGATGCAAAGTGAGGAACAAATTCATTTTAGCCAACTTGAATAAGTTCACGTCTACTTCTTTAATTGAGTCGTATTCAAGTAAATTGAGGGAGGAAAGAAAAAAGTGATAAAAAGAAGCAATGCATTTGCGTGGGTTTCTTTCTTTCTGCAAAATGGGCCATATATGCCTGCAGATAACTTGTCGAATGAGCAACCTCTAATTGGTTTTTTAATGTGACATTAGCAATGAGAGTGATGGGAGATAAATTATTAATTAGAATGAAAGAATCTAATTCATAATCATGTCTTTTGTAGTTGTCAACTAATTTATTGAATATTGATGTGAAGGTGATTATTATTATTATTTTTAAATTAGAAGCTCTACTTTAGCTTAGATTAATTACCACTCTAGCTAGGGTGTCAATCTTATGTTCAATCTCTTTGCTCCTTTATTCCAACATTTGTTTGACATTAAAGCTTATAACAAACCTAATCATTTTACAGTCTTTCTCCTTTGTTCTCTTATGTGCATAGATCTAATAAGTTTTTATCATTTTATAATTCCCCAAAAATATACCTTCTTACAAACGTAAATTAAGTAAATTGACCACAACATTGTATCTGTCGTCTTCGCCCAAGGACGGAGCCACTTAAAGACCAAGATGGTCCCAGACCCCTCCCTTATCACCTCCCAAGTTCCCCCATATTTCCCTCCATATGTCCCCTTATTTTCTCAATGTAGGTCCCTTTTTTGGGTACTATGCATCCGTGATCCGTCGTTGTTTTGCATACGAGTTAGATTATAGGTTAAGGTAATTGAGAATATCGTTTGTATTTAAATTAAATTAAATTTTTTTAAAAAAATTGTTAATCTCTCTTTGTCTCTCCAAGCACGTGGTGGGAAAAGTCTATATGTCTCATTGTCTCACTCGGTGATGTCGGAAATTGTATAAATATATTAAATTATAAAGATGTACAATCTTCAGTATTGATCAGTGTGGCAGCAGCCAGTACACTGTACACACACACTCAGAAAAATTAGGGATTAAAATTATGTAGTGATCATTGATTTCGTTTCCACCGACATTTTTCATTTTCGACCCACATAATAATAATTCATATAAATACTTTGTCCAATCCAAACTGTTAAGGCGTGACATGAATATCCAGGACAATTATTGCCATCCTTTCTATTAATATATTCCACATAATGGGACATAAATACACATATAATGAAATTTTGCTCTATCATCAATTATCACTTTGGGCCCTCTTGCCAACGCAACCTTCTCTCATTGACCAATAAAAAAACCCAACCTTCTCTCAACTTACAGACCATATATGGCCCTTTGCTCGACATACATTATCAGTCATGTTCACCTACTCGTAATGAGGCGGGGAATTTGTCGTCACCCGCTCCATGTAGTGCGGGTGAACGGAATGTGTACAATATTATTTCTATGTGATTTCCAACCTTTTTTCTTCGAGATGGGGAAATCATGTTTTGTCTATCTAGGGAAACTCCTCATTCGAGTTTAAACCCCAAGGCCTAGGTGATTGTTTACCAAAAACACAAGTCTCCAAATCGTAAGATCATGTACGAGGGCTGGCGCATGCCCAATGTCGATGGTCCGAATAAGTAAAATAAGGTGGGTGTATAAACAGAAACTTTTAGTTTGTAATTTTCTATTTTCTATTTTCTATTTTTATTTAATTTGGAGAAAGGAACAATGCGGGCCAAGTTGTAACACAATTATAGCTTACTAGAGTTATCCAATTCAATCCAAATTAATTGTAGGCAACAAACGTGGTATATAAATCTGACAAGTTTGACGCAATGGCTCTTGGAAAATTTAAGTTGCAGACAATTGGTCCCAACTTTGACCAAATCCTTTATTAGAATCATGGTCCAAAACAAATTGGCCCATTTAGTTATTATAAAAAACTTGCACATGTTGGGATGTCATATTGATGATCATGAGGTCCACATCCGGCCAATAATAACTGGCTTTTCACAGCCCATTAGCATTCTAATGCAAAGGGTTATATGAGTGGCCCAAACTGCCCGGATTTGTTCAAACCGGCTTAACCAAACTAAACCAATTCAAGCTGTTCGATTCGGCTTTTGCGACGTAACCGCACCAAACCAAAATTTGTTTCGTTAGGTTCGATTCGATTTGACTTTCTTTTTTTTTTTTGGGTTGATAAATTTTGAATTAAGACTAGCTCTATCCTGTTTAATTTATGGCCAGCTGATGCCATCCTAAGTTCCAGCTTGGCAACAGGTTATAGAGGAATGGCGGCCCAGTTGGAGTTGAACCATCCTTTGCAAGTCGGTTGGCCCAGCTGGCATCCGCCCTCATTCCACGTCTATTAGATATACGCGTGACACGTGGACCTATTGATTTTTTTGGGTTCGAAAGTGGACTGATATGTGCGTCTGTTGTCTCTCTCTTTTTTTTTTTTTTTTTTTTTGGGTCTGATGCTTTTGTTGTCTCGAGCACACGGGATTCTTTCTTATTCCCTTCCTTTGTCTTTTGGCTTCTAAATGATTGCCTCTCGTTTTGGGTTTAATTACCAAGTTGGCCCTAGTTTCCTGAATCTGAGTCGCTGCCTAGTCAAAAGACTCGTAACCTTCGTTGTGCCGAAGTTGACTGCTGACCAGGGCAGTTTGAAACCGAATATGTCTTTGAATAAAAATCAAGAGGTCAAAGGTCAAACCAAGTTAATTGCAAATTTTTATAGAAGGGTAATGCTAAGCTTACCACATTTTTATATCACATTGTGTACATCTCTAATAGAGATTGAGCTCACCAATACAATAGTGTCCATCTCTATTAGAGAGGTGGTACACAGTGTAGTATAAAAATATGACAAGTCTAACATTTTCCTTTATGGAAATGTTTTTTGGGGTAACAATGTTGATGGACTTTCAGTTGCAATGGATGGTGCTTAATTTTGGGCCAAATCTACGGCACTAAGTAAAAGTACTTGAATATGAAAATACATGGAAGATTCAAAAAGCATTTATCTTCTTTATATTTTTCCAAACAAAAAAGAAAATATATGAAATTCATTCATCTCATAAAATGTTTACATCCTTTCGAAGGAAGCGTTATAGCGGAGGCAATCGATCCACTCACAAGCACTAGAAATTTTGATGCAAACTTAGGCGCTTCATGAATAGCTTTGTTACAAACTCGAGGAACAAAAGAGAAAATAACATAGTTAAATTGTTGTGCCAACATAATCAATGTAAAAATTTGGTTTGGTTTGGTTAAATTACCGATTCTATTACACTGACAAATTGATTTAATTTTTCTAATTATTAATTTATCCGATCTGATCCATACTTAAAATATTGGGTAAGGATGTTAGTGGTTGAATAAAAAGGCCTTATGGGCTGCAGTACTTGATATGATGTCATTTGTTATGTGAATTGGCGTCTTGTTATTGGTACAAGTGTCACTGTTGGGATTTAGACACGTGTCATATGTTTTGTTAGACTTTAACATTATCCAATTCCTAATTTACAAGGATTGAGGCTTCTTATGTCGATTGGAAAAACGTTTTTATTTTTGTTCTGCAATGCTACTAGTACGGGAATTAAAAGAAAAAGAAAAAGAATATTTGATAGTGGCATTGTGGTAGTTGCCTCCAAAAATAAGGCGCAAGAACTAAGGCCGTGGATAATCATGCCAGCTGTGGTTTCAAACCCACGTCAGACACGCCCGTCTTCACGAATTAAAGCAGCGTTTTAGGTAAAAGGGTCTTCAATGATACTTCCTCCTATCACCGAAAAAGAATTAAAATAAAGGAGGGAGCTATATGTCTCCTACGCGCTTCAGATCACGCGCATAATCAATATCATGTAAATCGTATTTGGATTTGAAGGAAACAAAGAAGTTAATGGAATTAATATTTAGTTGCTATCGAATATTGCTATAAAAAAAAACATGCCCTATAATTATCAATCTCAAAATAAATTTCCAAACCAATTAAACCTTCCATATACATATTTTAATTGTGGACTATCAAAACGTCATAATGTAAAAATTGGGTCCTTACTTCTTGAAATGTAACGTTGGGTCATGATATTCATGTAAGTATAAGTCCAGTTACTATGTACATCCGAGATTCATCAATAATATCAGTATATAAAATGTAATGAATTTTGATAGTACATTTTATGTGGTTCCAACTAAATAATAAAAAGTTGGGTCCTTACTTCTTCAAAAAGAAAACTTTGAATTAAAAATCACTTTAAAAATAATAATAAATGTGTTTTAGTTTTAGGAAACCTACCTAAATTGTTTTCCTCAAAACAAAGAAGAAAAAGGAAACCTAATTGTTGAAGGGAAAAGTAAATCGAAAACAATGAGGAGAGTGGGTTTTATTATACTCTACCGCCTTTTGTCGCTTTCCCTCCTCCAATTGCCTTTTAGTTATCTTCCCCTTCCTTTCCCTATAAAACATAGCCCTCCCTCCTTCCCAATCTTCACACAGTCTCATCTTCGTTTTCCATTCTCTCTGTAAATTCCCCTTGGCTCTCAAGAGCCCCAAAGTTTGTAATTTTCTCCTTCTCTTTCGTTGCAAGAGCTCGAAAAGCTCGAATTTTTGGATCTGATTTTGTGAGATTTTATATGGGTGTTCAAGTCCTCAGTCCCCAGAATTGCCTCAAAGACTCCGTCTCACCTCAAGCACTGATGAATTCCAATCGGAACCCTAACCCTAATCGGGTCAGAACCTCCCCACAAGCCGACCGGAGTAAGCGAAGGCCGACCAGGCCAAACAACAACCCACCCCCGCCGGTCCAGAAACCCGCTGCCCCCAAGAATGTCGTCATGGGCCAGGTCAAAATCCTAAAACGCGGCGAGGAAATCCCCAAAGCGGCCCCGATTCAGCCACCACAGAAGCAGAATCTCCATCCCCAAGTTCCGGATCTCGGATCCACCAGCCGGATGGGTCCTGACCCGAAGATGGTTCCTATTCGTCCGAAGCAGACCAAGCTACCGGAGCCGAACTGGGCTTCCGGGTTCTACGCCGGGTCGTCGTCGTGCATAGCTGCGCCTCCCCCAAGTTCCGTACCTCTGCCGTCGTTCTTCGCAAAGAAGAGCGCCCCTTCAAGCACCGATGAAGCTGCAAGCGTGCTGCTGAAGCTTCTGCGGCTGAATTTGTCGTAGATGGGTCGCGATCCAGTGGGTCGTGGGTCCATGGCGGACCAAGCATGTGCAGCAGTGTAGAGACCGTATTTGGCTAATGTTAGTGTTGTGTGATTCTTTCCCCTTATTTTTTCGTGGGAAGATAGATGGATGAGGTCACAATTCGACCTAACGCTTTTTCTTATTTTTAGATTAATTTCTGGGTTAAGGATTTTAAGTATGTGCAGCAGCAGTTGGTAACTTGGGTTGGCCCCAATGTTTAGTATTTTATTTCTTGTTTAGTTTTCAATTAAATTAGGGTTGGGTTGCTTTTATTTTTGTGTCTTACTATTTAAGGTTGAGAGGTATAGTTTTTTAGGAGCTGTTTCTGTTAAAATAAGGGTATATTTTGTGTACATGTATCCACGAGTTTTTACGATATAGTTGCAAGCAATTTATTAGTATAATTTGGTTTTTTAATTCCACTGGGGTTTTGTCTACTCTTAATTTCCTTTATCTTGTTGTGATTAAATTGGGGTTTGGAGATGGATGTGTTTCTGTGTATGTATGAGGTGTTTGATGGAAATTTGTGGGAATTGACTTCTGGGAAGGTTCAATTGCTGAGAGATTATGATGAACATGGGTTGTAACTTGTACCTTGTTGGTGAAGGTAGTAAAATCAAATGGTTACCTCAGAATTTTTCTGGACTCTGTTTGGTTTTGTTGAACTTGTATAATTCTTGAGACTTTGTGGTTTGGGTGGGTTGGGTTGGGTTGGAGCTATCAAAAGCATTTTTTCCTTCTCAAGCCATGTTTGGTTGGATTGAATCAAAAGATTTGATAGGAAATCATTTCTAATGTATTTTTTCAAGGGATGAGATATGGATGATTCATTTCCTATGTTTGGTAATGTTGGGAAAATAAACAGAAAAGATCATTTAATTTAATTTGTCATAGTCGGTGTATGAATGTAAAACAAATTTAGTTTAAATTATATGCCTATTTTGAAAATATGAATTGAATAAAATAAAAGAACAGTCGAAGTGGTAAATTGTGAATTGGACAAAATGGTCATAAAAAGGTGCATTTAATGTTGACCTAAATGGGTGGAGAGTTTTATTTTCCCCTAATTTCTCATGTGTTAGGCAACCATTTCCCATGACTTACCAAACATAGGAAATCATGATTTTCTATTCCAAGCCCCATTTTCCATCAACCAAACACACCATAAGGTCCCGTTTGGTTCAAAATTTAGGGGCTTAGGAATGAGTTTGAAATTGCATTCGCATGTTTGGTAAGTGCACTTTTGGAAATGCAATTGTGAACTCATGAGTATTGACTTCCCATGTAAGGGGAGTTTCATACCCTTGGCTGAGTTTGGGAATTTGTTTCTACCCACATGGGAAAACATTTAATTCAAATTTTTATGACTAACTTAACTGTATTCTATTTTTAAAATGTCATATTTTATCCTTAGAAAAACTCTTCATATTTATTTATCTTTAATTTAAAAAAATGAGGATATTGTTAGAAAGATGAACAATTTTAATTCCTAATACTCCACAAACAAAACATGGAAAGGTGATAAAATGAATTTCCTTATCCTCATTTCCCAACTTTTCCAAACATAAGAATGAGCATCCTCCATTCACAACTCAAAGATGACTTCCCAAAAACATAATCCATGTCGATAGAAGGGTCTAAAGCTAAGTGGTGGTTAAGCGGAAGCTCCTAAATTGAAACCCATGCTTTGCTAGGGACAATTATGGTGGTTGTTCTTTGTTTTGTTGCTGGTCTTGGATGCTGAGCTATGATATGAGAAGCATCCAAAGAAGTTTACAGAATTTGTAATAATATTAGGCTTGTAACCAGTTTTGCAGTGAGAAATTTTGTTAAGAAGGGTCAACTTTAAATAATTATGAGAATCACGTTGTAACATTGGATGAAAATTATTTTAGAACTCCGATGATAAAAGACAAACCCTCATGCAAGCTACCTAAAAGCAAAAAGAAAAGCTAATAAATCATATTTGTAAATTACGTAATCATCCATAGATTTTTTTAATTACTTTAAAAAAGGAGTTCTCATAAACACAATAATAACGAATTTTGGTAACACATTTTATGTGGTTCAAATAATAAGGTTACACACATTTAAAAGTTGGGTCCCTTCTTCTTCAAAAAGAAAAGTTTGAATTTTAAATCACTTTAAAAAATAACAAATGTGTTTTAGGAAGCCTAAAAACAACATAATATCTAATTTGGGGCACTTTCTTCTTCAGTAAGAAAAGTCTGAATTTAAAAAAATAACAAATGTGTTTTGGGAAACGTAATTGTTTTCCTAAAAAGAAAAGGAAAGGAAACCTAATTGTGATTCGTGAAGGGAAACAATAATGATGGCTAAGACCAGTGTAGGAAACCCCCAAGGGGGGTTGATGAAAGTGGATTCTATTATACACTACCGCCTTTTGTCGCTTTTCTTACTCCTATTGACTTTAGGTCTCTTCCCCTATAAAACTCAACCCTCCTTCCTTCTCAATCTTCACACACTCACATCTTCGCTTTCCCTTCTCTCTGTAAATTCTCGAACTTTCTCGTTTCTCCTTCTCTTTCGTCGCAAGGGCTCGAATTTTTTGTTCTTATTTTGTGAGATTTTAGATGGGTGTTCAAGTTCTCAGTCCCCAGAATTGCCTCAAAGACTCTCTCTCACCTCAACAAGCGCTGATGAATTCCAATCGAAACCCTAACCCTAATCGGCTCAGAAGCTCTCCCCAAACCGACCGGAAGAAGCGAAGGCCGACCCGGCCCAACAACAACCCACCCGCTCCGGTCCAGAAACCCGCCGCCCCTAAGAATCTCGTCATGGGCCAGGTCAAAATCCTAAAACGCGGAGAGGAAATCCCCAAAGCAACGCCGGTTCGGTCACCACCGAAGCAGAATCCCAGTCCCCAGGTTCCGGATCTCGGATCCACCAGCCGGATGGGTCCTGACCCGAAGATGGTTCCGGTTCTTCCGAAGCCGGCCAAACTACCGGAACCCAACTGGGCTTCCGGGTTCTACGCTGGGTCGTCGTCATGTATAGCTGCGCCTCCCCCGGAGTCCCTACCTCTGCCGTCGTTCTTCGCAAAGAAGAGCGCCCCTTCAAGCACCGATGAAGCTGCAAGCGTGCTGCTGAAGCTTCTGCGGCTCAATTTGTCGTAGATGGGTCGCCGGTCCATGGCGGACCAAGCATGTGCAGCAGTATAGAGACCCTGTTTGGCTAATGTTCGTGTTGTTTAATTCTCGCCCTTCCCCTTATCTTTTCGTGGGAAGATAGATGGATGAGGTCACAATTCGACCTAACGCTTTTTCTTCTTTTTAGATTATTTTCTGGGTTAGGGATTTTAATTATGTGCAGCAGTAAGTACAAGGCTTAATTTTTCTTGTTTCTTTAAATTTGTTTTTTGTGTTTTCAATTAAATTAGGGTTTGGTTGCATTTCCTTTGTGTCTTACAGTATAAGAATAAGATTAGATTAGGGTTGGAGGTATAGTTTTTCAGGAGCTGTATCTGTAAAATTAGGGTATATTTTGTGTCCTAAGTTTTTACTTATAGTTGCAAATATGTTATTAGTGAAATTTAGTTTTTAATTATATTGGTGTTTTGTTTAATTATATTGGTGTTTGATGTAATTACAAATTGAAACAAACAGAAAAGGGGTTTGATTTGTGGTAATTGACTTCTGGGAAAGTTCAATTGCTGTGAGATTATGATGAACAACATGGGTTGTAAAGCCAGTAAAAATCAAATGGGTTACAACAGTGCTTTTGGTTGGAGCTATTAAAAGCAAAAGCAAAAAAGCAAGTCTTTTTTTTTCGTTTTCTTAAAGGCAAAGAAAAGCAGATGGCTTCGCAATAAACAGAATCACTTTTTATGTCGGTGGAAGGCTCTGCAGCTCAGTTTAGGGACAGTAGTGGTGACTTTTACTGGTTTTGCTTTTGGTCTTGGTAAGGCCCAAATGTTGGATGCTGAGCTATGAGCTTCTGAAGACGTTTGCAGAACTTGTTTTCAGTTTCAGAAATTATGGAGCTTAAAGGCAGGCGTGCAAAATGTTTCGTTCATCCAAAATCGCTCCCAACGAACTCTATTTGAATGGGTAAAGGTCAAATTTTTTATAAAAAAAATAATAATTAATATGGAGGTGTGATATGTTTTCTTTAAATTCATATTTAGTTTTATAGCTTTGTCATATTTAGGTTATGGGTTAGGTGCACCAGAAATTAGTGTGCGAAAATGTTTGGTCCATGAAACTTGGTGATGCAGTTTTTGCAGTTTGAACATGAGAATACTAGTCTGCAAATTAATGCTCTTTTTTACTGGGTTAGACTACACTCAGTTGTACCACGCAATGTTTATGGGCTGGCAGGGGTTGAGCCTAAAATTTGATCAATGCATCAAGAACCCCTAATTTTTGTTTTAAAAAAAATAATTCCGTAACCTAAGTTCTAATACTTGTCTAGAGTGTATTGATCAAATTAATAATGAAATAAAATTAAAAGAAAAAATAGACTTTCAAAGCAAAAGTTGTTACTGTGACAGATAAATATCACATAAATAAAAGTTTTATGACATGAACGAGTCCAAATGAAAACGGCCCTGTATTTTGATAGACCAAACTCTTTTCTGAGGCCACGACCCACATTAAGGCCGTGATTAACGGAATCTCCCAATAACTCACACTTGCTGCCTCAAATTTATTTTGGATCCAGCAGCAATATAAAATTAGGTCCTGCATTTTTTGGGTTCACCAACTGCATTTTCGAACCATGAATATCCTTTTTGGACGGATCCTTCACCAACTAGATTTATGATATCCATTCCCTAGAGGGCTGAAGCTGGTTCCCAGAAAAGGGCAAATGTTTTCAATGTTTCATTACAATTTCGAGGGTTTCCATAAATATGCAGCTGATTTTGAATGGTCCTGCAGAATTTTCATCGAGCCCCATGATCCATTGGCAAAAAGAAACAAAACGGAGAAAATAAAATACTAACTATGTCGTCCATCGTTCTAGTAAAAACTTTTTTCATGTTTGTGCTTGTATTTTGTTTAGACCATTTCGTATTTGTACTAAGGGGCGGAGGTAGAATTGCAAGGTTTGGAGAAAGGGGGGTGGCGAAATACATAATACAAGTACATCAAATGCATAAGTTTTCAAGAGTGACATATTAGAGCTAAAATATTTCTAACTTAGTATGCATAATTTGTTTTAGATGGGCCATTAACTTAAATTACAAGTTGTCTATTATGGTCAATGCCACTCTTGGCATAGGAAGAGTGGCTCCACCACTACTTGTACTCGTATTTGATGTGTTAGACATTTCGTATACTTGTGTAACACCCGGTCTAGTATACCACATTCAAATTACGTTTGGTGATAATCCGACTCGTTTTACGCTTCTAGTGGAAATTTATGACCTAGAAAAGAAAACAGTATGAACGTATAGTGTGATTGAGAAATAGATATTTCCCGCCGAATACAGATTAGATAAAAGCAGCTGAGATTAGGCAAGAGATAAACCTCCCCTAGTTCACGAGCCTAACAGTAAAGTTCAGATACCCAAAAAGGCAACCTCATCAACAAGCTTGCTAGCTTTTTGATCATGCAGAACATTTTACTTGCAAACCCTTCTGAATGATGCCGATAAACATTCATGAAGTTTCTATGATGAAACAGAGCAGATCAAATTAAGTTGCTGATGTTTTATTTGTTAATATTTAATTACAAAAAGTGATAGATATACTACAAAAATGACAAATTGTATTATTGATAGCTAAAATTTGAAAGAAAATAAAAAGTAAAGGTGATGATAAGATCAAAGAATCTTTAGAGTTACTAGATGTGGTAAGATACTTATGGAAAGGCAACAACGTTGCCTTTGGATCGATTTTTATATTAAGTGATTAGTATAACACTCATGCTTAAACACTGTCCACCTAACTTTCTAATAATGGTTTTCAACTATACTAATTAGTTTCATAATTCCTTTCGTTATGGATTTCGAACCTCAATTATACTAAATAGTTCGGCATGATGTATTAACAGACTAATAATTTAAAATATTAATTGTATCGCGTTGTGCAAGATTAACAATATACTAGTATAAATTGTCAGAAAATATTACCTTATAAAATATAATAGGGGAGTGCTATTTGCGCTTCCCTTTTGTGTTTGTTCATTCAAACAAGAGTGACAACAAAATTTTAAAAAGTGCAAACAACGTTATTTGATATGTAATAATTTGAAATTCAAATAAAATTAAAACTCTAATTATTTTTTTAAAATTCTTTCTGTCTTCAACTGACCTAAAAGTGTCTTGACATATTGTGTATTAATGATTTAAAAATGAGTTCCTTGTGTTTTAAACTTGAGTTAGTTTTAAGTAAATGTGTGAATTGTGGAATTGTAGAGGCTTGGATTGGATGTTTTATTCGATTTAGCAAACATGTTGAAAAGAAAGTTGAAAGATAGAGTTGGAGACGGAAATTTGAAGCAAACATTGTTTTATATTTTTGTTAGGCTAAGCATTTTGGATTTGGTAAAGTAAATTAAAGTTGAGTTATATATATACACATAAGCCGTAAAGTTTGAAGTGGTCATGCTCATGCCCCTTCATGCCCTTTGCCCCTTTGGCGCACAAAAGGAGCGCATCTCTCAAAGCAAAGCAGTGGAGGAGGCAAAAACGCTGTCGTTTCGTTACTCGTTATCACAAATCCCCCAATTCAGATGGGCATAACCCCATGACAAATTGAATCTTGTCAGCGACACACGTCACCATGTGGGCCCAGCACTTAAAAATGGAAAAATTAAAAAAAAGAAAAGGAAATTAAGAAAATAAAAAAGAAAGAGCAGGAAAGGAGTCAGGGTCACACAGACGAGACCCACCCTAACAACAACACCAAGCGAAGAGAAGGAGAAGAGAAGAACAAACAAAAATAAAAATAAAAACTGAAGAATCAATTTTTTCCCACTTTCTTCACCACACACACATATATATTTAACGCCACCACCCCCTCTTGACCCACCCCCCATATATATTTTTTCAAAACCCATCTCCTTTTCTTCTCTCATTCATTCATTCATCCGCCACCCTACTTTCTCTCTCTAAATCCTTTTCTCTGTCTGTCTCTCTCTCTCTCTCTCTCTCTCTCTCTCTCTCTCTCTCTTTCTAGAACCATTTGCTGAGATGATGGTTGTCAAAGACGAGTGGATGAGCGCGGCGATGACCGACGACATGCTTGTCGTGGAGCTTCTGGTGCGGCTCAAGCAGTCGCAGACGGCCGCCTCGTCTTCCTCATCTCCGCTGTTGGAGTCGATTCCGCTTAGGTGGGGCATCCGCCTGCCACGCTCCAAGTCGGCGTCCAGATTTGACGGCGTCGTTTCGCGGCAGAGGAACATCAGCAAGCACGGCGCCGATTCCGCCACTAGATGCAGCCCCACCACGCCGCTCTCCTGGAGCGGCGGCACCGGCTCCCCCTCCGCCACCGCCGACGGCTTCGAAGAGTCCAGCTGTCCCAGATCCAAGGTCTCCATCTCTCTCTTTCTCTGCTTTTCGCTTTTTTGTGCTTTGGATTTCCCGCTAGCTGATCTCTGCTTGCTGTGTGTGAAGTGAAGACTCTTCGAGTCTCTTTGTTAATTGACGGAAATACCCACGGCGGTTGTTCGTATTTGCGTCTGGTTCTGCTTTCTGCTAATAACCAGAGACCAGAGCCGCACGACCCTCAGTGTTCATGAGGCGGCTGAGGCTTTTAGCGTGTGTCGTCGACGACACGCGCATTCATGGCTTCTTTTTCACTTTACCATCTTCGGCCTTCTTCCTCTACCTAATTTACCTTGTCATCAGTTTTTCCGTTTTCTAATCTGGATTTCGAAACAGACGTTTCTGATTTCCTATCGCGTTTCGTTTGTCATCTCTTGAGCTGCTAATGCTGACGAGGTCAAATTCGTCATTTCGTTTTCTTCTTTGGATTTTTCCTTCTTTGGTTAGCTCGATAATCGCTGGCGGTCAACCCTCGGTAGCCGCCGTGTACGACGTCGTTCGCACAATTTCATGACCAAAATGCCCCCTGACCCGCGTGTGCCTTTCCATATCCCTCACGTGATGTAGCAGATCGAGACCTCCTTCACGTTTTCGTCTCGCTCCTTTTGCCGGTAACCTGCCTTTCTTGATTCGCCTGCGAGATTTACCAAACTACCCTTCCAAACTCCTACCGCAGAGACTGAAAACCGCGAAACTTCCCTGAGACGACGAGCTTACTCGTCTGATCCCTTTTCGCTCACGACAAAAGTCGCATCTCGCGTCGAGTCAAAAGTACGAATATAGATGGGCATAGCTAACAGCGGGAGGGCATTTCGGTCATAGCAATAAAAAGGGGGTAGGGTGTGGTGGTGACGTGGGCCCTATCTTAAAAGCTTGCTGGGGCCATTTGGGGGAAGTGAGTATTGCCTAGGTATAGGTCCGCGTTCGGTTTGGTGTGGCGTTGTTAGTGGGGGTTGCTGGGGTAATTATCCTCTGTGGCGCTGGCGCAGCCAGCGGCTTTTATGGACCATCATCTCCTTTGATTACGCTTTTCTTATTCTTATACTTTCTGGAGATCTAGAGGAACTCGATGGGATGGTTGTGGGCCGTTGATTTGGGGGATTGAGTTTTTTGGGTATGCGAATCTGACGGTCAAGGATGGTTTGGTGAGAGTTGTGGCTGCGGTCCTTGTCGCTTATTTAGTTTAAAGAATTACGATATATATTTTTAAGTTTTATTTTTAATTTTTGGGCGAGGGGATTTGGGTTCGGTGTGGAAGGAAGCGGGAGGCAATGTTTGTAAGGACTATGGAGGAGAGGAGGCCATGGGAGGAGAAGCAGGGCATGTGAGCAAGTCACGTGAGGAATAAAATAAGGAGCTTGTAATGTGTGTGGCCACGTGGATATTCATGATGTGAATTTCCAAATGGGTTTAAGCTTACTCATCATTGGGAATAGGGAAACTTTATCCAAAGTCCAGAGAGACGGTAAATTTAATTGGCAAAGGAATAATTATTGCAGGCTTCCACTGGATTGGTGAAAGTTTTGAGATTTAAAGAAAAGAAAAGAAATTGGTTTTTGGATGTTTTTGGTGTGCTTTTATGATACGTCCTCTTTTTGCTTTTTGTGGGTGTATTTGCTGAAGTGTATTTTGCATTAATGTCTGTCAGGGAACTGCTGCGTATGAATCCACCAGCACCACCACTGCCACCAAGAGGGCAAGAAGAAAGAAGGTAAAACCCAAATCTTCTTTTTGTCACCCACTTGGTTTCACGTTCAAGATAACAAACAACAATTATTTAAAGGGATGCAATGAGAATTGATAATTAATTAGATTTCCAGATTGGTTTTGAGTAATTTTTTTTTTATATTTGTTTAGTTACTGTCATTTTCTAATCCGCAATAGGAGGCTTTTTAACTTCGATCTGATATGGACTTGGATGTCATTTTTCAGACATTTGCTGAGCTTAAAGAGGAGGAAAGTTCGTTGTTGAAGATAAGGACAGATTTGGAAAAGGAAATAGCGACCTTACAAGCAACTTTTAAGCAACAAAGAGCCAAAAATGAGAACTTTAAGAGAATCAAGGTGAATTCTGCTGTTTTTTCTTCTAGGATCCTATCTCCTGGATCTGCCCTTTTGTCCTTTAGATTGGATACAATTATTTGCATCTGCATTATGATACGGTAGTTGATATGGCGTTTTTTGCTGAATACCATATAATTTTGTTTTGCAGCTCGACTTGAACATGCATCCTGCTAGGAATTTGAGTGCAAACTTTGATGGAGCAGGGAAAGCAATTTCCAGTCAATCCCACGAGAGAACAGCTTCGAGCACTCCCTCAAATTTGGCTCCACATCCAGAAGCAGCACAATCCGATTCTTACAGTGAACGCGAGGCTGTTTCAGCCCGAGACAATTCTTTCTTGCTTCCTGATCTAAACATGGAGCCATGCGGAGAGGAATCTGGTTCCGAAACGCTATACGGGATGAGCTGAGGAAAGCATGGGTAAATGCATTATGCTTTCAATGAAGACACTGATTGATTTGCCAGTATAACATAGCACATTCCAGGAACTAGCTCTTCATAAGTACTACAAGTAGAGGTCAGTCGGGGAGAGTATCCAGTGAAGTTACATATATAACCTGATCTGGATCCCTTTTACCTAAGTTTTGAGGGTTTTTAGTAAATTAGCAGTCATAGCCATTAGGCTGTAGAGGCTTTTGTTTATGTCACAGCTGTTGCTGCTCTCCTCTGGAAAATTCTTTGGGGTAAACCCTCGTTACTTCTAATGATCAAATTATTTAGATCATAAATTTGTATCATTCTTTGTAGGTTCAAAAAACCCTATCTGAAATCCAAGTTATAGTTTTCAGTCCCCACAATTTCAACTTACAGACAGGTGTCAATGACTCATTGTATTATTGATTATTTTTAAGTTTTCAAAATTTTGGTAATTTTTTTTTTAAAAAAATTCTGACAATATTAGTCTGTCAATTTTTGTGTCCATAAAATAATTATATATGCAGACACGCGTCTCTTAAAGTAGAAAGTCATGATTATATTATTATATATAAATAAGCACTTTCAACTTTGACTTCATTAACTCGTCCGCATGCCATGCACCACACATAAGGAAGGGTGGGAAAGAGGTTAATTTTGGAGTGCAAATAACATTTAAATATGTATAAAAAAAGTCAATCATAAATAAACCATCTGAATGTTATCACGCGCCTGTTGAGACAGGCCTAATCCACATCTGCATCTAGTTTTGCACTTTAACCCAAAAGTAAAATGTGATGATGGACGCATGAACCACATTCCGAGCCATTTTGCTGAAAAGTCTAAAGCAATCACATTTGGTGGTTCTTTTTGGTTTCAAGTGAACGACATTTGGTCCTCGAATGGATAAAGTGCTTATGATATCAACTGCTCAGATCATGCCACGTGGCATGAATTGATGGCCAAGAGATAGATCCTTCGCTTGAAAGAAAAACTCCTATGTATAAATGGAAGAGTATCTAAGCTGAAATACAAACGAGAGATGCTAGCCCGTGTAAAAACTTTGGATCTATAGTTCCATAAGTGGGTTTTGAATTTACTAGAAAAACACATGCCAGCGATGGCAACTTTTATGCAGAGTGTCGTTTGAGCTGATCTTCAACAAGCTCAATACAGCGGTACAAAACTAATTCAATTGGGTTTAAAGTACAAAATGCGTCAAGGGAAATATCACAACCATTCTTGTTCTCTGCCATTATGGCTGTGACCACAGTACGTAGAGGTAGAAGCCACTCGGTATAGGCTTTCTGTAAATTGCTTCTGGACACCGCTCCGGTGTAGTTCGTTTTTCCTGTGCCATTTTTTAATCAGCGTAAAAATAGTAAAAAATGAGACTCGTAAACAAGCATTTTCTTTCTAAAGGAAAAAGTAGAGACTCAGAGACAATATAATTTGCTGTAATGTTTTCCACATTTGCTATTGCTTTAACTCAATGATGAGATATTTACCTGTCGATTCTGTTATTAATACAAATCTGTACAGGTTGAGTGCAGACAGAACCTGTAGAAATTGTACAGAACTTGTCAAACGATTTAGAACAGGTTAATCAATAAGCATCAACAAGCCTAAACAATCTACTGAGTCTTGACAATTAAGACATGTTTTTGTCATTTTGTTGCCTTTCATTGACATATCAAATTTGACCTCAAATATCTTTGACAGAGACAAAACCTAGATACTCAAATATCTTCATGTCAGTTCATTTCGTGAGGGATTGGCCTATTGTGCAACTAAAAACTGCTATGCAACGAAATGACATACAGCAACAATTGTGCATGTGAAGAATATATGCCACATAACATGGTGCCATTATTGGTAAAGATGACAATATGTCCAAAGAAGTGAGGGAGGAAAAGAAGATAAGTTCACGAATCCAAGACCTGCAGAGATTTGAAGATTTGTATCTGTAGAAGTTAAACAAGATTATTGGCTGGTTATATTAGGCAAATCTATGGTTGCACGAGACCAATCCTAGTTGAAAGCAAACAAAGCATCCCTAATTGTGGGACAGCTAAGGAATTGTAAAACATATCTTTAGACGCTATTGCAATCTTAGATTTGAAGCTTATCGACATAAAATAAATATCATGCATAATATATTGGTATATCGAACATAGAGAATTCAGTATTATAAGAAAAATTATAAAAAGAATTTAACAAAGCAAGTGGAAGAAATACCGCATCACTATCCTCAGGAAAGGATGGAGGTCCCCCCTCCGGGGGTCTTAGAATCATCTCCACCAATGCAAGGACATTGGGAGTCCAAAGCACTGTATGTGGATGTGATTTATACTCTGCTTGCAGAACTTCGTCATTTCCTAGTCTATGGCGACTTTCCTTGTGCATTTCCCCTTTAACAATATCTAAAAGGATTGCAATCTGTATAAGGTTGAAACACCCACATTAAGTAATCTCGCATCAAGTCTAATTTGACAAAAAAAGGAAGGAATACATATAAAAAAAACTGGCGCTCAAGGTTTTACCATAGAGGAAGAATCACTTTTTGTGATCAAAGCCTTTAAAATGTCAAACCTCTGAGAAGTTGGAATATCAGCAAGAATCTGGTTTTGGTGGTAAACATAAGTATTAATGTTAATTTACTCTAAACCAAACGAAGTAGAGTACATTCTATACAAAAGCTTACTACTAAATGACCATAGGCTGAGCTATTACTCGCTAATTAAAAATGTGACAGAATACATATATTATAGGTAAACGCAACACTAAGGAAAAAATAACACAAATCCTCACCCTTTTGAATGCTTCAAAGGCATTCTTCCGGAGCACTGTATCTGATGCATACATGATGACCATTTGCACAGCCTAAAATATACCATGCACACAAGAGGTAAAAAAAAAACACAAATTAGACTCTTTTCCTCTTTGATAAATATGAAACTCCTGCAATGTATAAAACTCCTGCAATGTATAATGATGGCAAGAGGCAACCTGCAGAGCAGCAAAAATGCTAGACATATAAGATGAGAAGTCATCATGTTCATCATAGTGGGAGATATTTCCATCTGTAACACAGAGCAAGAAGTTGATGGCATGTTTTTTAACTTCCCATGGCAGAGTGACAGGAGCTAGTATGTGCTTTAGCATGCCAACAGCTTGCCACCTTTTAGTCTGGTTATTCTTAAGTTCATCCCTGACAGAAGCCAAATCCTCCTCAGCAGCTCTAACAACCTCATCAGAGGCATGGCCCCAGATCACTTCAATAAAGCAACAGAAAAAACCAAAGCAAAACAAAGTTTCAAGCTAGAAAAAAATTGAGACAATAAGAAAGGGAGTAATCAGCATTCGGAAACATAAACCTGAAAGAGATGCCCCATGCTTGACATCGGATAAATTACTCATATAATCATCTTCATCCTCTGAGTGTGCAGAAATTAAGAACAGAAAAGAAACATCAAGGTCTAAAATTGGATAACAAATAGAGTGAACTAACATATAATACATGGGCAGGAATAGTAGTGATTCAAGGGATTTACCTCCAACTACAGTCCTAGATATTATGTCAACAACAGATCCAGTTATTACACCAAGATACGTCAAACCACAAAATGGGAAGAAACTAGACAGTTGCAATACAAAGGGCTGAGAACTTGAAACTTTGTGATTCATGCTGACAAGAGCCTGCAGATCAACAGTGTTTTTAAAAGAAAAAACATAGCAAACCAAATATGGGAGGCATGATATATAATAGAGTCTAGATTGAAATTTTTTTTGGGTAGATATATAACACAGATTAAAAAAAAAAAGATAAAAGAACAGTGAAACTAGAACTCAGATTGTATGGAGGTATGACCATAATCTGTAAGACATAAAGACCAAGTAGTGCACGAAGCTTATCATTTGCTCCACCTTCCTGTTGCATAGAACAAAACATCATTAGGTTCTGATAGAGAATATGTTGAGAATCACAGCATAGTCTTTAACCAGGAATAACCATTGCATCAATTTGTCACATACCAACTTTACACAAACTGCACGTATGGAATTAGCAATGCTCATAGCTTTGTCAAACAAATTCTTAAATTTTGGATCTTCATCTTCCAACTCCAAAGACCTGGCCTTCAAAACTTTAACGATAATAGGAACTGCTACTTTCACTTGCTCAAAGTGACGCCTCTGAAGGGAAAGAAACACTGAAATTAACAAAAGAAAAAAGACATAAAATTAACAAAATAGTGCTATCATCAACTCAATTGGCAAAATTCAAAATCCATCTATGACATATACAATAAATCTGATAACAATACCATTAGGGAAGCTCATATAAGTTACCTTTTGAAAGCCCATTTAGAAGAGGAGCAACATAACCAGAATCCCTGATGGTCTCAATTGGGGGAGCTAATGCCTGACCCAAATACAATATAAAAAAATCATCAAAGAGCTAAAAACCCAACAGAACAAACAATACAAAAAGTTGAGATAAAAAGCACTAAAAAGGCAACATTCATACCTCACAAAGAATTGAAAGCATGTCTCGCGGACTACACAGTGATAAAAAGCGATCAATAATGCTCTCAGCAACCTCCAGGCATCTCTCAGAGACACCACCAAACTTGGAAACTGCCATTGGCAGCTCAAATGAGATTGAATCAATGATCGCCTGGGCAAACCAACAAACAGTTTGTAAACATCAAACCATACAATTTACAAAGACTGAAAATTTAAACAAAATGAAGATGAATTTGATGAAATGAAACCTGGTCCAGTGACGGGGAAGAGATAAAGTTGTGAACTTCGGTGAGAGCTTGGAAGGCATTGGTTTCTGCATTTTCATTGTCTGGGTCTGATAGAGCGGCATCTAGGACTGAATCGAGGAAGCTGGTGAGCTCTGAGACTGAGCTTTGCGGTTGATCAACTGATTTGGACAACGAGTTTAGGATCTCTTGAAGAAGGGGCGAGGACTGTTGCAGACGGTCCGCCATGGTGTCGCTGCAACTTCTCAATCTAGAAGGAGATGAGTTGGTGCGTATTCTAATTCCAATTCCGTTCCACTAGGGTTTTGTTTCCAAACGCCCCAATAAGGCGCGAATGCAATCTCGCTGCTCTTTTTTTTACTTCAGTTTTTATAACTTTTCTGGGCAATATTATATTTGTCATTTTCTAAATTAAGTAATTATAAAACTTTAGTTTAACTTGTATAGACTATTGCAAATATTGAATAAAGTTGTCACATATGAAACCAGTGCTTGAGTTTAACTTCTATTTGTAAAGATAAATGATTGTTTCTCATGTAATAGAAGTGAACTGATAATATTATGTAAGTTCATGTTGCATTGAAGTTCTAACTTAGATAGAAACAACATATATATATATATGTCGTATGAGGTGATGAGATATTTGCATTCAAATTGCACCTTTTGATTGATTAATGAGGTTTGTAAAGCATTAACCTGCTTCATTTTAAAGTTAAGCAGTTTAAGGTATTTGGTAAAAATAAAATATTCCAATTATTTTAAAAGTAGTGGCCTTTTGACAGTAGCTTTTAAAAGCAGACTCTTGATTGTTTTTCAAAGTTGCTTTCAAAAGAAGCATAAATGAACCTTTAATGAATTTTTTAAATTCCCAAAATACCATCATTCATTTTTAAAAATGACATCACCTCCACTTCCACATCCAACTCCACCACTAGCACCACCACATTCGCTACCTCCACAACCGTCGCCACCTCCACCACCACCTCCTCCACCTCCACCTCCACCTCCAACACCACCACCACCACCACCACTACCACCACAACCGCCACCTCCTCCAAAACCTTCACATCCACCACCATCTCCACAACCAACACCACCACCACCACCTCCACAACTGCCATCCCCACCACCACCACTACAACAATCACCAACTCCACCTTCATCACAACCACTACCACCACATGGTTAGTACATAACACTGTCAACATCATGTCTATTTTAGTCATTATTAACAGTTACGACAATTTTATATTAAAATTTACCAAACAATTTTGACACTGCTTTTTGTACTAACAACACTTTAAAAATATGGTTTACCAAATATGGAGATGCTTTACTTTACAACTAATTATTTTCAAAGCACAACAAAAACAACTTTTTTTAAAAGTGACAGCAATCCCAAGCTTGGCCTCAATCCCTACCTTGTCAACCAAAAGAAAGTATAGTTTTAAGGTGCACCTTGTAAAATAAATAGAGGAATATAAAAATTAAAAAAAAACTCGTCCAAGGGCATCTCTGTCCCCACCCCAACCAGAGTCCGCATTATTCCGCAACCAAACACCTTTCCCTCCTCTAAATCGATCTTAACTAACCAAAATCCGATAACGATCTGTGTCTTCTTCACAACGACATTTCCACTCTCATGCTCCCGATCCTCTACACTCACTCCCACGCCTAATCCCCGGACTCTCCGATCCCCGCCCAAAAATGGAGCCGGACGTCAGCATCGAAACCAGCTCCATGATCCGCGTGGCGGTCCTCCCCATCGGCCACGTGCCCCCCGTCCTCCTGCGCGACTACCACTCGATGCTGCTCCGCCACCAGACGATCCCTCTCTCAGCCATCAGCTCCTTCTACACTGAGCACCAGAAGTCCCCATTTTCAAATCAGCCATGGGACTCCGGCAGCCTCCGGTTTAAGTTCATCCTCGGTGGGGCCCCACCATCCCCGTGGGAGGACTTTCAGTCCAATCGCAAAACCCTAGCCGTCATCGGCATCTGCCACTGCCCCTCGTCGCCCGATCTCGACTCGGTCATCGACCAATTCGACTCGGCTCGCCGCGCCTACGCCTCTGCCCTCGTCGATCGCTGCTTCGCCTTCTGCCCCGGCGATTCTCAGGTCTCGAGAATCAGAATCTAGACTTTTCTCCGTTTTTTCCGATTCTTCTTTTTTCTTGTTCTTAATTTGAAACTTTTTGGATTTTTTGTAGTTGGAGGATGGGAGCAAGAAAGGGGGGAACTTGATGCTGTTTCCGCCAGCAGATCGGGCGACGCAAGAGTTTCACTTGCAGACGATGATGCAGGACATAGCGGCGTCGTTGCTGATGGAGTTTGAGAAATGGGTGCTGAAAGCTGAGCCTGCAGGGACTATTGTCAAGACGCCTTTGGATTCTCAAGCTACTCTCAACTCAGAGGAGGTTCATGTCTAGGTGTCCTATAGAATTTTAAGCTGTTGTCATCATTATTATTGTTAATATATAGTTTTGTTGTATCTGAATTGGAGTGGTGGTATGTGAATTTCTTTCTTTGTGCTAAATGTTATGAATTCTATCATTTTTTGGTACTGAAAAGTAAAGTGCAAAATCAATGAAAATGACAGGTTATAAAGGCGAAGAAACGGAGGCTTGGGCGTGCCCAGAAGACAATGGGTGATTATTGCTTGTTGGCAGGGTCACCTGTTGATGCTAATGCTCATTATACTACTGCACTAGAACTTGCTAGGTTGACTGGAGATTTTTTCTGGTATGCTGGTGCATTGGAGGGAAATGTCTGTGCCTTACTGGTAATAGCTCCTTCTCTGGACTTTTGCATGGTTACCTGTGTTTAGTAACGTAGACTTGCATGGCTTTCTGTTTACTTATTGCTTTATTTCCTAATGACTGATTTATGTATACATGTTGTTAGATTGATCGAATGGGCGAAAAGGATTCGGCCGTGGAAGATGAAGTTAGATTTCGGTATAGTAGTGTCATCTCGCACTACAGGAAGTCATTTATACAAGAGCATGCTCAGAGGTAATTCATAGATTCTGTTGTGTTTAAATGGTTGTTACTTTAGTTATGTACTTATTCTTTTAACAGTTACTTTTATTAATCTATTCTGTGCAGAGTTTCACCCTTAACTTTTGAACTAGAGGCTACTTTGAAAATGGCAAGGTTTCTTTGCAGGTAAAATTTGTTCATGAGCATTATATGATTTGATAAAGGCAGCATGTATTACTTGTATCTCTCGACGCTCACTGGATAATGTTCTGGCTCTAAAAAAGTTGAATTAGATCACAAATACTAATATGAAGAGAGTTATTATTTAGACTATTTCATCTTACGGATTTATTTTTGGTTTATTTTGGCAGACGAGAGCTGGCTAAGGAGGTAGTGGGATACCTAACAAGTGCAGCAGATGGTGCTAAGTCTCTTATTGATGCCAGTGATAGACTTGTATTATATGTTGAAATAGCTCGGTTATACGGAACTCTTGGTTATCAGCGAAAAGCTGCTTTTTTCTCGAGGCAGGTAGCTCAGTTATATTTGCAACAAGATAATAGACTGGCTGCTATTAGTGCAATGCAAGTTTTAGCAATGACCACAAGAGCATATCGTGTTCAAAGTAGAGCTTCCATCACAGAAGATTCTCCTTCCAAAGTGAGTATATAAGTATTAAGCAAAAGATTCCGGGTCACGTTTTGCATTTCGGTCTGTCTGCATGCTTATTTCCCTAGTAACTTTCTTGTGTAAACATTCTTATATGTTGTGTGGCTTTGATTGTTTGTGAGCCTTAGTAAGTTTTCAGCTGCTCATTCTGGTTTTATTTCCGCACAGAAGGAAATTGGATCAAGTCTTGCTGAGGGTGGGAAAATGCTCCACCAGTCAGTAGTCTCTCTATTTGAATCTCAGTGGAGCACACTACAGATGGTTGTCCTAAGAGAAATTCTTCTATCTGCCGTCCGTGCAGGAGATCCTCTTGCTGCCTGGGGGGCAGCTGCAAGACTACTAAGATCATATTATCCTTTAATTACACCAGCTGGGCAAAATGGCCTTGCTAGTGCACTTTCAAATTCAGCAGATAGATTGCCCTCGGGAACTCGCTGTGCTGACCCTGCTTTACCTTTCATTAGGTCTTCACCAGTACCTATGCATTTTTCCTGTTAGTACATGAACATTTTTTTTCTTATGAAGCCTAACAACAATATTATTTGCTGTGCTATAGGTAATTTTCCCCATCGTCTTTCTTGTAAGACAAGTATATAGCTGCACAGAGACCATGAAACCTAGGAGTTGAACAAATAATTATATGTTTACCATAATTATTATATATATTATTTAATTCTATTCAAAGGCAATTAATATGCTTAATCTAGCAGAGCAGCAATGAAACAGATCTTTCTGATACATGAATTACAGACAAATCTGAAGTAAACTCATTTGAAAGGTTCCTTTTTTTTTCCTTTCTAATCTTAGACTGCAGAGCAATGAGAAGTGAATACCCGCTAGCTCTGCCCAACGTAATGATTTTTTTATGGATGCTAGAGTTTTTCTTATTTACTTTTTGTTTCTGTCAAGTTGAGGCTACTTGCTTTAGAGCCTTATTTTTTTAAATTTTTATAACAATGTTTTATTTACCTATATACTCTTTGTGGAACTATAATGTGCTTAGATCCTGTGTTAGAGCTAAGAAGTCTTCTATTCTTATTGCCGATGAGTAACAATCTTTTCCTTTTTTAAAAAAAAATCTCCCATATCTAAGGTGATCCTGAATTGAGTATTGATGTCAAGGATACAGGCAAATCATCATTATGTTCTTCATTTAATTCTCATCAAATTTTTCTAGGATTTTTCTAATTTAATCGTACTTGCTTCTAGATTGTATTCTTTTCCTATGCATCCTTCGCAAATGGACATTGTAAAGCGCAATCCAGCAAGAGAAGACTGGTGGGCAGGAGCTGCTAATACTGGGCCTTTTATTTATACGCCATTCAGCAAGGGAGATGCAAATACTAACACCAAACAGGAGCTGATTTGGATTGTTGGAGAACCTGTTCAGATTTTGGTCGAACTGGCAAACCCATGCGGCTTTGATTTGAGGGTTGATAGTATATATCTCTCAGTGCCTTCAGGAAATTTTGATGCTTTTCCAGTTACTGTAAACCTTCCTCCCAATTCATCAAAGGTGGTCACTTTATCTGGGATCCCGACTTCGGTGGGGACAGTAACAATTCCTGGGTGCACTGTCCACTGCTTTGGTGTTATTACTGAACACCTGTTTAAGGATGTTGACAATCTGCTCCTTGGAGCTACACAAGGACTTGTGCTTTCTGACCCTTTCAGATGCTGTGGGTCTGCGAGGTTGAAAAATATATCTGTTCCAAACATTTCTGTGGTACCACCATTACCATTGCTGGTTTCACGTGTTGTCGGGGGTGACGGTGCAATCATTCTACATGAAGGTGAAATTCATGATTTATGGATAAGTCTGGCCAATGCAGGTACTGTTCCAGTTGAGCAAGCACATGTATCACTATCAGGAAAAAACCAAGATTCTGTTATCTCGATTGCATCTGAAACCTTAAACTCAGCCCTCCCGTTGAGGCCTGGTGCCGAAGTGACTTTACCTGTGACCTTAAGAGCTTGGCGGCATGTCTTAGCAGATGCAGATACCGCCGGCAGGAGTGGCTCTGGAAGCACTGTGAGGCATTCTAAGGATGGAAGTAACCCCACATTGTTGATCCATTATGCAGGTATTGATAAATCTATATAATAGTCTTACTCTCTCTCTCTCTCTCTCTCTCTCTCTCTCTCTCTCTCTCTCTCTCTCACGCACACAATCTAGAGTTTGGCTTTATTAGCTTTGATATAGGGAGGTTAGGTTACCCACACGAGATATACTCTCACAGCATTTGGTACTGAATGCTAAACCTTTATTTTTGTTGTTGATGTGTTCCTACTAATTGCTAAAGTTAATTGTTGGAGTTTTTTCGTAGTGATGAGTTACAGCTCTCTGTATCTCTGTGGCACCTTGTTCCTGAGTAGTGAGTATGAGTACCATTAACTTCTCTTTCTGACAATAATGCTTTACATTTTACTTCTCAGGGCCTCTGACAAATATCGGAGATCCTGCAACAAATAAATCTGCTGTTCCCCCTGGCAGGCGCCTGGTTGTTCCTTTGCAGATTTGTGTTTTGCAGGGTTTGTCTTTTGTAAAGGCTCGTCTGCTCTCAATGGAGATTCCTGCGCAAGTGGGTGAAAACCTTCCAAAACCAGTTCATATAGAAGATAGCCCTACTGAAGCTCTTAGTTCTCCAACTAAGATGGACAGATTGGTGAAGATTGATCCTTTCAGAGGAAGTTGGGGACTACGCTTTCTTGAACTTGAGCTGTCTAATCCCACTGATGTCGTCTTTGAAATTACTGTTTCAGTCCAGCTGGAGAACTCTAGTCATGATCATAGACTTTCTGGAGATCGAGATGCTGCTGAGTATGGTTACCCTAAAACAAGAATTGATCGAGATTGCTCCGCAAGGGTACTGATACCACTGGAGCATTTTAAATTACCAGTTCTTGATGATTCTTTCTTTGTGAAGGATAATCAGGCAGATGGGGCTAATAGTGGCAGAAATTCAAGCTTTTCAGAAAGGAATACTAAGGCAGAACTTAATGCTTCTATCAAGAACCTCATATCTAAAATAAAGGTTAGGTGGCAATCAGGGCGGAACAGCTCTGGGGAGTTAAATATCAAGGATGCTATACAGGCAGCCCTTCAGACATCAGTTATGGATGTACTGCTGCCGGACCCATTGACATTTTGCTTCAGGCTTTCTAGATATGCCCTTGAAGAACCTGAAAATTCTAGTTCGCACAATACTCCCAATGTTCAAGTTCACTCTGATGCAGCTAAGGGTTCTGTGCTGGCGCATGAAATGACTCCGATGGAAGTCGTGGTTCGTAATAACACAAAGGAGAAGATCAAGATGAGTCTTAGCATCACATGCAGAGATGTTGCTGGAGAGAATTGCGTAGAGGGTACAAAGGCAACTGTCTTGTGTTCTGGTAATGTTCTGTGATGATGCCTTTCTTCAATCACCTCTTTAATCCTGCCTAGTTTTTGTTTATTTCTGAAACTGTTTGTTTGGCAATCAGTGTTATTAGAACTTCCATTGCAATTTTCATAGATGGAATACAATGTGTCACTGATGTGTTTTGTGATTGATTTGTATGTAGGTGTTTTGAGCGGGATCACTGTGGAGGTTCCTTCACTTCAAGAAATCAAGCATTCTTTCTCTCTGTATTTTCTTGTCCCGGGAGAGTACACGCTGGTAGCGGCCTCAGTGATCGATGATGCTAATGATATTCTCAGGGCTCGCGCAAGAACTAAATCCTCTGATGAGCCGATTTTCTGCCGTGGGCCCCCATATCATGTTCGTGCTGTTGGGACTGCATGATGGTTCTTCCCACTAAAAACATCAGCTGGATTAGCTCCCAAAATGTACTATGGTAGAGTAGAGGAACAATGCTTTCAGTTTCAGTAAACAATGCCAGCTTTTTATTGGCAGCGGCAGGAGTTATAGTTATGTGTTCTTGAGACTCGCCAGGGAACCCTCCCTCCATTTTATCGACTTCTGAAATTCTTATTATTAGGGTGTTATCTGTTGTACATTTATATTCATATTGTAATTTTGTACAATGTTGTGAAAAAAGTTGTCACCCTGTTCAACCTATCGATTTGGCTTTACTTACTAAAAAACATGATTGTAGATTGTTGAGTGTTCATTTTAGCAGGTGATTATTGTCGTCGGACTGATCATTCGTGGTCTCTTTATTTTTTAACAAACATTTGTGGTCTTATCTTACGTCATGTTTAATTTCAAAACCAGATCAATGATTATTTCCTAAGAGTTATGCCACTTTTCTTGAAGTATTATGTGTTGGTGTTAACTGAAATATCAAATGTTTAAAAGCATTATTAAAATACACTAAATATGTCTTGGGTATCAAACACAAAATATTATTATCTAGATAATTAAGTATATAATCAAGCTTTGTCTTTTATTTTCCCCTCATTCCAATATCATTTGTATATAAAAAGGTATAAAAACCTTGGGTCAAAATTAAATTTTCATTGTGATTTTATGCATGAGTTATCAAAACTAGTCTCTATTTTGAAATGCCGTTACTCAAAAACCTTGCACGACTCTTGTTTCCCTCCTCATTTCCCCGCCGCCACACAGTGACATAAACTGAACAACTGGTAAAATTCCCAGTGATCCACTGATGCTACAATGAAAACTCAGGGACCCAAGTCACTCCTAGCTCTCATAGAAACCTGCGCAAGCCTTAATCAACTGAAGCAAATCCATGCCAAAACTATAATCTCAGGCCTTTCCTACAACCATTTCATCCTCACCCAAATCGCCAATTCCTTTCTGTTCCCTCAGTCTCTGAACTACGCCACACGCATCTTGGTTCGAACCCAAGAGCCAAGCATCTTCATTTACAATTCCATGATCAAAGCATATTCTCAATCAGAAACCCCATTTGTTGCTTTATCAATGTATAACAATATGAGGGTACGCGAAAATGCGGTTGGCGACCAGTTCACGTACCCTTTTGTGTTAAAAGCTTGTGCTAGTAAATTGGCTGTGGAGAAAGGGAGGGAGGTTCATGGTGTGGTTGTTAGAATTGGGTTTGATTCGGATAGGTTTTTGTGTAGTTCTTTGCTAAACTTTTATGGGGTTTGCGGAAAAATTGAGAGTGCAAGGCGGGTGTTTGATGAATTTAAGGCGAAGGATGTTGTTTTCTGGAATGCCATGATAATGGGTTATGCGCGAAATGGGATGGCTTTGGAAGCTTGTGAGGTTTTTAGGGAGATAGTGAGAGTGGGAGAGGTTGCGCCCAATGAAGGCGCGGTTTTGGCATTGATATCGGCTTGCACGGTATCGAAAAACTTGAAACTTGGGAGAGAAATTCATGGGTATGTGAGAAAAGAGGTAACTTTTGGGTTAAGTGTGAAACTGGGAGCTGCAATGGTTGATTTGTATGCAAAATGTGGCTGTTTAGATTATGCAAAGAGAGTGTTTGAGGGAATGCCTGAGAAGAATTCTGTGGTGTGGAACTCATTGATAAGTGGTTATTCCCTTAATGGGTTTTCGAGGGAAGCAATTGGTCTTTTCAGGGATATGTGTTTTTGGGATGTTAAGCCTGATAGGTACACAATTTCAGGCTTGTTGTCTGCTTGTGCCCAAACCGGAGCTATTAATCTAGGAAATTGGGTTCGGAAATTTGCAGAGAAGAATGGACTTTGGGACGAGTTCATCGGGACCTCTTTGGTAGACCTGTATGCAAAATGCGGTTCTATTGAGGCAGCTAGAGAAGTGTTTGATCAAATGGATAAAAAAACTGTTGCAACATGGAACACTATTCTCTCTGGATATGCGTCAAATGGGCAGGCTGGATCTGCAATAGAGCTCTTTGACGAGATGAGAAAATCAGGTGCTATTCCGGATAGCATAACCTTTCTTTCGATTTTACATGCTTGTGCTCATGCTGGTTTGGTTGAAAAAGGCAAGCAATACTTTGATTCGATGGTGAAAAATGATAAGATCACCCCAAAAGTTGAGCATTATGGTTGCATGGTTGATCTTCTTGGCCGTGCTGGACTTCTAAAAGAAGCAAGGGAGCTCATTGAGAGGATGGATATTGAACCAAATGTAATTGTATGGGGATCACTGTTTAATGCTTGTAGCATTCATGGTGATATTGAGGTGGGAGAGTGGGCAGCTGACCATATTTTCAACTTAGAAGCAATGGATGGGGGTTCCTACGTGTTGTTAGCAAATATGTATGCTGCAGCTGGAAGGTTTGACAGGGTTAAAGCAGTTAGACAGGCAATGGTTGACGCAAGTTTTTGCAAGCTACCTGGATGTAGCATGATTGAGATTGGTGATGTAGTTCATGAGTTTCTTGTTGCTGACAAGACACACCCTAAATCAGAAGAGATCTACTCGGTGTTGGATGAATTAAGCGACAAGCTCAAGATGGCGACAGGCTCCATGCGCTTGCCTGCTTTAGCTGGAGAGCATTTGGAAAGTAGCTGAGGGACAACCATTTCTCGGTGAAATTTTGTGAAATTGGGAAAGGGGCAAGGGAAGTGAGGCGAGCAGTTTGGTACTCTGACCCTGTTGCTGCACCTGTTACAGAAGTACAGGGCAATTTAAGCATCTGAGATCCTTTAGCCATGGTCTGCATATTCCAGATTGCGGGGCGACAGACGCATAATCTCACAGAAATGATTTGGAGATTTATTTGAAGGTTTCATTATTTCCTTGATAATGCTTCACAATTGACTTCTGAGCTTATTCATGGACATGTTTTGTTGAAAATCTGTCAGTCTAAAATTAGTGATCTCTCTTGCAGATGGCCTTCTAATTCTTCTTCATGGAACATGCTGGTATGACAGGATACTTTTAGTATCATTCACACTGTTGAAGTTTAAGGTATAGAGTTGTATATCTCAACTCAAGTACAGCCATAGTTTCCATAATTTCATATTTTCAGATATTTTACTCAGCTGACATTTTCTGTTTCGGATTTTGGTGATCAAAATGCTTCCTCTAATTGCACATTCAACACAGCCAGCTTCTTATATCTTCACTCAATTTGAAACATCTCCCGAGTCGACCGGAGTAATTTTTTTTTTAAAACCTTCAGAACATGTTACTGATGATTTTATCAGTTGTTATTTCTTTTCTTTTTTCTGAAATAATTTTAGGCCTGTATACTTATTTAAAGTTGTACAACATCTTACTAAGCCTAAAATTATTGTACTTCAACTGGACCCATGAGTTTTGCTACTCTCGGAGGTTTTGGAAAAAAGTTGTGAACAAATTTGGAAATTTTTGTGAGTTGATTGATGTTAGTGTTTCTTGTTGTTTATATAAATTGACAAGAATAAGATTCGTTTCCACGGTCCCCTTGGCAATGGTATTATTAAGGGTCATATGCTGTAAAAGTGGCCTCCACCAGTAGCTAAACTGCTCAAGCCACCAAATTAAGAGGTTCCTCCAGTCATATCTCAAATCACTTTCTCCCAATTTAATTTTCAAAGACAAAACCACATACGAAAGTAAAAGACAATTCACGTGCTGCTAAACAGTAAACAGTAAGATTCATTTCATTTGCTAGTGGCAACGGCTCACCGCATGCGGTGGTGAAATACAACAATTAATGAATTGTATACTTTACATCCATCAGTGGTCAGAAATCGCTCATGCATGCATAATGCGACATAAAATAACTCTAGCAATCAATTCAACGTGCCATGATACTTAAAATTTTAGAACACGCCTCTCTGTGATGAAGATGTAATGAAAGTGAAAGATAGGATAAAAGCTTGACCCTGCAACTGTGTTAAGAGTTGGGAGAGAGACCTCCTTCCATTATGCGGTCACATTTGTATCCCATCACCAATTCAATTCTAAGATGTTTGTACATCAACATGTCATAATTGCCCAATTGGTTCGCTATACGAGTCATTCTCTATCCAAAACAGAGTTACGTACATGGAAGAAAGGGAAAACAATAGTCATTTTTCTTACGTCAACCAGGACAAACGATTTGATTGATTATAACTTACATGCATGTGTAAGAATTTTTTGTTTTGTACATGTAAGAGTGAAACTTGTTTTATGAGATGCGTTACGAACAATCGTTTATGCGTGCGTGAGTGACTGTCAGCCGTTGATGTAAGTAAATCCTATAATACGATTCAGATACAAGTGAGTATATGTCCTTAGCATAAATCTCTTTTGATTAATAGTGCTAAACAGCTACGACCGTTAAAAAAATTAAAAATAAAAAATAAAAATAGAAGTTCTATAGAGATAGTTGGTATTTGGATTGTTCCTTATGTTAGGTGAAAGGAGCAGAACACATGGGCTTGTTTGGTGGGCCTATGGCGCAAGTTGGAACCCCGAAATTGGGTCCTCCTCTGGTTTGCAGTTGGGTGTATGGAAACAGTGTATAGATAGAGAAAATGAAACAATGCGATGCGACCCAAAAAAAATGTGGGAAATGTGATTCACTTAGAATGGTACAAACGAAAGTGATTGATAATTTTGTAAATTTGTGCGAATGTGTTTTTTAAATTGTGGTTTTTATAACTCTTTTTCTTTGCCTTATTAAATGCCATATGTATCCTTTGTTTCATGTCAAATGTCTTTAATATCTTAATGTGTAACATGTGAACTTGTTTTGTTGTATATGCCCCGCCTCCTTAAATTTATGTTAACCTTTTTTAAGACAATACAATCTAATTTCTTATCAGCATGAGAGTTCGAAGTTAGAACATCTGAGCTTACGACTCGCTTCGTACTCACACTTTCTACTTGGGTCTCTTGTGATGGGCGGGGATGCGTGAAACCTAGATCTTCCATGGGCTAACTAGCCCAGAATATACAAGGATGAATGAGCCTGAAGATTGAGGAGGGAGGAAGATGTCAGCACCCAACATTATGTTATGTTTGATGACAATTTTGTGTTGCCTTTCAAGGAAAGATAACTTTGAAGATGATATGCCAACACATTGGAAATAATACATATTAATTTTCAGAGTCGCATTTTTTGTGGTCAGCAATTTTATTTGACAACTTTCACCAAACAATGATAAAAATGTCAAAATATTTTCGATTTCCATAGATACATACACAAATTTCTTCATGCATAGTACTTTTGAAAAATATTCCAAACTTATGATCACTGTGCCAATATTCCCTCAGCAGCCCTTCTGAACAAATTTTGTCAAAAACTAGACAATTTCCAAAAGTAGGTCAAGCTTCATCCCACAGGGCTTAGATTTATTCTTTGGCTTGCATTGACAAATAGCATAAAATAAACTTCCCTAAAGTCCACAAATTTCAATCTCACTGGTGAGAAGAATTTGACAAAAACACTCTTGCAATATAGCAGCACACAAACTTAATTCATCATAAAAAATAAAAATAAAAGATAGGGTAATTTGAATTGAAACTCTTTGTGGAGGGAAAACTCATGCTCATTCAAGTTAGCAAGTGCCTCTGATTAATAATAAAAATTCAGAACGCTAACGGGACCTAGTCCAATACAAAATGGCCTTGACTTGCCAACTGAGGTCTTAGATTCGAACCCTCATAAACATCTCGACTATGTGTATGAGAGAAAACCCCATTTCCTGCTATCACTTGTACTAAAAAAAATATATATTTATTTAAGAAGGGTTGTGAGGCACGTGATGGCTGGTGTGACATCACAGAAGAAAGGGCAATAAACAAAACATGATCAAATCAAAACCATGCTTTGCTTTGCTCTATTATATATATGTCCTTTTGTTGCTTTCTTTTCTTTTCTTTTCTTTTATTTTTCCTCAACATCTATCATATCGCCTACATTAGCTGAATAGAGCTGGTGGGGTATATATATGTAGTTGCTGTCCTTCATCCTTTTTACCATTCTGGGTATTTTGTTCCCTCTTCTTACAGCCTAAGATGGTAAGTTTTCACGCTTCCCCAGCGGAAGCTGTCCCTTGCAAATACAAAATATTATCTACTTTGCACTTTTTTACATGAGAAATTAATTAACTAGGCTAATTGTAATTAGCAACTTTCTTAATCTCCTTCCTCTTTCTCCCTTTCTTTCTCTCTTTCACTTGAAAATTCAAATCTCAATCATTCAACTTTACTTCACGTATCTAGCGACTCAGACCCAAAAGCATTCACCCCTTGATCTGAAGTTTTGTATTTGATTCCCTTGAGCATTCACCCGAAAACTCAATAGTACTAAAGAGAATTAGCAATTGGGTTTTGTTCAATGACCTTGACAGATATATATAGATGGGATTTTAACAAAAAGATCAAGCTCCTTTCTTAACAATACCAAGTACAAATGCTATAAAGATTGGGTGGAACATTGGCAGTTAAATATGCCTAAGTCAAGAATGGAGATTGGATTCCCACATATATCTTTCAAACATTTTGACAATTTTTTTGGGTCTTTTTTTCTTGGGGAGGGGTGGGGGGTCGGGGGTGGGGTTAGGGAGCACAGTGAAGTAGAGGTGAGTGGTTGAGTGGTCCATGCACGAAATGCTCAGTGTTTTTGTGGTCCATGCAAGAAAGCCTAACAAAGAGATAGAAGAGGGGGGGGCCAGAGAGGAGGCAAAGGAACATGAAGTCGAAAAAGAAGGTGGGTAAAATTAGCAACTGCCTAATCCCATCATCAAATTAAAACCAGCTATTAATCTCCAAAACCCATTAACAAAACATGAAGTTCAAACAAGAGATGACATGATCCTATAATTACTTACAATCCTTAATTAAAACCCTCTCTAATTAACCCAAGATTACGTGCATGCATGCATTGACTTTGAAGATGTAGAAGAGCATCTTCTGAATTACACGTATCTAATCTAAGCACAGCAAATTGCACGTCTCAATTATGCGATTTCTGTATGATTTATAATTATTGTGAGCATTTTTTCCCGGACTCTCTCACTTTTTGCCAAATTCTCCCCTCTATAATTGTTCCCATATGATACCATTTTCTCAATGATTTCAGCCACAAGTGCGCCTCGATAAGCAAGCATCAACAAGGTACAACATTAAAATGTCTTCAATACCAACACAGAAAAACGTTTCTTCAAACTCTAGATAAGGCCACCCCATCCTTTTGTGTGGGGTAACATCATCGTCACGCGCACTCTATAACTAATTAAGATTGTACATCTGTCTTCTTGAGAGTATTATTCCACATAATGTTCTAAGTTGTTTCACTCACTACCTGTTGATTTTAGGGTTCGATGACAACTCAATGCCAGTAAATATTGGAAGGCAAGCACATCACAAAAGTTTGTGATCACAACTGTTGGTCTAATTATCACGCTACGCATCAAGCACAAAATATTCCACTTAAACTTAATGCCCATTTCATATATATGTTCGGCTAGCTAGCTAGGGTTAGCTAGGGTAGCTTGGTGATGCGAATGAATGGGAGAGAAAACGATTTGGCATAAATGGGAAAAGAAAAAGCATAATAACAATGATTTTGAATATATTTTCGTCAGTCAGATCATGAACTACTTTCATATATTCATGCATGGAGAGATGGAGTGGTCAAAACGAACCAATAATGGGGTATTTGATCAAATGAGAATCCACGAGTGGTTTTCACTCTTTTCTTTTTCCTAAACATCAACTGACAATGGGGTTCGCTTTTCCTACTTGCTTCCTTTGACCTTTTTGCCAAGTCTCTTCCAAAAGAATGTTACCCCACACACACCATCTGATAACTACGAGTTTGGAAACCAACGAGGACTTCGTTTTCCACCATTATTTGAAAATTACAAGTAACAAATTTTGTCAAATAAGCTTATTTGAGAGATTCGCAACTGAAATTCTCGGTATATCATATTATATATTTATATATAAAGATAAAGAATCTGTCAAATTCAGAATCTTTTCGTTGGGGCTAATTGAGGGAGACTGATTCACCTCACCAAACTTGCTCTAATGAAGATACATATATGTCTAATTTAGGTTCAGATGAATTGGCGTATATAAAGAGTTTCATGTTCCTAGAATTGAAGATACAAGTCAAGAAAGTGAATTTCAATTATTTATGGAAACCTATCAATTGGAAGAACCATTGATAAAAGAAAGAGATGTCGTGGTGACAAAAATTACTATATATGAATTTGACTATCGATCGAGACGTGATGTATGCCAAAGATAATTTAGATTATCTAATGGTCATGTCACATATTTTCAAAAAAGTAATTCAAAAGTTTGAAGTTTTGTAAAGTAATGCATTTGTGTTACGAAACAGGAGCTTGGGCTGTGGGTCTCAATTTACGTAGCATAACTTTTGTCATTAATCCGTAACACTTCAAGACATGCATGTAGATGTATATGCTTTAATTTTAGAATGTTTATAATAAGCCTACATACACCTCATGTACTCAACGCCAACCATTGAAACTCCAACATGCGCCTCTAAGAGCACAATTGTGTAAATATGTTGCACGTTTGCATATATATATATTTAATAAATATAGAGGGACTCGTTAAATGATTTTATTTGAGGGACACCCTTTAGAGTTCCTTATGAATTTTTTTTTCATCAATCTAAATTGTCTATTTTTCAAGTCTTCATTTATAAATAATCTTTGTAAAAAATCAAGCAAATTGAAAATCATTAAGGCATCTAGTTGGAACTAACAAAATCGACGAACACAGTGCTTCAAGAAAAGACTACAATAAATAACAACTATCTAATTGAGTGGTCAAATGGTTTCGGATTCGAGTGATTTTTTTACAGAAATAACCTGAAAGAAATATCTAAAAATTAGACGGTTCGAAGAATTGAAATACAATATGATTTTACAAATGATCTTTTGAAAAGGGATTACAGTAGAAGTAGTCGACATACAATTAAAAAACAAATAACAGCTCGATAAACTTTATGACAAGCCTACAAAATCCAAATCATCACAAATCCCATCTCCCATCTCACGTACGCCCTAATTATTAAGAATTGGATCCAAAAAATTATAAAGGACAAGGTCACAGACAAAACCCCTATACAACACCTTTTCCACTCTCCTCCTAAATCCCTAATTAAATCTTGTCCCCTCCATAATTATGTGGGCTCCACTTATAATTTAAAAAATAACGAACCTTAATCTTGGCAGACACAATCAACTAGTCTACCAATCTACCAATCAACCTACGACTAATCACACGTTTTTCGCAAATCCATTTGGCTAAAACGACTTGTTTTTTTTATACAATTAGTGAGTGTGAAAGTGTGTCGTATGCACGCATCATCCATGTAGGGACCACACTTGGAGTTTCACTTGTTGCCTCGTGTAAAACGTGTGGGCCCCCGTTTGAAAACCGGTCCCGAGCGGAAACTTGTGGCGGGCTGTGATTCGCTGGTCTTTGACAACCCCGCCAATTGCACGTTGTCAAGCTCACAGGTAACGGATGCCCTACGAAACCGTCTCACTGGATTCTTAACGTTTGGGCTTGAAGCATGACACGTGTAGACTGCACAACCATTCACGAACTGTTTATATATATATATTTTTTTGTGCTTGGAGAAAAATGAAAAATTATTTCTTCACACTCTTTTAAATTGCATGCAACACACATTCATAGTTTAATTTTTCCAGTCCTTATATTACAGATAATAATGTGAAGCTCACAAACTATTTGATTCCCTTTATGTGCTATTAAACAGGATGCGCATGAGTAATTGTCAGTTGTGTATTTGTGTGAATTCGATTGTGAAATTTACATTAAACGACTAATAATCACTCATACACATGTATGCGGTTGTCTCTACAAAACTCTTGCTTATGTACGTTTGTTTGTTCCGTAAACAACTTATGACTTTATGCTTGCAACTTGTTTTGTGTTCACAATTATCATAAGCTAATAGTACGGGTTTAGTTTAGTGATGGGTTTTTTTTTTTAGCATTTTCAAAATGCTCATCCTGCTACCCGTATGTTTTTCTATTCTTTTTAACACAAATATTTACTCAACCAAGCCATTAATATTGAGAAATATCCTTTATTCCAAACCAAAACTTTTGGCTTTATAAATTTGAATGTCGGTGGAAAATGATTAATGAAAATTATATATATGCATATGATCCCTTAATATTATTATTATGAACCAACTTCCAAGTCATGATCAACAAAGCAATGAATAGGAATTTGGTGATTGCAGGTACACTCGATTGATATTTTTTTGGGTGCCACAACAGAAAAAGGATGGTGATTAAGATCTCTAATCCAAGGATTAGGTGTCACCACCAAAAGAAACTTCCATTAACAAATCTGCTTAATCCCCAACTAATGTTGGCGTTGTTGGGTTGATGCCAAAAAGAGAAATAGTGCCTTCTTCTTTTGCTTTTTCTTTTTGCCAAACCAAACACAAATAGTATCTGACAAACAATTGAGATTGAGGTCTAGACATAAAAAAAATAATATAATATTATTATAAATTAAAATTAAAATTAAATTAAGAAATTACCTATGAATATAAAAGGCACGCATGGCTTGGAACAGCGACTGACTCTTTGAGATGCGACAAGAGCCGTCTTAGCTGGGTTTCATATTGGTAAAATTGTCCCATTCATATGACACCTTACTTTTTTTTTTTTTTTTTTTTATAACCGTGATAGTTTTCGTTTTCAATTCGAATCTAATCAAAGTGCATAGACTAATACACATATTAATCATCCAATCAATGATTTATGTTTAACAATTTTTTGTCAAATAAGTCAAACTTCCTGACTGGAGAAGATTTGTCTTTCCAATTAGTTTGTGATAAAAACATCCGACCATAATCTCGTATGTTAGACAATTTGACGTATTATGTTATTGTGTTGTGAATAATTACAGTTGATTTTGAGAACTAATGCATAGATATGAAGTTTCTAGTCTAATAATATATAATATCATATATCAAGATTAAAACCCTAAAAATACATTTTTATACCAGTTATCTTAGGGACAACTGCTATTAAATACTTGAATTACAAAAGCCTTACACGTATTTATGAACCCGCTATAATAAAATGGTTTAATTCATACATAAGTCAAAACCCTAGAAGTAATTTACTGATTCATCGACCTTTCAACTAAAAATATTTGAGAATGGATAGAGTAGAGTGCAGGTAATTCAATACTAATTAAGATAGTTGAGAAGGCAAGACAATGAGGTAAATGTAGGACCATATGAACATATATGGCTCTTATTTTAAATCATAATATTGTAAAGTATTAGGAAAATTAAAGTCATACTTGACATTAATTTTCTACTAGTCCTTATCCAAAGCCAAGACCGTATGCCATAGAATATACTTTCTTCTTTTGTCGCTTCAGAATTATAAAATGGATTTAGGGTCTAATTGTTTTTTAATCATCTCGAGGCTTTATCTTACTATGAGATTATGTCCCGTAAAGTGAAGGTACGTACGTAGTAACCGCACAATATATATCTATATATAGAACTATGAGCTTAAAAGATGGTAGCAAGAGAGAACAAAAGAAATCTATCTTTTTTCAAATTAAATAAATAATTTTAAAATGGGAATAAAATTAGCAAGGAGCTTATAACTCAAGTAATTAAGTAGTTACTCTTGTAACCGAGGTTCTATGTTCGAATCGCTTATATTAAAAATGAATAAAATCGAGAGGTCGTAGAGGTGAAAAAGAAAAATGAGGACAAGTATTCATTCTGTGCAACATTAAAATTGCAATTACTGCATTGCTTATTTATTAGCAATAATGTAGTAAAGTTGTGTAATAAGATTAAAACACTTGAATTGATTCATTACATCTTCAATTTTGGTTTGGTGAAACGAGGATGTTGAAGTATATTTAAGTCAACAACATTGCGTCGACTTTATCTCCAAACGTATTTCCGTCATTGGTTGTCCCTCTATAATTAAATGGTCATTTCAATTTTAGTTTTTAATTTTCATTTTTCATTCTTTGTGCTATAATATAGAGGAAAAAAAGAGCGAGAATGAGAGTGGAGATGAGATTGAGAGAGGAAGATGGGAGAGAGAGTAACAAAAGTGAAAACAAAATTTAAAAACTGAAATATATTTGAAATTGTTTTCATTTCAAGTTTTTGTTTTCACTTTTGTTACTCCTACCTTTCCCTCTCAATCTCATCCTCACTTCCATTATCCCTCTCATTTTCCTTTATATCCTAGCACACAAAATAAAAATAGTTATCAAACGAGCTTTTAGAAAGTAAATTTCAGCTCAATTTGTAATTGCGTGTAAATAGCTGACTCTATATAGAGTTCAAATTTTGGGATTTCCACAAACAAAATATAACAGAAAATAAATTAAAAATGAAAAATACAGAGAGCAACTAGGGAGGGGACCATTCGCCTTTTTAGTTTTATTAGCCATGTAGGTGAACTGTTCGCCATAAACGCCACACACAGCAGCACCCGCTCTCCCCCCAAGTGGGCCCCCACCGTTTTTATTTTGTATTTTTTTTTAGAACCCTTTTCCTAATCTTGCCATTTTGGGGCCCACGGGGCGCGAAAGTGGGGACCGCATCCCACAAACGGGCCCACACCTCGAATTGATTAAGCCGGCGGCTGTCAGAGAAGTCAAAAATTCTCAGTGGTCCCGCTTCTCACAGCACGCCACGTGTAAGGTTGCGATTCTCTCGTTTTGGCGCGTGCTTCGAGCGGGTCCCATGGCCGTGGTCCAAGCGAGCAGCGCACGACGCGTGTTGAGGCGTCGTTTTCCCGCGAGTGCCGGAGAGAGGAGCGACGTAATTCATGGTCCCCTCCTTGTACAATCCTCGGCTCCTCTTCTCCCCTTCACCGTCTGTAGCCGGTAGCCAGTAAGCCTGTGATTACACGGTGCCGTTTTGAGCAATACATGGCCTTTGTGGTTGGACGGTCCAGATTGGCAGTTGGTCACGCTAGCTAGGGTGACGTGGACGGCACGCTCCAAGAGTTGTGGGATACTACTACTAATCAGTACAAATATAAACTAATAAGGGCGTTTTCTAGATACAGTTTGTGTACTTTCGTTGTTGGGAAGTTGCTTTTCTAGAACCATATGCATATGGGTAGTGGAGTGAGAGGAGGGAGTGTGAAATTGCTTTTTCTATAATCTAAATTGTTTTGGCATCAAAATATTCGAGTATGACGGTCACGTGTGAGTAACTTTGGGGTGGTGAGTGTGTCCTCTCACAAAACCACTTTTTATTTTGCTATTGATTGAGAGGGTTCTACTTTGATGCAATTCCTACCATTTTAGGATTCTATAAGCAACTTCTTTACTGACAATTTTAGATTAAGCTGCATTTAATTACAGTATTATTTCGTGTATGAGATTAGGTTATTCTCCCTTCTAATTGTAATTGCTATTCGAATATGTTTTTTTTTCGTGACGATTAACATTAGGTATCATTCTAGACAAATATCTAATTCAATTCTAATACTTCATCTAATTTCAAATCGCATACGATTTATGGATGTTTAAAAGTCTACGCAAATGGACAAAACTTTATGATCTTTATTTATTGGGGTTTCATACAAAAGTAAACATCATATCAGTGATTATTAAATTAATCCCCCATCAACGATAATAATATGCCAAGATTTTCATTGAGTTATTTTACTTTTTGTTCTTTTTTCCCTATGCTAACTTTTCATTGTGAGTTTTTTAAAATTAAAAATAGAGTAATGCTATACTTATCACATTTTTATCTCATATTTCTATATCACATGACGTGACATCTTCATATCATATGCCACATTAATTAAATCAATGAAGTGTATTTTAAAAACTGTTAATCACATTAATCAGCTGATGTGGCATGCACACATCATGTAGTTATAAAAATGTGATAAGACTAGTTTTATTCCCATAGAGTGAAAGGAGGATTGATCACAGCTACCCAAATAGTCCGTTAGAAAAAAAAACCTACCCGAATACTAAATCTCATATATTATGTTAAATTGGAAAAAATATATAATAAGTGGTCTTAAAAAATTTAACTCATTCAACCCAAAGATTTTGCTTCTTAATTAAAGAAGTCTTTGCTACCCTTAATTAGCAAGTGGTCTCGAGTTCGAGTCTTTGCGGATGCAGAAAAAATTCTTAGGAGAGGTCTCCGCATATGCGCCCGACAGTACTTTGGAGGATTAGGCATGGGCCATACTTGAGGATACCTTGTGAAACCAAAAAAAAATTAAAATACCATTATATTCTAAAATCAACTATTTGATCCGAATTTTCTATTTTTTCAACTCCTATATCATATTGTGAAATAATAATATAAAAAATTCTTTTAATAGTAATAGGGACCCTTGGGCTCCTTGGCTCCTTAATTAATAATAAAACCTGCCACAAAATCCCACCCATATTTTTTCTTGCTAAAGCAGTTTCTCGAGCTCATTTTGCTCGCCTGAAAACCACTCTGTCCAAAAACCTCTCTCACTCTAAACAGCTCCTCAATTTCATCATATACGTTTTTGGTACCATCCCATATATAAGCTCTCAAAGCTTTAAACTAAACCCTTTCAATCTCTCTCTCCCCAAAACTCAAAAAAGCTCTCATCTCTCTCTCTCTCTCTCTCTCTAAGTTTCTATACACACACAGACCGTGTATTCTCTCTCTACAGAGAGAGATATATAATCAAATCCAACCATATATCTTTGTCTTGTCTCTCTCTCCTATCTTCTCAGACTCTCAGAAAGCTTCTAAATTTTCATATTCATGTCCTCAGAGTCATCGTCTACAATTGCTCCTTTTTAATTTGTAAAACACAGAGAAACAGAGTGTCCTCTGTCTCTGTCTCTGCAATTACTTTAATACCCAGCTGATCATCGATCATGGCGTACCACAACCACCTCTCCCAGCAGGACCTTCCTCTCCACCACTTCACAGACCAAACCCAGCAACAGCACCAGCCATTTCAATCCGACCAACCCGGCCCGAACTCCAAGCCCACGGAGCCCCACCACCCATTTCAGCCCGCCCCAAATTGGCTCAACACCGCCCTCCTCCGCAACTACACCAACGCAGACGCCAACAACAACCATAACAACAGCCCAAACAACAACAACGGCGGCGGCGGCGCTTCCAATTTCCTCAACCTCCACGTCAGCGCCTCCGACTCCACCACCTCCCAGGCCTCCAACCAATGGCTCTCACAGCCCCACCGCCCCATCCTCCACCGCAATCACAGCGACGTCATCGATGACGTCACCGCCGTCGGGGGCGACTCCATGATCGCCGCCGCCATCTCCCACGACTCCGCCGACCTCAAGCCCGACAGCAGCCTCAACAAGACGGACATCGTCGTGGAGAGCGGCGGCGGCGGAGGAGACGGCGGAATGATCAACTGGCAGAACGCAAGGCACAAGGCGGAGATTCTGGCCCACCCGCTGTACGAGCCGCTGCTGTCGGCACACGTGGCGTGTCTGCGGATCGCCACGCCGGTGGACCAGCTGCCGAGGATCGACGCCCAGCTGGCTCAGTCGCAGAATGTGGTGGCTAAGTACTCGGCTTTGGGCCACGGCATGGTCGGCGATGATAAGGAGCTTGATCAGTTCATGGTATGCATTTTTTTTTTTTTTGGATTGCTTGTGTGAATTTGTGACGACTTAATTTGCTGACTTGTGTCTCTTGGCTTTGAATTGTTAAAGAGTCATCAAATTTGGCCAATCGACTATAAAAAATATTTAAAAAATTGGAACAATTATTAAGCCTCATAATTTCAATCAAAACACAAATTAGTAAGATTATAGTAGGACAGACGAATTTTAGTATATACAAATTTTGCACTTTGGAAATGAGAAATTCTTCTTCAATTTTGGGTGGTGTTAACGAGAATCGAAATTTTTTGTTTTGTGTTGCACGAAAGCAATTTTGATTGCCAAAAAACGCTTTTAAGAATTTTAGAATCAGTTTCAAACAAGTCCTAAATATTGCGGTTAAGTTTAAATTGTTGAATTTAAAACAAAAAAGTTATGGGATTTAATTTTCAAGATGGTTTGGAGATGGTGGGTTTACTAAAGCTGAGGAAACTAGTCTAGTGGTACGAGGGAAGGACTTGGCATGGTTGAAATGTTTCTGGCCATGAGAAGAAATAATGAGATTCCTGAAGATTTTGAAAAAATAAGGGTATAGGGATCTGAAAAAGCTTTAAGGCTACAAGATATGGACAGTGGTGGTGGTGCTGACAGATGTAATTTAAACATAATAAAAGCGAGTCTCGGGTGACACAACCCCAACTTTTTATAACAAAAGAAAAAAATAAACATGCGGGAAGACAAAAGCTGATATTCATAGCACAACAAGACAACTCTTGCTCTCTGCAAAGTTATTTGCTGATGTTCTTCTCTTGATCCTTAAGCTTAAACCCAATTACCATAATTAACAATCTGTTAACTTAATTTTGATAGTTTCTGATTGTTTCTGCTTGTTGATGATTTTATAGAGGCATTATGTTTTGTTGCTTTGTTCTTTTAAAGAACAACTGCAACAACATGTCCGGGTGCATGCCATGGAAGCAGTGATGGCTTGCTGGGAGATTGAGCAGTCACTACAAAGCTTAACAGGTAATGTTTTTTTTTCTGTAATGGTAGTGATCATGGCTCTTGAGCACCGAAGTTTTAGTTTCTTATACAAACTGGATGAACAGGAGTTTCCCCCGGTGAAGGCACGGGTGCTACAATGTCTGATGATGAAGACGACCAAGTCGACAGCGATGCAAACTTGTTTGATGGAAGCATGGATGGTCATGACAGCATGGGATTCGGCCCTCTTATCCCGACAGAGAGCGAAAGGTCGTTGATGGAGCGTGTGAGGCAAGAGTTGAAGCATGAGCTGAAGCAGGTAATAAAATTGAATTGTTGAGTGTAAATCTGTTGCATTTCCTCTGTTACCAATCTGAGCAAAGTTTTCACAGGGTTACAAGGAGAAAATCGTAGACATACGGGAGGAAATTTTGCGCAAGAGACGAGCTGGAAAGCTTCCTGGTGACACCACCTCTGTGCTAAAAGCTTGGTGGCAATCACATTCAAAGTGGCCATATCCAACTGTAAGTATAGGTTAATGAGAAGCTCTTTGAGTTTGCACGCTTATCATTTGAATGTCTTTAAGCTTTCCTGCCACGCTTGTAGGCTTGTGGGAGTCTTTAGAATACTTACTTAAAGATGAACACACAAGTTTAAATGTAAAATTGTAGCCTAGCCTACTAGCTGAAACTGTTTTGGCAATCCTTTAGTAAGCCAACTGCATTCACATTTTGCTCATCGATACCTAACTACCGTGGTTTTCATATAAATTTTCAGGAGGAAGACAAGGCTAGGTTGGTACAGGAAACTGGTTTGCAATTAAAGCAGATAAACAATTGGTTCATCAATCAGAGGAAGAGGAACTGGCACAGCAATCCTTCAACCTCCACAGTTTTGAAGAGCAAACGCAAAAGGTATATTCATTGAACCTTGCATTCTTCTCAACTTTAAATTTCTCATGAGCGTCCCACCAACCTTAATTCAAAAAGAAGTAATGCAGGTGAAAACAGCGGTGATCGATTCGGATGAATGGAGAAAAGGAAACGAGAGCCATTCCTGGGATGATTATTTGTTCATGCTTCCACTACATCCATAATTTCAACATAGAAACTGTGATAGCATAGGACTTCATGGAAGAAGACAACAGGGTTGAAGTGAAAGAATCATATTTTGAATCTACAGAAAGAAAAAGGCTAACACTGATTATGAGATTGGGATGATAAACCGAATATGAGCCGTTATACAGGTATGCTCAAAGGCTGCAGATGGAGTAGTATCATATATCGTTAGGAGTTCAGTATTTAGGAATTATGTTACTGAATCTGAATTGGATAGTCCACTAGAGGGCTTACAATTTTTTGTTTATGATCTTCATGTCTGTGAATAAGAACAGTGAGGGGTTGTGGTGGGTGTACAGTGGAATGACCTGAGCTTGGTTCCTTACATACATCACACTGGTGATTAAATTAAATTATAGCTTTTCTTTATGGCATTTTGTTGTAGAGATGAATTTGTAGTAAATAAAGGTATGTAAATTTTAAGAGTGGCATCGTTGACGCTCTTTCGTGCAACCAGATGGCATGGATCATGCTGCTTCAGGTTTCAATTTCTTTTGATTGTGTTGTGAAGTGACTTGGTATATATAATTGCAGATGTATATGCAAAAACCATGCACCAGTTTCTCTAGATGGCATTGGTTTGGAGAAGCTGAGGCAACTACCATAGAAATTAGATAACAGAACATAAAAAGAAACAGAACTTTAGAAAATATGCCCAGAGAATTATACACAAGAAGTAAGATAAAACAATCAAGTACTGGCAAAATTTAGCTGTTCATAAATTTGTCAGAAACAGATCAAATGAAAGAATGAATAATAAACAAACAAGTAGCTCATTTTCATCTATATGTGAAACACGTATAAAACTGAGCAAGAGCAACAACAGCAAACATGAGGACAGGGAGAGTTAGCAAATCAGAACTTGACATTGTTCATCCCTGGAGAAGCTGCATATCCGGCATTCGAAAAATGAAGGTACGAAGTACCCACTACTTCCCTGTCAAACCCCCCATCGTCGAAATTAAGCGCATAGCTTTGCGGATCATACTGAAATTGCACCCTTCTTTTCTTGTAAATTGTACTGAAGGAGCGGATGAAATTCTTCCACTTTGGTCCTGCCAAAACCTCCGAAAACTCTCGTACTTTCTTCGCATTCTCCACCAACCAAATTTCTTTTACTTGATCTCCTTCTTCTTCTTGTTGCAGTAGATATCTCTGTGTTCCAATGTTGCTTCTTCCACGCAGTTCTTTAAAGTAAAATCCCCATAAACAACCACAAGAAGAAGATGGAGCTATTTCTTCCTCATCAAAGTCATCATAACTCTCTTCCGCTGGTGTAGAAACTTCGTGAATTGAGGCCAATTTCTCAGGTGGGTTTGCCATGGGGATTGAGAATTTGAGATCGAAGATGTGATTAATGCAAAAGGGGATGATCAAAATGAAGAGAAATGTGAGTTTTTATATTGATATTTAATTAGTAATTAAACACCTACCCTCCTACCACGTAAATGCTAGCTAGCTAGCTATGAGCTTGAGCTTGAGTTTGAAGCTTTCTTTTTAATGTCTTTAATTTTTTTGACAGATCAGAGACATTCAATCATTGAGTATCTTCTGGGTCGGTCTTCTTGTGTGCCGGCCGTTGCCAATTGCCACTTTGCCATTCGCCAACACCCCCATTTGCAGCTGTGACTTGCATGGCATCTGTTAGTTGACAGTTAAAAACACCAAACTGCTATTCAAGGGATCAATGCCACTGATAAATATCTTAGAAATAGTGGTTCTCCAACAGAAAGCTTTATATTGATTGTTAATATGCTCTGTCTTGTACTTGATTTCTTCGTGCTTGCCACTAATTGTTTAATTTCTCTTCTACCTATCACTTATCGTTTAACCCTCCGTTTGGACAAAGGAATTGAAAATTGCATAGAATTCTTAAATGACGGAATTTAAATCTCCATCCGTTTAAATTTCTGGCTATTAATAATTTCAGTATGCCGAATTTATGTATGCCGAATTTTGTAAATGACAGAAATTACAGTGAAAAACGAATTTTGGCTCAATAGAAATTGCAAAATGACACCTCTTTTGGAGGAAATTAAACTCAAGAATCTTGATTCCCAATTTCCATGATTTTTTCCGCTTGTCATTTATTAAGTTTCATCCTTAAGTTGCTAAAAAATGGAAATAACAATTTATGCTCTTTAATTCCCGATTTATTTTACTCCATTCAAACATAGGGTAATGTCAATAAAATAAACAAAAATTAAACAATTTGCTCATTTCAGACTACTTTTTAGGCACCATTTCTACTCATAAGAGTATTTTTAGAAGCGCTTTTGTTTAAAAAAACGTCAATTTTTTTTAAATATCCATATTTTTGGAAATGATTCTTGAAGATTCACCTATAAAGTGCATTTGTGACTACAAGGCACTTATAATTTTTTTTTTTTCTCAATGCTATTAGAAACGCTTTTAGCATTTTCAGAAGTACTCCCAAACATGTAGTACCAAATAGCCCGAAAACAAAAATAATCAAATTAAAACAATTAAAAGAAATTTGAAATTGACCCAATTTGGACTCAAATCAAGACATTATCTATTAACTAAAGGATAATACAAATATAATATAAAAGTTTACAAGACGAGTACATGGCCTCGTCAGCCCAGATTATAAAATTAAAGAGAAATGGGCTTTATAATATATTTACTTCATTGGCTTGCTTGTGGTTGCCTTGGTCAATGTGGGTCAACATTTGTTTCCATGGGCCGGACCAATAAGCATCTTGCCCGGCAGCGCCGTTCCCCATTTCTTTCGTCTCTTCCCCTTTATGGAAGAAGCTCAAAAGTATAAATATTTTCACAATCCCGTTTGCAGAGCCCAAGCACATGACGACGATGAAACACTGGCCTGATCATACGATACGAGCATATAAATAGAAAGCAACCGCATTTGAGCTTCAGCTAAACGCAGCAATCGCTGGACGCAAATTCGAACACTTGGCAGGCGGCGTAGCCCCCGCCGCCGCCGTCATCTTCGACGGCGATGGCTGGGCCAGCAGTCCGCCGAACCTCCTGTGAGAGATAAGCTCGTCGTCTCGGTTCACATCGTCCTCGAAATTCATCGCGTAGCTCGACGGGTCGTAGCTGAAGTCGACCGAAGTCGACGAGTGCCGGCTCCTCCCCCGCCTCCTTGAAGCGACGCCGTTTGCTTGGCTTGTCGTCCCCTTGCTCTCCGCCGTCGCGACAAAGCACTCCTCGTTCTCCAGAATTTCGTCGAGCTGATTGGGGCTGGTTTTTTTCTCGTGCGACGTCGTAGGGATGGTCGAGGCCGAGAGCCGAGCGGAGAAGCCGTGGAAGAGGAGCTCATCGTCGGCGCGGTTGGTGTCGTCTTCGAAGTTGAGGGCGTAGCTGGAGGGATCGTAGCTGAAGTCGGCGGAGCCGTGGCAGCGCCGCCCTCTTCCAGGCCTTGCGCCGCCGCCGATCCTGGAGATGAGGTTCAAGCACCGGTCTTTGATCTCCGGCAACGGCGACCGAGACCTGCTGCAGTTGTTGCAGTAGTCGCCCTCGCTCTGGAGAATGTCGAAGGGGTGAGTGCTCATGCTGGAGAAGCAGGCCGGGAGGCAAATCGACCTGGATTGACGCTTGTGGTGCGGAGTGCTCGTCGCAGATTGAGATCGATATCCCTGGTTCGACATTGAATTGAATTGGAGTGCAAGTTTCTTTTCTTTTCTTTTGGTTTTTCTCGGGAAACAAACAAACAGAATTTTGATTTTCGGTTGATGGAGAGGGGTAGCGGGTAGTGAGGTATTTATAGGTTGAGGGTTGAGTAGTAGCGGCATTTGCGGTCTGGGGAGGTAGCTGGAACAAGCGGAGAAGCCGTGGGTCGTGCGTGGTTTTTAGCGGGTTTTGCCTATTTGCTTATATAATTATTTTAAAAAAAAAAAAGAATTATCTTTAATTTTGAACTTTTATTTTATTTTTGGGTGTAAAAGCCGCGTTTTGGAGAATTGGTGGAATCGGGGAGTTACCTTGTATTTGTTATGTATCTGGCTTTTTTGCCTTTTTATTAGAGTCTCTAAACTTAGAAAATCATTGTGTAAGCATAGTTGTATTTGAATATGGGTTTTTAAAAAGAAGAGACAAATTAATTATGAGTTTAGATACTTAAATATGTCAAACTTACTTTCTAAGAATGCACTATTTCGAATAAAGCGAATATTAGAAAGATCACATTTATAAGTCGTGTTATGTAGGGAGAACATTACATTAAATTATTAGAGTCAGTTGTTAATATGGAAGAGGGATTATAGGTTGATTTACCAACCTGATTAAACAAAATATATACGGTAGAGACCAAAAGAAAGAAATAAGAAATGTGGATTGACTGGTTTATGAGAAACCGAGGACTGGATTTCTTAGGGGAGTCAGCTGCTTAAAACCTGATCTTATCTACTAAAAATACCCAACCGAACATGGCCAAAAGCACATGATCCAGCCGATACATATTTTGTCTTATATGGTTTTTGCCCTTTTTCGATCATGTGCATACATGAGCATGAAGGTCATCACTTAATGCCAGGTGTTGGGATGTGATTTGTAGATATTATATTCAATGGATAAGCAATGAATAAATTATCAGCGCCACATGCCATGAAGGTGGAGATGAAGCCTCTTCTTGTCTTGAGGCTCTTACTCATAACTTGCCTGCAGTTCAGCCGTCCAAGTGTGGTTGATCATTAGATCAAACGCGAATTTGCTTGTATGGGAACACGTTTGTAGCCGTTAGATCAAATCGTTCATCATTCTATACCAGGGTTACATTAAGATGCACCTTTGCAGTTTTGAAGATGTAAAAACTGGTACGTTCACAACTCAAATGCAGTGTGGAACATAAGATGCCAAGAATAGCACAATAAAAAAATACCTCATCCGCTAAGATGCTAAAGCAACTAGCTATTGGTCTACTAGCTAAGAACCACGGATACATTGATATGAGTCCATAAAAATGATTCTGAAATTCTAAAAAAAAATTAAATTAGGACACGGATGCGATTTAAATAGTCTATGTAATAAATACATGTATAATTTTGCTAACGGAATCTAATTCGAAAAAGAACCTTGACTTGTAGGCTAATGGTATTAGGTTCGAACCCTCATAGCATCTTAGCAGTGTATGAGAAAACCCCATTCCCCTTTCTAAGTGCATTTCCACCTATTTGTCAAGGCAAAATGCAAGGGGAGGCAAGAGATGTTACTATTCACATGAATAGTGTCAGCCATAGCAATTTTTTTGTTGGTTTTCCACCTATTGCCATAACAACCACTATTCACATGAGATATGAGCAGAGGAATTTGTATAGACTTTTGGTGTGGGAAGTGAATAATATGGCTAGGTATTTATTTTTAAAAAAAATTTCTGAAATTTTTGGTATTTTTTCCTTCGTTTTTCAAAATTGTTGTTATTTAAATTGACTGCTGACGTCAACATTAGGTCAGCTTGCCCATACAAGTCATGCCTTTGGGCTTATCCAGGTTGGTAGAACCCAGCTCTTGCCCTGGCAAGACTTGGACCCTGAAAATACATTTCGGGGCTCTTGCTAGGGCCCGTGCCTGTCAGTTGAAATGCTCTAAAATTGGCAACAACAAATAAATTTGTTGTTGAATTAACAAATTAATCTACCATTCAGTAACTAGTATGGGCTGTATTTTTTTGGATCCTTTAGAAGTCTTTCTTATGGTCGTTTTGAAGGAAACTTTGGTCCTTTTGACATCTTTGTTATGGCCCATTACGTCGTGCAGGCCTAGTCCAATCAAGGATGATTCAATACATGGTACTGTAGAAAGCGGCTATACTATTTTTCAAAATAAAAACTAAACACACCGAGTAATGCCGCGTGATTGTACCCTTTTTTTTATTTGGTTAAAAAGGACCCCCTAGCAATTGGGTGCCACGTGTCAAAATATGTATAGCCGACTGGATATATCATTTTTAAAAATAAAAACTAAACACACCGAGTAATGCCGCGTGATTGTACCCTTTTTTTATTTGGTTAAAAAAGACCCCCTAGCAATTAGGTGTCACGTGTCAAAATATGTATAGCCGAATGGCTATACTATTTTTTAAAAACAAAATCGTAGGTTATATTATTTAAATAAATTATATTTAAACGGTATAGCCGCACGGCTATACTATTTAATATATAAAAAATAAAGTAAAAAACACCCTCCTAATTGCATTTGTTTATACTTTATAGATATTAATTTGTTAGTTTCAATATATCCAAAGCAAAGCAGATATTAATCGGCCACTATATAATATTTATTCAATAATATGTGAATTTTGTGTGTCTTATTGAAAATTTTGTAAAAAATAAGTGTATTGAAGATGAGAAGTACGTATGTAGATGTACAATACAAGTATTGTACATTTACTTTTAAAAAAAATTGAATTTTACCGAGTCTTTAAGACATGTATAGAACACGAATGTATTATTGAAAAAGACGTACGTACTTGTATAATAGAGTATTAAATGTGAAAGTGCTAAATTCTTTATACGGGTATAACTATGAAAAAGTAAAAAATTAAAAGGGTACAATAGAAACTCGGGTAATGGCCTAATAGTAATGGATAATGCTATAAACTACTCTTATCGATAAAAAAAAATGGGGGAAAAAATTAAATGAAAAAAGGATCCCAATATATATATAAGATATATAAAGAGTATAGCCGCGCGGCTATACTTTTTATTAAAGGCAATTAAAACCAAACAAACCAGTAAAGCCGCACGGCTATTTAAAAAAAATACAAAATCGAGTATAGCCGTACGGCAATACTATTTTTTAAAAAAAAAAAAAGCCGCACAGCGCCAGAAGCCACGTGTCAAAAATGTATAGCCGCTCGGCTATACTAGTTTTGAAAAAAAAATTGAAAACAGCGAGTAAAGCCGCTCGGCGGTACTGTTTTTTTTTTAAAAAAAAGAGGACCCCGATCGATCAGACGCCACGTGTCAAAATAAGTATAGCCGCCCGGCTATACGATTTATGAAATGCAATCTGTAAAGCCGCACGGCTATACTATTTTCAAAAAACAAATTAAAAAATCGAGTATAAGGCGAGCCCGGAAGCCTCCTGAAGTTCAAAAAACCCTCCAAAAATCTCCAGTTGTTGTTTTCTGGTTTCCATTTCGGCCATCAAGCTTCTCCGCTTTCAATCTCTCATGGTAACCAAGCTAATCCCTCTATTCATCTCTCTGTCGCTCTATTTCTATCTCTCTCACCCTCTCAAATTTCTTCATGTCTCTCTCTATTTCAGGAGCCCCAGCAAGACAAACAGTCTCCGCCGCTCGAAGACTGCTTGAAGCTGTTGAAGGGCGAGAGAGACGAGCAGCGACTCGCCGGCCTTCTTCTCGTCACCAAGTTTTTCAAAGGCGATGACTTATCCTCTCTCCAAACCATTTACAATGCCGTCGGCGTCGGCTTTCTCGATCGTCTTCTCAGGACTGGTAACACTACAAACTCTTTTTTGTTAAATTATCCCTAGCTGTCAAATTTTTGCAAATTAGAAGTGAATTCGAAGTTAATTTCGATCTTTAATGATGAAGCAAAAGTGGAATTTTTGTTTTGTTTGGTTAGGGATGGGAAAAGGAAGCATTAGTAGCAGCGGAAGTGAAAATCGCGATGCATATTTGCAGTTATCTGTTACTGTTCTTGCTGCATTCTGTCATGTTCTGGAAATTGCTTCTTCAAACGACATGGTTTCGAAGATTCCACTGGTACTGGAAGTTTTATCCACAGAGTAAGGTTCTTATAGTGGATTGGGTGCTAGAGTGGTGTTATATTATATTCCAAATGGTCAACATTTAATATGACATTGATTTCTGAATGACTTTGTTTTTTAGGTACTTTGGTTATTGCTGATTTTCATGTTCTTGATTAACCGTATCATTTTATTTGGCGAGAATACAGGCCAGGATCAGCTGTTCTTGAAGAATGCTATGAATTTCTGTATTTGGTGTCAACAGCTTCCGAAGATGGAATCATGACATTTTACACTTCTGGGGGCATGAATATGCTGGCTTCTCATATGTCAATTTTCCCAGACGGTAATTATTTTTATCTTCTACTGGACTTGCTCAACTAACCTGTAGGAATCTTGATGATCTGTTATTGCATGCTACAACTATTGCATTACGGAAATGGGGGCAACTGTAAAGTATGTGTCATTGGTGATAGTTATCTGCTATACTGTTGGTATCTTTTTGTCCATTTTGATAAGAAAACAGTTTTCCTTGGTGATTTATGAGATTACTTCATCAGTCTCAAACTACAAAGGACTGATGAGATGAAAAACTTGTACAGGTTATCATCAGATGGAGCTTTCTATGAAACTCGTGCAATTGATACTAAATAAACTGTCTCTTGAAATCATTAACCAAGACTACGTTCCTGAGCTCTCGAAGATTGTGAGTTCAGTTTCTAGATATACTTTTAATTTACTATTCTTTAATATTGAATTTTTTTAACTCCTTCATCTTGTAGTCTTTCTGAAGTGGTATATGATCTTTAAGTTATTTCTGTTTTAATTTAGGTGGCTGCAATAACAAGACAATTTGCTGTCTTGCATAATGCTGTGAAATTTGATGCGCTCCACCTACTGTCTGCCATCCTCTCATCAAAATATTCGGTATGCAATCATTGTGCATCTCTCTTTTCCAGAAAAAAAGTTATTTGTCTGAACATTCTAACTTAATTGATGAATGGTTTTTTCAAGTTTGATTGTTGGACAAAATAAGGTCTTTTAGGTTCAATTAAATTACTGGGTGCAAAGTTTCTACGTTGTCTTTTGTAATCCTTAACTATGCCTTATGTGCTGTTGATATCAGTAGTTTTAAAACTAGTTATGGTATTTTCAGGCACCACTTTATGATTCTCTTCGTGTACTACCAGAAAAAGATTTGCCAAATTATATGCGTGATGGTATTGCGGCCATTCTACAAAACCGTGTTGGTATGTTGAACTAATTGTTTTCAATACTTTGGCATTTGGCATTCTCCGTAGTTTTTTTTTTCTTATAAAAATTTTAGCTGGACTTGCCTTTTTTTTTTTTTCTCTTCCCCTGTTAATTTTATTTCTTAAAGGAATGAAAGTTGGAGGCTTATTGATGTTATTTTCTTGTCATTTAATGGCAGCACCTACTGAAAAGCTTCAGGCACTTATACTGGCTGATTCTATGATGACAATATTCGGGGAACGATGGTTAATAGGTCATATCAACTTACCTGGCATGAAAGAACCTATTCCAGCTGACAGGTCTGCTTTGCCTGGTGATGGTTTTTTAAGCCATCTGCACAAATCTATATATACATGTCTGCATGCCCAAGTGTGGAGTATCTTTATGTGTGTAGATTTTATTGGGCGGGCCTGACTCTCCATTCTTGTGCCTTAAATTTTTCAGGTGCTTAGTGCTTTTACTGGAGCAATCAAGGGTTGAAGTTGCGGTTCTCCTTAATGAGCTTGCCCAGTTGAAAGATGAAGCATCCAAGAGGTCTTCAGCCCCTGCAGATACAATTGTTTCAAAGAAACGGAATGTGGCTATTGCCTTTTCCTTGCTTGAAAAGATAATTAGCTTAATATCAAATGCCAGCGAGAATGAAGGTATGCCATTTTTGCCAGATTTGCATGCTTGGAAGTTCTGTCAATATCTAAAGTTTTTGAGGAAAACAATCGTAATCTTCTCATTATTCTGTTATAGGATTCTGAACTATGAAGCATGGGAATGTTTGTGAAACATTATTTTTAAAGTTTCTCTGCCTTTTATATATAGTAATTTCTTCAGTTTTCTCTCCTCATTTTTATGTTGACTTGCAAGAGAGCTGTTTGTACAGTATACATTTTCTCTTGTTTCAGACAATGATGTTAATAATCTCTGTGCAATTTCAGGGGACATTATTGATGAAAATACTTTCATGAAGGTGATTAAGGGCCTTAATGAGACAATTGGTGTAGTTCTAGAGTATTTACAAGATGCAAAGGTAAGTGTATTGATTTTGTAGCATTAGAGATTACTTTCTATTCTCTAACCACATTATGATTCTACAGGAACATGGACAGAGGAAGGGAGATGATCTTCTTGCTTCAGTGCGGATTATTGGGAGGTATTATTGCATCTATCAGTTAATATATTGGCGAAATTCATGGAGAACATAGGCAACATTGTTTTGTTAAATTTTTTATTTGGAAAACTTCTGGTACTGATATCAGACGTCGCTATACTTCTGCACATATGTATGTTTACATTTGAATGCCGAGTTTTAAAATAATGTTAATATTAGTACGGTCCAGTTGAAATAAACAACCAAGAAAGTTCAGTCTAAGCTTTGAGAGTTATGGCATTCATGTTGGATCCAGTCAGGGGCAGTTGGGTTCTGCCTATACATGTTATGAGGACCCATTTAGTATATGTCTCTGATCAAGACAAATTCCTGTCCTTAATTAATTGATTTATGGATCAGCAATGATATACTGTTGAGCTAATATGTGTGTTTCAGCTATCTTGCAGAAACACCCGTTGCATGCAAAGAGAAAGTTAGAGAACTTTTAGAGTATATGCTTTCCATTGAAGGTGAAGATGAACCAAGGTATATAAACTCTGAATAGTTATTGTCTAATAGGCGGATAAACTTTAGGGGTTTAAAATCTCTGAAAATGATCTTTATTTATAACATTGTCTAAATGACAGCCCCTTCTACTCTATATGCTTTTTGCTTCCTTTGCTGTGCCAAATGACAATGGAGATTGAAGGATGTAAAGCTTTGATTTCTTGTGGAGGCCATATTTCCGTAAGTCTGTCATTTTTATCCTATATAAAATCCTTGCTCTTTACTTTTTTCCATTTTGCTATTTTTATTTTGTGTAATGGCCTAACAAGCATATTCTAGTAGTCTCGAATTTTTAATATTTTTATGTTGTAAGTCTACAAAAGCAATTCAGCAGCATATTAAATCTACTTGCAGGTTGTTGATTGCCTTGTAAAATTGATTGGGCCACATGGTTATATGGTCAAGGATAATGGCTGCATCTTTTTGGCATGTGACACAATCTTGAATCTTCTTTTAAAGGTAGGGTAATCATCATTTTATACCAATATATTACTTATTATATGCAACTTATGAACATCTTCTGTTTTTTTTCATAAATAGAAAGAGCAATTGCGAATCCCATTGGATGATTCAACTCTTGTTAATCTATTGAAAGCATTGGCATATTGGACAGGTACTATTTTGAGGACTTCCTTTACCTTTAATACGTGAATTGTAACGGTTTATTGTTGTGAAAATCAGATATCCTTTGGTTTCCGTGCTGCTCTAGTGGTATTGTCGTTTTTGGAACCTTAATAATGTTGATACCTTGTGCCTTTGGTGTTGCATTAAGATCATGTTGGATAGGTATCCAGTTCATCTTTTGAAAGCATTAAGTTTTGGAGAGACAGTACCCCATTTTTTTCATCTCATGAAATTAGTTAACATTTTGGAGAGTACCCTTTTTACTCTCAACTCTTAAACCTGATATGTGATTTCAGGAGCAAAAGACTTGATAAATCCAGAAAAACACCAAAAAAACCTTTTTTTTCTTCTTGAAAACCAAAAAAACATTGGAAACATCTCTGTCTTTGAATTAGAAACCCTCAATCTCAAATATCTTTTTCTTTTGCCAAACTGTCTTAATTTCACTTTCTTGTTATGTCTTTCTGTCTTTGGAGTCTGATTCATTTTTTATCTTTGGGTTAACTTACAGATTCCCTACTTTTAAGGGGTTGTTTATTTGTTTCAAGTATTTCATTATCAGTGGTGGGCCCATTATGTTGTTTCAAAGTTGATAGTGAGCTTAGAGCTGTATTATCAGCATCCATTTTCATTCTACGTGTGCTCTAACCTCCTATATTTTCAGCTTTCTTTCATGCAAAAGAAATATCATTAGGTCTGCATCTTAATAATTATTGTACACTGATTTCAGAGGGTATAAATGACCCGTCAACTATTATGATGGCTTCAAGCATATGCGCACTGCTATTTGATTTTACATCAGAGAAGGCTCTTCTTCAGCATCCTAACTTTGATGACAGCACTCTTGATAGTTTGTCTCGGCTCATTGCAAGAAGTCTGGCTTCATGGGGACAGGTATACTGCATGATGTGATATGCTTTGCATATTATGTATACATATATGTACACAATATTTATGTATATTTATATGTATGTGTACATGTTTAAGATAGAGACTGAGGCAGTTAGGCCTCCAACTTCTGGCCAGTAGTAGGATGGTTTATACGGCACTTTCTTATTTCTCATTGAACAAGAGTTTTTAATTGTTGTAGCCAAATTGAAGTGTGCTTGGATCTTACCACTCTGTTTACGTTGTCAACTTCATTGTAGGGTATGTCTGATGCTGCTAAATCAGAAATGGATCTTCTTGAGATTGTAACACAAGGTTTGTTTCTTCGGAACCTTTAGAAAATTTACTCATCTGTTCTTGCGGGTGGGGGATAAATTTTTTAGTACCATCATCCTTGAAGCAAGAATTCTCGCCCTTATATATTTTAAGAAGCCTGATTTTTACTTCTCTACGTGTTGCAGGATATTCTCAATGGGTGGATCGGTTCCCTCGTGTAAGGGAAACCGTTGAGAGATAGCGTGATCCTTCAGTGAAATCTTGATCTTCAAGTTTACTAATATGGTTAGCAACAATACTTTAGTAGTTCATTCATTTATTGGTTGATGCTTTTATTTTTATAAATTAGAAATTTCATAGATGAGAAGCTCTATAAAATGGGGGAATTAGATTTATTGACGTTTCTCCTTTGTTGAACTCAGTCAGATGGATGATGAAAATGGGGAAAGGGATTTATCCTTTCTTTGCAATCAAATGGGCCAGCCGAAGGATAACCACGTCATGCTTATCTCAGCTTCCTCTCTCTCCCCCCATAATCGATAGCTTGCTCACTTGTTTTCGCGAGTTGCATGTGTCAATTTCCTCTGTATGCCTTCAATTTATGAAGTTAGGATTTTTGTATATGTTTAATTAATTATAACTTATAAGTAGTGTTTTGTTTGCCTCATAAAGTTGCGATTTTGTATATATTAAATAAATACAAGTTAGTACTTACACATGTGCTTAGTTTTTTTTTATAGCCGCAACAATTTCATTAAAATCAGACCAAAAAAAAAATCATTAATAAAATGGCATTACAAAAACATAGTCCCATCCATAAAGGGCTCTTGACTTGCAAACAATAAAAACAACTTTTGCAAGACAATGAGGAAAAATATCCGAGTGCCAAGTTAGTACTTAATGCTTGAGTTTCTTTTTGGGCTATACCCAAGTTCCCAAACTTTTTCGGAAAAAAATTTAAAGTTAGATGTGTTTGGCTCCATTAAGCTAATTTGCCTTCTGTGGCAAAAGTTATGGACCAAGAGGTGACATATCACATACCAAAGATTCTAGTGGATCATTTAGTTCGTGGCTTTCCCATACTTATGAGAATGACCCTTTATGCCTGCCTATACACACAATTTCATTTTCAAAAATTTCAATGATTAATTGCTCCTATGGCTGTTGGGGCTGCAAAGTATTCCCATACTTCTCGATGTTGATGTTGGGTCATTGTAGTAACATTCTCTTAAACTCAAGGGACTACTAAGTGCACTTAACTATTGATTTTTTGTTTTTTTCCAGGGCACTTAACTATTGATTAGTAATACATAAAAAATAGAATTATTTAAAAAATACCCCTTTTTATAGCACGTTGACTTTACTAATCCATTCGGGGAGCTTCTTCAATAATAAAGATTTTTCATAAGAATTAGTTAAGAAATTCTATAATTAATTAAGTTTGTATGGGAATGTGGTATACAAATGTGATAAAGAGTAGCATTACTCCTGTACGTATAGTTAGTGAGTTAGATATTTTTCTAATATCCACATATGCAATTCAATGACTAAGACTGAGATTAGAAGTCATTAATAAATCTTTAAGCTAAAATCTTTAATGGGCTAATGGGATCTAGCACAGTGGAAAATAACTTTGACTTGCAGACTAGTGATTTTAGGTTCGAACTCCCATAGCATCTTAGTTGTGTGTGTGTGTGTGTGAGAAACCCCCTTTTCTTATAGTTTAGACAATTACTTGTACTTTAATGGGGTCAAACTCATCTATTCATACTGTAATATGTGTATACGTGACTATATCCCGTACTACATTAGCACACAATAATTTCTTTTGGATGCTATCTTGAGTTGTTGAATTTTTTTTTTTCTTAATGCGACCTTGTGTTGAATGCATCGGGAAGTTCATTAAGATAATAATTGTTTGTTAGGCATCTCTAATTAATTAACTAAGTAACCTACAAACGAAAGGCCCAGGCCCAATAATATGTTTGGCAAGAAAGATGGTCCAGCCAGCCACTTTCTTCACCCGCTACTGATGAACACAACACAACGACGACTTTCTGAAGTCGCCATTTTTCTATCTTCTTCATCAGACACAGAGAAACAGCAAAACAGGAATTAGAGAGAGAAAGCTTCAGAGAGACGAAAATGAGTTGCGGCAATTTCTTCTTCACGATACTTGTGACGTTCTCTGTAGCTCTGATAACATACAACATAATAATCTCAGCCAATTCACCACTCCAGCAAGACCTCCCAGGCCCATCAAGATCATCGTCGTCGTCCATTTCTGTGGACCCCATAATCCAGATGCCATTGCACAGATCGAGAGGGAAATTAGGGAGCTCCAAGAGACTGTTCCACACGGCAGTGACAGCCTCCGACTCTGTGTACAACACGTGGCAGTGTAGGATCATGTACTACTGGTTCAAGAAGTTTCAGAAAGAACCCAATTCAGGGATGGGTGGGTTCACTAGGATCTTGCACTCTGGGAAGCCTGACAAGTACATGGCTGAGATCCCAACCTTTGTTGCTCAGCCTTTGCCTGCTGGAATGGATCGGGTTGGTTTTTCTATGCTTAGCTCTTCTTTTATTTTTGTTTATTTATGAATGTTGTTCATCCATTTTTTTTCTGGAAGGTGTTAATTGAATTGAATTTTTTATTTTCCATATTTTTTTAAAATTTTTGGTGAGGATTGTTCTTTGGTTTGGTATTTTGGGTTGCTGAAATTATAAGAACTTACCCCATGATATATATTATTCAATCTAAAGTTTTAAATTACTGAACCCAAAAGAATTTAAACTTTCCTTCAAGCAGCCTGTTTAAGAAAGAAATGGATAAGTTCTCATGGTGATTGAGTATAAATCCTCTGTAACTGTCATCTTACTAGAAATTACCTTCGAATCGTTGCTTACCTCCCATCTTGTAATCACAGGGTTATATAGTTCTGAATAGACCATGGGCATTTGTACAATGGCTTCAGCAAGCAGACATCAAAGAAGAGTACGAGATGCTTCACTGCCTAGTTTCTGAATTCAATAAATCAATCATCTGCGGTGTTTTTGTTTGGTTTGACTTACATCCTGCTATTCTTAACATGTATTGCAGTTATATACTGATGTCTGAGCCAGATCATATAATTGTCAAGCCCATACCAAACTTGTCCACTGATGGGCTTGGAGCTGCATTTCCTTTCTTTTACATTGAACCTAAAAAGTACGAGTCAGTACTCCGGAAATACTTCCCTGAGAACAAGGGACCAATAACTAAAATTGATCCTATTGGAAATTCTCCCGTCATTGTTGGGAAGGTAATTAAACTTGTCATCTCTCAGTTATAATAAGTTTTCTTTAGGTTTCTGGTGGTTTGACTTTTTTTAAATCCATCATTGTTAGGAATCTCTTAAGAAGATTGCTCCCACCTGGATGAATGTTTCTTTGGCAATGAAGAAGGATCCTGAAACAGACAAAGCTTTTGGTTGGGTGCTTGAAATGTGAGCTCTCACTAGTTAGCTTAGTTCTTTGGTGACCTTACAGCATGTTCTCAACTTCTTAAACTTAGTTATCAAAAAGCTTCCTGACTAACTTTGCATCATGATATAGGTATGCTTATGCTGTTGCATCCGCTCTACATGGTGTTGGTAATATCTTGTACAAGGACTTCATGATCCAGGTTTAGCTGGGATATTATTCCCCTTTTTTTTTTCCTTATAATGTATAGTCTTCATAATTGCAAGTTAGTATGTGATTCTAAATGTAGCCATTTGTTACCTTCTACAAGATCAATTGATTGCTTTACAAAGTTTGATTGTGCTACCGTTTAACTTGTGTATTACTGTTTTTCTGATGTATATCAGCCTCCATGGGACAAAGAGATTGGCAAGAAGTTCATAATTCATTACACTTATGGATGTGACTATAATATGAAGGTACCTGTTCGACAAGCACTTGTGTACTTTAATGTGCAGTGTCAATGGAGAAGAATATGGGGAATTTTTTTGTTTCTGACAGTTTGATTAAATGCCCAATATCTGTTTTCAGTTTTCAAGAAATGAGAGCTAGCAGCTCTTTTTGTGCAATGCTTGGCTGCTGACTGATAATGTCTGTTTTTTGTCTTCTGATATCAGGGTGAATTAACATATGGAAAGATTGGAGAATGGAGATTTGACAAAAGATCTTACGATACTGTTCCACCACCTAGAAACCTCACTATGCCTCCGGCTGGTGTTCCAGAAAGCGTGGTATGTATCATCTCACCTAGTAGTGTGGCTGCATAATTGGTTACACTAGTGAATGGAAAATAATTGATATAACTGGCGAGATTTTTTGGCTTAAGAGATTGGCCAGATATTTAAAAAATTGCTGAAACATGATATATAGAATTATTTAGTGCCGCTTAGCATTTAGGTATGACCGATAAATTTTATGTGAACTAGTGTACCAGTACCCAGTCCCGCTTGCACTTTAGCTCTAGTGATAAGTGGTGTTATGTGGTTGGGGTAGGTTGTCAATTGGTTCAAATCTTATCACTTTAGCTCTAGTGATAAGTGGTGTTCTGAGCTTTCCCCCTGTATATTCCATCTCATCTTATTGACCTGTAGAAAAAAATTTAAACATACAGGTGACTCTGGTGAGAATGGTCAATGAAGCCACAGCAAACATTCCAAATTGGGGGGAATAGGTAAAAGAGCTGGTTGGAGCTGACGTAGACAGAGAGCCTGTATATACAAAAGCTGTGCTGCCGTTTGGTACAGATGCCACAATGTTTGTGAAAGTTGTCATGTCTCACTATCAACTTGGGTTGCACACTTCATGTCACTCTCAAATTCAGTTGCACACATGACCCGATTGAGGTTGTGAAATTCGGCACAACACTTTATAGAAATGTAGCATACTTTGGTTTATAGTAGAAGAACAAAGTTAATAAATGCTTGCAATTGCGTTGTATTCCCAAGTTACATGGTCGATGGATGAGTTATCAAGCCACGACTTCGTGATCGATAAGAAAATTGTGAATCAAATTTTCCTTTTCCCTTGCTACGCTTTCTATTTAGTTTAGCTTACAAATGTTGGGATTTTCATCTTTGTTGGAATAGACACCTGAACGAGTTTCTTTGATTTAAATTGTGTAGCTGTATCATGTATGAACCTGTGTCTCCTTGTATACGTTTGTTCAATTAATTTTAGAATCCCTTCTTACAACCCAATTTATTTCAGAAAGATCGGATTGTGCCGGTTTTGTTCGGCACAGCCCCAGCCTATGATGGTCGGCCCAACACTTTGAATTTTATTGTGATTTCACCCTATTTACCTGAAATCACAGCTAACCCCTTACCTTACTCAAGTTCGGTGAAAATTTCTAATTTCGCCCATAACTCTTAAGATTTCAAGTTTTTAAATTTGTAGTTGTGGTGTTAATGCATACCAAAAATGACTTGGATACAAAATACTATTTTTAGTCTTTAGTCTCTTTAGGCATCATGCCCGTATGAAAAAGGTTATCCAAATCCAAGACCTGGATTTCCCACCCCAAAATTGGACGACACGGCCCGTCTGGTAACGTTTTCGGAGAGTGTTTTATGAGAATATTTCCAAAGAATGAAAACAAGAAAACGAATTTGCATTTTCAGGAAATGAAAATGCGTCTGGTAGATTAATTAGAAAACATCTTCAGAAAACAAAAACAATGAAAACGTGTCTGGTAGTACAATTTGAAATAATAATATGTGAGTTATTTTTATGAAAACGTTTTCCACGAGAATGAAAACAACTTTTTTCTGTTTTCTACAAGTATACATGAACTTGTTTTCATTTTATGAAAACATTCTCAGTGTTTTCTGTTTTTGGGCCACCGAACGTGTTTTTGCCTCGTTTTTGTTCTCTGAAAATGAAAACAACCTCTAAAAACGTTACCGAACGGGTTAATAATTGCAATGCTTATTCGACAAAAAAAAAAATAATTGCAATGCTTCCCCTCATCCAAACACAAACATAATCTTTCGGTGGTCCCCAACCCTTCTCCTACCCCACCAATCGTATCCGCCCACGTATCCACCACTTTTAATGTGTATTAGTGGGCCCTTGTGACATTACAGTATCTGACCAGAACAAGACCCTTGCGTTTTTTTTCCCAACCAATGCAAACCACCGAATCCAAGCTGTCTTCACAATCGACGGTCCAGATCCCCCCGCTCTCCCACCCTTCACCAACCAGCAAATCTAACGGTTCAAAATTGTTTAAACCAGCACACGCGTCGACGTGTGAGTGTCCGTGCCATGTTAAGCCCTGCCTCGAACCACTACACCAACAGAGATGCTCTCTCTCGAACTCTCAGCTTTTGCTTCTCAAAGCTTCACAGCTCCTCTGGCTACTCTGCTACTCTGTAACTCTCTCTCTCTCTCTCTACTCTCTACCCTCTCCCTCTCCCCTCTCCGTTGAAACCTAGGGTTTCTCTGTTGCTTTTGACCTCACCGATTTCCTTGACCGCCGTGACCTTGTCTTAGTAGCCGTTAAAGGACATAATCGGTCTTTGATCGCCGATTTTCATTTCTGGGAGGTGTTTCGCTGCATTTGATGGTTCTGATGGAGGGAGGCTAGGGTTTCGAGAGCTCAAAATGATGGAGAACTCGTGGAAGACCAAATGTAGTTCCACATTGCAGTCGTCGGCACTGTCAATGGCTTCCTCTTCATCTCAGGAGCATCGGAATCGGGTACTATGTGTCCTTTTGATGATAATTTCTCTTTACTTTTTCTTTTGTAGTTGCTGTTGATTGATTCTTGTGCTTTAATGTGTTGTACATTGAGATGGCTGTGTTAAAATGTCAGAGAAAGCACATTTCAGCCAGTGTAGAAAAAAAAAGAAAAAAAGTAGTATGTGTATATAGTGCATTTGATAGAAGGTGTTGGAATGGTCAAGTTTAAGACAATGTGAAGGGGCTACTACATTAATTATCAAAAAATTTGTTTAGTGAAACTGTTCTCTTCTTTGTCCAAAGCATCTCTACTTGGCAATGAGTGTGTTAACAGTATTATAATTAGATATTTCTTAACTAGGATATTATGCTTCTAGTAGCTTCATTGCCCAGTAACTGTAATTCTGATTTTCTGATGTTATTACACCCTTGGAACAAAAATATGTGTATTTGTGCATGCTTGCTAGGACAAGGAATGTGCATATACAATGCGATTATCAATCATGACAGTAACCTGTGGTGTGGAAACAACATCTCATATGAAATGATCCTTGTGGCACCAATTTTGAATTTTGTCCATGGAGTTGTGAAGGTGGCAGTCATTGGTGTAATGGTGTTCCTGAGATATCATGCTTTGGTTTAAAATTACAGTGTTGACTGTAACAGACCTGTGTTCTAATGTACATGAAACCCATATATGCTTTGACTATTTATTAGTTTGTTGTACTATATACCATTGTGAAAATGTTTATTCCTCTATGCATTTAAAATTTCTTATATTGTGACCTTGGCATGTTTATTCTCACATTACTAAAATGGATTTTCATTTGCAATAAAGATGGAGACCAATACAGGTTATTATTCTTATCCACATGGCTCACAAGATTTAAGACCCACAATGATTGGTAGGTTACAAGATCCCCTACTTGCCAGCAAGCTGTATTCAGGTTCCCACAGATCAGAACATGCCAATTCGGGAAATTCTTTTCTAGCTCTTCTATCTGGGTCACCATCGGTATTCCAGTGTGATTTCCAAGAATTATCAAATCCAAAACCTATTAGTGCATCTTGTAAGATTCTGCCCGATAGTAATAATTTTATAGTGAATGGTATTGGAAGTGCCATTCCAATGACATCCAGTGGGGTACTGTCAGAAAATCTTAGTGGGCAAAACCTGCAAAGTGGAGCAGCCTCTTGTACTAAGGTTTCATCAAGGTCAATGCCAAGTTCCAGTTGTGTGAGCAATTCTGTTTTGCACGATCTGCAGAGTTCAGACCTAGCCAAAGTAGTCACCCGTAACATGGTCCTGGGTAGTGAGAAAGTAAAGGGTTCTTTTTCCTTGAGTGGGGAATGGCGTGGTGTTAGCCCTGCAGATACTGGGAAGGCTTGTGGAGCAAATATTCAAACTTCAAAAAAATTGCCAGTGGAAGGAAACTTCGTTATATCTAACCAGGCATCGAGTTTTATGAATGGTTGCCCTCGTGTTTTTTGCTCGACTACTAGTGAGTGCTTTAAGGACATTGATCTTGTTATTGAAATATATCGATACCCTTTTTGGTTGATACTCTTCTGAAATTTGAGTTGATATTTTTATTATTTGAAAAGGTGGTTATCTACTTCTCAGCAATACAGGACTTGTTGGTATTGTTTGCTCATGCCATTGTCTCCACATGTCTGTCTTGAAATTTTGCGAGGTAGGTTAGTCATTCCATGATGCTACAGCTTTGCTAATTGTGATATCTATTTTCAAAGCATTTGGCTTGTAATTTTGCTTAAAAATTGCTATAACTTTTTTTGTAGCATTCAGGATTATATGGTGTCAACCCAGGGGATGCTGTTCGTATGGACAATGGAGAGACCATTGCCCAGTGGTGCAAGCTCTACTTCCTAAATTCTGGGGTAAGATCTTCATGTTAAATACTTTCCCTATTGCTTTATGCCCTATTTCTCTGTGCGGGCACCTTTGCGTGCATGTCTAAGTGCAAGCACATGCATGCTTATGTACATATGTGTAGATGCATGGGCACATTAGTGGGTTTGTCTGCCCTCTCTGTGTGTGTGTAGACGGTGTGTGTGATGCAAAGAACTATTCCTGTAGGTAAGATCACATCACAGTTGTTTACTCTAGGAACCTCAATCATATCCACTTTACTAAGACCCATCATATACAGTCCTACTTAGAAAAGGAATAACCATTTTCTTTAAAATTACCACAAGCAAAATAGTATTTGCTTTAAGTTTATGAATCAGGAGTTTTACGAACTCTTTTCTGCCTAAGGTAGATCCAATGGTGTAAGTATTCTTAGGTTTTTCCACATGGGTGCCTACCCTCTTACCCTTAGGGCCTTGGATTAAGTGGTAAAGGGGTGAGGTGAGTATGAAATGGTGGTGTTTTCCTTGTTGTATTTGATAGAACCATAGTTATTGAGCTTAGAAATTTATTGCCATGTTGTCAGTTACAATGCTTTGCCTCCATCTTTTGACTAATTTATCGTTGTCTTTTGAATTGAGAATTGGATTTCTTATTTGCATGTGTTTGAACTTTGAAGCAACGACAACAATGGATCGTGATATTTTTATGATGCTTTAGATTAGGGTTCCGGGAGATCGGAGTGAATGGGACTGGCCTGAAGGATTATCAGCAACTGCCGGTTTGGGGAAATCTAGTATGTCTATGCCCAACATATCCAATGACTTGTCTCATATGGTTCGTTCATCTGGAGGTTCAGCAAGTTCTCAACAGTCTTTAGATGGTGTTGCACTATCAAAGAACCTTTTTACAAACCAAAATTTAGTTGTTGGTGCTGTAGAAAATAAACAGCAAAGGAACATTCAGGATGGTAACACCATTTTTCTCAAGGGTTTTACTGGCACTCCACAGAGCAATTTTCATGGTATGGCTGACAACCTGATATTGGAGCGCCCTATGTCAATGTCAAAATTGGTTGGTAGTGGACTGCAAGATGGTGGTCAGTCCGTTTCTGCTTACATTGAATCCATGAAAAATGGAAATTCATCCATTATCTACCCCGCCATGAAAATTGGAAATTCATCTATTACCCACCCCTCTTTAAAGGATCGAAGAATCATGGGTAAAGAGTCAAACTTTTGCAGAACTGTAAATGCGAAGGATGGTGCCTTCCGGGATGCTGCAATTTCAAATATTGAGCTGAGGCTTGGTCAACCATACCAGTTGGGTCAAAGTTCAGGAAATTCAAATCTTCCGGCCGTAGGTCCACAGCTATTGGACACACTTGTACATCCACTGAAGTCTCTCTTCCCTGAACAGATGATTCCTAACAGTGCGTCAAAGCTCTTCTTCTTTTTCTTCCCCTTAAGCCTAATACCTTTGGTGCATATTTTATTCTATTATTTATTTGGGAGATTCACTATTATACCCAATATAGGGGACCAAATTATAAAAATACCCTATATGAAATGGACTTTAGAAACACACCCAAAACCCATTTACAACATAACAAAAAGGCTTTTAACTTCTTATAAATTGCACAATTGCCATCGATTTCTTAAAACAAGCCCAACTCCAAAACCTCATAAACAAACCCAAAATACTCAATAGGGCATCAAAGTAATTTAATAATCAAAATTAAATTAAATGGAGCCAGCTGTTATTTTTTAGGTTTTTTTTGGGTTTGTTTATAGAAATTAAATGGTGTAGGGTTCATTTATATTTTTTGTGCTAAGAATGGGTACATGACTAAATATCTCTATTCCTCTTTCTCGCCCATTATGGCTAATCAACCATATAACATTTAACTTCAGTTTTTTTTTTCTTCGCAGCCAACTGCAGGGAAGAGATGGAATTTAGGCAATCTCTTTATTTTTCTGCTGTTCCATCTCCCAGCACAAAGAGAGATCACAAACAGTTAAACCGTGGAAATAATGCTGTTGTAATTGGTAATGCCATGGATGCTGCAAGAGTAGAGAAATCCACTAGCAACCTGGGCCAGGATTCTGTGATTTCATTTCTTACCAATCTCAATGCTCCACCTGAGGATAATACACGACCAAAAGCCAATAAGTATATATGTAATGTTGGTGAGCATGCTATGCAAAATGCACTACATTATGAACCTCAGTCTGCCAAGTATGGCTTCGCTAATGTGCCCAGGAATGGAAGTAATAGTGTAGAAAGGCAATTGGACATGTCTCAGTTGGGTTCCTACAGACTGATTGACAAGGCTAAAGGGGTGAGTTTTGTTACTGACGACTCTCACCTTTCAAAGGATTTAGGGTTTAGAATTCGCAAGGAGATGGAGATCTCAAGCTCTTTCAATGGATTGAGTGGAACCAGTGATCCTCGTTTCTTAACAGCACATAAAAATAGCTGCTACTCACACCAGTTGTCTGGTGTAGCACCTGATGGACCTGATTCCAGAAAATATTCCAATTTTCCTGACAAGGTTCTTTATTTTGGAAATAGAGGACCAGTTGGTCATGTTAACCATCGATCCATGGCTTCATCAGTAGGATCTGGCCTAATTTTTCCATCACAGACTGTCTCGAAAGGTATTCCTGCTGTGAGTGCGTCAATCTCTGTATCAGATCAGACACCTGCAGTGTCTAGAGAAAATTTAATTGAAGTAAGCGCTCAGTTGCCCGATGATAATTCACGATTGCTTGCACTGAGGGAAATAATGGAGTTATCGAAGCAACACCATGCATTGCCTTCCCTTCCCGTGAACCGAGGGAAAGGGATATTTGATTGCTCTTCTTATATGCAGAATTCTCTTGTGGACACTTCAGCATCTGGGAAGCAAGAGCGAAAACTTAGTCTTACCAGTAAAAATGCTGTTTCTGAAGCTACCATTAAATCACACCAATCAGGTGCTAGCTGTAGGAATGGAAGTGATGAAGGTTTTACTTCCCTGACTGGCAAGTGCAATATTTGTTTTTTGAATGCCAATGTAAAAGTTTGGTTAAGCAGGAATCTTTTTTTCCACCATTGTAGTGTGAATCTTACAATGGCTTTGTTTATTCAGGTGTTAACACCTGCTGTCATTTCTCAACATTGAAACAAGGAATACCTTGTTTCTACGTTGTCTTTTGTAATCCTTAACTATGCCTTATGTGCTGTTGATATCAGTAGTTTTAAAACTAGTTATGGTATTTTCAGGCACCACTTTATGATTCTCTTCGTGTACTACCAGAAAAAGATTTGCCAAATTATATGCGTGATGGTATTGCGGCCATTCTACAAAACCGTGTTGGTATGTTGAACTAATTGTTTTCAATACTTTGGCATTTGGCATTCTCCGTAGTTTTTTTTTTCTTATAAAAATTTTAGCTGGACTTGCCTTTTTTTTTTTTTCTCTTCCCCTGTTAATTTTATTTCTTAAAGGAATGAAAGTTGGAGGCTTATTGATGTTATTTTCTTGTCATTTAATGGCAGCACCTACTGAAAAGCTTCAGGCACTTATACTGGCTGATTCTATGATGACAATATTCGGGGAACGATGGTTAATAGGTCATATCAACTTACCTGGCATGAAAGAACCTATTCCAGCTGACAGGTCTGCTTTGCCTGGTGATGGTTTTTTAAGCCATCTGCACAAATCTATATATACATGTCTGCATGCCCAAGTGTGGAGTATCTTTATGTGTGTAGATTTTATTGGGCGGGCCTGACTCTCCATTCTTGTGCCTTAAATTTTTCAGGTGCTTAGTGCTTTTACTGGAGCAATCAAGGGTTGAAGTTGCGGTTCTCCTTAATGAGCTTGCCCAGTTGAAAGATGAAGCATCCAAGAGGTCTTCAGCCCCTGCAGATACAATTGTTTCAAAGAAACGGAATGTGGCTATTGCCTTTTCCTTGCTTGAAAAGATAATTAGCTTAATATCAAATGCCAGCGAGAATGAAGGTATGCCATTTTTGCCAGATTTGCATGCTTGGAAGTTCTGTCAATATCTAAAGTTTTTGAGGAAAACAATCGTAATCTTCTCATTATTCTGTTATAGGATTCTGAACTATGAAGCATGGGAATGTTTGTGAAACATTATTTTTAAAGTTTCTCTGCCTTTTATATATAGTAATTTCTTCAGTTTTCTCTCCTCATTTTTATGTTGACTTGCAAGAGAGCTGTTTGTACAGTATACATTTTCTCTTGTTTCAGACAATGATGTTAATAATCTCTGTGCAATTTCAGGGGACATTATTGATGAAAATACTTTCATGAAGGTGATTAAGGGCCTTAATGAGACAATTGGTGTAGTTCTAGAGTATTTACAAGATGCAAAGGTAAGTGTATTGATTTTGTAGCATTAGAGATTACTTTCTATTCTCTAACCACATTATGATTCTACAGGAACATGGACAGAGGAAGGGAGATGATCTTCTTGCTTCAGTGCGGATTATTGGGAGGTATTATTGCATCTATCAGTTAATATATTGGCGAAATTCATGGAGAACATAGGCAACATTGTTTTGTTAAATTTTTTATTTGGAAAACTTCTGGTACTGATATCAGACGTCGCTATACTTCTGCACATATGTATGTTTACATTTGAATGCCGAGTTTTAAAATAATGTTAATATTAGTACGGTCCAGTTGAAATAAACAACCAAGAAAGTTCAGTCTAAGCTTTGAGAGTTATGGCATTCATGTTGGATCCAGTCAGGGGCAGTTGGGTTCTGCCTATACATGTTATGAGGACCCATTTAGTATATGTCTCTGATCAAGACAAATTCCTGTCCTTAATTAATTGATTTATGGATCAGCAATGATATACTGTTGAGCTAATATGTGTGTTTCAGCTATCTTGCAGAAACACCCGTTGCATGCAAAGAGAAAGTTAGAGAACTTTTAGAGTATATGCTTTCCATTGAAGGTGAAGATGAACCAAGGTATATAAACTCTGAATAGTTATTGTCTAATAGGCGGATAAACTTTAGGGGTTTAAAATCTCTGAAAATGATCTTTATTTATAACATTGTCTAAATGACAGCCCCTTCTACTCTATATGCTTTTTGCTTCCTTTGCTGTGCCAAATGACAATGGAGATTGAAGGATGTAAAGCTTTGATTTCTTGTGGAGGCCATATTTCCGTAAGTCTGTCATTTTTATCCTATATAAAATCCTTGCTCTTTACTTTTTTCCATTTTGCTATTTTTATTTTGTGTAATGGCCTAACAAGCATATTCTAGTAGTCTCGAATTTTTAATATTTTTATGTTGTAAGTCTACAAAAGCAATTCAGCAGCATATTAAATCTACTTGCAGGTTGTTGATTGCCTTGTAAAATTGATTGGGCCACATGGTTATATGGTCAAGGATAATGGCTGCATCTTTTTGGCATGTGACACAATCTTGAATCTTCTTTTAAAGGTAGGGTAATCATCATTTTATACCAATATATTACTTATTATATGCAACTTATGAACATCTTCTGTTTTTTTTCATAAATAGAAAGAGCAATTGCGAATCCCATTGGATGATTCAACTCTTGTTAATCTATTGAAAGCATTGGCATATTGGACAGGTACTATTTTGAGGACTTCCTTTACCTTTAATACGTGAATTGTAACGGTTTATTGTTGTGAAAATCAGATATCCTTTGGTTTCCGTGCTGCTCTAGTGGTATTGTCGTTTTTGGAACCTTAATAATGTTGATACCTTGTGCCTTTGGTGTTGCATTAAGATCATGTTGGATAGGTATCCAGTTCATCTTTTGAAAGCATTAAGTTTTGGAGAGACAGTACCCCATTTTTTTCATCTCATGAAATTAGTTAACATTTTGGAGAGTACCCTTTTTACTCTCAACTCTTAAACCTGATATGTGATTTCAGGAGCAAAAGACTTGATAAATCCAGAAAAACACCAAAAAACCTTTTTTTTCTTCTTGAAAACCAAAAAAACATTGGAAACATCTCTGTCTTTGAATTAGAAACCCTCAATCTCAAATATCTTTTTCTTTTGCCAAACTGTCTTAATTTCACTTTCTTGTTATGTCTTTCTGTCTTTGGAGTCTGATTCATTTTTTATCTTTGGGTTAACTTACAGATTCCCTACTTTTAAGGGGTTGTTTATTTGTTTCAAGTATTTCATTATCAGTGGTGGGCCCATTATGTTGTTTCAAAGTTGATAGTGAGCTTAGAGCTGTATTATCAGCATCCATTTTCATTCTACGTGTGCTCTAACCTCCTATATTTTCAGCTTTCTTTCATGCAAAAGAAATATCATTAGGTCTGCATCTTAATAATTATTGTACACTGATTTCAGAGGGTATAAATGACCCGTCAACTATTATGATGGCTTCAAGCATATGCGCACTGCTATTTGATTTTACATCAGAGAAGGCTCTTCTTCAGCATCCTAACTTTGATGACAGCACTCTTGATAGTTTGTCTCGGCTCATTGCAAGAAGTCTGGCTTCATGGGGACAGGTATACTGCATGATGTGATATGCTTTGCATATTATGTATACATATATGTACACAATATTTATGTATATTTATATGTATGTGTACATGTTTAAGATAGAGACTGAGGCAGTTAGGCCTCCAACTTCTGGCCAGTAGTAGGATGGTTTATACGGCACTTTCTTATTTCTCATTGAACAAGAGTTTTTAATTGTTGTAGCCAAATTGAAGTGTGCTTGGATCTTACCACTCTGTTTACGTTGTCAACTTCATTGTAGGGTATGTCTGATGCTGCTAAATCAGAAATGGATCTTCTTGAGATTGTAACACAAGGTTTGTTTCTTCGGAACCTTTAGAAAATTTACTCATCTGTTCTTGCGGGTGGGGGATAAATTTTTTAGTACCATCATCCTTGAAGCAAGAATTCTCGCCCTTATATATTTTAAGAAGCCTGATTTTTACTTCTCTACGTGTTGCAGGATATTCTCAATGGGTGGATCGGTTCCCTCGTGTAAGGGAAACCGTTGAGAGATAGCGTGATCCTTCAGTGAAATCTTGATCTTCAAGTTTACTAATATGGTTAGCAACAATACTTTAGTAGTTCATTCATTTATTGGTTGATGCTTTTATTTTTATAAATTAGAAATTTCATAGATGAGAAGCTCTATAAAATGGGGGAATTAGATTTATTGACGTTTCTCCTTTGTTGAACTCAGTCAGATGGATGATGAAAATGGGGAAAGGGATTTATCCTTTCTTTGCAATCAAATGGGCCAGCCGAAGGATAACCACGTCATGCTTATCTCAGCTTCCTCTCTCTCCCCCCATAATCGATAGCTTGCTCACTTGTTTTCGCGAGTTGCATGTGTCAATTTCCTCTGTATGCCTTCAATTTATGAAGTTAGGATTTTTGTATATGTTTAATTAATTATAACTTATAAGTAGTGTTTTGTTTGCCTCATAAAGTTGCGATTTTGTATATATTAAATAAATACAAGTTAGTACTTACACATGTGCTTAGTTTTTTTTTATAGCCGCAACAATTTCATTAAAATCAGACCAAAAAAAAAATCATTAATAAAATGGCATTACAAAAACATAGTCCCATCCATAAAGGGCTCTTGACTTGCAAACAATAAAAACAACTTTTGCAAGACAATGAGGAAAAATATCCGAGTGCCAAGTTAGTACTTAATGCTTGAGTTTCTTTTTGGGCTATACCCAAGTTCCCAAACTTTTTCGGAAAAAAATTTAAAGTTAGATGTGTTTGGCTCCATTAAGCTAATTTGCCTTCTGTGGCAAAAGTTATGGACCAAGAGGTGACATATCACATACCAAAGATTCTAGTGGATCATTTAGTTCGTGGCTTTCCCATACTTATGAGAATGACCCTTTATGCCTGCCTATACACACAATTTCATTTTCAAAAATTTCAATGATTAATTGCTCCTATGGCTGTTGGGGCTGCAAAGTATTCCCATACTTCTCGATGTTGATGTTGGGTCATTGTAGTAACATTCTCTTAAACTCAAGGGACTACTAAGTGCACTTAACTATTGATTTTTTGTTTTTTTCCAGGGCACTTAACTATTGATTAGTAATACATAAAAAATAGAATTATTTAAAAAATACCCCTTTTTATAGCACGTTGACTTTACTAATCCATTCGGGGAGCTTCTTCAATAATAAAGATTTTTCATAAGAATTAGTTAAGAAATTCTATAATTAATTAAGTTTGTATGGGAATGTGGTATACAAATGTGATAAAGAGTAGCATTACTCCTGTACGTATAGTTAGTGAGTTAGATATTTTTCTAATATCCACATATGCAATTCAATGACTAAGACTGAGATTAGAAGTCATTAATAAATCTTTAAGCTAAAATCTTTAATGGGCTAATGGGATCTAGCACAGTGGAAAATAACTTTGACTTGCAGACTAGTGATTTTAGGTTCGAACTCCCATAGCATCTTAGTTGTGTGTGTGTGTGTGTGAGAAACCCCCTTTTCTTATAGTTTAGACAATTACTTGTACTTTAATGGGGTCAAACTCATCTATTCATACTGTAATATGTGTATACGTGACTATATCCCGTACTACATTAGCACACAATAATTTCTTTTGGATGCTATCTTGAGTTGTTGAATTTTTTTTTTTCTTAATGCGACCTTGTGTTGAATGCATCGGGAAGTTCATTAAGATAATAATTGTTTGTTAGGCATCTCTAATTAATTAACTAAGTAACCTACAAACGAAAGGCCCAGGCCCAATAATATGTTTGGCAAGAAAGATGGTCCAGCCAGCCACTTTCTTCACCCGCTACTGATGAACACAACACAACGACGACTTTCTGAAGTCGCCATTTTTCTATCTTCTTCATCAGACACAGAGAAACAGCAAAACAGGAATTAGAGAGAGAAAGCTTCAGAGAGACGAAAATGAGTTGCGGCAATTTCTTCTTCACGATACTTGTGACGTTCTCTGTAGCTCTGATAACATACAACATAATAATCTCAGCCAATTCACCACTCCAGCAAGACCTCCCAGGCCCATCAAGATCATCGTCGTCGTCCATTTCTGTGGACCCCATAATCCAGATGCCATTGCACAGATCGAGAGGGAAATTAGGGAGCTCCAAGAGACTGTTCCACACGGCAGTGACAGCCTCCGACTCTGTGTACAACACGTGGCAGTGTAGGATCATGTACTACTGGTTCAAGAAGTTTCAGAAAGAACCCAATTCAGGGATGGGTGGGTTCACTAGGATCTTGCACTCTGGGAAGCCTGACAAGTACATGGCTGAGATCCCAACCTTTGTTGCTCAGCCTTTGCCTGCTGGAATGGATCGGGTTGGTTTTTCTATGCTTAGCTCTTCTTTTATTTTTGTTTATTTATGAATGTTGTTCATCCATTTTTTTTCTGGAAGGTGTTAATTGAATTGAATTTTTTATTTTCCATATTTTTTTAAAATTTTTGGTGAGGATTGTTCTTTGGTTTGGTATTTTGGGTTGCTGAAATTATAAGAACTTACCCCATGATATATATTATTCAATCTAAAGTTTTAAATTACTGAACCCAAAAGAATTTAAACTTTCCTTCAAGCAGCCTGTTTAAGAAAGAAATGGATAAGTTCTCATGGTGATTGAGTATAAATCCTCTGTAACTGTCATCTTACTAGAAATTACCTTCGAATCGTTGCTTACCTCCCATCTTGTAATCACAGGGTTATATAGTTCTGAATAGACCATGGGCATTTGTACAATGGCTTCAGCAAGCAGACATCAAAGAAGAGTACGAGATGCTTCACTGCCTAGTTTCTGAATTCAATAAATCAATCATCTGCGGTGTTTTTGTTTGGTTTGACTTACATCCTGCTATTCTTAACATGTATTGCAGTTATATACTGATGTCTGAGCCAGATCATATAATTGTCAAGCCCATACCAAACTTGTCCACTGATGGGCTTGGAGCTGCATTTCCTTTCTTTTACATTGAACCTAAAAAGTACGAGTCAGTACTCCGGAAATACTTCCCTGAGAACAAGGGACCAATAACTAAAATTGATCCTATTGGAAATTCTCCCGTCATTGTTGGGAAGGTAATTAAACTTGTCATCTCTCAGTTATAATAAGTTTTCTTTAGGTTTCTGGTGGTTTGACTTTTTTTAAATCCATCATTGTTAGGAATCTCTTAAGAAGATTGCTCCCACCTGGATGAATGTTTCTTTGGCAATGAAGAAGGATCCTGAAACAGACAAAGCTTTTGGTTGGGTGCTTGAAATGTGAGCTCTCACTAGTTAGCTTAGTTCTTTGGTGACCTTACAGCATGTTCTCAACTTCTTAAACTTAGTTATCAAAAAGCTTCCTGACTAACTTTGCATCATGATATAGGTATGCTTATGCTGTTGCATCCGCTCTACATGGTGTTGGTAATATCTTGTACAAGGACTTCATGATCCAGGTTTAGCTGGGATATTATTCCCCTTTTTTTTTTCCTTATAATGTATAGTCTTCATAATTGCAAGTTAGTATGTGATTCTAAATGTAGCCATTTGTTACCTTCTACAAGATCAATTGATTGCTTTACAAAGTTTGATTGTGCTACCGTTTAACTTGTGTATTACTGTTTTTCTGATGTATATCAGCCTCCATGGGACAAAGAGATTGGCAAGAAGTTCATAATTCATTACACTTATGGATGTGACTATAATATGAAGGTACCTGTTCGACAAGCACTTGTGTACTTTAATGTGCAGTGTCAATGGAGAAGAATATGGGGAATTTTTTTGTTTCTGACAGTTTGATTAAATGCCCAATATCTGTTTTCAGTTTTCAAGAAATGAGAGCTAGCAGCTCTTTTTGTGCAATGCTTGGCTGCTGACTGATAATGTCTGTTTTTTGTCTTCTGATATCAGGGTGAATTAACATATGGAAAGATTGGAGAATGGAGATTTGACAAAAGATCTTACGATACTGTTCCACCACCTAGAAACCTCACTATGCCTCCGGCTGGTGTTCCAGAAAGCGTGGTATGTATCATCTCACCTAGTAGTGTGGCTGCATAATTGGTTACACTAGTGAATGGAAAATAATTGATATAACTGGCGAGATTTTTTGGCTTAAGAGATTGGCCAGATATTTAAAAAATTGCTGAAACATGATATATAGAATTATTTAGTGCCGCTTAGCATTTAGGTATGACCGATAAATTTTATGTGAACTAGTGTACCAGTACCCAGTCCCGCTTGCACTTTAGCTCTAGTGATAAGTGGTGTTATGTGGTTGGGGTAGGTTGTCAATTGGTTCAAATCTTATCACTTTAGCTCTAGTGATAAGTGGTGTTCTGAGCTTTCCCCCTGTATATTCCATCTCATCTTATTGACCTGTAGAAAAAAATTTAAACATACAGGTGACTCTGGTGAGAATGGTCAATGAAGCCACAGCAAACATTCCAAATTGGGGGGAATAGGTAAAAGAGCTGGTTGGAGCTGACGTAGACAGAGAGCCTGTATATACAAAAGCTGTGCTGCCGTTTGGTACAGATGCCACAATGTTTGTGAAAGTTGTCATGTCTCACTATCAACTTGGGTTGCACACTTCATGTCACTCTCAAATTCAGTTGCACACATGACCCGATTGAGGTTGTGAAATTCGGCACAACACTTTATAGAAATGTAGCATACTTTGGTTTATAGTAGAAGAACAAAGTTAATAAATGCTTGCAATTGCGTTGTATTCCCAAGTTACATGGTCGATGGATGAGTTATCAAGCCACGACTTCGTGATCGATAAGAAAATTGTGAATCAAATTTTCCTTTTCCCTTGCTACGCTTTCTATTTAGTTTAGCTTACAAATGTTGGGATTTTCATCTTTGTTGGAATAGACACCTGAACGAGTTTCTTTGATTTAAATTGTGTAGCTGTATCATGTATGAACCTGTGTCTCCTTGTATACGTTTGTTCAATTAATTTTAGAATCCCTTCTTACAACCCAATTTATTTCAGAAAGATCGGATTGTGCCGGTTTTGTTCGGCACAGCCCCAGCCTATGATGGTCGGCCCAACACTTTGAATTTTATTGTGATTTCACCCTATTTACCTGAAATCACAGCTAACCCCTTACCTTACTCAAGTTCGGTGAAAATTTCTAATTTCGCCCATAACTCTTAAGATTTCAAGTTTTTAAATTTGTAGTTGTGGTGTTAATGCATACCAAAAATGACTTGGATACAAAATACTATTTTTAGTCTTTAGTCTCTTTAGGCATCATGCCCGTATGAAAAAGGTTATCCAAATCCAAGACCTGGATTTCCCACCCCAAAATTGGACGACACTTGGCCCGTCTGGTAACGTTTTCGGAGAGTGTTTTATGAGAATATTTCCAAAGAATGAAAACAAGAAAACGAATTTGCATTTTCAGGAAATGAAAATGCGTCTGGTAGATTAATTAGAAAACATCTTCAGAAAACAAAAACAATGAAAACGTGTCTGGTAGTACAATTTGAAATAATAATATGTGAGTTATTTTTATGAAAACGTTTTCCACGAGAATGAAAACAACTTTTTTCTGTTTTCTACAAGTATACATGAACTTGTTTTCATTTTATGAAAACATTCTCAGTGTTTTCTGTTTTTGGGCCACCGAACGTGTTTTTGCCTCGTTTTTGTTCTCTGAAAATGAAAACAACCTCTAAAAACGTTACCGAACGGGTTAATAATTGCAATGCTTATTCGACAAAAAAAAAAATAATTGCAATGCTTCCCCTCATCCAAACACAAACATAATCTTTCGGTGGTCCCCAACCCTTCTCCTACCCCACCAATCGTATCCGCCCACGTATCCACCACTTTTAATGTGTATTAGTGGGCCCTTGTGACATTACAGTATCTGACCAGAACAAGACCCTTGCGTTTTTTTTCCCAACCAATGCAAACCACCGAATCCAAGCTGTCTTCACAATCGACGGTCCAGATCCCCCCGCTCTCCCACCCTTCACCAACCAGCAAATCTAACGGTTCAAAATTGTTTAAACCAGCACACGCGTCGACGTGTGAGTGTCCGTGCCATGTTAAGCCCTGCCTCGAACCACTACACCAACAGAGATGCTCTCTCTCGAACTCTCAGCTTTTGCTTCTCAAAGCTTCACAGCTCCTCTGGCTACTCTGCTACTCTGTAACTCTCTCTCTCTCTCTCTACTCTCTACCCTCTCCCTCTCCCCTCTCCGTTGAAACCTAGGGTTTCTCTGTTGCTTTTGACCTCACCGATTTCCTTGACCGCCGTGACCTTGTCTTAGTAGCCGTTAAAGGACATAATCGGTCTTTGATCGCCGATTTTCATTTCTGGGAGGTGTTTCGCTGCATTTGATGGTTCTGATGGAGGGAGGCTAGGGTTTCGAGAGCTCAAAATGATGGAGAACTCGTGGAAGACCAAATGTAGTTCCACATTGCAGTCGTCGGCACTGTCAATGGCTTCCTCTTCATCTCAGGAGCATCGGAATCGGGTACTATGTGTCCTTTTGATGATAATTTCTCTTTACTTTTTCTTTTGTAGTTGCTGTTGATTGATTCTTGTGCTTTAATGTGTTGTACATTGAGATGGCTGTGTTAAAATGTCAGAGAAAGCACATTTCAGCCAGTGTAGAAAAAAAAAGAAAAAAAGTAGTATGTGTATATAGTGCATTTGATAGAAGGTGTTGGAATGGTCAAGTTTAAGACAATGTGAAGGGGCTACTACATTAATTATCAAAAAATTTGTTTAGTGAAACTGTTCTCTTCTTTGTCCAAAGCATCTCTACTTGGCAATGAGTGTGTTAACAGTATTATAATTAGATATTTCTTAACTAGGATATTATGCTTCTAGTAGCTTCATTGCCCAGTAACTGTAATTCTGATTTTCTGATGTTATTACACCCTTGGAACAAAAATATGTGTATTTGTGCATGCTTGCTAGGACAAGGAATGTGCATATACAATGCGATTATCAATCATGACAGTAACCTGTGGTGTGGAAACAACATCTCATATGAAATGATCCTTGTGGCACCAATTTTGAATTTTGTCCATGGAGTTGTGAAGGTGGCAGTCATTGGTGTAATGGTGTTCCTGAGATATCATGCTTTGGTTTAAAATTACAGTGTTGACTGTAACAGACCTGTGTTCTAATGTACATGAAACCCATATATGCTTTGACTATTTATTAGTTTGTTGTACTATATACCATTGTGAAAATGTTTATTCCTCTATGCATTTAAAATTTCTTATATTGTGACCTTGGCATGTTTATTCTCACATTACTAAAATGGATTTTCATTTGCAATAAAGATGGAGACCAATACAGGTTATTATTCTTATCCACATGGCTCACAAGATTTAAGACCCACAATGATTGGTAGGTTACAAGATCCCCTACTTGCCAGCAAGCTGTATTCAGGTTCCCACAGATCAGAACATGCCAATTCGGGAAATTCTTTTCTAGCTCTTCTATCTGGGTCACCATCGGTATTCCAGTGTGATTTCCAAGAATTATCAAATCCAAAACCTATTAGTGCATCTTGTAAGATTCTGCCCGATAGTAATAATTTTATAGTGAATGGTATTGGAAGTGCCATTCCAATGACATCCAGTGGGGTACTGTCAGAAAATCTTAGTGGGCAAAACCTGCAAAGTGGAGCAGCCTCTTGTACTAAGGTTTCATCAAGGTCAATGCCAAGTTCCAGTTGTGTGAGCAATTCTGTTTTGCACGATCTGCAGAGTTCAGACCTAGCCAAAGTAGTCACCCGTAACATGGTCCTGGGTAGTGAGAAAGTAAAGGGTTCTTTTTCCTTGAGTGGGGAATGGCGTGGTGTTAGCCCTGCAGATACTGGGAAGGCTTGTGGAGCAAATATTCAAACTTCAAAAAAATTGCCAGTGGAAGGAAACTTCGTTATATCTAACCAGGCATCGAGTTTTATGAATGGTTGCCCTCGTGTTTTTTGCTCGACTACTAGTGAGTGCTTTAAGGACATTGATCTTGTTATTGAAATATATCGATACCCTTTTTGGTTGATACTCTTCTGAAATTTGAGTTGATATTTTTATTATTTGAAAAGGTGGTTATCTACTTCTCAGCAATACAGGACTTGTTGGTATTGTTTGCTCATGCCATTGTCTCCACATGTCTGTCTTGAAATTTTGCGAGGTAGGTTAGTCATTCCATGATGCTACAGCTTTGCTAATTGTGATATCTATTTTCAAAGCATTTGGCTTGTAATTTTGCTTAAAAATTGCTATAACTTTTTTTGTAGCATTCAGGATTATATGGTGTCAACCCAGGGGATGCTGTTCGTATGGACAATGGAGAGACCATTGCCCAGTGGTGCAAGCTCTACTTCCTAAATTCTGGGGTAAGATCTTCATGTTAAATACTTTCCCTATTGCTTTATGCCCTATTTCTCTGTGCGGGCACCTTTGCGTGCATGTCTAAGTGCAAGCACATGCATGCTTATGTACATATGTGTAGATGCATGGGCACATTAGTGGGTTTGTCTGCCCTCTCTGTGTGTGTGTAGACGGTGTGTGTGATGCAAAGAACTATTCCTGTAGGTAAGATCACATCACAGTTGTTTACTCTAGGAACCTCAATCATATCCACTTTACTAAGACCCATCATATACAGTCCTACTTAGAAAAGGAATAACCATTTTCTTTAAAATTACCACAAGCAAAATAGTATTTGCTTTAAGTTTATGAATCAGGAGTTTTACGAACTCTTTTCTGCCTAAGGTAGATCCAATGGTGTAAGTATTCTTAGGTTTTTCCACATGGGTGCCTACCCTCTTACCCTTAGGGCCTTGGATTAAGTGGTAAAGGGGTGAGGTGAGTATGAAATGGTGGTGTTTTCCTTGTTGTATTTGATAGAACCATAGTTATTGAGCTTAGAAATTTATTGCCATGTTGTCAGTTACAATGCTTTGCCTCCATCTTTTGACTAATTTATCGTTGTCTTTTGAATTGAGAATTGGATTTCTTATTTGCATGTGTTTGAACTTTGAAGCAACGACAACAATGGATCGTGATATTTTTATGATGCTTTAGATTAGGGTTCCGGGAGATCGGAGTGAATGGGACTGGCCTGAAGGATTATCAGCAACTGCCGGTTTGGGGAAATCTAGTATGTCTATGCCCAACATATCCAATGACTTGTCTCATATGGTTCGTTCATCTGGAGGTTCAGCAAGTTCTCAACAGTCTTTAGATGGTGTTGCACTATCAAAGAACCTTTTTACAAACCAAAATTTAGTTGTTGGTGCTGTAGAAAATAAACAGCAAAGGAACATTCAGGATGGTAACACCATTTTTCTCAAGGGTTTTACTGGCACTCCACAGAGCAATTTTCATGGTATGGCTGACAACCTGATATTGGAGCGCCCTATGTCAATGTCAAAATTGGTTGGTAGTGGACTGCAAGATGGTGGTCAGTCCGTTTCTGCTTACATTGAATCCATGAAAAATGGAAATTCATCCATTATCTACCCCGCCATGAAAATTGGAAATTCATCTATTACCCACCCCTCTTTAAAGGATCGAAGAATCATGGGTAAAGAGTCAAACTTTTGCAGAACTGTAAATGCGAAGGATGGTGCCTTCCGGGATGCTGCAATTTCAAATATTGAGCTGAGGCTTGGTCAACCATACCAGTTGGGTCAAAGTTCAGGAAATTCAAATCTTCCGGCCGTAGGTCCACAGCTATTGGACACACTTGTACATCCACTGAAGTCTCTCTTCCCTGAACAGATGATTCCTAACAGTGCGTCAAAGCTCTTCTTCTTTTTCTTCCCCTTAAGCCTAATACCTTTGGTGCATATTTTATTCTATTATTTATTTGGGAGATTCACTATTATACCCAATATAGGGGACCAAATTATAAAAATACCCTATATGAAATGGACTTTAGAAACACACCCAAAACCCATTTACAACATAACAAAAAGGCTTTTAACTTCTTATAAATTGCACAATTGCCATCGATTTCTTAAAACAAGCCCAACTCCAAAACCTCATAAACAAACCCAAAATACTCAATAGGGCATCAAAGTAATTTAATAATCAAAATTAAATTAAATGGAGCCAGCTGTTATTTTTTAGGTTTTTTTTGGGTTTGTTTATAGAAATTAAATGGTGTAGGGTTCATTTATATTTTTTGTGCTAAGAATGGGTACATGACTAAATATCTCTATTCCTCTTTCTCGCCCATTATGGCTAATCAACCATATAACATTTAACTTCAGTTTTTTTTTTCTTCGCAGCCAACTGCAGGGAAGAGATGGAATTTAGGCAATCTCTTTATTTTTCTGCTGTTCCATCTCCCAGCACAAAGAGAGATCACAAACAGTTAAACCGTGGAAATAATGCTGTTGTAATTGGTAATGCCATGGATGCTGCAAGAGTAGAGAAATCCACTAGCAACCTGGGCCAGGATTCTGTGATTTCATTTCTTACCAATCTCAATGCTCCACCTGAGGATAATACACGACCAAAAGCCAATAAGTATATATGTAATGTTGGTGAGCATGCTATGCAAAATGCACTACATTATGAACCTCAGTCTGCCAAGTATGGCTTCGCTAATGTGCCCAGGAATGGAAGTAATAGTGTAGAAAGGCAATTGGACATGTCTCAGTTGGGTTCCTACAGACTGATTGACAAGGCTAAAGGGGTGAGTTTTGTTACTGACGACTCTCACCTTTCAAAGGATTTAGGGTTTAGAATTCGCAAGGAGATGGAGATCTCAAGCTCTTTCAATGGATTGAGTGGAACCAGTGATCCTCGTTTCTTAACAGCACATAAAAATAGCTGCTACTCACACCAGTTGTCTGGTGTAGCACCTGATGGACCTGATTCCAGAAAATATTCCAATTTTCCTGACAAGGTTCTTTATTTTGGAAATAGAGGACCAGTTGGTCATGTTAACCATCGATCCATGGCTTCATCAGTAGGATCTGGCCTAATTTTTCCATCACAGACTGTCTCGAAAGGTATTCCTGCTGTGAGTGCGTCAATCTCTGTATCAGATCAGACACCTGCAGTGTCTAGAGAAAATTTAATTGAAGTAAGCGCTCAGTTGCCCGATGATAATTCACGATTGCTTGCACTGAGGGAAATAATGGAGTTATCGAAGCAACACCATGCATTGCCTTCCCTTCCCGTGAACCGAGGGAAAGGGATATTTGATTGCTCTTCTTATATGCAGAATTCTCTTGTGGACACTTCAGCATCTGGGAAGCAAGAGCGAAAACTTAGTCTTACCAGTAAAAATGCTGTTTCTGAAGCTACCATTAAATCACACCAATCAGGTGCTAGCTGTAGGAATGGAAGTGATGAAGGTTTTACTTCCCTGACTGGCAAGTGCAATATTTGTTTTTTGAATGCCAATGTAAAAGTTTGGTTAAGCAGGAATCTTTTTTTCCACCATTGTAGTGTGAATCTTACAATGGCTTTGTTTATTCAGGTGTTAACACCTGCTGTCATTTCTCAACATTGAAACAAGGAAATGCATTACATTCTAAAGAAGTTGATCTGAAACATCAAATTTCCTTTGTTCCTCTATGTAATGAGCAACCTTCACTGAGGTTAGTTTAGTATCTAGAATGGCAAATTGGTTGTAGAGTTTTTAACATTTTGTTCTGTATCACATTTTATTGGAGTTGTTCTTATTGTTTTGACTGGGATGATTTCACTGGTTCTGCTTTATGGTTTCTTGACACTGAAATGTTGGTCGAATTTGTTGACATCAAGTAAAAGTTGCAAGATTTGAAAGTTCTTAAAGATTGTTAAATGAGGTGATCTTGGTACAGATCTCATGCAGTTTGTTGTGAAAAAATTTGTTGAAAATTTGAAGGTATTGATTGATTGTCAGAAGGTATTGTACGTCCGAACACCCTTTTATCTGTTAATGGATTTACATTTGTAACTGCATGTGAATGGGTGCTCTTGAAGATGTTGAATCATGTTAGCAAATACTTGGCATGTTAGCTGTTATAAGTTCAGTGATAGTCCTGAGTGTCTTATATTTTGCAATTCAAATGTGCTCTCTTAAGCAATTTGGTTTACTCACCTGCTCTCATCTTACTGTGTTGCATATGCAATATATTTTTCCTTAAACAAGTCAGTTCGAGATTTGCGCTCTCTAACAGTTATCTTCCTTTATTGTTTGTGACAGTAGAAGTGGGAAGAACATCATTGAGCCTAGCGAGCATGAAAGGTGCTGTCACAAAGTTCCCTATGGTTATTTTCGTGGAAGCTGCAGTTGTGCAGCCAGCATAAACTGTTTAGGAAGGGATTTTGAGTCAAGAGTTGGATGTTTTCCTGATGCCTTTAAGGAACAAATGGGAACAGTCAATGGTGAAGCCTCCATGATATTTGCTCCAAAATTTGCTAACAACCATATTGTTCCAAAGGATAAAACTACTTCCTTAGATCCCAGGGGACAGGTTAATGGGAAAATACTCAAGAACGTCTGTCATGCTTCACAGTGGCGAGATGTTCCGAGTAAGGTCAAAGGGGTTTCTGATGTGACACGTGTGGACCGTTTAGCTAATCTGTTTGATGCAAGAAGACGAGATAGTGAGCAGCTTGGAGATAATTATGTTAATCACTTCAATGGCACTGTGCAGATGGTGGACTCCTCGAAAGAGCATGAAATTTATAATAATTCTTCTGGAGGTTCTGCACCGGCCGTTACCCAGGCATCAATTGAGGTTAATAAGATGGACTCTTCAACTGTTGATGCTGGGGATACTGGATGCGTAAGCAATCTTATTGTTGATGAAGGATCAGGCGTTGATAAATGCTGGTCATCAGATGATGCACTTGAAAGTGAAAAGAGTGCCGAGTTCCTTACCTCTACTGGTAATACCAGCTTGAGAAAAGTTGGCTCTTTTAAGAATTTAAATCATCAATCATCCTGTAGTCTTCTTGACGAGCTTAAACTGTTAAATTCTTTAACATGGCTGAAAGGTCAAAATAAACTCCCAGCTGGGCTTGCCCTTCATGAAAAAGAGGAATATCCCCAGAACTTTGAGAGAGGCTTGGAAGATGGGAAGAAAAAGAGAGAAATGGGTTCCGAGTCATGTCCCACTTCAGGTCCTTACACAGTACAAGAAGAAAACCCCGAATGTAATGACAGCGCACAGTTCCCCTCCTGTCCATCAAAAAGTGTGAAGACGCTCTTTCCATTGAGGCAATCCAAAACTCTTACCTTTGGGACCTGTGTTACTCAGCCCAGTTCCAAACCCAGACTGCCTAAATGTTCGGCAAAGAAGCTTTCACGTAAAAGAGATCTCCGCAGACTGTATGATGACAATGACAGAGAGGTAAATGATGTTAACCAGACAGAACTAAATGGGGGAACTGACAATTGTGAAATTTCCGAAGTTTCTGGGGGAAAGAAGTGTAAAAGGGATTTCAGTTCTAATGGTTTTAGGCAGTTCCTGACACGAGAATCAGGTCATGAAGGTGCTAGAAAAAGAAAGCACAATTCTGTAGGTTTGAAATCATGTTCTAGTCAGCAGGTGAATATTTGTTATAGGAAGGCAAGACCGATAGTATGTGGAAAATATGGTGAACTAGCTAATGGAAATTTGGATGGAGACATGCCAAAACCAGCAAAAGTTGTTCCTCTCAGCAGGGTCCTGAATTCTGCCAGAAGGTGCACACTCCCAAAAAATTGTAATCCTAAATCAACTTCCATGAGGGAGTTGAAGAAGACAAGCCCCAATGGAGCTGTTGTATCCTCTGATGTATGCCATAATGATACAGGTTGTGGTAAAATAAATGATACTCCCGTGGAAAAAGCGAAGAAAGAATGCTCCGTTGGAGATAAAAAAATTCGTAAAGAGTTGACCAAGTTGGAGCATTTGGGAGATGATCAAAGTGAAAAAGATCATAGTAAGCTAGGCGGTATTGCCCATTCTCAATTGAAGCTGAAGTCAAAGGAAATTCGCAAGCGCAGCATTTATGAGTTGACAGATAAAGGTAAACATACAAATGTATTCCATTTTTATTGTTAGTTAATATACAAGAAATTCAAAATTCTCCCCTGAATATAGAAAGAGTTCTAGGTTATTGTAGAAATGCAAGCCTAAGCTTCTTATAAGGCATCCTGTCCCAAGCGTGGCCTACCTGTAGGGTTTGTGGAAAGCCATGGCACAAGCTTTTCTTTTTTAAAGATTGTAGCTTGTATTAGCAAAAAAGAAAAGGAAATAGAAAATGTAAGTCCCCATATCTCGACATATTTTAAATTGTAATCTTGTTGAGTGGTGTTGGTATATGTAATTAATTGTGTCTGCAAGGGTAAATTCAGAAACCATTAAGAGTTTCTTTCATTAGTAAAGTGAATGCAAATGAGCTGTAGTTAAGCAATATATTTACCTTCATTTGGTATGCAAAACAGGAATGGGAAGGGGAATGTGGTACACCACTTACCCCAGAATACGGGACGATGTGGGTAGGCTTTTGAGTTTGATAAGATAACCTTAGCTCACATATTTTTTACTTTTGGTTTCCTAAAAACATCATAATCTACATAAAATTCCTAGTATTGTTTATCTTATTTCCTTTCAAAAAGACATATAAGGGATGAAATAGAAGGGAATTTCAAAAGTAGTGTATTGGATAGAAGTGTTACATTTCCGATAAATTTATCCTGGATTTTCACCATGTTAGTAGTATATTCTTGTAACTTTTGCGAGAGTCGTAATATAAAGTCACTGACATGGGTTGGAATCAGTTGTACGAATTGTGATGGTTAAGAAAGGAGCCTTGTGAAATGATTGCAAATTAATGTTGTTCACCTGCGTATAAAAACATAAGTGATGTATTGGGCACCAGGGCTATGAGGCTGTACTTGGTTCAACAGTTTAATTCTTCCAATAGTACTTATTCAACGTCCAGTAATTTATAATTTTGGAAGAACAATTGATGCCTATTTGGCTGTGTGATAATACTTATTTGTTAATTGTTCCATACTTAATAGACATGCGTATCAACCTTTTCATATTCTGTTCTATTTTTTTTTATTGTTTGTCCTTGGCTCTAATTGTTTTACATAAATGATACTTGTTCATCAGGGAAGGATCCCAGCTTTGACAGTTCTTCCTTTTCGAAGATTTCAAATTGTCTGCCGGCAAAGAAAGAGGGGAAACTTCTAAAGACCGCTGAAGATAGTAAGCTTGGATTGTGCAAACTTAGTTCTAAAAGGTGAGCAAGCAAATTGATCCTCTAATTATTTTGCTTCAAAAGTTGTCTTATTTCTTTCTTGGAAGGCAGTATAAATAATGATCTTTCCTTTCTTGGCACCTTATATAAATGGTGATTAAGAATGTAAATTATAAATACTGATGATTGGTTTTGAATTTTGGTAAATTCTGTTACAGTTCTACTCTAGAGCACCAATGCCATTCTGATTTGGATTCAGATGCATTCTGCTGTGTTTGTGGTAGTTCAAACAAAGATGAAATCAATAATTTACTGACGTGTAGTCAATGTTCTATCAAAGTATGTGGCTACCCAGAGCATATTCAACTTGAATTTCATCCTATTTCTTATGCAATCATTTGGTGATATTCAGAAGTTTCATGATGAACAGGTGCATCAGGCATGTTACGGTGTCTCAAAACTACCTAAAGGCCATTGGTGTTGCAGGCCATGCCGGACCAGTTCAAAAGATATTGTAAGAGGAAGGCTATTATTTTAGTATAACTTTCATTTAGAAAAAACTTCTTATATGTTTGGTTTCTTACCCACACTATAGCCAGTGGTAAATTGCTTATTTTATTGAGACTACTCTTATAAGACTCTTGTCTTCTATTTTTTGCCTTTTTTATTTGTTTCTTGTTCAAATTATTGTTGCCAGTAATTCAAATGTGAACTTTTTTCAGTAGGAATTTTATTCCAACAATCTAAATGGTCCTACAAGTGGAATTTAGTTATTACATGTGTTGTTAAGGCTATAATTGAATTGGAAATCAAAGATAATTCTAATAGGTGTTCTGGACAATTCAAAGTTGAGTTGGACTAAAATCTTATCTGCCCATCTTACTGCTAGAAACTTTTGCTTTCAACCCAAAATTTTGTGAGACACGAGAGAGAATGGAAGATGGATTTTCTTTCCTCTTAACCCTTTTTAACTTGTGGTTTTGTAATGTATTTGTTTCTTCATCTAGGTTTGCGTTCTATGTGGTTATGGTGGTGGTGCCATGACTCAAGCGCTCCGAAGTCGCACAGTTGTGAAAAGCCTTCTGAGAGCTTGGAATGCTGAAACAGAATGCATGGCTAAGAACAAGCTTTCTTCTGTTAAAACTTTGCAAAAAGACTCAAGTGGGTTGCATTGCTCTGGCTATGGACATCAAGATAATTCCTCCTTCTTTGTGCTCCAACGTGAAAACGGTCAGCCCTTGGTCTCAGCTGTCTGTAAGATGGGTATGTCCTACAAATTTGATGTCATGCATAACAGCATTACAGTGGGATTACTTGATTCGGCAACTAAGCAGTGGGTTCATATGGTTTGTGGGCTTTGGACTCCTGGAACACGATGCCCAAATGTTGACACTATGAGTGCTTTTGATGTCTCTGGTGCACATCCTAGAGCAGATGTGGTAAGCATTAAAATCAATAATTGAGGCAAAAATAGATGCATCAATATTGATAGAGGATGTCAATGAAGATTTCTTTGCTTTGGAAGACCTGGGTTCTGGATATGTAACAAATGGAACTGGAGTTTGGCACATTAGAGTGCATTTTTCAGTCTGACTAGAAATCAAGAAAAATTAGACAGACCATCAGGATTGGGCTTGGGCAAAACTTGTAAATCACAATTTGGTTTAGGGAGTCACTCCCTGGGAGAGAAGAAGTCATAACATGACAACCTATTGCAACCCTTTGAAATTAATTAACCTTTATCAAACATACCATTTTATACAAAAGTAAACACAATATAGTAAGAAGACATTCCTAGTATTAATTACCAATTATATATGTTTATGTCAACCCCCTCCCCTGGGATTTTGTCATGTGTGGTTGGACATTAGTTCTCATTTTCATTTATTTTTTATTCAGGTTTGCTGTATATGTAAGCGAGCAGGCGGTTCATGTATACAGTGCAGAGTTGCAAATTGTTCTGCTCAATTTCACCCTTGGTGTGCTCATCAGAAGGTCTTGACTCTTCCTAATTGTTGATCCTTACACTCACACAACATTCATGATCTTTGCTTATGTTCTCAGTGAGAAATTGAGAATATGAAGATGAACAAAAACTTTGCTTGATTGATATAGGGTCAATCCAACATAATGCTGCTATTTTTTGAATTGGCATTGTCAAATTTATGCAAGTGTCAACCTGTCATGCTTAAGCATCTAACATTTTCTTTAAAATAGGCTATCGGTGCCTACTTTTAAAAGGCAATTTATTTTAATAGTTTAGACGTTGAAGCATTGACTGGTCAATATTAACATTATTCTTTGTATTTGTTGTCATTGGTTTTTTGTGCATGCCGCATTCAGGGTCTGTTGCAAAGTGAACTTGAAGGTGTTGACAATGAAAATATTGGTTTTTATGGAATATGTGTGCTTCATGCTACACACCGAACGTGTGAATCAAATCATGACCCTGTTAACACTGAAGCTGGTTGCATCGAGGAAGAAGAATTAACGTGCGCTAGAACTGAGGTATTTGATCTTTCTTTGAGGTTTTTTTGTTCTGTTATTTTTCTTTGTTGGTATTGTATGTGTGAGGGTGTCACTTGGTTACCTGCAGTCTTAGGCTTTCATATTGTGCTTTTTCTAAATTGGTTCTTTGTTTTTTGCTGTTTTGTTGTGTGTAGGGTTACAAGGGCCGTAAACGTGATGGGTTCAGACATAATTATTGTGATCAGTCAAAGGGCAATGGCGGATGCCTTGTTCCTCAGGAGCAGTTAAATGCTTGGGTTCATATTAATGGGCAGAAATCATCCACTCAGGGGCTTCCAAAACTGCCAGTATCAGATATAGAGCATGATTGTCGGGTATGTTCATGAGGGATGAGGCTGCTTTACCTCATGATTGTTTTTGGTTATTCATTTTGTTTTGTATAAAGAGCGATGTATTAAAACTCTATGGCTAACACATTTTGCAAATGTAGACTATGTTTCATTTCTTGATAGTAGTGTTAGACATAGAAAACAGGGTGTCAGTTTTTAATTATGTGATTTGACTGATATGATCCATGCAACATATTAATGCTAAAGTTTGCAATTAAATGAGATGCCCAGTTTTTGATTGTTCAGTCTAATGGTGAGATAAAGTGCTTCAGCTGATTGTGTTGCATCTATGATATTTTATTTACCTTTCTAAGACTACTTAACCACAGTGTTACTGTCACTTGCAGAAAGAATATGCACGCTATAAGCAGGCAAAGTTTTGGAAGCATCTTGTAGTGTACAAGTCTGGCATACATGCCCTTGGCCTTTACACTTCTCGGTTCATTTCCCGCAGTGAAATGGTTTGATGTTCTCATATTTAAAGATCGAGGCACATACATGCTTCCTATAATTCCAAATATGATGTATCCTTGTGCTTCTGTTCTGTAGGTTGTTGAGTATGTTGGAGAGATTGTAGGGCTACGTGTTGCTGATAAAAGGGAAAATGAATACCAATCTGGGAAAAAGCTTCAGTACAAGAGCGCTTGCTACTTCTTCAGGATAGATAAAGAGCATATTATTGATGCTACATGCAAAGGAGGGATTGCTCGTTTTGTCAACCATTCATGCGTGGTAATTCTCTCTTCGTAAGTTTGAGTCGTGAACCAGTTGTTGCTGGTTTTCTTGGGTCTCAGCTTCTTGTTAACCCAGAGCCAATCTTTTTTTTTTTTTTACGAAATTTTCATGTTCAAGAATGAATGTTTGTTGGGCTCTGCTTATGCATTTGGGTTTGGATAATTTTACAGTTCATCGCAATTAGAAAACTTAGGAAGCAATTTTGTCTGAGCATGGAAAGCACAACAAAGAATTTAGAGGTTTATTTATTATTTTTCGATGTTACTGACTGCATTTGGCTTTCCTAAATTTATGAAAGATTAGAGTAATTTCTTAGCTTTATGTACTTCACTCAGTTTTCTTACTTTGTTGTTGGTGTACCTGGGACCAGCCAAACTGCGTTGCCAAAGTGATATCTGTGAGGAATGAGAAGAAGGTAATTGGACATTCTATTATGATACTGATTTTTTCTTCTCTTTTGAAAATTGGCTATGCCTGGCCACTTGAGTTCACCTAGTAGAAGTGGTTTCTCAATTTTGTGATGTACAGAATTTACGTTTGTTGGGAGTATTTACTGATTTTACCAATTCGCCGCAGGTGGTATTTTTCGCGGAGCGGGACATATTTCCTGGAGAAGAGATAACATATGACTACCATTTTAACCATGAGGATGAAGGTAAGAAGATTCCATGTTTTTGCAATTCAAAGAATTGCAGGCGCTACTTGAATTGAGGCTGAATCATGTAATTAATACCTTTTGTTTGTTGTTTGTTGTAAATGTTACTGGAAAGACTATCAATTCAAAGAATGACCTGCAGTTGTTTATGATGGAAGTAAGGCTTAATGCAAAATCCCTGTTAGCTGCTTTTGTTCTCTCTCCCTCAGCGGGCAGCCATGCCATGTTAATATTATTATTAGTCATGGGTTCTCTAGTCTAGGTCAGGAATATTTCTTTCTCAAGTCTGTAATTTCTTTCGTAAATCCGTTGCATCATGCAATCTCGTGTACCAAAAATCAAAAAAGGTTCCACGCCATTAAGCAAATAATATCCCATCAACAAATAGAATATAGCAAATAGAAAAAGTTGTACGAAACTAGTTATATCTATGGCCATCTCGTTATAACAGAAACAAAAATGGAGAATTTAGATGAATGGAGAATTTAGGTGCTATCGAGAGTCGAGTTGGTAGAAGGAGAATTGGACAAAGTGCCCATCCAAGACGGAGGCAACATGCCAGTTTGTTCATGAACTGTCTTCAACAATGGTGGCAACATCTTGTAAACTCCAGCAACCTCCTTGAAGGCCCCATTGGCACCGCTGTCTCCGCTGCCATTATTCCAAACGCTAATGTTGGGTTTAAGTCCCCTAACAGCCTCGGCGTTAATCTTAGCAATTTCTTGAAACGTGCCATTCTTGAGCATCATGAAGTCCCTGGTGGCATTGTAGTTGCCTCCAACTGCTTCCAGAAGACTGCGAAGATACGCACCTTCAGCCTGCCCAAGAGCCATGAGCCCCTCGGCCTCGAGTTTCTTGGCATAAAGTTGTGCCTCTGCGATTGCCTTCTGTGCCTCGGCCTCTTGTTTCTTGGCATAAAGTTGGGTCTCTGCAATTGCCTTTTGTGCCTCAGCTTCTAGTTTCTTGGCATAGAGTCGTGCTTCAGCTTCTAGTTTCTTGGTAAAAAGCTCTGCCTCTGCTGCTTTTTGTTTTTGGAACAGCGCTCCATCTGCCTCTAGTTTCTTTGTTCATAAATATATAAATATATATGTTAGAAAAAGCAAGCATTATACTAATTAATATATAATTATCCAACAGCATTAGATTCAGACTTTTGTTTTGTACAAGAATACAGATTAATAAAATGAACTAATTCTACAATATCAACCTGATGCGGACATCATTAGTTAGTTTCCTAGATTCTCAAGTTTTCCAGATTTCACTAGGATTTTAGTTTCCAGATTTTTAGTTGGATTTGATTTAAGTTTCCTAGTTTATTTTTACTTAGTTCCTTGGTGGATTAGAATTTCTGTTTTAGTAAGGGATTTTTATCCTATTGTCTCTAGGTTTTAGTTTGCTATAAATACCCCCCCATGTAGTTCTTTAAAATTCAGTTGTTGAGATATAAAGAAAAGCTTATTTTCCAGAGATTGGAGACTACTTGGTGTGAAGCCAAACCCCTGGTGTGAAGCCAAACCCCTGGAGTGATTCCAGACCTATCCCTTTTGTTCTATTTTCTGTTTTCCATTGTTTTCGCTTCCGCTAAACTACCTAACTACTCAATTCACCCATATCCTACATCAAATTTGGCATCAGAACCTGGTTTTCGTTTTCTTGGGTTCAGAATTTTTGAGTATTTCTTGTTCTTCACACTGTGTGTCAAGTGATGGCTCCGACTAAGCCTGGAAAGACAGACGAGCCAGCGACGGACTTTGAACTTCTTGTTCAGATGATGGAAAACCTATCAAAGCAAGTAGCAGATTCGGATGCTAGATCTAGACTCGTGGAACGTCGCCTTGCAGACTTAGAAACAGCTAACCAACATGATGAAGCAAGTGTGAATGGAGAAGAGAGGAATCATGAGCGACAACGTCAGGATAGAAGGAATGATCGAGACGCAGAGAGACACAATTTTCATCGTGGCTATGAGCAAGACCCTGATGAAAGGGTGATGAGATCAGTGAAAGTTGACGCTGTTAGATTTCTTTATTACATAATCTAGATCTTTCACACAAACATGTAATACGTATAAAAGACATGGAAGACATACCTGGAGCCATCTTCCTTGAGTACACAGCTTCTGAACTCATCCTATCTGTAGCACAGCAATCCTAGCAATTTATCAGGGACGGCTCAAGAACTTCTGCTCTCTCTCAGAATCTGTTTCAGCTCTCTCTTTATGATGAGAATAGGTTTAGAGAACGTATCTGATGAGAGCAGGGCCTTAAGCTTATATAGGGCTAGGTCAAGTCGTCTCTACTCATCACCGAGGGCCGACTTGACTAATCTTCCAAGCCCACCTAGATCGGTTCACGCAAAAAGGAAACAAAAATAGGACTCCTTAATAGGCCCTAAAACCTTTCCTTATTTCACAAGGTTTTGGGCCTCAAGGTACAACTTAATTTAAACCCTTATCAAACCTGATGTGACTTAGTATCTAGTGCACCGATCTAATTAGGAAAACATAACAGACGCTCCAAATTTTGATGGTGAGCTAAATCCTAAAGCACTCCTCGACTGGTTAGCTACCATGGATCGCTATTTTGAGTGGCATGACATGTATGAAGCTCGAAGGGTGAGATTTGCTAAGATAAAATTAGTGGGTCAAGCTGGATTGTTTTGGACCAATGTTGAAACACAACTAGAGAGAGCTGGTGAAGAACCAATCATCCATTAGGGTGAGATGAAAGAAAGGTTGAAGTAGAAATATCTACCATTATCCTATCAACAGAGTTTGTTGGACGAGTGGCAAACTCTTCGTCAAAATAACATGCCAGTTGCTGAATATATTGCAAAATTTGAGGAATTCATGTTGCGATGTGACATAAGGGAAGATCGAAGGATGACTATTTCTCGGTTTAGATCAGGACTTCGTCCAGAGCTTCAAAAAGAATTAATTCCGCATACTGTGAATACTTTAGAGAGGGTTTTTCAGATGGTACAAGAATTAGAGAAATATTTAAAGTTGTCCAATGTAGTCAAGCAAACTGATTCTCAAAGATCTGATTGTCATGTTGGCACATCTGTGACTCCAAGTTCTCCAACATCTATGACTAATTTAGTAAAAACTGCCAAGGGAAAAGGAGTGCTAGTTGATACACGTGGTGGTGGAACGCAAAGATGTTACAGATGCCAAGGTTTTGGACACTTTGCTGTCCAATGCCCAATGAAGGAGGCAACAAGAAATCTGTGTGCACACATCAACGAACAAGCTGACAATCAAGGCGAATTCGAGGAAGATATTTATGAACCCCAACAACCTGATGAAGATTGTGGAATCGACTTTGAAGTCCCTCATCCAACATTAGCAGTAGTAAGGTGTACTTTGGCTCAACCTAGGAAGGAAACTGAGGATTGGCGTAGGACTTCCATTTTCCACACTTACATCAAGTCTGGAGATAAAGATTGTAAGGTGGTCATAGATAATGGGAGTTGTATCAATGTTGTATCAACGCTGACTGTTTCACGTCTTGGTTTGTCACCCGAGAAGCATCTTGTGCCATACAGAGTAGCATGGATTGACAATACATCTTCTATCCCTGTTACCCAACGATGTCACGTTCCTATACAGTTTTCATCTTACAAAGATCATGTTTGGTGTGATGTGGTGGATATGGATGTGAGTCATATTCTCTTGGGAAGACCATGGATCTACGATTACAATGTTACCATCTTGGGTCAAGAAAATATATGTTCGTTCATCCATAATGGAAAGAAGATCACGATGAAGCCACTTCAACCCAAGCTCATGAATCAATATATACCAAACAAAGAGGAGCAAGACAAAGTAGGTAAAACCAAAGCTCTACATATCATTACGTTTAAAGAATGTAAGGAAGATGCAGAAGTTCCTCGTCAAGTGGAAGTTAGATCAGATTCTCATAGTACTCGGAGTACAAAGGAGAACCTGCCGCACATTGATCTCGACGTTTTGGAAGGTTATTGCAGCTTTATCTCGCCAGAGTCGAGATCTTTTCAGCCAGGGTTAATTGATGCGGACATCATTAGTTAGTTTCCTGATTTATTAGTTTCCTAGATTCTCAAGTTTTCCAGATTTCACTAGGATTTTAGTTTCCAGATTTTTAGTTGGATTTGATTTAAGTTTCCTAGTTTATTTTTACTTAGTTCCTTGGTGGATTAGGATTTCTGTTTTAGTAAGGGATTTTTATCCTATTGTCTCTAGGTTTTAGTTTGCTATAAATAACCCCCCATGTAGTTCTTTAAAATTCAGTTGTTGAGATGTAAAGAAAAGCTTATTTTCCAGAGATTGGAGACTACTTGGTGTGAAGCCAAACCCCTGGTGTGAAGCCAAACCCCTGGAGTGATTCCAGACCTATCCCTTTTGTTCTATTTTCTGTTTTCCATTATTTTCGCTTCCGCTAAACTACCTAAATACTCAATTCACCCATATCCTACTTCACAACCACATTTACTAATAATCATCGATTGATCATGTTCTTACTTACTACATAAATTATTAGGGTTAATAGTGATTGTGATTCACTTGATATATAGTAAATACATCAACTGTTGCATAATATATTTTTCTACGATCAATGTAACACTAATTTTGTTTCATACAGATCACCAACCAACTCAATTTTTATATATGCATTCAATTTTATATTTTCAAAAGAAAGGAAAGAAAAAGGACAAGTACAAGACGTACCTTGGTTTCATACTCAACAGTGGCCTCACTCAAGAGATCAGCCTTAAGCTTCTCCGTCTTAGACAAGGCATGCATCTTCTCCACCTCCTGTTGTAGCTCCGCATCCCTCAACGCCACTGCCTTCGCCGCCTCCACCTGCGCCACCTGCGCCTCCTTAGTCCACACGGCCTTCTTCTTTGCCAGCTCAGCATTTGCCTCCGCCACCTCAGCCTCCCTCATGTTCTCATACACCTTCACCTCCGACTTCACCTTTATCTCCTCCTTCTTCCCCTCTCCTTCCCTCTTCGTTGCATAGATCTTAGTCTCCGCATTAATCTTTGCCGCGTTCTGCAGGGTCATCCCCTCCCTCTCCTTGGACCCTATCTCCCCTTTCTTCTTCGCCTCCGCCACATCAACCCTAGCCTTGTTCGCCGCCTCCATCTGTATCTTCTGCCCCAAGTAACTAAAATACTCATGCCCCGGGACGTCCACCAACTGTTTCACATTCGCATTGTATATCAGAAGCCCGAATTGGTTCAGCTCCAACTGAACCTTATCAAACACCTCTTGCTTAAACTCTTTGGTCCCCTTGAACACGTCCTCCATCGTCATCGAGGCAGCGAGAACCCGCGTCTCGCCCTCGATGATGCCCTGGACGAGCTCTTGGACGTGGTTGGAGGCCATGTCGTGGCTGCAAAGGAGCTTGGCGTATTTATGGAGGCTGGGCATGTCGTCCTCGCGGGGGCCAATGGTGAAGACGGCGGGGAGGACGAAGGGGAGCTTCTCGGTGCTCATGGCTTGGACTTCGAAGGTGTAGTTGACTGGGGACAAGTCGAAGACGGTGTAGGATTGTCCGGGGAGGATCCATGCCTTCTTTGCAAGCTTTACGTCGTCGATCCCTGCCCCGGTGATCACTAGATACTCTGAAGCTTTCGCAACTCTGTACCACATGGTTGGTTCTTCTGTGTTTCTCTTGTCTGTAGACAGCAGTAGATATTAGGGTTTTGATATGAGAGAGATGTTGAACAAAATAGAAAGATATGAGAGAGATGAAAAAAGAATACTCGTATATATATCGGTGATTGAGATCTTGAACAATCAGAGTTTAATTTGTACTAGGGCTACAATTAAGGTTCAATTAGTTTAGGATAAGAATTTGGATATTAATAACGGGAGACTTGTAATACCACGTCGACATATTACAAGGTGGTCCTGTCACATCCAACTTCTTTTACTCCTCCATTTTTTACGGCTTGAAATTGTCAACGATGTGTTCGATTTATGGATTCCTGTATCATCAAAACCTGACAATCATGTCATGTGCATGGGATGAGACAGGAAACCTTCAAAACCTGGCAGTACCGTTCTCCTGGTCCACGGGGACCAAGGAGTTTCTTGGGCAACTGTCATTGGATTAATGACATGTTTACTAATCCGTAATTGGATTAGATTCCATATTCATATTGAAGTTGTTTACTAAACCACATGAAATTGGGGTATGAGTGGTACTAATTACTCAAATATCCTCGTTGTTGGGTTAAAGTAGATGAAAATTTTGAAATTCTGAATATTGTGTGAGGATATAATGGGTAAGAAAAATGAATTCCTAATGGGTTCATTCTCCAGGAATTAGAATACCACCTCATACCCAAGAATTGAATTCCTCCAAAATCAGGAATTTAATTCCTTATTTTGTGTGGGCCCTGCTTACTTTTCAATTCCTTGATGTGAAGTAAACGCAGGAATTCTCCCTATGCGGAATTCAATTCCTAATGAGAATTCTAATTCCTGATTAGTAAATACACCATAAATTCAACGGTGGATAGGAGTCTAAGTACAATAAACTCATTTTATAGCTTTTAATGTCAATAGTTTTCGGTAAAAAATCTTTAAAGCAATTTTCAAACAGGAATAAGGACGCCAAAATACATATTAGAGAAATGTCGTAATTTTCAAAGGGTTGTAAATGGAGAAAAATTGTTAAGGTTGAAGAAGAGACAAGAAAGAGACTAAACCCTTCCATAAGAGAATTGAAGGAGAAAAATTATATAAACTTGGGAGGCGTACTACTACTGATGCTAAAGTCCTTTATTGTTTAGACTCCTATCCACCGTTGGATTTAATCCAATGGCAGTTTCCCAAGAAACTCCATGGTCCCGTGGATCAGGAGAATGATACTGCCAGGTTTTGAAGGTTTCCCATGGATGGACATGAGACATGACTATCAGGTTTCAAGCCGTAAAAATTATCACATGAATTGAAATTGAAATCAAATTAATTACTAAAATGCGCTCGTTATTGGGTTAAAGTAGATGACAAAGAATTTTAAAAATTGTGTGAGGATATAATGGGTAAAAAAGATGAATTCCTAATGGGTTAGTTATTCATGAATTAGAATACCGCATCGCACCCAAAGAATCCAATTGCTCCAAAATCAGGAGTTGAATTCCTGATTTTGTGTGGGTCCCACTTGCATTTTTTATTCCTCCATGTGAAGTAAACACATGAGTATCATAATAGGAATTCAACTCCTTATTTTAATTTCCATTACGAACTAATAAACATGTCAAATTGGGATTTCATCCCTAAGTCTCAAACTCATTTATACAAAATAGTACTACTATTTGTTTGGAATTTTGGAACAATTCTAAACCTAAGGCCCCACAAACAACTAGAGAGTACTTAAAAATATCTAGTGTTCTAAGCCCAAGGCCCCACAACCAACTAGAGAGTACATGAAATTAAATATAAAAAAAACCCTAACCTAGCAACACCCACTTCTATTGCAGTAGATCACATGATTTGTGTCCAACTGGGAGCCACGGATTGTCTATAACTAACATGAATATAGGCCACAAGTGTATATCAGTACTAGTCCTATAATGAGATTTTCTAGTAGCGAGTTTTTGGATTCAGTAATTCAAGGGATTATTTCCCCTTTCTCTCTTCGGCTTGAAATTGTCAACGACATTTGATTTGTTCAATCCTATATAATGCAACATTGTACAGGACATGGCCATATGTTTGCGAGTCAGTTCTTATTAATTCATTTGCATGACAGCCAACAATTGGGATTTGGTCTTATAAATTTATTATGCACGGCCAACACAGGCATGTTATTATTATTATGATCAACACAGGCATGTTTTGTTTCTTACAAATTTCTTATTATACAGGCCAACAACAGTTTTGTTTCCCAACTCCACAAACAGCACGTAAATTCGTTCCCAAAAGCTTCCACTATGGCTAACAGTTTTGCCCCTAAACACATACATATCAAAGTAGAACTAAGTACATAGAACAAAGTTTTAAGCAAGGCCACGTTCGGTGTCTAGAATTATCTCAAACTCAATTAAGAGCCGAGTTGGTAGAATGAGAATCGGACAAAGTGCCCATCCAAGCCGGTGGCAGCATTCCAGTTTGTTCATGAACTGTCTTGAACAATGGTGGCAACATCTTGTAAACCTCAGCCACCTCCTTCATAGCCCCATGGCCGCCATCGCCGCTCTCTCCGCCTCCATTAGTCCAAATGCTGATTTTGGGTTCAAGTCCACGCACGGCCTCAGCATTGATCTTAGCAATTTCTTGAAACATGCCGCTTTTGATCATCATGAAGTCCCTCATGGCTGCATAGTTGCCGCCAACGGCATCCAGAAGAGTGCGTAGATATGCACCTTGGGCTTGTCCAAGGGCCATCAGACCCTCAGCCTCTTTTTTCTTTGCATAAAATTCTCCATCTGCAACTTGTTGACGAGCATATAATTCTGCCTCAGCAATTGCCTTCTGTGCCTCGGCCTCCTTCTCCCTTTGGTAAAGAATAGCTTCCGCGGCTTTTTGTTTGATGTATAACTCCCAATTTGCCTCTTGTACCTTTGTTTATTAACACTGATCATGTTAGATGATATCTATCAATTTTAATTTACAAACTTAGTTTATTTTTATTATAATTATTCAATACTTTTTCCAAAAAAGAAAAGAAAAACAAACAAAACAAATTATACCTTTGTTTCATACTCAACACTGGCCTTACTCAAGAACTCAGCTTTAAGCTTCTCCGTGATAGTCAAGGCATTCATCCTCTCCACCTCCTTCTGCAGCTCCGCATCCCTCAACGCCACCGCCTTCGCGGCCTCCACCTCCGCCACCTGCGCCTCCATCGCCCACCCGGCCTTCTTCTTCGCCAGCTCAGCATTTGCCTCCGCCACCTCAGCCTCCCTCACGTTCTCATACACCTTCACCTCCGCTTTCACCTTTATCTCCGCCATCCTCCCCTCCCCGACCCTCCTCGTGGCATATATTTTTGTTTCTGCATCAATCTTGGCGGCATTCTGCAGCGTTAACCCCTCCCTCTCCTTGGACCCTATCTCCCCCTTCTTCCTCGCCTCTGCCACGTCAACTTTAGCCTGATTGGCCGCCTCCATCTGTGTCTTCTGCCCCAAGTAACTAAAATACTCATGCCCCGGGACATCCACCAACTGTTTGACATTTGCGTTATATATCAAAAGCCCAAATTGATTGAGTTCCAACTGAACCTTCCCAAACACCTCTTGCTTAAACTCTTTGGTCCCCTTAAACACCTCCTCCATGGTCATCGAAGCAGCAAGGACACGCGTCTCCCCCTCGATGATGCCCTGGACAAGCTCCTTGACGTGGGTAGAGAGCTTGTCGTGGCGGGAGATGAGCTTGGCGTACTTGTGGAGGCTGGGCATGTCGTCGATGCGGGGGCCGATGGTGAAGACGGCCGGGAGCATGAAGGGGAGCTTCTCGGAGCTCATGGCTTGGACTTCGAAGGTGTAGTTGACGGGGGACATGTCGAAGATGATGTAGGATTGTCCGGGGAGGATCCATCCCTTCTTTGCAAGCCTTATGTCCTCAATCCCAACGCCGGTGATCACCAGATATTCTGAAGGGCTTGCTACTTTATACATGCTTGCTTGCTTGCTTTCTTTTTGTTTCCCTACTTGTTTGTGATATTGAAAACCAGTTTATAACTACATATACTTGGTGGCGTATTGTCCAGCACGAAACATAATTGTTCGGAACAAACTTTCTCTTTGGCCCTTTCGTACATGTTGCACAAATCTCTTGATATTGTCAATGAGAAAATTGGATTGCTCTTCGATGGAAATTGCATGTTGCGTGTTGCTTTCCCTTGTTCCTTGTTATCCGCTATCAAAGGGGATATTATAGTTTTTTCTTTCTTTGTCGGCTTGAAATGCGTTTGAGTATCATACGACTTGTTAATTATGTACATTAATTCGGGTGTCCAGAAAAATCTGAGACTGCAAATCGGACTATTTCGAGCAATCGCAATTAGCAAATTTGGCATTGTTTCCGATGAAATATTTCATATGTATATATATACGGCCTAGGAAAGCTGGCCAACAGTTTTGTGCCCCAACTCAAACTAGTTGTAAATATTTTCTAGAAAATATAGACATGAAGTTCACAAGGACAGATTGCTTGCACTCAATCCTTTTCATATTAGCTAGCAAGACTTGTTGACATTCACATCAGTTTCTTCCAAGAAGACGGAAATTGCCAGCAGGAGGTATAAAGGTTTGCCAACATTTTTCGTCTTTTGAAGTAGCTTGTTTTTTTCTTTTAGAATTAGAGAGAAAATGCACGGAAGAAAAGAGAGATGGGGGAGAAAAGGAGTATGAATGAAACAAAAGCTAGAACATATGTTTAGGGCCGTTTGATAACCATTTCAATTTTAGTTTTTAGTTTTTATATTTTTTGTGCTAGAGTATAGAAGAAAATGAGAGTGAGAATGGGAGTGAGGATGAGAGGGGGGAATGGGAGGGAGGAGTAACAAAAGTGAAAACAATTTTAAATAGATTTCAATTTTTGGCTTTGCTTTTCACTTTTGTTACTTCTCCCTCCCATCCTCCGCTCTCATCTTCCCTCAATCTCATCTCCATTCTCATTCTCATTTCCATTCTCCCTCCTTTTTCTCTATACTCTAGCACCAAAAAAAAAAACTAAAAAAACTAAAAACTAAAATTCAAAGTTATCAAACGGGCACTTAGTTTTAATAGATTCATTTGAAGTATAGCATTTGATGCATGCACAATTGATTCCACCTCCCTCACACCAACCCTTCCTCCTTCATCTGTACCTTTATATTCATATATTTCCTCTCTATCTCTAACCCGAAAAAAGCAAAAACTAAATAAAAAATAAATTTTAAAAATTCAAAAAATGGAAAACAAAAAGGATTCCAAACAGGCCCTCAAGCAGTCATTTTACGAACTCAAATAACCTGAAACGTGCACATAAATATGTACCAACTAAAAAGAAATATTTACTACTTATCCCGCTCATATATATACAGTTTTAAGGTACAAACATTGGCAATAATTCAACATGTTGAGGTTACTGCTCTCTTATTGACATGACTCCAAATGCCAACCAAATCCTCAAATGTGAAGAGCAGCATGACACCAGCCTAGCTGGTCTGTTACAATTTTGGCTCCACTACAATGGCAATTTAAATTTGTCTATACATATACCCATACAAAGGCAACATTAATTATGATAATACAATAATCTCACAATCAGCTGTATCTTCTCAACTGACCACATTGTGTATCATCTCTTTAATAGAAAGACATCGTTCACACTTATGTTAGTCTCACATGTACTTAATTAAAGACATGATACACAAAATGGCTAGTTCAAATAGTGATACTCTCGAACTCAATTGAGAGTACTAGTTGTTAGAACCAGAATTTGGCAAAGTGCCCATCCATGCCGGTGGCTGCATTCCAGTTTGTTCATGAACTGTCTTGAACAATGGTGGCAACATCTTGTAAACTCCAGCAACCTCCTTCATGGCCCCATTTCTGCCGCCCTCTCCGCCTCCATTAGTCCAAATGCTGATTTTGGGTTGAAGTCCACACATGGCATCGGCATTAATCTTAGAAATTTCTTGAAATATGCTGCCATCGATCATCATGAAATCCCTCATGGCTGCATAGTTGCCTCCAACTGCGTCCCAAAGATTGCGTAGATAGGCACCTTGGGCTTGTCCAAGAGCCATGAGGCCCTCAGCCTCTTTTTTCTTTGCATAAAATTCTCCATCTGCAACTTGTTGACAAGCATACAATTCTGCCTCTGCAATTGCCTTCTGTGCCTCAGCCTCTTTCTCCCTTAGGTAAAGAATTGCTTCCGCGGCCTTTTGTTTGTTGTATAACTCCCAATTTGCCTCTTGTACCTTTGTTTATGAACACTGGTGTTAGATAAAGCATTGATATCATGAACTGCCTTGATAAACAATTATCCTTAACCTTTATACAAAAAGGAGCTAGAAAGCAACTCATCTACAATTTCATGTTTTGGAAACCTCCCAAACAAAATAAAGCTTGTTTTCTAACTTATAATATGTACCAAAGCATCATATATATTGATCATATTTTTTTTAGTAAAACTTAAGTATACCTAGATTGAGAGAACAAAGATTTTATATATACATACTAAAATATTCAAGAGTATATACTAAAGAATATACAAAGATTATAATCATGGATATGCTATACAATTTTGTGGTTAGTATAGATAATGATTATGATTCACACTGATGAAAGTTTTCTTTTATCAAATAGAGGTGGAGCCCACCAATACAATGGGGCCCACCTCTATTAGAGAGGTGGTACATAATCTGGTATAAAAATGTGGTAAATCTAGCATTTTCCATAAGAAAATGATGATATATTTAAATATAGAATCTACTAGCACTTTTGAAAGAACATTACAAATTAAGAAGTAATTTTTACAAGTACACCACGTGGATGGTGTACCATCCAATGCACATGGAACATGTGGAAATATTTTATAACATACATATAAGACATAAAAATAAAACATGTCCGCATATCCGCATGTCGTATGTGTATTAGATGGTACACCAACCACAAGTGTACCCCGAACATACAAAAATTTCTCCAAACTAAGAGCTAATTGGTCAGATTCCACATAATATGATTAGTAAACATCATGAGTAACATCATTTTTTACAAACAAAACAAAACACAAAAAGAACAAGCTACCCACGTTATAGTCACGTACATACCTTTGTCTCATACTCAACGCTGGCCTTACTCAAAAACTCAGCCTTAAGCTTCTCCGTCCTAGTCAAGGCATTCATCCTCTCCACCCCCGTCTGCAGCTCCGCATCCCTCAATGCCACCGCCTTCACTGCCTCCACCTCCGCCACATGCGCCTCCTTCCCCCACCCGGCCTTCTTCTTTGCCAGCTCAGCATTCGCCTCGGCCACCTCAGCCTCCCTCACATTCTCGTACACCTTCACCTCTGCTTTCACCTTTATCTCTGCCATCATCCCCTCCCCGGCCCTCTTCGTAGCATATATTTTTGTTTCTGCATCAATCTTCGCGGCATTCTGCAGCGTCAACCCCTCCCTCTCCTTGGACCCTATCTTTCCTTTCTTCCTCGCCTCCGCCACATCAACTTTAGCCTGATTGGCCGCCTCCATCTGTGTCTTCTGCCCCAAGTAACTAAAATACTCATGTCCAGGAACATCCACCAACTGTTTGACGTTTGCGTTATATATCAAAAGCCCGAACTGATTCAATTCCAACTGAACCTTCTCAAACACCTCTTGCTTAAACTCTTTGGTCCCCCTAAACACCTCCTCCATGGTCATTGAGGCAGAGAGGACACGTGTCTCGCCCTCGATGATGCCTTGGACGAGCTCCTTCACGTGGCTGGAGAGCTTGTCGTGGAGAGAAATGAGCTTGGCGTACTTGTGGAGGCTGGGCATGTCGTCGATGCGGGGGCCGATAGTGAAGACAGCGGGGAGCATGAAGGGGAGCTTCTCGATGCTCATGGCTTGGACTTCGAAGGTATAGTTGACGGGGGACATATCGAAGATGATGTAAGATTGTCCGGGGAGGATCCATCCCTTCTTTGCCAGCTTTATGTCGTCTATCCCGGCCCCGGTGATCACCAGATATTCTGAAGGGCTTGCTACTCTATACATGCTTGCTTCTTGTTTGGTACTTGTTTTTTGATATATTGAAGACCAGTTTACATGTATGTATATACACACACTGAGAGTGGCATAGTGTCCGCCACGAAACATGATTGTTTGGCCCTTACGTACATGTTATACAAATATGCTTGATATTGTCAATGACAAAAATAACGATGGAAATTGCATGGTACATGCCCTTGTTCCTTGTTTTCGAGAAATACACGCAAGCTTGTGATACTCCCATTCAATTGTTTTTGGTTATAAAAGGAAATATTATATATATATATATATATATATATTTTTTTTTTTTATAAATTTATTATTATTTTTTTAATGTCTGCCTGAAATGTCAACGAGGGTTGATTGGTGGGTTTCTTATATCACAAGTAAGCCATACAAATCTGGCCGTACCGATCAATCAATCCAATTAGCAGATTTGTTATAGTTTGATGAATTATTTCTTCATTTATATACGGCCAACAATTGGGATTTGATATCGCATGATATGTACGGCCTAGGAAAGCTGGCCGATATATGGTTTTGTCTCTCAACCTAAAAATACTCGTAAATTTTTAAGTGAAGAAATTTGACAGGGGCATGGGCTTACCCATACGGCCATGATTCGCTTTTTTATTCTTCCTTCTTCAATATTGCTTTTATATGAAGGAAGCCACCAAAAAAAAAAAAAAAAGGAGCTTCGTGCTTAGCTACCACTTGCAGCTCAAAAGCTTCAAATATGTACCTTTCACAAATCACTAGCAAATGCACTTCATTTTCCGGAGCTGCTTGATAATGTACTCAAGAGACTAACGAATAAAAGTAAGAGCTCCTCATTATCACGAATTTACAATCCACTTATAGAGATCCTTTTCATATATTAGCAAGACTTCTGGACTTTCATCAGTTTCTTCCAACAAGAAACCACGGAAATTGCCAGGAGGATGCAAGTAGTAGAAAACGAAAACAACTTAAAATTAAAGAGAATCAAAGAGAAAATACATGTTGGAAAAGAGAGATGAAGAATGGTGGAGGATGAGGGAGAAATAAATGAGTATGAATTCAACAAAAACTGGAAAATGAAAAACTTATTAAAAATTGGTTTTCAATTTTAGTTTTCATTTTGTGTACCATTCCATCCACATTTTCTTCCTCCCTCCCATCGCCCTTCCTCCTTCATCACTCTTTTTCTCCCATATATTTCCCTTCTATATCTCTAACAGAAAATTATAATAAATCAAAAAACGAAAACATTACTAAATGGACCTCAAGCAGTCATTTTATGACCAATATGGCAAATATCTGAACTCAATAACCCCGAAATGTACAGTTTTATGGTGCAAAAATTGGCAAGGATTCAATTTTCATAGATACTATTAACACTTGGAGGACAATGGCCACAAGGTATAGGTAATACACCAAGACCATAGGAAACATGTTGAGGCCACTTTCTCTTATTGGCATCATGGCATGATCAGCATGGCACGAGCGTAGCAGGTACAACTTTGGCTGCACTACAATGGGAATTCAAATTTGGCTATACATACCCACACAATGGCAACATTATGAACACAAAATGATACATACTCACTCAATCCGTATCACATCTCAATTAACCACATTGTGTGCCAACTCTTTAATAGAAACGGAGATGTTGCCGCACTTACAGAAGTTTCACAGGTAATAAAGACATGAAACACAACATGGCTTAGTTTAGATAGTGGTACGCTCGAACTCAATTGAGAATCAAGTTGTTAGAACCAGACTTTGGAAAAGTGCCCATCCAAGTTGGAGGCAGCATTCCAGTTTGTTCATGAGCTGTCATGAACAATGGTGGTAACATCTTGTAAACTCCAGCCACCTCCTTCATAGCCCCATTGCTGCTGCCATCGCCTTCATCTCCCCCTCCATTAGTCCAAATGCTGATCTTGGGCTGAAGTTCACGCACGGCCTCGGCATTAATTTTAGCAATTTCTTGAAACATGACACTGTTGATAATCTCGTGAAGTCCCTCATGGCCACATAGTTGCGTCCAATCCAAAAGATTGCGTAGATATGCACCTTGGGCTTGTCCAAGGGCCATGATAAGACCCTCAGCCTCTTTTTTCTTTGCATAAAATTCTCCATCTGCAACTTGTTGACGAGCATAGAAATTTGCCTTTTTCGATCAATCCCAATTAGCAATTTTGGCATATACTTTGCGATGATAGATTTCATTTATATATTCGGCCAACTTTTGGGATATGTGATATCGGCCCAGGAACGCTGGCCAACGGACTCAAACTACTTGTAATTTTTATTTTTATTTGGTCAACTAACTACTTGTAAATTTCTAAGTGAAGAAAAAGAATAAGAAGAAGAAAAGGAAAAAAAAAAACCTAGCAAAAGCTTCGATTTTTCATTTCCCAATATTTCTTGTATGCACGAAGATCAAAAAAAGAAAGAAAAAAAGCTACGAAACTCACTAGCAAAAGCACTTCATTTTCCGGAGCTGCAGGATAAAAGTAAGATATAGCTCCTGATGACGACGACTTGAACTTCACTATCCAAATAGAGAACATTTTCATATTAGCAAGACTTGTAGACTTTCATCAGTTTCATATAAAATATTTACAATAAATCCCGCTCACACAGTTTTTAAGGCGCGAACATGGGCAAGAATTCAATTTCCATTGATACTATTAGGACTTGGAGGACAAAGGAAACAGGTTGAGGTCACTTTCTCATATTGGCATGACTCCATTGGATTCCACATTATGCCAACCAAATCCTCAAATGTGAAGAGCAGCTTGACACGAGCCTAGCTGGTACAATTTTGGCTGCACTACAATGGCAATTCAAATTTGGCTAATACATACCCATATGAAAGCAACATTAATTAATTATATGAATACAATATTATACGCGGTACCATCTCAACTGACCACAATGTGTGTCATCTCTTTGATAGAATGATATCGTCCATGCTTATTTTAGTCTCACATGTACTAAAAGACATGATATACAGAAAATGGCTAGTTCAGATAGTGACACTCTCGAATTCAATTGCTAGAACCAGAATTTGGCAAAGTGCCCATCCAAGCCGGTGGCAGCATTCCAGTTTGTTCATGAACTGTCTTGAACAATGGTGGTAACATCTTGTAAACTCCAGCAACCTCCTTCATGGCCCCGTTGCTGCCGCCATCGCCGCCCTCTACGCCCCCATTAGTCCAAATGCTGATCTTGGGTTGAAGTCCACGCACGGCTTCAGCATTAATTTTAGCAATTTCTTGAAACATGCTGCCGTTGATCATCATGAAGTCCCTCATGGCTGCATAGTTGCCTCCAACTGCGTCCAAAAGATTGCGTAGATATGCACCTTGGGCTTGTCCAAGGGCTATGAGACCCTCAGCCTCTTTTTTCTTGGCATAAAATTCTCCATCTGCAACTTGTTGACGAGCATAGAATTCTGCCTCTGCAACTGCCTTCTGTGCCTTAGCCTCTTTCTCCCTCTGGTAAAGAGTTGCTTCGGCGGCCTTTTGTTTGTTGTATAAGTCCCAATTTGCCTCTTGTACCTTTGTTTATGAACAATAATCCATTAACCAAAAATAGCTTTTGATCACACTCCTAAATGCATGTGATTATGAATCACATTGATTATAATTTTCTTTCATCAATAAAGAAATGAGATTTGAACTCGGAATCTCTTCCAATATTAAGAAGAAAAGTACCAACTAAAAGCTAGCCGGTCACATTCACAAGTTGATATTAGCATTCAATATTTGCATTCCCTTATTATGTGAACATCATATGATTAGTAAACATCATCAGAATATTTTACCAACTTAATTTGTATTATAAGTGTATTCAATATTCTTTTGTTTTCAAAAAAGACTAAAGCAAAACAAGGTACATACCTTTGTTTCATACTCAACGCTGGCCTTACTCAAAAACTCAGACTTAAACTTCTCCGTCCTGGTCAAGGCATTCATCCTCTCCACCTGCGTCTGCAGCTCCGCATCCCTCAACGCCACTGCCTTCGCGGCCTCCACCTCCGCCACCTGTGCCTCCTTTGCCCACCCGGCCTTCTTCTTCGCCAGCTCAGCATTCGCCTCCGCCACCTCAGCCTCCCTCACATTCTCATACACCTTCACCTCTGCTTTCACCTTTAACTCCGCCATCTTTCCCTCCCCTTCCCTCTTCGTCGCATAGATCTTCGTCTCAGCGTCAATCTTCGCCGCGTTCTGCAGCGTCAACCCCTCCCTCTCCTTGGACCCTATCTCCCCTTTCTTCCTCGCCTCCGCCACGTCAACTTTAGCCTGATTGGCCGCCTCCATCTGTGTCTTCTGCCCCAAGTAACTAAAATACTCATGTCCCGGAACATCCACCAACTGTTTGACATTTGCGTTATATATCAAAAGCCCGAACTGATTCAATTCCAACTGAACCTTCTCAAACACCTCTTGCTTAAATTCCTTTGTCCCCTTAAACACCTCCTCCATGGTCATCGAGGCAGCGAGGACACGCGTCTCTCCCTCGATGATGCCCTGGACGAGCTCCTTCACGTGGCTGGAGAGCTTGTCGTGACGCGAAATGAGCTTGGCGTACTTGTGGAGGCTGGGGGTGTCGTCAATGCGGGGGCCAATGGTGAAGACGGCGGGAAGCATGAAGGGGAGCTTCTCGGAGCTCATGGCTTGGACTTCAAAAGTATAGTTGACGGGGGACATGTCGAAGATGATGTAGGACTGGCCCGGGAAGATCCATGCCTTCTTCGCAAGCTTTATGTCGGTGATCCCGATCCCGCTGATCACTAAATACTCCGAAGGGCTTGCTACTATATACATGGTGTGATGGCTGTTCTTTTTTACTTGGTTCTTCTTGCTACTTTAAGGTCAAGCTTTTAGGATACTTATTTATACATAAACAAGGAGGAGCCAATAGACAAGCAATGTTAGTACTAGGAATGAAGAATATAAAAAATTCATATATAATAATTGATACACTAACTGCCGTATTTTTTTCTATTAAATATACTTGTTTAGCAATTTCAAGTTTCCTTTGGATAGTTCATAATAAATCTTTTATTGTTTAAATATAGTTGTTTGTAGTAGACTATATGTTTGTCATTTGAGTACATGTTATGTGAATCTCCTTGATTGATATTGTCAATGAAAAATAAATAAATAAACAATTATATATATTTTAACAACATTGTGTTATAATAAGTAATTATGTTATTTTATAAATACAAATATAAAGACAAATAAGTGACCCCACATAGGCATGATGACAGAGATTTGGGTGAAGAACTTGTCAAAAATGGAATGTTGAACAACTTGTAGCCATACATAAATTTGTGGAATGGAACTATCACACTCTGTAGTCCATACATAGAGCGACACCCCAAGACATTCAAGTGTGTTAGTTTAACTCCACAAATTTATTTATGGCTACAAGTTGTTCAACATTCCATTTTATGACAAGTTCTTCACCCAAATCTCTTTGTTATCATGCCCATGTGGGATCAATTGCCCCCACTGCAATTTGTCTTTATATTTGTATTTATAAAATATAGACATGAAGCTCAGAGGACAGATTGTACCATCATGTTTTTATTGGTAAAGTAGTCTCACTCTCTTCACTACTACAAAAAACACTTTGCGCGACGAAATAATTTTGTTGCGCAAAGAACAATTTCGTCGCGCAAAGTTTGCGCGACGAAATTTTGGTCGCGCAAGTTCTGTCGCGCAAAGATCGTAAAGAAAGGTTTTGCGCGACGAAATTTTTTTTTTGTCTCGCAAAGATACTTTGCGCGACGAACTATAACAACTTTGCGCGACGAATTATAACTACTTTGCGCGACGAATACTATCAACTTTGCGCGACGAATATTATACTTTGCGCGACGAACACTTTGCGCGACGAATAATATTATTTTGCGCGACGAAATTTAATGTCGCGCAAATCTTTGCACGACGAATCCTAATGTCGCGCAAATCTTTGCGCGACGAAATATTCAATTTTTTTAAATTTTTTTAAATTTTTGCTTTTTTAAAAAAATTTTAATTAAAATAAACTAGTTTAATAGTTTGCTCGACGAAATATTTTGTCACCCAAGGTTTTTGACATTTTGTTTTATTATTTCTCTTATATCAATTTCATTATATTAATTTTTCAAATTTTTACTTTTTAAATTTAATTTAATTGTATGATTTTATTTTTTTTAATTACTTTAATTTAAATTGAAATATTCAAAATAAAATTACATATGAAAAATAGTGGTCAAATTATCCAATATATATAATATTCAAAATGTACACATAAATTAACAAAGTATAATAATAAAATCTACAAGCCTATTGTGGTGATAGTGGCGGAGGATATGTTTCGATAGCGTCCAAATCCTCAACTTTAGCCGTCAAAGTCTCGACGATTCCCTACAAAAAAAAAAAAAAACAAATATTGTCAAATAACAACAAAATAACAAAAAATTGGAATAAACTCAAAACTAACTCCAAAAACACATATTAATGAAAAAAAAATTAAAGTTTGGAGAGAATATACCTTTTGGCAAGATTTTAAGTGAGTGAGAATGAGAGGGAGAAGTGAGTGTGAGAGAATAGAGAAGATAGTGAGAGAGAGAGATGAAAGAGTGAGTGAGAGTGAGAGATGATGAAAAGAGAGATAAGAGAGTGAGTGAGAGTGATAGATAGTGAAGAGAGAGATGAGAGATTAAGTGAGAGGAGTGAGTGTGAGAGAAAGGGTAGGATTTGGGGAGAAGGAAAGAGAGAGGAGAGGTAAGAGTAGAGGACATTGAGAAAATGGTGGAGGTGTTATTTTGGTTTTAAAAACCGTATCACTTTGCGCGACGAAACAATATATTGGTCGCGCAAAGTCTCGAAATTTTTTTTTAAAAAAAATTCCAATTTTTGGTGCGCGCCGAAATTTTTAGGGTTTTGCGCGACGAAATTTTGGTCGCACAAAGTTTTGCGCGACCACAATATTCCCGCTTCCCATTTTTGGAACCCGCCCAAATTTTTCGGGTATACTTTGCGCGACGAACTATATATTGGTCCCGCAAAGTCGTAAATTTTTTTTTAAAATTCCCATTTTTGGTACCCGCCAAATTTTTAGAGTATACTTTGCGCGACGAACAACAATATATTGGTCGCACAAAGTTGGAAATTTTTTTTAAAAACAATTCGCATTTTTGGTACCGCCCAAATTTTTCGGGTATACTTTGCGCGACGAATGACTATATATTGGTCCCGCAAAACTTTGCGCGACGAACATTATATTGGTCCCGCAAAACTTTGCACGACGAATTATTATATTGGTCGCGCAAAGTCTTAAAAAAATTTAAAACTACTAATAAATATATATACTATTCAATTTCTTAAGTGTTATACGTACAAAATAAACAAATTTAAAGCTACTCAACGATCCAACCGTCAAACTTGTTTGTTTATACTTCGAGATCATATACACCAAAATTCAGAAAAAATAAACATTAAGAGATCAAGTAATGGGACAAAACATTTCGACGGTTATAAAAGAAAAATCAAGATTTAACGGTTATTTCAACTCTGATTTTGATGATTTTTTACAGCTACACTCCTTGACCCTATATGAATACAATGACTCCATTCGATCATCAATTGAAAATATTTACACTAGTGGATACCACAAAATCTTATGTTATATTTAATGAAAGTATAAATAAACTCTTAATTGTTAGTGAATATATTGTTTTGATGGCATACACATTCTACGAAACTAGTTTCAACGATCCAACCATCAAACTTGTTTGTTTACACATCGAGATCATATACGCCAAAAATCGGAAAAAATAAACATTCAGAGATTAAGTAATAGGACAAAACTTTTCGACGGTTATAAACGAAAAATCACGATTTAACGGTTATTTCAACTCTGATTTTGATGATTTTTTACAGCTACACTCCTTGACCCTATATGAATACGATGACTCCATTTGATCGTCAATTTAAAATATTTACACTACTGGATACCACAAAATCTTATGTTATATTTAATGAAAGTATAAATAAACTCTTAATTGTTAGTGAATATATTGTTTTGATGGCATATGTATTCTATGAAACTAGTTTCAACGATCCAACCGTCAAATTTGTTTGTTTATACTTCGAGATCATATACCCCAAAAATCAGAAAAAATAAACATTCCGAGATCACGTAATGGGACAAAACTTTTCGATGGTTATAAACAAAAATTATGATTTGACGGTTATTTTAACTCCGATTTTGATGATTTTTTACAGCTACACTCCTTGACCCTATATGAATACAATGACTCAATTTGATCTTCAATTTAAAATATTTACACTAGTGGATACCACAAAATCTTATGTTGTATTTAATGAAAGTATAAATAAACTCTTAATTATTAGTGAATATATTGTTTTGATGGCATACGCATTCTACGAAACTAGTTTCAACGATCCAACCGTCAAACTTGTTTATTTATACTTCGAGATTATATACACCAAAAATCGGAAAAAAATAAACATTCAGAGATCAAGTAATAGGACAAAACTTTTCGATGGTTATAAACAAAAAATCATGATTTAACGGTTATTTCAATTTCGATTTTAATGATTTTTTACAGCTACAGTCCTTGACCCTATATGAATACAATGAACCAATTCGATCGTCAATTTAAAATATATATTTTCTAACAAAAACCCAATCCGAACTACAATAATATATTTTTCTAACAAAATAAATTTTTTAATTTTTTAAATTTTTGTAAAGACTTTGCGAGACGAAGATTTTCGTCGCGCAAAGTCATCCAAAAAATTTTAAAAATAATTTTTTATTTTATTTATTTTTGTAAACACTTTGCGAGACGAAAGAGAATTCGTCCCGCAAGAATTTGTGCGACGAATTTTTATTTTTTCGTCGCGCAAAGTCATGCATAGATTTTTAAAAATAAATTTTTATTTAATTTATTTTTTAAAAGACTTTACGAGACGAACCACACTTCGTCGCGCAAGAATTTGTGCACCGAATTTAAGTGTTTCGTCGCGCAAAGTCATGCATAGATTTTTAAAAATAAATTTTTATTTAATTTATTTTTGAAAAGACTTTACGAGACGAACAACGATTCGTCGCGCAAGAATTTGTGCACCGAATTTAAGTTTTTCGTCGCGCAAAGTTACTTTTCGTGACGATACTTTGTCGTCGCGCAAATTTTTGTCGCGCAAAGTGACTTTGTGCGACGAATTGTTTTTCGTAGCGCAAAATGTAGTCGCGTAAGACTTTGAGCGACAAAGTTTAATTTTCGTCGCGCAAAGTCACTTTGTGCGACGAATTGTGTTTCGTCGCGCAAAGTTTGGTCGCGCAAGGGGTTTTTTTTACTAGTGCTTGTAATCAAAACATGCTTTGTACATTATATAAAGGGCTTAAGACGATTTATCCCTGTACTCAAGATTATTGTGTTCGATTTTTTATTTCTCAATATTTTTTGTACACAAGAAGAAGAAGAAGGAAAAGAAAAGGAAAAAAAAACCTAGCAAAAGCTTCGATTTTTTATTTCCCAATATTTCTTGTATGCACGAAGATCAAAAAATTAAAAATTAAAAAAAAGCTACGAAACTCACTAGCAAAAGCACTTCATTTTTCGGAGCTGCAGGATAAAAGTAAGATCTAGCTCCTGATGACGACGACTTGAACTTCACTATCCAAATAGAGATCATTTTCATATTAGCAAGACTTGTAGACTTTCATCAGTTTCATATAAAATATTTACTATAAATCCTGCTCACACAGTTTTTAAGGCGCGAACATGGGCAAGAATTCAATTTCCATTGATACTATTAGGACTTGGAGGACAAAGGAAACATGTTGAGGTACTTTCTCATATTGGCATGACTCCATTGGATTCCACATTATGCCAACCAAATCCTCAAATGTGAAGAGCAGCATGACACGAGCCTAGCTGGTACAATTTTGGCTGCACTACAATGGCAATTCAAATTTGGCTAATGCATACCCATATGAAAGCAACATTAATTAATTATATGAATACAATATTATATGCGGTACCATCTCAACTGACCACATTATGTGTCATCTCTTTGATAGAATGATATCGTCCACACTTATTTTAGTCTCACATGTACTAAAAGACATGATATACAGAAAATGGCTAGTTCAGATAGTGACACTCTCGAATTCAATTGTTAGAACCAGAATTTGGCAAAGTGCCCATCCAAGCCGGTGGCAGCATTCCAGTTTGTTCATGAACTGTCTTGAACAATGGTGGCAACATCTTGTAAACTCCAGCAACCTCCTTCATGGCCCCATTGCTGCCGACATCACTGCCCTCTCCCCCATTAGTCCAAATGCTGATTTTGGGTTGAAGTCCACGCACAGCTTCGGCATTAATTTTAGCAATTTCTTGAAACATGCCGCTGTTGATCATCATGAAGTCCCTCATGGCTGCATAGTTGCCTCCAACTGCGTCCAAAAGATTGCGTAGATATGCACCTTGGGCTTGTCCAAGGGCTATGAGACCCTCAGCCTCTTTTTTCTTTGCATAAAATTCTCCATCGGCAACTTGTTGACGAGCATAGAATTCTGCCTCTGCAATTGCCTTCTGTGCCTCAGCCTCTTTCTCCCTTTGGTAAAGAATTGCTTCAGCGGCCTTTTGCTTGTTGTATAAGTCCCAATTTGCCTCTTGTACCTTTGTTTATGAACAATAATCCATTAACCAAATATAGTTTTTGATCACTTTTGATCACACTCCTCTATACATGTGATTATGAATCACATTGATTATAATTTTCTTTTATCAATAAAGAAATGAGATTTGAACTCGAAATCTCTTCCAATATTAAGAAGAAAAGTACCAACTAAGAGCTAGCCGGTCACATTCACAAGTTGATATAAGCATTCAATATTTTCATTCCCTTATTATGTGAACATCATATATGATTAGTAAACATCATCAGAATATTTTACCAACTTAATTTGTATTATAAGTGTATTCAATATTCTTTTTTTCCGAAAAAGAATAAAGCAAAACAAGGTACATACCTTTGTTTCATACTCAACGCTGGCCTTACTCAAAAACTCAGCCTTAAGCTTCTCCGTCCTAGTCAAGGCATTCATCCTCTCCACCTGCGTCTGCAGCTCCGCATCCCTCAACGCCACTGCCTTCGCAGCCTCCACCTCGGCCACCTGCGCCTCCTTCGCCCACCCAGCCTTCTTCTTCGCCAGTTCAGCATTCGCCTCCGCGACCTCAGCCTCCCTCACATTCTCATACACCTTTACCTCCGCTTTCACCTTTATCTCCGCCATCTTTCCCTCCCCTTCCCTCTTCGTCGCATAGATCTTCGTCTCAGCGTCAATCTTTGCCGCGTTCTGCAGCGTCAACCCCTCCCTCTCCTTGGACCCTATCTCCCCTTTCTTCCTCGCCTCCGCCACGTCAACTTTAGCCTGATTGGCCGCCTCCATCTGTGTCTTCTGCCCCAAGTAACTAAAATATTCATGTCCAGGAACATCCACCAACTGTTTGACATTTGCGTTATATATCAAAAGCCCGAACTGATTCAATTCCAACTGAACCTTCTCAAACACCTCTTGCTTAAATTCCTTTGTCCCCTTAAACACCTCCTCCATGGTCATGGAGGCAGCGAGGACACGCGTCTCTCCCTCGATGATGCCCTGGACGAGCTCTTTCACATGGCTGGAGAGCTTGTCGTGACGCGAAATGAGCTTGGCGTACTTGTGGAGGCTGTGGGTGTCGTCGATGCGGGGGCCAATGGTGAAGACGGCGGGGAGCATGAAGGGGAGCTTCTCGGAGCTCATGGCTTGGACTTCGAAAGTATAGTTGACGGGGGACATGTCGAAGATGATGTAGGACTGGCCCGGGAGGATCCATGCCTTCTTCGCAAGCTTTATGTCGTCGATCCCGACCCCAGTGATCACTAAATACTCCGATGGGCTTGCTACTCTATACATGGTGATGGCTGTTCTTTTTCACTTGGTTCTTCTTGCTACATTAAGTTAAAACTTTTTGGATACTTATTTATACATAAACAAGGAGGAGCCAATCCACAAGCAATGATTAATTATTGAAAAAATAATGCTACTCTTATCTATAGCCTTCGAGACATATGAGGGGGCAGGGTATAAAAGATTACATATTTTATTACATTAGTTTACGTATTAATGAAGAATAACAAAATTTCATAATAATTGATACACTAGGTACACATCAACTGCCGTATTATGTGATCAGCTAATATCTTTTTAGTGATTTCAAGTTTCCTTTGAATTGTTCATAATAAATCTTTTTTTGTTTGAATACAGTTGTTTGTAGTAGACTATCTGTTTGTCATTTGAGTACATGATATGTGAATATCCTTGATATTGTCAATGAAAAATATAGATTGATTGTGAGGAAATTGCATGGGACTTGTTGCAGCCTTCCAGCTTTCAATGGGAATGTTAATCCTGTTTTTTAATATACTGGAAATTGTCGGCGAAATTTGAAAAATATGGATTGGTTGACCTGTCTAACAGCGGAAATTGCATGGTATTTGTTTTTTTTTGGCCTTTTCTGTTATTGGGTCGAAACTGTCAACGACGAACGGTTCGTCGATTGCAATCGAAACTTGACGTCGTTGTAGAGGAAGCCAGAAACGATCCAGTTGTCTAATATGAATCAATTAGCAAACTGGCATGGCCTGTTCACGTACAGCCAACTATTGGGATTTGATAGTAGTAAGAATTCATGTATACGGCCGTGGTCGAAACCAAGCTGGTATATTCTTTTGGGAGAGGTTCCATATGGCCAACAGTTTGGTCCCTCAACTCATCTAGACATGTAAATTAGAACAGATATGAAGGACAAAAGTCTGCAGACATAAAACAGGACAGGCAATTTCTCTGAGTTTGATACTTAAGCTCTAGTATAACTTCCTCAGAAGACTAACGAAGGGGTCTCGATTATCTAAATTGCCGTATGGTGCAGGGTTCAAATAGAAAAAGCTTCACAAGACTTTGACAACGGAAAACGCAGACGGAAAAATGTACCAACTGTGATATTTTCCTGACCGTTGAAATGCACGCTACTATAGATACGACTAGGACTTGAAGGACACGAGGCACAATGGACATGACGTGGGAAACATTAGATTATGGAAGATGGAACTAATTTGTGTCCATTCTTCGGTGTACTTACAGCAAAACTTCAAGCAATCACTCAAATCTTATCTGATCCATTGACAGGGACACGTTACCACATTTAAAAGTATATGCGGCTACAAAAACAAAATCTTGAAATTAGTACATAGTTTAAAAATGCATGAATATGATGACTCAAAGAGAATAATTTTGTTTTTGTATTCGCATATAATAAGATTGGTACTGTGCTGTAGTGGCAAGTGTGTTTCAACTTTCTAGAACTCAAATATTTTAACTTGGTGGACATAAAACTGAAAGATGAATTAAAAATTAGGCAGGTTTTTCATTTTGTTATTTTTGTATTGAACTAAATCACATCATTACAAGTGAGATTTTACTGTTTTAGTTCAATTTCATTTAATAAGATTGGTTGGTTTTGAGGTCTGATCCCAAGCTAAGATTTTGTCGGTAATCAGTCATCATCCACGTCAACAAAATTATTTGAATCCAATGTAACTAATGGGAGATAGATCTATTGGCATAGTCTGATAATCCGGTTATGTTCCGAATCCGTTAACCCATTAAGTTAACGAAACAAATTTGAATTTTCCCTAATCCGATCTGATTTAACATTTATTTTGTTAGATGTTTACTTTTAAACCCAATACTGTATACATTAAGCCCAATTAATAACCCCACATCTCTCCCACTCTAAACTAATCCCTACCACATCAGACCCAAACACAAAAGAAGAAGAAAAAACCTGCCACTCCTCGCTCATTTCATCTGCCTTCTCCTTTCTTTTTGATCAAAATTTCAACTTTCTTCTCTCAGTTCCCTCACGTCACTCAACTACAGAATCCATCCCCACCCCACCTAATCGAACGGACAATTCCACCCATCCCGTAATATATCAATGTTAGAGTGCACTCTCGCCTGCTTCTTTTTCTTTCTTTTTTCCAGAGACTGATCAGATATCCAATTATCCAACCCATCGGATGTCGATTTGCTTGTGAAGGATCAGATATAAGCTGATCCCCTCCATCTCCGACCCATTCACAGCTCTACCTACACTAAGCCTATTGGAAACATGTTGAGGTCACCTTCTCTTATTGACATGACCACATTAGACAACAAATACCCATATACCATATATCTTCAAGATTACTAAACGATCTAAAATTATATCCTCAACATAAACCACTTGGGCATTCTGAAATAGTAGGAATGTAAGGATCAGAATGGCAACATTGTGAATAGAAAATGACATTATGGATATCAAACTCCAAGATAATGGTTCAACAGAAGGAAAACCTTAAAATTCACCGTACATGGATTAAATATTTAAGGATCAAAATAAAATGGCAAAAAACAGTTCATCTGTCAACAGTAGCTCAATCTAAATGTACTTCTTGCACAAACGTAACACTACCAATACTGCCCAAAACATGAAGCTCATATTCCAGTGAATGCCTTCTTTCCAGCTCCAGAAGAACCAGCCGGAGTCACCTTCAACACGTTAAACCTCACTGTCTTTGACAATGGCCTGCAAAATATAAACATAAGTACAGATTAAAGAAAAGAACACCCTTTGACTAATACATAAGCAAAGAACAAAATATACAAAAAACCAATCAGCAACAGTTGCAACAGATTTAACAAGCAACATGTTTAGGATCTAACCTGCATTGGCCAATGATGACATAATCTCCCTCCTTCACACGGAAGCATGGTGACACATGAGCAGGAATGTTGGAATGCCTCTTCTCATATCTACAAATAAGTGAGATCAATTTTCCTGTTTCTAAGAAAAAGCATAACTTGACCTTTTCATAGTAATATGAGCTCACCTTTGGTATTTCTTAATATAATGAAGATAATTACGTCGAACAATTATAGTCCTCGACATCTTGGCACTGTGGCAAGTACCGGAGAGAATGCGACCCCTGATGGAGACATTGCCGGTGAAAGGGCATTTCTTATCAATATAAGTTCCTACAGTCACAGGCAAGCAACCCTTTTAGCCATAAGATGAACACCAAAGTTGATATCCCAAGTCATTTGACCATAAGGTTTAGAGAACAACTTCAAACAAGACTCTGCCTCCCACTCCACTCAAATCACAGAACACTCAAACTGTACACACAAAATGCTAACAACCAACATTCAATCAATGAATAATAAGTAACAGTCCAGAGCACTTCATGGTATATCTAATTAAGCATAGACATGAACCAAACTTAGCGGATGTTACCTATTAAATTGAGCGACATTGACATTTACTACATTATTCCAAAATAAAACATGATGTCAATTCCAGTTTAGAGGCATGATCCACCCTCTTGATGTCTGAAATTTAAGCTCATTGTAGAGAAACATAAGTTTAAACCAATTATAAGAGTTCGGTCTAACAATCGTATCCCACTGCTAACATCCAGCTGACATAGCCCAATGCTTCACTATTCCAAGAGACTAATAAAAAACAGGAAATTGGACCATATGCACAACAATTTGAAACAGACAAAACCCAAAAATGAATAGCAACCATGAGAAAAGTAAACTGTAAAACAAATAGGGGATTAAATTAAACCTTCAATAGCGTCTCTGGGTGTCTTGAACCCCAACCCAACACTCTTCCAGAAGCGATTGCCTCCCTTTCCTGGCCTCTTTCCTTTCCCTGTCTTCTTTGAGCTGCAAAATTTACCATCACATCAATATGTTGACCACCACCGCATCCATTTCATTCTCTCAAAGACTTAACAGTTATTTTATTTCTATAAAAAAAATCACTAGATTTCAGCTGAAGCAGATAAACAAGAACACGCACTATATCGGATCTCAATTTCTAAAATGACTGAAAAGAAAAGATTTTGAAACCACTGGCTTACCTCAGGAAAACCTTGGGTTGCTTCAAGAAAGCCTTCTCGGTCTGAAGCACACACACACATAAAACGATGAATTAGTAACAGCGAAGTGAATTGAATTAGAGCCTATTTCTGACAGAGGGAAGCTTAGAGAGAGAAGTAGAGGGATCTACCTGTTCCGCCATTTTCAAGCTGCTTTGTGGAGACTGGTTGAAGCCGACGCCGAAGGGAGACTGAGGAGCAAAAACCCTAATCTATGCGGAAACGAAAAGGGCGATGCTTGAGGCGAATATATGTGGAACCCTAATCGCTGCAATGACTAAAATGGCCTTGGATCAGAAATAAGAAAAAGTTGAATTGGGCCTCTTTTCTTCTTCTTTTTTAATGAAAATTTCGGCCTTTTGGGCTCGCAATTTTATTTTATTTTTGGGTTAGAGAAGAAAGAGAGGAGGGACAACATAATCAAGTGAAAATTTTGGGTCAATATTAAGTTAAACCCAAACACCTTAATGCTTGATCCGGTTGGACTCATTGCATCCCTATTATGTGACATTATATGCAGCATCTGGAATTCACCAATGTGGGTTGGCGTAGGATGTGAGTGGACGGTCAATCGTTTGCATGGTGTCGATTATCTGACCACTCACATCTAGCAACTCGCACTAAAGAAAACATCATTCAACATTGTTTGTTGTTATGTACAAGTTTTTTAATGTAAGTGGCCTAGCTTGTATGGATGACTCATAAATGTTTATACATGTGTAGTCCACCATACATCAACCGTGATAATTTGCCGTTGAGCTCATGGGCGACGGACCCTAGTGGAATTTTGCACATGAGGAAATTCCTAAACCATGCATGTAAAAAGAAACTCATGGCCCAAAATGAAATTAACAGAATAACTAAACTTTACTAAGCCCAGAGCTTGGTGTGGTGATCATTTTAAGGCCCAGACTTGGAAGGCGGGAAGAAGAGAAAGCCGACAAAACGGGGCTGATATTGTGGTCCTACGTGGATTACAGCCCACGAGAAGGAAAAAGAAAAAGAAACTCAAGAAAATGGTAATTCCTTGGGGAGCGAGCCGTTAGAGCTTGACGCGGTTTTTGGGACCCAACCCCTTTTGCCTTTTTGAATTTCTTGACCTCCGCTGCTCCGCAGCAGACCACTTTTCGTGATTTTTAACTCGATGTACATTGACGAATTTACGCTTCTCATTCGTTGGATCTAATTCCATGATTTTTGTCACGATACATTTTCTTACTTTATTTTCCTACATTTTAAGTGTTTATTTACGGTTATGCCAAAAAGAAAATTTTGTTTGTTTTACAAATTTAATCTAAAGAATTGATAAGCAAATAAAAATAATAATTTATACAAACAACATACTACTTTAATATAATCTAAACTATGTGAAGAGAGATTCGAACTTGGGCCAGAGTTTAGAGTACATCCGCTCTAACTAACTTGGCTAAGCCCATATTTGCATAAGCAAATAAATTTTAGTATTGTTTGTATTGTAAAAGAAAAAGGTATTGCTTGTTTTAAAAAATAAATCATCAGAACAAACAAATATGAATTTCGTCCATTTAAGGTATGTACTTGTGAATGACGTAATTTTTTCGTGATTTTTTATACCCCTAGAAACTTTTCATGAGTAAAATTTAGCATTCTTCGACAAAAATGTAGTTATACCACTTTCATTATGTTTTAAAATAATAAATTATGTTGGTTTTTTTTCTTAATAATCAATATATATAAGAGAAATATAACTAAATCTTATTTATCCTAAGACTATTTGATGTCCTTTTGACCCAAAAAAATTATATATATATTTGATGTCCTTATTAAATAATAAATGGTGAGGGTATTTTTGTCAAAATATTTCGCGGCACAGAACCGAAAGCAACAAGCCACACTGGTATTATTAATTGGGGGCTGAAAGCATCCAACGTTTCTCTCCCTCCATTCCCATTCCAAGACCGTTACTATTCCCTCCCTCCCTCCCTCTCCATTCTCCCCATTCTCTCTCTCTCTTTTACTTCTCATGATGTTATGTTATTGTTCTCTGCCCTCCTCTCTTCTTCTGGTGATTTTCCTCTTCCTTTCTTCTCCAACTTTCATTTTCTTCTCTCATGGGGATTCTCACTTTGTACCCGTCCAAACACCACCCGTTTCAGGTACTTACACTTTGCCACGCATTTCCTCAGTTGGGTTCTTTGTTTCTTTGATGCTGCGCCTATTTTTGTTGTTCATTCTTGGACATTGCCCACTGTCCTCTGCTATCAAGCTCCTTCATTTGTAATTTTTGCTTTGAATGGAGTGTTCCTTTTTAGTGGAAAATTATAACAATACTTACCCTTTATACTCTTTTTGGCTATTTTCCTTTTATTCTAAGCAACAAATCAAAGTGCAAATATCTTTCCTTTCCATTTTCCATATTTGTACTGATTTTTTTTTCTTTTGCAGGGTGGGATTTTGGGGAGAAATATGAAGTGGGGTTTCAATGGGGGAGTGGGAGGTCCCTTGTGGAAGGGCCCTTCGGTGCACCAGTTGAGAGCTCATCGATTGTGTTAGCTGCACAGAGAACACAAAGGAAAGATCCTCTTAATGGGTTCAAGAGGTACACAGGAGGCTGGAATATCAGTGAGCATCATTACTGGGCTGTAAGTTCATCACTCTTTTTGAAGAACTTTGCTTTTTGCTTTTTCTTCTTCTAAATATATGAAAAAAGCTGAATTTTAATGTTGACATCTTGTTAGAATTTGGCACTATTTTCAGCACTTTTAGTGACTTCATGTTGACTTAGAATGCCATTTTCGTAGCATCCAAACACCTACTCTCAAATATATTAATATCATAAACTGATTTTCTGATATCCTAAAATTTTAATTCTTCAAGTGTTTCTCTGGCATGTATTTTATTTATTATCCCTTAGTAACATTTCATTTGTGTTTAGTCTATAATCTTGAATTTCTTCTCATATACTCTTTTTTTTTTGGTCCAATTTTTTGTTCGAATGCAGTCTGTGGGTTTTACTGCAGCTCCCCTCTTTGCCGTTGCTGCAATCTGGTTCCTGGGTTTTGGCTTGTGCTTGCTGATCATCTGTGTCTGCTACTTTTGCTGTAAAAGGCAGACTTATGGCTATTCTCGGACGGCATATGCTCTTTCTCTCATATTCCTCATACTCTTCACCATTGCGGCAATGTACCTCTCTCTCTCTCTCTCTCTCTCTCTATATATATATATATATATATATAAAATATTTATTGCTTAGTGTTTAGCTGCAATTGTTTTTAAAAACTGATGTGCTATTTTTTGGTTACTGGTCACAGGATTGGATGTGTTGTGTTATACACTGGCCAAAAGAGGTTTCACAGTAGTACAACAAATACATTGGAGTATGTTGTACATCAGGCAGATATTACGGTTGAACAACTAAAGAATGCATCAGATTATCTTGCTGCAGCCAAGCAGCTTGGAGTGGACCAAGTATTTTTACCTTCTAACATTCAAACTGACATCGATGAGATTGGAGGAAAGCTTAATTCTTCTGCTAGTACCCTTGCTGAGCGAACAGAGGAGAACGCAGATGACATGCGCGATCTCTTAGATTCCGTGTAAGATAAAAATCGAAGGCCTCTTTTTCCATTTCTTTTTCTCCTGGTTCTTTGAGATTTAATCTGATCATAAATTGGATTATCTCAATGTACATGCAGGAGACTGGCGCTTATCATAATTGCTGCCATCATGCTTCTCTTGACATTCTTGGGATTCTGTGAGTTGCTTTGATATCTTTATTCAGATACTATATTCTGGTTTTCTAAACATCTTAGATTGTGGTACTTATTCATTCCTCTATTGTCGCATTTTGTTCCAGTATTTTCAATCTTCGGCATGCAGTCGCTTGTGTACATGTGAGTGAGAATTAGTTCCAATACCTCATCTTCCTCTTCTATCATTTCCTAGTTTCTTTTTGGTTGAGTATACTTGCATTAAATGTATGCTTCTGTTTTTTCCCTTACTGAACAGTTATAATTTATTGTTGCAGCCTGGTGATCACAGGATGGATACTTGTGGCTGGAACATTCATTTTGTGTGGCACATTCCTTCTTCTTCATAAGTAAGCCTTATGATTTACTTATGATGCTTTTCTGCTTCAATATATCTGCATGGCTTACAACTAGAAAGCTAACTTTTTCTTCCCTTTGAAATACTAGTGTGGCTGCTGATACTTGTGTTGCAATGAATGAGTGGGTTCAAAACCCCACTGCTCATACAGCATTAGATGATATACTGCCCTGCGTTGACAGTGCAACTACCCAAGAAACCTTGTTGCGAAGCAAGGAAGTAACTGCTCAACTAGTCAACTTGATCAACGAGGTCATCACCAATGTCTCGAACATTAATTTCGCAGCCAACTTCGTGCCAATGTACTTCAATCAATCTGGTCCATTGGTGCCAATCCTCTGCAACCCATTTTTTCCTAACATGGCTGATCGAACTTGCACTGCTGGCGAAGTGAACTTAAACAATGCAACGGAGGTAAAACCAACCAAACTCTGCAACACATTAGTACATAAATACTTGATGCATCAAGTTTGGTCTATAAATGTAATGCAAGTAGAGGTTACATTCATAGACTAATTTTGCACTACTTGCATTACATTTACAGACCAATTTTGCTAAGACTTTAGAAACCTCAATACTTAACTCAAATTTTTGCAGGTATGGGGGAACTATGTCTGCCAGGTTTCACCAAATGGGATTTGCACCACAACGGGGCGGCTGACCCCTACTTTCTACAGCCAGATGAGTACTGGAGTAAGCCTGAGTAATGCCTTGAATAATTATGCCCCTATACTGGTTCAACTACAAGACTGCACATTTGTTAGGGAAACATTTAGTGACATTTATAGGGATCATTGTCCTGGTCTAAGTCGATACAGTAGATGGATCTACATTGGGTTGGTCATGGTCTCTACTTCTGTTATGCTCTCACTCCTACTGTGGGTGATATATGGGAGAGAACGACGCCACCGCGTTTATACGAAAGAGTTGATGGCTGAATCAGCTCAAGGTACTGAAGGGGAGAAGGAATCTTGATGGAAGTTTTTGCAGCATTCCACTGCTCAAAATTACAACATGGCATTTGGTGTCAGATTTGTACATACTGAATGCTAGTTTTGTACTTCTGCTTCTTGGTATGCGATTGCAATCTTTTGCCAATTTGCCATTAAGAAGGCCCAACTCTTTAGGACCCAATTGCCAGCCAGAATTTATAAACAACATGTTTTGGTCCTCATATGGATAATAAAATCTAGCGGGCTTCTATATATGCACACTCATATATGCACTCAGTACCCAAAAAGATTGAAAATTTATCGAGTGGGGTTACCACAATGGTTGTGTCCCTCCCCCTCCTCCTCTACTTGGCACTCTGGATCGAAACCCCAAGGTGGGTTTCTTTCCTCCCTACATCTTATTTCTTAATTCTCAGTGTTTTGAATTTACTAATTAAATTTTTATCTAGATTTAGAAGCCATCAAAATCAAGTGCAAATCTACAATTATGAACCAAATGTTGCGGTCCTCATGGATAAAATCTAGTGATAAAATTCCATTTGTCTCCAGATTTGGGGAAGAAAAAAAGAAAGAGTGAAAACTTCTATGTTAATTATGGCTTCAATGACAAGAAGCAAAAATAACAAAATTCAATGATGCATGTGGGTGCTTTAGAAAGTTAATGCATGCCCCAGCCTGTCTTCTCCAATTGGTCACCCATTCTGCAGCCATCCATGTTCTCAGTTGAAATTTTTTTCAACAAATTCCCCATTATTGTAGCTCCAACATGTGGAGGATTGATTGGCCCAACTATGCCTTTCATTACACTATTTTTATGTTTTTATTTTAAAAACAGACAGCAGCCTAATCAAGATTAGAGAATTTAAAGTATCTTTGTAAAATCAGCTTAACCACTTTCAGATGCAACCTTCATTCTCAAGGTTAAGAGGGTAGGGGGGGCAGGTACTGGTGAGTTGACCTAATCAGCAATTGGAAATTATAATATAACTTCAATAATTAAGTTGGTTTTTTTTTTTGGGACAAATTATTAATAAAACAGAATTATTGTTTCAAATTGTATCTTATGCTTAAAGGTGAATTTTTCAGTAGAATGATTTGCCATGATTTGTTTCTATAGCACATTGTACAAGTCATAATGCTTGCAAGCATTGCACTCTTCTGTGACATAACGCAAATAAATCTTATGTCAACAAGAACATATACAATGCATTAATAAACAACAACTCTTCAAATATACTTATTAAAAAAACAAAACAATTATTCAAAAATATTGTTCTATCAACAAGGCCAACTTTTGGTTACTCATTGAACAAAGGCCCCATTAATATAAAATAACTTTTATAATAAAACGAGAAGTTAAATTTTTATGAATTTCACTTGCGGGTGTCTCAAGTTAGAACCCTCATTGCACCTTGGTTGTGAACTTTGGGTTTGTAGTCTTCCTCTCTCGGTTGTGAACTCTTTTTACTTGGACTTCTTTGGGCATGTGTGCCCTCATAGGTCTAAGTTCTGTTAGTCTTTTCCTTTCCGCGTAATTTTTTTTAATTTAAAGAAGCTGTTATTTACATTTTTATTTTAATCTTTGTTTTTAAGAAATTTTAACTTTATATTGTTGAATGGCTTGGATAATTGGTTTGGTTGCAAAGTAGTTGGCTTTCTTTATCTTTGGATGTCACTGCTTTGGTTGCAATCATTTCCCTGTCCTTAAAACCAGAAACATTGAGGATGGGCAACCCCCCTTATTTAACTCATTATTATCACTTATGTCTCATAAAAACACAAAATTGACACCATGATCTCCAATTCATCCACTCTGGTGTTTGAATTGAGAACTCTCAATAATACAGCTTGGTTAAGGCAAAAGGAACATCTGCACAGTTTCTTTTTCTGGAGTAAGTCCATCTTTTCAAAGAAGACATGCACAGTTTCTTAATTTGGCTGCCACTAGGCAGAAGTATGCCTCCTTTACAAGCCTTGTAACCCCCAATTTTGCCATACAAATCACCTAAAGGATCTTTAATTTTCCTTCCAAAACAAATCACCTTAGAACCTTCCCAACCACCAACCAATTTTATATTGAGTATCTATTAAGTCTCTTATATTATAAGAAAGACAACCCATGTTGCTGTTATGGTGATAATAATGCAACATCTTATTCTATGCCACCAAAATATACAAAGCTGATGAAGTTAGCAAATGGTAGAAAGTTTTCTTTGCTTCCATCAATTCATTACTTGTAGCATCATTAAGAATTTAAGAGCTATCTGACCCTAGAGTATGCCAAAGGGCAAAGTGGCAACCAAGTCATACCCATTGACCTGCATCATCTGTTCAAATTTTTTTTTTTTTAAAAGGCAAGAAAGAGATATCATTCCCATTTCTGAACTTGAAGGAAAGAAATTAGCTTCAGGGAATTGTTCAATCAATATGCTTTCTTTTCTTCTAGACCACATCTTCAACAACTTACAGCTTAGCCTATGCTTCCTATGCAACAATAAACAATAAAACCTTGCTCTACTTAATTAGTTTGGGTCACTTCCATCACCAAAGTTGTCATATTTTCAATAATATATTGTCTCCTTCACATCTCTTTCTTTGGCCATTTCAACTTTTATTATTATGATAACAGTAGCAGTTTGCTCAACTTTGTTTTTATAATAAACTCATAATAATCTTATCCTTCAAAGTGCACTAAGTGACAACAAAGACCTAGTTAAAGATGTGTATCAAGTTAATTTGTTTTAAAATATCTTTTTTTCTTCTCTTCACTCAATCCATATTTGACAAATGTTAAGTGACTTATTGTGTATATAGGACAGTTGAATCTATTCCTTTGAAACCCCTCAATGATTAGCTAACCCTTTGTGTGAGATTTCAAATGGATCATATGCAAAAAGTAGATCTAATAGATTGGATCACTCAAAGTTGAATATATCTTCTTTTTAATCTAAGCGATATTTTACTTTAATTTAAGAGATATTCAGACATATACTCATTCTTAGCACTAATATATATAGATAAATCATACACCATTTAAGTTCTATAAACACACCCAAAAAATGACAGCTAACCCTATTGAATTTAATTTTGATTATTAAATTACTTTGATGCTCTATTGAGTGTTTTAGGGTTAGGTTTGTTTTAATAAATCAATGGTAGTTTTGTAATTTAAAAGAAGTTAAAAGTCTTTTTGTTATGTTGTAAATGGGTTTTTGGTGTGTTTCTAAAGTCCATTTCATATAGGGTTTTTTTTTTAATAATTTGGGCTCTTATATTGGGTATAATAGTGAATCTCCCTCAATTTAATCTAAACTATGCGGATGAAATTCGAATTTGAGTTCAGAATAGGGAGCACATCCGTTATAACTAACTTAACTAAGTTCATGTGTGCATCTTCTTTTTAACCCGATTGTTCATTCACACCCACAAACAGATATTAATTAAACAGTTAATACTACTGCCACACAAAAAATAAAAATAAAAATAAAAATAGAAATGTTGAGCAGTCCATCTTTTTCATCTCTAAGCAAATTATTAAGCTTTGACTTTGGCCTTTGAATGTTGAAGCCACGTATAATGGCAAAACTTGCAAGTGGGCTAAAGGATATTCACAAATGTTGTTATTAAGCTTTAGCTGCCAAACGCTAATTAGGACCCCCCAAAGGCTAGGTTGTATGTGGATTAGGAATTGAAATTTAAAAAAAAAACAGAAGGAGCTTTCCCTCCATCACTATGAGCTATAAGTGCTGCATAAATATTGGGAACTGACCTCACAATCATCATCACCACCTAACCTTATCACCTTAGAGAGGTACCTTTCCTTCAAAGACTTCAGGTTCAACTCCTAAACCCTATTCTATGTAATTATTATTTGACGAACAATTTTGATTAACAATCTAACGAGATAATGATAACATGTAAAATTATTTGACAGGAAAAAAACAATTATTGTTTTAAATCCCTTTTTATTATACCACGTCTCAATGTCACTTGAGTAGAGCACATAGGTGGTGGATCATCACATCCTCAATACATGCTGCCAGTTGTAAAATGAGTCATCATCCAATTTTCAAGTGATAGCTTAGGGATAGCTTAACCTTCTTCCAAAATTCCAATGTTATATCATTAGCATTAGTGATGATTTGATTAAATAATGAAGGTCAAATACAACTTCTCTTGTAGAAAAGAGAGATAACCACATTTAACCTTAAGACCTTTCTAGAAAATTAAATGTGTTTTTTTTTTGTCAAAAGGTATAAAGGGGGAGGGGAATTTACTCACGCACACTGGTGTCTAGGAGTTTCAAAATATGCGAACAAAATATACTTTTCCACTATAGTATGGTGATCCATTGACAAATGTGTGGAAATTAAGTTACTCCAAAATAAATCAAATAAATTAGACCGTCAATGAAATCGCTGCTCTCTCTAGTTTTATGTTTTGCCGGCAAAATACCCTCCAATCATAAGACGTACTTGACCAATATAATTTGAATCGGTCTATGAAAGCAGCCATTTAAACATCCAACGGTCAATAGGCGATCACATGGGGAATCGGAAATGGAGCTATATGGACTTTTCTTGGTACCCGTACAAGGACCGTTACTTATTTTTATAGCAAACACATTATAAAATTGAAAAAAACTTAATAATACTTAGTCAAGAAAGAGGCATGACATGGGGTATGGGCCAGCCCGTCATACCAAATCAGAGTTTGGTCCAATCTGATTCAAGTGAGGATACGCTAGTTCTTGCGGTCCGATTTGATCATAGGGTGCGACTTGGATTCTCGTTTTCACACTCAAAAACTATTAGTAAAAGTGTCATTGTTGGGTTAACAATAATAAATAGAGAATACATGTTTGTTGCATACTTAAGAAGTATTGTTAAAGTATATGACATGTTTCGAAATATTATGGGACTACATGAAATTGTAAGGACGGGAGGATTCAAATTGGTCAAAAATTGTTTCAATCAACTTAATTATGACTTGGATCATCCAAAACAACTAGGGGTTTAGTCACACTCCACAAGTTTGCCCCTATTTTGGGGTTACCGCAGAAAGACCGAAGACTAAACCTGTTACTATCACTATTTTTTCATCTCTAAAATAATGGTTCGTTATGGTTCAGTGTTGTGAAATTTGTTGAAATTCGATGAGACTCGACGACATCTTGAGAGATCAAATCAAATCCCGCAACGTGAAAGGTTGATTATAACTGTGTAACTGTGACAGTTGATAAAGGTGAGGAGATATGACAAGGATAGATAGGAGAATTGACTACAATATATAGCAATATAGGAAACCAAGATTAGGGTTTCAAAATTCAATACCTAAGATCTAAATCTGATGTGGTGGAGTGATCTAATGTGAGCAAGTGTATAATACGTGATCAGGGAATCCAATGAAATACTAACGCATGGGAAATTGCCAATTTCAAATTTGTAAACTAACAATTGAACCAACTCAACAGTACTGATTCATCCGATCGGTCCGATCTAGCCAATTTGGCTGTACAAATGTCATACACCTATCTTTACCTCACCTCATCATTTGAGCTTAGTTTGTTATAATTTAACTCAAATGGGTACCTCTTTTTCTTTTTTTCTTTTTTTATATTTATAAATACAAGCAATAGTCTAAACTACAAAATGGAGGAGGTTTCTTACACACACCACTGTATCATGAGGGTTCGAACATGAGACTACTGATTTGCAAGTTGGGATAATTTTTCACTGGATTATACCCCATTGACCTATGTACCACATTTTTGTAGTCCTATAATATCAACATTGTTGTTTGTTTAACTGAAGCCATTTCCTGATCCAACCATACACATATGATTATTTATTCTTCTTATAAAATTTATGTCTTGATTCTTCGAGTGAATCTAAAGATTGCAATTTCTCTAAACAAAGATAAGAGCCAAAAGAAATACAGCAAAGAAAACAAGGAACGCACAAATGAGAGCATTTTAAATGAGAGTATTTTTACACACCACATTAATTAAAGAAATAGAAAAAGAAAAGGAAGGTGGGTAAAGGGGAGAGCATACACTTTTGGTTAATGTAGTTAGTAAAAATGTTACCAAAAGAAAAGGGTTGAAAGTGGCTAAGATGTGCACAACTATTTTGGGAAAACAGAGCCACTCACCTAACGAAATGAAATTGAAATTCAACCTAAAAAGACCAACTCCATAATTAGCACATTCTAGTCACTTTTTATTTTATTTTATTTTTTATATTCCATTCCAAAGTTTGAAAAAGAAAAAGAAACTTCCTTGAGAAAACTACCAGTCTTCATATTAAAATAAAGTAAAATATACAGATTCTCATAAATAGAAAAATAATAATCCTCAGGACCTAGGCGCATAAAACCCAAAAGTCCGGGTCAGTTGAGGCATTACACGAAGAACAAGCCAATGGCAAGCCGTAATTAAGAGAACATAATTGGGTTTCTCGTACTTTCAGTTCTAGCGTTTCCCAAAGAATTTTTACGTGGCAGGCTCTGCACTGGCCCCAGTAAAAGCTGTTGGACAAGCGGCTCCAACTTTCGTCCTCTTCCCGCAGTCCCTATCACTCCAGCCGTTGGATAAGATTCCCAACGCCTGGAAAAACCACCAAACGTAGTAAACCGAAAACCCCAAACCACCCCTAATCTTCAACCGAATTACCATCCACCAGCACGCAACTAATCTATAAAAGCGGCCCTTGAGACTCGTTAGGTTTGCCAAACCAAACGCCCTAAGGGCCCCTTAGGGGAAAAAAGCAATCTCTCTCTCTCTCTCTCTCTCTCCCTCCCTCCCCCTCTCCCTCTCCTCTCTCTTACTAGATCTCTTGCTATCTCTCTCTAAACACTCTCCAATGGCTACCGCATCATCCTCATCATCGAGAGCGAGAACCAGGTCAAGCGGACCAGTTCTCCGCTCGCTCTCACCTTCTGGAAGGTTTTACACAGCCTCAAATGCCTCCATCTCATCTTCCGCTTCGGGCTTTGCTTCGTCCACAAGCTCTAGCTTCTCATCTCCGGCCTCCGCCTTCTTCAGCCACCACCAGGACCACCACTACTACAATCAGCAGATCAACCACCACCATCACCACCGATCTGCTTCCCCGACACGTGTCAACCTGTACACCTCCTCCGCCCCATCTCCATCCGTCCGCTTCTCCATCGACCACCGTTCGATCTCTCCAAACCACTCGAATCGATCCATCACCGTTTCGAAGAAAAACGGCCCGATCTCGATGCCTAAGAAGACCTGTATGTGCTCGCCGACGTCGCATCCGGGGTCGTTTCGCTGCAGTCTTCACAAGAACATCGGCGGAGGTCACAACGCGGCCCCGTATCCGACGAACAGGCTCAACATGCGCAGATCTGCTATGACGAACTCGCTGGTTCGAATCGGTGGAGTCGAAGGTGAGTGGGTGAAGCGAGCCCTGACCGCTCTGATCCGTCCCTGCGCCCACCAGCAGAGGCGAAGAGCCGGCTTCCAGCCGAGGCCGAGCCGGCTCTCGGCCATGTCCACCGCCGACAACAAGTGAGAGTTACTATCAGCGACGATCTCTCTGATTTTGTTTTACAGAGTAACAGAAAGACACAGGTCAGGTTGGTTAATTTCCGGTCATTTCTTCATTTTTTCCGATCTTTGAACCCGGTGAGTCAACTCGGAGCTACACAGCCACACAGCCCCACCGCTATCGATCCGAGCAGATCCGACGGTTTTAGCTGAGGTCAACTCAACTCAACTCGGGCGAGTCACGAAGCGGAGGTCCCGAGTCGAGCCGGCGAGTTTTGCGCTCTTTGATACGGAGCGTCACGCCGAAACACTATGAAAGAGAAACTCCATATTGTACAGTTGAATGATATGATTTGCTATGGAAAATTGGAAGGACAGTTTTCGGACATTTAATCTTTTCCCTAAACAAATCTCCCAACTAAAACTGGATTTAAAGAAAATTAACAGAGTAATAATTTGCATTCAGAAGTTGCAAAGACTGGGTTCAGTTTGGTTTTGACACAGCCGTTCAATCCATTTGTGTTTGCAGCATTTGGGTTTACCCGTTATGTTTGCCGTTTCAGTCACCGTTCGTTCCTTTCAGTTCCGTGTTATGGGTTCCGTTGGCCGTCGTCATCATCGTTACCGTGTTCCGTTACGTGTGTTCCGTTCAGTCTGCCGTATTGCTTTACAAGGTTGCGTTGCTCTTTTTGCAAGGTATATTCTTTCATTTTCCATTAATAATTATTGTTTGTTAATACTATTTGTCTTGTGTTTATTATTTATTATTTGTTAATACTATTAGGTTTGAAAATTTCGAACTTTTTGTTTTTGTTTTTGGCGGTTTTGATGCAGGTGTGAAGTTATTGACTAATTTTCATGGACTTTTGAAGGCTTTGAAATTTGAAAAATATGACCTGGAACTCAATTGTGGAAGCCATGGACGAAATGGACAAATGAACCTTCTACAACACTCCTGACTTTAAAAGAAATATTAAAAGAAAAAATATCATTTAAAGCATAAAATAAAAGAAAAAAATCTCAGTTAAATAACAAAAATATTTACTCTATGAAGAAAAGTGACTATGAAGAGTTCACGTAAAACAGTAAAAATTCCCAATACTAGGAAGGAAAGTATCAATCTGGGAGAAATTGAATGAAAGATTTTGAGAGAAAGTACAGCTCTCTTCCATTAAGTGCCGGCATGATGGAGGAGCAGAAAAGGAAGCAAAGGCCAAAGAGCATGACCTGGCCAACATTTATTATGTTAATCTGGCGCCAAGCGTGATCGGTGCCATGATTGGAAAAAGTGAAAATACAAGGACCAAAAGGAAAACAAAAGAGGGAAAAAGGGGAAAGCAAGACGAATGAGTTTAGATGGACCTTCAAAATTCAATGTGGACAAGATACGGGCCGACCTTTGATTGAGAAAGCATCTTCAAAACTTTTGTGAGGTGGTTGTTGACACGTCCACTTTTTTCCATTTCCATTGAATAGCTTGTGAAAGTGGCATCCACGATACGACGTCGTTGGATAAGAGAGGAGTATGTTTCTTTTCTTGTATGAAACGCATGTGGGGTCACTCGAGATGTTCGAGTTTGAGGTTGACGACGCCTCATCTTTAGTTACTGGATAGATAAATTTAACTCAACTCGAATTGGACCAAACAAGCAATCTGGCTACACAACAAAAGGCAAACTCGCAGGATTTACATGCAATTCCTACGTGTATTTTTTTGGTAGTTTGTTACGGTTAGTTGGTGGTCACACACGTGTCAGAGATTTCGATTGTTGATTTATTGTGGTTCACATACATCAATGTCTAGAAATCATCTATGCAGTTATAGAAACTCTTTTTTATGCGTTAAATTAAGGACATAAACACCTTTAGGTTAAGGGGTGCTCTAACGCGGTGCAAATACTTAGAAAATATGAACTTAGCAGTGATTTTTAGCAAGTTCATACATTTAAATGAAAAAATAAAATAAAATTATAGTAAACTCTTATGAAACTCTTAACTCTACCCTTACGTTAAAGACTTCGAGACTATTGAGTATGAATTTTAATAATTTATGTTAATTGAGGAGAAGAGTATCAAATTTTACTAATATGATGTGGCTTTTAACAACAAGAAGCAAACATATTTTCTTAAAATACTACATTTTTGTTAATCGAACATGTTGGCACCTTGTTGACCTCACCTTCCCCCTTAAGCAAATCCCACCAATTAAGGCTCGATTCGGCCTTATTATCTCCACACATGTGATCGGCTCGACCTCACCACCTCAAGCAGATATGTGCTCAACTCGGCCTCACCACCACAATAAATATATGCTCGGCTCGGCCTCATCACCTCAACAGATATGTGCTCGGCTTAGCCTCATCACCTCCAACAGATATGTGCTATGCTCGGTCAGACACTGGTCTTACTCGAAGGTCCCTAGCAATTAAGGGATTGCTTGTTATACCTCACATCCCACCAAACAAGGAGTAGCTAGCCATGCCCCCTCCCATGCCTTCTCAATGCCCAAGGCCCCCAAATCAAGGGGAGACCATGTAGAATCCCCAAATCAAGGAGAACCATACATTCTCTACCACTATTTGGACTATAAAAGGGAGCAGCTGCCACTTCTCCAAGAGCAGCCCAAAGATCTTCCAAGCTCTCTATTTATCTTCTATTAGAGCTCTCAAGCCTCTCTCCCCATATCTTTCTCATTTACAATGTAATCTCCATATTCAAATACAAATACAAAGCTATAAACTATAGTGGATGTAGTCCCATTATGGGTGAACCACTCAAATACTTGTGTTATGTGTGTGATTATGTCTTAATCAGTTATGTACAAATTCACCCGTTAACAGAACAATAAGAAAAATGTGGAAATTGAATTGACATGAATGAACAAAACACGTACTTTGAATGCATTTTGACTGAATTACTCTATGAATCTACAGAAATGAACACACAATACGTGTGCAACATAACATGTACGAGAGTTAAGGGATAACTGATTTAAATTATTGAAATGCATGAGTGTTGCAATTTTTTTTCAGGGGTGGTAAATTTGCACTCATTTTTATTTGTATTCATGAGCCCTAGCCGTTTTTGGGTTGTGAGGAGATAATGGCTCTGTGTTTGTCAGAAAGCCGACTGTATGGAGACATGATAGGCTTGGCATGCTCGCATGGTCCCCCGAAGGTTCAGCAATACGACAACCCATAACTCACCCTTACTCTTAAAATCAAATCTAATTAGCTAGAATCTGACAACTGTCAAAGCAATTTTGCCTACACAGTTGTGAAAATGACTTTAAATATTTAGCGTTGTGGCCCTCCCCTCGTCACACAAGCGTTAGTCTAAGATTTGGAACCATATGAGATCATAGAAAACATCAATAAACATTCATAAAGTCTTTAACTTTACATATATACCATCCATTTTTGTGATCTTAGGAGGCCGATCCCCTGTTCTCATTTCATAATTAAAAGGGTTAAATCGATAAAATCTTATAAATTATATGTATGGTTGATCTTAAGTTGGTACACGATATTTATGGATTTAACAAATTAGTACATAAAACCTCATAAGTTATTTATTTCGGTTTGTTTTCTTTGAGTTTGTAAAGAAAACACTTATGCTTATAAGTATTTTATGAATAAGCATGTTTTAAGTGCTTCTCTAAAAAGTGGTTTTATTTTTCATAAGCTCTTTTTAAATTTTAATATCAAATGCAATCAGAAGCATTTGTGGTTTATGTTGCACAGACATGGATACGACAACAAGGAAAATGACAAATCTCAAAAAACTAGGACATGTGGACTCGACAATTAAAAATAAAATAAAACTTATATATGTTAAAAGAAAACAAAATATTGATGTTCATACTCCAATTTCACAATATTATAGTGAAATTCAAGCTTTCCAAGCCTTTCAAATGTAGTTTATTAATTTTATATGAATTATAAGTAAATTAACATATTAGTTGACCCGTGTCCAGAGAGTGTATTGACCGTGTATGAAGAGTGTCTTGACTGTGGACACGATGTTAATCGTTGTACATGGGTGTCCGAGTGTCCGATACTCGAACACTTGGGTTTAGTGAAGTGTCAATGCAACATTACTTGTGGTTGTTTAAAACGCTTTTAATCATTTCAGAAGTACTCTCCCAAAAGAAATGCCATCATTTAGAAGTAGGGACAACAAATTCAAACGTGTGCTGTGGCTCACACCGGTTCAAAAAGGGGAGAGAGAAAATCTCCAAGTGTTCCATTTTGGGTCTAAATTACCATTTAGGGCACAACATGTCACACTTGTTGGGCTAGGGCATTAAAATATGGGTTGGGCCAAAAGCCCTAATCAAATTAAAATATTTGGGCTCGGTTCAATCAAAGTGGGCATTTTCAGGCCCATAGCCAAATCACCGACAGACCTTCATACTACGTGCGCGCGCGCCCCTGGTTTTAATCTAAAATCAGATGGCCCAAATCCCCATATATCACCGTACCTTCTCCAACTAACTTTCACAACGTCGTCGTCTCCGTCCACACTTCTCTGCAACATTTCGCGCAATTTTTCCCATGTCCCGGTTACAATCCCTAACAAGATCCACACCGTCCATCCACCAGCGGCTCTCAGTCCGCCACTTGTCCACTGCACCACAGCCATCATCATCGTCACTCTCGTCTCTGATCACTGCCTCGAGCTTCGACTCTAACCCTCACCAAAACCCCTCTTATGGCTCCTTCCTCAAATGGATCTCGGGCTTCGCTGTGGGCTCGGGGCTAGGGCTTCTCTACTGGTCTTCTCCCAATTCGGTCTTGACTTTCGCCCATTGGTCAACGGTGGTCCCGGGAGAAACTTTGGAGGATCCGCCTTCGCGTTCCTTTTTTCAGAAACTGTCTTTGCCCGAGATTACCCCTAGGTTTCTCTTCGGAGGCAAGTCATTTCTAGTTACTTCGATCATTTTCAATTTCTTGTTGATTTCGTATTTTGTTTTGTTTGATTTTGGTGTTGGATTATTGCAGATGCTTATAGAAGAAAGATCTTCTTCAACTATGAGAAACGCATTAGGTTGCGAAGTCCGCCTGCGAAGGTACTTTATATTAATATGATTACACGAGCTTATATAATTATTGATTTTCTGTTGCTTAATTGTTTATTAGCGCCTAAATTAGCATCTTTTGTCATTGACAAATTTACCAGTATGTTAAGCAAGCCATAGAAAATAAGTGTGTGTTGAAAAGAATTACAAGAACTAGGATACAGTTCAAAAAGTTTATTTCAAATTTGAAAAACTATGACAATTCGATTCGTGTTAGTATATATAAGTTAAGTTGACAATGCTGATGAGGTAGATCTCATGGCCTGGGGTTATTGACTAGAAATCCTAAACTCTTTGCATATGCTTGAAACTGAAGTTTAAATCTTTGTTGAGCAAAACTTAACCATTGGGGCTTTGGTTAATGAACAATTACCTCTTGTCCAACGACGTATGCTGTTTTACATGAAGGTTTTTGAGTATTTTGCATCCTCTAGTACGCAAGAGGGAGAGTTACTTATGAGGCCGGAAGATCTTATGAGGGCAGTAGTTCCGGTTTTCCCTCCATCTGAGTCCCACCTTGTTAGAGATGGATATTTGAGAGGGGAAAGAAATCCTGGAGATTTGCGCTGTTCTCCTTCTGAATTTTTCATGCTTTTTGATGTAAACAATGACGGGCATATTTCTTTTAAAGAGTAAGTTGCTGCTTTTATGGCCTTTGGTGTAAACAATGAATCAATGATGGATATTTTTCCCCTCTAACAATGTTCTTTGTAACAGATATATTTTCTTTGTGACACTACTAAGCATCCCAGAATCAAGTTTTTATGTCGCCTTTAAAATGTTTGACATTGACGATAGTGGGTTGGTATTAAACAACTTTGAGGCAATTCTCTTTTTCCTTCTTGTTCTTCCTTACTTGCGCTATGGTCTTGACTTTGACTGTTTATATCCATACATAGAAAAATCGATAAGGAAGAGTTCAAGAAAGTGATGGCTTTGATGCGAGCCTGCAATAGACAAGGTGCTAACCACAGGCATGGAATTCGACCTGGGCTAAAATTCAATGGTTCTGTAGAAAATGGAGGGCTTGTCGAGTACTTTTTTGGTAAAGATGGGAAGGATTGTCTCCAACTTGATAAATTTGTCAAATTTATGAGAGATTTACAAGATGAAGTAAGCTCCCAATCCTTTGATTCCCTTGAATTTTAGAATGTTTAATTTTGTGCATTATATGCGTGCTATCCTTACACTCTAGTGTTATTGCTTTGCTTTTGCCTGACCTCTAGTTTATATCAGAACTTACCTCACCTTCTACCCATTTAGGTTTAGGCTACCCCACCCAAAAGAAAAAAGTACTCTTTAACTTTTATTGTGGATTTCAATAGCAGATAGGTTAATATATTTTCAATTGAGGTAAGCCGTAATGCATCCTTTAATTTATGGTATGCTCGGAATGCATTTTACCCCAGAAATTTGTTCTTATTCAAAATGCGCACTGTATTTGACTACCTGAGCTTATTTGTAGATGGTAAGGTTGGAGTTTGCTCACTATGACTATAAATTACGAGGAACCATATTGGCAAAGGACTTTGCCTTGTCCATGGTTGCTGCTGCGGACATGACTCATTTAAGCAATTTGCTCAATCGGGTTGATGAATTGAACAATAAACCACATCTTAAAGACGTGCGCATCACATTTGAGGAATTCAAAAATTTTGCTGAGCTTCGTAAAAAATTGCAGCCATTGTCTTTGGCCCTTTTCAGCTATGGAAAAGCAAATGGCACGTTAACACGAGAGGATTTCCAGCGAGCTGCTTCTTATGTAAGATATTCTTGTTTGTCACTTTCTTTAATTGGTCCATGGCTAATGTTTTACATTTTGACAAGGTTACCAGAACTTTTTGGAAGTTTACAGAGCCTTTTGGAACTGTTGCCTTAAGTTGTCACTGATAAGTCTTCTTTTTCTAATTTGACATATGGTTCTGATTATCTTCCATAGGCAACAGATTTCCATATCTAAATTATTTATCGTGATTGTATTGATTGAATATCAGGTTTGTGGCGTATCTCTCACTGACAATGTGGTCGAAATCATCTTCCATGTGTTTGATTCGAACCGAGATGGAAATTTAAGCTTACCCGAGTTTGTTAGAGTTTTACACCAACGGGGAAGGGACATTGCTCAACACGTGGATACAGGAATCCAGGTTCTTGACTAATTAGATTTGGCTGCATGGACCCTATGTATAACGTTAGGTTGATACTGGTTTGATAGCTCAAGGGGGTGAATCCTCTTGTAAATTCGTAAAATATAACCTGTAAGTAGCTAGATAAGTTATAGCTCTAACAGTGATATTTCAGCTGTTGTAATGGGCTCCTCCTCTTGCTCCTTTGTAAAATGTAGAAGTTCCATTTTGTGTGTGTTTCGCATGTTTTTCGAGCAACCCTTCCTTTGTTATGTATGTAGCTTGCTGGTCAACAAAAGAAAAGAAACTGAAAAGTTGTCAATTTTGCTTTCATTCGCAGATTCCTTTTGTTTCGTTTCGTTTAAACCAATAATCTCTAATGTATTTTCAGTGTTGATCTATCACCTGCATCTGCATTTGCTTTACTCATTCCCAATTTCCAGACCCATGTGAGCTGCCAACACATGTAGGTCACCATTGCCAGCTTTGCCACCATTATTACCCAGCATTATCTCTCGACCATAACCACAACTAATGTACGAGCCACCACTAACCAGACCCCTCGCTAGCTCATCTCAATCATTACATCCCACGATTTATTTTTAAGCTTTACAAAACCAAATTTACAAGCACAATTTGAAACTGGCAATATCGGTGTACACACCAATGTCTGTCCGAGTTGAAGTGTATCGCTTCGAGTGAATAAGTTAGTAATTTATTACATTACGTTAACAGGTCGTTTCGTGTCAACCTACGAATATTAACTGGTTGAAACGAGTTCAGCCGTCCATAGATGACGGTTTCTGTTTGCTGATGTATGTGTAGTCTTGATGCTTACCATATAATAAAATTAATATTGTGAGACCTCTAACATATTTAATTGTCAAATTATTGATCAATGTTCACCAAACTTTAAACCAACCTTCTAATTTCAATGGATTAAGTTTTCGTATAGACAAGTCTGGAAATATTATAATTTGTATGACAAGCTGTGCAATCATTTTCGTTAAATTACAACTGAAAGAGAAAATCACCTTTATTATTATTCCTTTTGACCCAAAAAAAAAAAAAAACCTAATACTATTCCTTGGGAAAAAAGAGAGAGAACCTAATACTATTCCTTAAAATAATAAGAGAAATATTTATCCACGTGAGGAATTAATAGTGCTTCTTTTACTGGATTGGTGGAATATGCTCTGTCGCCTCGAAGGGAGGTGGAGCCCACTGGGATTTTATATCTTATATTAAGCTTAATGACGATAAAATTAATTACACCTGGGTAATTGAATGTTTGCCCCTGGATTGGGCGCTACTCCAACGCCCCAGCTCCTTCAGGCACGTGGTGTACACGCTACTGGCTTGAATTCTATTTTTCTTGGAGTTTTGTGCAAAATTCTAGAAAATTATTTAATAATATTAATAAATATGGCGGGAAAGAAAAAACTGACAAAAAGAAATATGGCGGGGAAAAAGAAATATGGGCATAAAATCCGACGAATTATGCTGAAGAGTGAAGAGAGGAGCGTTAGAGAGACGCGCGCTCATGGAAGGTGGGGGACGACCACCCCACTTTGGAACGTTGACCTTTACTTCAGGAAACCCTAGGAGAGAGAATTCCCCTTCCAGGATGAAATGAAGTGTCGTTTCCTTGCATTTGTTCTGCAGCCAGAGACACCATTGATATCCACTCTGTCTCTTCTCAACAATTCCAGAGCACAATCATTCTAATTCAATTAACTTTTGATTGGGTTCTTGTTTTGTCTCTGGATCACTATCCACCAATTGCTGATTTGGAGCTTTGAAAACAGCAGCCAGGTTTAAAAGACTGGATTTTTTTGTTGTCTTTCCGTTGTTTTTTTTTTTCTGTAGTTAATTTCTGGCATTAGGATTTGTGGTCCGGTTTTTTCATTTTTCTTTCGTTATTGCTTTTTTCTGAAGTGTGTTTTGATTGAAACTTTGTGGATGAAAATTATTTAAGCTTCCATTTCTGGGTTGGTTTATTATTATTATTATTATTATTATTATTATTATTTTGTGTATGTTAAATTGTTGGAGTTGTTTTTTTTGTTTCACAGTTTTAAATACTTTTGAATTGGGTTTTATCAGCTGCAAGTTTATTAAGGTTTTGCTTAATTATCAGGGAACTATTTTATGAGTTGCTGAAAGGGTTTTTGGATAAGATAAAAACCAGAGCTTTAAAAGCTCTGTTTTTGGGGTCTTCTTCTTTGGCTGCGTATTTTTGAAATATCAATGGGGAAGCCAATTGGGAAGAAGAAAGATGAGGAGGTACAAAAGCCTGGGAATGCTGGCAGTAAGCTGAGCAAGCCCTCGGATCGAAATTCCAAAGCTTTTGATGAAGACACTGCAATCTTCATCAACATGTCCCAAGAACTCAAAGATGAAGGTAACAAACTTTATCAAAAGCGTGATCATGAAGGCGCAATGTTAAAGTTTGAAAAAGCCCTCAAACTCCTCCCACAGAATCATATTGAAGTTGCTCATCTACATACCAGCATGGCTGCATGTTATATGCAAATGGGTCTTGGTGAATATCCTCGAGCAATCAACGAATGCAATTTGGCGTTAGAGGTATCACCTAGATACAGTAAAGCACTCTTAAGAAGATCTCAGTGTTATGAGGCTTTGAATAGGTTGGATTTGGCATTGAGAGATGTTAATACTGTTTTGAGTATGGAACCAAATAATATAAGTGCATTGGAGATTTTGGAGAGCGTGAAGAAGGTGATGAATGAAAAGGGTATCGTTTTTGATGAGAAAGAAATTGGTATTGCTAATGTACCGCAGCCTCCTGCTGCCCGCTTTCGTAAAGTGGTGAAAGAGAAGTTAAAGAAGAAGAAGAAGGGTAAGAAAGTTGAGGAGAAGAGGAAGGATAAGGTCGTTGTGGAAGAGAATGTGAGTGCTGATAAGGATAAAGAAGTGGTTACAAAGACCATTGAGCAGGAGAAAGTGGTTACAAAGCATGTTGAGGAAGAGAAAGTGGTTATGAAGCATGTTAAGGAAGAAAAAGTAGTTACAAAGACAGTCAAGTTGGTGTTTGGAGAGGATATAAGGTGGGCACAACTGCCATTGAATTGCAGCATGAGGTTGGTCAGGGGGATAGTTAGGGATCGGTTTCCTGGTTTGAAAGGTGTTCTTGTTAAGTATAGAGACCAAGAGGGTGATTTGGTTACAATCACTACTACAGATGAGTTGAGGATAGCTGAATCATCATGTGATATGCAGGGGTCACTCAGGTTATTTATAGCAGAAGTTAGTCCTGATCAAGAACCAATATATGAGGGATTGAGTGATGAGGAGCTGAGTAAGGAGGACAGAGAACCAAGCAATGTTGTAGAGAATGGGGATGGTGAAAAAGATAGAGAAGTGGAGAAAAGGTTTACTTCTGTTGAGGACTGGATTATCCAGTTTGCAAGGTTATTCAAGAACCATGTTGGGTTCGATTCTGATGCGTACTTGGATCTTCATGAGCTTGGGGTGAAGCTATACTCAGAGGCAATGGAGGACACTGTAACAATTGAGGATGCTCAAGAGCTTTTTGACATTGCTGCAAATAAGTTCCAAGAGATGGCGGCTTTGGCATTGTTTAATTGGGGAAATGTCCACATGTCTAAGGCAAGGAAGCGAGTGTCCTTTCCAGAAGATGCTTCAAGGGATTCCATTATTGAACAGATCAAGGCTGGCTATGACTGGGCACAGAAAGAGTATAAGAAGGCAGAGGGTAGGTATGAAGAAGCTGTGAAAATAAAACCCGACTTTTATGAAGGTTATCTTGCTCTCGGGCAACAACAGTTCGACTTAGCAAAGCTTTGTTGGTACTATGCGGTTGGAAGCAAGATTGAGCTAGAAACGGAGCCTTCTTCGGAGGTGCTTCAGCTTTATAACAAGGCTGAGGACAGCATGGAGAAGGGCATGCTGATGTGGGAAGAGATAGAAGAGCGGCGTCTAAATGGACTCGCCAAAGAAGATAAATATAAAGCGCAATTGCAGAAATTGGGTTTGGATGGCCTATTTAAAGAGGTATCTGCTGATGAAGCTGCAGAGCAGGCTGCAAATATGAAGTCACAGATATACCTTTTATGGGGAACCGTGCTGTATGAACGTTCTGTTGTGGAATATAAGCTAGGGCTACCAAGTTGGGAGGAATGTTTAGAAGTTTCTGTTGAGAAGTTTGAGCTTTGTGGAGCCTCTCCAACGGATATAGCTGTGATGATGAAGAACCACTGTTCCAATGAAACTGCATTAGAAGGTAAAAGACACATGTTAATTCAATTTTTTTTACAACTGTTAGAATTTGAAACATATGATCAATTTTCATTTAAATGCAGGTTTAGGCTTCAAAATCGATGAGATAATACAGGCGTGGAATGAAATGTATGATGCTAAGAGGTGGCAGTTTGGTGTTCCCTCTTTTCGGCTGGAGCCGTTGCTGCGTCGCCGGGTTCCAAAACTTCATTCTATATTGGAGCATGCTTGAATTTTGTTGTTGATAGTTGGGTATCCTTTAGAGGCTTTCCACGAAAACAAATTCTTCAGGTTGCCTTAGTTCAACTTTCACAGGCTGTGTGGTTGCACAGGTAACTTGCCTTTTTAAATTTGAGAATTTTATAATCATGCGGTCTTTTGAAACTATTTAACATTGGCATGCCCTTGCTTTTCTTTAGAAGATGGATGAATTGTAATAGAATTTACATGGATTTTTGAGACCGCACAATATGTTGAAAGCTCATCGTTTAACCGAAGACAGACATAGTTTTAACTTTCAAGCAGACTCATTGCTCAGAATCCATGCTTCTAGCTTCTACGTAGTTAATTTACGAACCATTATCTGGTTATGTTTTACATTGATTTATACTTCTTTGAATCCTCATGGTCGGTGCAAAATCATATATCATACTGAATGAAACATAACCTCTCTGGTTTTTACTTTTTGGTGATTGCAGGTCTTTTCTTCTGTCAGTGGACTTTTGTGTTCAGGTTCAGCTTCTTGTTTGCTTTGGGAGCAAACGGAAAGTTTTCCGTAGTGTTTTGAATTTGAGTGTTTGTGACTGGGTTGCAAAAAGCCAGTGAGCTCATTTGTTTCGTTTTGTTGTAAGATTCTTTAGTATTTTCAGAGTTTTGGGGGCATAGGGTATATGATTGGATTTGTTCATTCAAAGAATAAGCGGCAGTAACATTATTTTGCTACTTGCTGTGGCCTATTGGGCCAAGTTTGTTGTCATTTATCATTCAGTGTCATTTGTAAGTTGAATTGTTGTAACATTTGTGATTGTTATACAATAGCAGAGAATGCTATTATTCCTTTACCTTTCTGTTCATCCCCAACTGTTTGATTGAATTTGAATTTTCTGCTCTTCCCTGGACATGCATTAAGAGGAATACCATCGTATCAGCTTCAGGCTACATAATGCTGGGGATTTCGTTCGAATCCAATCCGTATTGGGGCTTATAACTTGAGCGATAAAACACTTTATTCCACACTCATGACAAGAGTTTGATTTTTTCGGTCTTTTTTTGGATCGATCGATCAGGCTAGGCCGAAACAAAAATCTGGTCCACACTGATGATAAAAACTTACCAACACTGACCGCATTGATTGGTCGGAAGGTTGAGTTATAAAAACTGACTCGGATCGACCACCAATTAATTTGATTTAACTGAGAGCTGTTATGTGCATTTACAGATTGTATCTTTCGTGTGATTATAAAAAACTTTTTCATCTTTGGTACTTAAAATTATATGTACTTTTTTTTTATCACATGATATGTTACGTGGTGATGAGAAAGATAAACCGTAATGGAATCTCTTTATAACCCAAAAACAAAAAGGAAAAAGAGAAAATTAGGAGTGAGATGAGAAGGGTGCAAACAACAAAAGTTTGGCTCCGCGGAATCAAATTGAAAAAAATAAAATAAAATTCTAATTTTGTTTCAACACGTCACGCACCCACCACCACTCTCTCTCCAAGTCTCTCCAACTCCAAAGCTCTCCCATAAAGAAAGGCAACTAGCACACAACACAAGCATCTCTATTCTGTGTCTTTCTCACTCTCTGTTACTTCAATTATTTGCACATATTATTAATTAGGGTTTCAGTTCCTTCTCATCTTCATCCTCCGAAATTCCATCTATGGAGAAAGCCAGAAGAGCATCGCATGCTGGTTCCTGGTACACCGACAACCGTCAGTATCTCTCTCTCTATCTCTCACACACTCTAATTCCCTCCTCAGTATCTGTTTGGTTGCCGAGAAATCCCACGAAAATGACACCCCTCTGATTGATACTTTTGGCCTCTCTGAATATAAGTACAGCAGCTGAATTAATTGTTCGAGGCGGCAATAAAACTAAAAAAAGTCATCAAATTTGGTTGCTTTTGAGAAAATTCATTTATCAGATTATTTGTGTAAAAAAAATACATTTTTATTCTTTATTTTTTCATTTTTCAGCTAGGAAGTTGTCGGAAGAGCTTGAAGGATGGCTGAGAGAATCTGGGCTCACTAAATCTCCTGATGTCCGAGGTGTCATTGCTCCGTAAGTTAATATAGACCTGCTTTGCTTCTTATTCTTCTTCATTTTGGCTTATAATTCATTATTAAAAAAAAAAAAAAAGATGAAATTTTATTTTTTAAAATAATTTGTTTTATTTTTTATTTTTCTGTGTTTGGCCTTGGAATTACAGGCATGCAGGTTATTCATATTCAGGTCGTGCTGCTGCCTATGCATTTGGCAACATAGACCCAACAAACATGTGAGTTGTGTTCTTGTTGTTTTCTCCTTAGTTCTCTAATCCTATTTTGATAATGTAGGATCATAATGTGAGCTGATTATGTTCTAGTAATTGTGCTTTGACTCATAATTAAACCTGTAAAGATTGATTGGTATGGCAATTAGCTGTCAAATTGTTGCTAATGTGTGATAAAAACTTGCTTGTTCAGTACCCGGGTGTTCCTTCTTGGTCCATCTCACCACTATTACACTCCAAAGTGTGCTCTTTCAACAGCCACAGTTTACAAGACCCCCATAGGGGACCTAACTATCGATTTGGAAGGTAGTGTGAATCTCATTGTCTAAATTTGGGTAACTTGGAATTGTTATTTTTTTGTCCTGATCTTCCGTGCTGTTGATTTACTTTTTTCTTTCAATTACTAATTAATTTCTAATCCGCATTGGCACATGCATGACTTAGAACAAAATTTACGGGGCATTGTTAATTTCTTTTAAACCAGCCAGTTTCAAGCAGCACAAAATTGTTTGTGCTCATTTTCCCTTTTCAATCAATGCATAAAATATCTTCTCAATGAATTACCAAATGCTTCTTTTTATAGGAGTTAACTCATCCCTGTTAATTTGTGTTTTTCTAACATTCTGTTTGTTTTCACTTATCAGTAATTGAGGAGCTAAAAGCTACCGGAAAATTTGAACTGATGGATATTCGCGTTGATGAGGCTGAACATAGCATGGAAATGCACTTACCGTATCTTGCTAAAGTTTTTGAGGGGTATTTTTTCAATATATCTTTATTAATTTTGTTCATAGTACAGTTCTCTTCTATAGTTATTTATGGCATGGCTGACTTTTGACGACACTGATGCAGGCACCAAGTTAAAGTTGTACCCATTCTCGTTGGTGCTCTTAAGGCTGAAAGTGAAGCCATGTATGGACAGTTGCTTGGCAAATATGTGGATGATCCACAAAATTTCTTCTCGGTGTCGTCAGATTTTTGTCATTGGGGGTCTCGGTATGTTCCATTCACAGTTTGCTAGATTTTAGTCCTTGTTAGCTAACAGGAGTGTTGTCCAAAATGCCAGTGTCTATCTACAAATGCATTCTGGGCTTCTCTCTCTCTCTCTCTCTCTCTCTCTCTCTCTCTCTCTCTCTCTCTCTCACACACACACACACACACACACACACACACGAATTTTATTGCATTGCTTGGCTTCGACTTAAATTTTACTTCGTGGATGCTATTTCATGGTTATATTCATTGCTATGTTACATGATATTTGCATGTTTTGCTAATTCTCTTCCCTGGCCATGGTTTCTCAACATATGACTGAAATTGAACTGATACTTGTTAACCATGCCCGATCTTGTTATTCTCTCTCAGATTTAATTACACGCACTATGACAAGAAACATGGGGCCATACACAAATCTATTGAGGCTTTGGACAGGATGGGAATGGATATAATAGAAACTGGAAATCCAGATGCATTCAAAGAGTATCTGTTGGAGTTTGATAACACCATTTGTGGGCGCCACCCAATCAGCGTTTTTCTGCATGTAAGTACCTTAAGTATTGGCTTCAGTGTTTGAAAGGGAAGAAGTTCTAATATTGTTCCTTGAAGTTCAAATATTGTTCCTTAAGTTTGGCAAAGAAAATACTACATATTATAACTGATGTGAGAATATGACACCATAGGATGAAACAGGGTAAAAGCCTGAAAAATTAGGGAGGCGATTTTTACCTGTTTGAGGATTATATTGCTCTTTTCAGCTGGAAAGGCTATGCCTATCAATGAAAAACACCAGTTACATTCATGTTTCAGTTACCTTTATACTACTGTGTCTGGATTGTGGAGACAAATTTAAAGCATTTGCTAACAAACATGCGAGGGATGCAGCTATCATAAGTAGCAGCAAATATGAAGAAAGGAACCTAAAGATATCCTTGTTATTTCTATTTCATATTGACATATTGGAGACATCAAATCAGGTTGAGAGGAAAAATGGGAGGGAGAAGAAATTTTTTGAAGAATTAAACTTAGTTTACCTAGACTGCAAAATGGTTTCGTTTTTCATTGCTCATAATTTGTACTCGTAGTTCTTCAATTAACTGCATCTAGAATATTGGTTTTGATCATTATTTCATCCCTTTCAATCATATTTCAATGCATTCAGATGCTGAAGAACTGTTCAACGAGCATAAAGATCAATTTTCTCCGATATGAGCAGTCGAGTCAGTGCAGAACTATGAGGGACAGCAGCGTAAGTTATGCATCTGCAGCGGCAAAGGTAGATGCTTGAAGATGTATTCTCCTTTGAGACATTAAGCAATTTAATTTTCATCAAATTGATTGTAATGTTTAATTCAAGTAAATACGCATTTCATGAACCCTCTTAGGGTTCCTCCTGCTTGTAGATTGCCACTAATAATGGATACCCTCCGATTTCTTATATTTAGTTGCAGATTAGATCATGTATTGGTTATCTTTAATTTTTCTTAGAGATTCAATCCCACTTGAGCCCAAACTTATAACTAGTGATCCTGATTCCTGACCCTTTTCTTCTTTGTTAAAGAGAGATTGGTGAGTTTTGGCCCAAGTGACAAGGTTTTAATGTGATCAAGATCATCTGGACTCAATCTCGACCCATCAAAATTGTGTAATAATCCTGTCAATATACATACAAAAAGTGACTCCTGGTGAGTGGTGGCAAAGTGAAATAAAAGTTGCACTCCATCCTTGACAGAGTTTAGGGTAAGGAGCTTAGATTTTAAGTGCACTCCATTCTTGACAGAGCTGATATGTTAGGGTATCGAGCTTAGATTTTAAGTTTTAACTCTCAAGTTTCCAGCCATGTTACAAAACCAGAGAGTGAACCTAAAGTGTGGGTGAGAAATGGGTGTTGATAGAAATTTACACTAGTCGCGATTGGCCAACGACACTGATTGGCAGCTAGGCACATCCGTTCCTAAAGTGTGGGTGAGAAATGGCTGCTCTATTTTTTCTCAAGTAAATAGTATAGCCGTGCGGCTATACTGTTTAAATATAAGAGTATAGCCACGCGGCTGTGCTATTTATTAAAATAAAATAAAAACCTTCTAGCTGGCCTAGGCAGCTGATTTTTCGAAAACTTGACTTTCTTCATCTGCGTTTTTACACAACAGATTTTTACGAGTACAATAAGTTAGATCATGAAAAATTTGCAAATAGAAGCTAAGCATATTGACAAACAAGATTTGGGAAGTTTTGGTTGGGAAAAGAAAATTTCAAGAATACTATTTGCGTTGGGTTTACCTTAAATGTTGTCATGTCAAAAATGGAGATCATCCCTCCCGGACAAATCAAAGCAGGACATAGCCTCTTCAGGGTTGGTGCTGGGAAGGTCATTGTTCATCAGCTCTGAGCCACTCTTTGGTTTCCATAAATTAGGATGAACCTTGGAAGTTTGGGTAATCACTACAATTTTTGAGAGTATTCGAAGTGGATTTTGGGTAATCACTACAATTTTTTTTAGTATACATTTTGGGTCCATATTGTCTGAATTGTGAAGTAATTGGCAATTCTGGCAGGTTGGTGCCATAGGAAAAGCCTTGAAGGATGTCATTGCTGTTGGTATTGGTGGCAGCTTCTTAGGTCATCTTCAAACAGGTCCTCTTTATTTATAAAATTTATAAATAAATAAATTAATTATTAAAAAAAAAAAAGGGTTTAGCCGCACGGCTATACTCTTTAAATATATTATTTTAAAAAGTACAGCCGTGCGGCAATGCCGTTTAAATATATTATTGAAGGAGTACAGCCGGACGGCTATACCATTTAAATATATTATTCCAATAGTATAGCCGTTCGGCTATACTATTTATAAAATAAAATAAAAAGGACCCGCCTAGCCAGCCTAGCCAGCCGATTTTTGGAAAACTTGAATCTAAGCTCCATACAAACTGAAAATCAGTATTTTCCATTTTCTGTTTTGGTTTATGTTATGTTGGTTGCTAGGAAGCTGATGATGAACAAATATGCTCTTACAAACTGAGTTGGTCTGGTTAACTGACCCAAAAGGAGTATGCTGCGTTCTGGGGCTCCAATTGTTGAGTCATCTCTTCTTTTGATTTTTTTCTTTTTTTTGTCAATTCTCGGTAAATGTAATTTGCGTGAAATGCAGCTTTTGGATCCATAAGATGGGCAAAAAAGAGTAAATCAAAAACTCCAAGAGAGATGCAAGATAATACAGATGCAAGTTACTTGTTTACTTTCCGTGAGTATTCCCTTTTGTTGTTTTATGTGTTATCTTCCGAGAAGTGTTTCCTATATTTTTAATATATATATATATATATATATCATTTCTTGGGGAAGGGATTAAAATTTGGGACCTCTTCCAACAAAGTGGAGAGAACTACGAGTATACAATATAGCTTGTTGGTGTCTCCTATTTAAAATTAGGATGCCCAAATTTCTGACCTTTAACTGTCTGAAATCATACAAACTTATATTTGATAGCTTTATAGGATTTATGGTAAAGATGAGACTAGCTTATTTCTGAAACCATGATCATGTGATTCTTTTGCATTCTGTTTTTCTTTTTCTGGGTGGTGCCTTCAGATAAACAGCACAGAAAATAGATCAGTGCTTCATGTAGTCCTTCATGCTCCAAGGGATGCAGTTATACAGGGTGACAGGAAAAATGTGGTCCCAGAAGTTTGGAAGTTCTGGACAAGATCCAAAAGTTTTCTGAGAGTATTTGAAGTGGATTTTGGGTAATCACTACAATTTTTTTATAGTAAATTATGTAAATTATGAAGAGATAGAAATTTCATAGTAAATTATGTTTCGTAGAGAATTGCATGATGAGTTGGAGTGGTCTTGGTAATTGCTTCACTTTTCAAACAACACTTTACATGAAGAATTACAAGAATACTATCACCTCTTACTACTATACCCATAAATCTTTATTTGAAATTGTTGTTCTGGTTGGGAAAGAGATGGCAAAATCACCATCTTGCATTTTTGTTACAAAAAGTAAGAAATAATCTTAGCCTTTCACATTCTTTCATAGTTAGTAAACTACGGAATGGGAAAAATACGAATAAAATACATACGTGTTTTATTCTGCAAAATTTTGGCAAGTTACAACTTTGGCCAATATATAATATTTTTGTTTAAATTTTTTAATATATATTATTTTTTTAAATGTGTATTTCACCGAGTCTTTAAAACATATACGGAAAATGAAAGTATTATTGAAAAATACATACTTACGTGTATAATACAAGTACTAACGGGAAAATGCTAAATTTTTTATACGGATAATAAGTAAAAAAATCAAAAGGGGACAATAGAGACTCGGGTAATGGCCTAATAGTAATGAATAATTTTCTAAACTACGATAAAGGAAAATTAGGGAAAAATAGTAATTAAAAAAAAAGAGTATAGAAGGAGTACAGCCGAGCGGCTATCCTTTTTAAATATATATTATTTAGGGCGTATAACCGAGCGGCTATACGTTTTATTTATTAAAAAAATAAGGACCCGCCTAGGCGGCCCAGTTTTCAAACACTTGAATGGCGTTTTTTTCAGATTTCTGTTTAAATATATTATTTAAAGGGGTATAGCCGTTCGGCTATACGGTTTAAATATATAATTTAAAGAGTATAGCCGACCGGCTATACTATTTATTATATATATATATATATAAAAGGACCCGCCTAGCCCGCCTAGGCGGCCGATTTTTCGAAAACTTGAATGGCGTTTTTTTTCATAACTTCGACTCGAGTTCTTCAGTTAACTGCATCTAGAATATTGGTTTTGATCATTATTTCATCCCTTTCAATCATATTTCTGGCGGTAAATATCTGACAATGACCTCAACTCCTTCCCATCTGGAATCTGCAACAATTTGCTTCTCTGTTTTTCCCACCCAGCAGCACCCCACACAAAAATCTGCAGGGCGAAAATGACGTCGTTAAATAACAGAAGTCATGTGAAGAATATTATAAGCTTGAAGGCTGTGGTGGACAAGGGGATCAACTAATATTGACAAGTATTGAATCTCTACTGCTTGGAGACATAATGAATGAGGAGGAAGAAGAAAAGATTGTTGTTAAGCTGACAGTTAGCCTCTCAAAGGATATTGTTTGTTATGCCGAAGCAGGGGAGGATTTTGCTAATTTGCTCCTCAGTTTTTTGACTGTTCCACTTGGTTTCATATTAAAGCATTTGAGGGATGCCTCTTTCAAAGGATGCATTGATCAGTTGTACAATAGTGTCAAAGATCTTGATGAGCAGCACTTGAAGTCAAATTACCACAAGGAAATTCTGCTGAGTCCTAAGATTTATCCTGAGTTTTGCTATGAGAACCATCTTTTAGGAATGGAGGATGGCCCGGTAGCCTCATATTTGTATGCATATTGGAAGGATGATCAGGGGCGTTTGAAAGATATATTGAAAACAGATGCAGCCCTCATCCCTTCTAACGCTGTGACAGTTCCACTCAAATTGAAGCATGATAAAAGTCCTCAAGGTTATTTCAAAGGTTAGACAGTGTTCATGGTAACTGATTATCTGTTCATAACACCAATATCTCCTGCCTTTGGATTTTTTTATTTTAAATCAACTTAAGGTACCTTTGACTGACATAAAGGAGGAAACTGTTGAGGTTGGCAAGAAGGAGTTGAGTTATTTTTTATAATTTTCATTGAACTACGTTTATAGAATTCAGGTTGCCCCTCTGCACCCTTCCCCCTTTTAACTGTCGATGATTCTTGTGTTGTTACTGATATCGTAGGCTTTGTGTCTTTTGTTGGCTGCTTTTCTGAGCGGCTCTGCTCTAACTGATGTCTTCATTAGGCAGCTGAATCTAGAAAAGTCTATAAAGAGAGCTTGGTTATCTAATAGATGAAGATTGCTAGTAGCGGTTTCTTTATGTAGAATACTTAATGAACGTTATTAATGCCGGCTTGTGTTTCTTCTAAGAATTGTATTATTTATATATAATTCAATCGACCTCATCAGTTGTTGCTGTAGTCGCAATTAGCGATTAAGTTCATCAATCTCGTTAGAAAAACTAACTAAGCGGAGGCCTACCTGATTTACACAAAATTGATGAAAGTTAACTAAAGTAAAAAAACTAATGAAAAATAAATAAAAGAAAGGAGAAGTAGTTGTAATAAGTTTTGAGTTCATTATGGATGATATGGGGACGAAATCTTCTTCCAAATACCATGCACAGTGGCTTCTGCTGCTGCCTACTATACCAAAATCCTTTAAAGAGTAGAAGCCAAGGACTTCCCTTTTATGTATAAATAGTATAGCCGCGCGGCTATACTGGGGTTGTTTTTTAATTAAAAAATAGTATAGCCGCTTGGCTATACGTATTTTGACACGTGGGAGGCACTACTTGTTTTTTAATAAATAGTATAGCCGTGTGGCTGTACTCCATTTTTTTCAAATGTTTTTAAAAAAACAGTATAGCCGTGCTGCTTTACTGGGGTTTTTTTTATAAAAAAAATTTTGTTTAATAAATATTTTTATAAGTCCCATTTGTATTTTATGATACACCATTTTCATATATATATATATATATATGCTTGTCTCTTTTTAATATATGTTCGAAAAATCCGTAGGCAGTAGGTGGGCGGCAGGCATTGGCCTAGAGCCTGGAGGAGTAATCGGGACCTAGGCACCCTTTTTTTATAATAATGATTTTGTACTATAAATTATAAATTTATACTAAAATCAAGCAAAATAATAAGATATATAAAAGAAAACTTTAATATTTTCCAACCTTGATATTATCTGATTTTTATTTTTGTATTTTCAGTAACCTTGATATTTTAAAAAAACCTGAAAAAAAAAGAAGTAAAAATAGGCCCATTTTAATACAATGCTTAAGGTCATTTTACAAAACCCAACTCGTTAGTTCTATTAAAAAGAGTGCTGCTAGACGAACCCTAAAATTAACTGAGTACACCCTATGATCTAAGTACACCCTAATATTTTAATCAAAATGTGAAATTAACTAAGTATACCCTATTTAACTTCCAAAAATACCCATGGTACACCCTAATGCACTTTATCACAAACATCAAACCCACCTTACTGCCAAACTTGCTGCTTAACCCACCAAAGCCGCTGAGGTTGATTCTGTCAAACAACTGTGGAAGAACAGGCAGAGCTGAGGGTGGAGGATGTTGGGATTGCTGTCCTGTTTAGTTTGGAATGCTTTGCCTGGTTTTGTAGATTGTAGGTTGAGGATTTACATGTTAATGCATACCATGTCTAGGTTATGGGCTTGGTCTAATTAGTTGATTTTGTTTTCTATATTTAGCTTCCTTGTTATCAGAGAGATGAAACTCAGAAGATCGAATTTATTAACCCATCAACTAGAAGGAAGATATATAAGTTAAGACTAGTAAAATATTGTATATTCCTTAAATTAGGTGGTTCCTAAATGCCTTTATCATTTTTGGTGAACATAAATAAATAAATGCCAAAAAGGAACCAAAGAAAATTTTGATGGCATATCTCGCAGGGTCGTGATCAACTTCTTATGAGCCAGTCTTTGGGGTTGACATGGTTGTTGCCAGTGGTGCGGCTTCTATTACTGCATCTGCCATATCCATTATAAACGAAGGAGTACAGCCAAGGGCGGCACTCGGCCCCAATTCTCAATGCCCTGGGTTTATACCATGAGTTTATAGCCATTGACTTAATATAGCCTTCACGTAGTTTATAATAGAAACAAGCATCCTTGATAAGTAGGCATCCTTCCTGCAAGATTGAATATTAGTTGTAAAAATGAGAAACAAAAGAAAAAAAAACCATTCCTTAATGTGGCTAGAGAGGAGAGGAGAGGATTGATGAGAGCGATTTTGTAATAGCTCAGTAAATATCATATCATCTTACCTTGATTTCAAGATTCATTTTCGAGCATTTAGACAAGGAAAGTTGAATATAGTTACTTATTAAAATTATTTGTTTCCCAATTCAATATATCCTTTTTAGTCATTTTATATTAGGGTAAATTAGTAATTCAATAAATACTTTGGTAGTAGGGTGTACTTGGTTAATTTTAGGGTTCGTTTAGCAGCACTCATTAAAAATTAGGTCAGATATCTTCTTCTTCCCAAAGTCTCTTCTCCTTCCTCTCTCTGTTTCGATTTCATCTCTCTGTCTCGATTTCTCTCTTTCTCTCCGTCTTTCTTCCTAACAAGCAGCGGCTCCTGCGCACTTCAACCGCCCTTCGTCCGCCTAGACGCCGCCTAGGCCGCCTAGAACCGCCTAGGCCTGGATTTCTTATATTGGTGTAGTTCGAACAAAATAAATATCAAAACAGTCTTTTCATAGGTGTTCAATGTTCACTTCATTGCATTTTTGCAATGGAAGATGTTGGTTTAGTTGAGGCTCATGTAATCTCTCTTAATATCAAAAACAAAAAACAAATCCTTGTTTTTACACATGAAAAAAGCCTGTTGTCGTGACTGATCCCACATGAAAAAAGCCTACATGATCTCAATCAAAACTAACATTACTGTATTCATCCTAAGATATCAATCAGGAAATAAAAGATGGCAATTGCAGTGCAGGCCATATAAGTTACATCTTTGAACATCAGCACTATGAGCCAGTTTGGTACAGCACTGCCTCCAAAGCTATCATATAACCATATTTTGATCTTGCCATCCACTGATGTTGAAAAGACAAACTGAGGCATGAAGTATGAAAAAAAGTGTTGGATAATATTATGCAGGAAACGGAAAGTAAATCAGATGATTCAAAACTTAAACATCACCATACCACAACATCAATACCCAAAGTGGCAGGAGCTTCATGACCTTCAAAAGTAATATTCAATCTTTGGTATGAGGACAGACAGAATAGACAGGAGCTTCATGACCTTCAAAAGTAAACAGTCTTTGGGCACAAAACACATCCCAAACCTTAAACATACGTTAATGAAACCAACCTTGATGGTCTTGTCATCAGCACAAGTTATGACCAAAAGTTGGTCGTGAGGGGAAAAGGATGCCAAATCATTTACACTTCCCAAGTGAGCATCAATATACGTTAGAAAAATGATGGGTTAGGTTTAAAGTCACAAACTCAAAAGTTGCAGTTTCCTTGAAAAGACAAACTGAGGCATGAAGCATGAAAATAAATGAAAAGGGTATAGCCGCGCGGCTATACCTTTTGAATATATTATTTAAGGCGTATCGCCGCGCGGCTATACTGTTTTAATATATTATTTCAAGAGTATAGCCGCCCGTCTATACTATTTATATATAAAAATGGGGGACCCGCCTAGCCCGCCTAGGCGGCCGATTTTTTGAAAACTTGAATGACGTTTTTTTTTTAATTTCTTTTTTCCTAGCGGGTCTAGCATCTCTGCAAATACATAAAGCTAGGGTTTTAGCGACTATATTGAAGACATCAAATCAGGTTGAGAGGAAAAATGTGAGGGAGAAGAAATTTTTTGAAGAATTAAACTTGGTTTACCTAGACTGCAAAATGGTTTTTTTTTTCATTGCTCATAACTTCGACTCCAGTTCTTCAATTAACTAAATCTAGAATATTGGTTTTGATCATTATTTCATCCCTTTCAATCATATTTCAATGCATTCAGATGCTGAAGAACTATTCAACGAGGATAAAGATCAATTTTCTCCAATATGAGAAGTCGAGCCAGTACAAAATTATGAGGGACAGTAGCGTAAGTTATGCATTTGCGGCAGCAAAGGTAGATGCTTGAAGATGTATTCTCCTTTGAGACATCCAGCAATTTAATTCTCGTCAAATTGACTGTAATGTTCAAATAGGTCCTCTTAAAATTTATAAAAAAAAAAAAAAGAAAAAAAAAAAAGGGGGTTACAGCCGCGCGGGTATACATGTTAAATAGGAGTACAGCCCGTCGGCTATACTGTTTAAATATATTATTTAAGTATAGCCGAGCGGCCATACTGTTTAAATATATTATTTTAAGAGTATAGCCGCGCGGCTATACTATTTATAAAATAAAAAATAAAATAAAAAGACCCGCCTAGACCGCCTAGGCGGCCCATTTTTGGAAAACTTGAATGGCGTTTGTTTTTTCAGATTTCCTTTTTCCTAGCGGGTCTGGCATCTCTGCAAATACATCAAGGTAAGAGTTTTAGCGGCTCATGTTTATCAACAACGTAAAGGCATCTGTGAAAATCAGTATTTTCCATTTTTTGTTTTGGTTTATGTTATGTTTGGTTGCTAGGAAGCTGATGATGAACAAATATTCTCTCACCTAAATATTCAGTTTCATGTTTCTTTTGTTGTATTGATTAGTTTAGTTACAAACTGAGTTGGTCTGGTTAACTGATCCAAAAGGAGTATGCTGCTTTCCGGGGCTCCAATTGTTGAGTCATCTCTTCTTTTGAATTTTTTCTTTTTTGTCAATTGTCAGTATTGTAATCTGGGTGAAATGCAGCTTTTGGATCCATAAGATGGCAGAAAGAGTAAATCAAAAACTCCCAGAGAGATGCAAGATAATACAGCTGCTGTAGAATAGGAAAAACCCTCATCTTCGGCCAAAAAATTGCTGAATCATTGGTTGAGATTCAGTTCAGGTTTACCGTATACTTTGGTTTTAATTTATGTTCCAATTACTGGGCATATTAAGCCTCATCTGATCCTACTTTCTGCAACAGGAACACTTGGAGAGCAATGAGGGTGATCCTGAGTTACTTGTTTACATTCCGTGAGTATCCACTTTTGTTGTTTTATGTGTTATCTTCAGGACATGAGTTAAAGAATGCGTAAACATGAAATGGATGGGGGACAGGGAGATCCATTGGTTGATTAGTTGTACCCATTTTTCCATATTTTCATTCAATTTCAATGGTAACATGTTTTGTTAGATCTCCATAGTTGGATCTGTCTGAGTTTGAGTATGGGATTCAACCTTAGTAGCATCTGCAGGTTCACCTAAAACAAACATAACACTTAATAGTGAGTTTGACAGGATACTGTTGGACTACTCACGGCAACGTGCCACGCCTGAAACCTTGGAAATTGGCAGAGGTGGGGTTGGCCCATTCGTAACTAGTGTCTTGTGGTGGGAAGGGATTGGGTGAATATAGTGTTTTCTAATTAATGTTGTCTATGCCACAATGCAGGCTGCATCCCTCAAAGAAAAGATTAACCGAATGTTTGGTGGAGAGCATGTACGTTTCAAGTTTATCTTGCTATGGTCGAGTATTATGTGGATGAATACGGAATTAAAATGCTAATTTAAACACTTTTTATCTGCAATTAGCCAGAAGAGTTTCCTATTTAAAAATAAAAAAATTATTTTTCGGATCTGGGGGAAGGGATTAAAATTTGGAACCTCTTCCAACAAAGTGGAGAGAACTACCAGTAGAACAATAGTTAGTTGGTGTTTCCTATTTAAAATTCGGATGCCCAAATTTCTGACCTTTGAACTGTCTGAAATCACAAAAACTTATATTTTATAGCTTTATAGGATTTATGGTAAAGATGAGACCTGCTTATTTCTGAAAACTTTTGCATTCTGTTTTTCTTTTTCTAGGTGGTGCCTTCAGATAAACAGCACAGAAAATAGATCAGTGCTTCATGCAGTTCTTCATGCTCCAAGGGATGCAGTTATACGTATCAATTTTTAATTGATTATTTTCCAGTTCTCGATATCAATTAATTAAGAGCTGGTAAGATGCTAATGGTATGAATCCATGTCTTGAGGCTTTTGAAGTGATTTCCCACTACTGCTGTCAAACATTGCGGATTAGCTTTCTTTTAGCTCCTTCATTTTAGGACCTACCTGATTGAAACAATGAGATTGTCTGTGTTCATGAGTTTATTTCAGTGGCATAGTTCTTGAAGGAGGGATGCATTCATTTGTTAAAGACATGTAGAGAAGCATTTTGTATTTGATACGGCACATAGGATTTTAGGACATGGCATGCTTTTGTTTATGCTTTCAAATTTTCTTTGTTTTATATTTTTGAAAGCAGTATTCTGTGCGTTTGGTTGTAGTTGTGGTGGTTGAAGAAACATAGCCCATATTCGGGGACTATGTTAGATGCATTCTCTGTGTAAATATTTGGTTGTAGTCTTGGTAGTTGGGTTAAAGGATTAGATGCATTCTGTAAAAATCCACTAACATGGCCCATAAAGAGTGGCAGTATTCCATTTCTGATAAATATTTGTGGCATATATATATATATATATATATTTATCAGAGGATCGATGATTCTGGTCTAAGGGTATTCTAATAATTTGTTCCTCTGTGTGCAGTCTTGCAAACGTTGATCCTATTGATGTTGCCAGAAATATTGCAGGGTTAAACCCAGAAACTACCCTCGGTAAGCATTAAGTTTATTTATATCACTAAATATTGACTTTTGTAATCTAAGCTCTATGTGGGGTTTCTTATCGTTCATTCATATTCTTTTGATATTTGCAGTTGTGGTAGTTTTGAAGACCTTTACAACAGCTGAAACTATGTTGAATGTTCGAACCCTTAGGGAATGGATTTCATCTTCTCTCGGGTTAGTGCACTGCTAGCACTTCTTCAAGTTGTTTCAGTTCAAGATTTGCTTAATAATCTTTGGGTTAATTTAAACAAACGTGAATGAGCTTGGGAGTGGGCGGAATTAATCATATTTGGAATAGCTTAGTAATTTTATAATTGAATAATTTAGTCCTCAAGATGGTATGATGGAGTGAAGGTTTATTATGTCTTTGTAGTTAATCATTGATTTTGTCAAATAAAATGTAAGTTTTGAATATCTACCTGCCCCTCTCTCTTTCTCATGATTGAGCGTAAATTGCAAAGTGTATGGAATGGTAGCAGTCGGCACTAATCTTACAGTATGGCAATTTCCTTTGTTCTCTTGCCTTTAGTTGATTAAACATTCAGATTATCACTATATTTAATTAACAATTTTTCATTAGGTGAGAAACGTGTGTCGATCTAAAGCTTAAGTGCACTCCATACTGTTTAAATATATTATATAAGGAGTATAGCCGCACGGCTTTACTCTTTAAATATATTATTTAAAGATTACAGCCGAGCGGCTATACGTTTTAAATATATTATTTAAGAAGTATGTCAGATATAGCCGCTCGGCTATACTATGTATTTTTTTTTAAAAAGGACCGTCCTAAACAGGTCCTCTTTAAAAAAAAGGGATGGTGCAGCCGTGCGGCTCTACCTTTTAAATATATTATTTAAGGAGTACAGCCGCGCGGCTATATAGTCGTAACATATTATTCAAGGAGTATAGCCGCGCGGCTATACTATTTATAAAATAAAATAAAAAGGACCCGCCTAGCCCGCCTAGGCGGCCGATTTTTGGAAAACTTGAATGGCGTTTTTTCTTATAAAGATTTCTTTTTTCTTGGCAGGTCTGGCATCCCTGCAAATACATCAAGATAGGGTTTTCGCTACTCACGTTTATCAACAACGTAAAGGTTAGCTCTTCCCAACAATTCAAACACTAGAAGCTGAGAAATTGCAATTGAAAATCAGTATTTTCCATTTTCTGTTTTGGTTTATGTTATGTTTGGTTGCTAGGAAGCTGATGATGAACAAATGTTCTCTTACCTAAATATTCAGTTTCATGTTTCTTTTGTTGTATTGATTAGTTTAGTTACAAACTGAGTTGGTCTGGTTAACTGACCCAAAATGAGTATGCTGCGTTTCTGGGGCTCCAATTGTTGAGTCATCTCTTCTTTTGAATTTTTTTCTTTTTTGTCAATTCTCAGTAATGTAATCTGGGTGAAATGCAGCTTTTTGATCCATAAGATGGGCAAAAAAGAGGAAATCAAAAACTCCCAGAGAGATGCAAGATAATACAGCTGCTGTAGAAGAGGAAAAACCATCATCTTCGGCCAAAAAATTGCTGAATCATTGGTTGAGATTCAATTCAGGTTTACCATATATTTTGGTTTTAATTTATGTTTCAATTACTGGGCATATGAAGTCTCATCTTATCCTACTTTCTGCAACAGGAACACTTGGAGAGCAATGAGGGTGATCCCGAGTTACTTGTTTACATTCCGTGAGTATCCACTTTTGTTGTTTTATATGTTATCTTCAGGACATGAGTTCAAGAATGCATAAAAATGAAATGGACGGGGGCAGGGGAGATCCATTGGTTGACTAGTTGTACCCATTTTTCCATATTTTCATTCAATTTCAATGGTAACATGTTTTGTTAGATCTCCATAGTCGGATCTGTATGAGTTTGAGTATGGGATTCAACCCTAAGTATCATCTCCAGGTTCCCAGTCGATAGAGACAAAGACAAACAGTCCTGCAATTCACAAACATGATCAATGAAAAGGGTTTTAATAACTGGATTTGGACGAAAATCAGCAAGTGTAGACACTGAGCAGGATCATTGGTTAATGAGGACAAATACTTAAAGGAAAAAGAAATTTATGTCACCAGAACATATCTTACTTCCAAATTGTTTTCAATTGGTAGAGGCAAAGGAACATTTTCCTGCGGTTCACAAACTCGATCAACGAAAACTGGATTTGCCTCAATTATTTGACTGAGTTCTTTCATCATAGTCTTCCTTATAGACATAGAGAGTGCCTTATGATCCCTGTTGGATTGAACCCATACACGTGATTTAGTCCATTTGGAGAGAGCTACAGTCCAATATGAAATCAGAAAACTAGCAAAGAAGCTCATACCTTATATTCTCAAATGTCAAAAGTAGATGCATTTCTTTGAACAGCTCCTCATTACCTTGGGCAAAAACTTTGAGATCCTTCATGAGGATATCTAACGCCTTGGCAGGACAATTGCTGTCAAGAATGAACCAAAAACATGCAGAACATGGTATTTGTTTTTTAGATGTACAGATAATATGAAGCTTCAAAAAAATTGATGTTCTCACTTGTCAATGGCCTCAAGGAAATTTTGCTTTCTGATCCAGAAATAGATATTCGTTGAGTAGCGATTGTCATCGAATTTCGTGAAACCAGAGAAGTACCTCTCTGCCTCATCCCATTTCCCACTAAGAACAGTGTCCTCAAAATAGTTCATGTCAAAGTAAAATCCACTTTGACTCTCTCAAGCCTATACATCAATTCCCAAAATGAATGTTATTGATTCACAAACAAGAATGTTTTATTAATAAACAGAGATAAAGAAACTTACATGTGGTGTGGGCAGCTTCTTGATAACCTCCCTCATCTGAAAACTGTATGATTAAGAAAACAAGATCTTTCTTGAGATTATACATCCCAAGATGTCCTAGGTAGTGTCTCTGAAACCTTCAAGTACAAGTAGATGAATTCAGTAATTATAGAAATATATATATATATTAAACTCAAAGCCCAAGAAAAAGATGACAATTCTTTCCTCTCTATTTTTTTTTCTCACAAACCAAACAAAATATTGAGATTGCATCAAATCCAAAATTAAACCCAAACAGAGGAAAGAGTGATTTAGATGTCACACATTCAAAGCCATTTCCATCAATTTGGAAAAGTTTAACAAGAAACCAAGATTACCAACAAAAATAATTAAGAAATTAAAAATATAAAAAGCAGAGGTTGTTTCAGAAGCTCGCCTTCAAAGCTCAAGAACACAAGAAATTATATAATTTTTAATTGACTGATAAGTAAGAGAAGATATTGACTTATATAGTCTCATACTGCCAGTGGTACAGCATGACAATGACTTGTTGATAAGCCAGTTGACTTATATAAGTACATTATAGAGGCTCAGCTTTTTCCAAGCTACTGTCCGAAAATGGTGGGTCCCGACTTTGGTGCGATTAGAAAGGTTGCCGTAGGCAATTTACACGCGTTTGTCATGCCGGAGTGCATTATCATTCTTATGTGTTTTTTCTGTAATTTGTTTTTATTTTTCTGTATACTTTTTTGTTTATGTATTATTACACGGCAGAATATGCCACTTTAAATTCCTTTTGTACTTTTCATCTGTTTACAAGAAATAAAAATACATTATGGTGGAATTCCTTTTTTTTTCTTGGGTTATTTCTTTCATGACTACAAGCAAAATTTGCTTTCAATGTGCAAATTACCTTCTTCTTTTTTTACTTTTTTATTTAGGCTAGTGTTGCCTCTCTTCTCTAGAAAGTTTTGATTTTGGCTAGACTAGGCCCAAGAAGATAGTTGCTCTAGTTTCTTGGGCTTTGGTCCTCCATGTAATATTTCAACTTTACCGAAGAATTCTATAGTGGGAGTTATATATGTTCCTTAGGTAAGGCTCTATCTCTTAATTGTTGAATCAAATTGGTTAGCATGATTCAATCGTTAAGAGATTTGACATCACCTAAGGACCATATATAAGGCTCTCACTATAGAATGACTCCGACTTTACCTTTCTAATTAGGATGCAAATAGCGTTTCTTTTCAAAATTAAAATTTGGGCCAGACAAAACCATGTTGATCGTTATGAAGGTTTTTAAGTTTCTTGCAAAAAAGAAATTTAGTTTTTTTTTTCCTTTTTAACAGGGAGTGCAAATAACCTTTCGCTAATGAAATTATGATAAATTATAGAATAGTACAATCATACGATCATATAATATAGCTTTTATACATGTTATAATGTGGATGAACGACATAGTTGATATTTTCCCTTTTTTTTTAGAATAGTATCAATAAATATCCACTTATATTATAACACGTGGACAAGTTATACCACGTAACCTTACTACTTGTATTTAGATGAAATTTTTGTACTTTACTAATTTAGAAGTTATGTATGGCAGGTTCATGATTTGATGGCAACGTATTCATTGTGGAACAACTCAACCATGCATGTACAAGCACAACACATACTCATGCTTTCATTTGGCAATTGCCATCCGCTATTTATCTGGCTTTTCATTGAAAACTATATACAAAATTAAACTACCATAATTCATTGAATTCTAAAGTCACAAATAGTCTGGCAAATTACAAACTAATGTACTAATTAAGAGAAAAATTTATGGTCCTAGGCCTGTGTCCAAAATAAAAATCAAATGACCGACCAAACTAAACATTTAGCCTCCTAATTATATGAACCCTCGTGGAACAAGCATGAAATGGCCCCGTCCACAACGTAACACTATAAGGGGCAGAGGCTCCGGCCCTGCTGGAGAAGCTGCCCGAGCTACTGGAAGTGGCGGAGGCAGAACTGGCATAACTGATGGAAGTGGCGGAGGAGGGAGTACTAGATCGGCAAGGGCGTGGCCACCATTGGCGTTGGGAATTCGATATCGAATTTTTCCAGTCAACAGTGGATTGGCCTCTAAACATATCCTTACATCCATCATTTCCGAGGTTCTTGCCATGACGGGTTCTCCATATTCCTGAAGCCCTTCGTAGGTCCTACACATCCAATCCCAGAGCCATATATATTAGATAATCAGTTGAGATGGTACAAATAGCAGCGACCGTTGTTATACCTGAAGTTCTCCAGGTTCATGATCTCGGTCCCCCGCTCAATCAGGTTTGGATTGTAGGGGAGGAAAGTTGTGAGTTCTTCATGGAGGATGGCGTGAGCCACATCACGGTTGTTCCTGCATGCGCAGCAAAAGTATGTAAATAAAATTAACATTTTATAAATATTAATTAATTAATTAAAAATAAAAGGTGAATTAGCAAGTCAATTACTCGTCCACTGCTTCCAAAAACTTGTGCCAACGAAGCACAAAAACGACGTTGGTCGAGTACATGTTGTCATGCACTGTGGTGAAGCCGTTGAGGTATTCCTCTGCCTCATCAAATGCTCCATGAATGAAGCATTCTTCAAAATAAGGCAGGCAGAAGAACAATCCAGACTCCCGCTCCAGGCTGCATGAATATAAAATAATTCATGCAATTAATAAATTATTAGCCAAATATTGAGATCATGAATGTAGATTAAAAAAATAAGAAAAACCAACCCTCAATAACAAGGACATTGACAATCATCTATGCATGCATTGACGGTTGCTAATGCGTGTGAAGATCTATATAACAGAGCTCATGTATTTTAACGGCTAACAACCGTCTCTCACACATAGATGACTGATGTCTATGACATTAGGCTTAAGGAAAAATGAACTGGGAAAGGAAACTCACGTGCGAGCTGCTTCTCCTAGGTTATGGCGGTCAAGGTATTGGAGGACGGAGTAAATCGCAGCTCTATTTGAATTAGCAGCCATATCTTCAGTAGCCTTTGCTTTGGTCCCTAAACATAAAAATGAGTCAAAGATCAGAAAATAGCATTATATATAAATGAGCCAAAAAATGTAAAATGATATCATTCACAACCAAAAAATTGTAAAATCACATCATCCACAACCAAAAATTTTTTTAAATCATATCATCCACAAAAAAAAAGTTAAATAGTCTCATCCACACCAAATAACATAAAATCTACATGCAAGCTAGAATTAAAATCAAAGCGAGTAGGGTTTGTGGGAGATAATGCTCTAGTGCCAAAGCATTCTATACGACACTCACGATAAGAACTCTACTCTCACCAACCACATTTTGAAATTAATTCAGATGAATCGGATTTGGTAAATCCTAAAAAAAAAGTAAAAAATCTAAACCCTAAGAGAAGAGTAGTATGAATAAATATGGTGAAAACATAGCAGATTTAGGCGGACATTGTAATAAATGGGAAGGAAATAAGAAAGAGGGCTCATCTTTCTACATGAAAGAGAGCAGATTCCTTAATTAAAACAAGAAGAAGAAAAAGAGAGTAGAGAATTGGCTCTCACTTCTCAAATTCTCTGAAAATGATATATGCTTCTCTTCACTCTTGAGCTAAAGCTAGGACTCTCTCACTCACTGCGTGAAATGGGTTGGTGGGAGAGGAGGGCTCAATTTATAGAGGGGCCAAGGGGGCGTATCATGACCAGCATATTGTTTGGGTTATGCACGTAAGGGATTATTTGGTCATTTTCCTTTTCAGACATAATCTGTGGGCTGTCCACCACCAGACTCAGCAGGGGCGTTTGCTAAAACGCGCTCTAGAAAAGGGAAAATGATGCAACACATGCGTTCTCATTTTTTTTATCATGCACTCTCCCAATATAACCATTGGATTAAAATATCAAATCCGTACGATATTATAATAGTCAAATACGTAGAACATAGTGTAAAGATGGCCCAACAATTGGAGTCATCATATAATTTAAAATATCTTAGGAAAATTCTTGCAATTGATATTTTCAAAAATATGTAACACATATTTAATGACTCGAATATATAAATTTGAATATTATTGTTAGGTCTCGTGTGAAGTTCACGATCGAGAAGCGCGTGAAGGAACGTAGTACAACAATAAGTCGATTAGTTTCTAATACTAGTTCATTACAACGTTTCAAAGATTCTGATAACAAAATTCATTTCAAAGATTCAGAATCTACGAATATCAATAATTAATCCTTTTCGAGATTACTAATACGTCATACAACTATTCAAGGAAACAAATGACAAGTCAGTTGAAGTCGGCAAACCAATTCAAGTATGAAGTCAACCAATTGAGCCAATAACCAGATTCGTTACGAGATAGGATGGGCTGGGCTAACCTGGATTTATACTTAATAAACAAAAAAATATAGAAATTCTTTGTCAATGGCCGGATCAGTAATTTTTCTTTTTCTTTTTATAATAATTTTTTCGTTACCTTCAATTTATTTTAACAAATTTCTAAAGCTGAAACCTACCCAAATTTACCAATATTTAAATATCTTTCTTCAATTTCCTTTTGTCAAATTCAATTATTATTTTTAATTAGATGATACTATAATGGTAGCTTATAGCCCCTACTAAAACAATTTCTTTCAAACAACAAATGAATTTCAATGTATTGGAATAAACTTAACCAAGTTTTTGGGGTGCTTTGGCGCGTTAGAGTCGTTGGATTTAACACTTGAAAATGCTCTTAGGTTAGATTTACTTACCATAAAGGTAAAACCATGTCACCAAATTAGGTTCAAATTAGTTGCAAATTGCAAGTTGTGCCACTAAAAAAATTTAGGAAACATGTAAAAATTTCCCAAATTGTTTAATGAGTAATTAATTTTTCCATACCACCAAACTCATTGCCATTTATGTAAAAAGTTGTATGGAAAGAAAAAGGACACTGATTTTCCCACTCCATTTTTATCCACTTACATTCCATTTTTTAAAATTGTAATTAATTTCTTTCGTACACTTACACTCTCTTTTATCTTGGGAAAATCACCACCCAAGAAAAATGGGGGACGAACCCAACTTTATCTTGGTTGCATTTGACTGATATAAAAGGAGGAGAGGAAACTTTCCTTTTGGAAAATAGACTTTCTTTTTTAGTCTATTGTGTTAGAGAATGGATAAGATTATGGATTGGGGGATTTTATTGACACTCCTTATCTCTTGAATTGAAACCACTTTAAAAATTTGTCCAAAATTCAAGTTTTGCCATCTCTTACTAAAGTCGTATCCACTTGTAATCTTTAATAAAAAAAAGCAAAAAATCTTGACAACCTTAGCCCGACCACCCCGAAACCCAACCATCCTCCATCACCTTCTTGAGTCACTGGTGTGGGCCGATGTCGGCAATGTAGGTTATGAGGAGTCAGTGGCTGTCGATTGGTGGTTGGAGCTCGGTTCTTTTTTCTTTAAAAGGTGTAGTGGCTAATCAATATGATATATCATATGTGAGAGCACTAATTCGAAGAAGATAGATTTTCGTTTTGAGTGAAACATAGCTAAAATCATTGTCAAACTACAGTTTTATCATTCCACACATAACTTCTCTCGAAAAAGAAAAAAAAAATCATTCCACATGTGACTCGTACATAGCAAATAACTTTGAACTTAATTAGAAATTTTTTGATACAAACGATATTCTACTTTAATCTAATCTAAATTATATGAATAAGAGGATTCAAACTTGGGTGCAGAGTGGGAAGCACATCCGCTCTATCCAATTTGACTAAACTCATATCTACCACTCAATTACAAACTAAATTTCAGCAAAATAGTTGTTTCAAATATTGAAATTTTATATACTAATAAAGTAGAACCGTATCCAAATTAACAATCACAAATATAATTTGTTCTATCTTCTTTCGACTTCCAACTACCAAAAAGTATTTTTTGCCTTGATATTCCTCTGCATAAATCTATTGTTTAGTTTTCTTTTTCGGATTAGAGTCAATGGTAGACTATATAATTATGGTTTTATGAGTAAAAACTCAGCTGGCTGAGCTGCTTGCTTTGGTGGGGCTACTGGTAGAAAACCACCTAGATATAGTTTGAGTTTGAAGATAAATTATAAGGAGTTTCTTTAATTCGTATGGAGAAGAAAAAAAGACGCGATAAATTTGAATCCAAATTATTGGCGCGCGCTTGCAGTATAAAAGTTACATATTTTATATATGTATATTCAACGGTATAATTCTCTGTTAAAAAAACAAGTGTGAAATACAGGATTTTAGTGAGCATTAATTCGAAAGTTTCATTTCCTACTAGTCAGAGATATGGAGAGAAAATATTTTCCTTTTGAATGATTTCACTAATTGTAAATTTACACTTTTATTCTTTCGTATAACTAGTACGTACGTGCATGTAATTTTACGTCAAACCAATTTAATGAAAATAACTTTGGACTCAATCACAAATTTAACTAAATTATGAGACTATAAAAGTATTGAAATTTTAGAAATTAAAGTTGAATGGCTCCATTTAAAATAAAAAAAATGTAATTGGGTATTTATTTATCCTCTACTTTTCCAACAAAAACCAAAAAACTTTTTTTCTTTTGTAGGAAGAATAGTTTTATCAATGAGCAAAAGTTCTTCAATCAATGATATTGTAATTGGTTTGCAAATAGAAATGAAAATTAACTAAGAAGCTTCCAAAAATATCTCAAATTCCGGCACAAATAAAAACCTTATTAATTAAACCACATAAGTTCAGAAAACAAAACAAAACAACAACAACAACAAAAACATGAACCCTAAACCCTCCTATTCCTTGGACAGCAGCAGGGAAGATTCCCATTCATCCTCAAATTCCCATTTCCCTGCGGCCCTGATCCAGCTGATGCTGATGACTGAGCTTCTTGAGTTGGTGGAACCACTGGTAGAAAACCACGAAAATTGGGGGACCCCACCTGGTACCGAAGCTTCCCAGCTAGCCGCGGATTGGCCTTCAAGTATTTCTTAATATGTTCCCATGCTGCCCTTCTCTCTAGTTCTGGGTCTCCAGGCAGCCCTTCGAATGACCTACACATCAAAAATCATCATATATATATATACGTAAAATATAAAATAATGTGTATACAGTATTGCAACATGTTTACTTTGTCACATTAGGACTCTGGATCTCATATTCGAACAAATGCTAACTCAAACTCCATTTGAATAGAGAAATTTGGAAGAACGGATTTAGGTTTGACTATAAGGCCGAATTTACTAGTATATTTGAAATGGATTCCCAATGACTGACTATATGCAAGGAATTATCTGAAATTTATTTATTTTTTAAATTTGAAATTCATAAGTATCTATTTATATGATCAAATTGTCTTGTAAAAGAATATTTTGTATGGACGTGTGTATTAATAATTGAAATTGAGTATTTTTATACCTGAATTTTTCAAGGTCAAATAGTTCAGTCATCTGCGCAATTATATTAGGATTATACCGCTCGAAATCCTTGAACTCTTTGAGAATGGAATTTGCATCATCATATCGCTTACTGCGCATAAACATAGTACATAATAAGAACATGAACACGACAATGTTTGTAAGGTTAGAAACTTTGTTAGTAATGAAGATTAATTATCAGAGTCATTAATTAGTTGATTACTTATCCATGGCCTCCAAGAACTTCTGCCACCGGATCTCGTGGATGATACGAGTTGAGCAGAGGTTGTCGTGCACGGTTGTGAAACCGCTCACGTACTCCTCTGCTTTCTGAAATGCTCCGCGGATGAAGCAGTCCTCAAAGTAGTTCAGGTTAAAGAACAATCCTGATTCCCTCTCCACCCTACATATATATACATATATAGGGTACAAATATATATCATATGAGAAAAAAAGAAGAAAAAACAAGCAAGAAAGTTGAACCCAAAGGACAAAGGCAGTCGTGCTTCCACGTGTCAACATTGATAGTTTTAGTTATTAAGTGTGTGTGATATCCACATAAGTTAATGAATGACAATTAATCATCTCATGCACGTACACGACTGTTGTTCTTGATATTAAGGGGAAATTAAATTGGGAAAGGAAAACCCACCTCCGTGCAGATTCATGTAAATTAGCTCCCTCGAGAAATTGTATTATGGAGAGAATAGAGTCACGATGGGTACCAGCCATTTGTGAAATATTTGTGACAGCCCTGTCAAAATGGGCCAAAAATCAGTAAACCATATTAGCAATCACAGACACATATAGAAAAAAAAAAATCAGAAATATAAGATAATATTTGTCTATGTAGCTAGAATTGAAGCAAAACAAATGGGATTTTGAGAAGGCGACATCATGGAAAGGTATTGTTATCAAAACAGATTTGATATGCTAGAAAAAATGGCTGGTCTAGAAAGGTGTTGTTATTAAAAAGATGTAGCAAGAAATAGAGCTCAAATTCTATATGAAGAGAGCAACTTTCTTAATCAAATGAGAAATTTACAGAAATGTTGCACCCAAAAAGAACCAAAAAAACAAAAGGAGAATTTGCTCTTACTTGAAAACTCCCCTTCGGCCAAGATTGCTCTAACACTGCATCAAATGGCTTGGGAAAAGAAGCATCCAATTTATAGGAGAAGCAGCATCCAATTTATCATGGCCCCGAGCCCGACAGAGGAGTGACTATTTGGTCATTGTCATGACCTACTGAGAGACACATCAATGTGGGTCCCACGCCAGTGTATGACAAGGCTATTCACATTTCCATGTAGGGGCGTTACGCTCTTCCAAATAGGAAAACGTGTTATGCTATGGTGGAGGCGTCCTTATTGTATTTTCATGTACTCTCACTTGATAACCAATGGATTACATATTTTAATCTGATGCATATTCTAATTTTTTTTATAGTGGAATTATGCATTTTTTTTGTTTATCAATGCAGTATTTCGAATTTGAGATATATTCTAACTTTAAATTAAAAAAAACACTAAACTAATAACTCATTTTATATGTCAATTCAGTAGTAAAAATTGGACTAAAATATTACAATATTTTTATCATCGAATGTGTAGAATGTAAGTGGGAAAAAAAAAAACAATTGAAGGAATCGTGTGGCATTGTGTTTAGTGAAAAACTATTAGGCCACTGTTACTAGAGAAGATTTAAAAGACATAAGAAAATTTGCACTTGATATTTTTAAAGTGTGATGTGTACGTTTAGCTATTAAAATATTTGTAGTGAATTATTGTTGTTAGCTTTCGCGTGAAGTTCACGATTAAGAAGTGCATGAAGGAATAGAAGTCCATAACAATCTATAAAAATACAACATAAATACTTTTAAGTCTATCATTTATTGATACTAGTTCATTCAAATGATGATTTATTCAAAAGAGTTCGGAATCCATGAAAGTGAGTAATTGAATCAAGATTACTAATCACGTATTTAATAATAACAAAGTTATATAATTAAACTTTTATCACAAAATACGTGGCAATTCGGTTTGTTAATTATTTAAGCAGACCCGTCAAGTTACCTGAGTAAGATAATTGGGCCAAGATTTTTTATGAGTTTTGGGTTGAGGTAACTTAAAATTTATATTTAGAAAAAAATAATAATTCTAATGGGCCAAGCAAAAAGTCCTGGTGGATCAGCCAATGGGTTTCTACCGCAATGGTTGTAGATTCCCCCTTCCCCCATGACATCCAAGATCGAACTCCAGTGGAGTTTCTTTCTTTCAATGTAACCACACAAAAAACTCCAAGTGGATCTACTATTCTCTCAATCCCTAAATTAAGAACATTTTATTTTTCTTTAGTTTAACTTTTTTTAGTCCTTTAATTTTTTAAAAAAAATATTTTGTGCCTACAAGAATTACAATTTCAAAAGCAAATCAAACGAAAATATGAAACTAAAAATAATTTATCAATTTTAAATAAATAGTTATGAGCATCATTATAAAAATTGATGTAGTTTAAAAAAAAAAAAAAGAGTAAGGATGAAATATAAAATAATAGATAAGGAAAAACACAATCAATAGAGTCCATGAGAGGGTTTGTAAGTATAACTGCAGTGGAACACTTCCTCTGCTCTTTTGGTAATTTGGTAAAACAAGGTAACATTTAATTCTTGTGGTTGTGTTCGAAGAATTTGGGTTGGTGTGAGGCCATGTCATCATATATGGAAGGCCATGCCAGCACAGATGGGGCCCACTTTGGCGCATGAAAGCTTTCGGCCTTGACACATCAGAATTTCATATACAATCCTTTTAGGCTTGGATTACCATAAATATACAGTCCGTGACTAAATTGGGTTTAAATTAGTTGCAAATTACATGTTGTGCCACTAAAAAACAACATGAGCAATATCTAGGCAATTTGTAAGAAATCCACACAGCATAATACATTGGATATGAGAATTAATTGCAATATCTAGGCAATTTTAACTTACATGGTAATAAATCCACCGTCACATCCAGTGGTCAAAAAGCAATAAACCATTTCCAAAATTGAAATCTGGACGTTAATTAACCTGCTAATCAAGCCACCAAGCGAATGTGAATATATGCAAAAGTTTATCATGGGCGGCTTGCAATATTTAATTTAATTTTTTATTTTATTAAATTTATGTGGGGTATCCTATAAAAGTTATTCTAAATAAAAGTTAAGCTTTATTCGGATGGAGTAATTTCAAATATAGGAATTTAGATGACATTATAAGGTTAAATTGTTTATTTATACCAAAATTTGTATAAAAAGAAAATAAAGAGAACAAATGGATTCCAAATATACTACATCTGGTTATTTCATTTACATCCGATATAATGTTTTGTAGTTCTTTTATAGCAAACCATTTCTTTCAAATGCCTCCGTACAAATGGAGCCTTGTATACATTGAATTTGGAAAAATAAAGTTATTTGCATTCAAAATGTACCAAATTGGTGGATATAATATTGTAAAGGAAGTGTCACTTTAATTATTTGTAAGGTCGGATAGTCAAGTTAGGATGTGACAAGGACTCCTGAAGAATTTAAACATTTACTATAGTTGAAAATGCATTTTATTAAAAGCACAAGTGATTTTTTAAGAGTTGAGCTCATTTACTGCATAATTTATACTCGACAAAATTTGAAGTTATCTTAACTCATTTTTCGATACCAAAGATTAGTTCATAATATATTGTTTGAGGAACATGAGTTTATGTAATACTTTAAGACCAAAACTTAATGTCCTAATAATCTTCTATAGAAACATGAGTTAACTTGTCAACTGATCCGGTTAAGCAATATAGCATTTTTCTCCACGTTATATTAAATTCAACTGATTGTAATTCTTTTTCTTTTTTTTCAAAACAGTAGAGATTCAATTGAAAAATAGGGCACAAATCCAGAATACAACAGTAAGAACACAGCCCCATAAGGAGGTTCTTGCAATACAGAGACTAAAACAATGTACCCAACTAAGCACAAGTATTACAAGATAGTTAGAAAACAAATATACAACTTGAAACCCAACTAACAAGGAGTTAAATATGAGGAGGACCTAAATCCCTGCAAACACCAATGCTTTAAGAAGATCAAGACAGAGAATATTCTTTCTAATTTCATAGGACAAGAAATATCCCAAGAGTGGAGGGCATAACTGCTCAACTTCCACTAGGACAGTCCAAAGAATATCACAACATCTCCTAATCACTTGACTCCAAGAACAATAAAAGTAGATCCACCAGAATCAGTAGCTTCACCTCCAATACAGAGAGATCTACAGACCTACCACAAAAGAAGCAGATCTAGCAAGATCTTCCAATAATTGGTGGAGTGTTCTCCTCAATCTCCACCACCACCCTCCTCTCTCTTCCTCCTCACTAAACCCTTCACTGACCACTAAGGAAGTGAGGCTATGCGAAGTTTTGAGAGAGACGGATCGACAACTCATAACTAGTAACATCAATATTGTCTTCAATTTAACCACATACAAAGCCTAGTAATTATGAATTTTTATTTAAAATACATTGATGCTATTATAGTGGAACTATTTGTTATATATTGTATTTTATTTAGTCAAATTTTCGATGATGATAATCTCAAAAATAACTAAGGTACCCAGAAAAAATCATTTTGGTGTAAAGTATGCATAGAAAATTAAATAATTGAACAAAAATTACGAGTCGGGTGTACAAAGAAATTGGGTGTTCAAAAAAATTTATCCTCCAAAATAATTATAGTCCGTTTTAGAGACGTGTCACACTCAGTCCAAGCTCAAAAACATAAAACATTAAAGTGAGTGCGGGGCCGGAGTGTTTATATAATACGAGTCACTGTCACTGTCATACGTTTGGACCACAAATAAGACTTCTTTTTTGTCCTTACGTCAGATAGAGTCATGCATGCACTGACCCAACCCACCTTTTTTCTCTGCCTACCCACCTTAGAGTGCGTGATATCTACGCACACCCCTTTGTTAAGGTAAATATATAAAAATAACTTTGTTTTTCTTTTTTATTTACTGCGTTTGGTTTCGATGCCATCACCAAATGACTGAATCTCACTTTTAAAATTTGCATTTAGTATATAAATTCATACATGGGCAGGACCGGCTATGAGATTTTTAAGGCCTATGGCAACGTCGAAAATAGATCCTATGTATGGCTCCCCACAAGAAAGATTATTTGATTTTATTTGCATGTGCATGTATATGAAACCTTTTATAATCATATAGAAAAAAGTTTAGGGCTCCGACAAAGTGCCATTTAATTTTTGTATATAAGAAATGATTGAACATCCTATGTATCTATAGCTCCACACACAAGAAAAATCATTTGATTTTATTTGCGCTTGTGTGTAGAATATTAAAAAATAAAACTTTTATAACCATAGAAAAAAGTTTAGGCCTCAGACAAAATTTTATTTATTTTTTGTATATAAGAAATGATTGAAGACAAAAAAAAGTACTAAAAAAAACCATGCACTCGCCTAGAAAAGAAATTAAAAAACATACACAATGCTGGGATCGAACCTGAGTTGGGTGTGCATTAAAAACTAACTTACCGCCGCTGGAGTCAACTTAAGATAATATCGATGTTTTTATCTATATAACTAGTTACCAAAATATGACCACATAAAAAAAAATTAAAAATTTGGGGCCCTCCCTTAAGCTAGGGCCTAGAGCGGTTGCATTGATTGCCTTGGCTCAGGGCCGGGGTTGTACTAATCACAATCACTTTTGTCCCAAGTGCAAAAGTGACTGTGATTAGTACGATCCTTAAACTAGGGTGGGCTTTAGCTGAGTACAAGTTTTTAAAAACTTCAAAATTAGTGCTACATTTTAGAGCATCCATCTAATTTAGTGGGAATTAGCCCACCGTGCTGAGTAAAAATTGGTCCACTCCACTCAAGCAACTTAAAATAAAAAGTTAGTCAGCCATTCAGACAAAATAGATGAAAAAAAAGAATTTTGTTCATTCTCATGAAAAATTCTAATTTTGCCCTTACGTCTCACATATATTTACAATCAATAACCTAAATAAAACAGCCAAGGCTACTCTAGCTACAAATAAGAAAATATTCTATGACTAAAACCAATAGTTCAGATATTAGAAAGTATTCAAACGATGCCACTTCAACGTTGGTAGCTTCAATGATTTATATTCTAAATGTTTTGTATCTACAGACACTTTATAGATATTAAATACATCACTGTTTTCTTTATAACTTTAAGCTATTAAAAATTAACACTCAACAAAGTCAAGTATGTAAAAGAAAAAATATATTTACGCACGGGATGCACACAAGTTTTTCCTTGAAAATTTTAAAAATATTCAAGTTTTAGGCGTTTTAATTTTCCCGAGGCTCTTTAAATTTTGAACTTTTTGTAAAAATGAGTTTCGAACATTAATCGAGAGAGTTGCGATCACTATTCGGAGAGAACGACTAATAATTTTCTATTAATAAAAGTATAATTATGTGGCACGTTCAATGTACCGGTATATTATTTTATCAACGGCTGGATTTTAGTTTCTTAATTTAATAATTAATAATGCGATACACCGGTACATTGTACGTGCCCTAGAAGGAGAAAAACATAAAAAGGTAAAAAAGTTCTTATAGAAATTTATCTCGAAACCTTAGCTTGTAAGCAAAAGGAAGAGAGTGACCAACACTCTCCCAAAACGGGCGCTGGAGACTGAAAACACCTCAACCGTCACTGTCCTCTTTTCACAAAGCTCAAACAGCTGTCAGGACTAAAGCTTTCATGGGTGGGGCCCACAACACTTGTCTCACATGGACAAAGCTTGCCGATCTGCTATCGTACTTATCATTGATAAGCAGCAGGACTTATACCTCGTAGGTACCGCCTCATTATATATAATATCTCTCTGCCCTCCCTCCCCTTCAGTCCCATTAACATTTCTCAGCAGCAGCACAGTAGCATAGGGAAGAGAGCTCTCTGAGATATATATAAAGAGAGAGAGCGTGAGAGAGCGTGAGAGTGAGTTTCAGTCCTCTGTTTCTTCAGTGGCTCTGTTCTTCTCTGTTTTGAAGGTAATCTTCTGGGTTTATCTATTTTTACCTATACCTCTGAAAAACAGGTCAGCTTTTGCTTCTTTATGCCTTCTTTTTCATCCCTCCCTCTTCTTTATGCCCTTTTGAATTTTACTGGGTTGTGGCTACTTTACTGTTTTTGATTTCTGAGAACCCTAATTTTCACTGACATGGGTTGAAAGCTCTTGCTTTCAGCCCTCCATTTTTGCCAAATCATGAATGTTCTCGAGCCTCGATGACAAATAATTCTGGGTTGTTGTCAGGGACGATTTCTTGTATCCGATTTGTTCACAATAAAGAGTTTTGTTTTATTAACAAAAAATATTGGTGTATTTTGTGGTTTGGTGCATCTCAGACAATTTTGATTGGCGTGAAGCCCTGTCTCTTTCAACGAAATATCAATTCCATGGAAAAATTTGACTCTTTTTGACTGTTTTTCTCAATATTTTCCAGGTTATGTGATTTTTTCTTCTTCTTCTTTTGGGTTGATAAATTGTAACATTTTCCATTAAAACAAACAGGCCCTTCTGTTGCCTGCGTGTTCTTTCTTTGTATTTTGGGGAAATTCTTGCTTTTTTTTTTTGGTGTTGTTATTGGTGATATCGTCTTATTTGCAGGTTGAGGTTAAGGAGAAGTAATTATAATGACGTCGTCTCTCAGTAGGGACCTCATCTTCTTGATCTTGCAGTTACTTGAAGAGGAAAAGTTCAAAGACACTCTTCATAAGTAATTACTAATCCCAACTTCCCTGTCTTTATCTTGGATATGTTATGCAGCTATTATTGATTTATTTACAATTTCTGTTTTTTTTGGAAATCCTCAATCAGGCTTGAGCAAGAATCAGGATTGTTCTTTAATCTGAAGTATTTTGAGGAATTAGTACTTGGTGGGAACTGGGATGAGGTCGAGCGGTATCTTTTGGGGTTCACTAAAGTGGATGACAACCGGTATTCGATGAAGGTCTTCTTCGAAATTCGTAAGCAGAAGTATCTCGAGGCATTAGATAAGTAAGCATTTGATTCATAAAATTTTTCCCTTTTTATAAACAGCTCCATATCTTTTTTCTTTTTTTGAATTTTTTTATAACGTTGTATATAGTTTCATCAGTTTTTGAAATTAACCAGACAGGATAGAGCCAAAGCAGTAGATATCCTAGTTAAGGATCTGAAGGTTTTCGCGGGTTTTAATGAAGATTTGTTCAAGGAAATCACTCAGCTCCTGACGTTAGACAATTTTAGGTATACGTTCTAAACCAATTTTGTGAGCTTCAAAATTGCTTGTGGACTCATAGTGTTGTTCTCAACTGGCATTGTGAAATTGATTTGCGTTATGCAGGGAAAATGCTCAACTAGCTAGCTATAGAGATACGAAGACAGCAAGAGCAATTATGGTCATTGAACTTAAGAAGCTTATCGAGGCCAATCCTCTTTTCCGTGAAAAAACACAGTTTCCTAACTTAAGAACTTCAAGGTTGCGGATGCTCATTAACCAAAGGTAAACTAGTAATATACCATAAGAATAAAAAGAAAATTTGTGTTCCTTTCAAGTGAGTGAAATTCGTTTTTTTTTTTCTTGTAACTTGTCTTATGGAATTTTGTTTGTGTGTGGCCAGAAAAATAAAAAGGTTCTCATATGTTAGAAGTGTTGCAATCTTTTTCTATAATGCTCTTCTATATTTTGCAAATGAACTGATTTTAGAATGAATATGGCAGCTTGAATTGGCAGCATTCCCTTTGTTCAAATCCCAGACAGAATCCTGATATAAGAACCCTATTTGTGGATCACTCTTGTAAAAATTCCAATGATTCATTCGCTCAATTAACAGCAAACAATCAGCTGATGGGTTCTGTACAAAGAGTTGATGGATTTCTTCCTATGGGTTCTGTACAAACAGCAAACAGTCAGCTGATGGGTTCTGTAAATGGGGTACTGCCCATAGATTACTTGTTTCTTAATTTTTCTTCAGAGTGCTGCTGGAATGTTTTAACGTTAACTTATTTGTGCTTATTGTTTGAATTTTTCCTATCAGTCCTTCCAACCCCCACCAGCGCCAGTTCATCCTCCGTTATCCGCATGGATGTCTATTCCTTCATCTGTAAATCATCCAGCAGCTTCTGGAGGAGGTATTGGTTTTGGTAGTCTGACAAATCCAGGTAGTTTTTTAGTTTTTATTTCTGAGTAATTTTCTCTAAGGATTTGAATCATGAACAAGCTTGTATTTTCATTTCTGATAATATTCTATTGCCTGGTCTAGCTTCATCAGTGAGGGGTCCTGGGGAGTCTGATGATTTTTTCAGAACGCGATTCTCTGGGGTTTCAGACAGGGTAAGCTTAGGTCCGACTACATGATGAGCACACAACTTGAATTTGGACCATATTTATTTATACCCTCTGTAGGTTATGTTGCCAGGGATTAATCCAGGTCAAAGTAGTACTACATTTAACGCATCAGAATTCCCCAAGACGGTTGCTCGGACTCTGAATCAGGGGTCAGCTCCCACAAGCATGGACTTCCATCCTGTTCAGCATACGGTGCTTCTAGGTTGGTTGAGCTTTCCTTTAAGGACATATTTGGAATATAAGATGTTAATTTTTTAGAATACATGTATCTGTTTAAGCCGTAAGCTTATAAGTATTTCCTGCACCAGTTGGAACTAATGTGGGGGATATAAGCTTGTGGGAAGTTAGTTCAAGGGAGAAGTTGGTATCAAGAAATTTTCAGGTATGGGATATCGGAGCAAGTTCAATGATACTGAAGGTATGTTCCCTTATCACAAGAGTTATATTAGAGAGCAAATTCACAGTTTATTTCATGGGAATCATCTTAACTTAATTGATTTCTAATGAAACTCAGGCTACTCTGATCAAGGATCCATGTGTCTCAGTTAAGCGTATACTTTGGAGCCCTGATGGTTCTCTATTTGGTAAGTTTGAATATATAGGATGACAGCTTTTTCTGGAAACAGGTTTAACATAATTGTTCTTTCAAACAGGAGTTGCATATTCTAAACACATAATGCAATTATACACTTATTTTGGTGGGAATGAGATTCGCCAGCATTTGGAGGTAGGTTCTGCTATCTTCTACCTTTTCAGAATATTTAAGTTTGCTGTTTTCTTTTCTAATAAGTTTTTCATTTTCTAGATTGATGCCCATGTTGGTAGCATTAATGATCTGGCGTTCTGTAACCCGACTAAGCAACTCGCTGTCATTACTTGTGGTGATGATAAGGCCATTAAGGTTGGTTAGAAAAGTGGTTAGATAGTTGGTCGTGGAAAACATGATATCTTATACACCAATTTTGTGATTTATAGGTGTGGGATGCATCAAATGGGTCAAAGTTGTATAGTTTTGAAGGTCATGATGCTCCGGTCCATTCTGTGTGCCCTCACAACAAGGAGAATGTCCATGTGAGGACTTCACTTTGTAATTGTTTTTGGTTGATTAGTCCTTTTTCATCTGTGTTCTATGAATGAATGATTTACTCTCTATCTTTTTCATCTGTCTCAGTTTGTCTTTTCAACATCAGTAGATGGAAAAATAAGAGCATGGTTGTATGACAATCTGGGATCTAGGGTGGATTATGATGCTCCTGGCCGCTCATGCACAACAATGGTCTACAGTGCAGATGGTAAAAGGTTGGTCTACTACAGCCATTCTAATGTTTTTGCGACCTATGCTTATATTTTGGGAAACATTAAAGTTCGATCTTTACATTAAACGCAATGCAGGCTCTTTTCATGTGGGACAAGCAAAGATGGAGAATCTCATGTTGTTGAATGGAATGAAAATGAAGGTGTAATAAAGAGGAATTATGTAGGATTTCAAAAACATTCTTTGGGTGTCGTTCAGTTTGATACAACCAAGAATAAGTTTTTGGCTGTTGGAGATGACTATGCAATCAAAGTTTGGGATATGGATAATACCAATCTTTTGACTAATATTGATGCTGAAGGAGGCCTACCAGTAAGCTTCCTTTGAAATGTTCAGCATACTTCTGTTCTAAAAGTGGTGGCTCTACTTATACATTATTATTATTTTTCCATTTTAAGGCAAGTCCTTGCATTCGCTTCAACAAGGAGGGCTCTTTATTGGCTGTTTCTACAAATGACAATAGAGTCAAAATTTTAGCTACGATGGACGGTCTCCGGTTGATGCGCACTTATGAAAGTCACTCGTTTATTTCCTTGAGAAATGCATCTGAGACTGTAACAAAGGTCAGCTTATCAAATTTCTATTAATTCCCTGAATAGAAGATTCTTTTTTCTTTCCTGAAGCTGTGTGCAAGAAGCAATCTTCCAAGGATTGCAACTGCATTTAATGGTTCTGGCCAAATCATGTTTTCCTTCTGCAATTTTGTACCATGCACGAAGTTTTTGCTTCATCCTGCTGCTATATGTCATAAAAGTACTTCTAGTCTAATGAATTTAGCATGCTTGACAGAATGGCAGCACCAGAAACCTGGATGATGTGAAACCAAGATTAACTGAAGAAGTCAATACAAGGATATGGAAGCTCACTGAGATCAGTGAAACTGCTCAGCTTCGGTCATTGAGGCTCTCGGCTATGATGAAATCAGACAAGGTTTGATTTCTTATCTAATATTTAGCATCAGGGACTCCCAAGTATTGTTCATTCATTTCAGAAATAAGTAGGTATTCGTTTACTGGGACATTCCTGTGTCTCATTGATTATGCACTTCTGCTTCTGCACACTTTGGCCTTTTTTATTTTTTATTTTTATTGTTCACTGATTTTTCCAGAAAAAAAAAAAAGGAAAAAGGTTTTTGTTACCTCTGTTTCTTGTAAAAGAAAAAGTAAGTTCCTCATTTGCTTCTCCTGTTACTATTACAGATCTCAAGGTTGACATACAGTAATTCAGGTAGTGCCATTTTGGCATTGGGATCCAATGCCATCCATCTCCTGTGGAGGTGGCCACGGGGTGACCATAATTCGAGTATCAGGGTACAAATTCTCAATATTTGCTCTGATCCCGTTGCAAATAGTTCAAATTGATGATTATACCACTGTCATATTCAATCTGATTTTTTAATTCAATTCTAAAGTGAGGATTATGGCTGTGCAATTTTTATTGTCTAGGCAACAACCAAGGTTACCCCACAGTTAGTGCAACCGACTTCGGGCATTCTAATGACCAATGATCTTACTGGTGCTAAACCTGAATATGCACTACCCAGCTTTGCTTTGTCCAAGAATGATTCTTATGTCATGTCAACCTCTGGAGGGAAGATATCTTTGTTTAACATGATGACATTCAAAGTAAGTTTTATATATCAACATGATTCAGTTTCTTGTGTTTTTACACATGTTACCTTAAGAAATGTGATTTTTTCCCCTCAAAATTGGTTGGGGCTCTTGGCAATTTTTTACACATCAATATAAGAGTGTATTTGCTTAACTACAGACGATGACAACTTTCATGTGTCCACCCCCTGTGGCAACAAGTCTTGCTTTCCACCCGGACGACAATAACATAATTGCTGTTGGCATGGATGATTCCACCATTCACATATACAATGCCCGTGTAGATGAGGTATGGTGATTTCGTAGCACAGTGCACATAGAATTGCATTTGCGCTTACTCGAGATATATATCTAGGTGATCACTTTGTTCCCGGTGTTAGGTTAAGAACAAGCTTAAGGGTCACTCCAAAAGAGTCACGGGTCTTGCCTTCTCCCATGTTCTGCATACACTTGTTTCTCTTGGAGCGGATGCTCAGGTTAGCATTCCATCCTCAACAAATTGGAAATATAATCCTACATCTTTCTAAGTAGGCCTCTCAATGTGCTTTTCAAGTTAATATCAGAGAGAATTGCAAAACAGACACTTTCCTACTGATGCCTAGACATTAAAAACATTAAACAAAGAGGATCGTTATGAATAGTTCTGACATATCATAATTTTCAATTTTTTTCCCCCCAGCTTATTGTGTGGAACTCTGATAAGTGGGAAAGGCAGAAGAATTGTTTCTTGCAAATTCCGGCTGGGAGGACACCTGCAGCGATGTTTGAAACTCAGCTTCAGTATCACAAAGATCAGATACACTTCCTTGTTATACATGAGACTCAACTTGCAGTATATGAAACGTTGAAACTTGAATGTGAAAAGCAGGTAATTTCATTTCAGCACACACTTTTTTCAGTGGATCACTTAGCTCTTGAACAATTTTTTTTTGCCCCCTGAATTTTTTTAATCACGTCATGGTATTGAGAAGCACTTCACTTGTCACCAACAAATAGAACAAATGACTGCTAAAACGCTTTGGCTTTTTAATAATTGACAAGAGCACTCTCAGTATTATGATTTGCTGCACTGTGATGTGACATGTTTTCTATTTCATGTTTCAGTGGGTTGTAGGAGAATCTGCAGCGCCAATCTCGCATGCAGCATTCTCTTGTGATAGCCAGTTAGTGTATGCCAGCTTTCGGGATGCAACTGTGCGCGTGTTTAATGCATCAAATCTGCAAGTGCAATGCCAGATTAATCCCAATGCTTATCTTCCACCCGATTTCAGGTGATTAGTATTTTCCTTGATATCTTAAAAGAGCATATACCATACTACAATAACAAGTTCTGCATCTCATCCCTATACTAAGTTGAACAAACTGTTATGGCTGTGAATGTCGATGGTCATTTCATTCTTAATTTCTGTTTTATTTTTCCTTTCTTCTGCTGCAGTTCTGCATCATATCCTCTAGTTGTAGCTGCACATCCACAAGAGCCAAATCAGTTTGCTGTAGGGCTAACTGATGGTGCAGTTGTGATCGTTGAACCGCTTGAATCTGAAGACAAATGGGGTGTGCCTCCACCTGTTGACAATGGGTTACAAAGTGTCTTCCATACTACATCTCCAGTCAATGCTTCCAGTTTGGATCAACCCCCGACTTGATAAGGCCTAGTTAGGACTTTTGAGACTTCATAATTTAATAAAGCCTTAGGAGCTTAATTTAGTTTTCTTCTTTTTTCTTTTCTTTTGGCCATTTCTATAGGCCTAGTTGGATCTTTTAAATTTCTGGGGCAAGTCCCATATGCTTGTGATTTGTGCCCAGTAATAATTGTCTCAGACTTTCTTGCTTTGCAATGAAATATTTAACTTATTGCTGAAGATGGGTCTGAAACTTTGGTCAAGATTTTACAATGGGGTGGGCTAGGTTTTTCTCTATATCGACAAAATATCGATGTCGGAAAAACTTACGATGGAGGCTCGGACTTGTGGACTACAAAACTTACTTAAGAATATGGAGAAAGTATATGGAAGTTTGAATAAAATCTTGGCAAATGTTTTATCTGATATAAAACTCTTGAATGAAATTTTGATTAAAAAAAAAATAGGAGGCCTAATTTTCCAATTCATTTGACTGAATTTTAAATTTCAAAGCTGGTCTAAAACTGGTAAACAGCAGGATACTTGCTAAGTTGAAATTCCGGGGACCTAACTTAAAATCTACGCAGAATGCAGGGGCTAAAAACGTAATTAACCCAAAATACAAGGCCCAAATTTAAAACCGACAAGTCAATGAAAGCTAGCCTTAGCCTGACAGCTTTTCCTTGACGAAACAACAACAGTTAAATCATCGCTGTTAGATCAGATTTCACAAGCATGGTCTTGTCTTTTTCTATAGATCTGACGGCCCAAATTTGTCCTGTGATACTTACCTGCTGTGACTTTATCTTTTGTGTTACTCTTTCCAGAACCAGGTCCTAGTGGCTACGGTAGAGTCTCTCTCCCAATTTACAATATCCTCAAAACCCTAGCTTAAGCCCTCAATTTCCCAAAACCCTAGATTTTCTCTCTTTAAATTATCTCTCAATTAGGGTTTACCCTTTGTAAAAATAATATTTTTGGGAATGGAGACGCAGGGCCTCTTCTCCAACAGCCTTGTTTTGGATCGTTTTCTCTGCTCTGTAGTGCAGGCTATGGTAGCTGAGGCAGCCATTTCTGCTACCAAGTCTATTGCTTTGTCCTTCTGGATGGTATGTGCTCTCTTACTTTATAATTAATTTTGCATAAACATGTTTTTCTAAAATGGTTTTAATTTTTTTTTTTCCTGGTTGTAAGTTCTCAATTTTATGCTTTTACTTGGTTTTGTTTGGTCTAGTGCATTGGGATTTCTCTGAGTATTTGGGGTTTTGTGTTTTTGTTATTTTGTACTTAAAGAACTTGGTTTTCTTCCATATGTGGCTTAGGCTTTGTCTGGATTTTTGGGGGTTTTTTTTGCTTTTATGTTTGCGGTGATTCTTTCACTCCCTAAGCTTTTCATAGTTTTTACTCTATTTAGGACTATAAGAATTTTATGAGATGCCTTTTTGTTTTCAATTTTTAGATATATCTTTCCCAAATCTTAGTTTTTTGTCATATCTTTATAAGAGCTTTGATGGTGTGGGGTTTTAATTACTGTATTTATAATTTGCTGAAAATTTTCCTGCTGATTCAAACTTGAACTGGCTTAGTACCAAAGTTTTAAAATAAAAAAAAAACTTGTGTTGGGCTAAAGGTTTTTCCCCCCCAAAGTAAATAGGCAGGCTATATAAACTTGAAAGAAGAGAAGAGGTTGGGAGAGGATATGCTTTTTAAATTTAAATATGCCCTTTGTATAGAGTTTGACTTTGAATTGCCTGTGGAGCAAACCTTGTCAAATTTTGAATCATTCTTACCTGGAATAATGACAGAATATAATTTAATTTGGGGGTTGAATTATATGATGGCCTGATCGATGCATACCCCTTGATTATCTCGGATTATCTGAGATAGAATTGATATGCTAAGTAACTGCTTGTTCTCATTATCACTTTTACTTTGAAATATGTCCTCGAGATGAGACAGAGTGTTGTTTAGGTAGGCCCATACGAAAGAGAAGTTGAAGAATTAGGCGAATGAGAGGGTGTTTTTTTTATTGTTTTTAGTTTATTTTTGTTGCTGGAACATTTAAGTTTGCTTCGTTTTTCATGCTGTTGTGGATTGAAATATGAAAATCCTTGTTATTGGCTGGAGGCATTCTCCATCTCTTTGCTGAAAATGAAGTAGTCATTGATTATAGTTCCAACAATTGATAAAAAGTTCCCCTTTTAAGACTCAGTAAATGAAGCTTAGTGACCATTCAAGCTAAACTTTTTCTGACCCTCTGTGTTCGTGTGGCCTTAGTTATCATGAAGCTACATGATTGTATACTAGTTTCACCTTGTTGCTCTTTTAGCCTCTGCCTTGAACTCTTTCTACATACTTGCTAAGCAAAATACTTAATTCTTCCTTTTATCTTCGTTCACCCTGAGTTTATGGTTTTTCAGATGGGATCTATTCCTAACACAACCACTGTTTTTCCCAAAGAACCTGAGGAGCTCACAGGGTTAGTGTTGTGACTTCTTTTTTCGTCATTTAATGTTGTCTTTCTTTGATGGGGAAGTCAGTGAAGCCAATTTTTTTGTCTGCAGATTTCCTATCACTGAGCTTTTTGCAGTGGAAAAACCTGGTCCAGAGAACAAAGATGCAAGTGAAACTGAGGACGATGATGATGATGATGATGACGATGATGATGCTGCAGCTGGTGATGACCAGGATGATGATGGAGGTGATGAGGATGATGCCTCTGGGGAAGAGAATGAGGGTAAAGCAAATCCAGAAGACGAGCCTGAGGCCAATGGTGATGGTGTGAGCGAAGAGGATGGTGATGATGATGATGATGACGATGACGACGATGATGATGACGGCGATGATGGGGAGGAAGACACTGAGGACGATGAAGAGGATGAGGAAGATGAGGAGGAGGAAGAGATACCTCAGCCACCTGCTAAGAGGAGGAAATGAAGTTTTTCATTGTTTCTTTTAACTTTGCCGCCTTTTCTGGTTACCGGGAATTTGGGTTTGTAGGAGTTGAGTAATTTAGGTGGCATGTCCACATATGGTAGAAATGTTCACTGTACTTGTTCTCTAAGCTATCAAAATTCTTAGTTCTACACCTTTAATATATCTTCACCTCTCTCTCTCTCTCTCTGCGGATCGAAATGACAATGCCAATTTATGGGATACTTTTAACATTTGGTTGCTAAATCACATAGCTCTACCTGATTGTGTTGATAGATGGTCAAATACATAACATGGGATTCGGATCCTCATCTTGGGTTTCCTCTATTAGGATCTGCATAGTTTTTATTAAAACTCATCCAAAATTTAAAAACGTGACAGTGCATCTGTTCCCGTTATTCTTCTTCTCCATTTTAGCTGCAAAGAACTGGACATTTTTCTCTCAAAAGCAACTCTTCTTCTCCCGTGTGAAAACTTGTGTTTGTCTCCTCAAATATAGGCACAATGTCATATATGGGCATAAAGGCAGTTTTTCAAATTTTATTTTATTTTAATATTGGATTCAATCGTTCATTAAAAAGAATCCCAAAAATATAAACAGACAAACTTGGCACCATATACAGAGGAAGTGAAGGAGAAGGAGAAGAAGATTTCGAAGATAAGCTAACAGACTTGCGCACATCTACATAACTTAGGAAAAACTAAAAAAATTTAAAGCCACTTCGTTTATGTATTTTTGTCAGCAACTTTAATAATCTTCATATGTGAGTTTCTTCTCTTTGCACTTAAAATACTCTGTTTGTCCTCTTAAAAAAGAATTCTGCTTGGTTGTTCATTTTCGTTCAAATTAGGATTTATAAACATATTTTTTTTATTCCAAATCATAGGTGTGGTCATTAAAAAGTAAGGACCAGAATAGTGCTTTAAGATGAAGAGGAGTTGCGTAGCTCTGAGAGAGAGAGAGAGAGAGAGAGAGAGAGAGAGAGAAAGAGAGAGAGAGAGAGAGTAAAATTGTGTTTTCTGCAGCTAATGCATAGAAGAGTGAAGAGAAAATACGTGGATAGGTCACGTTGAAGCTTAACTGATGTGGCATGCTTAGAATTAAAGCCAATTAGATCCTAGCAGAGGATTCGGATCCCATAACACGATAGATGGATTCTCTAAACAAAAATGTTGGCCAGATTAAGTCAAATTTGCGTCGGGTGTGTGTCAATGTGTTAGACAATTTCCTATTTTTTATAATATGAAGGTGGCATAATCCAAAAATATTGTCATTAAACAGTCAAACTGGGAGCTTGTAAATAATGTAAATAACTGAGCATTATTATATATTATTGCAGCATGTAAATATCTGCTTCTGTTACATTAGATTAGAAACGAAAATCCCAAATTGAATTCAAATCACTTTTTTCAAAACCTTCTAACTTTTGTAGGCCTCCTCTCATTAACAGCCACCAGTAATAACAGAGGAGCTAGGCAATAGAAGGAAAGGAGGATCCCAAGCATAGGAGAATTTGACAGAAGCACCAGCATCCAAGAGATTGCCCATGATGAGGCGGCACACGTCACCTTGCTTTTTCAGGATTGCTGGATCAACAGGCTCTGTAGTCTGGAACCCTTTGCAGCTCAAAACTATGGACGTTTGAGCACATGCGCAGTTGTTGGTCACAACCACATTCCATTCTGGCTTGCCTCCTATCTCTCTCCCACTTCTGGTGGTGCCAATGTTAATGTTGTTCAAAGTGCAAGCACAAAACCCTGCAATTTTGATGAAGGAAATATGTGAAACCTTACTATAAGAAAAACCGTATTTATATACATTCGTTGCATGGAAGAATTTTACTATAGAGAAGTTGTCTTAAATTTACGGAACATCGTTATATACGTTGGTTGTATATACAAGAATTTTATTATAGAGGAGTTGTCTCAAATTTAAGTCATTTGAGATACACTTCGGGTGCCGAAGTAAATCAATGGATAAAAACACAACATTACTACTTTTACCTTTGCTAATGAGACTCAAAAGAAGAACCAGAACGAAGGACTTGGCAACGGCTTCCATTGTTATGAAATATTTCAGTGACGAGATCCTTGGTGGTGGATTATGTTCTTATTTATATTCACTGGATTATGAATTCTAACAGATGACTTTGGTAACGCCATAAATCCGCTCTGAAATCACATCTTTCAATATTTGCTTTGTTCTAATGACATAAATATGGTGGTCAACACCTTAGAGAGATACATTGTATTTTTTTTTTTTTGGGTGTTTTGTTATGCAACCAAAAACGGAGCATGTAACATATTTATTTATTTTAGTTGACCATAATATATTTTCGTTGGCACTCCAATTTTTTTATTTTTTATAATTCACTCTTTTATTTGCAATTTCTTTTTATAAGCAAGTAGTGCATGAAATTGTTTTTTGAGTTTCAATAGTAGTTCCCTATTTTTATAGTACATTATTTTTCACTAATTTTAATAGTAATTAATTTGGTAACCATTTATAACCAAGGCCGGCCCTGGGCTTGGGCCCCCTGGAACAAGGGGCCCAAATGTTTTAATATTTGTATATTAAAAGTCAATCATTCTATAGTGGGGGCCTTATAAGGCCCTTAGAAGATGTCATATCTCTTAATTATTGGATCAAACTAACTAATTTGATTTCACGGTTAAGAAATAAAGCCTCATCTAAAGCTCTCATTATAGAATTTCGCATTAAAAGTAATATGTTGAGGCCCATTATAAATGTAATTTTTGGAGAGTTCAAAATGAAGCCCAAATAAAAATCACTCCAAATCTTTAATAATACATAAGCCCACATTTAAAAATTATTAATTGAACCAAGGTGGTTGGTGTGAGTGGTTCGGCACTCTCATTCCTTAAGAGAGGTCGGGGGTTCAATCCCTGCTCTTGTATGGAGTCACCACTTTGGCCAGCACTTTACCATTTACGGGCCGACCCGGTGTGAGTGGGGATTAGTCTGGGTTGTGGTTAAGGCTTAAAGGTGCCATCCATAGTTGGGGCCCATCCAAGACCACCTCGTGGTTCATACAAAAAAAAAATAAAAAAATTATTAATTGACTTTGGAACAAGAAATATGTGCCACTAATCAAACACTTCCGTCAAGAAAATGTTTAATTCTTCTAGTTTTTGTGATTTTTGTTGTTGTTGTCAACCATATGACGGTTTGCATTTGTTATTTTAGTTCAATTAAAGTACTATTAAGCCCAAAAATAAAATACATGTGTAGAAATTTTTTTTAAACTATGATTACATGCAAAGAGAAATTAAGGGCCTCATTTTAATTCTTGGCCTTGGGTCACTGAAAATTCAAGGCCGCCCTTGTTTATAACGATGATGTTGATGAGAATTTGAAAATATTGAACAATCAAGGAAAATATCAATATCAAGAGAAACAATACGGTAATAAATGACGGAAGCTTTGCATGAAATATACTATTGAGAATATTGAAAGAAAAAACTGCTGAGACTCACTCCAAGGAAGATGTTAAATTTAATGTGGCACTTTTAACATGTAGAAAAACAGTCGAGACTCACTCTAACTTAAATATTAAATCATATGTGGAATAACATTTCTCTCTCATGCTGTTATTTTTGGCTCTTTGACTTTGTGATGTTATTTCATTATTTTATTATTATTTTTCAATTAATGTGCCTAAAAACTAATAAAACAATAAACATTATGTAATAAAATAATATTTTAATTTGAGTAAACTATGGTTATGCCAAGTGACATATGTCAAGTGTTAAGATGGGTGGTGAGGGTACACCTTGGGTTAAAGTGGTGAGCAAAAATAAACCAAGCCCATGGTTCAAATTAATTAGCTAAATGGTCTGTAACAGAATAATGCTCCACATAAAAAGAGATTAATATTCTAAACCTACAACTTGTAATTCAAGTTATTAAGAGCATTCATGCAAAATTTGGTGCTCGACTTCTCTTTGTCCCTATGTTGCTTGTATCAACAAGTTGACTTGTTAACTTCATCAACCATTCACAAGCATACTGGTAAATGTTGAGAGTCTCAAATTACATCTTTTTAATATTATTTTGGAGACTTTATGATATAATTTTGGCTTAATAAACATAATTTCACTTGTTGTTACATTTTATTCTCACCAACTAGATTCATGAATTTTCTATATTAATTTGGTGAACTTATTAGGTAAATTTATCTTTTGTAGGAAGTTGGAAAGCCAAAAGATGAACATACATTTGTCCAAGTTCAAGCCAGATGTGAAGAGAATTGTTGGTGGATTTTATTGAAGAATTGACTGTGGAATTATTGTGATTATAAAGAAGGAAAAGAGAAGACAAAACCGTTGAAGCTAAAGAGCCTATTTCATGTCATTCATAGCCATTTAACGCCCACTACCTCACCGTTATTTCTTTTCCACCAACTCTCCACCATCATCACATGTTTAATCCAATGAATCTCTCACTTAGACCCTTCATTACCTACCACGAATGTATTAACTTCCCACTCACCTCATTGACTACTATAAATCACCCATCAAATTATTTGGCAAGGCATCTTGACGACATATTTCTTTATCCATTTCATTCAAAATTTAGTTATGTTTTCCTTTGTCATGAGTTGCTAGAACTCTAGCTAAGGCTAAATGGAATGTCTTTTGAGTAAGTTTGTGAATTGTTCTTTAATCCAATATACGGTATGAATTGCTAAATTCTTTTATTTTTGGTTGTTCAATATTTTCATATCCTTTTATTTTGGTTGATGTTAAGTGCTACTATCTTTTCATGAGTTCAATTATATTTTTCTCATTGTTAAGAACTGACTTAGCATGCTTTTAAATTAAAAGATTAGATATTAAGCAACTCCATTTTCTGAACAATCATTAATAAAAGATAACATTGAAAAAGTAAATTAGTTTTAATTTCTTTATCTTCCGGTTAAAGTTTCTCAATGATAATTTTAATCGAGCATGAAACATATTTTGCTTAAAGAATTGAACCTTGATGCCTTAGCATTTCCATTATTGATATTTCATTTTTAAACTCAATCTCTACAACAATCAAATCAAATTACTTGTCCATTTTGCTTGTCACTTTTATTTTGGTACTTTTAATTATTTCTTTGTGTGCAGACATTTGCTTACCTGCTCCTTGAGGATACGATACTTGGACTTCCAAGATTATTACTACGTGTGACTACTTGCACTTGGGTAAACGCAACAGTAAACAACAATTTATGATCAATGAGGAGATGGACCTTTAGGCTCTAAACCTAATTCAGTAAGAAAATGAACCCACTTGGTAGAAGAAGACCCACAATTTGCCGCAAGCTCTAAGACCAAGGTTGCTTTGAAGGAAGACCACCCATTATATGGCAATTAAAGATGAATCCCACTAAGTTAAATATGAATTTCAATTTGCATGATTTGTGTGACATATCATATTTAATGTTAATATGTCAATTTGCATAATTTTGAGTGCTGCTATTTCCACCTCCTATCCTATTTTTTCATCCACCTTATCTTCTCACTCATCATGTAAATTTGAAAAACACAATCCTATCTTTCCACTCACCATTATTCCTAAAATGCCATTACTCTATAATTATTAACTCAAGCAAATTCTCTTCATAATTAAAACATACAAATATATTTCCTAAAAAAACGTAAATTTAAATTTTTTATAAAAAAAATCCTAAATAAACGCCAAGTTTATTTATTTGTTCTTCTTCCTTCCTCCGCAAGCGTCTCCCTCCCACCCCCAAAACAAAGTCTTGTCAATCCACAAATTCCCTCTCTCATTCATTAATATTGGGGAGTTATATTTCCTTTATGTTTTATTCTTTTGATCCCTTGTAGATTGATTTTTCTTGTGTGTTTTGTCACTGTAGAGTAACGTTTTTTTTTTTCGGTGTCCATTTAACTGTAGAATATTTTTTTCAGGGGCTGGGTTCGTTTAATTTGAATTTGATTATAAGTTTAAATGATGCAAAATCAAAATAACTTGCTACAATAATAGGTACATGTGGGAACCCAGGTGTCCATATTTGCAGTATTGAACATTAGGGATTGCCAAGAACTGTTAATCATATGGGAAAGACATGGCTTGATGAATATATAAAAAAGAGCTACAGTTTGGCGTCTCTTTGTTTAATTATGGAATTGTTTTCTTTTTTAATTCTTATGAAATTGCAACGTCATAGACAATGGATCCCAAACCAACCCTAAAACTTAATCCTAGCCCAAACTCAAATTAGTTACTTTTCTTTTTCGTCGGGCATCAAGTCCCATCATTCATATAGAAAGGGGTTCGTTTAGATGGGACCTTGTTAGTCCCTGATTACCCATCCATCTATAACAAACTCCTATCCTTGTTAGAGCCTTTGACCAAATGAAGGCTTACCCAGGTTGTACCTAAAAGGTTGTACCTCCCCTGAAGACTACCAAACGCAATAGAGATTCACCTGCCTTGGTTGCCTATTCGATCTTAAATAGAAAAGCATCTCATAATTGATTCTGAAAGTAGCTTGTAATTAGAGCTATTGAATATTCAGATGAAATGGCTGGAAAAATTGTTGCATAATTGTTTTATATTTTTGCCTAAGTTAGGAAGGAGGAGCGGAGTTCTTACATACACTATCAAGGTACCATGAGGTTCGAACTTGAGACCACTTCTTTGCAAGTTACGACCCACTTTCACTGGGCTAGATCCCGTTGACGTTGTTGCATAATTGATTGGTTTTTATATAAGAGCCGTCAAATGCGACTAGAAAGAGACCCTTGCTGCTGTTGCTGGTTCTTACCACACAAAAATTTCTCACCCTTTAGTGGGTTTGGTGATGACGTGATGCTTCCAATATCTACCAAATTTTTATTTTCTTTGTTTTTTTAGTTCAACGAAATTTCCTTGGTACTTTTCTTTAAACACAATTTACTCAAACTTTTCAAATATTTCTGTATTTTCAGACTCTCTTGATATCTTCGCCAAAATAAATATTTAATACCTTGAGTTTTGTTTAATTGTTTTTCTTTTATCTTTTATGCTTCATTGACTAATTAAAGTGTGACTTTATTGAAAGCGAAAATGAGTGCCTCACTCACTCACAAGCTTCCCCAGTCGTATCTTCTCATCCTTTAGTACCTGTCCACTCTCTGTCTCTACCAACTTTACAAATTTACAACCAATGCCAATCCAATCCCACCATTAAAACCAAGCCTGCAGAACTTGCAAGGCCTCCTCATCACACACCAATACAGGGACAGAGAGAGCATAGGATTTTTTTTTCCTGGTTGCATGTGTGAAATAATGCGCTCTCTGGTGATTCTATCATTGCTTTGCTATTGGGTGTACATGGCAACTCACCGCCACAAGTCATCAATCTCTGTGGCTTCACAGAGCACTGAAGGAGCCCTTTTTGTCAATGGAACAGCTGCTATTGGTTTTATAGATGATGACTTTGTCTGTGCCACAATTGATTGGTGGCCTCCTCAGAAATGTGACTATGGAACTTGTAGCTGGGGCTCTGCTTCTCTTCTTAATCTTGTAAGCCACCAGCTTCCCCAACATTTTCTTTTTTGGCTTCTCAAAATATCATCAAGGCATATTCAATCCAATAGAGGTCTCATTTTGCTTTTTTCTCTTTTCTTTTTGTTGGGTTTAATCTCCTAATCTTCATACTATTGCACAACTAAATTTATGTTAAGGGGAGTTTTCATTTCAATCCATAGCTTGATTTGATGTTGTTGTTAAACCACCCAACTCTTGTAAATCGCCATTCTCAGTTTGACCCTGTAAGTTGAAGAGCAAGTAGATAGCAGCTGTTCCTTAAGATAGCATTTTGGTTACCATTTTGTCAAGAGCATGACTTGACTCCTTAAGATTGAGGAGCTCCTCCTTAAAACCAATTGGGTTTTAATGCTTGTCAAATTTCAGCAACATTGACAAAGTTTCAAAAAAAAAGTAAAAAGAATATTAGAATTATTTAACACGTGTCAAAACCACATTGGCCGTAAAGAGGAACTCTTCCTCAATCTTAAGGAGCCAAGCTTTTTCCTTGTCGACTAGTATTATTGATTATTGAAATATTCCCAAGATTCTATTCTCAACATGGAATTAAAACTTTTAACCAAGATGATGCTTATCTACGTGCATCTTTTTCTAATTTCAGAAGTATATTATTTGTTTATTCTAATATGTATTTCCTTGTTTTTTTCTTTGGTTTTTGGTAGGATCTTGACAATGCCATACTTCTGAATGCTATCAAAGGTAAAGGAGTCATTTTCTTGAACTCATAACAACCAGACACACACAAACGACTATACATAATCCATAACAGTCTTAATAGAGCTCTCCCCTTTATTTTATTGCAGCATTTTCACCCTTGAAAATTAGGCTGGGCGGCACCTTGCAAGACAAAGTCATATACCAGACAGAAGAAAGCCCACAACCCTCTACCTCATTTCGCAAAGATGGTTCAGAGTTGTTTGGTTTCACTCAAGGTTACTTGCCAATGTCTAGATGGGACCAACTAAATATTTTCTTCAACAAAACTGGGTAAATATTCCACTTATTATATGTCCTGATGAACGCATTATATATAAACCGTGTGTAATGTTCTCTTACGGACTTATGTTGCCAAAAAAAATGCTTATTCCGCTAGACAATCTGACAAGAGAACGTTTTCCCGTAAACCGTCATGATAATTTGCTTCTAAAACAGGGCTGTTGTGATATTTGGTTTGAATGCACTGAGAGGCAGGACAATAAACTCCCAAGGAGCTGCTGTGGGTGCTTGGAACTCAAGCAATGCTGAGTCTCTAATAAGATATACAGTCAAAAAGGGATACAGAATCCATGGTTGGGAGCTTGGTAAGAACTTGAACACATGAGAATTTAAGCCATGCTTGGAAATTAAGTTAACAAAGTAGAGCTGGCTGCTTATGATCAGGAAATGAACTGAGTGGGAATGGAGTTGGAACAAGAGTTGCTGCAGGCCAATATGCATCAGACACAAAATCTCTCCAAAGCATAGTGCAAAATGTTTATGCAGGTTTTGAAGCTAAGCCACAAGTCTTGGCACCAGGAGGGTTCTTTGATGAAAATTGGTTCACAGAGTTTATTCATAAAACACCTCAATCTCTTCAAGTAGTCACCCACCACATATACAACCTTGGTCCAGGTAAATTAACTCTGAAGCCAATTACCTTGGTCTTGGTTCAAGTGTTTTTAAGCAATTTCATTTCATTTGAATAATACTTTCCTTTTTTCCTTGCTCATTTTAATTAAAGGTAGTGCTGGAGATCTTATTCCAAAGATTCTAGACCCTTCTGTTCTTGATGGTATTTCCCAGACCTTCAAAAGCCTACAAAGCCTTCTTGAGAAATCAAACACACCAGCAGTGGCGTGGGTTGGTGAATCAGGAGGTGCTTACAACAGTGGCCATAATCTTGTAACAAATGCATTTGTGTTTAGCTTCTGGTAATTAAGCTTGCCATTCCAACTGTTTTCTTCTTCTACTTCTTCTATCCAAACATTTTGATCAACAGAGGTTGTGCATTCTTCTCACTAACCAAACAGGTACCTGGACCAGCTTGGAATGTCAGCATCTTATGATACCAAAACATATTGCAGACAAACATTGATTGGTGGCAATTATGGCCTCCTTGACACTAACACCTTCGTACCGAATCCGGATTACTACAGGTTAGTTCATATAGATCATGAAGACCAAGAACACTCCTAATGATCTCTCTTTCAAAGAAAGAAACCAAACCCATGTCACAAATGTATGTGTATTTTTACAGTGCTCTTCTTTGGCATCGTTTGATGGGAAATAAGGTCTTGTCTACAAGCTTCCCTGGGACAAAGAAACTACGTGCTTATGCTCATTGTTCAAAGAAGACAGTAAGTTAAAAATGGAAAAAATTTCACATGAAGTAATAAAAAGATTATGCTTAATTAGCTAATCCATTAAGCTTAATTTCATGATTAATTCATGCAGCAGGGAATCACAGTGCTCCTCATCAACCTAGACAGTAACACTACAGTTCAAGTCCGAGTTTCGACTGAAAGTGCTGACAGGCTCAGTTATCTGAATTTTCAAGGCCTGCAGGGTTCTAAAGCTAGCCAGAATGTAAGAGAAGAATACCACCTAACAGCTAAAGATGGGGACTTGCACAGCAAAGTAATGCTTCTAAATGGGAAAGCATTAAGTGTAGATTCATCTGGGAACATCCCAGCCTTGGAACCAATAACAGTAGGGTCATCAGATCCCACAACCGTGGCACCTTTTTCTATTGTATTTGTTCACATTCCCAGCATAACTGTGCCGGCTTGTAAGTAGGGTTTTATTGTATAGTTGTTTTGGGGGGGAGGGGGTAAGAAATAAAATGAAAATTTGAAAATTCAGAAGAGGCAAGCACATTAGAGTTAGAGTTTGGAAAGCCAAAATTGCATACCAGGCAACAATAAGGCCTCCTTAACGGGTGAAATGCATGTATTTCTTAGATCAACATGTTACTTTCTCATCACTTTCATCAATCTATGAGTACTAAAAAGGTCTTAAAAAGTTGGTTGTAAGTCTCAAGTTTGATCCACAAGATATTGGGAGACAACTATACTGGCACGATGTTTCAAATAATGACAAATTCTCAAGTCATCACTTTTGTGTGTGCAACTATCAATTGTCGGTCTATAGGTCACACATGCATCAACGGCTGACAGTTGTTCATGTAATTATGTAAACCAAAGCTTAACTCTTAGAGCAAAAACCTAATGATAAATAAAACCGAGTGATATACCTTTTTTAAAAACAAAAGAAGACAAAAATAAAACTGAGTGTCAACTATTAAGTAAAAAAATGGAGAGATGTGATATAACTCGTATAAAGTTTGGATTTGGTAGAATATATGAGAAAATAAAATAAAATATGTATGAAATGGAGGCATAGTCTTGGAAAGCCCAAAAACAGAGCATTGACAACCCAGGCCCCCAACAAAATGGCCCGCTTATTTCTTTGTAGATAAAGCGCTAACAGAGACTCTCTCGCAGAAAACGTTCAGTGACAGAGAGAGCAAGATGAGCACTCTGCTCAAGTTCTACAGACCCTTGTTCTCAATCCCCTACTCCACTCGGATGGTTCAACTCGGAACCCACCGTTTTCATAACTTGTTCAAGCCCAAAAGGAGAATTCGTTGCGTGAGTACTTCAAGCCACTCTCAGCCATCGATTGGGGTAGGTGGTGAATGGAAGAGTCCAGAATCTAGGGAGCTGTGGCTGCAGAACACAATCAGCAGGAAGAAGGAGGTCTTTAGACCCAAAACTGAAGGGAAGGTAGGCATGTATGTTTGTGGAGTAACAGCCTATGACCTCAGCCATATCGGCCATGCTCGGGTCTATGTTACCTTCGATGTTCTGTACAGGTCCATCTCTCTTGTATTTGTGTACTTTCTTCATTTGGGTTTTTGTTAATGCTGATTCGAGACTCATTGTTTGAGAAATAGGCAGATATCTTAGGCATTTGGGATATCAAGTCACTTATGTTCGGAACTTCACAGATGTTGATGACAAAGTAAGTTTCTTTGCTTTGTTTAAATGTTTCCAGTTTTCAAGCTTCAGACTTGGGTGATGGGTTTTCTTTTTTCTTTTAAATGATTTCTTTGTTATGTTACATGGGATTTATTGATTCACATTGTACAACTTAATTTCCCTGCTGCTAGGGTTATCAGTAGTTTTATGCATCATGTTCTGTTGTTTATTGTATTCCTGGATTATTTCTAAGTTTGGTTGGTAGTTCTTAAGTGTATTGATACAGCTTGATGAATTTGTGTTACAAAAGTTGGATGCCAAGTACCCATTACTTTCCACATTGGCATGACAGGATACCTGAGTCTGCACTTTTCAAATTCTGTAGATAATTGCTAGAGCAAAGGAGTTGGGGGAGGATCCAATCAGTTTGAGCAGACGATACTGCGAGGAGTTCAGTCGAGATATGGTCTATCTTCATTGCCTGCCTCCTTCTGCTGAACCACGAGTGTCCGATCATATGCCACAGATCCTTGATATGATAAAGCAGGTACTCTTTTGCACCTGTATTTCAAAATCTATTGAAAATATCACGTTTAGGCTTTTAGCACCTTGTGTCGTGGCATAAAGAGTGTGCAGTCTTATAGGATTGAACTGGATAGTTTGCCAAGTTTGAAGATCATAGAAGTACAACTGTTTATGTTATGATGCATATTTATTAGACACATCGCAGATGCTTCTTTTCTCATGATTTACATTTAACTCTCTCTCACACCCATTTCTTGATGTGCTCCCTGGGCAGATTATTGAAAATGGATATGCCTACAGCGTTGATGGGGATGTGTACTTCAGTGTCGAAAAGTTCCCAGATTATGGACGTCTATCTGGGCGAAAGTTAGAAGATAATCGAGCTGGTGAGCGGGTTGCTGTTGATTCAAGGAAGAAACATCCGGCTGATTTTGCCCTATGGAAGGTAGTGTCTGTAATAACTATCAGAAAAATGATGGCAAATTTGACATTGTATTTTCATCGATAAAGCTGCCTGTCTCGTAGCTGATTCATGTTCTTACTATAAAGCATTCTAACTTGTTTGTTTATATGCATACACAATGACATATGCAACATGTTGTATAACATGGTTGGGTAGGATGTTGATTTTATGGTAATGTTTTAATGTTTACAGACTGCAAAGGAAGGAGAACCCTTCTGGGACAGTCCATGGGGCCCTGGTAGACCTGGATGGCATATCGAGTGCAGTGCTATGAGTGCTGCTTATCTGGGTTACTCTTTTGACATACATGGTGGAGGGATGGACCTTGTGTTTCCCCACCATGAGAATGAAATTGCTCAGAGTTGTGCTGTTTGTAACCACAGTAATATAAGCTACTGGATACACAATGGTTTTGTTACTGTTGACTCAGAGAAAATGTCAAAATCCCTTGGAAACTTTTTCACAATTCGGCAGGTAAAAGGCTTCCATTCTGCTTAAAGTGGTCACACTTTTTTTCGTTCTTTTTCATTTTTTGGCACATGCCTTTGTCATGGGTCAGTACTCTAGCTTTAAGAATCGAAGTCTTATCTGACTTTTCCTTTTGTTGTAAATATTGGATCTTGCAGGTTATAGACCTTTACCATCCCCTGGCTTTGCGACTTTTCTTGTTGGGGACCCACTATCAGTCTCCAATCAACTACTCTGATGTGCAGCTTGAAAGTGCTTCAGATCGGATTTTCTACATTTATCAGGTACCATAGTATCCTACTTCTCTGCAGATAGAAGAAGCCTGTCTCTCCTCTCTCTCCCGCCCTTCCCTCCTCCCAGCCAACACCACACAGACCCATGAATGTAAAGACATCACATATGCAAAGTGCTGAGTGAAATACCTTAACTTGTTTGTTTTCTTTTTTGCTGGAGAAACACCTGAACTTTGTGGATCACATTTGTTAATTTTTGTCTGTTCCAATCTGCTGTGGTTCAGGTCAATCTGTCTGCTTTGGGTCCTTGATGGAAGATGTAGTTTTATATATGTGAATATTTTGTTTTAGATGCCAGCAGGATTTAAAAAATATTGAGAACTTTTTAAATTGTTTATACACTGGAGATTTTTTTTCCCGAATCTAGAGATGTCATAATATTGATTCCATTTTACCTTTTTGATCAAATTTATTCTTGTTGCAGACATTACATGATTGTGAAAGTGCGCTAAGCCAGCATGATGGGGTTACCCTGAAAGATACCATCCCACCTGATACAGTGAACAGCATCAATAACTTCTATAATGTTTTTGTAACATCAATGTCAGATGATCTTCACACTCCTGTTGTTTTGGCTGCACTATCAGACCCATTAAAAACTATTAATGATCTGCTACATACTCGTAAGGTATTGGGTCATACTTTAATATTATTATAATTAACTGAACGTGGCATACAGCATTTTAGAAACTCTTTATGTTTAGGATGTGATGTAGATTTTGGTTTGCAGTACAAATACGTTTAGGGTTAGTTTCGTTTACATATCAAATAAGGATTCAAAGGTTATTGAACCCAAGCATCTCTTGAGTTAGAATAAACAGAAATTTGTAAATCAATGTATTCAACCTTAACCAAGAAAAAGTGTTGAACCTAGGAACCAACCAAACAAAAAAGTTGCTAACATGGTATTAATAGTTTGAGAATTCTGACTCTGTGGTTCTTCTCCCAGCTGTATAAACATGATCGTCTTTCTCACTAATGATATAAATACTCTGTTTTTCTTTTTATTTCTCATATTTTCTTGAGCTCTGTATATCTTGTAATTTATAAATTTATACAGGGGAAGAAGCAAGAATTGCGGATAGAGTCGCTTGCAGCTTTTGGGAAGATACTTAGGAATGTTTTGAGCACTTTAGGATTGATGCCTGAAAGTTACTCTGAGGTATGGAAGTTGTGTCGATACTACTACTCATTGCATTATGAGTTTATGACACTTTTTTTTTATAGCATTTTACTAGAAATTTACCATAAAGTGACACATATTCATATATTTGTATAATATAATTTGATTCCTGGACAAAAGTTGACCCCTTTTCCGAAAAGTCTAGGAAACAAACATGATAAAAAAGAATCAATCCCAATAAGCATCATGGAGACCGAAATCTGAAAACCCTTTATTCAATTATTTTTCTTGTTCAATAAGGTTTATTGTAGGAGATAAAAAGGTTTATTATAGGAGATAAAAAGGTTTATTATAGGAGATAAAAACTTCTTTATGCTGCAGATTCTGCAGCAGCTGAGGGATAAAGCCTTGAAGCGTGCAAAGTTAACAGAAGATCAAGTATTGCAAAAAATTGATGAAAGAACTGCAGCAAGGAAGAACATGGAGTATGAAAGATCAGATATAATTAGGAAACACTTAGCTACTGTGGGGATTGCTCTAATGGACAGCCCAGATGGGACAACATGGAGACCAGCCGTACCTCTTGCAATTCAAGAGCAGCAGGTTTCAATAACTTAAATGGCTCCTGCTATCAGCATTGTTACAATTTGCCAGTATCATACCATATAGGATTAGGGTACTTACAATTTTCTTTCGTAAGCGATTCTGAAATATAGGTTTTGGGTTTCCAAATGTAATGATAGAAAAAGGTAAATTCAAGTTCAGGTTTGATAACCATGAGAAGAAGTTTGATTGAGCATTGATTAAGTTTTGGTGGCCATGTCTGGTTCCCAATTTTTATAGCTTGTCAATGAATGGTTTTCGGCTTTATCAACTCAGTTTACATATTTCCTCATCTGCTGATGCGTTTGAAATCAACGTTGTGAAACTTTGGATGTCTGTAAATACAATTTTGGGAATCTGAATACAGTGAATAGAGCAATCAGCAGTCCAACAGTAATGCCCTCTCTTTTAACACGAGAGCAAGGACTGCACAGAAATAGAAGGGAGAAGGGAGAAGCTTTAATATTATTCTCTATGTTAAACAAATAATACATCCAATTCATCCAAAAGTATCCAAGCTATAACTCACACTCAGCAGCTATCACCCAATGCAGTGGGCGGTCTAGTCAATCCGTTTACACTTAAATATAAAAATGAAAAGAAAACTTCTAGCCGATCTTCACATATAAAAGAATGATGTTGCAAATCCTTTGCAACCTTCAAAGCACCTTAGTGAAGCATAGATATGGCCATCATGCTCTGAACATTGTTCTGATGCTCGCGCAAAACTTGCATGACCTGAACAATTTCTCTTCGAACAAAAGATTATATCCCCTTGATCAAGTCAAAGAACACACCTTGTCTGGAAAATTGGAAGGGTTAAATGGAAATTGTCAACACAAGTTGCATCCATCAAGTCAAACATAACCAAAAGACCTAAACCTTAAGGGAATTCTTTTCTTTTTTTATAAATATTTTTTCTTTGGGGAGGGGGTTAAATCAATTTAAAGTGTCCTTTGCTTTCTATTTTAGTATTTTCTTTCAAGCTAGAAGACCCGAAAACATCTGTACATTTTTTTATTTTCCCGTAATCCAATTATGAAAATGAGGTAACTTCAGTGAGCAGGACATGGGAGGTTTTTATTTGTTTATTTTTTGATAAAAACAACACAAAGCATGGAGTAAATTTACCTTGTCTAATGCTACCACAACAAAGGCGGTTGTCATCTATATATGTGGCTTGGATACCCATCATCCATGAACCCACTGATACATCATCATGAGCATAAGTCTTCAAAGATGCACTGCATATGAAAGTAAACAGAAATGAGATCGTGATTTATTCATAGGATAATGAATTGCATAAATAAGTCTAACAAATTCATTCTCATAGCTTGATAGCTTATAACGACATTTATATCCAAATGAAAATCTGTTTATAACATTCACAACTAACCTGTTTATGTTTATATACTGAGCTAAGTTCTTGGATAGTATTATGAGTGAACTACCTGCATGACGGAAATACCTGGAAGGAAAAAAAATTTGTGGAAATGATAACCAAATCTGAAAATATTAGCAACTAGACCAGTCCAGACACAACATGACTCTATAAAATATATAGACAAAACAATATCTCGGGACATGCATTACATACAAAACACACACACACACACACCAGATTCTTTCTATGACCATGATTAAAAACTCAAATGACCTCCCTATTTAAACTCTTTACTAGAGTGGGATTGTGTGTGTCCGCACAGTCTGTATCAAGTTATCAACACAGCATACAGCATGCAATGCCCATTAGATGCTGTTTTATTCAGTAGATTCAATCACTTACGATTTCTGATCCCCAAATTTCCACCAATCAGGCTCATACCAAGCCTTTCCCCTGCAAATTGAAACATTTTCAAAGTCAAAAGCTGCATCATAGTAACCTTATCAGCCTCAAGCTCTGCAAATAAAATTGGAAAAGTACAATCAAATTGCACAGAGGTGTAGGATAGTAAAGTACATACTCTTCAGAAATCACATCTCCTGACTTCATGCAACCGATATAAGCACCATCTTGAGCACGACGTTGTTCAAGAAGTCCAATTAGCCCCTCTGTGTTAGGTCAGGAAAAGCTGTTGTAAATGATGTACAAAAAATTTCTGATAAAATCTAGTCTTGAATGCTCTCACAAATTTATAGGAAACGAAGCTCTACCAAGATCAAGATTGATATTGTCATCGACTTTGACATAAAACTCAGCATCCCAATTTTGAACTGCAGTACTGAAGAAGAACTTTACTTTTTTGGTCAACTCTTCTTGAGCCTCCTCATGACCTTCCTAATATAATTATAGCACATATTCAAACTCTATATTTTTCACATTCATAAAATCTTAAGTTATCCATATACAAGAGGTAACCTGCAACTACAAAAATGCTGAAATTTTGGTTTATTGCAAATTATGAAGATAATACAATAAAAGCCAAATCATCAAATATCTATCACTTTGATCATGTAAAAAAAAAATCAAAATTTTGAAATATATTTTAGTTATAAAAAATTCCGAAGATTTTTAAAAGTGTTTTATAAGTAACATATCATTATATTACAGTTTTTTAACGACCATAATACTTGTAAAGCCTGGGGTAAAATATTGAACCAGATGTATTTTAATAACACCGAGATTTTATTGCTTACAAGAATCAAGAAATCCTTTGTCGACCGACTTTCCTTGTCAATATTGCGATCTAAGCTATCACCCTGATTGGGACTGCAAGTTCAAAGTGAAAAAAATTATGAGAAGAGTGTCTCTATAGTAATTACCACAGTTAAAACAGTTACAATAGTACTAATATTGGGATTAAAGTGCGAGGAAAAACCTCCGACCAATTACAAAGCGTATGACTACTCCTCTTTCTTCTAGTTTTCTCAAAGCATCACCTGCAAAGGCCGATAGGAAAATCCAGTAGTTGTTAGTAAACCAGTTTAATTATTCAAGCCACATGAGTGTAAGTATTAAGACTGATCAACAATTCATCTGAATTCAAGCCATGCACACATTGTAAATCCGCATACGTTTCCATCAGAAATCCCAACTGACCTTTAGGCATCCAAGACCCTCTAAACATATTTCGGTTCAAATGACTACCAAATCCAGTATAAACTCCAATAACAGCGAGCAATTGGCCAGAAGAAGACACCTTTTGTTGCAAGTGATTCTTGAGGTACCCTTGACTCTTGGCCAACGTCAGGTCCATCTCAGCTTCAACAATCCTCCGCTCCAGGTCTCTGAACAACACTACCATTAATACCAAAACTAATACAAGGCACAACTCAAGTAATCTGATTCGAGGGAAACAAAAAGTAGGAGCATACTTGCATCCAAGGACTGCTAACTTGTCTTCAACTGAAAGAACCTTTGGTCTCTGACAGATGGACAGAAACATCACTAAAGTTAAATTGAATTCAAACAGGCATCATAAATTGTCACCATATGTCATTTTGGTTGTTGGGTTAACTTAGAAAATGGAAATTGAACAAGAAATTTGAGTCTTGCACATTCTTTTCTTACCTAGAAATTGCTAAACTGAGCTGAATCAATGTCTTCCCAGGTCTAACGGTACAAAAAAAAATTAAATTAAAGTCTCAAATAAAAAGGTTTGAATGGAACCTGGCCTAAGTTCTTCTTAAGAAGATTAGCGAGTACTGTTCTGTTCTCTGCATCTTGCCACAACCTGGATGTCCCAAATAACAAGTCATCAACTTTATAATAACCATGCATTCTTAAAATGCTATCAAATCATCAAATTGTATCAGATCAAACAGAAAGCTGAGAAATTGAAACTCTACGTTTCAAATTAACCATGGCATTGGTTTAAAAATTAAAGCTGAAAGTTCATTTTTGAAACATTTCGTAGGCAATTAAGAACGCACCGGCCAGCGACGTAGAGCCAAGCGACACAAGAGAAGAAGGCCATTAGGATAGATGGCTTGGACGTCTGAAGAGGCTTCGATCTCCATCGCCTCTCTGATTTCGTCGTTGTGGGTAAGCCTTCCATTTCAATTCTGAAGCAGTAGAGAGAGAAAGAGCAGCGCAATAGAGGGACACGAAATTTGTAGATGCAATTTAGTGGCTGATTCAGACAGAAATTATGAAACTTACATATTAGATTAAGCTGAATATGGTATGGAATCTGAAATCCAGAAACTAACTGAAGACCAAAACAAAAACTTTGAATTTTCAGAGAGAGAGTGAGAGAGAGAGAGATTAAATGGAGCGGTTACTTTCTAGGCCCAACTAGTTAATTGTCCTGATTTTCTGTGAATATTGGGCCTCCAAATTTTATGGATTTGAATATTTTTGTTTTCCTAGGCGAGACCGAACTATATCAAATTAATTACGGTTTGGTTCAACTAGGTTTTTGGATAGAGATTTTCTATTTAAACCCCACACTTCTCTTAGTTCACCCCATGTTCTAAGTTCACCCCATTTTTAATTTAAATTTTCACAATTTCTAAGAAAACCCCACTATCTTCCAAAACTACCCTTAAATACACCCCAAACTAAAAAAATAAGAAATAAAATAGATTTTCTATTTAAACCCCATAATTTTCTTTGTTCCCAGCAAAAAAAACACAAATAATTAGAACTATAAACCCGAAATTTAATATTTTCTAGAGAAAGAGAACAACTTTATCTCTCTCGAAGAACTGTAACTGGAATTCCAACACTTGGGTATTGTTGAGTTGATAATCAATAAGCCTTTCCATCAACTCCCACGAATATTTAAAGAGGTAGGCTCGTCAATTTTTTTTGTCTTTAAAAGAGGAGTAGTCTGGCAATAGAATGTAGAGGAGTTTGTATTTTTCTAAAATTTGATATGAAGAGAGGTGGGTGTGTGGGGTGTGGGGTGTGTGTATAGATGTACTAGGATTAATTATTAAGTTGGATGACCTTTTTTGTCTTTTTACACAATAATAAAACTTACAGCTTAATGATTTAAGTATTGGGGTGAACAAAGAGAAATGCGGGGTTTAAATAGAAAATCTCTTTTGGATATAAGCAATATTGAGGAGGAGGGAAATCGAACTAAGACATCAAGAGCATGATAAATACTCTTAACCACTTGAGCTACAAACTCTTGTAAAGAAACAGCTCGACCAAACTAAACCAAGCATATTCATTTGATTTAAAGGGCTCGACCAAACTAAACCAAGCATATTCATTTGATTTGAACGGCTCGACCAATTTTTCGCTCACACCTACAATGTAAAAAATTAAAGCAAAAAAATGTTGAATTCTGTATGTTTTCTTAGCATACTAACGTATATCCTTTTAAGGTTGATTTTTGAGAAAGGAATTTAAGTTGAAGAACGATTTTTTTTTTCTCGTCACCATTGATTATGGTTTGAATATGCAATCATAAATCACAATTTAAGATAACATACTAGACATCAGCGAAAAATTATTTTCATTGAATTGCAAATCTAACAATAAGTAAACAAACACTAATACACTGTTAATCACGGCCGGCTGGTTGTCAGCATCACAACCCAATCAGATGACACCTAAATCCCCAAATGTTTACATCAATGTAAAACTACATTATCAATACATAACTTTAAAAAGAAAAAAAATGCATTGCTAGCATTGTAACATCAGGCTCTAAGCCAAAAAATAAAAACAAAAATTTATAAATAAATAAAGAGGGAGAGAGAGAGAGAGAGAGAGCGAGAAGTCCTGGCATCTCGTAATCTTTCTTGGAAAATCTTTCTTAACCATAATGATACACAATCTCTCAGCTCCTGAGCAGGAAAACGGAAGGCCACCTGAAGAGGAGGTTGATACTTCTCCATTTCAGTTTTTAACTCCTCGCAGCACCAGGTAACAAGCTCGCTAGCGATGGAACCCCTTGGTTTCTCATTTCTTCTTGTGTCCGCCTCATTTCTTCAGGATCTGTCGTTAACATAAAAAGATTGATTGAGTAACTCTGACAATGCGGTGATCAATAAGCATATTTAGTCAAAAGACTGGCATGAGTATGAAGGGCATGTGTAATATCAACACAAATGGGATTCTTTTGAACAAATGCACCATAGGAGGTGATAAAACCGTAAGTGATCCACATACAGATGAAAAAACAACAATTCAATGGTAACAACCAAGTGTTTATAAATTTGTGTACAGCCATCTAAGGAGTAAAAATTCAAAATTTACATGTCCAAGTCAGAAAAAAAATATGGTACAGAAATAGTGTATGTATAAAAAGAGAATAGGATGCTGTCCCCATGAGTCATTTTGATGCAAGTAAATCTAAAGTAAACCAGAGTCTCAGGCCCATGGACGAAAAAATTTAAAACATATACCAAGCATAGATCACTTACCCATGTTCTCCACTAACTTCGGCATCAGAAACACAACAACTACCATAAATCCAACCATCAGACCCATTGGGCTCTTTACAAGAGACATTATGGAGAAGGGTTCCCTTATCTATAATGAGATAAACATGACATGAGGTCAAAAATCCATAATGGTACAGAAATAGTGAATGTATAAAAAAGAATGTGAAAATCTAAACCAACCTCATAATACTGTTCCTCTCTCAATGGCTCTAAAACAAACTCATTTAGGCCCCTCCTATTTTCAGTCAGTGCTGCCTGAACCTTGCCCGGGTTTCTGGCACTAACATCAACTCGGACCTACGCAAGCATGGGAATATCAGATTTGTGATCATTTCATTTCAAGAAGTATAAAAGAGTTGATTTATAGATACAAGAATCTCACCGGAGAAAAGAAATAGCCTAATGCAGTCACTTCAATCAGATGAGTCCCCGCAGGCACATTATGGCTTTAAGTAAACACATTAAGGAAATATTGTATGCCTAGTAATTGGCATTTCATTTCATGAAGATATACTATAGTATATGCAATATCATATACATAAACATAAAGGCTGACACAAAAGATGGTATCAGAAATGAACTTATCATAAGAACGGAAATAGGATACAATGAAAAAAATCCATCAGGCCTCAGAAAGGTAACACTTTGACCAGCATTTAGTATGACTTTGACATTTGATGTTTTTTGGTAAAGGCCATATCCTTTCGCCCCCATACCTGCGGAGCAAATTCATCAATAACGGGCATGAGCTATGCGGTTATATTATAGATGAGAGAGACATGGTGAATGAACTAAATAGCAGAATGCAACCATTAAAGAATTTTTTTCTTGGATTTGAAAAAATAGTGTTTCGAATCAATATTAGTGATTGAAAAGTAGAGGGTAATCCGGACTAACCCACCTAGAGCAAAGCACCAAAAAAAATTGAGCTAGTTCTCACTGCTCAAATCACGGTAAAACTCCTTAAGTCCACACATAAACTGATTAATTTAACCACACAAGCAGCCCTATTCCACAAGCCCTAATCAGATTTGACATGTATCCAGACATCCCAACACAAAAAAGCAATTAAAGTTAAAGATAGCACAGCTTAAACCTTCCTTTTCCATTCAAATTCTCGATTTGAAGTAGTTTATCGATTGATTGACATGGAAAATTCCCCATGACTGAATACAAGATTGAAACTTTGCCATTAAAAACAATCAACAGCAAGCTAATTTCATTTGAAATACATACTGTGGATCTTCACTCGACCATGGATGGTGTACCCATCAGCAGACCTGCAACAAATCATTTGAGCAGAAACATAAAAGAAATTAATTTCAAAATCGTCGATGCATCGTTTGGGTAAAGAGAAGAACTTTTCAATCTTACCCGGGAGAAATTGCGAGCGACGAAGAGAAAAGAGAAAAGCAGAGCTGTATGAAAAGCACGAGAATCACCGGTTTGGATCGCCAGCTCCGCGCCATAACAACAATGAAAGAGCTTCTGCGAGAGTTTCAGAGTGAGAGAGAGACTTGTTTGTTCGAAGAGTTTTGCGCGATCTGGTGTTGCGCACTTAGGTAGATTATTGTAGTAGAATCCAAATCAGGCCCGTATACTATATAGTATTCTGATTTAAATCGGTTTTGTATTATTTTTATTTTTAAATTACTAATTAAACTAGTATATATAATAAAAAAGTACTAATTAATCGATTTTTTTTTTAACTGAAACGAATTGCTAATGTTTGTTTGTTTTTGTTTTTGTTTTTTTAACTAAGAATTGCTAATGTTTGTTTGAGTAGGCCTATAAGCATCCTATGGTAATTTTCGAACTCAATTAATATATATTTTTAAAAATAAATCCCTGGCTAAAACACTCATGATTCAATTCTTAGTTCTAAGTCTTTATCTTTTTGTAATTCCTCAAAAAAAAAAATCTGAATTTATGCTAGTAGCCAGCAAGTCATCCATAAAAAATTAGCTAGCCCACCCTTTGAAAATTTCTAACTCTGCCCTTTGACGAGCTTAAAAATGTTAGCAAAAAAATTGAACTCTTATGTAGACTCTTTCCTTGTGTTAGCAATGTTGGATTTTTTTTAGGGAGATTCACTATTATACACAATATATGAGCCCAAATTATTTTTAAAAAAACTCTATATGAAATGGACTTTAGAAACACACTCAAAGCCCATTTACAACATAACAAAAAAGCTTTTAACTTCTTTTAAGTTACAAAACTACAATTAATTTCTTAAAACAAACTCAACCTCAAAATCTCATTAAAAAAAAAGCCCAAAACACTCAATATGGCATCAAAGTAATTTAATAATCAAAATTGAATTCAATAAGGTCATCTGTTATTTTTTGGGTTTTTTTTAGGTTTGTTTATAGAAATTAAATTGTGTAGGGTTTATTTATAGTTTTAGTGCTAAGAATGGGTATATGACTAAATATCTCTATTTTTTATTATCCAAATCCTCAACTAAAAATTCAAAGACTAATTTGTATTTTTTGAGCTATACAATATGGAAGAACTATTGAATTTCTAATAGACGATTTAGATTAATTGTCAAGACAATGGGAGGAGGTGTGATAATATAAAAATTATTTTTTAGGTAAAAGGAATTGGGAGAAAAAAAAAACATTGAGAAGGTGCGTGAAATGAGATTTTTTTTCAACCCAAAAGGTTTATTACATACAGGGCTCACACTCAAAGCTGATGATGGTGAAAAGACAAACCTCACCCCCAGAATTGATTTACACAGAGTAGGATACAACATTATATTTTCACCCTCACTTTCCCTCCACACAAACCAACCACCCATATTGAGGAGAAACTTCCTTACTGGTAAACTCAAGAACTTGACAACCGATCAGAGTGGAAAGAGAAAAATTGGCCCCATAAAAGAATCAGAATTGCCAAATTAAGCAAGTAGTAGTGTTCAATAAAATGCTATAACCCCAGTTTCTTCGAGAACCAATCTGAAAGATTTGCTATCACAAATCCTGCAAATACCTGCAACATACAACAAATGCAACGTAAAGAGTTCATAGATGCAACATGACACAAGTTTGAATGCGTATCTTGTGCATCAGACAGCATTGAATGAAAAACTTGGTAATATAATATAGAGACCTAGACATCATTTCCTCCAAAAGTGAGTTAGAAATGCTAAAACGAACTGCCTTCTTGAACAAAGTTTTACAAAGGTACTACTAACTACTAACTACAGATGCTATATGCATAGTTATGATAATATCATACCTGAGCAGACCCAAGTATGTAAACTGCTGAATAATGACGGCCGTGGATGAACATGTCAGCAACCATAGCGAGGGGGATGGTGAGCGACATGCCCAAGGTGGCCACCAGTGGAGTTGTCCACACAACACATAGCGCCCTGTAGGAAGTTTTTTATTATTAGCCAAATAGAGAAGTGGGAGTTTAAAACATGTGACAACGCAAGTGTGAGAATCCGAGATTGAAAAAAGGATTGTTTTAACATACCAGAAGTAGTCTGAGAGTACACTTCCAACAAAGCCATTGGCAATAACAACTTCTTCCAATTTAACAGAGTGAGGAATTGTAAACTTGGGTTCAATGCCCAATGCTGTCAATGGCCAAACTGGAGAAATAAAAAAATAAAAAGAAGAGAAAAACAAGATTATTCAGTCAAGAAGTGACAGATTGCCTTCCTTTTTAAGAACCTCAGACATATTTCCACCAAGCTAGCACTGTGCCTTGCTTGATTTCTAGATATCATATTCACAAGGAGAAAAACTGAAGTAATGCCATAAAAATAGCCTCTTACTGTACCACTTATTACAATTAAAAAAAGTAAATTCCTCTTACAGACAGGCTATGTAGAATAGCATAGATGCTTTTGCATTCCTATGTAAAGTAGAGCAAAAGAACCCAGGTGACTGGGGACATGGAAACCATTGTGTGCATAAAGAACCCTCTTCGTGAACTTTGGTAATTGATAGTTGAAAGCATTAAATCTTAAGCAACACTTACCAAGCCACCATAATGCTACAAGTGTAAAAAGTCCAATGTACCCAAACAACTTTTGCACATCAACCCTTTCTCCTCCCTCACCAGCAAACTTTTTAAGGAGAACTATAGTCATTAACAGTAAAATAAATGTTAATACTAATGTCAAAATAATTTAGGAAAAAAGAATGCCAAGATATAAATGAAAATATATATTTCCCAACCAGTAAATAGACCATATGACATGGCTGAGAGAAGGCCAAAAAGATCTCCAACAAGAGAGCGTTTCCCATTGCTGAACAAAAATATTAACTGTCAATGCCAAAACATGCATTGAATAGAGCAATTTGATGCATAATATCAGGAACAGATGATATTGGTATGTAAAGAGATATGTTATCTTCCATCAAGGAAGAGACAAATAAAATGGAAGTCAACAATAATTTGGATGTCAGCAACAGAGATGGAGTAAAAGCTTACGCAGCACTTAGTTGTGACTCATCTGTAGCCCAAGTTTTGCCCAGAGTTGTCATGGCTACACCAGCCATGCTGACAAAGACAGCCACCACTTTTGATATATTTAAAGAATCTTCACCCAAGAATGCACCAACGAAAAGAGTAAAGAGTCCTGAAGTCGAGGATAATACTGTTGTACTTGCAACACTTGTGCGCGCAAGGGCAGCATTTGAAAAATACTACACAAAAAAAGAATAAGAATTTTCTTGATGTCCTTCACACTGATTTTATATTATCAATTCAACAAAAAATGAATAGACCTTTCCACGAAATGCATCTCATTAGACAAACACATATGTATGTAAAATTTCATGTCTGCAAGGAAATTTCTGGGACACGTGTAACACTTCAAATTCAATCGAAATGTATTCTTGAATAAAGTAGCTTTAGGAAGTTCCTTACCTCTGTAAAAAACCACAGAGGGGCAATGTAAAACCCATAAGTAGCAATTTGCCTTGCAGTAACTTCTTTATCATGTTTCGGCACAGTTAAATCATCTTTGTATTTAGAAACCAAAGGTATTGCTTCTGCACAAGGTGAAAGGTCTGCATCACTGTCTTTTCTGGTCAAGGACCCATGAATTTCCAATTCAAAGTCTTTCTGCCCTCCATTGTGTTTTAGAGGAAAACTAAATCCAGCAGAAAACTCATTCATGCTTTCTGCATTTTTACCACTTTTAGAAGAGCGACGTTTTAGTAAATTACACAACCAATCCTTAATGAATGCTATTGGGATGTAAACTACCATAAGAGAAGCTCCAAGATATGTTACTGCAAATGGCTGCTTATAGTCTGTAAATATATCCTGTAGAGACAGTATTGGTCAGCTAGAACCTCAATAAGATATAGAGCGTGGGCATTGCACACAGTATTATTAAATTTATAAGTAAATACAATGCACCGTATCATAATATTGAATCAAAGATTTTCTGTAGCTCATGAATAAATTTTCAGGCATCTCCGCACAATGATATTAAGGGGGGAAAAAAACCCCTTATATCAGATCCCAATAGATTGCCAATCAAAGTCTTATATGCAGAAATATTTCGCTTGAAGCAATTAGACACAATCTTCTGCTAAAAGGGTCTCAATTCCGTGTAGCTTTCAGGAAGTAGCTTGAGTTTAAGCAGTTATCAGCTCTCCCATGGTCAAGATGATTAAATAGTCACAATTGTTGACTAAAGGATTCAATTTGGCCACTATATAAACTCCAAACTCACTTCAACAAAATAGTCATAATTGGTTTACCAACTAATCATTTAAAACGCTCATTACTAAGTTTGAGATGATGCACGGTGACTCGAAAGCAATTAAACATGTAGCGTGTTCGGATTGAACTTATACCAACCAACTAAGATGAGGCAATAACAGAAAAGGTTAAATCTTAGCTGGTGTTTTCTTTGGTATGTCCTTCAGTCCCTTAGACACCAAAGGTGACAGATGACTGTGCTTATGCAACTGAATGCTAGTTCTGTTCTGGAAAATATTATATTTACAGTGCTCCTCGAATGGGTGAAGCTGAGTGCTTTAAATAAATTCAAGCAAACATCCAAACTTCCATTGTATGAATAGCTTCTCTTCCTTTCTAGAAGAGTTCAAAGACAAAAGCTTAGGTAGCAAGAGCACACAGGTAGCTGACTTAATAAAGTTCATCAATTGGGTACAAATCCAAATCAAACTCCAATCTTTTCATGAAGCCTAATAACCCATAACCCATCAGGCAAAAAAAAAAAAAACAAATCACATTCATATTTCACCCAAAACTCCAAAAATAGTTATGACAAATTTAGAAAGAGAAAAATAAAGGACTCTAACCTGGGTGACTTCTGCAGAGGTAACCCAAATGACAACAACAGCAGCAATTAAGAACAACCCAGCTCTGTATCTCCAACCCATAATAAACCCAGATAGAGAAACCAGAGGAATTTCAAAGATCTGGTTGGTCCTCCTTAGATCTTTGAAATTGCCTTTGATATTTTCCCTGGTCACCGACCTTATAGCATATGAGATCTTGGGTGGGTGACGGGGTGTCCCGAATTCCAATATCTGGCGTATATTTAGGTGCGAGAGAGAGAGAGAGAGAGAGAGAGAGAGAGAGAGAGAGAGAGAGAGGCCCGGTTGAGGCGGGGCTGCTGGTGTGAGACAAGGGGAATGGGGTTGGCTTTCTTGCAGGAAATAAAGAAATCCTAAATTTCGGGTAGAAAGAGAAGGAGAGGGAAAGTGTTGAGACCAACAAAGAAAAAACTGAAAACGTTTTGGTTGTTATTACATCTGTTATTAGTTTCAATTTTTATTATTACAAAATATGTCTTCTTTTTCATACGGTAATGTTACAAAAAAGAAAAAGTTTAATAATTGTACAATGGAAAAGTATATTTCCCTTATTTCCCTTCACATAAAAATAAAAAAAAATAAAAAAAGTGAGCCAACGAGTCTAACTCATTGAAAAAGTATATTTATTTACAGACCAGTAGTCTCATGTTCGAACTTCGGTGTGTGTGTGAGCCCTCTCCTTTTAGTTTAGACTATCATTTATATTCAAAAATAAAAAGTGAAATATATACCCTTTTGTGTTATTAATTTTCCATCCCTTTCTTTCTCTTTTTCTCATGTCTTGATCAATTATAAAATCCAAATCTATTTATAGGACCCTCGAAATTTTATGACATTTCCATATAAATCGCATATCCCACTCACTTATTCGATTTCACAGAGTTGTGACGGTATGTTGAACCAAATACAAGGCATGATTAAAACTAAAAACAATAAGATATATTCAACTAGAGGAAAAAGCTAATTTTTCAAATAGAATTAAAAAAAATTAATAGAAAAAGAAAAGATGCTCCTTATAAATACCAAATTATAATTATGGGATAAAAAAAATATATCAAGTGTGTGGGATGAGAACCGATTGATCGAAATAAGAAATAAGATAATATATAATAATAGCACTATTTCAAAAAAATAATTAATTTATTATTCAAACTTTTTGAAAGGTAACCAAAAATTTGTCAAAGATATGTACATAGCTCAATGACTAGGATGATCAAATTAAAAACAATTTTTTATATTTTATTAGCCAACAAAAAATTGTTTAGGTGTTTTTTTTGCGTAAGAAATCAGATTGTAGAAAATTAAACATACAGCTTCTGTAGTTGTGAGATATATAAAACGTATGCGTTATAAAATAATCGTTGTTGGTAGAAAAGACAATAAGCATGCCAAAAGAAAAAGCATTTATACAAAGAACATGACATTTCCAATGATAGTTGCAGGTAGGAGGAGAATAAAAATATAAAAATGTGTAGATAATGGCATTATTTTTAGGACAGTGATGTTCACAAATTTATCGTGCATTGTTTTTTAAGTAAAGAAAATACACCAACTATAACCGGCATGTTACGTACATACTATAAAATCTTGTATCAGGTGTTTGAGTCTCTTCGTTTATCAATTGATTTTGAATTAGATAATCTAATTTTGATAAGCGTAGCTCCTCTTATGCATAAACAAATTTAAATTTATACATAAGAGGATAATTAATCTGCAGATAAATTAGAATATAAGAACATTCTTTTATCATGCATTTTTTACGTAGCAGAAAATTCATCTACTAAAAGCAGCATTTTATGTTTCAGACTACAAAATCTGGTATTGAGTGTTTTCATATCTCTGTCATTTTTTTTCGAATAAGATAGGTTAACTTTTATTTTGATTAGATTCGAGAAAATAGAATTATAAACTTGTCCTAATCCTAACACGACCGCTTACCCCTCTCTCATCACTTTTTGATAAACTTTTGTCATGGATTTATTTCACTAAATTAAATTTTGTTTTGAGTCCAAACTACAAGATTTGAGTATGGGGTGTCTAGTTTATGAGATCCACAAAGTACGGGCTAAAAGCATAACCAATAGCTTATTCAACAACTTTGGAATTATAAAAGAAGCGAGTCACATCATCAAAACTCTCTCCAATATCCTTTGTAAAACTCAGTTATTAAAGCTATAACATCTTTCTCTCTCTTCAAGACTAGTAAGTTGACTTTGGTTTTTCAAATATTTAATTTTACTTTGGAATAAAACCTACCTTCAAAATATTAAAAACATGCATTTTTTTCTTTTCATACAATAAATACATTGACATTTTTTACATGTTTGCATATTTTTCATTCTTTTCTACAACATTGCATTAATTGAATTGAATTGAAGAGTCTGGTAGAGCGCAAAATATTAAAGTGCAAACAAAGCTTTTCAAATTGCCATATAAGTCAAAAAACTTCAATTTGAAGATTTTAGTTTGCGACTATTGTTGGAGATGCTCTAATAAGCCCGTAGTTGAGCTAGATCTTGCTGAAAGAAAGCATGGCGCTTTGAGACTTGAGTTCCTTCCAATCCATTGCACAGAGCTTCAATATGGATATGCCCATGGCAAGTCGACCTACCTAATTTTTAAAAATTTAAAAACCTCTCTAAATCGTTTCGTTTTCTATACCTGTATTCTAGCTAATTCCGAAGGTAGAAGGAGGTATCTATTAAACTAATTAAACTTCTGCATACCTGAGTTAGGTTAGTTGGCCAAGATAGTGAGCCTGTCTCTTTGCACTCAAGTTCAAATCCTATTTCTCATAAATTAGATTAATTTAGAATAGTTTAGACTATTGCTTGTTTAAAAAAAACAACTAATTCAATTTATAGCTACTCTAAATTATTTTAATTCATGGAGTGGATAGAGTTCCAAACTAATAGGTGCAACGGTCGATCACACTGACATAATCAACTTATGGAAATGAATTCAATTTCCAAATGATCAAAATAACTGTTAATTGGGCTGAGTTAACTTAAAATTCGATTTTTTTGGGGCCCAAGCCTTTTTAGTGAAGTTTTATCTAAATTGGGCTCAACACCATCTCTCTCTCTCTCTCTCTCTCTCTCACTACAACACTAGTTGACTGGATTGGCATAAACCGTCGGTGGGAGGAAAAACATAATTAATAATCATCCTCATCACTAATTTGCATCATTAAGCTCTTCATACCAGCTAGCTAACACATTTTTGTTATCTCATAATAACCAACATTGACAAACCCTTACAACAAACACTACAATCCTATTTGTTAATCACTTGACTAAGAAAGAGGGCACACCACACATGAAAATTAGGTGTCCCTAATCTACAACTTGGGTTAGTACTTAATACCTCATTAAGTTACACTTATACACTCAATTAAAAATGTAAACTGTAATTAAACTTAAAAAATAAATAATAAAAAAACCTTAAGCTAAATTAAGAAATCAAAGTTTCAAGGTGAAGAACCCCACAGCACCTCTGCAACAACAGTAGCTGCCTCTGCATCAGAAACAGAGGCCTCTCTCACTCTCTTCAGTATTTCCAATTTAAAAGCTCTTTTCTCACTCTGCTCCAATCCTTCCCCAACTTCCACTTGCACTGCAAAAGTTGCCACACACCTTGAAAATGGAAATTTATCCACACTTACCTCCATTTTTGGCTCTCTCTCCTCCGCACAAACACTTCCATTTTCGTCCTCATTGGACTGCAAACCCACCTCCAATCTCTGCACACCCATAAGCTTCTTGATCAGGTCCTCTTCAAGCATTAAACCAATCACTTCCTCTCTGCCCAAAATCGCAATTTCAAGAATGCAATTCATGGCTGCAGCTTTAGTTGACAAGTCTTCAGAGCCCAGGAGGCTGATAATTCTTGGGATTTCTCCATTGATGTCATCAACCAGAGGGGTTCTGATGATTTTGACTAGTCCAGTGAGGACTTGAATCGAACAAGATGAACCCATTTGAATTAAAGCTCTAACAATCGGACCCATCAGCACCAATCCCACAAAAACATCCTTATTGAATTTAACCAGACCAAGAACAGCAAGAGCAGCTTGGTCTCGAACCCAATTCGAAAACTTCGAGTCACAAACCATAAATTCAAGAAAAGAAAATACCTTTGCTCTCAAAATTAACTGCTGATACTGTTTATCAAACCCTTGGCCCAACCTGTTCTCTAAACCCATCAAAGCCTTCACCTTTTTATCGTCTTCGACAGACTCTTCCATAGTTTTCACAAAACTTTGTACGTTTTTCTGATCTACGTACGCTTGAATCTCTGCTTCCATGGCGTACCCAATTTGGGAAATTTTGTAATTGGTGATTTGGCGGTGGAGGAGGGACCGGAGGCCATAGCCCTGCAGTTTTTCGAGCTTTTCGAAAAGGGTTTTGAGGTTGCTGAGCAACTGATTGAGCTTGAAAAGACTTGGGTCTATGGAAATAACGGGGTCGGCTTTGGTTCCGAGCTCTAGAAGAGCTTCAATGGCGGTGCTTATGTCGTAATTGTTGTATATAATTGAAATGGGGTTGCTTTGTAGGTCTTTAGAAGCTTTCCTCAGAGCTTCTAGCGGCTGGAGAAGATGTTGGTTCTCTACTTGCTCCTCAGCTTCGTCCATGGTTGCTTTGCTTGCTTGGGTTCGAAGTCCAGTGATTTGAAGCTGTTTGAGAAAGTGGGTCAACTACCAGTCTATTAAAGGCATGGGCTTGTCGACTAACCGTTCAAACCGCATACGGCACTCATTAAAATTAGAGTGGATGTAACGCCACCAAAATCTCATTTAGCAAATCTGAGTTAGTTCAGTTGAATAATGCAAATCTGAGTTTTGAACTCCCTCCTGTATATCCTAATAGTTTAGAATATCGCATTTGTCAAAGAAAAGTTATAATCTCATTTGTTAATATGGTTATTTATGTATGATATAAAATGAACTTTTATGGCATGTTTATTTACCATCTATAGGTATGAGAAGAAATGGAATTATTTTAATTCATGACCTTCTCATGTTTACTATCACATAAATACACATAAAGAATAAAAAATTACGTGGTTCTTACCTTAAAATATGTGATTCAATATGCTCAAACCTACCGCCTAGGTGCATGTGTCAAAAAACAGTATAGCCGCTCGGCTATACTATTTTGTTTTTATATAAAAAAAATTACCGCAGTATAGCCGCACGGCTATACTCTTTAAATACATTATATTAAAAATGTATCACCGCGCAGCTATACTTTTTATTAAAATAATTTTTTTTAAAAGACTTTCCTAGTTGCATTAGTTTATAGATATTAATTTGCTAGTTTCAACATATCCAAAGCATATATTGAAGACAGAGAAATTTCACAGTAAATCAGTCTTAGAATTCAATTTTTCTTCTTGTTTTGTGGGAATATTTGTCTTTGATTTACCTCGTTCTCTCGGGTGTTAATAAATTCTTTTATTGCACACATTATTTGTTGTAGAGAATTGCATGCTAAGTTGGAGTGTTCTTGGTAGTTGCTTCACTTTTCAAACAACACTTTACATAAAGAATACTATCACCTCTCTTACTACTAATCCACAAATCTTTGTTTGAAATTGTTGTTCTGGTTGGCAAAGAGATTGCAAAACAACCATCTTGCATTTTTGTTACAACAAGTAAAAAGTAATATTAGCCTCTCACATTTCTTCATAGTTAGTAAAATACGGAAAGGGAAAAATACGAATACAATACGTACGTGTTTTATTTAGCAAAATTTTGGCAAATTACAACTGAAAAGTTCGCCCACTATATAATATTTTAATAACATATTATTTTTATTCAATAATATGTGAAAATTATGTGTATTATCGATTTTTTGTAAAAACGCGTGTATTAAACATGAAAATATGTATGTACGTGTACAATACGAGTATTGTATGTTTGCTTTTAAAAAAAATATGTATTTTACCGAGTGTTTAGGACGTGTATAAAAAATGGATGTATTATTGAAAAATACTTATTTACATGTACAATACGAGTATTAAAGGTTAAAATGCTAAATTCTTTACACGGGCAATAACTTTGGAAAATTTAAAAATCAAAAGGGGACAATAGAGACTCGAGTAATGGCCTGCTAGTATTGGATAATGCGCTAAACTACTATTATCGAAATTCGAAATTCGGCAAATTTCTTTTTTTAAAAAAGGGATTCGAGGATATATAGAAATATTATAGAAACAAGGCTATACTATTTTAAAAACTAAATAAATAAAAAAGCATGAGTATAGTTGCACGACTATATATATATTAAGTAAATATAAAGGAACCGCCTAGCAATTAGGAGCCCACGTGTCAAAAAAGGTATAGCTGCGTGACTATACTATTTTAAAACACAAATAAATGAATAAACTAGAGTATAGCCGCGCGGCTATGCTATTTATAGAAAGAAAAAAAAAAAGAGAGAGAACCCTGCTAGAGCCTAGGCGCCCACGTGTCAAAAACCATATATCCGCAAGGCTATACCATTTTTAAAATTAATTAAATAAATAAAACATGCGTATAGCCGAGCAGCTATACTCTATATATATAAGAGGACCCGCCTAGCGCCTAAAGATTAGGAGCCCACGTGTCAAAAAGAGTATAGCCGTTTATATATATTAAAATAAAAGAGGACCCACCTATCGCCTAGCAATTAGGAGTCCACATGTCAAAAACAGTATTGCCGGCCGGCTATACTATTTTAAAGAATAAATAAATGAATAAACTTGAGTATAGCCGCACGGCTATACGATTTTAGAAAAAATAAGAAGAACTCCGGCTAGCCCATAGGTGCCCACGTGTAAAAACCGTATGGCCGCACGGCTATACTATTTTAAAAACTAAATAAATAAATAGAACCACGAGTATAGCCGCGCGGCTATACGATTGATAGAAAAAATAAGAGGAACCGGGCTAGTGCCTAGGTGCCCACATGTAAAAAACAGTATAGGCCCACGGCTAGACTAGTTTAAAAACTAAATAAATAAAAGACCCGAGTATAGCTGCGCAGCGATATTATTTATTAAAAAAAAACCCGGCTAGAGCTTAGGCGCCTACGTGTCAAAAACAGTTTGGCCGCACGGCTATACTATTTTATAAATAAATAATTAAAAACCCGAGTATAGCCGACCGGCTATACTATTTATAGAAAAATATAAGAAAACCCTGGCTACCGCAATACAGCTGCATGGATACACTCTTTAAATGTATTATATTAAAATGTATAGCGGCGCGGCTATACTGTTTATTAATATATATATATTTTTTAAAGACCTTCCTAGTTGCATTAGTTTATAGATATTAATTTGCTAGTTTCAATATATCTAAAACATATATTGAAGATAGAGAAATTTCACAGTAAATCAATCTTAGAATTCTTTTATTTTGTTGTTGTTGAGATTTTCCGTGTCCCCGTGCTTGTGTCCGTGCAACATAGCTCAAAACCATGAATTGGATCAAATATGGGTAGTAGTTGATTCAGATTCAATTTCAATTCCTAAGTTCTTCTATCCCTCACTTCATATTCCAAGTAAAGGAACATGTCATCATAGAAGAACTTCAACAATATCAGAACTTCAAATGATAAGTATGCTACAAATAGTTGTATCAAAGAACATGATTGCAATAAGAGATCATAGATATGAACATATGTTAAGAAATTTGAAATGTAAAGTAATCTGAACTACAAGTGGCTCGTAACACTTTCTTTCAGTTTTGACAGAAAGGTGAAATCTAATAATATGTGCAAAAGAATGAAAGATTGAATTTTTGTTGTTGTTGTTGTTTTTCCTGTAATATTTCATGCAAAGAAATCAGAAGTTGAACTCCAGCAAGAGCAAAAACAATGTAGAGGATGATCAAATCATCACGTATCGCGGACTTTATGCTGTGCAACCCACTTTAGACTCAAATAAATTCTTCCTGATTTAGCAATATCTAGGTCATAACAGTCTTGATATTCCCCTTCCATTAACACCCTGGTCAGTGTCATGATCACTCTCCCTATTCTATCCTGAAAAATGAACAAGAAAAAGAAAAGACAATGAAAATTAGTTAGTATAGTTGTATCCTAAATTGTTCGTCCACTCACGTTATAACACGTGAGTTAGTAACATGCAATGTTCCGGTCGCACAGTTAAACTAGTAAGAAGGCATTTACCTTTCCAAAAGTGTCATGGTCCCAAACTTCCACCATTACCATTTCATGTAATGCATCCTCCACCATGAAGTCAAAAGTTTGATTCCAAACTGGATTCAAGTTGTTAGTTACAACCTGAGAAAAGCAGAAGAGAATGAGACATAGCAAAATGAACACTTAGAAAGTGCAAGAAAAATTTGGAAAGTCAAAAATCTCACCCTGGTCTTGGCTTTGGCTTCAGATTTCTTCATAATAATGACAACAAAAGGGTCAGCTTTCCCCATAAAATCCACAACTGGCAAGTCTTCTGCAGATATAACTGTTACAGATAATACTCCTCTCACAAAGACCTCCTTCTTCTTCTGAGCAGCGGTTTTTCTCAACTCTAAACTGTCTGTCTCATTACTTTCATGTTTAAGAGCCTTTTCCAAAGAGGTCAATGCGAAGTCATGGTCAAATGGGTTTACAATGTTACCATCTATACCAAAAGGACAGTACAACAGCTCCAAGTGCACCTAAAGCCAACAACAATGTGCATTATAGAATAGAACACCAATTTTCTAGTACGAGAGTGACAGTATCTGCTACATTGTTGACTAAATATCAAATATAGTATCGACAATGTACCATGTAATGTAGATAGTAGCCGGTGCAAAAATTTCTACCCTTTTCGTATGCGTACAATGCAAATAAACTGTAAATCCTATTCTCACCTGGCCCCTGTATTTAGTATCCCTCTGGACCTCCAAATCCTTCACCAGCTTTAACCACACATCCTTCACTTTGCCAGGCTCAAGCTGGCTCAGTTTCACTTGAGCACAGCCAATGAGTTCTGCAGCCTGAATTCCTTCATGGTCGAAAATTCTTATTGTCAAGTGTTGAGTCGATGAATCTTCGACTACGAACTCGAAGTGCTCATTCCAGATTGGATTTAAATCGTTATCCTGTACCACATGATAAATACTTCTATTCAATTAAGTGAAGTTCTAAATCATATCTACTTTGAGAAAACATGAGTTTTTCTTACAATGACTTTGCTGGTTTTGGTTCTATCAGGAAGGGGACGTATGAACATCGCAGCAAAAGGGTCTGATTTTCCCACCAGGTCCTTGTTTGTTAACTCCTTGGCTTCCACAAGCTTCACTTCTAATGTTCCAACAGGCTTCAACTCCAAGTCACTGTCACATAACAAAATCTTAGAAGACAGAAACTTCTAGCAGAGTAACAAAATTTGCACTGATATATCAATTAGGCCATATTGTTGTGATTTCTAGAGTTCATTATAATTTTGTATACCTATAATCTCCAGGTATTATCGGTATAACATTGCGTACTGGCCAAGTTATACAATCTTCGATAGCATCTCGTATTGTTTCCTGAAATAGTATGACAATTCCATTAGAGAGCAGTGTGGGAAGAGTAATTCAAATTAACAGTTATGTTGAAGAAGACATTCTATCATCCGATGAAGTTCTGCAGATATGATTTAATTACATGTGTGGCAGAGAATTCAGGTTTTTGTGCAATATGCCACAATCTTTCATTACAAGAAGGCAAAGTTTGCTCAAACCTCAATAGCATCAGAAACGCCTGGGATTGATGATATGTCACCACCAGAAATTTTAAACACAAAATCCAGCTTTTTCTGCCGGCAGAGATACAAGAAATATGACATCAAAATCAAGTTTGTTACATGTAAATGTAGTTATGAACAAATTTATAAATCTATAAATGTAAAATTAAGCCTCAGAAAATGTGACAAACCAATAAGATAGCAGCAACTTATCACAAACCTTTTCTCTTAAGGAATAAGAAACAGCTCCAAAACAAGGGAACTCGTCGACTAGCGGTTTGAAGATTAACCTGAAAACCCCAGTGAATCCAATATTTTTCACCTAGACGAACAGTTAGAAAAAGAAGATCTTAAAGCCTCTATTTCACTAAACAAAATTACAAGATGATAAGCAATCAGTTGATGAGCATTTTACCTGAACAGGTAGTGCAAGACCAACTCTGGTTTTGATATCAAGCACAATATTGGGATTTCCATCCCACTGAAGCTCCAACTCCAGAGTGATTCCCCCAGCTACACTTTCACTTTCAACCACGGTAACTCCTAAAGGGCATCAACTACATGTATAAGTATCAATGCCGAAATCCAGTCGACGAATAGGATCAAGCTTGTGCTAGTTTGTAAGCAATGAAGAATGAAGCCAACCTGTGAACTGTGGAGCCACAGTACCAAGGGTCAAGGTGGAGAATTTGAGTGATGACAAGACGACTGGCCTATACTGTTCGAGTATCGGTTCCACATTGCTCTTTATCAGCTCTGATGCTGCCTAATCCATCACAATGCACCCAAAAGAAACAACAAAAAACCAGAAGATTGACTATTGAAGAGGTGAAACTAAAAGAGTGAGAAAAAAAATAAGGAGAGGAGAGAACAAGCATTACTTCATTAACGTAAGGCCACATCTTTTGAAGATGGTGGTTAAGCCAATTCAACTGTAATTCATAAAGATATGCTTGTTAGATATATACACATATACATATACATAGAAAAGGTGGAAGAGCTCATATACTATTTCATGATATCAAATTTTTTTCGATGTGGGACATTTGACAGTATTAGTAACTGTTTAATATGATATCAGAACTAAAGTTAGGAGACATCCCTAATATTGAATCTGACCCAATTGCACGGTGAAAATAATATGCGCGAAACTTACCTCTACAAACCCAGCTTATATTTTTACCTCAGAGTAACAAATTGTACTTTCTGGATGTGAGACATTTGGTGCATGTGACATAAAGCAAACACACAAAGGGCAAAACACGAAGAAGAGAAACACAGAGAAGTTGGGGGGTTTTGTGAAATAAAACTCAACTTCTGGCGCTGCGTGAAGACGACCCAAGATGGATAATACTGGCTTGGGAGAAGTTTTCTTGAATCTTGCACTGTCATCCTTGCAAACGCTGCCACCGTCTTGGCCTAAAATCACACACAATATATAAAACAAAAACAAAAAAAAATTGAGAGAAAAGCAAACAAACATGGTGCAACAAGATTTGATTTGAATTGTAACGTACTAAATCTGAACGGCATTTGGATCGGATTCTCTCCGCCCGAGCAAAAGCCACGATCAACCCGATGCCTATGGCAATGCCAATAATCATTCCAAAGAAGAACCCCATTTTATTCAAATTCCACAAGGATTTCCAATGCCAAGAATTTTACTTGTGCTTCAGAAATTATATTTGGCCACACAGAGGAGCTTCTGAGAACGGAGACATTTGGTCCAACATGATTGGATTGGAAGTTGGTTTATGGTGGGGAAACTGTAGAGGCAGGGAGGGATTAGCTTTGTGTGAATGAATTGATAGGAGCATTAATTGAGTGATTAGTTTGATCTGAAAAGAAGGAAGTGATTGGTTTTTTATTTTTATTTGTTTACATGTAATTTTTCTCACCTCTTTATCGGCAAAAATAAAATTAAAAAAAAATAAATGAAAAGGGAAAACTCTTCTTGCCACATCTTTTTTCATGAACAATTTACTAGACGCAAGCTTTTTTTTTTAACTGCACTTATGGCGTAATTTATAAATGCAATCTCTCTAGCATTTGGGAAACAAAAATTATGTTATGACTATACAATAAAAAATAAGATAAATATTTGTGTAAAACAGAACAAAAAATATAAAATAATAAACAGTAGGGCCATTAATGAGAACAAGAATTTGTAGAGATAATACGCCTTTGCGGTATCTGATTCGATTGATTTCCTATTTTAACCACAATCTCTCAGGTGACCCAACAGTATTAACTGCCGGCTTGCCACGTGCTGCCGCCATTTACAGGCTTTAGGCGCCAATTGGACAGCAATGTCAATTTGGCCCACATAACCACAATTTGGGCTATTAATCAATTATCCTTAAACAAAAATTCTAGCTTTCAGGTGAAGTCTTATTTCTTAATTGTTGGATCAAATTAGTTAGCCGTTAGCTCAAATTGGTTAGTCTAATCCAATAGTTAAGCGATAAGACCTCACTTAGGAGCCATATATAAGGCCCTCATTATAGAATGACTATCATTAAATACGTGGACTATTGGCCCACAAAAGCCAAAGGAATGTAAATTTTTTGCTTTTTATTTTATTTTATTGTTTTTAATGTTAGACTCTTTTTTCTTTTAAGTTTTAAGAGCATCTCTAACAATAATAGCAAATCAAATTCTTTAAATTGAAGTTTGTTGACTTACGTGGTAATTTGAAAAGCCCATTTTTATTGAAATTTCCTCGCACAATAAGCTCCCCATAAGTAGTCTATGATTTTTAGGACCTTCTCCAACTTACGGAACTAAAAAATTCCTCCCATATTTTTTTTAATGATTTTTTCAATTTTATGACTTCTAAAAATAATAAAAAATACTTCCCGACTTCAAAAATTTATGAAACTTTTTCCCATCATAGATTGCATTTTTCTTAGTATCCCTGCAAAAAATCACGTCCAAATACCTTAAATTGAATTATTTAGAGCCCATTATGACTCCTCGCGCATAAGTGATGTCTCTTCCTGTCAAAGGGCTAATCCCAAGTTTTGGGCTCGATCGGAAATCCATAGGGGTAAGAAATTGGACAATTCAAGTTCGAAGGCAGTTCGTTCCAAATTGGAGTGGTTGGTGTATTGCATAGTTCTTGCGATTGGATTTCACTCAAAACTCACCAAATGACTCCTCCCACACTATTATGATGATGCCCAAGTTTTGGGATCGATCGGAAATCAATAGGGGTAAGAAATTGGACAATTCAGGTTCAAGGGCAGTTCGTTCCTTATAGGAGTGGCTGGTGTATTCCGTAGTTCTAGCGATTGGATTTCACTCAAAACTCACCAAATGACTCCTCCCACCATATTATGATGAGGCCCTAGTTTTGGGCTCGATCGGAAATCAATAGGGGTAAAAAATTGGACAATTCATTGTATGCTACCTTAATATTTTGTGATCCAGTATCAGACTCTTCAATTCAATTAATGTTATGTTATAGAAAAAAATGAAAAATAAAAAAACATGTAAACCTATTTTATAGAGCATTTACTTAATATATATATATATATATAATAAGGGCTCGTTTGGAACTGCTTCTTTAGGAAGTACTTCTGCTCATAAGCTCTTCTAACAAAAGCGGTTTTATTATAAAAATTTTGAATTTTCATAAAAAATTAAAGTGCTTCGTGGAAAAGCACTTGGGAGTGCTTCCTGAAGAAGCACATAGCAGGTGCTTATCCAGGAAGCGCTTCTATGACCTAAAAACGTTTCTAAACTTTTCTGTCAAACGCTGTCAGAAGCGCTTTTAGTTATCAGAAAGCACTTTTGGCTCTTCCAAAAGCACTCCCAAACAGGCCCTAAGTTTGGTATATAAATCTTTGTTTGGGATTTGGAATATGTATCTCTTTTTCCTTATTCTTCTTAAACGTGTCAAAGCCAAGAGTACACTTGGCATAATATGCATGCATGCACGTACGTTTATTCCATGCATATGTTATACCTGCTGCTAATATAATTGGCGACATGACTGATTGTGGGCGTGGCAAATCTTTTTGTCAAATCTTATTATTCCCTTTTCATCATCTCCATATCTCGGATGTTCTAGATTTCTAATTATGTGTCCTCTTCTCCAGAAATTCATCTTTTATTATTATTATTTTTTTTATCAAAGCATCTTATTTTCTTGTTTATTCTTCATATGAGCTTAGCCAAGTTGATTAGAGTAGATGTGCGTCCCACTCTACACTCAAGTTCGAATACCTCTCCCTATTAAAATAAAACATCGCGAGTATTAAAAAAAAAAACAAAACTATTACTATGCATATTTGTCTGGGTCAAACTTATGCATAAGTCAAGTAATCAATAATGCACATAAGTCAAGTAATATGGCCATTAAATTAGTTAGAAAGTTAGAAGAGTAGACCCACCAAATCTTTACCTACCGTTCGGTCTTAAAATAAACTATATTTGTAATAGGAAATTAAAGGATAAAATCTCTTCACGATTGAGAGAAGCCATGGAATTTAATCCTTTGTTTACATAATTCTGCACCGTCCTTGATGTTGAAATGATTTTTGTTGGTCTAACATTCACTCACAAATATCCAAGTGTGGTTTCTAGTAGAATGATGAGTGTATCTAAAGCTTAACACTTTCCAACAAGGAAAAAAATTAAATAAAAGTTAAGTTATACAACTTTTTTATTTCCAGAGAAATCGCAAAGTCACGGAAAATTTCTCCGAAAACGTCTCTCTCACTCAATCTCTCTCTCTACTCCGTCATTGTCACCAATTTCCAACACATCCCCATAACCATCTCTCTCTCTCTCTCTCTCTCTCTGAGAAAGCTCTAAAGCTATATATAAAACTGTGAGCAGAGTGCTCTGTTTCAGGCCTGTATACAATGGCGGGAAACGACTGGGTGAACAGTTACTTGGAGGCGATCCTGGACGTCGGTCCGGGCCTCGACGACGCCAAATCGTCGCTGCTTCTCCGAGAACGCGGTCGTTTCAGTCCCACTCGTTACTTTGTCGAAGAGGTCATCACTCGCTACGATGAGACCGATCTTCACCGCTCCTGGGTTCGAGTACGTTCGATTTCTCTCTCACGCCATTTCTGTTTTGAATCAGATCGATTTTTCTCATTTTTTAAAAAAAAAAATTTGTTTTCAGGCTGCCGCTACGGCGAGGAGCCCGGAGGAGAGGAACACGAGGTTGGAGAACATGTGCTGGCGGATTTGGAATTTGGCTCGCAAAAAGAAGCAGGTCTTTTTGTATACATAATATATAATTCCCTGTTTTCGTTTAATTTGTCTTCTAATGCTTTTTCATGATCAATATATTAAGCTGCTTATCATTGCCTTATTTTTCTGATTTTTAACTAAGCAAATTTTTTTTTTAAAAAAAAGTGAAAAAATTTCATAAAAAAGGATAGAGAATTTTCAAATTTTCAGAAACTTTGGTTTGGAATATCAAATATCGATTGCTAGTTACATTGAATCATTCTCACTCACAGTTGGGATTTTGTCTTATTGCTAATTCCATTTCTTTTTATGGAATTTATGTTTTTCTAAAAACAATTTCTCTAGGCAATTACTAGGTGGAAGTGATTTTTTTTTGTTTTAGTTTTTCCGGGAGGGGGTGGTTTAAGTTTTTGGCTTTAAAATGTTGCTGGTGTTGTTCTGCTACTTGATCAGCTTGAGGGAGAAGAAGCTCAGCGTGTGGCGAAATGGCGTCTTGAACGTGAACGAGGCAGGAGAGAGGCAACTGAGGATATGTCAGAAGACTTATCTGAAGGAGAGAAAGGAGACACAGTGGGCGACCTTTCAGCTCATAGTGATAGCAATAGAGGAGGAAAAATGAAAAGAATCAGTTCTGCTGATGCGATGGAGAATTGGGCTAGTCATCAAAAAGAGAAAAAATTCTACATCGTGTTAATAAGGCATGAACTGAGCTTTTTTATGTAATTTAACTTTCAGATATGGAATCTATCTGGTTTTTTTCATACAGGTGAAAGACCAGTTAGTTATAATGTCTGAATAAAGTGATTTATGATATCTATGGAATGCATGGTAGTTTTTGATTCTTTTTAACAAGCAGTCTTCCTGCAGCCTTCATGGCTTGATCCGTGGCGAAAACATGGAGCTTGGTCGTGATTCTGATACTGGTGGCCAGGTAACTTTTGCAAATGGAAACTGTTATTTCCACTATTAATCTCGATGTGGTTGTGCATTTAATCGATGATTATTGAATGCATTTATAAACTGGATCTTAAACTTCTTTGTTACTTGCATTGGAGTATAAATGTTTTCATCATTATCAGGTCAAGTATGTAGTAGAACTTGCCAGGGCCTTAGGTTCAATGCCTGGAGTTTACCGGGTCGATTTGCTAACAAGACAAGTGTCAGCTCCAGATGTGGATTGGAGTTATGGGGAACCAACTGAAATGCTGAATCCAATAAACTCTGAGAATTCAAAGGACGAGCATGGGGAGAGTAGTGGAGCTTATATAATCCGCATACCATTTGGCCCAAAAGATAAATATATTCCAAAAGAAAACCTTTGGCCCCACATTCCCGAGTTTGTTGATGGTGCACTTAACCACATTATACAGATATCCAAAGCTCTGGGAGAGCAAATTGGAGCTGGGCAACCAGTTTGGCCCGTGGCAATTCATGGACATTATGCAGATGCAGGTGACTCTGCTGCTCTTCTATCTGGTGCTTTGAATGTCCCAATGGTATTTACCGGTCACTCACTTGGACGAGATAAGCTTGAACAACTTTTGAAACAAGGACGTCAATCAAGAGAAGAAATAAATACTACATACAAAATAATGAGACGGATAGAAGCAGAGGAGCTAACTCTTGATGCCTCTGAGATTGTTATAACCAGCACTAGACAAGAGATAGAATCGCAATGGCGCTTGTATGATGGCTTTGATCCAATACTAGAACGTAAACTGAGAGCAAGAATCAAAAGGGGTGTAAGCTGTCATGGCAGGTTTATGCCTCGCATGGTTGTAAGTATTATCTCTCCATAGTCCTTTATTAAACTTTTGGCTTCCTTTGCACTAAAAGGACATTGTATCCAGTGATAGAAATGTTATTCTTACTAACTTTCAATTCTCGTTGTGTTGGTTAGGTAATACCTCCTGGAATGGAATTTCATCATATTATTCCACATGATGGTGACGTAGATGGTGAAGGGGAAAGACATGATGATAGTTCTACTTCTCCTGACCCGCCAATTTGGTCAGAGGTTATAGCTTTTCTTTCTTCTCCTATTATACTTTCGATTTTTAGGCCTGATACATTCATGTTGTTGCTCTTTTTGTGTAATGTCGTCCATATGAAATTATGCATTGAGATATCTGTTTTTTTTTTCTTTGCTGTAGTTATTTTGATTATATTGTTAATATTTATGATTTTGTATTGGCAGATCATGCGTTTCTTTACCAATCCACGGAAGCCTATGATACTTGCCCTTGCCAGGGCAGACCCTAAAAAGAATATTACGACCTTAGTCAAAGCATTTGGAGAGTGTCGCCCACTGAGGGAACTTGCTAACCTTGTATGTTCAAATTTTTTAACTTTACCTTCCTACCATCTATTTCATAACTCCTGAAAAATCTGCGAGGCTTCCTTTACTCATTCAAATTTTTAAAAAGAGTGTTTTAAGAATGTTTTATTCAGTTACTCTCTCATTTTCTGTCATGACAGACACTGATAATGGGAAACCGTGATGATATTGATGAAATGCCCAGCACAAATGCCTCCGTGCTTCTGTCCATTCTTAAGCTGATTGACAGATACGATCTTTATGGCCACGTGGCATATCCAAAACACCACAAGCAGTCTGATGTTCCTGACATTTATCGTCTGGCAGCAAAATCAAAGGTACTTTTATTTCTTAATAGTAGTATTACAACTAGTTGAACCACTTGCAGATCCTCAAAGGATATAACAGTACCAAATAACTCAACTAGTGCCTGCTGTGTGCAGTTTTCTTTTAGGTATATGCCTAGTCTAGCTCAGAGTCGTACTAAGTTCAAGTTAGAACCAAATTTGGCTAGGCATGATTGTGGCGAGCACTTATTTGAGTTGAAGTTAGACTTAACTCTTCTGCTCAAGAAATCTGAGGTTATTTAATGTTGAAATCAATCCTGACTCTGATCAACTGGTGGAGCTTTTTAGTTTCCTATATAACAAAAGGAAAAGTTGCTATGCAAGCGTTTTTTGTATTTGCTCAAAATAACAGGAAAAATGGCTACCTCTCATATTACAATTTAAGAAGAGTAAAGATGGTGTTTAATGAAGAACTAAAGATCAAAAGCTCTTTTTAACTTGGCACCTGTATAATGCCTCAGAGGAAGGGGAATTCATAATGAATACCTTGGTTATAAATTTTACTGAATCTTCGTTCTGTGGCGTAAATGGTACAGTATAGGAACTTTCCAGTTTCAATACTTTTAGTTTTGACATAGAATAATGTCTTTTAGGCCTATTCATTTTCACTTGCAAATCCATTTTGACGTGATATTCAGCTCTTGGACCAAGAAAAGTTATATGGCTCAAGTTAGTACATATGATGTGGGCTCTCTTTTGCAGGGTGTTTTCATCAATCCAGCTTTCATTGAGCCATTTGGACTTACTTTAATTGAGGTACATGTCTCTACCTTATCAGAGGAATACATGTTAAATGTTAATTTATATAAAATCCAACACAAGATCCTTTGTTGAATAGGCAGCAGCTTATGGTCTACCTATTGTTGCCACTCAAAATGGGGGTCCTGTTGATATTCATCGGGTATGTCTGTCCTGGAGCACATTCCTATTCAATTGAAAGATTCTCTCATTTGCTTAGTGGAGCTGTAGTGAGTTAAATGTTTAATAGTATTATCAATACTGACCACTGAGTGCGGACAACTGAATTGCGACAGGTTCTTGACAATGGTCTACTAGTTGACCCCCACGATCAGCAGTCCATTGCAGATGCCCTTCTGAAGCTTGTTTCGGATAAGCAACTTTGGGCAAGATGCAGGCAGAATGGACTGAAAAACATTCACCTTTTCTCATGGCCAGAGCATTGCAAAACATACTTATCTCGCATTACCAGTTGCAAACCAAGGCAGCCACAATGGCAAAGAAGTGATGCTGAATTTGACAATTCAGATTCAGATTCACCTAGTGACTCTTTGAGGGATATACAAGATATATCTTTGAACTTGAAGCTCTCATTGGATGGTGACAAAACTGAAGGGACTGGTGCTCTTGATAATGCTTTAGAGTCTGATGAACGTGCCGCTGGAGGGAAGATTAAGGAGCAGAATACTGTTTTGACATTGTCAAGAGGTGTATTACGGGGAAGTCCAAAGGCTGGCCCGGCAGAGAAAGAAGACAATAATTCTGGGGTTGGTAAATTTCCGGGATTCAGGAAAAAGAAGTATGTATGTGTTATTGCTGTGGATTGTGATACAACATCAGAGTTTACTGAGATCATTGAGAAGGTTGTTGAGGCAGCAGGGAAGGACAAGGATGCAGGATCTATAGGATTTATACTGTCAACAGCCTTGGCCATATCTGAGATACATTCTCTTTTGATCTCGGGGGGTTTGAGTCCATCTCAGTTCGATGCTTTTATCTGTAACAGTGGTGGTGAGCTCTACTATCCATCTTCAAGCTCTGACGATAGTCCTTCTGGGCTTCCCTTTGTGGTGGATTTAGATTACCGTTCACACATTGAATATCGTTGGGGTGGAGAATGTTTGAGAAAGACATTGGTTCGTTGGGTTGCTTCTTTCAATGAAAAAAAAGGAGGGCAAACTGTTACAGAACACAGATCAGGATCAACTAACCATTGCTATGCGTACAAAGTGAAAGATCTGGCATTGGTAATATCTCTTTCCGTTTCATTCATGAAAATCTCCTTTGGAAAAAAAAGTGATATTTCCTCATCAACCCTCCATGTGCTTTGTGTCAAGGGTACCTTATTAAACTAGCTTTATATTTATTTAGTGTTGCAAATTACATTTTACTACCTTATTACTTTCAGGTTCATTGCTTCATAAGAACTGCTTCTTTATTTCTTGCTTTTAAATTACTTGAGATGTCTATTATGTCATGACAGATTCCCCCTGTTAAGGAACTCCGGAAACTCATGAGAATTCAGGGTCTCCGTTGCCACGTTATATATTCTCAAAATGGTACCAGGCTGAATGTTATCCCTGTTTTGGCTTCTAGATCACAAGCTCTCAGGTACGAATGCAGACGCCATTTTGTTTCCCCAGTTTTTAGCCAGCAATTTATCTCTGCTGTTTATTAATTTTATGTATTAGAAATTGATTCAAACCACTGGCTCTACAGGCTATTAATTTGTTCACAACTTTCAAATTTTATTTTGTCCTGCTAATTAATTGCCCCATATACTGAGATAAGTCTAAATATTAACTACAAAAGGAGACCCACTCTGGACTTGATAATAAATATATATAAAACAGAGATCTTTGCTCAATGATGTAGGAAAACAGAATGAAAGCTCATTACTTATATTATATGCATCCCTTCGAATCCATGATATCCTATTTCTCTCCTCTGTATCTTACACTGCCTCGTCTCTCTAAGGATTAGATAGCAATTGTAGTGTCTACGTCTCTTTTGTATCGCTAATATTTGGTCTCCAGGTATCTGTATGTCCGTTGGGGCTTGAACTTGTCAACCGCTGTTGTATTTGTGGGAGAATCTGGGGACACGGATTATGAAGGCTTGCTTGGTGGGTTACACAGAACTGTCATACTGAAGGGAGTTAGTTGCGGTGCTCGTAAGCTTCATGCCAACAGAAACTATTCTTTAGAAGATGTATTCCCAAATGACAGTCCCAATATGACTCAAAGTGAAGGATGCTCCCAAGAAAACATAAGAGCATCGCTGTCGAAACTAGGGATTCTCAAGCGGTAGAACAACCCCAGCTCATGCACTTCCAGTGCTAGATTCCACATTCTCTTTAACCGGCCTTCTTGAACTGCAAATTACACGACGTCCCTCGAAAACTTCTTCTTTACGGTACTTGTATTGTTGGCATTTTTGCAACATGAGCAATTTGGATGCTCTGCTTTTGAGCGTGACCCTTCTCTGCTAGGGATCAAACCACTTGTTTTAATTTTCTAGTTTTGTTCAACAGCAAAGGAAGTGTTGCTGTTCTCTATGGTTATATAAGTGGAGAACTGACCTCCATTGTTGCATATTCTCATTATGTAGATGTCTCTCTTACATTTAACTATGTGTTTTGCAATCATTAAGATCTTTTCTGTTACATGTGACGATAACTCGGGTCGATGCGGTTAGCCATAGCTTTGCTCTTAAACTTATTTTTGATCCTTTTGATTCTTCTAAACCAGGCTCTATGTATAGGCTAATCTTTGTTTTACTACCTTAATTATGACTTTAATGCCAAGGCCACCCTAGACTTTGGGGCTGCAGATCCTTTTGTTTGCCCCCTCAAAGGAAATCCCTTTTGATCTTGTCAATTTCATTGCGGTTATGGCCAGGCTGTTTGGCTGCTTCAATAGCATAATTGGGCATACATTGGATTACTTTCTCACTCCATTAATGTTTTACATTCCCAAAAATTGATAAAAATTGTTCAAGATCTCAAACAAGGTTTTTTTTTTTTCCTAAGAAAATCTCAACAAATACAGCCTTTTTTATTTTCTTTTCATCCTACACATTACAATATATAATATTATGATGACTCACCGGAAATGTAGAGGCCTACTCAAATACAAAATCCTTTTGAAATCAAACTAAGCGCCTAACAACTCCATCAATATTTATCCCAAAAAGGAAAAAAAATAAAATCATATTAATTATCCCACAAAAGAAACCAACCTAATATCAAGCTTTTCAGTCATTGCTGAAAGACTCATACTCATAGCAAAACACTCAACTTCAACTTCTCCTTCTTTTCTTTCTTTTCCTTTTCCTTTTTCCCTCTAAATAGAACAATAATTAAAAGGAGGGCAGTGTGTGCAGCCAGCCAGATTGTTTGGCCATGGCTGTCTCTGGTTGCACCCAAACTTGTTTGATATACCCTTCTCTTTTTCTCATCCTCGTCTTCTCTTTCGTAAACCCCCATTTCCACTTTTTCCCATTTCCATACAAGTCCAATGACTGCAACAACGATCTCTACAATGCCACCAGAAATAGTACCACTCATAATGTGCCTCCTGTAAGTTACACAACTTGTATATATTGATCACATTCTTTGTGTTTGGCTCATTTTGAAAGAGAACAAGCAAAAGGAGAGAGAGAGAGAGCGAGAGAGAGAGAGAGAGAGAGTAAGATCATTTCTAGGATATGGGCTTATGGTGCTTTGTTGTGTCTCATGGCAAAAAAAAATCTCATTTTTAAAAAATATTTTTTATGGGTTTTGAATTTTGTTTTGTATATGCAGATGCAAGTGAGGAAGAACGTTAACCAATTTGAGAAAATGGAAGATGGGTTGGCTAGAGCAAGAGCTGCAATACGAGAAGCTGCTCGATCAAGAAGCTACACATCGTACAAAAAGGAGGCTTTTGTTCCCAGAGGATCGGTTTACATCAACCCTTATTCCTTTCATCAGTTAAGATTTTCTTATCCTATACTTCTCTTTGGTTAGACTTGGTCTTTGCTTTTTTTGACCATTTTTGGGTCAAATTCATCCGAGTAATTCTGAGTCAATGTGTGCCAACTCGCTTACCAAGCAGTTGCTATATGATAATGTTTATTTTTCTATTCCTGAAAATGTTCCATTTAGCTAATACATTACGTCTAAATCATTTAAACCCATTAAATAGGAGAATCCCTTTTGTGGATTTTTTTTTGGTTGGTTGAAAATGAAATGACTTTAATGGAATTAATTTCCAACTTTCCCTGCAAATGAAATGATGATCTTTTTTTGTAACCCAAAAAAAAAGTGATCCGTTTTTCTCATTTAAAATACACATATATTTTTATCATAAAAAAAAATACACATATTTTAGGGTATTTTCTTTGCATATGAAGATCTAGATAGGATACTGATTTAGATATCAAATAGCTTTTCCCAAAAACTTAAGCTGTCAGAAAATGAGCTAACAATGTATATTTTGTAAATTTTGTAGTTTATATACAATCTCTAAACAATGGCAAAAAGTCAATGTCACGTTTTGGGCATCCCAAGGTGCCTTGTTTAATTGTTTGGGTTTTATAGAAACATAGCATGGGTGATGTAGTGGTGCACCATAGGCATTGAGTGAATGAGCTTTGCCGCTTATGTGCTTACACAAACCCTTTATATTCTTCATCTAGTTCTGAGAATTGTGCACTCTAGGATTCTGATTTATGGTCTCCCATCCGCAGGCATTTAAGAATATAGTACCCTTAACTAAGTAAGGTTCCTTATGGAGAAAACATATGCATAGCAAAAAATGGGTGTATTTTTGTAATATTTACATGCATGTGTGACTCTGCATGCGCCCATCAACATGCAACACTTGTAGGCTTTTGTAGCTGTAGACTCTAGGGATTCAAGGGCAGGCACCAAAATGGCAATCGGCACCATTAATTTTTTCCCTGTAGCGTCTTATGTAGGTCATGCCTTTTCTAAGAAAAAGTTGACAATTACATTCTGAAATTCGCAGAAGGAATAATGAATGAACTAAAAGGACCACATTTCAAGCACATAATGTTTATTTACTCAAACGTATAATAAATCATTATTATGAACAGGAGCCACATAGAGATGGAGAAGAGATTTCGAATTTGGACATACAAAGAAGGAGAGCCACCACTCTTCCAAGAGGGGCCAATGAACGACATATACTCCATTGAAGGACAATTCATGGACGAGTTGAGCGGAGGGAGCCCATTTTCTGCAAAAGACCCCGATGAGGCCCTCGCATTCTTTCTTCCTGTCAGTGTCGTCAACATTGTGAGATATGTCTACAGGCCTTACACCACCTACTCTCGTGTCCGACTTCAGAACGTTATTGAGGACTTCATTGGCATCGTATCGAAGAGATACCCTTATTGGAAGAGAAGCAATGGGGCTGACCATTTTTTGGTTTCTTGTCATGATTGGGTATGTCACTTTTTGAAAATTAGTAACAACTCGGTAATCAATAAAACTATTTGTAAAACTATTTGTACCATAGTTATTGATCATAACTATGATATATGTGTAAAGTGTCTCGATAAGTAAATGTGGTACATGTAAAATTACTCGAACATGATTGTCACATGTTTATTCAACTAATGATTCTCCTTGATTATTTGATAACATTTTCAGGCACCAGATATTTCAGCTGGCCACCCAGAGCTTTTCAAGAACTTCATTAGAGTACTCTGCAATGCCAACTCTTCAGAAGGTTTCCGGCCAGTCCGAGATGTCTCCCTGCCCGAAATCAATATACCTTTCGGAGACTTAGGCCCTCCCCTCCTCGCCCATCCCACTAGAAACCGTTCAATATTTGCTTTCTTCGCAGGCGGCGATCACGGGAATGTAAGAAAGCTGCTATTCAAGCATTGGAAAAACAAAGACAAGGAAATCCAAGTCTATGATTACCTTCCCAAAACCCTAAACTACACACAGCTAATGGCGCAAAGCAAGTTTTGCCTGTGCCCTAGCGGGTGGGAAGTTGCGAGCCCTAGAGTGGTTGAGGCCATATACGCAGGCTGTGTCCCAGTGATCATTTCTGACTCTTATGTGCTGCCATTTAGTGATGTGCTTGACTGGTCTAAGTTTTCGGTTCACGTTCCGGTGGCAAGGATACAGGAGCTGAAGGCAATTCTGCAAACAGTTTCTGTGCATGAGTATTTGAGAAAGCAAAAGAGGGTCATGCAAGTGCAGCGCCATTTTGTGCTCAATAGGCCTGCCAAGCCTTTTGATTTGTTGCATATGGTGATGCACTCAGTTTGGCTCAGGAGGCTTAATGTGAGGTTGCTGAGGTGATGCCAGGACGGGGGTTTTTGTGTACAATTGTGCTTTTTGTTTTTCCCTATTGATCATGAAGATTAATGTATAGGATATTGTAGCCAGAATTTGTGTTAATTAAGGGCCCGTTTGATAACCATTTCAATTTTAGATTTTAGTTTGCATTTTTTGTGCTAGAGTATAGAGGAAAATGAGAGTGAGAATGGGAGTGAGGATGAGATTGAGAGAGAGGATAAGAGGGAGGAGTAACAAAAGTGAAAACAAAATCTTGAAAGTGAAAACAATTTGAAATAGATTTCAGTTTTTAGTTTTTGTTTTCACTTTTGTTACTCCTCTCTCCTATCCTCTCCTCTCATCTTCCCTCTCAATCTCATCTCCATTCTCATTCTCACTTCCATTCTCCCTTTTTTTTCCTCCATACTCTAGCACAAAAAATGAAAAATGAAAACTAAAAACTAAAATTAAAATGGTTATCAAACAGGCCCTAAGTAAATAAAATTTGTATTATTTTAGAAACAAGCTATATGCTGTAAAAGATATATGTGTTAATCATATAGGCTTCTTTTTTCTTAGTAACCTTACATGCTAATATACTATAATTATAATAAAAATGATGTCATTTTACTGTTTAATTTTTAGAGTTCAAATTAAGAAGATAAGTAAATGGCGATTTTGAATGAGGTATTTTTGGATTTAAGCACAATGTATTTATGATCTTTAAGTTTTGATATCACATATGTCACCAACTAGCTCTTTGTTTAATAGTATTTCTCTTCCGAATAATAAAAAGGGCCCAAATTCGAATACCCCCTTGGTATGTGTAAACCGTTGATTCAGTGGATCCCACTCCATCAATTATCAGTTTGGTAATTGGGATTTTCATTTTTATTTTTTCATTTGGGAAATGTAATAAATTAAAGAGAAATGAAGAAAGTGTACAAAATTGGGAATTTGGAGGGAAAATTAGTTATGAAGCGCTCGAAACAACCACGACTTTGTAGACTTGTAGTCGCGTGAACCGTTACCCCTATAGGCATTAGCACATGATCGGCTTTGTCACTAGCTCACGCCCCATACTATAACCATAGAGGGTCAAATCGGTCATTCCATTATGTCCTCACACCGTCACGCACTTTTAAGTCCTCACTCACGCCTTCAAATTTTCTCAGTCTCAGAGCCATAACACAGAGAAACAGAGAGAGCGTAATTTTCCCAGGAAAACAGAATCGCAGCAACCAAACAGTCTATTTCATTTCTCTAGATATAAATTTTTTACACTAAAACAGTGTTTTGAGATGGAGAGCCTGAGCTTCCATGTACAATACTCCTCGGCATCTGTGCTGCTCTCACTCTGCATTGCGTCGATCATCGCCCTTTCAATGATCTGCGGTCATCATTTCGATCGTTCGGTTAGAATCTCCGGTGCGGAAGTATATCAGTACGGTCCAGTTTCGATTCCATTGGTTGAGGTCCGAGGCAAGGTCATTGCCGCCTCCGATCATCACCTCATCAGCTCCAATGCCAATCGCTCGAGTGATCTTCATCGTCACCTTCACATCAACGAGCTCGTGAATCAAACTGTACTTGTAAGCTCGATCATCACTTTCACATCAATTTTTCATCCAATAATTCGAACCGCCATTCCATTTGAAGTTTCTATTCATTTTAGCTAGCTATGTCTTCTATTTTGTTTATTAAAAATTTCCGTATATTTCTATTCTACTGTAATTTTATTTACTTTTAAGCTTTTTCGTTGTTGCTGAAATTAATGATCGATTGATGCAGAGGAAAATCCCCAAACCGAAAGCGAGCAGAGAGCAAGAGCTGGAACAGGGCCTCGCGCGAGCGCGAGCTTCGATTCGCCGGGCAGGGTGGAGCCCAAACCGTTCGTCAACATTCGACGACGACGTTTTGTTTCCCGGTGGATCAGTTGTGTATCGTAACCCCGGCGCATTTTATCAGTTGAGTCTACCTTAGCCGCCTCTTTAATTCGTTTCGTTTCCGTTTTCTTTTTCCGGTCGGAGTAATTAAATTTAAAAACTGGACATAATTGGAAAATTAAGCGTCAGATTAATAAAAGCTGTTGACTTCCATGCTTTGCTTGAAAGGCACCGTTTTGAGTGCGCACTCATTTCTGCTCTGCCGTAGCGCACACTCACACTCTCGGATACTTGATTGCTGCCGGCCCTCCTTTAATATTTAGGCTCATTTATGTACATGCCCTTTGTGCTTTTAAAATTATCTTAGATTACCACATATGCTTTGAAACGTCTCAAAATATCACATACATTTTTAATAACTGTCTCACATTACCTATTCCGTCAGTATTAAGAGACGTTCCGTTATGTAATGTGACCCCCACTTCTTTTCAATCGCTTAACAATGGAGAGTAAGAGTTATTCAATTTGGGAAAATTGGGTATTTGTGTAAGAATGGGAAATTAGGAGAAGAAGGCTAGGGTTTATGAAAATCTGAGGTGGGGTTCGAATTTGAGAGAATCTGGTATTGAGATGAAAATCACAATTTTTTGGTGTGGTGCTAATATTGATCAGGTATTGAGATGTAACCATAGAATCTGGTATTGAGATGAAAATCATAATTTTTTGGTGTGGTGCTAATATTGATCAGGTATTGAGATATAACCATTCTCCCAAATTCGAACCCCACCTCATATTTTCATAAACCCTAGCCTTCGTCTCCCAATTTCCCCTTCTCACACAAATACCCCATTTTCTCAAACTGAATAACCTTTACTCTCCATTGTTAAGCGATTGAAAAGAAGTGGGGGCCACATCATGTAACAGAACGTCTCTTAACACTGACGGAATAGGTAACGTGAGACAGTTATTAAAAGTGTAAGTGGTATTTTAAGACGTTTCAAAGCACATGTGATAATCTGAAATAACTTTGAAAACACAAGGGGCATGTACATAAATAAGCCTAATAATTATTATACATGCTAATTATTTTTTAATTATTTTTGTTTTAGACATAATTAAATCAATTATATTAGAGACACCAACTTAACCCTGGTCACACGAACCGGCTCCACAAGTCATAAGCCTCACAGAGTCGGCAGGAGTCGATATGCTAATGTGTGGGTTTATAGTCCATTTTATGAGAGACACTTATCTAAAATAGGCATAACACTATTGTGCTATTTCCGATCAATCATGATATACTACGCGTGATAAGTTTTTCACCTGGTAGTCTATGATTAGTTAGAATAGCAAAACAATGTTATCCCCGTTTCATACAAGTTTTTCAGACAAGTTGTCCTACCAACTAAACAACTACTATTACAAGTTGACATTTTGAAGTCTATTTACTCAAATTAAATAGTAAAATGGAGTATGTTGAAGTTGACATTTTGAAGTCTATTTACTCTAGAAGTTGCCACCCATCAATCCAATCAAATGGGTTCACTATATTGTGCTAAGCTAATTAGACTTAGTGGCCCATGTGGCCCACATGGCGGCTTCGACTGGAAGAAGAGTGGTGGAACTTAACAGTTGGGCCAATCGGCCACCATCTCTGATTGGTGTTTTGAATTCTTCCAGTCTCCCATGCCCTCATGTAAGGGAAGGGGGCTGAATAGCTAGTTTTGATTTTCTGTTTTTTGTGGGTCCTTGATCGCTTGACTAGGCTTGCGCTTGACTACAGTGCGGTCAAGGTCTTTCCCGTGTACCTTCGTTGTTTCTTGGCTTTTGCCTGCCCGTGTCTTTTGGTTTTCTATCTAAAGCAATTTTAGACCCAAAAAATAATAATTAGACTTAGTCATTCAATAAGATTTTACTATGCATAATTAGAGCATCTCCAACCGATATGTTAAAAGTGCCATATAGACATTTAACAGCTAGAAATAACGTCTCACACACTCCAACCGATGTGTCAAAGCTGTTGTGGAATGAAGGCTGAAGATTGAGATGTTATTTTTGACATCCCAAAAGCAAGATGTCAAATGAATATTTTATTATTTTTTCTTTTCTATTCTTTTTAATTAAAAATAAATCAACACTAAAATGTAATAAAATAATAATTTAATTTGACATATCGGGTAGAGTGTAAAGCTGTGTAAGATGTCAAATTGCCACATCAGCCATCAAATTTAAATTTGATGTTTGGTATTTGACATCTCCCTTGGAGATGCTCTTACATATGCGGTATAATTAAATGTGTTAGCACTTTGATAAAAAAACAAATTTAATAATGTGCCAGCACTTTATTGTGCTAATTAATCAGTAATAGTTATCTTTATTTTCGAGCCATAATTAAAATGTAATCGATACATTCATTTATGATTATGCCATGATTGATGATTAGGAATGGGATTTAATTAACTCCGATGTTACTCGCAGTCTTAATTAGGAGTACCTTTGTGTTCATAGTACAACGTGAATTGACATATATACCCTTATCCATTTTCCTTTTCCATAATGTATGCGTCCATTGCAATTGATTTGCAGGAGCTACCTTGAAATGGAGAAGAAATTCAAGGTGTATGTGTACACAGAGGGGGACCCACCAATGACACACGATGGGCCATGCAAGGACATATACTCCATTGAAGGGAGGTTCATACACGAAATGGAGAATGGGGCAGTGGGCAGGAGGTTCAAGACCAAGAGCCCCAAAAGAGCTCATGTTTACTTCATGCCCTTCAGTGTGACTTGGATGGTAAAGTACCTCTACAAGCCCTTCACCTACAACCTTACCCCTTTGAGGGACTTTGTGGCCGATTACGTGAGAGTAATCTCTACGAGACATCCCTTTTGGAATAGGACTCGTGGGGCAGACCACTTCATGCTTGCTTGTCATGATTGGGTCAGTTTTCTCTCTCTCTCTCTCTCTCTCTCTCTCTCTCTCTCTCTCTCTCATGACTTTGAGTTTCTGCCTTTTGATTGATTTCTTTTTGCTTCTGTTTTGGTGATCACAACTTTCTTGGCATGCTTGGATTGATAATTTTGGGTAGATATATGGTGAGGTTCCACTTTGGGACCTCAGGAATGCTTTTAAAATTGGACATATATAATATGTTTGCACAAAAAGGATAAATGCTCATTCTTGGTATACCCTTCCCACCTCACATTATCATAGGTAACTTAAATATACTGAAAATAACATGTGGAATACATATACCAATTGGTTAGGGTAGTGTAATCGCTTTCTTGCATTTAAGTTTGAATTTCTCTTTTTGTTAATTAGAATACTTTATGTAGTTTAGACTTTCAAAATTGTTTAAAACTAAAAAAAGAATTTTTGAATACCAATTAACTCTTAAAAAGAACCCCAGGTATTTTTGTTGGTAATGTTCGAATGTCTCAAAAGTTAAAATTCCTCCCTCCTTGATTGAACGGAAACTAAAAAATTTAATTTCCAGCCAATTTGGTAGGTGACAGTTGAAAGTTTCAAAATTCAATTTTGATTTGATACGATTGAAAATCAAGTTGAACAACATTGAAGTTCAAAAGACTTGCATGTGGGGAGGGATATGAATCTCAAGACTATGTGAAACTTTTAAGCAAACATTTTTTTTCTTTCTTCCGAATTGTAATAAAATTTTCAATTATTTCAGGGTCCACATGCATCAGCTGGTAACCAATTTCTCTACAACACATCAATCCGAGTCCTCTGCAATGCCAATACCTCCGAAGGCTTCAACCCTCAAAAAGACGTTTCTCTCCCTGAAATCTACCTCAACGGCGGCAACGTCCCCTCCAAACTCATCTCACCCCCCCCACCCCAAACCCCACGTCCCTACCTGGGGTTCTTCGCCGGTGGGCTCCACGGCCCAATAAGGCCTATTCTCCTGGCCCACTGGAAAACCCGCGACGAAGACCTTCGGGTCTACGAATACCTCCCAGAAGGCCAAGACTACGCCTCCATGATGCTCAAGTCCAGGTTTTGTCTGTGCCCTAGCGGGCATGAGGTGGCGAGCCCAAGAATTGTGGAGGCCATTTATGCAGAATGTGTGCCTGTGATTTTGTCTGAGCACTATGCACTTCCGTTTAGTGATGTGCTGAGGTGGGAGGCGTTTTCTGTTAGGGTTGAGGTCTCTGAGATTTGGAGGTTGAAGGAGGTTTTGATGGCGGTGCCGGAGGAGAAGTATAGGTGGCTTGTGGAGAATTTGAGGGTTGTGAGGAAGCATTTTGAGTTGAACCAGCCGGCTAAGAGGTTTGATGTGTTTCATATGATATTGCACTCTGTGTGGCTTAGGAGAATTAACCTTAGACTTGCCTAGATTGTTTTATTTCATTTATATATGGTGTACTTAAAAAACATTATTTATTACATCCCTATTGATTATATTGCTGATTAGATCTCTCTCACATAGATTACATATTTGAAAGAAAAAGAAAAAACGTGATCAACAATGCAATCAGTAAATGTGGTATAAATAATTTTGTTCATTACAATATGTATTTCCGTGTAATAGGTTCAAGCCAAAACTACATACACTTTAAGAACACCTGACACAAACATTGTTTCACATATATACAATTTCTACTTATTGATAAAGAAAAAAAAAAGGAAAAAACAATTCGTGCTTAACATTTATGTACAAAATCATCCAAGTAATAGTCCTAGCTTATAAGTCACTGGTAAATGGCATTTACACAATTGACCTCCTTCAATCCTTAAAATTATTATTTACAACCCTAGAAATAATACGGTTCGATATGTATATATGTACAGCCCTAGAATTAAATTCCCTATTGTCTACGTATGTACATGAATTCAATCATTTTAATTTATACACATTCATATAGTATACCACTACTTGATCTTAGCAAAATTGTTAGACAAACGCTCAAGTTGAGATTTTAGCATGTCTCCAAAATTAGAGAGAGGAGACGACCTTTCAGGTGAGCTTGGTCTGATCCGTGTGTCATTCTTGACTTGAACGTCTATTGGATTCGAACCCATTAATTCCCTTTTCATCGACTCAACAAAGTCCATGTCTACTACTTCATTTCCTGAAATGTCTCTCACATAGAAGGCGTTTACGGACTTTTCTCCTTGAGTTGCTACATCTGCTCGAACAACGACAAGCCCATTCTCTCGTAGAACCCTAGTTATATCAGAGAGCAATCCTATCCTATCATCTGCACACAGTTCTAGCCGAATTCCCTGTCAAAATATATATACATAGAAATAAATTAATGTTGTTGCTTATAATTATTGTTCTATTAATTATATCACATTACATTGTAGATCACATCTCTTATCTCGTAAAAATAGACAATACTCACCTCAGAAACCCGACGCTCTATAGCAGCCTCTAAGCATTTTATAACTCTTTCTTTCTCACTCTGAGTACACAAGGCATCCCCGTCGATATGTCGGATAAAATACTCCTATGAAAACAACATTAGTTAATATAGTCCCCTTGTTCATCATTTCTCAAAATGAGACTCACTTACTTACCGCTTAAATAAAACAAGTCAGACTGTACATCTATTAATTATACGACAATGTGATCAATAAATATGGTACAAAATAAGATATATCGTGAGTGATCAAGAATATATGAATATGTACCTGAAAGGCATAACCGTCCTGCGCACTTGCAGAAGCATGGAAGATCACATACTGCATGTCAGTGAGAGTGCACACAGTATCAAACATGAGCCTCCGCCGATCCTTACACTCAATACTCACCATAGAATACCCCTTTTCCTCACAGCTCTCAATCCAAACCACCGGCTTCCTCCCCTCCCCCTCACTGTACAACCCCAACGGCGTCCTAGGCGAGCTTTCAGGTCCGTCATTGGGCCCATCAAAGTCCCTCACAGAAAGCAAGAGCTGGTGCAACCTCCTCTCTACATTGATGCTCTTGGTTCCTTGATGAACATAATTAAGATCTCCTGATCCCAAGAGCCCTATGGTCTTTACTTCTTGTTGGCCACTATTGGGTTCCTTCCCGCACGGGCTGAGGGCGGTGGTGGCACGGAGAACGGTGATGAGGTGGTCCTCAATGGTGGCAAGGCGGCGCGGGTTGTGGTCGGTTGATTGGTCGGAGATCTGAGCCACACAGGCGAGGCGGGCATTGTGGCTCCATGCATGGGCTTCTACTATGTTACAATGGAGGTCAGCTAGGGCAGCGGAGATCTCGGAGAACAGACCGGGCCGGTCTGTTCCGATCATTTCGATGGTAGTGTGGTCGGTAGGGTTTGTGGGTGAGAATAAAGTAGGGTTGTTATTTGTATAGGCCTTGGCTGAGTCCGGGGTGCCCGTGCTTGTACTTAAGGCCTGCATCATTAGGTCATGAGTTAATTAAGCGTGTTAGGGTTGACATTGTGATGATATATATATGCAAAATCATTTATCAAGGCCTCTCTACAAAAGTCAATAATATTAATTAACTAAACTCATTGATCATGAAGAAACCAAATTATATATAATCACCTTCTGGATATAGTTGATGACATTCTGGTCTGTAAGTTTGTTGCCGTGTTCATCTTTCACATGGAACACTGCAAATTCAAAGCACGCGCACAAATTATTATTGGTCATAAAATATTGATTATTTTATGAAATAAAAGTACTTGGATTAATTGAATCATATAAATATATATAAGAGAATTCATGCATATATATAATATATATATTTACCATCCATGAACCATCCTGCATCAGAAGAAATATAACTTTTAGTGATGGTGAGGTTCACGTCTGTCAATACTTGCACCACTTCGAGGAGAAGCCCTTGCTTGTTCACGCTATCCACCTGCACCACATCATATACTATCATGACCTTCATCATACAAATATTTGGCTGGATTAATTAACTAATTTATTTATAATTAATTTACAAACCTTTATTATTGTGCAATCTTCCCAGGTTTCGTTGTCAATGCATACTCTACACCTGCAAATCAATTAAGGTAAATCAGAAATGTTGCTCCAGCCTCCAGAGCTCATGAGACCAGGGTTCAAGAGAATTGGAAATTTCGATCACTTACGTAGGGCCATATATCCTCTCTGGGAGATTATCAAATTCAGGATCAAAGTAAGGCCAACAAATTTTCTTCATGCTGCACATGCACCAGAGAGAGAGAGAGAGAGAGAGAGAGAGAGAGAGAAGGTCAAAACACGAGGCAGGAATAATGAGTCAAAAGATCCCAAAAATGGATTTGAGGCTGTAAAATATTGTAAAACAAACTTAAATATATATAGCTGACCGCAAATTTTGGCAAAACAACTCAAACACATGCTTAAATGGATGGATATGGATATGGTCAAATAATTGTTAGAGCAACTACAAACACGTTTACTACAATTAATGCAACAATTTCGGCCGAACTTAAGAGCAAAAGTGAGACAATTTCCAAACAAATTTAAAGTGAGATTATGTGATCATCATATTTGTATATCCAAGTTCCAGATATACATATATGATCAAGTAGCTAATTTGACTTGCAATGGGTTTTGGTTATAAAATTGCATTCATTTTAAAGAAGAAGCAAAAGCTAAAATGTTCAGCTTACACAGGTAATGTAATGGCTAGTAGTGGAACAAGCTTAGCGTTTGCCAAGCAATGCCAGAGAGAGAGAGAGAGAGACAAGAGAGAGAGGAATGGAGAGAATCTCAGTTCTCTCTCTTGACAAACAAATGAGGTTTAGCTTATGAGCAACAAATTAATTAATCTCTCAATAAATATATATGCGAGAGAGAGAGAGAGAGAGAGAGAGAGAGAGAGAGAGAGAGAGAGAGAGAGAGAGAGAATTGCTGGGTTCTGGCTGACGATAACTATTTTGGGTGATTGTGAAATGAGGGGTGGGATTAGCTTAAATAGGTTGGCAAGTTTATTTGTTTGTGTGTGGCGAAGTGATGAGTTCGAAGACAAATCATACAAAAAGTATAATTTTCCTAGTGCGAGAGGGACACGTAGAGAAGTCAAATGAGATTTATCTGGCCACGTTTTATTTTGATTATTTCTTCTCCCACAACTTGATCATAGATAGAGCTCTTTTATTTCCACATAATTTCCTACCTTCTTGGATCCCTCCCCTCTTCCCTCTTCTTGCCATCGAAACCCCCCTGCAAATCACTGACACACGTCACCAAATTATGTCACAAATTTTAGTCCTCTCTCTCTCTCTCTCTCTCTCTCTCTCTCTCTCTCTCTCTCTCTCTCTCTCTCTCTCTCTCTCTCTCTCTCTAGATGCATGCGATGAAATAGCAAAGCTTATGGATGGACTGTTTCTTTTGTTCAATATATATCTACTTTCACCTGTAATTTAACATAATAATATTATACAATAACGAAATTTACGGTAATGCATTTTGACATGGACCATTGACTTTCTGCGGAAAATAGTTAGTAATATGTATCTGTATATTTGATTGATAGTGAGGTGTCAACAAAATTATGATATGCATGAAGCAAATTACACAAATATTTTCCTATCACGTAATTAAGATGGGTGTGTCAAGTCAACAACAAATCCACGCGGTTCAACTGTACAAATTGATCTTGTGCACTTTCAAAGGGGCTTCAGGTTGCATGTAAAAATTTTGTTTTCCTTTTGATCAATGTGGCAAAGTTGGCTCCATTTTCTTCTTTTTTGTCTTTTGGGTTCCAAAGTAATTTAAGTCTGTTTCCTAACCCTCACGGTACGCTAGCAGTTTAGTCAAAGATAACGCAAATCGATCCCATCTTGTGATAATCATTATCCGGCTGAGTCATAACCTAGCCGTTGATTTCTTTACCTTCAAGGAAGAGGGCCCCATACAGGACTAGTTTGTGTTGCCTTGCCTCTTCTATGGCTAAAACGTACGTGAGGAAAGAGACAAACACAAATGACATAAAATGTGCCGCCCAAATGTTTAATCGTGGGCATCGAGTGATTGATTTCCTTTCGGGCTGAGATTGATCGAATAATTGGTTTGCCTCAATGACAAAACAGATAAACTGCCTCTCACCCTTGAAAGACCCTAAATTTAAGCGGAGATAAAAGAAGTTGAGAAGAGTAAAGAGATAAGTTTCAAAAAATAAATTGAACACATGATTAACAAAAAATTTCAAAAAGCCTATAATTAACTTTAAGGGAAAAATGAAAAAGAAAAAAGAAGGGGGGCAAATGAGCATTGGCATTTGCAACTGTTAGTTATATTGGACTCCCTCATAGCCTACCTACGCCTTGCATCTTTCATCATCTTATTCCTTTTTCTTTTTCTTTTTTTTCTATCCCACTCGGTTCCAACAGCTCAAACAGCCAAAATGCCAATAAGTAACTCAAAAAAATAGCAATTTCACCCAACTCGATTGGGCGAACAAATGCCTGCATCGGCACGGAGAGAACTATGACCCCAGGATCTAAGAATGGTTGAACCAGGGTCCAACAGCACCATTCACATGCCCATTGCTATGGATCCCAACACCATTTGGGATGAGTGAAGGAGGCAATCCGACGGCCATTTGGGGCGGTGTCGCAGGATATAACCCATGATTGTGTTGGAGGGCGTGAGGGCTCACGAGAGGACTGCCAGCTGGACTGCTTTTACGCTGCTGCTGAAGGGTATGGATCTGCCTGAGACCTTCTTCATGAATGCGTGACAGCGTCTCCAACTCCTTCATTGATAGAGCTTCCAAACCAGCCCCATACAGAGGAGCATGCCGGGACATTTCTTCCTGAAGTGAAGCCTCAAGGGTGTGAATATATTGCTGCAAGAGAAAAGGGTCACATCAATCAAACCACATTCTGATATTCTTATGGTAAATCAAAATATGAAGCTTAATTCAGTAAGCACCACAACTAATCTGGTGATAAAACAGATCATTAGAAGACAAAGAGGAAGATAATGGTGAACATGAGAAAGAAGGGGGGAAAAAAGCATTGGCTATATTGAGGCAAAAACCTGGCAGGCCTGCAATTTTGATTCCATCCCATCAATATAGGCTTCACACCGAGCAACTTGCTCTTCCTTCTCCCGTTTCTCTCCTTCTGTTTGTCCCACTGTTTGTGTCAACTGCCGTACTTCATCCTCAAGAGACTGCCGAATTTCCTCTCGGGTAACATTCTCTGTGGCATACCGTTTAAGTTCTTCGTCAAATCTTTTACGGGCAGCTTCAGCGCTCTTCAACCTTTCAGCAAGAGCATTTTTCTCCTTCACCACTTTCTGTCACATTCATCAATTGTAGTTAGAGAAAGGCATGGCTTGACACAAAAGCAAGATACAAAAATCATACCAAAAAAATTGTGTCATAGAAGATTTTTTTATATAAAAAAAATCATTAAATAGGTATGGTCACTAACATTATTTAAACATGCAGATCCATAGAGTAAATACTTTTCGAATTCATTGCCAAAACATGATCCAGAAATAGCAAGAAGAACTGACTAGTGAAGGATCCAAAATCAAAATTCATAACAAGATGTCAAGACTCAAAAGTTAAACTTCAAATGGCATGCATACAAAAATTGAACACAAGTAATAATAAAAAAATAAGCCCAACATTAAAACCTAAAAACTGATTGCTGGTGCATCAAATGACCAGAGATGAAAACAAGAAGAAAGACTTAGAGAAAAATAACAATTACATAAGAACACCATACTATGTAAAAAGGCTGTGAGGTCATCAGAGATGACATGAAAGAAAAGCAGTTTATACCTTCAATTCATCACGTTTTCGGGACTTCAACTGAGAGATTTGCGACTCTGCATCATGAAGACGATCCTGAAGCACTTTCCTATCTGTAGTGAGCTTTCTGATTTCATCGTCCCGCTCGGAGCGATGCCACTCAAGCTGACTCTCAACTTCTTGTATTTGTTCGGAAAGTTCCTTCTTTTCACGAGCAAAGCGGTCAATATCAGCCTTCATTTCAGACTGCCACATCATGACATGCATCAATTCTAATATTCCCCGAAAAGAATAAACAAGATGCGATAATCCTAGCCATATCACCAGTTAAGACAACAAGTACCTTAAGACGATTGATAGTAGCCTCAGATTCACTCAATTTTTGCGATATAACTGCTTTTTCCCTAACCATATTAGCATTTTCTGCTTTCCTTTCTTCACGCATTCGAATAATTTCATCTTCACTGGCACATAACTGGTGCCAAAGAGCAGCCCGATCAACATTTGCAAGTTCAGCAACCTCCCGCATCATACTCAAAACTGGTCTAATAATTTCTTGCTCCTCAGAAGCCAAAGTCACCAATATATCTAAATCTAGGTCAACTTCACGGCTACCATCTGTCGTGCTAGTAGCTCGGTCAACAAGTCTCTTTAGCATTCGCCCTCGACACGACTCGTCAGCATACCATTTAAATAATAATGTATACAGCATCTTCACAAATCCCTTAACACAAAGATCTCTAGAAAGAGCCAATGTCTCAGCAAGGCCAAGAACTGAAGTAAAATCGTCCCGTTGGACTCTCAACTGTTCATTGGCTTCTCCCTCCACTACAGCATCTAGCTGCTGGAAATTATCTGCAACAAATCTAGCATCAAGATTCAATCTTTGAGCAAGGCGCCTTTCTAAAACCATGGCCACAGAATGAGCCACAATGGCACCACGAGCTACAGCTCTCTCAAATGTTTGAGAGGCTTCAACAGCAAGACAAGGTATAGATAACATCTCAATCAAGATGTAAATGTCAGAAAAATGACAACTAGCACGGAAAGCCTGCTCATCCACCAAATGAAACCGTTCAGAACTAGGTCCATGTTCACCAAACAAGAAAAGACCAGAACGCAATGTCGAGCAACTGTCGCCCATATCATCATCACAATCAATATCTCTAAGTATGGTTTCAGCAACATCTCCCCAGCTATTTACAGTTCTACTCAAAAATTCAAGAACACAAGGAGAAACGTCGACACCCAAATTCTTTAGCCTAACACGAACAGATCTGACCTACAATGGTGAACAAAGAAGGTTAAACATGCTTAGAGAAAAGCACGTCAAAACTAGAGGAAAATAATACAATGGGGTCTTCTTTTTTTTTAATTATACTAGGAGTAATATAATAAAGTACTTCCAATATTCAGAATAAGTTATATGCATACCGCTTCAGGGAGGTGTTGGCACTGGGATGCAGCTTTAAATATAAAATCTATAGTTGCAGCAAGCGGCTCATCATTTGAATCTGACAAAAACTCGAGAGATTGAGATAAAACTCGTTCCCAAACTTCACTGCCACAGTCCAGTTGACTAAGAGCACCAAAAACCTGGGAAGCAAGATAAGATAACTTAAAGAAGAATAATGTAGTGAGAGACTAAGTTGTGCAAACGTGCACAGACTAGCTATACTGTTTTCCAGAAGACATATTCCAAAGATGCTTTTTTAAATAGATATTTAACCCATCCAGGAAAAGGATAGTAATCTTGGGAAAACAATAAGTAAATGAATAAATGGATGGCCCTTCTGAGGAAATCTTACAGGTGTCCGCAATGCAGGCTCTGCATCTGGCTTTTGAAGTCGTTCTATAAGTGCAAAAGCAGCAAGTGGATGCTCTGAGTGCTCCACCAACTTAGGCACCAAAGCAACTAGATCGGGCTGCAAATGCTTAGGAGCTTTATCCAGTACAAGAGAAATCTTCTGTGCAGACTGAGGTCTACGTCTTGGTTCAGGGCAGCCTTGTGGAACAGCTCCATCCAGAGCTCTTAGTGAGTTTACAATCAATCCTAAGAGCTCCTCAGATTGCTCTGGCCACTTGGTCTAATTTTTGTTCAAACAGTCAGTACTATCACTTAAGCAAAATATTTAAAATACTTGAGGAACAAAGTATTGTACCTTAGAACGAAGAGACACATTCTCTGAACCCCCGGCAGATGTTTCTGGGGGGGAAATTGGATGCCCAGGATGAGGTTTTGCAGGTATACCAGTCCCATTCATGTCAGAGCTTTGAACAGCCGAAGCACTGCTAGTTTCATCAACACTGGTATCCAATCTCTCATATACAGGACAATGCACAGATTCTGCAGCTCCATTTTCTCTATCCGATTGCAGAGGACTAGCAGCTCCACTTCCACCTGGAGACTTTAAGTTTGTATCAGACAAATCACCATTAGAACTCGCTTCTGTAGGTTGGCAACACTCGACCATAATGTCCAAAAGTAAATCAATAATAGCCTGCTGCAGAACTTTAACTCCCATTAACAAATTCATCAAACTAGGGGAAGATTCATCATTCTTTATGACTTTCATTCCATCACTGCTACCAGACAGCTTGGTTGGAAGTAGCAAGCGCTTTACTTTAGCAGGGTCATCGAGATAAACACGGAGTCCAGTCAGAAAACCAGCAATGGCGCCAGCATCCATCAGCAGCTTTTCTCGTAAAGTGACCTGTGGCTGTGAAGGATTATCTCCATATGTGAGGTGAAATCCAGCTCTAGAAAGCAGGTTTCTGAAGATATCTTCTTCATCGCCACCTATTCCTTCACTATCTTCAGAATCAATGAGCTCATCAGGATCTGTTGTTAATGCATCCTGATCGTCCTCTGAGGCGAACACCTGACAGAAAAATATACATCAATAGAGGCATAGGCAAACACCATAAAATAGTGGAAGGATGAAAAAATATAACACTGGTTTTAGTCAAATTACGTTCCTCCAATAATGAGCCAGAGGACGTATAACTTCACTGCTCCAAGTAAAATTGAAATATTACAGCTCAAGGCAGAGACATGACATGGTGAAAAACATACTTGTACCTCATGCTCAACTAAATTTTTGTACAAAACAATTGGAGTGAAGTAAACACACTTACATCAACCAACCCATGTAACTCTTTGAATGTATCCGAAACCATGTTAGCTAAGAAATCAATTAAAAATGAAAGAACCACACATAACTGCCCAGAAAATACAAAAATCCTTATCTCAAGCTCAAGATTGGTCAGCATTCAAGAATAAAGAAACTTCAACATCAGACAGAATGCCATTTAGCATGCTAAAGTAGTAAAGTTTAAAAGGGACCAAGTCAATAATAATTAACAGGCAGTGTATAAATGTAAAAGGCCTGAAAACACTAACCTCTAGGTCTGAAAACTCAAACCAAGGACAGCAGTCTAATATTTCACAAACAAAAACAACAGTATCACGAACAAGAAACCCTGCATCTGCTTCCAACATATCTGACACCTTCATGAATTGCAAAACAGAATTGTTCCAAGTCTTTGTACATATAGAAGACTCCTTCCACACAGTTTTGGCAGGGTTCTTTTGATTCACAACAGCCATCCTGTATCTCACCCAGAAGTTTTTATCCAGATCACTACCAACTGACTGGTCACTCTCCAAATAAATGCATATAGTGTCAAAGGACTCATAGACACCTGCATCAAGGAAAGACAAACTGTCAGTAAGATTAAGAAATGCAAACAACTGAAACACCCTTCTAGTGAAGAAAATGTGCGACTGATGCTTACCAATTCGAAGCTCGCATCCCCCAGCTTGAAAGAATTTGCTAAAGATTTTTCGGGTCTCCATTATTTCCTTAAAAGATAGGAAGTTCTCCACCTTCCACGTAAATGAACTTCTTTTCGCATTCTTATCCATCTGGGAACCAGAATTGCTTGACTCGGTATCCTGATCAGTTAAATCCTGCATAATTGACGTCTCTTTCAATATGAGGACCTCCGCAGAGAATACAACAGTGTCCTGAACAAGAAACCCTGAATCTTGATCAAATAGACTAGTAAGCGTCACAAATTCACGCCAACCCCAATCCTTTGCAGCTTTGGAGTAGCGGTTTTGAGACTCCTTTGTGACAGACTTCTCCTCCAACCTCTGGTTCACAACCGATAAACGATGACTCACAAAACAACTCCAGTCACTGGAAGTGTTCCGTGAATCTGTAACTTCAAGGAACACTGAAAGGTGGCATGGTGGCTGAGACTGCCCTGATACCACAAAGAATATGAAATCTTTTCATCAGTTCACTCTCTTAAGCACAAGCTAAGCAATTTTTTATGTTGTCTATCACATTAAAAAATTATCTCATTCCAACATGGGGAATATCAAAATTTCCTTGGCATACACAACCCTATGAACAAAATGAGCATGCCACAACAATGCCCAAGCAACATCAAGCACACGGAGCAGAGTTTAATCAAATGATGCAAATCATGGTGGCTTATGCTATCTTTGATAGCATTAATACATACCAGATTTGCAGTGGCCCATGATGCCAAGTAACTACAGATGCAGCTCCAATACGTTCAAGTGGTGGGATTATACAGAAGGGCATGTAAAACCATTTTCAAATAGGATGATAAAGGTACTACTAGTCCTCAAATATCTGTATGTGAATGATGTATCACATGGTTTCATAGCTTTGCAACACATTAATTCACAAAAAGAAAGAGTTATTGATGGTTACAACCAATTATCAAGAATAAAACAACAGAAAATTCTCCTGTGCAATAATGATGCATACCTCGGGGATAGACAATGAGCCGACAGTCCCGATTCCCAATCTGAAACCTCCTGCTCTTGATGCAAAGACCCGTTATCTTCCTCTTCTTTAAAAGATCCTTCAACCTTGTGAAATTTTCAATCCTCCAATTGAATTTCCCCATGTGACCATCCAACTTCCTTGCACCACTACCACTCCTCCCTGCAATCAACCCCCCATTCTTCGAAAAGCTACTAAACTCCTTTATTACATGAAAGGACGTACTAAACACTGCGGTATCATCCACCAAAAATCCCGACTCGAGCCCAACAAAATCTGACATCTTCATATAATCATTCCACCCCAAACTCGTGTTATCCCCACTTTTATTATCAGCAGCAAACCTCCCATACGAGTCCCTATGCATGTGATTCGACCCTGGCTTCTGGTTCAACACTGACATTCGAAACAAACACCAACAACTCCTATCAGACAACACAACCGTCTTGTCTGTGTCCTTACTCTCCAAACACATTGACAAATACTCCACACCATTCACCGAGCTCTGATACACACTAATCCTCAAATTACACTCTCCAGCAGGAAACACCGGGCTCATTATCTTCTGAGTCTTAATCATTTCCTTAAACAGACTGAAGTTATGCACTTTCCAAGTGAACTTGCCACTCAACACATCAGAAACCGGTCCGGCAACCACTGAACCGGACATCATCATCGAGCCCGCAGACGACTGCAGCTCATTGTTATTATTACTATCTCGCGTGAAATTAACAGACTCATTCAATATCAATATATCGGCGGTAATCAAAACGGAGTCGGTATTGAACAAATAACCTAATTTCGAATCAAACACAGTAGAAGAGGGCGTGAAATCGCACCAACCGTGAGATTTCTTCTTGCTCGAGAACCGATGCCATGAATCGCGATGAATGGTCTTGGAATCATCCGCGAGGTTGACGATGGCTAGCCGGTAACTCGCAAAACAGTCCCATTTGGACGACGAGGTGCCCCGAGGATCCATGATTTGGAGGTATATGGAGATGTACCCCGGCAAAGCCTGCGAGTCACCCTTAGGGTATATTAACAACCGGCAATCGTATCCTCCCACCTCGAAGTACTTGCTCCACAGTGCCCTAGCTTTGATTCTCGGGAAATTCTGGACCGTCCATCGGCAAACCGCAGAGTACTCGCCTCGCCGATCGACGGTCACGCTCTCCTGCGCCCCGCCACCATCCCTGGACCCCACGGCGAGGTCCTCCGGCGCCGCCGCCGGTATCGACGGAAGCTTATCGGAGGCTCCCGAATTCGGCGACGACGTGGCGGGCTGTGATTGGTCCACGGAAGTGGATGCGGAGGACGACGACGAGGATGATACCGCCTCAGACGACGAGCTCTGCTGATGCTGCTGCTTCATTTGGGGTTTCGTTTTTGTTCGCCTCTTCTTCTCTCTTTATCTCTATCAGTCTCTGAATGTTTTTTATTTCTCCTTCTTTTCTTAATTTTTGATCAATTTTTTTTGTTTTAGGGAAAACAGAAGGAGGAGAGAGGAGGCTGTGTGGTGAGCTTTGAGAGGGTAACAAAGAAGAGAGAAGGCACTTTGGACAATAAGCGGCGCATCATGGTTAACCTGCGCCTTCCCTCTCCCTACCCTTGCCCTTTTTTTCCTTTTTTGTGTTAATTTTTTTCCTAGTTTTGCGTCTCTGAGGTTTGGCGGGTTATAATCCTCTGCATCCAGGTGTTATATCGTTACGTGAAAACGAGGTTTGTCGATTTGTCTCGGCCGTTGATCTGGTGACGTAGGTGCACGTGCTATGGGACCCGCAGAGGGCGTGGCCCCAATTGTGGAGTTATGGCAGCACGTGCTTCGGGAAGATCCGCTGTGGCCTGGGCTGTTCGTCTTCTGCTGGGATAGGGCCACGTCTGCAGTACCAAAAGTTTTGGACCAGTAATATTCATGGGTCGCATGATTCTAATGATTTTGCAGCTTTTTTGAGCATCGCATTTCTTCTTTTTTTTTTTTTTCTTTTTTTTTTTTTCCACAAATACTTAGGGAGCTTTCCCTTACCGTGTACCGTACTTTTAGATTTGGTGTGCCAACTAATTACTTACAGTTTGCCCTTCGTGCTTATTTATTAGCTAAAATGTTATTTGCAAAATTAAAATTGCAGATGTAGTTTAGGTCAGAGAACAGTGCATTTCGTTTTCGTCCTCTAATATTAAATTAATTAAAATAATTTAGACTATCGTTTCTACTAAAATCAAAACTTACTCTTAAACTCGTTTTACATTCTTATTCTTCATTCCTCTTTCGATGTATTCTTTATTTGTGATCAAAGGATAAAACTTTGGAAGGTTAAACCATAATTTTTTGGGGCAATGGTTTAATAATCTTTGGTGTTAATGCATATATAACTTCGTGATCATGGTATAAGACATAGCTTACAACCTTTTTAATTTGGGATTATACTTTTGTATTTGAGATTCCCAAATAATCAATCAACGATCATATATATGTTTCTTAAGAATCAAAATAATAATGTAACTCAATAATTAAAAAATATTAAAAATAAATTGACATCCGCTTCAAACCTAATTTAATTTCAACCTATATATACAAACAATTTTCCGCACATATCATATTCCATTCGGTATCTTAATATGAGTAAACTAACACTCCTTGGAATTTTTTATGTTTTCACAAAAATCTATGAGGTTTCAAGAATTACATAAATACCCCCTGAGGTATCATAAAACCCCTTTTCGTTGATTTTTTTGTCTAAAAAAAATTGATGATTTCATTAAAAAATAATAATGCAAATGACAAAATTGACCTCAATAAATGCACGTGCAATCTAATCTCAAATACTACCTTTGTCATTCTCATTTGTATCAATTTCTTATATAAATTCATTAATCTTTGGAAGAAAAATCAACATGAAGGGGTTTTGTGAAAATAATTTAAAACCTAAAAGGTGTTCATGTGTAATTTGTGAAACCTTAAAGGAGTTTTATAAAAACACCAAAAACCTCATAGAGTGTTATTGTAAATAAGTAATCTTAATATTATATATCAACCATCATGGTTTCCACTCTTGGTAACATGACAATACGTATCTAAATTGAAAAGCCCACAAAATGAGAGCATTAAAATAATAGTCAATGTGGAAACCAGTGGTTGATCAAAAATTCCATGAAAGCTTCACAAAATGAGAGACTGGTGACACAATAAGACCAATGATCATTTGGTTTTGTATTAATATTCTCCACTTTGTTAAAGTCTTGGGGGTCTTGCCAAATTCCAAAATATGACCTCCTTTTTATTGAAATTAAAATACTCTATACTTATATAATGAGGGGTGCTACCCATATAAATTGTCTTCAACATTAAAACATATAATATTTCACCAATGAGTACGAGTAGAAGTTATAAATTTCAATCTATTTTGTCACCACCCGCAACTCAAGATTCGTTTTATTTAGAGAGATTCTTCAATGCGGGGTTTCGATGTAGAATACAATAGAGCATGTGAATGCTTACAATTAGAGAAAAAACTTAATCGTCACGGATTCATACTCATTTGCTGTCTCTTTTCTCATTGACGGTACACTTAAGGAAATATAGAGAGAAAGAAAGGGAGTATGAGCTTGTGAGATGCAAGCTTTTATCCCATAGTTGAGTGTTTGAAAAGCCTTTCACATATCACATTATTTTCGAACTTAAAGCAACCAAAAAAAAACATTTGAATAGAGAATTTGCAAATTACACACTCTAAATCAATATCCTTTGGATTGCATTTCCAAGTACATTGTCAAACATAAAAATCTGGTGTTTATTTTATTTTATGAAAGAGTTTTAAACTATGAAAGGGTGACAAAATGTTTATTTTATTTGTTCTACAATCTTCTAAAAAAGAAAATAGAAAAACCCTAGAGAAAACAGTATAATTGTATAATAACGTTGAGCCCACGTGTCAGCTCGCAGGGTCGATAGATTTGTGGAAGCTCCGTAATCCCCAGTGTGACTCGCACTTTTCCTTCAGCAACAGCCAACTCGGAGCCCTGACTCAGCCCCAATTCCTCTGACAGTTCATTTCCCGCCTCGCCGATCCGACCCGGTAAATCGCTGTAAGATCGCCTAAGCTCTCACTCTATCATCCTCAATTTTCTGTGTTTCTGCATTTAATAATGGGTTAAATGGATAGTTTTGACCTTGGACTTCGATTAGTAAATTGTTTGGATTCCGAGAAAAGGTGGGAAAGTAAAAGAAAGTTAAATTGCGAACCTGTTTGGGCCTGAAATGTGTTTAATCTGTTTGGTAGGTTAGAAAAGCAAAAGGGTTGATTTTGCGTTAACCTCTAGCGCTTTTTCTTTCTAAGTAAGCGCCAAAGGAAGCAAATTCAACGAAAGAACACGTCTTTCATTTGTTATTCTTTTAACATTTTTTTCCCCATTAACAAGCTCTGGATTGTCCATTTGATTGTGGAATTGTGAATTGGTAAATCTTTGTTGTGGAATTGTGTTAAGTAGTTTGATTGTATGAAGGGTTTTAGCCTTTTACATTGAAGATTTCTGGAAATACTTGCTTGAAAAATTAGCTCAAAGTGATGATTTTTTCACCATTTTACAATATTTGATTTTACTGTGTCTCACAGGGGTTAAAAACTAGTTACCCTTTAGTTTTTTTAGCACCTTCCTATTGAGAGGGGTGATAGCATACTAAACTCACACATAGTACACAAATGATAGGACTTGAACCCATGACATTTCCTGGGGAGCATTTGCTTCAAACCACTACACTAGTTTTTGGAAGAAGAGGACAATTGTTGTTTTTGGATCATTGTCAAACTTTATAAGAGAGTTTGACAAATGAATCAACATTTGTTGGAAAAGTATCTTCAAATTTTTAAAAGTTTTTGTAAAAATTCTTGTCTTCTTATGTTTGCCATTTCAGATGGAAGAAGTTTGTCTCAATAGTGAGCCAGTATTTGAGGAAGGTGATGAGTATGAGTTAGAGGGAGACTTCATTGAGCATGACAATGGAACTGGGGAAACACAAAGAAGAAAGGACCCCCCAGCACCCACAGTGGGTTTGGAGTTCGATTCTTTTAATGAAGCCTATGATTTTTACAATATCTATGGTAAAGAACAGGGCTTTGGCATCAGAGTAAGCAACTCATGGTTCAGGTCAAAGAGAAAAGAGCGGTATCGAGCAAAGTTGAGTTGCAGCAGTGCAGGTTTTAAAAAAAAGAGTGAAGCCAATAATCCAAGACCAGAAACAAGAACCGGTTGTCCTGCCATGGTAGTTATCCGACTGGTGGACTCGAAAAGGTGGAGAATAGTTGAAGTAGAGCTTGAACACAACCATCAGGTGAGTCCACAAATCAAAAGGTTTTACAAGTCACATAAGAAAATGATCCTTGCTGCCAAAAGCGCGCAACCGCTGCCAGAGCCGGTGACAGAAATTCATACGATCAAGCTGTACCGAACACCTGTTATGGATGTTGGGAGCAACGGATACTCAAATTTTACTGAAAGTGAAGGTTTGAATTCTATTGATCTCTCTAAGCACTTGGAACTTAAAGAAGGAGATGCTCATGCAGTTTACAACTACTTTTGCCGCATGAAATTGATGAACCCTAATTTCTATTATTTGATGGATCTTGATGATGACGGGCGCCTGAGGAATGTGTTCTGGGCGGATGCCAGGTCCAGGGCTGCATATGGCTACTTCTGTGACACAGTTGCAGTAGATACAACATGCTTGTCAAACAAGTATGAAATCCCCCTGATTTCATTTGTTGGTGTTAACCACCACGGGCAATCTGTGTTGTTAGGCTGTGGCTTCCTTGGCCATGAGTCAGTGGAAAATTTTGTTTGGATGCTCAGGGCATGGCTTAAATGCATGCTAGGGCAGCCACCGCAAGTTTTGATTACTGATCAATGCAAGCCCTTGCAAATGGCAGTGTCTGAGGTTATCCCAAATGCTCGGCATTGCTATTGTTTGTGGTATATCATGCAGAAAGTTCCGGAGAAGTTGGGAGGACTGAAGGGCTATGAAGCAATCAAGAGACAATTGCACAAATCAGTCTATAAGTCATTGAAAATAGCTGAGTTTGAAACTTCGTGGGCAGAAATGATCAAATGTCATGAACTGGGAGAGAATAGATGGCTTCAGATATTGTATGAAGATCGGCAAATGTGGGTTCCAGTTTACTTGAAAGACACATTTTTTTCGGGAATGATCCCTATCCAAGAAAACGAGAGCTTAACTGCATTTTTTGATGGTTATGTACATAAACATACGTCGTTTAAGGAATTCGTCGATAAGTACGATCTAGCTCTGCATAGGAAGCGCATGAAAGAGGTGGTGGCAGATCTGGAGTCAAGAAGATCAAGCTTTGAATTGAAGACAAAATGTAATTTTGAAGTGCAGCTATGTAAGGTATATACAAAGGAGATTTTCAAGAGGTTCCAGTTGGAGGTTGAGGGGATGTACTCCTGCTTCAACACGAGGCAGGTGAGTGTGAATGGCCCTATAATAACCTACATAGTCAAAGAACGAGTTGAAGTTGAAGGAAAGGAGAAGGAAGTCAGATGCTATGAGGTTTTGTACGAAACAACACAAGTCGATATCCGATGCATCTGCAGTTTGTTCAACTACAAAGGTTACCTATGCAGGCATGCATTAAATGTTCTAAACTATAACGGCGTGGAAGAAGTCCCATCGCGCTACATTCTGCCGCGGTGGAGAAAAGACTTCCAGTGCAGGTATCTTCTGCATCATGGCTCCAGTAATATTGATGTGTATAACCCAGTGTACTGGCATAATCATCTTTATAAACTCGCCCTTCCGGTTGCGGAAGAAGGGGCACAATCTGAAGAACATTATAAGACTACCTTGCAAGCATTGGAGGAGTTGTTAAACAAGTTTCATCTTGTAGAGGATACCCTAGTGTAACATAGAACAATATATATTACTTAATGTATACAAAGATCTCTTCTCTCTCTCTCTCTCAATGAATCCTTTTATCCTTCTTTCTGGCTAAGGCAATAGAATTAACTCTGTGACTAAGAAACTGTTCTTAGTATTAGTGGACAGCACATGCCAACTAATAGGTAGATAAAGTCCAGAACCCTTTTGTTCACTGATTCAATTTAGATAAGGCCTGCCAACCCAGAGAAATCCAAGCATACAAGTTATCAAATAAAAGTTCTTCTGATCTGAGTGCATTTAGAACCGCAGAAGTAACAAAATTCATTCTCTATGTTTCATTCTTGACTTTCTAATCTCCCTCATATTTAGCTGCTGCTTTGCCTACTAAAAAATAAACATGAGACTGTACACAATAATAATGCACATCAATACGGGCAACATACTGTTTTTGTGTGGTCAATATACGGGCAACAGACTTGAGTGAAAAGTAACAGCCTATTACTGTACAGATGTGGAAGATAGGCAAAACCAAGAAGAAGATATCACCCATGTGTCTCACAAGTTGCAGTTTGTCAATGAACATAAATTAAGCTCTTTGGACAATTAGTCCAAATTCACAATCGAATAAAACAATTAGATAAATGAGACCAGCCACAAATATAAACTCATCAAGCTATGGTTTTAAGAAACATACAACCTTTTGGCCAAAAAAGAAAAACAAACATACAACCGGAACCAGTTCAAAACTCCCACGGGCTAACACACACAACTGAGCCATTTCAAATCACATAGAAATGACACTCTGACACAACTTACAACAGTGGAAGTTTAAATAGAAGAATCCCATATACTCAGAAGAGGAGGAATATGAAGAGGAAGCACATTCCAATCTCACTTGTTTCTCACTATCGCTTCAAGCAGGAGGGTAGTGCAAGGCCATGGCAAACAAAAGCCAGCACAACATAAATTATCACCAGCACAAGGAATATCAATGCAACCCTGCAAGATTCAAAGCATCTGGTAAGTGGGGGCATGCAAGTAATGCATTTGCATAATCATAATTACACGAAGGAAAATACTCTCGTGCCAGACAATCTAAACAATAAACCATGGTTTGAATACGTAGTTGAATTGACTTGACAGTCTACAAATGGAACACACCATGTCTGACATAAAAACATTACCATTACATAAAACGTTCTTTCCAGAAAATCTGACCCAATCTGTGGTTTGAATACCTAGTTGAATTAACAGTCTAGCAACTAACATGCACACACTTGTGGTTTGATTTTGCTGTTGAATTGACACTCTAGCAACATAACATGCACAAACTGTGGTTTGAATACACAGTTGAATTGACACTCTAGCAACATAATATGCACAAACTGTGGTTTGAATAACCGGTTGAATTGACAGTCTAGCCTAACGTATGCCACACTGTCTGACATGAAAACATTACCCATTACGTAAAACGCGAATCTTACAAATCATAAGTTGAAATTTAAAAGTTACTCTTTGAGCAATTGAGATTTGAGTTCAGAAACCATACGTGAGCTTGACATTTCTCCACCACACAGTGCTTCTGAAACGGCGAGCTTGCTTTCTAAATCGGAAGGTATTCCCTTGCATATTAGCAGTTTTATCAACCAGCAATTCCAAGCGATCCCCTCTTTCTAAAACTTTGTCAATGTTCTCAATCATCACATTTCGCACCTGCAAATTCAAAAAAATGAAACAGAAATTGAAAATGCATTCAAAAACAAAATCGGATCCATAATTGAACTTAATAAATTAGTGACAAAGTTGAAACCTTTACCTGGCTCATTTCACCTTTGAGGCGATTGATCCTATCGGCATTAGGATCATTGGAGTAGTATTCCATCTGCTGGCTCAAAACCCTAGAAAACTCATCGTTCATGCCGTATGCCTGAGCCGAATGAACAGCGCGGCCATAGGTCCTGACGAATCTCTGATGAATGTCTTCGAGGAAAGCGAAAGGAATTCTCCCTGCACAAAAAAGATCAAAAATTGAAAATTTGAGGAGGGAAAATTGGGGGAATTGGAGGGAAGGCATTGATGAAACGACGACGTACGGGCGGCGGTCTCGTCGGCCATACAGAGGACGGTGAGGCCATCGGTGCGCTTGACGTGGAAGATGTAGCGATCCTGAGAGTAGGAGACGTGGGTGTCGCTGTTGCCGGGAATTTTCTCGAGGATTTGTCTGGAGATTGTGCTCGCGTTCGTCGACGTGGCGCTGAACTCCGCCAGTACCACCGATCCCCGTGCTACCAGCGCGTACAGTATCGCCATCTCCCCACCCACCAACCACCACCAAGATCAGCTCAATCCCTCTCTCTCTCTCTCTCTCTCTCTCTCTCTCTCTCTCTCTCTGTGTCTAAACAATTACAGTGTACTCGTGGTGATGGCGACCGACTTTTCCCCTTTTGGTTCAGTATCACCTCAAATCAAAGCCTTATTGAATCTTCGAATATGAAAGTTGAGAGCGCTCTCTCTCTCTCTCTCTCTCTCTCTCTCTCTCTCTCTGTAAACTTTTTATATTTTTTTTAAATTCTTGTGGCCTATTGGATTGGTATCAAACTGAGGAGAAATTACTCCAAACTGAGATACAACGAAACGATAATTGGGCGACATGTGGAATGGGTCTTTGTCAAATACATGGCCAACATTTGGAATGGAGGCATACGGTTTATGCAAGCGAGTCCTACAATGCATCAATAGTTCACGTCCACTTATCCGAGTGCTAAACAACTGTAGCTAGCACATCTCTACATGCAATGGACTATCAATTGGAGTATGTCTCCTAATCAATTACGCGTGATAACTTTTTTATATGACAAAACCTAATTAGTTTAAAATAACAAAATAATATTATTCCCGTTCTCCTCGAATATTTGCTAAATATAGTTGTTCATTCCTATATGGGTGGACTGTAGATTGAAGTGAGCCATCCAATATGGAGAAGTTTCCTTCTAGGGCTAGTCTTGAAGAATTGGATTTCATGTGTCATGATGTGTACAATAATATGGGGCACACGATTGGATGGATGATTCCAATTTCAAATTGCCCATGCGCTATTATTAAGAGAATATTGCTTCAAATTATTCAAATACTAATTAAACTTTAATTATTCACACATCTAGAAAAATAAATTAAATTTTAACGGAGTTATTATTGACACTCTAGAAAAATCATCATCCACTCTTCACTTTATAAAAACATAGAAAATAAATTACAATTAAATGAGTGCATAATGGCTTTTTTAACGCGCAGATAACAATTCTCAATTATACTTTTTCCAGAAAAGTTTGAACAGAAAAAAATAAGGGGAAGGAAGGTGCTATAACAAAGGCAAAGAAGCTTCGGCTAGCTACAACTTACAAGTACGATGCCATTTGTATATATATATATTTTTTAATTTTGAATTGTTTGGGCGGCCAGCGCTGGTGGTTGACAACTTGAGCGGCCCATATCCAAAAGCACAACAAAGGCGGGTGTTGTGATGGTCCCACGTGCATGTGTGTGATCTGTGATGGGCCCGCCTACCGACGTAAAAGGCCTCCTTAACACACTACAGATATTTCTGGGATTTTGTCATTTTAGGGTCAAATAAACCAAAAATAAAACGCAGAGTAATTTTTATTTGAATTCATGTCTTTGGAAGCATAAATTCATCACTATCTCATATAGGCTAATCAAACTATAAATCAGTATAGTCAACTAAATGGATCGTGTCTAATTTCTTAATGTATAGTTGCAAGGGACTTGCATCTCGAGTGTTAACAGTCCTCTGCATTCTTGAGGTTCTGTGTTCGAATCCCCCTCCCTCAATATTGCTTGTATCAAAAATTGATACACGAAAAAAAAAAATTGACTGCAACTCATGTGTGCAACCCTTATTTATATATCTTTCCTCATGTGATGTCATATGTAAGGAGAAAGATACCAACAAAGGGTGCGTATACCTGGCATGTAAAGCCCAATCCAACTTCATTTTCTAGGCTTCCTTACCCATCCCAAATCATAAGGAAAATTTTATTCCAACTCGTCTCGTCCTAGTCCACATTCAAAGGCTGGTTCCAACAATGTGCACTAAGATAGATATTTATCATTTAATTAGTTATTTTATGATATATATTATTATTTTTTTATTTAGGTAGTTTTATGATGTCTTTTATTATTTATGTGTGATTTTATAATTAATTAGTTTACTTTTGGACCAAATATCCTTGGTGCCAAAGTATTGTAAAGCATATAAATAAGGCTAATGTAATAGTTGTAGGGAAGTTTTGGGTGATGATTAATGAAATAGTTTATTTGTAGCATGGATTTGCTACGATATATGTGAGTTTGCACTAATCCTAGAATTCGGTGCTCGTGTGTGTTGTTGGTGACCTATGTCCTGACTCCGATCCCCATCACTTATACTCTCTATATATTCAAGCAAGGAGGTGAGAAGATGGAGGGGGCCTAAGGCTTAGGCCGGCCCTAAATGTGAACCAGAGTCATGTAAGTTTCCTCCCTCCTTGATACACATCTTTGTACATAACATACCAAATATCTGATAACATATCTTCTTCAGTGGTTGACATGATCCTTTGTCAAAAGTTTAAGAAGTTCATAGGTTTCGGCCCCCCAAAAAAGAAAAAGACAAAGTGTTCGTAGGTTTATCTTCTGGTTAAGGCCTATATTTGATTAGATTCAGAGCTATGGAATTGTCCAAACTCCTTTGTAAGAATTGGGACCCAAAATAAATATCACTTGCCCAGTAGATAGTAGCCTTGGGCACGCTTGGGCCTAGCAAACAGTAAATTGGGTTATTAAAAGCCCCACCACACAATCCCTGCTCCTATTTTTGGTGTAGCATTGCAAACTTTAAATTATACAGAGAGGCTGATCGAATTTGGGTTCATGGAAGCTGACACACTGTTTTGACCAACTAACCTAATCCACATATGCTATTGTCTGAATATCCGATCCTCGTTAGAAAATCTTGCAATTACATGTAAATCCCACCATAATTTCAAATGTACATCAACTCTTTACAACATTGGCTGAAACTGAAATCTGGATTATTTTCTGTACAGAAAAGAAGTGGAGCTCTATTGCCTATTTTTTGAAGAAAATTCCAACAGTAGCCCCCAGCCTCCGACAATTGTATCCCTCCCATGTGAACCGCAGCACATTTCTTTCAATTATTGACATAAGAATATCCCAATACACAAGAAAATGAAAACGACCAGAAAGCCAAAAGGGCCTTCATCTTTGTCACAACCCACAAGCTGGAACCCATTCACTGATGATGTCTCCACTGCAATTGCTTTCAATGACTAACTTATGGTAATTTTTCTGCAGCACCCCAAAATAGGTTTTGCTATTGGCATGCAATTGTTCCTCTTTTCCTCTTTTTTTTTTATTTTTTTTATTATTTTTTTTTAACACTTTTATGGGATGTACATGCAGAGCCTCACATTATTTGTTACCAGAAAAGCATTGAACATGTAATGTGTAGAAAATTGGAAGCAGAGGGAACAGAGATTCTGAGAAATGAACAATTATTTTATGTTAGTGGAACATAAAAGAAAAAATCAGATCATTGACTTCTCTTCCACACAAGCATACAAAAACTCCTGCTGTACATTATCATCCATTTTCATTTCTCTTCCACTCAATCAGATTCTCAAACCTCAACCTCACAATGTGCCTTTAAAATAGGGACACCCTTCATCAAACCCTTAAACCACTTCAGCCATGGCTTCCAACAAGCAGCTCTCTGCAACCATTCTCATCTTTTCAATCCTTTTCTACTCATCAACATTCTCTCTTGCTTGCAACACCTGCAAGCCTCACGCACCACCACCCCAACCTGAAACTTGCCCAAAAGACACATTGAAGTTGGGGGCTTGTGTGGATCTTCTAGGACTTGTTAACCTTCCAATTGGGACCCCTCCTACAAGCAAGTGCTGTGCATTGCTTGAAGGCTTGACTGATTTGGAAGCTGCCCTTTGTCTCTGCACTGTCATCAAGGCCAATGTGCTGGGGCTTATCAACTTGAATGTGCCAGTTGCATTGAGTTTGCTTGTTAGTGCTTGCCAAAAATCAGTGCCCCCTGGTTTCAAATGTGAATGAGAATTACAAGCTCTTAGTACTATTTAAAATTGTGCTGCATTAGATTGTTAGGATGTGTGAGGTACAGTGTTGTTGCATGTTGCTAATTGTTCTAATGTTGGTTTTTTATGCCCTTTCTCTTGCCTTGTTTGTTCCAATTTCTAGAACAAGGGGATTAATTAATTAATTAATAGTCTTGTAGGGCAATGCCCAATTTGTTATAATAAGCAGGCAAGCCTGTTTGCCTGTTTTCCTTTATTGTTATGTAATTGTTGTTTATGTAATTTGGTGCTATGAATTATGCATTTTGGCTGCTGCTTTAAATAGCTTTGTATCAGTAGATATGGGCTTAGTCAAGTTGGCTATAGTGTATGTGCTCTTTACTCTACACTTGAATTCGAATCCCCCTCCTTGTAGTTTAGATAGTTAAAAATGGATTATCGCTTGTATAAAATAAAAAAATCTCTTTTGTACCAGGGGATGTTTTTTTTTAAATACATATTAATGAGATTTTTTATTTAAACCCCACACTTCTCTTAGTTCACCCCAATACTTAAATCTAAGTTTTATTATCGTATAAAAAGACAAAAAAGGACATCAAACTTAATAATTAACCCTAGTACATCTATACACACACCCTACACACCCCACCACTCTTCATATTAAGTTTTAGAAAAATACAAACTCCTCTACATCCTATTGTCATATTATTATCTCGTACCTTCCCCAACCACAAGCTCCTTCCAACTTCTTGTTTACAAACTCTCTCTCTCTCTCTCTCTCTCTCTCTCTCTCTCTCTCTCTCTCTCTCTCTCTCTCTCTCTCAAGTTCTTGGAGAGAGGTAAAGTTGTTCTCTTTCTCTAGAAAGTATTAAATTTTAGGTTTGGGGTTCCATTTGTTTGTGTTTTTTTCCTCTGGGAACAAATAAAATTGTGGGGTTTAAATAGAAAATCTCTTTTATTTCTTATTTTTTCAGTTTGGGGTGTATTTAATGGTAGTTTGGGAAGATAGTGGGGTTTTCTTAGAAATTGTGAAAATTAAAATTAAAAAATGGGGTGAACTTAGAATATGGGGTGAACTAAGAGAAGTGTGGGGTTTAAATAGAAAATCTCATATTAATTAGTTCAATGGATGACGATTGAAAATTTGATTAGAAAGAAATCTGAACATGAAATCTTGCCCGGATCCCAATATATAATTGGACATTAAGTCTGGTACGATTGCATAGCAACCAATACAAGAAAATCCAATTATGGCTATAAATGGCCCTAACTTCCATGCCTGTCAAGCTACAAAAGAACCATCAAATATATCTGAAAGAAGAGCAAATATGAGAAAAGCAAACCTCAGAAGCTTTTCTTTTGAACTTCCTTTTCTGGTAAGTTTTCACTTGGGATTTTAAAACTAATCCCTACAACCTACTCAAGAAGAGAAGGAACTTCGAAGGGTTAATCATATTCTTCATCAGACATGACTAAAAAATTGGGATGTTTGAGAAAACTAACATCCCTAACGTCACTGCTGGTTTATATATCTATACATGAAAAATACTGTTCATCTCAAGTTTTCTTTTATGATTTTTGGTAGTACACGTAATATCTTACGCGAGAATCCACGTGGAACGCATTCTCGAAACACTTTATGAATGTTGTGATGCACGTGGAGTGCATTCTCGAAACACTTTCTAAGTATTGCGAGCCACGTAGAACGCATGATTGAACTACTTATCTTTGCATTTATGTACTACTAATCGGCGTGAATAACGAGGTCATTAATAAATTGATTATGCAAAACAAATGCACCTTTTCCCGAAACATTTCATAAAATGAGGGATAGAGTGGATTTTGCATTTAGTGTTAAAAGTTTTAGATATGGCTATTTATATGCATCTTTTCTAGCATAGTGATACTGATGGCACATAGAAATAGACTTATAGAGATCTGATATTTAAAATTCAGTCTGGAAAGTGAACATAAAAACATCATCAAAAGTTCTTTCTCCTCCCTAAGTTAATCACTATAATTAGTTACTGATTCAACCAGCTGCTCTTGATTAAGAATGACCAAAATGGCAGTGCCAAGTGGTGGGTCCAAATTGTGTTTGGTGCTGATGTGCTAGAATGTAATTGGTAGATCATCAGAAAATACTGACATTTTGTTCTATAAATAACCTCTCAGTTCATCAATCACCTACATGCCTCCATTTTTTCCCTTTCCTTCATCAAAATCAGAATAAGCATCAGATGCTATGCTAGAATTGAGAAATCATGTATCCCATGAATCATAAGTTGAAGTTTTCAAGTGTGTACAGATGATCCTCCTTGTGATTTTCCACAGCTTTCTTGAACGTCTGTGCCCTTTCAGGAACTATCAGATAATTTTCATGCAGTTCCAATAGCACAAAGACAATTCAAGAAAGCTGTGAAACACCACTGGCAGGATCTGAATTGGTCATAAAAAGGATCTCATCTTCCTTCTACAGCTCTCTCTCTCTCTGCCCTCCAATGGTTTCTACTTTGCCACTGCAATTCTGAAAGAAAATCCTCTTCCTCGCTCTATAAAATGTAAGCTTCTGTGTTAGCCCTTTTCTCCTTTTAGCCCTTTTCATGCAGGTGGTTTAAATTGCAAGATCTTGAAAAGTTAGTCACAGAATTATATTGCAAGCAATTAAGAAACATATGATCAGGGAATTTGTAAAAATTTCTGTCTAGTTTTGTTCTTTTCTTGCTGCAGCTCTGGAAACTCCAAAGTGCCTTTCCCTTTGCTTGATTCCTTCCCTTGAAGAAAATGCCACCTAAGGTAGACTAGGCACTGATCAGAGCCTCAAACTTGTCATGTTCTTCCTAATAAATACATTATTAGGCATTGCTTGAATGTCACTGTAATTGCACTGACAAATAGGCTGGTTCAAGGGAAGTGCCTAGAAAGGCAGGGAAGCCTACGCTACCATCCCTGAGATTAGGCCTGGTTTTATGCTGTTATTAGCTCTTGTAGCTCTAGGCTTGCATGTACATGTGTTTCAGTGTGTGACCAATTGTACAGATTAATTAATTGTTTTTTCTCTGCATTATCATTTCCGATCAAGACTCACAAAATCAGGATGTGAGGGTTGAAATTCATGACCATATGTAACAGTTAGTGCAAAATAATAATAATAGAAATATTCAAAAAAAAAAAATTCCCCCATGTATAAACTGTTAGTGGAGGATTAGTTACTTACTTAAGTAAAAATTTACCTTTGCCACGGTTGTTGTTGATTCTCCCGCACTCTTGCATGAGATAAGAGTGTCGAGAGTGAGAATAACAGTTCCCTTTATATATCGAGATGATTTCTTTTGTGAGATAAAATGTGGTGAATATGTGTATACAACAAAGTTTGATGGTAATTAGTACAAGAAGTGTTTTTTTCACTTTGGTTTGTGGGTATATATAGTAAAATAGAGCCCATGATTCCTGGGTATCAATCCCAAGCACATTTCTTTCACACTGTAAGTGAATGCGTGTGATGGTTGCAGCAGCAGCAGCTGAGTACTACAGAGAGGGTGTGAAGTCCTTTTGCTAAAGCTCAGGAAACATGGGATCTTGTCTTGCCTCCTCTCTCTTCATAGATTATCATGACCATGGAAGCTCACACTTGCTTTTTGATTAAAATTGGGTTGGAAATTTTTAAAAAAGCCAAAGCTTTGGGATCTGTTTTGGATCTTATTGTCAAAATCTCATTTTTGGGAACAAAGGTGAGTCAAAAGATAAAGAAAGGAGGGTCTTTTTTTGCCATCTATAGACGGCAATAAAAGGTGAATAATGCACATACAAATCTTTTGAGATTTTTGGTTTGTCTCTTTGGCAAAGTTATGTTCATTTGTTTTGCTCTACTTTTTGAATTTGGTCTCTATGAAAAATGGAAATTTTTATATAGACCATTAACTTCAATCATCTCAGTCGTTTGCATTACAAATGGAATTTGGTTTCTATGAAAAACCTTCACTTTACGTTTTATTACGGTATTCTGCTAAATTCTTGCACATAATCTAAACTATCCCTCTTAACATGAATTTCTGGCTCCGCCAATGCGAACACACAACCAAAGTTGGTTCAACAAATGGTCAATGAGAAAGACTTGGCAAGCTTGAGGGTACCCAATTAAGCTTCAGAGCCATTAGATTGTTCAATTTTAGATGCTAAGTTGATGGATAGAGCAAATAAACAAGAGTGCTGTTATTTCCACCCCCTTGTCCTATTTTCCCACTCACCTTATCTTTTCACCCACCATATAAATTTTAAAAAACATAATACTATTTTCACACCCACCATTATTTCTAAAATACCCTTTAATTATTAATTCAAAGAAAAAGAACCATCAACCACCGCCCACCACCCCTCCCTCTTCCTCTTTGTTTCTCTTCTTTTCTCTCTCGCTCTCTCTCTTTTTAGAAAACAAGGAATACATAAGTTGATTGTGTATCTACCATAAGTTGACTAGGGTTCAGTTGGACCTGCGATCCATATCCCACTAGCAAGTCTTATTTGCAAATCCCATCCGCTCATATAATTGACGGATTCGTGGTGGGAGGCGTCCACCAGGGAAGGTAGTGATGGATTCGTGATGGCTGGTGGTTTCTGTACAATCTTTTATTTTTTTGATTTTTTGATTCGTGTGATTTTGAGGAAGATGGAAAGATTGAAGGATTTAGATTAAGATTACGTTGTTGATGTGAAGGAAGAAAAGGGTAAAATTTGAAAACGAACAACAGATGTTAAATAAGATTGTTCTTTGTACATGAAAGAGAGATGGAGGAAGGAAATAGAAACAAAGAGGGAGGAGGCAGCGGCGGCCATGAAAGGGAATTGCCATCGGGGTTGGGGTGGGAGGGTTCTTTTTCTTTTCTTTTCGTTTTTAAAATTTTATTCTAAAGGGGAATTGCCATAAGTTGATGAATGGTGAGTTCATCGCATTGCTTCCTTGATGTTGCAGTTGTGCAGGTTTGCATAGGCGATTGTTTTCTCCTATCTTGCAAGTTTCCTGAGCGTGCTTTCTTTTCTTTTTTTCCTTTTTTAAAAAACTAATATATTGTGTTGTGAAAGAAAATAAATTTACTTTATATGAATTTTTAAATATGTTTTTTTCAAGTCCTTAGAAGTAATTTTACAAAGGGATAAATTTGTCTTTAAAATTTAAAAAAAAAAGTGGGTGGGAAAATAGGACAGGTGGGTGGAAATAGCAGCACTCATAAACAAATGCAACTTCATGGGCCAATCTATACATACACAAAGAAAGGCCACACCTACCAATTTTTGGGCTCAAATGAGTAAAACAAAAAACAAAAGCAATTTTCATGGGTCAAGCCCAAATGAATCAAGCCAACAAATTCAATAAAAAAAATTAAAAAAAATTAGATAGTGGGTTGAATTGATTAAAGAACCCTAAACAGTACCAAAAGAAGCATTTGGTGCCAATGCCATGAAGGCCCAAGGGTAATAAGGGGTTTTCACTCAACGCAAAGGTCCAAAGTAGCCTTCTGCCTGCTTCTCTGTCCCCGCCGTGAAGCTCAATGCAACTGCAAATGAAGACAGTTAGGTGAGACTGTTTAATATTACCAAAAAGGAAATTAAAAAAATTATTTAATAAAATCAAAAAATTTAAAAGGAAAAAAGAAAAAGAAAAAAAGAGAGGTGCGATCGGTGGTGGCCTTTCGAATCGAATACTGACAGACTCTCTTTCCAGAAAGAGAAAAAGAGAGAGAGAGAAGACTCGCAATTCGGAATTTTTTGCTGCAGAAGAAGAAGAAAGAGAACGAATCGAAGCTGCAGGTGATACGCAACGCTCGCGGCTCCGACTAGCCACGTTGCCCATTCTTCTGCTAACGTGCGCCATCGCTCTCGCAGTGACGACCAGGCGGGCAATGGAAATTGTGCGGAGGCCACCTGTTTCTGTTTCTATTTGACCGAGAGATTCTCCTTGGCCGGCTCGTCCGATCCGATCATCAAAAACCCTAGCTCCGTCTCTCTTTCCCAATTCTTGAGAGAGAGCCGGCGATGATCGATTTCAATTCTTAGAGAGAGAAAGTGAATTCTTGAGAGAGAGTGTGTTGTAGAAAGATCAGAAAATGCAGAGACGGAGTCCTCCGAAGCACCGGCACGATGGGACTTCGCCGCTGCCCCTTGGGATGGATTGGAGTCCTCCTCCGCGGAAATGGGTTCGTTTGCATTCGCTCTCTTCAATTCCGTTCATTTCAAGTTTCATTTAAAGTTCCTCACTTTCAATTACATTCTCATTGGGTTTGTAAATTCGAGCCTTTCGCTTACTTGGTCTAATTTTAAGCTCATTAATTTCTAATTTAAGCTTTTAAATATTAGTTTAATCCTGTCTTTTATAGAATCGATCAGTTCATTAGTTATAGTGGTATGCACCTCCTCAACTCTGTTCTCTTACAGTTTCAGCAATGCACTCACATTTCTTGAAAAGTTTTTTACTTTTTTAATCATCTCTAGGCATTCAATTCTTACTATTACTTTAATCATTCTTGCCCAGGGTTCCATCTAATGCCAATGGGTGTGACTTCTTGGACTCTGTGTGTTTAGATTATCTACGCTTTAAATTTGAACGCTTTCTTGTTGTTTTTTTTCTTAGCTGCTTTCCACTTTGGCATAAAAAATTTCTCGTTGCCCAATTTATTCACAAGTCATGCCACTTATTAATTAAGATTACAATTTTATTTCTTCATCGAGCAATCTCATAGCATTTAGGAATAATAACCATTAATTTTGCAAACATAAGTTGAGGTGGATCCACACTGAAAAAGAATTGCTTTTCTGTCATTTTATATGGCGGGTAGTTTTTTTTGGGGGGGTTAAGCGAGCTCTTCACCGGAAAGAACAGATTTGACCTTTTCTCAACAGTTGCATTTCTGCTCTCCAGTGTGGATAATTGTTTTTCCCCTTTTACCTATTGCATATTTTTTGTCAATCAAAGTTGAACATAATTTCTGGGTATCTTCTAATCCAAAAGGTTCACATTCATTTTGCAGAATGGGCGGGACACAGTTTGGCCGCATGATCCTCGCACAGGGTGGAGTTATTGTGTCATTATACCCTCCTGGGTTGTCCTTCCAAAATCAAGAAATTCAGATCCCGTAGTGGTATTCAAATTGAATGACTGTCCAGTGTTTATCTATGCCCAGGGTTAGATGTTGTTTTATATCATCTTTTGGGATCCGAGTACAATTAGGAAATCTATGTCCATGGTTGAACTTTCCATGCTTGAAGCTTTGAATAATATGGTGGTTGCCTCGTCCACAAGTAAATTAAATATGTTTAATTTACTTCATGGTCTTCTAGGTTTCTGCAATGCATTTGGGTGGTATAGCAGTCAGTTTGGTGAACATAAAGTTGTAGGTGATCTTGTAGGTGCATTGTCATTCATCATTGACCTTAGCAAGCCTTCCTTGTATTACATTATAATGTTTTCAGACTATACAATGTAATCATGTGGTATAACATTTGTATGATTTTGTGACAGGCTTGATGACATTGATTACATAGATAATTAGCATAGCAGTCGAGATTAAGATTCCCATTTGGATAGGTCTAACTTTTTCGGTTGAATGTGAATAAACATATACACTACCTGCATGAAAAATGGCTATTTCAAGCTGATACTTTATCTTTTAGACTTTCACATTTGTTTACAGTCTATACCAGTCTTTTGCATGTTCTATTGTAACATTTTAAGGGACAGTTCTACAGGGTTCAGGTTGGTGTACAATCACCAGAAGGTATTACGACTACAAGTGGAGTGCTAAGAAGATTTAATGATTTTCTGAAGTTATTTAATGATGTAAGTACTGACTTCAGACTGTCATATTCGGTAAAATAGGTATTTACTTTATGGTAGTATGGTAATTCACATCATGATGGCTACCTGACTGTTCTCTGAGCACTCTTTAAGGAAATGTGTTCATGACTTTTTCTTTTTAAGTAAACTAATCAAAGGATGCTTATTATTTTCTTTGTGTGCTGACACTTGCAGCTTAAAAAGGCATTTCCCAAGAAAAATCTACCACCAACTCCACCCAAGGGGCTTTTGCGGATGAAGAGCCGGGAACTGTTGGAAGAGGTAGGTGAAGTGTTCTATTGCTTAATCAGTTTAACATGAGTGGCATTCAATGGAAAGCAAGAAACTCCCTCGAGTTTGTTCATATTTACATAAGGGATGATTAGTCTCAAGTCTTAACTGAAAAGTAATTTTTTTTCAAGAAACAGTATTATTTGCAATCTTCAAACATGGGCTGTGCATACACTCGTACACTTCCGAGATGCTGACTAATATTTCTAAGAAGTTTTAGTTTTGTTGCAGAGAAGGTGCTCTTTGGAGGCTTGGATGACAAAGCTGCTTTCTGATATTGATATATCAAGAAGTGTTGCAGTTGCATCCTTTCTGGAACTAGAGTCTGCAGCTAGGTCTTGTATGTGACTACCTTGTGCATTAAGTGTTGTAATACATCTTTATCTTGTGTTATACATGTTCAGTTTAGTGATATGGGATGTCTAATGAATCTTTTTCTATTTCACAAATTTTCAAAATTAGAATCCTTTTGTAGATGCTAATGTATCAGTTCCTTGTCATAATACATTTCAGCATTCCAAGATGCAAGTCAAAACACATCAGAAGTGAATTCACTTCAATCGCCTTCCAATTCTGCCTTACCTGTCATTGTTGGTAGTTCATCAATCGCATCAGATTATGGAAGTGATACCGCTTATGAGACATCTGAGCTAGGAACACCTAGGCTAGCAAGGGATGACAGTTCTGAAATTGGTATCGAAGATCTTTTATTGGATGAAGATTTAACAAGCCCAATAGAAAAGCTTGTGAAGTATGGCATGACCAATATTGACGAAGGACTGTTTATGGGACAGACTATACTAGAGCAGTTGGAAGGCCTTCCTAAGCATAAAGTGCATGCAAGAAATGTCAATAATGTTATAGGGAAGGATACATATAATGGAAATGCTTCTAAAACTTCAATTCAAGCTCGTAATGGAATGGAACTTTTCTCTGCACCGGAGCATAGTAAAGTATTCAGCCATTCTCGCAAGCTCTCAAATGAAAGCGTGGGAAGTGATGTTAGTTCTCAAAGAGGTAGTGAAATGTCTAACTCTGGGGTTCCAAATTCATCTGGTGATGGTTCTTTCGACCTTGTTGGAGGTGCCGAGGTTTCAAGCATCATGGAAATTCTTGGCAACGCAGAGTTACAAACTTCAGGTGGCACTCAGGTAGTTCTCCCGTTAGATCAGCGGCATAAATTAAGCAGGGTTCTCTTGACTATGCAGCGAAGACTAGTCACAGCAAAAACAGACATGGAAGATCTTATAGCTAGGTTAAATCAAGAAATAGCAGTGAAAGATTACCTCACAACAAAGGTATGTCAATTTAAATTAATCATGCTTTTCGTGGTGTCAATTGTTGGAGTTATATTTTTCTGGGCTGTACATGAACTTCTTGATTATATCTAAGTTGATTATTTGTAACTTGATATTTAAAATAAAATTAAAAATTAAAAAGTACAGTTTTAGCATTAAGAATGCTCAATAAGAGAAGTAAGCCAGTATAAACAACCTGTAAGAGAATGTTCTTTTGTCATGTGCCAAGAGCACTAGGAATCCTGTCATAAATTCGTGTCTAAAATTCTTCACTATGAGTAATCTATATATTTAATAAATGTGCAGTATCCAGTTATGAAGTATGCTTTGCTCACATACTCTCAGAAGATTAATTGGCATAATTATGCATTGTAAATCTTAGTTTGGTGTATTGTGTAAGAATGATGAAGGCAATAGCTGCTGCACTTGTGAAGTTATAAATGTTGATAAAAATTAGTTACAGTTGTCTGCTGATAGAATTTGTACACCTTTTGATTTCACAGATGGATTTCATGGCCTAATTGATTGGGTCTCTGCAGGTCAAGGATTTGGAAGTTGAGCTTGAAACTACTAGACAGAAAAGTAAAGAAAACCTGCAGCAAGCTATTTTAATTGAGAGGGAAAGGTTTACCAAAATGCAGTGGGATATGGAGGAACTCCGGCGGAAGTCATTGGAAATGGAGTTGAAGTTGAAGTCTGAACAGGTTATAATTCCTAATGTTTGTCTTGTCTACTTTTATTATGTCTTCTGCATCTGTCACGGTTTTTTTCTTTTGTGTTGGTTTGCATCTGTCATTTGTTAATGATTTGGGATTTATATGTTGAATGGTACCAGGATAACAAGTCGTTTGCAGATACAACAAAAGATTCCACTGTTCAGGAGAAAGACATAATGCCGCAGGAGTTGGATCCTTATAAGGAGCAGCTTGAGAATTTGTCAAAGCGATATGAAGAGCTAGAGGCAAAATCTAAAGCAGATATTAAAGTTCTTGTTAAAGAAGTTAAATCCTTACGCAGTTCCCAAAAAGAACTGAAGCATGAACTCAGTAAATCACTAAAGGAGAAATCTGAAGCTGAGGTAGTTTGTTACCCTTGCTAAAGCATTGTTAAATTCCCACTATTTCAAACTAGTTCTTGTTGGGTTATTGTTTTGAAGTGGTTCTGCTTTCTGTTATTCTTCTTAACATTTGGCTTCCTTGCATTTTTGTTATTACTTGCATTTCTGTTATTCTTCTAAGATAGATGTTTGCATACAAGAATAGGACTTATTATCATTTTGCATTCTAAAATGTAAATAAAAAGTCCATTCATTTTTCATGGTTTTCCCAAGTAACTTCAATTAATTGATATGTAGCAGATGAGTCAGAGAGTAAACTATTAATGAAACTTTGATGTTCAAAGCTTTCTTTTCTTTTTCTATTTTTCAGAAGCTTCTCCAACAGGAAAAACAAACAAGCAAGCTTGGAGAAACTGCTAGAAAAAGATTGTTGCATGACTGCAGGATTCTTCATAAGCAGCTTCAAGAGTGTAATATCAATTTTCCTGAAGACCCATCAATGCTACCAGAGGCTTCAGATTTGTTGGCAACATCAGACAACCGTATTAGCCTCCTACTTTCAGAGGTAACTTTTATTTCTTCCCCAGTCTATTTTGTTTGCCACTTTTTATTTTCTGGCATCTTGTCACATTATTCAACACTTCAATTTGGCCCGGCTTCTAAAAATCTTGAACTTAAAATTCGTTTGTTGCTAGCCTTCTTTTTAAACCATATCTCAAGTAAACTTTGCTTCAATTGATCAGGTACAACTCCTAGCTCAAGACACTGGAGCCACTACTGATGTTGGTGAAGTTGACAATTTTGTTGATGATACAAGAACAACAGATGATGAGTTGAGGAAGATGCTTGCAGACATTTTTTCTGAAAACGCTAGCTTACGGAAACAGGTGAACAGTGTTATACGTCAGGCTTGCAAAGTGGACATCCCGTCTTGATGTCCCTCAAGACAAACTTCACTCATGAGTAAGTAGGAAAATGTAGGGATGAATATTGTAAATTTTTGTTTTTTTCATTAAAAAAAAAAAGAATAATCTGAGCCCTTCATCATCTGTTGTTTCATATAGCTCTCATCACACATGACACTCGTTAAGCTTGTGGTTACACATGTACAAGTCTCAAGAAAGTTTGTGCATTCTCTGCATTAGCACAATGTTTTATTCTTCTGTTTTTCAAGGGCATGAATAATAGAAAGAGATGAAAGGAAAATTACTAGTGGAAAGCGGTTTCCTTTTCGTATTGGCTTAGAGATTGAAAGCAATTTTGCCCTAGTCTATTATGTGCATGATTTGAGAACTGGATCCAAAAATGCTTCTCAAATTTTTCGAATGCCAGTAACATTTTATGTGCTGGTTGTTTCGGCTTAAACAATAAGTTTTCGAGTTCTTTTGCTGGTTGTTTCGGGTTAAACAGAAACTTTTCGATTTCTTCTTTCGCAATCATAGTTTTATCAGGTAACTTGTATATCAATAATAGCACTCAAACAAAGGAACCATTTTTGTTTGGCGGACTAAAAATGTACCTTTTCAAGCCGCGCCATATCTACAAAAGGTACCATGCAATTTGGGGAAGAGAATAAAAATGTACTCCTAAAAAATGTACTCCTAGAGGAGATAAGATTTAGCCTTTATTTGGTACACATGCTTGTGATGTCATACGTCATACGTGGTTGGCTTTACCCTCTTCAGCAAAACAAAGTAGCACAGAGATGTATAAATTGAAACATTTTTCATTAAAAAGGAAAAAAAGAATTGCATAATGCAGCAACAAAGGTTTCCCATTTTAATAAGAATAAACCAATCTCTCAAAACAACATTTGTTCATGAATTTTGTTCGAAATGGCTAAATGTTACACAGCAATCTACAAGAGATGCAGACGACGCAATGAGCTCTGTGCAGCAGAACTCAGTCACCCAAGACATTCATGGCCTCTTTTGCTCAAGTCAAGCATCATTGTTTCTGCAGTCAGCCCAGGCAAAACACGGCTGTCAGAGTATCCAACTGACTGAACTTTTTTTTTTCTTCCGAAATAATGAAAAGATATCTTTCTTTTTTTCTTTTTTTAAACTCGACATACAATTTTGAATTGCCAACTAAGGACAATGGTGCAGTACCTCAACAACAGTTACCTATCTCGCGTGGCTCCACAAGGATATAAAGTGGCTTTCCATTAAGCCTGCACTGTCCCTGAAAGGTCACAATCATCAAGAGCAGCTCAACTGCATAGCACTTGAGATAAGAAAAAGAGTATGAGAGAGCATGAGTGGCTATGCACTCAATACACAACGCTTTCAAACTTGAAAATGAATAACAAAATGCTCCTCACACATGAAAGAATACCTCCAATTTTTGGGACAAATTATGATTTGGTCCTTATAGTTTGTCCGAAGTTCTACTTTGGTACATGAAGTTTCAATTTTCGTGATTTTGTAATTTGAGGGCAACCTACCCTCACATTAGCCAATCACGTTGTATTTTCATCGAAAAATATTGGCGAAATCAAGTCATGGTCCTAAAATTGCAACAATTACTAAACTACATGCCTAAAATCACAAAAAGCGGATCTTCAGCCAAACTATAAGGAGCAAAATCATAACTTAACCCCGTTTTTAAGTTGATAAAGGCTTAAACTTTACCTTAACCTCAGGCAAACCAATAACGCATCCACATTCGACCACTTCAGCCCCTACACGTTCTAGAAAAACAGATTTTTTTTTTTTTTTTTGGGATGATGTGAGTTTCAAGTTGGGTAAAGAAGCAGTAGAAGAAAGAAAATGAAGAAGAAATATCACATGCCTAATAGCAACCACTCACCCAAAAGTGTTATTGCTGCTGACAAGGTCCCACCTGTAGCTATTAAATCATCAATTACCAATGCACGTTCACCAGGCTGAACAGCACCAACATGCATCTCCAGGCAATCAGTCCCATACTCAAGCTCATATGCTTCTGAAATTACTTCTCCTGCATAAGCAGCATCTGAAGTGAAGACTAAAGTACATTGAACGTGAAAAATGCAGGTACGAAAAAGACACCGAGAGATAGATCCATGGTTGTATATAGCTAGTTGTAGGGAAGAAGAATTCCTGATGTGGACGCGCTGGTGGTTTAAAACGAATTCAAAGGGTTTATTCTTTTCTTAAAGAAACAGCTAGATCTGGCTAAGGTTCATTAGATCAAGATGCTAAGGAAAGTTTCATTTGTCCACCAAATAAGAAATGAGTCAAGTATTTTGAGACCTTGGCAAGTGCACAAGACTCTAATTAATTGAATCACTCTAGCTTTTATTTACATATTAAAGATGTCTTTTACTGATCTTTCAAGAAAAGAGCTTGCTGACCCTCGTGAAGACCTAAATGAAAGTAAGCAGTGGATAAAGGGACATTACCAGACATTAAAAGTATGGCCAAGCATATTAAATTATCCCACTGTTTACTTCAACTGTTGGTTGAATTTTTAGTAGCCTAAATCAGCCTTTCAAAGGCTCAAAGGACACTCACTTTAATTATCTACTTCAAAATTTGATTAAGGTGGACTGAGTGCACCAATTAAAGAGTAATTAACCCCTTGACTTTCAAAAAATTAGCAGAGCTAAAGTAGCATACCCGGCAACTTTCTAGGTTTACGTAAAGGGACAAACTTGGCGCCAATAGCTAAGGCAATCGAAGGACCAAACATGAAACCTCTGGCTTCCACTCCTGCATTTAATCACTAGGTGAGAAGTATGCAAAGCAGACCACCAAAAATAAAGGCAATTATGTTAATTAGATTTTCTAATCAAGGTCACCATCATGCTACTATTGGGTAAACTATACAGCCAACTTGAAAAAATAGTGAATGATTAAGGCCAATAATTGAGATAGTCTAACGACACAGACTCATTTCAAACAACCTTTTTTTTAACAATGACACTCATGTGCCTGTTCATCTGTCATGAAGACAGCAAAAAAATGAAGAACTCCACTTGGAGTTAACCATCAACATCAATAGCTAGCTTTCTTCCCTCACTTAAAGTACCGACAAGAACGTAAGTTTTCAAGGAGCACAAAGATTGATCTATGTGGACAATTGGTCCTTACCCTTCAGCTCAGGAAATTAACTATGACAATGTGGTACAGCAAATGACAGGTTTAGAAAAAACCAGACACAAACATACACAGAGTAATAGTAAACGGGCTAGTCACACAATATTGTTGATAGGATAAGTTTGAGGTCAACAGTTTATTGATAGACAAAAAAACAGTAAGGATTTTTTTTTTTTCAAATGGCTAAAAAATCCTCAAAAATCAGAAACAAAGTTCCAAGCGGCCAAAACTGCTGCAATGCAGGAGAAAATGCAAATAGCTTATTATTAAATGAAGTACCAAGAAAAAGAAAAAAAATGAATTTCATCAAAACCTTCTGGCTAAAAATTGATAAAACTGCAGAAATGGGCTTAGCCAAGTTGGCTAGAGCAGATGTGCTCCCCACTATGCACCCGAGTTCGAATCCCCTCCCCCATAGTTTAGATCAGATTAGTAGAATATCGCTTGTATCAACAACAACAAAAATTGATAGCACTGAGCTAAAATAATGTCATAGCTCCAAAAAAAATCCCAAGGAAAAGGAACTAATCTGCTCTGTTGTAAACTTGCGATCACATTACATTAGTGTATGCCACAGAACAGAGTAGTGTATTTCCTCCACGGATATAATTCTTGAGGGGGGTAAATTGGAGAAAATATTTTCAAATCAATAAAAGTGGTCATATTAAACTAAGATGGGTGATACTGTGGAAACCCAAAAAACAAAAACAAAATCCCATATCGAGCCCTTAAAAATCATCCATGAAATCAACAAGGATTGCAGCTTCAAAGACCAAAATATATCTCCAAACAATCAAAGTAGCAGCAAAAGCCAAACGAAAGAGGCAAAGATAAAGTACCATCCTCTGTGCAAGAAACCCATAAATAAACTATTAAGCCCACATTTCAATATCCAAAACATTAATAAACCTTTTATAAAAAAACTTAAAAAATGTACCGGCAACAACAGAGATGTCCATGTCTCTGTAGCGATCAACAAAAATGTCGACAGTATGCTTGAAGGCCTTGTGATCAAGCAACAATGTTGTTATGTCTTGAAACATTATTCCTGCCAACATGGTAAACAAACAACAGCCTCGCTTGATGAAACTAAACAAACAAACACTGACAGCTGAAAAATAAATATAATAATAATAAAAATATTACCCAACAAAAAGAAGAAGAGAAAAAACAAGGAACCTGGTTTTGGAAAGTGAGGCACAACCCTGATGGCTTCAGATATTGCTTGGAGCCTTGGGTCTCCTTTGAGTCCATTTTCTGCTGCAAACATTTTTTTCTCTGGTTTTCTCTCTCGCTCTCTTCAAACTTTTTCTTTCTGGGTCGAATTTATCTTCAAACTTCGAACACTTCAATGGCTTTATAAATCTTTAGGCTTTTGTTGCCTTGGCCCTTCTCTCTCTTTGTTTGCTCTAATCAAATGGGGTTTTGGGTTTTGGGTTTTGGAATTTGGAATTTTCCCTCCTAAAACTGACCTGAAAGCTCAAATCTTTCTGTGTGTTGTGTTGGGTTCTGTATGAGAGAGAGAGAGAGAGAGAGAGAGAGAGAGAGAGAGAGAGAGAGAGAGAGTAATTGCCTGCTAGTGGTTTTTTGTTTCTTCATTTATTATGTTGGCCAAACCACAGCACTTTGGATGATACGTAGCTGAAGCCGATGGTGACGCGGTTTTAATGCACGTGTACTGCACGATGCTTTTTCCCATAATTCATATCAAAGTTGATGATTATGCTTCTTTTCAAGTTCTTGATTGAAATTCAAGAGGTCTTAACAAGTTTTACCACATGCCTGAACAAGGAAACAAACAAGTTATGGTCAAATGTCATGTTTGCATTTATATATTTTGCCACAAATGAATGAAGAGAGTAGCATCATTTGAGTTCTTCGCAAAATTTCAACTTTTTTTAATACATTATTAAAACGAGTGTTATTTATACTCATATACAAAAATGAAATAAATCAAGTGAAAAGTTTGAATAACACTTTTGTAGTTTCTGTTTCAATGTACAAAAGTGGAATAAATTAAGTGAAAAGCATGAGTAACGCTTCCCTAATTGCTGTTTCAAACTTACTGAAGTCCCCTTGTTGTAGAGATTATTATTGAACATGTCAGGTTTATATTTCCTGTTTCAATTTCCATTTCAAGTTAAATAAATTTTTCTTTATTTATAGAAAAATACAAAACTTGAGTAAAGAACAAACTATTTCCATATTGAAAATTATATTATTATGTAATGATTCAGTAAAATGTATATCTATTGTAGATAACTTGTTTATCACCTATTTTATTAGTTGTGGTGAAACCAAAAGATGATGTGTAATGAACATATATAAACTTACCAATTATTAATTCATGAGGGGATGGTAGCAAAAAAATAAAAAATAAAAGTATCACGCGCCATAATTTGAAGTAGGAAAAAGGGAGAGAGAGAGAGAGAGAGAGAGAGAGAGAGAGGTCTGACTTGTGGATGTTTTTCACTGTTGAGTGTATCTAGCTACTTCACCTACGTTTTCCAAATCCGAGAAAAGAAAGATTTTATGGCCCGATCTTCCATTTACTGTTGCACCCCATAATCCAACGGCCACGATCTATCCCGTTCAACAATTAAGAAATTTTACAGGGGCGAATGAGTTAGTTGGCTTTTTCATTACCAATTATATATTGAGTTTGAAATCTAAACTTGTACGTTTGCCTACTATTGAATCTCAACATTCACACGTGTTTCACGTCACACCATTAAATTGTTCATGTATTAAGCTTCAAATCCGTCACACAAACGCTTACAACTCCTTTACAACAACCCAAAAAAGGAAATTGTTAAATAAATGCTTTTTTTTTTTTAAAACTCTTAATTTTATTATTTGGTAATAGAGAGAAATTGAGGGTTCTTTATTTATTCCTCTTCTCTTCCCTATGCCCACAACCCTCTATCACCTCTTACTTTTTGATTTTTTAATGAACTTTTAATTTAGAGAGAATGAGCGAAAAATTATAAAATATTATAAATTAGCCAAAACAGATAACATTGCTGAAGAAAACACCTTTTAAGTAGTTTGTAGTTATTTCAGCTAAAATTTAGAGATTCTTCTGAAGATGCTCTTAGTGTGTTACAACTTTCACACTTGAATTTTTTTTGAAGAATTAAACTTGAATGATTTGTTTATAAATTGTGATGTTAGAATGGACTTATTTGTGAAAATCAGTGCTAGGTGCCGCTGTAAAATAATACCAGCGCCCAATACCACTGTAACTTCGCCCAATTGCCCGGCATGTACTTTTGTGAATAACGAGGTAAAGGAGCATTATCGTCATTCCACACAAATTGACGGCGAAGTATTTGGCAAAGAATCCAGCCGCAGGAGATTTCACAGATTTTGGAGGTGGTCCCTAGGTGGTCCTCCCCCACCCTTTTTACTACGTGCTTGTGTGGCTCTAGCAAATCTAATTGAACTCCTGTGCACCCTACACGTGGCATGATGAAGGAGCACTAACTAGCTCTGCGAGCGTGCCACGTTTGGAGATAAATGACCCATTAGTTTGTCTCTTTTATCTATTGACCATTGTTACTTTATTGTTGCGGGCCCCAGCTGTGGATACGAGTGACGCCATTGTTCCCATCTAGTGGAAACCATGTCTCGTTTTCAACCAGGCGCGTGCGAACAAATGCACTTTAATGCTTATCTTGGTTTCACATCCCATGTGAAGGGAAAATGAAGCCCAATAAAGATGGAGGGAGGGTTTCATTTTCTCCCATCTTTTTGCATATGCCAGGAAATCATTTCTCATATTTGAACGTACTAAACATGAAAATGTTTAAAAAGATATATTTCACTGAAACTCAATAAGAGCATCTCCAACATATATGTCAAAAGTGTTACATAGATATTTAACGGCTAAAAATAACATATCATATCACTCCAATCGAATTGTCAAACCTGATGTGGAATGAAGGTTGGAGGTTCAACTATTATTTTTGACATACCAAAAGAAAAATGTCAAATGAATATTTTAGTTACAATAATTATTTATTTGACATATCGGGTGGAGTGTAAAACTGTGTAAATATCAAATTGCCACATTAGCCATTAAATTTAAATTTGATGTTTGGTATTTGACATCTCCCTTGGAGAAGCTCTAAGATGATTTGATTTCGCCCTAACATGCATTAGCAATTGTGTTTAGCAAATTTAACTGAATTAGCAAGTGAGATAAATAAATGCGGTAGAAAAGCAAGTGGGAGTACAGCACATCTAGTGAGGGTGGGTCCTACGAATTAAAATCAGCGTACAGGATCGCTGTTCATATGCACGCGAGTGTACCATCAAAAAAACATGATAACATTATCATTAAGGTCTCCTTGGATACGCACGGAGGACCACTCTACTCTCTACTCTCTACTCTCTACTGTCTATTCTCTCTCTCCTCCCCAAAATCTCAAAAACTCAAACCTCACGAGCAAATCTCTTTATTAGATTACAATCTCATCACTTCCTTCCCCATCTTTATGAGTGAGGTCTTCTTGTACGGTGGGTGCTTTTGGATGGTGCAGATCCACCAACGTTATCTAGGATTCCATCATGGCCGTCTAAATCAATATCGCCTACTATATCATCCAAGATCTTTGCCTTTTTCTATTTTACACGCAAAGTCAAATGCAAAGGATAAAGTGTAAAAGAGGAAAAGGTCCGCACACTCCACTCTACTACTTATTCAACCCTATTCTTCGAATTTCCCATCGTTATTGCTGGCGGCATACAACTATGTAGATGTCTATCTCTATCATTACGTGACTGATGTGAGAATTACTTGTATTATTCTTCGTAGACTAACTTTATTATTTATTCTCTCATTCACGAGAAAAAAGACAAAATACAAAAACAAAACATGCGTTCATTATGAGCGTGCAAAGCATAAAGTTGAACGCTCTGTCATTTGGTATCAAAGAGTAAATTCTCCTCCTCCCTCTATTTCTTAATCCTAACCCTTTTCACAATTTTGTGGTTGATACGAAATCAAATCCTTTTGGGATTGGGACCTACTAATATTACCGCATGATCTTGTTTACGATTAATTAATTAGTCATGGACCTCGTACCATGAGGTTATGATGAGGCTTATCCTTTATGACGTCACATCTCCCTTAATACCTAACCTTAACCAAATCTTCAACCTTATAATAATAAGATAATCAACTAGGCGATAGTGTATTTTAGCTGTTTCTTTCACTTAAATAATGACATTTTTGGTTTATTAGCGACCATGTTGTAAATTTATAATACCTTATCTGAGTAAGTCACACTCCTAGTTACAAAAAAGTGCTCATTTTGGGTCCACCTATGCTTCTTGTTTAGATATCATATCAAAAGACAATCTCATTTCGGTTGTTAATTTAGCCCCTTTTTTTATGAGACAACAAAATATTTAGGGTTAAAATAATGTCCATTTGCTTCTGTTTTAAGCTTCATTATTGGAGCAAAGGACCCACTAGTGTAGTTGTGTGCAGTATTTACTCCCTCAGGCAAGATTATGAATTCGAGTCCTAACATCCGTGTAGTGTGTGTGAGAGCATCCACAATGATGCTCTATATTTCTTAGCTAAAATTTAACAATTCCTCCCTAAAATTTGTCTAAGGATGTGGTTTAGTATATTATCATTTATCACCTCTCTCAATAAAGAAGGCCCTAAAAAGAGCTTCATTATTGGCGATTGAGACAAAAAGGATTATCATGGAGATTTAGGTCGTGGATTTATTAGTGTGATTTTCATCAATTATCGTGAATAGTTGTATATAATTATATTATTTTCTTGATGCCCATAACTAGATGCACGAAGTGGAAGATTTGTGGGCTAGGGCCATGGATACATGTGGTCTCACCTTTCACCAATCATGTTTTCCCGGAGCTACTACTTGGGCACTAAATTATGACCATATTGATAATGACATCGAGATTAAAGAAAGTGGTTGTTTTAGGAAAAGGTGGGGACATAAACTTAGACAATCAATTTAAATGGATGTTGAGTGTTTTGCACGAGATTCGTTGTGCTCGGATCTTATATGAAATTGTGTGGGTACGTATGTATGTACGGGAAATATTTTTTTGCTAATCTGTATGGATACATACCCATAAAATTTCATATAAGATTCAAGCATAAACGGTTTCATATTTGAATTTTTTTTTGCATAAATGATCTTCGAAGGAATACAATACAATTTATAGTGAGCTTCACAAAAGTGTTTCTCAAATCAATTTATTTTAAAGATCCCCCAATTGAACTCTTCGTTAGTTTCAAATAATCCATTTTGTTTATGTGTTGCATAAATTTTGTTGTGTGACTATTTCAAGTTTCGATCATGTGCTATTGCGACGATGTCTTGGGCTCATTTCATTGGGTTTGGGTCCTTACAATTCGGCTTATAAGACGCTCTCATTTGATTGGGTTTGGGTCTACGTGGGCTTATGCAAATGACCCGATTACAATTAGGAGACTTTTGAAAGTGAAGTTTCTTGCGATGACAAATAAATTGCAAAAAGTCATTTTTGACCCTCTACAGTACATCACGTGCTAAAAATGACGGAAAAAGCTAACAAAACTAACACCAAGACGAATAATGGTAACAAAAGCACAACCATTTTCCAAACTAAAATGTCATTCAGGTATAAGTTCAGGGACCATAGCTCTTAAAAAAGCCACACAAGCAAAGGACTCACTAGTGTAGTGGTTTGGAGTATTTACTCCCTCAGGTAAGGTCCTGTGTTCGAGTCCTAGCATCAGTGTAGTGTGTGTGAGTTTAGTATGCTATCGCCCCTTTCAATAGGAAAGGTCCTCAAAAAAAAAAAAAAAAAAAAAAAAAAAAGCCACACAAAAAAATATAGTATAGCCGCGCGGCTATACTACTTAAATAAAAATATATTAAACGCGTATAGCCGCTCGGCTATACTTCTTAAATAAAAAATATTTACATAGTAGAGTATAGCCGCGCGGCTATACTGTTTAAATATACCACCACCGCGACCTTCGAAGAATCGAGCTTACAAACTATTTAGAATCGAGCACGTAAGCAATAGCAGAAACAAACTATTTATAACTAATTCAAGCACATAAGCATAAGCCTATATACAATTGCAGTGGTAAAACATAAGGTTCCAAACTTTTCTGTTGTTAAATTATTGGATTTCATTCAAGAATCGAGCTCTCCTCTGTCACTACTCAACAGCCCCAATTCTTTGGTAACTACTAATTGCAATCAATTTTCGATCTTGTTGTCGGCTAAGTGTTTGATGTTTTGATTGTGAAGGATTTATGGACTTCTCACCAAGCACCCAACCAAGAACTTTCCTCACATGGAAGGGAACTACACAGTACACATGTCTACATCCGAGGTAACCAAATTCTCTAATTCTCAGTTCCATTAGCAAATGTCATGACTTTGAGGCCTATTGAAGAGAAAAACTCAAAATTAGTGACTTGTCACTTTTTTAATTAGTTCTTAGTGTGTTAAAATTTTATAAGAAACAATTAGAAAATAACAAGCGGCTAATTTTGGGTTTGCCACTCCAAATAGTCTCTAGAAGAGTTTTTGTGTATTATGTCATGCTAAAATAAGTTCATCGATAAAAATCTATTTATATAAATGAACAAGTTTTCTTAAAATTTTATATTTAAATTTGATTTAAATTATTTGTCTTTATCCAACCATGTCCTAGTTATCACGTTTGAGTCAAAATTTATGGCATCTTGTACCATAAAATCTTTCAAATAAGTTTGGCATCTCAAAACTCTTTTGACGCACGTCTTGTTGTGTTCATAACTTTAAATCAAAAGATTTGAAATAGAACCTTTTTGACGCACAAGTTGTTGTGTACGTAATTAATTCCCGTGCACATTCATGGTTCGAGTCATCACACGTGTCAGGCCAAGGCGCGTCCACACCAATTTGTCCTCACATGTTACGTCGGCTGACACGTAGGATTTCTCTTTATCCAATATGTCATTTTCTGATTTGATTTGATTTTTGCTATTTTTTATCTCTAAGGCGCAACATAGCTTCACCCAGAAAGACCCTGAAGAATGAAGCAAGCTAAAGTAGAAAGGGCCAGGCTCACTGGTGGATGCTAACGTGAGCCTGTAGTGCCCTTGTGTTTCGCTCCGGAAGCTTCGGTCCCTCTCCTTCTTTGGATTCTCTGCGTTTGATTTTTTTGTCGGAAATTAATTTGTTTTCGTTTAAACCCAAAGATTTGATTCAAATGGATAATCGCTGGCTCAGATCAGAAATCGATCCAACGGTGATGGCGGAGCCCTGAGGTGCTCCAGAGTTGAACCATGGCCTTCTCAGCCGCTTCTCGCTCCAATCTCGCCACCTCTTCTTCTCAATCCTACGGCAAGGTCCTCTCTCTCTCTCTCTCTCTCTCTCTCTCTCTCTCTCTCTCTTTCTCTCTCTCTCTATACATATATGTATGTATGCATTTGCGCGTGTGTGTTTGTAGGTTTAAATAGCCATAACTTGCGTTTGGTTTGCGAGAAAGTACAAGAAGAAAGTAGGGAAATATGGTGAGAATGAATGAAATTTTGGAAGTGGCTGGTTGTTTGCTGCTCATTACTTTCCAATTGAAGTAAAAGCTAGGGTTTATAATGTCAATAAATGATTTTTTGGGAGCTTTTTAGGGCATTAGGGTTTTGTGCAAATTGCAGGGGTTAAGATTAGTGTGGACAAAGTTGAACTGTTTTGGTAATTGATGTGTTCCTGCAGAGATTGGGTCTGTGATATCGGTTAGCTATCATTGTTTATTGCCATGCAGTGTGATTTCAGTTTTGCCCATTTAATTGCTTTTGTTTATCAATTTTGACTGCGAAAAACGCTTTGTACTTTAATGTTTGGTTGGTTTCTTATCAGAAGAGTAGTTACTTATACGGATGGAACATTTTTGCAGTTATGCTCCCCTAGGTTCAGCAGGAAGCAGAATAAAGTAGCTTTTATAACTACCACAAAGCGAAAAGGTTCGTCCTTGAGGATTATTAGATCGGTCTTAAATAATAGGAAGTCGAGCATTAGTGACAATGGAGCATCGGAACCTGCAAGGATTCTTCTTGAGAGGTTGTTTGCACAGACTCAGAAACTGGAAGAACAGATGAACCAAAATTCTCATCATCCTCAGGATATCCAGCTAGGGTTTAACCTTGAAATCCTGGAGTCTGATCTTCATGCTGCATTGGCAGCACTGAAGAAGAAGGAAGAAGATTTGCAGGATGCTGAAAGAGTGGTTTTCTTCGAGCACTGTGAATTACACCGCACAAAGGAGGAGCTGGAGCAACGGGAGAAAGAAATTGCTGCAGCTTCTTGTAGGTATGAAAAAATAGGGGAGGAATTGAAGCAGGCTAATCTCCGCTTAGCTTCCCAAGCCAGGCACATAGATGACATAAAGCTTCGGCTGAGAGAGAGAGATCAGGAGATCGCGGCTGCACAGTCCGCACTTTCTTTGAAAGAAGAGGAATTGGACAAAATGAGAAATGAATTGCTGCTAAAGAGTGAAGAAGCTGCTAAGACCGAGTCTGAGCTTAAATCCAAGTCTCACCTGCTGTATGAAGCCAATGAAGTGGTCAAGAGACAAGCAGTTGAGGTTCAAGGACTCCGGAAATCTCTACAGGAGAAAGAAGAAGAATTGGAAGTTTCTCAGATGCAGAGGAAACTTGAAGTGGAGAAGCTCAAAGTTGCAGAGGAAAAGTTGGAGAAGCAGGCAATGGAGTGGTTAATGGCACAGGAAGAACTTAAGAAACTAGCAGAGGAAGCATCTAGACATGCAGGAGAAACTAGTGAAACTTTAGAGGATTTCAGAAGAGTGAAGAAGCTTCTCGCTGATGTGAGGATTGAGTTGGTTTCCTCTCAGAAATCTCTGGCTTCCTCTAGACTGAAAATGGAAGAACAAGAGAAGCTTTTGGAAACTCAATGGGAAGAGCTCGAAGAACACAAGGGAAGTGTTATGACTTACTTAACAACTTTGAAAGATGCCCAAATAGAAGTACAGAGTGAAAGAGCAAAGCTTAGGGTTGCAGAGGCTCAAAAAAAGGAGCTTGAACGGGACTTATCCATGGAGAAGGAGCTTATGGAAGAGTTACAAGAGCTGTTGAAGAAAGAGAGATACTCTCTGCATCAGGCTATCAATGGGATTTCTTCGCTCCAAAAGAAGCTAGACAAGAAAAATGCTGACTTTGGGAAAATGCGTGATCTTCTTCAGGTTAAAGAATCAGAAATGGTGGAGGCTAAGCTCGAAATTCAGCATTTGAAATCTGAGCGGGATTCTCTTAAGCTTATTTTGGACGAAAAAGATTTGGAACTTTTAAATGCAAGGAATAAGCTTGAGGAAGTAAACAACGAAATTGCAGAGCTGAAGATGCTTTTGAACAGTAAAGAGGACCAGCTTCTTCAAGCAGCTACTATGCTCGAGGCGAAAGACGAACATGTAAACACAATGCAAAATGAGTTGAATGACACAAAGCTGAAATATTCAGAAGCTGAAACTGTGGTAGGACGGATTGTAGAGCTCACTAATAAGTTGGTTATATCCATCAAGGATGACGACTCTAATGCACCCAGAACGTTTGATGACATGGGCCAAGACTTACTGCAGCAACTATTGGAGAATCGAGCTGATGATTTTAGGTTGCAGATAAAACAGCTTGAAACTGAGCTTGAATTAGCAAGGGACAGCTTAAGAACAAAACAAAGGGAAGTCCTAGCTTCTCAGAGGGCTCTCACAATCAAAGATGAGGAGCTTAAGATGGTTCTGGGGAGACTAGATGCAAAAGAAAAAGAAGTAAAGAAAATGAAAGAAGAGGCCGAAGATGCTAATGATCTGAGAAAGCTATATGCTTTGGCACAAGAGAGATTAGGGGAGAAAAGTATCGGAGACTTGGCAATCGAGAAGCTTCAAATCGAGGCAGCCCAACTAGAAGTTGAAGCAGCAACCAATGCACTCCATAAACTTGCAGAAATGAGCGGGGAATTTTTGCGTAAAGCTAGCTTGAGCATTGAGACTGATGCTTATACCACCATCTTCCTGCCAAATGGTTCTGATCCCAGCAGAAGTGTGGCGGAGAACGATGAATGTTTAACGGAGGTTACAACAGAAGTTTCCCGGATTTCGGCTTTGACCGATCAGCTAGTGAAAGAGGCTGGTATTGTTGTAAGAGCAGGGCCTGCAGGGCAGTAGAGGTAATTCAGAAGCTAGTGACCTGATATCGTGTTCTGTACAGATATCCAACTGATCTACTTTCTTAGATTTGGTAGAAGTGATTGTTTGTACCACTCACCACCATAAATAGCATCAATGTCGAGATGTTAAACGTTGTATAAAATTTAATTGGTGTTTTCTTAGTTTCAATGTATTTTTTTAAACAACAAAACGACTTGCTTTGAACATAAAACGCAAGATGAGGAAGTTGAGCACCAAACCAAAAGGTCGATAGAGATTCCTGTTCCTTGATTTATACTTGATTTTCTTGTATTTCAAGTTATTTTCTCTTCTCCAAAGGAAGCATGACCTTCACGCGATACAGGCTTGTTTCACATGGAAAGCTTCGACCTTGTCCCTTCGTAGTTTCCAGGAAATAATACCCCATAAAATTATGGGTCAAAGTTAAATACATTGCAGTCTTAATCACACAAATAAGTCAATTAACATATTTACATTCTTATATACATAAAGAGCGAATCTGTTTGCCCTAAATTTGACACTGATAATTGTTGTTCTGCTGCTCTCCAGCACGCAGAAGTTAAATAGTAAGATGCCCTATACTACCCAACAAACTAGTTACAGCAGATAAGTATGATTTACAGCAAACTTCACTAGCTCTGGGCAGATGAACTGTGCATAAAACTACCGAGCAAGACCTGTTGAAGCACCCTCTCGGAAAAGGATATTTGCCATGTTAGGAGGCCTCCATGCCGGATTGCCAGAATTCTGACCATCTGTGTGTTGATTCTCATTCTGTGCAGCACCAGTCTGTTGTTTCCTCACCTTGGATCTCCCCATTTTTGATCCAACAAAGATGCCTAGCCTCATGGCTGTGAATAGCCCCAATGCAACCAGAAGTGGTCTCACTGCCCAATGGAAATCCTCAAGATGTTGGTACTTCTTCACAATTCCCGGGCAAGTATCAAATGTAACCAATGCCACTTCAGCAGGATCAGCTACAAAGGTTGAGTTCTCATCCCCAAGAGTCAGCATTCCCGGGAACTTCACAATAAGGCACCCATTTGGTAGGATCCACGATATCCTCCCAGTAGCCCATATCCCTCCCCTCTTACGAGGCCATTCAAAACGAGGGCTCAAAACATTAGCTTTCAGCCTAACAAACTGACCCACACAGTAGGATTCTGCCATTTGAAACTCTGAAGAATTCCCCTTCCAGAGAGTTTCCAACCCTATAAATCCAACAGCTACATTACCATTGCGATTGATGGAATGAAGAATACCTACTGGTGAGTGTTTCTTGTCTTCTTTCTTCAAGCGCACCCAATCACCAGCTGCCAAGCCAAAAGTTACCCGCTCCAGTGTTGAAACATGAACCCTTAATGGGTCATGGATGCCATGAATCCTCACCAAAACAAACCCATGGTGATCTGTGTCACCTTCTACACCCACTACTGTGCCTTCTGGGACATACATACTTTCAGGTTTGCAGGAGTTTGCTGGCTTTCTGGAACGCACTATGTCTCCAACTTGGAGATGATCCTTTGAAAGGAACCACTCCGTGTAACCAGTGCTACTTGATTTCTCCGTGATTGTTCTAGTCCCAAGACATGTCCAGTCTCCACCACTGGAGATTGCATTCTGCAAGCTGCTAGTGTGGTAGAAATTAATAAAAATGGGTACAAGCGGTGAACACTTCTATTTCACCCACCAAAAACAAGCAGCAAGCAGTAACACAGTTGATTATATAATTATATGAAGAGGGACATAAATAAGCATCTGCAAAATTTTGTAATATTGACCAACCCATTACAAAGGGTTTCTTTCAACATCTGAAGAGATAACCCTACATGCATATTCTCTATATTAAATTATGAGATTTGAAATGTTGCCTGGGAAGTCATTTTTGCGATTTGTTTTTTTTTTCTTCCCAATTTTTTGCTTTCTATGCAATTACAGAAAGTTCATGTGATACAATGGCTTCCACAACCATATAATAATCATGTGATAACAACTTAATTAAGCAATAATATCAAAAAGCTTGCATGATCAAATCTGGCTGGGCACAAGAACCAGCAAAGTTTTGTTTGTACTTTGTAAAGCACATGAGCATTCTCTAAATGAAGAGACTGTTTATGGTGGACCTAAAGAACTGCCTATACCGAAAAAGGTAACCACACTTTTAGTTATGATTCTAGATTTATATATGATACAAACATAAGTTAAATCTTTCGAAGTGTATATGAATATGGTCCCACATAAGACACATTGAAGTGATTTCTTCTGCTCACATGTACCTTAAAAATCAATACTTCACACCACAAAACCTGTTTTGTATGCATATATTCTGATTTGGGTTATTAAGAACAATGAGGTTTTTATCAAGTACATGTATTAGAGGTAGAGCAGTTTGTACCCAATATTGCTTAACGAATCTAAATATGAATCATTCACTCTTATGATCATTCTCTCAACTTATATAAGCTACTTCAGCCAATATTAAACAGGCACTGTATATGCCCCTGACCTACAGCAAGTTATAGATCCTAACCCATCATCTGAAGAGCAACGTATAAGTGAAAAGCAACCTAACAGGAGTACCTGCAACTACCTAGAAAGGCATCATTATATTCATCATCTCAAAAACCCAAAACAGGATATAAACATAGAAGAGACACATACCTTTTAAATACATTCAATATGTCCGTTATTAAAGGGCGACTCCTCAAGTCATACCCAAAGCAACCAAGAAGAAGATTCTCTATTGCAGGAGGAAGTCCACTTGGTATATCTGGTTTTTCTTGCCTTCTGACTACTGAATCAGATATTTCATCAACAGATTTCCCACCCCAAGGTCGGACACCAGTCAACAGTTCCACAATGCTGCACCCAAAAGCCCAAGAGTCGGTCTCAAAGGATATTGGACCTCGTACTTCTGGTTGCCACTGTTCAGGTGCCATGTAGTTTGGCGTTCCGATCCTCCGAGTCATATCTGAGCTTACCAATGGAATGCCAAGCAATAGATAAGGAATACCAAAATCTCCAAGTATTGCTTGGTCATTTTCATTTAGAAGAACATTAGAAGGTTTTAGGTTAAGAACCAAGATCCCTTTTGAGTGTAGTTCAAAAACCCCTGCAGCCAACCCTATCCCATACCTGAAACCAATAGCCCAAGTGAGAACTGAGCACCGAAAGCTTAGAAAAATAGTAAAATTGAGGATTTTTTTTACTGTCTAATCAAGACTCAAATCACCTCAGAACATCAGAAAGTGCAAGCTTTCCTCCTCTTATTTGAGCCATTTTGTCACCAACTGATCCCTCATATAATTTCATTATGATGCATATCTGAGAGTACAAACCCAAATTGCTTTTAGCAAGCTAGAACTCATATATGTATGGAAATCTACTGATAGTGCTTCGAGTACAAAAATGTGACTCACCTTTCCACTGATTATTGAAGTTCCGTGTAGCCAGCAAACACCTCTTAGTCCTTGACACTTACGGAACATATCTTCTAGTTTATCCAACACAATTCTCATGTTGTCTTCTTTAATTGGATGAAGCATCTTGATAGCCACTTCATGATACTCATCATAATCTTCAGTTGACTGATGATGGGTTGCTAACCAAACATCACCAAAGGGTCCCCGCCCAATTCTGTGTCTAAGTTTCAACTTTGAAGGTTCAATCCATGGACTTTTCTGGTCTGTAGAGCCTACGACATCAGAATCACCATCTAAAAGCTCATACTCAAATGAAGCTGACGGTTGGGCGGCGACAACTTGTTTAGCCATTCCTCGATCTGAAGTGATTTTTGATCATTGAAAATTTTCTAATTGAGGTCACCATTAAAAAAAATTTAAACAAAATCATACAAATGAACAAGAATCCTATGATCTTCTAATTGCAAGGGAGTATTTGTCAACAGAGTTATGCCACTGAACCAAGGGCGAAGCGGCACACTCTGAATCAGATATGCATGCCCTTTCATCTGAAAAAGTGTCAAACAATAAACTAAAAGCATATGTTAATAAAATTATTTTGAGCCCCCAGATCCTCTCCCCTTCTCTGTTCATTTAGCTCAAAATCTTATATGACATTACGAAGCGTGACTGAAACCTTTTTACAGGAACACAAGGTAGCACTACTCTTATTACAATTCTCACACTTCATAACGAAGCATCAAAAGTTGTCCACCCTTATGTGCGGTTTAAAAGCATCAACACTTCATTTTCTTTCAGATTCTTCAATTTTACCAGAAACCAAATGGAACACAAACAAAAGTATCCAAAGCTCCCTTTGGTTGCTGAGAAATCGGAGAAGCACAGAAAAATTTACCTCTAGTAATTCAACTATTTCATAATTTTCTGGTAACCCAACAACAAAAAAGCTACATGGGTTCTACCCAATTTGATCATTCTATGATAATCTAATGAGACAGGATAGCATCCACATCAAAAATTGTGAAAAGTTTCAACGGAACAGAGACTAAAAAGAAAAATTACAAATTTAAATAAATACACAAAAGGATCAGAAGCATTTTTAGAGATACAATATACTCACCGAAACTGAGGCTATGTTGTTGAATTCCGATGAGTTTGAGATTTCGACGACTTTAGAGTAAAATTTACATGCGTCAGACTCAGAGAGAGAGAGAGAGAGAGAGTGAGAGATGATAATGGTGTATATACAGCAAATGGGAACTCCTTTAGTTGGGCTTGTAGGGGTGAAGCTGGGCCCCCTGCGAATCCGGAGGCTTTTTCTTTTTCTTTTTCTTTTTATAATTTTCCTTTATCAAATGCTGCGCCAAATTACCATCTTGCCTTTTACAAGAGTGTGCACGCCAAGAAACTTTCATCAAAGCTTCTTCTTCAATCAATCATCTCTCTTGAACATGGCAAAAAGGGAGAGGAGTATACGAAGCAATTAATGACAGGGAATTATTGATGTTAAATTTAGACCCAAGAAAAATAAAATAAAATAAAGAAACAAAAGAAGAATAATTGGATTGTTGAATTGTTTTATTTTATTGGGAAACTAATTGGCTCACATCTGTCACTTGGTTTTTTTAACATTATTTTTGTAAATTTTTATAAACGGTAGTGATGGGCAAGTTACGTACTCCTGAGAGAATTGCAAGTTTTGGAAGTGACAATAATGGTTAAAATGGTCCTTTCATTTTCTTCTTCTGTGACTTATTATGACTGGCGGAAAAACTAGAATAATATTTTGTCGATTCATATAATTGTATATTGTTTGCGTGCAGTATTGTGCTTTGTTCCCCTTACCTTACTAAAAACTTCCTAGTGTTTGACACTTGATACAAATGAGTTCTACATCACATCAGCGATTCATAATTCTTCATGCGTGAAAGATTTTGTTCCTAACTTTATATACCAATGAATCCCCCATCACATCAACCACCAACAAACTTCCATCCCATGAGTGCAAGAGGTTGGTCAAAATTACGGGCGGAACTACCCTATGGGCTACATCCCACTGTAACTAGCCCATTGAAAAATTCCTAATTCCGCCATTGCTTGAAACTTGATCAACGGAAGCTATACTCATCAGTGACTTGTTTGAGTACTAGTCGCACGAAATGTCTATAGCTCTTGCATTGAGACTGTTACCCAATAATGATGAATGCATTCGGCTTAATTTTTGGCCGAATGAATAATAGCCTTTGACTAAAGTCCAAATACTACTCCGCATTGCCCAAATTTTTTATTTTTTATTTCTTGTTAAACATGTAAAGGCTGTAACGGTAAGCAAAAACGAAGTGCGGGAGCATCAACACCATCCATCGCTCCTGCCATTGGTCACCATGCGTGTGGCGATGAACATGTCAATACACAAATGTATTGGTAATCTGTTATGGCTTTGCAGTCTCAACATATTTTTAAAACACAAGTGATAGTTTAAAGTACCAATTAATGAAAATGAGATCGAATTCAGATGCAAATGATCGGACAAACTGACCTAATCAACTAGTCTAACCCGTGTATACTTAAATCTCAAAATTAAAAGATAGTCGGATTCCATAAATTGAGGTTCAAAAATATAAACTAGAGATGAAATAGAATCTCAGAATGAGCAGCCTTCCAAAGTAGCAATTAAACAAGTTGTTGATTGAACCCTTTAAAAAAAAGTGACAAATTCATACCCTTTTTTTTGGGCTTCTGAAACAAATTCATAACTGTGAGTGGGAAAGGTTGATGGGAATGGACACAAAATTGAAGTGGCAGTCTCTATAGAGCTGAAATTTTAAAGTGAGTGTGCTTCTTTTACTGTCCTATATTCCTCACCCCACTCATCTTTCCCATTGCTACAACTCCCATGATTTCTTTCTTTCTTTTTTGCTCTCCAATTATACAAATTACACTTCCCCAAAACCATAAAGCAGAACAGAAACCCAGATTAGATTAACAAAAACATTATTATAATTACAACAAGTGGCTCCCTTGTCAAAAAACCAAAGTCCAAACAATAAGAAAACACAGTAATTCATTCATTTACCATTACAAATATTACATTATAATCATAGACACATCATCCAATTTCCATTCCCAAATTACCCCAAAAATAAAAATAAAAAAAGAGAGAGAAACAGAACAAGTCACTCACTCAGAGAGGAAGGACCTTCTTGACAATCTGGTCACTGAGATTGGCAATCTGAGAGTCAAGGGCCTTAATGGTCTCCTCCTTCTGCTCCTCCAACTTGGTCAAAGCCTCCTGCAACTCAGCCTCCACCTTCTTCCTCCCCTCCGCCAATTTCTGCTCCACCTCCCCCTGCGTCTCCTTCTTCATCTTGGTCAGCGCCGCTGATATCTCAGCCCTCGCAGCTCTCATGATGGCAATGCCTTGCTGCTCAAGCTGCTTCACCTCCTCCGAAGTGTCCTTCACGCTGCCCAGCTTCTCTCTGATCGCCGCGTCTCTCTCGTCCATGAATTTCCCGAGCGGGCTGTAGTAGAGCTTGTCCAGGGCCACCATGAGGAGCAGGAACTGCACCATTTGAATGGGGAGGGTGAGGTCGAAGTCGAAGAGGGCTGCCTTCTCTATCTCCTCCGCGAAGGAGGGCGGGGCCCAGGAGAGGGAGGTTGCTGCGATGACGGAGAGGGACGACGAGAGGGAGAGAATCTGGGACTTGGAGAGTTTTGGGATGGTTGGGATTTTGGGGATGGAGATTTGGATTGGGATTCTGGGCTTTGAAATGGGAGATGGGGAAGGGGAAGAGATGGGTACTTTGGACGAGGCCATGATCATGTTGGCCATGGCGACTCTGCCGCTTTCTTTCTGGTTTCTGTTTGTTCGCTGGAGCTGGGATTTTCAGAGTTTGTGGGATTTGAGGGGCTGAGAGTGTAAATCTTTGCAGAGAGGGCTATCTCATTCTTTGCCACATATTTTGATATGAGGTTCTGATGGATGGAAGAGTTGGATTGTGACTTGACCCACAGGAGCCTCTATGATTGTTCGATCCAATTTATGGGTCAAAAAGAATTTGACCCATGAAACACAATTGGCCCAAAATTCAATTCTTGGAATTGTCCTGGCCCAAATAGTGGCTGGCATAAAACAGAGAACTCTCATCAAATAATTACAATGAAAGCTTCAAAAAGACAAAACCCTCTCTCACGAAGAAGAATCAGATATTAGTTGCATGTACTTGCTGAATTCCAAAATCTTTAGAGGTACAAGTTTTTTTTAATCTTTTTTGAGGGGCTGTGAAGGTGGGGAGTAGAACATCAGACTTTAAAGTGGCAAATGACTTGTCTCGTGTAGGCCAAGTATAATTTTAAGATATTCTAACCAAATTCTGGGCAGCAGGAACAAATGCATGTTATTTCCTGAGCACTAATCTACTCTCCAAGTATCCCTTCGACTATAGCGTTTATCGCGTTTTTCAAAACAAAGCCCAAACATCTTCCTAAACCCAACCAGCAACCCAGTGGCAATGCTTGGGGCACACGCTAAACTTCTTTTAGATGTGGTTCCTACAGCTGACAGCCTGGAGTATGGAAACCACTCTCCCAACAAGCTAGGCAGTGTGCTCTCATTGTGTTCGATAGAAACTTCACCATTACAATGTGGGGACTTTGGATTCTCGATGTCATCAGAATCATAAAATACCTCGTCATGCTGTTCGATGTCTCTGTCACTCTGCTCTTCCTCTTTGTCAATCGCTTCTATCTCTTCAAGACTAATTGATCGTGGTATTGACCTGCACATTATCGAACATATGAACTCAATGCACAACATGGCTGGCCAGGCAACAATGGTCCTTATCTGTGTAGGTGGTTCCATGTTTTTGTGCTTAAAATTCTTATAGAAGAGAAATGCCAATAGAGAAAGCCTCACGTCGTGTTTTGTTTCGAACCAATGAGCCCTTTCTTTGATTGCTTCTTTGTCAGGGTGTAGCTGATTGAAACATGCCGGACAAAATGAAGCTGAATGAACCAAAAAAGACCGGTTGACATAAATGAAGAAAATTCCAATGACATAGGAGGCGTAGGCCAAATGAGGATGAAATACACAATTGTGTGTGACAAGGGCTCGATTCTTACTTCCCCTCCCCTTATTAAAAAAATAGAGGAGGGAAGAACAAAAATGCAACTATATGCTAAACAAGGATATGAAACCGAATAGAAGGAAATACAACTTCTTAATGATGATAATTCTGTAATTCACTAACAATGAATATGCCTCAGGAAGATCAAACAAAACTGAAGGGATCTGCCACATACCTGATCACCATCTTTGATGCCATAATGTCTGATATGATCAGTTTCAACAACTAGCTTCTGAGCACCATAGCACAAGCAGAAATGCCCCCACACGTGTGGCCTAAATAAACCATATTTAAACAAGGAATATCACTAAGTGTTAATTATACATGATAAGAATCCAATTGTACAATGAACTTCTCAACTCAATAGTATAAAAAAAATGCAAGTTTCCATGGAAAATGAGCAACCTTATAATACATTTTCTAAACCTCACAACTGAAGGCAAAGACAAATTTCTGTGATTAAATGATTTTTTGTTTTAATCCAAAATACTTCAATTAAGGATGTGAAAATACCATGAAATTTTTCCTGGTCCCTTCTGCGGCATGTGACTAAAAACGGCCTCAACCGCCTGCTTCAGTTCTAAAACAGTGGCTGTCTTGGCAACTTCAATATCTGTGAAAGTGAAAATCTTAGTTCATGCAAGTCCTCAGAAAAAGGAAGGAAAAAACACCTCAATTCATCCAAATCCTCAACCCAAAACAAAAGATTGAAAAACATCTTAATCCATCTAATTCTCGGCCAAATAACAGAAACCACGAGAAGAACTTTAAAAAAAAAAAGCGAGAGAGAAAGAGAGTCAGCTGTATTAAGGATTGAATTGGAGAACTATCAAGACAGCAAACTGCACAATACGTTACCCTTAACCCCTGTTTAGTTTCTGAGAATATGATAAGGAAAAAGAAAGAAGAACAATCAAATCCTACGAAGATTGGAAAAACCGTGTATATTTCATAATGTAAAATACTAAAATCTCTGTATATGAAAATTTTCCAATATGAATAAGGAAACCAAGAAATCAAATCCGACATTGACCCTGAAAGCTTATTACTCGTAAAATTGTGTTTTCAGACCAAAAGAACCCACAATTGACATAAGTTGACTGCCTACATTCCCGCAATTCTTAGCAAACAAACAAGCAGCAATGAGATTAACCATCTAGAAAGAGAATTAGAGAGGCAGATAGAATTCCTAAGCCTTTCCTAGGATTGAAACCCAAATGTAACTCAAAAAAAGGTGAAAAATTTAGTTCCTTTTCCAACATTTTCTCGGCAGCCAAACAACAGCACCAATGCACCACCACAGAAATTCAGAAACAAGAGAAGAGAGAGAGAGAGAGAGAGTACCGAAACAAGAGCCGTCCAATTTGAGAACGGAGAGTCTGAGAGGCTCCTGGGGAAGGGCAGAGTAGGAGAAGCTCTTGCGAGAAAAGCCATCGATGAGCAGCAACGGGACGAAGGGCAAGGAATTGGAGCGGCGAGGGCGTTCGACGGAGGAAGGCCTGACAGGGACAAAATCGTCGTCGTCAATTCTCAGCGTGCTATACGACATAGCTGTGTGAATTTCTCCCTGGCCCTCTCTCTCAACCCATGCCCTTATACCAAAAATGGAGCTACAGATTAACAATAAAAAAAACCAGAAAAAAGAGACAGAGTGAGAGAGAGGGAGGGAGAGAGAGATTCCTATGGAAGCAGAACACGCATTGTAAAGACGCTTGGGGCTTTGGATTTTCTAGGGCTTGGGCTATCTGGGAGCAGTTTTGGAGCTTCTGTCGGAGGCAATTCCAGAAGGAAAAAGAAGAAAGAGAAAAAAGAGAACAGAGAAAAGCGAGAGAAGGAAAGAGAGAGGGGGAAGTTTTCCCTCTTTTTTTCTCTTTTCTTCGTTTTGTTATATTCGTTTGGTTTTGTGAGGCTTGAGAAGATTGCCAGTTGTTAAGACAAAAATAAAATAAAATAAAATAAAAAATAAATTAATGGAATGGCAGTTGCCGTTTTAACTCTTTTGCGGCAGTAACTGACCTGCCGTCTTTAGGCGCCATCTTCTGTCCTCTGATTTTATAGAACAATTTTTTCTTCTCTTTCTTTTTTGGTAATGGTTTTATAAGACAACCTTTAATTAACACACTATGAAATTAATAAACTTTTTTTTTAATTAAAAAAAATTTTACTTTGCATTTTTATAAAACAAATACTTGATTCCCTTTCACATATGTTTCATTTTTCTTTTTCTTTTTTGAACTATTTTATTCAATATATTATATATTGTATGTGCAATAACCATTTCAAAAGGATGAGTTGGGAAGAAGAATAATAGGGCTCGTCACGCTTGCATCCGATTTTGAATCTCTCTAATGATATTCATTTTGTTAAAAAAAAATAAAAATAAAAAGAGCTATTCACAAATAAGTCCCTCAAATTTTGCTTTGACAGTTTGAAAAACACTTTAAAACACTATTTTTAAGGATAAAAACCCAAGAACCTAACTGTTATTTCATTAGACATTTAACAATTGATAGGTGATTAGACATTTAACCTAAAAAACGAGTAACAACCAATACCTCTATAACAAACCAATACCTATATGATCCAAGCGTTTGCTCTTTATAACCACTTTTGTTTGAACAAAACACACCCCAAACAATTGAAATTGTTAAAGCCTTAAAGGTAAGAATATTTGGATGCTAACATACCAGATACTTTCCCTCAATATTTTGGTACTTTATTTGGTTATCTTTCAACAATTTCAATTTCCTTTGATTTTATTCTTGGGTAGCAACAGAAGATGAAAATGTCACTTACCAGCGCATGCATGAGGCCTTGCATGTCGTGCCTTAACAGACACGCACTTCAAACACAAAAAATTGATATAGGTTTTACCAAACTCATGCACCGAGGTCTTGTTTTCGAATCCCCTCAGCCAATATCATTTGTATTAAAAACAAATAAAAAGAAAGTGAGCATGTGTGACTGAAAACCTTGGAATAAGAAAGGCTCACAATGTCAAGCTTTAAAAAAAATATATATTAGATGAGCAAGCAGCTCCCAATGCCAAATTGCCACCATTGTTTCTAACACCTATCCATATAGAAGAATAATTACAGGGCAAAAGTAGCAGGCCTCATTCCCAGTTCAGAGTTAAATCCGCTGAGCGGAAATCATCTGAATTAACAGTATCACATCTCTTCGTCCCAAAAAAAAAAAACAGTATCAAATCTCACTTCTAGTAGCCCCATAATCAAAAAATCAAAATTGGTGGCCGAAACAAGAGCAGCAGCAACTAATCATCTTCAGCGGAGAAAACCAGCCATTTGTTGAAAATGTTACTTCCCTATGAGCTTATAGTAGGCATACAATCCAGAGCCAAAGAAACCCAAAAATTGCCCAATGACATTCAACTAGTAGAACAAACAAAAAACAGACATCAATTTCTAAATAGAAGGAGAAACAAGTTTTTTTTTCTTCTTTTTTTCAGAATGAAGAATCGTTTGCACTTACGATGTCAAATGGAAGGCCACCGAATAGCATCCAGCCAAGTCCAATGGTGAAAAAATCCTATACCAGTTTAAGCAACCAAAACATATAAGAGCTTGAATAAAGATAAGAAAACATCGTACATAGGCTGCTAAATTATGTTGTAATACATCTGAGAAATAAATTTAGCCTAAACAAACCTTCAAGTTGCCGCAAATTGTCTGTGTGAGTGCTGAATTTAGAGTTGTGTTCAGGAATATGCTGTAATTCAAGAAGAATGCCAGTGTACAGGAACAAAGCAAGACAGCCTGCAAAAGGAGGAAGAAAGGAAAAAACAATGCATCTCAATAAAACCCTACGAATTACTTGGAAGTTTTATTTATGTACTGTAAGAAGAAGTAAAATAGGCATGGTATACTTGGGCGATTAATGTCAGTAGAATCCATGAGATGCCAACAACCGCAAATGACGATGTAAAATGCTACTTACAAATAGCATTGAAACTCATTCTGTATGGTTTCAAAACTTAAACTACTGAACACGACAAAATAATTCAAAGGTCCAAACGCCCCACTTCCACCAATTTCAAGCATAATATATAACACTAATCCATCCAGCCCACATAGACAGCTGGAGGCAAAAGAAATCAATGAAGCTCTACATGAAACATGACAGATTTATCTTAAGTTCAATTAAATAGCTAACTGCAATTAAATATCGCACTGGAACAATATCATACACAGGTAACCCATGAACCAAACTGCAAGTAAAATGACGTTAACAGCAAATTATATAATATAAAAAATTGTCAAATACCAGTAAACTAAACCTTTCCATAAAAATGCAATCAGTGGGGCATAAAGTGTACCAGAAGATAGCATATTTAAAATGAGCTAGCAAAACCACAATGCCATGCAGAAAATACAGATAAGGCACATTTCAGGAGTAGCAAGACAACTTTCAAAGCGTTAAGTTTATATTTATTAGCAGACAAGAGTGCTGTTGGTAAAGAAAGTACCATAAAACCAGGTGAAAACAGATAAGGAAAATCGATTGTCATCTTCAAGTCACCACGAATAAAAGTCAAAAACAGCAAAGCCGGCCCACATATGACTCCTATCATAGAGAAACAGTACCATTTTATGTCACAGTTGGAATTTAATTAATCAAAACTCCTAATTATGCACAAAACCAAAAAAAAAAAAAAAAGAGAAAAAATCCAAAGGACAAAAATTGAGTCAGGATGGTTTATCTGACCGTTACACCACATAAGGCCAAAGCTATTAAGGCCACTGGATTTCCCTGAGAAAAAGAAAGTAACAGTCAATATCTTAGAAACCTGTCAAGCTAGTAAAGGGGAAATGTAGTGAAAGATTTCCCAAAAGGATAAATTGTTAAAGTACTACCAATACGGGCTATGGTTGCAAGATATACTGCTGTTGTGATGTTAGATACGAAAACAACAGCATAGCCATAGGCGTCAAATGACAAATCCCGAGATCCAGCAATGAATGCACCAAGAACGATCAGTCCAACACTGATAACAACCTTAAAATTTTCAGTTAAATAAGAAAATCAGGTAGATGGTCAATAAAGTAAAACACATAATTTAGAAGCATTTTTCATTACATTCATTCATTCATGGCAAAATGTAAAACTTTCTCACTGGACCAATTCACGACCACAAAGAAAAGTACCAACAAGTCAGCTTTCACAACTTTCATCCAATAAAAGAGAAACCATCCAATTCTTTTTGTCTATCTAGAAGAGCAGATGATCTGTAAATTATTAACATCAGCATATGAAGAATAAATTATAAACAAAAGGGCCATTTACCTTCGAACAATAGGAGATGTATATCTCTGCCCAGCCAAAATATACTCCATAACCATTGTAAATACCACAGTAGTTCTCCTGAGGGTGGTGTACATGGGAACATTTACTCCACGGACAGACTCCATGGAGGCTAGCTTTCAAGGAGAAATAAATTAATGGGCAAACATTAATCACAAATACAACTAAGAAAACTATTGAATAATAGTTACCGACCAAAACAATCTAACTAGGAGGAATCACTGCATCATTATGTTTCCTTTCACAAAATTGTTATTAAAAAAAAAAAAAAAAAGGAGCATGCTCGACATTAGATTACACAATGCATACCATGTACAGCAAATAGGCTCCGGCAAGAGGAAGGGTTTTCTTCAATGTCTTTAACGGTACAAGTGTTGTGATATTGTCATCAGAAATGGTCAAAGATTCACCTACGGTGAAAGAAATCATCTTCCAGCGTCTCAAGGCATAGAGAAAACCACATGAACATATCATCTGCAGTAGCAACCAGAAGGTCAAGTTTAGCTCACGTAATCAGAAATTTCAATGCTTTCTGTGTCTGCTCAAGGCTGTTTGGCCCGGCTAACTTTTTGAAAGGAGGATTTCGCTTAAAATTTCACTAATTAACTTAATTCTCAAAACATGAAAGACTACTGTAGGATTCAATTGGGATGGTACCTGAAAGAGTGTGATAACATTTGCACTCGGAAATTTATAAGACGAGAGAGCTGCTTTGTTGAACATCACCAATAACACTGCAGAACAAAATGGGAACAAATAAGTTAACTCAACAAAAATTCAAATTTTGAAAAACTATGCCAATCCCAAGTAGAAATTCGAAAAATCCAAATTCATAACAAAACACAATCAAGCACAAACTTTGCCCAATCGTATTCTGAACCTAGTAAATTATGGCATACAACAACTCCCAATTTTCTTCAAACTTTTTGAAATCTCTTAAAACTTGAATTTTTAATTTCTAGGAACAAAAAGCTTCACTAATGCAGCATCAAATTGCAGGCTCCGTAATTTACCTGCGCAGGCCATGTAAGAGATTGCAGCGTAGGCTCCACGTCTGGTCATGGCGGATCCTCTGAAAAGCTTCTCATCGTTATCGTCTCCGACGAGTCTCTCTCTCTCCAGGTCTCTTGGAGGATCCGATACTGGCAGTATCAAATTCTTGCCCGAATTCGACGCCTTCAGAGACATCTCTAATCTCTCTCTCTCGCTCTCTTTGAGTCTCTGGTTGTGATCAGAGAGAGAGTTCAACGTTAGGGAAGAGGAACGATGAATTCAATTCAAATGAGAGCTCATCTGGGGCGGGTCGAAATGGCCAGGTCCGATTAGGACACAGTCAAAGCAAAGTCGAGTAAATTGGGCTCGGATCCAGTGATATTTGGATCCGGTTGCGGTTGGGGCAGGTGAGTCGGGTATTGTACGGGTCAACTCGGCCCGTCTGAGACTCAGATTGTGATATTTTTTTTTTTCGCTCAGTTGGGCTTTTCGTCGTCAAGTCAATGGATATTTTTGGCTGTTTTGCTAATTTGATGAAGTTGACCCGGCAGGCAATGGCGCGTTCCTCCACTCTACCACTACAAAATTCGTGGAAGTTTCTTGCGGGGAAAATAAAAAAGAGAATATTCCATGGTCTACTTCTCACTGTTTCTTTCTTGCGAGAAAAATTCCAGTTTGTCTTACACTTTGGAATGTCATGTGAGTGGCAGGGTTATATGGTCATATTCACGATTCAAAATTTGATTGGGCAAAACTTAAAAATATACACATAATTTGGGGGACGTAATGAGTCTTACCTTTAAATGCATCTCTATACATAAATAAAAACTTAGCAAAAAATAAACTACTCTTTTTCTTTAAAAAAAACAACAACAAAGGATAACCTATTTTAATCAAATTGTGATCTGACATAACAAAGGATAACCTATTTTAATCAAATATCCCAACAAAAATCAAATAAATTCTCATAATAGCATCAATGCCTTTAATCAAACATTAACATACCAACAACAAATCAAACATCTCAACAAAATTCATAAAATCAAAGACCTAACTAATTTCAACAAAATCCCCAAATTATAATTCATTCTTAATTAAACTTTAAAATAGATTATAATGCATAACTTCTAACCTATTTAAAATATATTAGATTCAATGTTGTCATATACAACATCTTAAAATTAAGGGGTTCTTAGATCTAGGTCCAAAACGATTAGTTGTCATTGGGTCTAGTCCTCATGTTTTTGGTTTTAGATGTAGGTCCTTTGACATTTATTACTTTTTTGTTGTGTCGATTTTACCATTTAAGGTAAATAAGGAAAACACATTGAAAATCTAAATTTAATGCATTATTTCCTTGAAATTGAATTCTAAATTTTGAATTTTGAATTTTTTTTTCCTTGATAATATTCCTAATATATAGATAAAATACAATTTAATCAATAAAAAGTAAAGACTCACATATTATATCAATCGATCAGACAAGCACCCACATTAAAGTATGTACCTGACATACAGGTAAATAATGTTAATACATACAGGTATATATGTACCTGCCTTATAGGTATATATGTACCTGGCTTACAGGTAAGTGTTTTTTTCTTGAGTTTTCTTAAGCAGTTTTTTCTGGAGGTTCATATTTATATACATACGTACATGTCTTCCATGGATTTTTATCTCAGTTGAGTTTAAAGATCCATACCAAGATATTATATGAGTTCAATTAGCTGGGCTAGAGGGTATAACTACCTAGACTAGAGGTAATTTATGGATTTAATTACCTGGACCAGAGGTAATTTATGGGTTTAATTACCTGCATACTGTATATGAGATGTATGCATAGGTACCTTACCTATTGTTAAGGTAAGAAGTTTTTATGAACTCTTATTACAAATTTTGATGTCGGTATACCTTGGGAAAATTTCAGAATTTAATAAATAGATTTGCAATTAAATTCAAATCAAATATGATAATTAATATCCTACAAATCAATAACTTACCAGTTTTAGGAATTCATAATTTACCTTATTTATGTTTTAGGTGCATAACTGGAACAAAAAATAAAAAATAAAAAAAAGTAAATATCAATAAATTGAAATAGGCATGTAATCTTATGTGGCGCAAAATTCAAAGGACTTGGATCAACAACAATTTCTGCGTGGATTGCACCCAAAGTCTCTCCTCATAATTGGACTTATGCCAAATTTTCTATAAAATTAAAGATGCATATACATGTATTTTAAGAGAAACCCAATAGGAGAAGATAATTAAAGAGGAGAGGAATTTTGGGTTATGCATACATGTGGGTTGCTTTTTGGGTGGGCATAGGTTCTTATGTTTCACATGGGATGGGCTATTACATATGGGTATTTTTTTCTTTTTGAAAAATTTGCCTAGGACCGCTTCTACCCATGAGACAGATATAAGTAAGTTTTTCTTTTTTCTTGCAATATTTTTGTTAGTGTGTTTTATAAATAAATATTTTTTGTCAAACACTTATAATTTTTTATAGTCTAAAGTGTTTTCTAAAAGCACTTTCAAACAATTCCCTAGCTTACAAGTAGTACACTTGGAAAATTATTGGTCCTTTTTTTTGTTCTCCAGTCGGATGTGAAACAACATGTTAAGCTAACGGGTTGGTATCAAATGACTTGTTATGTTCATGGGTTGTCAAGGACCATAATTTTTCATGTGAATTCATGTCGTATATAATATTGCTAGATCTTCTCACATGGGTTTTGTATATACAACCGATGTTTTATGTTCGCTTCTTCCAAGCTTTAATATCTCTCAAGTTATAAAAAATTAATAAGAAAGTACAATTCTGTAAATAAATAAATAAAGTAGAATTTTTTATAATAAAAAAAACAAGAATGAAGTTAAACGAAAAGAGAGATTCAAACCCTCACTTCAAGTGTGGGAATAAATGCTCATTACAACTAAAACTAAAAACTCTCGAACACTTAACATTCAATAAAAAATTGTTGTGAATCCACATTTCTTTGATCAACCCACTAAAAGTTGTTATCTATGCCCACTAATATGAGCAATTCTTATACAATCATATCATTATTTTTAGGCAAAAATTCATTTTTGGTCCTTCTAGTTTACCAATTTTACAATTAAGTTCCTTGTAGTTTCAATTTGATCAATTTTGTCCCTATAGTTTGAATTCCAAACAATTCAAGGACAATCCCCAATTTTCTTTTGTCAAATTACTCTAACATGGAGGGGCATTTCGATCCAAGCTTCCACCCCCCACCCCCCTCCCCCTCTCCCAACCGCTCCCCCAGCAGCCCATATTGTAGCTTTTCTCAGGCTTTCAAACCTCAAAGTCTTTTACCTTGGGTTCATGAGCAGAGGTTTTGGGCAATGCATGGAATTAGGTTTGGAGTTTGATAAGAGAGAGAGAGAGAGAGAGAGAGAGAGAGAGAGAGAGAGAGGGGGGGGGGGGGGATAAGGTGGCTATGGTAGTGGCGAGCAATTTCAATTAGGAGGAGGAGGAGGGGGTTAAGATAAGGAAGGGGAGGGATGGGAGAAGGTGGTTGGAGTTGCTGGGTGGTTGTGGAGGGGTTGTAAGTTGGAGTGAAATGCTCCTCCATATTAGAGTAATTTGAGAAAAAATTGGGAGTTGTCTTTGAATTGCACGGAATTCAGACTACACGGACAAAAATGATCAAATCGAAACTACAGGAACCTTAGTGGTAAAACTAGTGAATTAAATTACATGAACAAAAAATGACTTTTTGCCTTATTTTTATAACAAGAAAAAGAAAAAATAAAAATTTCCGTCTGATACACAAGAATGACCCTATCATCAACTCCATTCATTCATTCAACAAATGGAACTCACTGTTAATTCAGATTAACAAACTAGAAATCAGCATGGTCGTTACTAATTTGCAAAGACATAGAAATGAAGGGGAGGCTCCTTTTTGCCCGTTGTTCTTGTTTTGGGGCCCACCTTCCTTCCACTTGCAGTTGCTTCTTTTGGCATTGATGAATTTCTTTGTCACTGGGTTTTTCCCTCTGTCCTTCTGCGTTTTACCTCTCCTCTGGTCCCCATTGAAGTATGTACAATGATGAAGGGTTGGCATCTTCTTGGGCTGAGTTCAAAGCTTTAATCATGATAGTTGAACACAAAACTTCAAAGAAAGATAAGTATAAATCATTTTCACACACATACTGAAATGTTAAACGTGTAAAGCGGACTCAGATTGTATACGCAATCTACTTCTTAAAACCCATTTGATGTGTAAAACAAAACAAGATGGTTTAAAGTATTTTTCTTGGTGCCCCAACCCCCCCTCACTGAAATGACCTTTTTGCGGCTGTTTGCAAGATTAGATTAAACCCTAATAATTAGCAAACGAATCTAATTATGAAATACAAGTTCACACTACAAAACTAATAATAATTAACCTTGGACTTCAACCTAGACAGAAAAAATCAAACAAAACTCGAACCAATTGTTCCATGAATTCAACGAGTCGGGTTCTCATACATTGATAATTTTATTAGTTTTAAAAACTAACATTATCACCTTATCAAATTCATAGTTTAACAACGTAAGTTTAATAACAAAACGTTACTTTCGGTCAACACAATGTAGAATGAATATAACACTAGTGTAACCTTTTGAATTATATTCTACGTTTTGATCCAACTCGACAAGCTTTGGTTGGCTTGTTTGCTATGTATATTTACACGAATCTTCCAGGAAACCAAGTAAGGTGGTGGTGATCCTAATGTCCTCGTCGCACATAGATCTTTCATTAGTTTAAGTTAGATTGCAGGTTATGAACAAGACATAACATACAACAAGTCTACTTTGAATAGATTATAGAGAGTTATGGGTCTCTATCAATTTAGGCCATCATATTCTCTTATCCCAAAAGCCAAGGATCGAAGCACCTTGGGTGTCCCTTAACTGGGTGAAGAAGTTGTTTTTGGATACTTGGTCCCTCCCCCTATGAGGGGACCTCTCTAAAGAGATAAGAACATGAACACCGAGCATTCTACTTTTGATCTTTAAATTAAAATGCTTCCCACTAACACTTACCTTCAAAAGTTCAAAGCATAAGGCATGTGGGTCCTTTAGATTTTTCTAAGGGTTGACACATGAAAATGGACCAGACAGACTTTGCACATAACATGCGAGAGAGGGTTTGATCAGTAGTGGTTGAGTTGATTAGGTTAATTAACCCAAACTGATTTTTCATACTCAAAGGTTCGTGAATATTTGGATATCTAGACTCTAAACCATAAATTTCCGTAAATTTTGGTCCCTTGTTTTGATGGAGCTTCCGAGTTTGGCCCCGACTCTAGGCATGTCTAAAACTAGGTCAAATTTTGATTAAGCTTTTTGGCCTAAAGACGAATTAGATTAACTTGATGGCATTGCTATGTGTACATTGACTGCATGAGGCTTCTCCTATATGAGGTATATTGGTCCTGTTTGTTAGGCAAGGATTAAAGAATAGGTTTGGCCAATTAAGGTAGAGGTTAGGCTAGTCCAACCCCTTATTTTACTCTGAAAAAGTTATTCTAACTACATAAGTAGAGAAAATTATATTCAACACAAATTAAAGTCTTTACTAAATTTGAGAATGCATGCAACTTTGTCGTATACATATTGATCATGTAAAGAGAGACATAAATAGAAAAATGCATACAACATGTTGCAGGGAAGTTTCTCTCGAATTTCGGGGACACCAAAGACAAAATAACATTATTAAACTAATCTATACTTTAATCTCACTTGGGAACCTCAGATTAGTGGAGCATTACCCATAATCCTTCTCCATCATGAACCTCCCAACTTTAATCAATTCAACTTGCTCTTTTCCTTTTTTCTTTCATGCAATATACTTATATGCTCAAATTAAATGACAACATTTGAGAGAGTCGGTCGAATTTGCATGGCAAAGCCACTGATCCATGATGTGTTGGAAAAACAAAATGCCAGCTAAAATAAGGGACATGTAAATTAAATAGTGTTAAACAATTTGGGTTCCACCGAGAACACACGAGCGCCATTCAGACAGGGATGACAAGACCGATCATTGAAGTTGGCTTGAAGCGTGTGGGTCGAACCACACGACCCATGCTGATGCTGGTCTGCACTGCATGCACTCACAAACATATAGGCCCTGCCCCATGCTCATTGTCACGTGAACATCACGTGGGCCTTTATACATATGTATACGTATGCCCTCTGCAAAAACAACACATAGAGACCACTTAGTTTAGTTGTATTTGGATTTTGGAGCCAACACATACCAAACGTATCCATATGTTGTTGGTTGTTTTGTCCAATATTATTGGTCATATAATATATATTTATTGGGTTTTATATGTAAACTCCGACAAAGAGAATCGTTACTATTTTAATTTGGAGATGAAGAGGTTTTGAGGATGGATCAAAATGATTTGGATGATGAACAAGGTCAAGGGGAATGTTTCAGACTTTTGAGTCCCATTATTATGGAAGTTTGAACGATGGACTTAAACAGTTTATGCATGCATCATCATGTGTTGACGGCTTTTTCCCGACATGTATGCATATTGATTATTCAACATGTTTAGTTTAGATTAATTAACTATTATATTAATCTCATCAACAGTTGTAACTGGCCAAGTTAGTTGAGCAGAACATGACTATGATTGTTTGCAAATATTGTTTAATTTATTAAAATCTTGTTCCATTTCACGCTGTTATTTTTCAGGTATTGAATTACGATTGTAAAAATATACATAAAGAATTAGAAAGCAAAATAATTTCAATACTTACGCAAAAAATAATACTCCAGATATTATATATGTTTTTAAAAAAATATAGAAAATATAGTCTAAACTACAATATAGAAAATATTGAACCAAAAATTAATGGTCTGCAAGTGAGGACTTTTTCGCAGAGCTGAATCACGTTGGCAGAGATGATATATATTAGAAAAGAAAAAAGTATAGTTTAGATTAGTCAAGCCAAAGAAAAAGAAAGAGAGAGAGAGAGAGTAGGACTAATATGGCAGGTTGAATAGGAGTGAGTGATAGTGTGGGTACTTGAGTCTTTGCGGTCGTGGCACGTTGGTGCACTCTTTGCTCACCTGTCTGCATCGCTGCTCAACTTTTACCCGACCCAACTTCCATGCTGTCCCTAACTTCTTCTCTTCTCCAAGACAATGGTTCTTCTCCATCTCCATCACCTCTCTCTCTCTCTCTCTCTCTCTCTCTATCTCTCAGAATTGTATATAAATAACCATTTCAAGTATAATCTCATCACCAGCCAAATTTTCCTGCTTTGTTTGCTAATTTTCTCTGCCTCTCCATATTATTCTTTGTCGGTGTTCTTGTTGATTAGTTGTATGTTATGGAGCTCCAATTGGGTCTTTCTCTGTCTCTTCCAGTTCACAATCCTGTTAAAGGGTTTGACATGAGCAACCATGGGGATGGGGTTGAGAAGAAAGAGATATTGGCGGGTTTGGGTTTGGAAAGCATAAAAAACCAAGTTCGAAACAAGCGCAGTTTTGATGTGGCTTTTGATGAGCGTGCCGGAAATGAGTCGAAAATGTTGCCCTTGTTATTGTGGAGTGGCCAGCCAAATGAGGAAGATGATGAGAAAGGGCAAAAGAGAAGAGACTCTGTCAGTGTCATTACCAAGTAAGTACCATTACTCATAAGCCATTGATTACGATTTTGAACGTGTAGTTGAAGTTTATGTCGACATAAGTTTGACAAAGAATAATAGTGTAATTAAAGTAAGCTTTCCTTATAGTAGTTTTATTTGTATTTCATGCACTAGTTAATTATTAATCAAGGGTGTGTGTTTATCAAATGTGTAACTCAGAAATGAAGGAGAAGGAAACCATGTAGTTGGGTGGCCACCAATAAAATCATGGAGGAAAAAGATGCTTCATCAACACCACGGCGTCGGCCATGATCATCATCATCATCAGTACCCTCATCATCAGAATCAGATATTGGTCGCTAATTCCATGTCCATGATGGTGAAGGTGAAGATGGAAGGGGTGGGAATTGTGAGGAAGATCGATATAAGGCCTCATCACTCTTATCAGACGCTCAAAGACACCTTGATAACCATGTTTTCCAAATGTAAATACTAATTAAGTGATTGCCTTCATCTTTTTTATTATTAATTAAGTATATAATGCTTCAATTAAACACACAGGCAAAAGATCAGGTGGCAAAGAGGGTGGTGGTGCAGGTGCAGAATATATACTTGCTTATCAGGACAAACAAGGAGATTGGCTGCTCGTCGCAGATGTTCCCTGGCAGTAAGTAGTAAAAACTTTTGCCTTTAAGCTTCTTTGTCTTCCCATATAATATTCCCTTTGTTTGTTTCGTCGGTTTGGTACACAAATTATATATATTTTAAAGAGATTAAAATATTAATTATTAATAATATTGGTGTGGGAATGATGTTGATTGCAGAACCTTCATCAAGTCCGTGCAGCGCCTGCAGATACTGAGGAATGGAGGTTGATGAGCTAGCTGCTGCTGCGCTGCTGCTGATAGGGTTGCTGCTAAGTCAAGCATAATTAGTAGTACTCTTTGTTCATATTTTGCCTAGTGGGAAAGGAAAAGCATATGTATATTGAGAATGAAAAAGGAGATTCGCTTGAATAGGTAATATTTGCGACCAAATTATCAAAGTTTGTAACTTTATAATAGAAAAGGGGTAATAAAAGTGGAATGCAGCACAAATTTGTTTCTTTGTTTGCCCTAATTTCATTTTGAATATATTCGTTAATGACAATTGGCTTCTATTACACATGTGATGTCAACTACTGAAAGATATAATTCAAAGTCTTAAAAGTCAGAAATTGATAAAGCTTAGCCGCCTGAACACAATGAGACTCAAGGCCCCAAACCAAGAACGGAAACGGAAGCCTTTCGATTCACTTCTTTAAGGCGCTTAATCGTTCATCGATCTTTTCTATAAGTTATATTGGGGGTGGGGGAATCGAACCCACAACCTAGAATGTAAAGGTAAATATTCTTATAATCACTTGAGCTACAAGCCTCTTGCCAAGTATGTATTATTTAGTGATGAATTTAAACAGTTACCTACGCTTTTGGTCGCTATGATTCGATTAAATTTAATTTAGTCCATGGGATTTCATTTTGTTTGGAGGAAAATTTATTGTTAGGGAATTGTAATAATATCAATTCATGAGCCTATTTTCAAATTTATTTCATAACTGAATTGATTCTCAAAGTTTTTTTTAGGTCTTGTAATATTTCATTTCTTATTTGAAAATCGAATTCAAAGACTACATGCAGGATTCTGCCATACTTGACTAGTTGTATTACAATTTCAAATTTGCATAATATGTATCCTTAGAAAAAAATTAAAAATTAAAACTTAGTGTTGAAATTGAAAAGTTTTGGAATTTCTTTGGGCAACTATAAAATTAGAAGCCCAATATTGGGCCAACTGATTAAAAAGCCCAGCCCAGTCACCCAGTCAAAGCCAACACAAGCTGCAATGCATAAGCTCTCCCTCTCCCATGGAGATTTCCTCAAACAAACAAGCCAGCCACCATCCTAATTTAATCAAATTCAAATCCATGCAAATATAATTATTTTATAACTTCAGTTTCTGTATGAACACTGAATTGGGTTTTTGCTTCTAACTTTATTTTATTAAAGACATCATTATCAGAAAAGACCAAGTCAATTAAACCCAATGAAAATCTGCACCATGCCGCACGCCACCATGACATGGTGTGCAGGAACAGAGAAAGAAACAGGGCAAAACGTCGTCGTACTCGGGTTATTGTCAACACAGTTAAAAAAACTCCCAACACTGGCAGTTTGCTTTTGGCGCCAAGCGAACCGTCAAAGCTGGAAGAAAATAAAAAAGCATGCAATTGGGTAGCTCTGTTTGGTCAGTGGTCTCCATGTTCATGCAAGTCAAACAAAGAAAGACTTCAATGGCTGAGTTGGGTTTTTGTACTTGGATTCACACAACAGATTCGATTCTCTTTGATTTCTAGCCGGCCTTGTGCAAATCTTTCTCTGTTAAATTAAATCAACCCATGAGTTCAAGTTTTTTTTTTAAAATTTTGGAAATGGGTCTTTCGAATTTGTCTTTTTCTTTGCTTCTTCTTCTTTCTGCATTGCAGCTTGTTTCTGCACAATTAGCCACTGACCCGAATGAAGGTTTTATTTTGGTCAAGCTTCAATTGGGTTCATAATTTTGTTTATGTGATTTCAATTTGTGAATTAATTCTGGGTTGAATGAGCTTACTGTTTTTGCTGCCTCTGTTTCTCAGTTTCTGCTCTCAACAAGATCATAGACCACTGGGACTTGGGAAATCAGCTGAACCTTACCATTGATCCCTGCACTCCAAATGCAACATGGGCATCCAGTACTGCAAATCCACGTGTCACTTGTGACTGTGCAGGCAGCACCTGCCACATCACCCACCTGTCAGTTTATCATCATCATTAACATTAATTTTCAGCTTTGCATGAAGTTTTGGTATTAAAAATGTGTCTGGATTTACCTTGGTGTGCAGGAAGATATATGCTTTGGACATTCTTGGTGAAATTCCCAGAGAGCTATTTGAGCTGAAGGAGCTGATAGACTTGTGAGGGATCTCAAATTAGTCCTTGAGTTTTGGTTGTTGTCTTCGGTTGTTGTCTTCCTAAAATTGAAAAATAAAAATGTTGGAACCATGGTGCATGCAGGAATCTTGGTCAGAATGTACTAAGTGGGCCCATCCCTGCTGAAATTGGACAGTTATCTAAACTTCAATACCTGTAATTGCAAGACAATTCTTTCAATTTGAATTTGTAGAGTAATTCAAAGGTTTTAATTTTCTTTTTTCTTCTTATGTTGATTGAATCTTTTGCTTTTACATTTTTGTATGTTGGGAAATTGAGCAGCAGCTTGGGCATAAACAATCTGACAGGTCCTGTGCCCTCAGTGCTTGGGAACTTAACCAAGTTGCTTTCCCTGTAAGCCCATTTCTGCAGTGTTTCAAATAAGTGTTTTTTGTTCATTCTTTTGCTTTGCCTTGTAATAGTTTTGTTATGTTTCTTTTTTATGGTTGACAGAAGTTTTGGCTCAAACCAGTTTTCTGGACCATTGCCAATGGAGCTTGGAAAATTAACCACCTTACAGGAGCTGTAAGTTTTTCGCAAAAATCTATATGAATTTCTCTGTTTCTTCCACAGCAGGTGTCAAAATGGATTGTTTTATCTTCAGATAGGTTTTATTTATGTGACCCCCTACACCATTGGTATTCTCCTTTCAGATACTTAGACAGCAGTGGAGTGACTGGACCAATTCCTCAGGAGCTTGCCAACTTAAAATCCCTTGAAACTCTGTACTTGCTGACTCTTTTGTTCTGAAATATTGAAGCATTTGATTTTTATATCTGTAAGTTCATATGTGGCTTTATCTTTTCTTGTCTCAGCTGGGCATCTGATAATCTCTTCACTGGAAAACTCCCAGAATTCTTAGGGACTTTTGCAGAACTCAAAGACTTGTATGTTTGGATTTCATTGGCACTAATACATTTGTACTTGGATTTTATTTTACTTTTCGGATTTAACAGCTACCGTGTTCTTGTTTACAGGCGACTTGAAGGGACATTGCTTGAAGGCCCAATTCCGAGCAACTTTGGTGCTCTGGTGAAACTAGACATCTTGTGAGCCCTGGTTTATGTGTATCATTTTCATTTCCTTGTATACTAACTGATGTTCTGGTAGGAATGTCTTCTTTTTACTGCACAAGCCTTTTCTCATTTCTAAATCAATGAGGATTAGTTTGTGTTGTTTGTTGGAATTTCTCATTTCTAATGCGCTTGTGTAGGAGAGTTGGTGATCTTGGTGAGGAAGATTCTTCTCTTGGATTTTTGGAGAATCTCACAAGTTTGTCCACATTGTATGACCTATATCTTTGAAATCTACTTCAACTTTGTACCAGCTGCTTAATTCTCTAATTTATAATTTAAACAAATTTCTCAAATTTTGTTGTAGGTCTTTGAGAAATTGTCGAGTTTCAGGCAAAATTCCAGAGCAGATTGGCAACTTTGCTAAGTTGCAATACCTGTAAGTAGCTTGACATTCATTCCTCCTCATGATCTCAAACGGACATATGATGCTATGTCCATTTATCCAAATGACTTCACTATGACAGGGATTTGAGCTTCAACAATTTGACCGGTCAAATACCAAACTCATTCCAAGATTTTACCTTGTTACAGTTTCTGTAAGTAAAGATTATTTGCATTTTTCTGTTTAAAATTACATAATGCATTATTAGAATCAAACAGACTTTGGCTACTGCTGCATGATGCCCTCCTTGAACCTTATAAAAAAAAATCAGTTAGTCTCTCAATCAATTCAGCCATCTTTCTGCAGTTCTGATTGGGTTGGATGATAAAACTAGCAGCATCTGTTATTACATGATTATTATGAATTACTTCTAACTTTTTAAGCTGAAGTTATCGGTATGATAATGCGTTCGGTTCACCATGATTATGATTTTCCTCATTGAAAAAGTTCATTTGTGGATCTCAGATACCTTGGAGACAATAACTTGAGTGGAGAACTACCTGCTAGTATCATAACTCCAAAGCTTATTGCACTGTAAGTGGCACCTTTCACTTTGTGGATCTCAGATAATAATGGTATAATATGATGGGAAGATTAAACCAGCTAAATTTCTTGTTTACTTACAGAGATGTCTCCTTCAATCCTATGTCTGGGAATTTGCCTCTAAATTTTGCCAGAACAGGATTTTCAATGTAAGCTAACCTTCCCTTTTCCTGTCATATTAAAAATTAATGTGACTATCTTTAGTGTTATTTATCTTGCACCATAATTCAGCTGAAGTTTCTGTGTTTTTCTCTTCAGGAATGTGCTTGGTACATCCATCAATGGAAATGGTTTACCAGACAGGTAATATATACATTCACACTTTTTATATTTAAAAAATTAAAAGAAAAAGAAAAATCAGATAATGGATCTTATTTTGAAATTTTAAGCGATTATTTTGAAATCTTATTTTCACATTTTCAAAAACATTATGTCATGGGAGCTCAAAGAAAATCCAAAACCTCAGTAACAACATCATACTTGTGATTCAAACTAAAGATTAAGAAAATGTGAAAACTTTATGAATTGTGAGCATAAAGAATATCAGAAATATTTCTGATATTTTCCTTATTAAAATGGTCATGGAGTCAGGGGGGGTTTTGGACTGTTGAATTGCCTCCAAGGAGATGCTAAGTGCACTAAACAACTCCCAGCATTGTGTAAGTGAAGTTCTTTCCTTGCCCTTCATCTTGATTTTAATCACTGAATAAAATTTACCAGGAAAAGTTTTGTTGCAGCTTCATTTTCTATTAAATGTGGAGGCACAAGCCAGACTTCTGCATCCGGCATTGAATACGACGACGATTCTGAAACACTGGGAGCTGCTTCATTCTACAAAAGCTCCAGATGGGCAGTGAGCAGCACAGGAAACTTTGTTTTCAACTCGAATGGACCTCAGTACATAGCAAGCACAGATTCTCAAATCACAGAAACTCTAGAGTCTGAACTGTACAAGACAGCAAGACTTTCACCAAGCTCACTGAGGTACTTCGGCCTTGATTTGATGAATGGGAAATACATTGTTGAGCTTCACTTTGCAGAGATAGCAATGGAAGATGACACAAATTCTTGGAAAGGTCTTGGAAGGCGCATTTTCGACATCTACATTCAGGTAACTAAGGCTTGCTTTTCTTGCACCTTCTCTTTCTTGCTTTCTTTATTCTCTCTTCCCCTCCCTCATGACATGCTTGAACTGGATTGTTTAAGGGTGAGAGAGTCCTCCAAGACTTCAACATCCAGAAGGAAGCAGGGGGATCAAAGAGAGCACTGATAAAAACATTCGAAACAAACGTTTCCAACACAATCATGAACATCCACTTCATGTGGGCTGGCAAAGGCACTTGCTGCATTCCGTTGCAAGGCACATATGGCCCCTTAGTCTCAGCAATCAATGTTCGTCAAGGTTATTATCATCTCCATTCACATACTGATCACGTGACTAGCTATTATGCAGCATTGTATACACTCGTTGCATGCAAAAAAAATTGCGAATGATGCGTCTTATTTCTTTCATTAGCGTTTGTGCTTAATTAATCTGTTTATTGTTTTGCGAACGCGTTCTTGTAGTCCCGGGTGCTGGCAATTCTGCAAACCGCAGGAGGAAGCGGGTGGGGAGAATTGTGGGGATCTCACTTGGATGTGCAGCTGCTGTTATGATAGTGTCATCAGTGTTCTACTTATGGTGGATAAAGGATGATGCACCTGGACATATGAGGGTGCATACAGATATACCCAAGAAATGAGCAAATGAAAGTGAGAATGTGAGAAGTGATGGCCTTTGTTGGGTATAAATATTTGTTTGCTGTAAACAAAGTACACTTGTGAAAATGGGCAAATGGGTATGTAGAGAATAAGAGGCTTTTTCTCAAAATGTTAAATTTGGGGTCAAATCAAATCAAAGTATGCAAAATCTAGTTTATCAAACTCATTTAATTTATGTTGTGTATAAATAAATACATCACAAAGTCGAACAAATAAATAAATAAATATGTCACAAATCCCACAAAATAAAAACCAAAAAAATGAAAACAAAAAAAAGAGACGATCACGGTGGGACTCGAACCCACAATCTCCCGCTCCGGAGGCGAGCGCCTTATCCATTAGGCCACGCGATCTGTTGTTCAAAATCCCTACTTTTTTCTTATATGTTCGTATAAGATTACAAAATCCATTTATTTATTTATTTATTTTAAATTCTAGTTTTTGGTTGGTACAGTTTGTCTTTCATCCTCTCATTCATTAATTAAACTAAAGCCTTTTCTTTTCATTAATAACATTCTTTATTAAAAGAAGAAAAGAAAAACTTGTTTTCTAGGTGTCCCCTTATGGTTGGTTGCATGTGTTTGTTTTAATAGAAAAAAAATGCATTATTTAAAGAAAAATATCTAAATCACTAGATATCTTGTAACTTTCGAGAAAAAGGAAGACCACTAAAAAATGTGAGATTCTTTATTCATTGCATTATTAATAAAAATCTAGGGTTTCAGAAGCAATAAGATTTGGCTGACAGGAAATGTTAACTGTAAGGTAAATATCATTTTTAAAATAAATTAATATGCTATTTTTTTGTTAAATACATATTATAATCTAAACTACTCTAAATAAGAACTTGATTCTAAGATTCTGATCGATTTACATTCTTAAGTGAGAGATTAAATCATAATCATTAATAGTTTATATATATTTTTAGATGCCCCTTCAACATCTTGACATTTTTATACGTAAACTTATAAACAAATATCAAAATTACCTGGTTTCCTCTTGCTACAAATCATGGTCAACTCTCAAAATTTTATAATTGTCAATACTTAAATTATTCACATAACATAGCCGCCTAATTTGTTAAAGGGTTAAAATTTAAACAAGAAAAACGTTAATTACCAATTAGGATAAGGAGGAACAAAAAGTATACACGGGCTCAGTCAAGTTGGCTAGAAAAGATGTGTTGTCCACTCTACATTCCCTTTTCCTTAAATTTTTTTATTTATAAAAAAACAAAGGATTAAATGAGGGAATCTATTTTAGTAGAGTTTAGTTTGCTTTCTTTTTTGGTCAGATAGTTGAGTTTACTTTAGGACGTCTCAGTCAGGTGAGTATCACCGTAAACCGTACGCTCGGTTGACCTAAAATAAGCTCCGCTCCACCCAATCAGAACCCATTCACACACACACATTCGCACGTGTCATGCTTCTTTCAGACACGCCGCCCGACACTACCGCCAATCGAACCCAGCTACTCTCAAGTCCCAACCTGCTCCCAGATCTCAGATCTAATCCACGGCTCACATCCCTCCACGTCACCCGGACCCCAACCCACTATTTAAATTCACTTTTTTCTCCCTCTCTTCCGTTCGACACACAGACAGAGAGAGATAAGAGGGAGAAACCCAACAAAAACCACGAGAAATCTCTGCTCCGATCTCATACCGGATCCGAGATCCGACCCGCCGGACTGTCCTAGCCGCAGATCTAGACAACCCCCGACACCGACGGTAATTACCAAAATGTCCGCCCCTTTCTATTTTTAGAAACTCAATCTTTCTCTTCAGTATTTTTAGCAAAAAGCATTCAAGCGAACCCGTTTCGGTCATTTCCGTCAAATCTCAGCCGGCATATATAATTCGAAGGGAAGCAAATCGACGGCGGAGATGGCGCCGAGCACGATCCGGAAGGCGATCGGGGCCGTCAAGGACCAGACGAGCATCGGCATCGCGAAGGTAGCGAGCAACCTGGCGCCGGACCTGGAGGTGGCGATCGTCAAAGCGACGTCGCACGAGGACGAGCCGGCGAGCGAGAAGCACGTGCGGGAGATACTGACGCTGACGTCATCGTCCCGGGGCTACGTCCACGCGTGCGTGTCGGCGGTGTCGAAGCGTCTGGGGAAGACGCGCGACTGGATCGTGGCCCTCAAGGCGCTGATGCTCGTCCACCGCCTGCTGAACGACGGCGACCCGGTGTTCGGGGACGAGATCGTGTACGCGACCCGGAGGGGGACCCGCCTCCTGAACCTATCGGATTTCAGGGACGAGGCTCACTCGAACTCGTGGGATCACTCTGCTTTTGTGAGGACATACGCTCTGTACTTGGATCAGAGGCTCGAGCTCATGCTGTTCGAGAGGAAGAGTGGTGGTGGTGGTGTTGGAGATCGACAGAGCTCGATTGGGTCTAATGGGTCTGCGAATTACAGGTCTCCGCCGCCGAGGAATTACGAGTATGAGTATGGAGGAGAGCGAGATCGGGAGTTTAGGGACTATGAGAATGGAGGGGGAATGAGAAAGTCGAGGTCTTACGGGGATATGAATGAATCGGTGAGTCGAAACGGGCGAGATGAGAAGAGGGCTGTGACCCCTTTGAGGGATATGAAGCCGGAGCAGATTTTTGCGAAGATGGGTCATTTGCAGAGGCTGTTGGAACGGTTTCTGGCGACCCGACCCACGGGTTTGGCGAAGAATAGTCGGATGGTTTTGGTTGCTGTGTACCCGGTGGTGAGGGAGAGCTTTCAGCTGTATGGTGATATCTGTGAGGTTTTGGCGGTTTTGCTTGATAAGTTTTTCGATATGGAGTATCCGGATTGTGTGAAAGCATTTGATGCTTATGCGAGCGCGGCAAAGCAGATTGATGAGCTTGTCGGGTTTTATGCCTGGTGCAAGGATTCGGGTCTGGCCCGTTCGTCAGAGTATCCAGAGGTGCAGAGGATTGGGAGTAAGTTATTGGACACATTGGAGGAGTTTGTGAGGGACAGGTCGAAGGGAACCAAAAGTCCTGAGAGGAGAGTGGAGCCTGTTCCTGCGCCTCCTCAAGAGGAGGAGCCCCAAAATATGAATGAGATGAAGGCGTTGCCGGCACCGGAGAATTACACTCCGCCACCGCCCCCTGAGGTTGTGGTGAAGGCGGAGCCCAAACAGGAAGTGGTACCGGACTTGGTGGATTTGAGGGATGATGGCGTGTCGGCTGATGCACAGGGGAATAAGTTGGCTTTGGCTCTGTTTGCTGGTCCTGGTGGTAGTGGACCTGCAAATGGATCATGGGAAGCTTTCCCATCAGATGGGCAGCCCCAAGTCACCTCGGCTTGGCAGACCCCTGCCGCAGAGCCCGGGAAGGCAGATTGGGAACTGGCATTGGTAGAAACAGCAAGCAATTTATCTAGGCAGAAACAAAATCTGGGTGGCGGGCTTGATCCGTTGTTATTGGATGGAATGTATGATCAGGGCATTGTGAGGCAGCATGTGAGTACTTCCCAATTGACTGGCGGTAGTGCTAGTAGTGTAGCATTGCCTGGGCCAGGGAAGAGCGCCACACCGGTGTTGGCTCTTCCCGCCCCAGATGGGACAGTTCAAGCGGTGAATCAGGACCCGTTTGCTGCATCATTAACCGTTCCACCGCCTTCCTATGTGCAAATGGCGGATCTAGAGAAGAAACAGCATTTGCTTGTGCAGGAGCAGCAGGTATGGAATCAGTATGCCAAGGAGGGAATGCAAGGCCAAGGTAGTTTGGCGAAAATGAGCGCTCCGGGGTACTACGGAGCAGCACCTTATGGTATGCCTCCGGTACCTTATGGAATGCCTCCGGCTAATGGAATTGGGATGCCGCCGGCGGCCGGATACTACTACACTCCGTACTGATTATTGTGATCCTCATTTGCCTGCCTATAAATGACTTACTCTTTGTTCATTTTGTATGATGTTTTCCTAGTTTTTTTTTTTTCTATGTTGTATGAATTGTTCTAAAGCCTGTTCTTGCAACTTGTGCATGAAAATGGTTGGGTGGAAGAGAGGGGACTGAAATGAAGAGATTGGTCATTGTGGGGGGATTTTGATGCTCGGATATACGTAAAATCGATTTGTGATGATGTCTCTTTGTGTTTTGTAATATTAGAATTTGTTGACAATTTATTCATTTTTCTTTATATATCAACGAACAAGAATCTCTGATTGTTGTTTTGATAACCAAATTTAATTCATTCAATTTGATACAAAGCAAGTTTCCTCTTTGGTGAAGCTACTCCACATGTTAGTCCAGATTAACGAAACTAATTTTAAGTATTTTCAACTATGTTTTACCTGCTGTCTTAACTAATCTGGACCCAATTTGGATACTTTGACTAAATTTGAGTAAATTCGGATTATGGTTTGCTAATCTGGACAAAAACTGAGAGTAGGAAAATTCCAAGACCTGAGAGAAATGAGACCTGCGACATAAACGATAGACAATAGTCCAAAGCAGCTTCATGGTGTCAAAGAAACCAAGGAGAATTAACTGAAAACGACCTCCTTTGTCAGATTTGGCCACGATTCTTCTTTGTTTTATTACTAATAACTCCAAGTACTCATCCAAATCCAAATTAAAGTTGTTCTAATCCAAATTCCAAATCAAATACCACTTTTTGGCTGCACTAATCATTAAGAACAAGGCATAGGATTCTAAGTTCTTGTTTTCTTTTCCCTTTTTTTGGCTTTTTTAAGAAGAATTATAGATGTGACGCTTGCTGGTTAGTAAGTTAATAAGGCGAGCATCTAACCTAAAACGAATTGACAAGAAGTGGAGAGTAAGCTAATAAGGCGAGCATCTAACCTAAAACGAATTGACAATAAGTGGAGAGGTTAACACTCGCAATAGAACTGTTCAATTTTTAATTCAACATTCATGATAAATCAATTAAAGCAGACAATATTAAGTCCTCTAATTATGATCAAATAAATAGATTAAATAGATGAATATAATATTTCGTGTAAACAATGAAATAATCAAGATAATAATCAAGTAGTTCAATTTTCTCAAATTGGATTTGTTGACTCTTTTGACGCCGACTTGAAAAATAAACAATTCATCATATTAAGAAGTTAGTTTTTCAGTGAGGTGAGGTAAAAATTCAATGGCATAAAGTCCACACAATAATGTTGTGAGGAGAAACCATTAGATATTTGTGGAAATTAAAGAAATATTGTACGTACAAAAAATATGTAACAAAAAAGGGTTTCTCGAAAGGAGAGAGGGTTTTTTAGGGTTTCTCTAGGGTTTTGTGGCGGCTGCTTTACGTGTGCATCACGGTAGTCGTCGGGGGTTTGCTTAGGGGGGTTTGTAAGAGTGAACGCTGGTAGGGGCTACTGGAGACGACGTCCAAAGGACATCACGACAGGAGATGGAGGAACTTGAGGAACGATTTGGGGCTAATTTGCGGCTGTCAGAAAGAGAACGACATGGGGTACGGATTGAAGAGGCTGAACTTGGGAATCGGCTGGTGGGGCACCGGTTCTCGCTTGTGGCTAAGGTTTTAACTGGGAAAGCTGTCCCAAAGGACGGGTTTATAGGGGTTTTCTCCCGCTTGTGGAAGGGGACGGCAGAAGTGTCAATCAAAGAGATTGCGGAGAAGCGATTTCTGGTACGTTTTGCCAATCAAAGAGACATGGGCCGTGTTTTGGACATGGAACCTTGGACCTTTCGTGAGGCTTTGGTACTACTAGCAGGCGTAAGTCAGGGAGATGATGTGCGGAAAATTAAAATTACGACAGGAGTTTTTTGGGTACAGCTGCATGGGATCCCTCCGCTGAACATGACGGGGGCTGTTGTGAAAAAAATTGGTGGCCTTGTGGGATCTGTTCTGACAGTGGACCAGTTTGATGGGGAAGACTGTGTGGGGCGTTTTGCAAGGGCTCGAGTAAGGATGGATATTGAGCAGCCCCTTATGAGAGGTGCATTCGTGGACTTCCCAGAAGAAGGGTCAACATGGGTCAGTTTTTGTTATGAGTACCTTCCAGAATATTGCTTCCTATGTGGCTGTCTAGGACACCCTAGTCGAATCTGTGTGGAAAAAGATAAAGGGGTGTTGGGTACTGACAAGGGGATTGAGGCTTTGCGAGCGTATGCGGGAATGGAAGCCGTAGAGGATATATGTGGCAAGCCTCTTAAATCGGTTTTACGAAGAACCCATGACACTTGGAAGGTGGCTGGTAGGGGCGCCGAGAGAGAGCGAGTAAGTGCACAGACCAGTGGAGCGCAGCGATGGGGGAGGTCCAACCGGAAGGAGAGCAGGCAGGGTGCAGCTTTTGAGCAATCCGTGCGGATACATGATCAGTTGGGTGCGAGCCACAACACCCTAGCTGAGACCATCCGGAAGCAACGGGAGGAGGAGGAGCGTAGGCGCCAGGTTATGGAACAAGCTTGGGATGCCGGTCTGGTTCATCAAGGGGATGAGGTCTTTACGTCCCAGCATATTGCTGTGGAGCCGGTTGCTGAGGTTTCATCTACTGCGGGTTCTGGGGAGATTGGGGGATGTTTGGAGGGGACCCTTGGCCTACCTGTATCTGCAGAGGATGGGTGTGCCATAGATTTAAACGTGGACCATAGCATCGAAGCAACAAATGTGCCTGACGGTAACACGCAATGGGTTTTATCCCAGGACTCTGACCCTTTTCACCTCGGGCCCCTTATTGCGAATTTACAAGCCAAGTCTGGAGGCAATTTGGTTGGGTACGGGAAGAGGGGTAGGGAGGAGAGAGATGAGGCTATGGTTAAACGCCACCGAGTTACTACTGGGGTGGAGGGCAAGGAGCCTTCTTGGAGGGGATGCAGGAGTGCACCCCAAGCACTTTCTACTGATATTTTTGATCAGGAAGCGGAGCCCCGCCTCGACGGGTCTCCGCGGTCGCAATGAAAATCTTTGTCTGGAACTGTCAGGGTATTGGGGGTGCTCTGACAGTTTCTAGTTTGAAGGAGCAGGTGAAGCTCCATACTCCTGATATAGTGGTACTTCTGGAAACTAAGACTAGAAGTCATCGCTATGGGTATTTGAAAAGACAATTGTGTTTGGAATTTTCTTTTGCGGTGGAACCCCGTGGACTGAGTGGAGGTTTATGTATGTTTTGGAAGCATGGGCACCAAGTTGAATTGGTTAAATATGCGGAGTTTTGTATTGAGGTAGTGATCTTTGATGATGAGAAGAAAGTTAAGTGGCGTCTAGTGGCTGTCTATGCTAGTACGGATGAAAAGGTTAGACGCGGGCAATGGCAAACACTCAAGGAGCGGATTCTTCGATTTACGGAACCGTGTCTATTGGTGGGTGATTTTAATGATATCCTGGATAGTACGGAGAAGGTAGGGGGGAACCTAAGAACGGAGAGAAGTATGGCAACCTTTCGTGCGTTTCTTTCGGACGCTATGCTACTCGATCTTGGTTTTGAGGGGTATCCCTTTACGTGGCGGAATAGAAGAGAGAATGGGCTAATTCAAGAGAGACTGGATAGAGGGTTGGCGTCAGAGAGGTGGATGGATCTATATCCGGAGGCGAGAGTGGCGCACCAAATTTTACCGGGGTCTGATCATGCAGCGTTACTGCTCACAGTTCATGCCTCGCAGTCCAGGTGGAAGCGTCGGTTTGTGTATGACCTACGTTGGGGCAAGGAGGAGAGATGCAAAGAATTAGTTAAGGATCGGTGGCAAAAATGGTTCCGAGGATCAATGGGGGACCGGATTTATGGGAAATTGGGGTGGGTGCGACAAGGGTTTATACAGTGGAGAAAGAGAGAGGGATATAATTCAAGAAGACAGATTGTTTTGGTGCAGGATCAGTTGAGACAGGCGTATCAGGCTACTACTTTCGATGGAGGTCGGGTGCGTTTACTTGAAAGAGAGTTAAAACTGGCCTTAAATGAGGAAGAGGTGTTTTGGAAACAGAAATCCCGTGTACAATGGTTGAATGAGGGGGAGAAAAATACTCGCTTTTTTCATTCTAAGTTGGTTACTAGACGGAGACAAAATCGCTTACGTGGGCTAGATGATCTCCACGGGGTTTGGAGGGAAGGAGAAACTGATATTCACCGGATTGCAGTCTCATATTTTCAAGATTTATTTACCACTAGTCATCCCACCAGTATACCGGATATTGTGGGGTGTGTGGAGCCGCGAATCTCTGCAGCAGAGGGGGCCAATCTGTTACTTCCGGTTACTCCAGGGGAAGTCTCGGATATAGTAAAGAATATGCATCCTTCTAAATCTCCGGGGCCCGATGGCTTTACAGGAGGCTTCTATCAGCATTATTGGCATGTGGTGGGTGACGATGTGATCAAATTGGTGGAGAGTTTCTTTCACTCAGGACGTTTACCAAAGAGACTCAACCATACACATATTACTTTAATTCCAAAGGTGTCTAGCCCACGCAATATGAAGCAATGGAGACCCATCTCTCTGTGTAATGTAGTGTACAAAATCATCTCGAAGATTCTTACCAATAGACTGAAGAAAGTTATGCCTCAAATTGTTAGTCTCAACCAGTCAGCTTTCGTCGCAGAGCGGCAAATTACTGATAATATTTTAGTGGTGCATGAAATATTACATTCTCTTCAGCGTAGGCAGCAAGGGGGTCAACACAGTATGGCAGTGAAATTGGATATGGCTAAAGCTTATGATCGGGTCGAATGGCCCTTCTTATTGGCTATGATGGACAAGCTGGGATTTCCTAGACATTTCTGTTCCTTGGTGATGGAGTGCATTTCTACTGTGTCATATAGTGTCCTTATTAATGGGGTCGCCACAAGCCAAATTGTTCCTACAAGAGGGTTACGACAGGGAGACCCTTTGTCCCCGTTTTTATTTCTCATTTGTGCTGAAGGTCTGACAGCATTGATTCAATCCTTTGAGGGGCGGCAAGCCTTGCATGGTTTCCAGGTGCGACAAGGTGGGGTGTGCATTACTCACCTATTGTTTGCCGATGACTCCGTCGTGTTCTGTAGAGCGGATGAGAGGGAGGCCGCGTGTCTACTCCACATATTGAGTTGCTATGAAATGGGTTCTGGGCAGTGTGTGAATTATGACAAGAGCTCACTCTACTATAGCCGGAATTGTCCTGCTAGAATCCGGAATAAAATGGAGGCCATCCTGAAGGTTTCAAGCCGGAATGAGTTTGGTCGATACCTGGGGATATCTGCGGATTTTGGGGCCTCTAAGAAAAAAGTCTTTGACGAGGTGCGGCGGAAATTGGATAGCAGGTTACATGGGTGGGCGGAGCAGTTTTTGTCGCCGGCAGGCAAGGAGGTGCTTATTAAGGCGGTTGCAATGGCCTTGCCCTGCTATGCGATGTCTTGCTTTAAGTTGCCGGTGACCCTGTGCAAGGAGATCGATAGTGCCATCGCACGATTTTGGTGGAAAACTCAAAAGGAGAGACAAGGGATCCATTGGGTTAGGTGGGAGCAGCTGACGCAGTTGAAGAAGGCAGGAGGACTTGGCTTTCGCGAGCTCCGATGTTTTAATTTAGCCTTTCTTGCTAAGATTGGATGGCGCATCCTTCACAATCCGGAGTCTTTATTAGCAAGAGTGCTACACGATAAGTATTTTGCGGGTGCCTCGTTCCGAAATGCACAGTGTGGGAAACTCTCGTCGTGGGGCTGGAAGGGCATTCTTCAAGGAAGAAGAATTTTGGAAGCTGGTATGCGATGGCGTGTGGGCAATGGGAGCAGCATCCGAATTAGGCAAGACCCGTGGCTCCCTACCCCACATACCTTTCTTCCCCTCTCTCGACATATTGATATGCCAATTATGGTGGAAGAACTTATTGACCCTGTTACGAAGCAATGGAGGGAGGGGGTCATCAGGCGGTGTTTCAACCCGGACGAGGCCATGCACATTCTGAGTATGCCTATTAGTAGATGGGGTTGCCCGGATAAGCTCATATGGCACTTCAGTAAGCACGGGAGATATGTGGTGAAGTCTGGCTACGAGTTGGCTAGGCACTTACATCGCAATGGTGAGCTGGGTAGCAAGGGAGAGGGGGAGATGAGCAGCAACGGTGGGGATGAAGTTTGGCCTACCGTATGGGGCTTGGCGGCTCCTCCTAAGATTCGGGCTTTTGTTTGGCGGTGTTGCAGGAATGCTTTGGCGGTACGGTATAACTTGAGGCGGAGGAGGGTTCCATGCGTTGGGGACTGTGGTTTCTGTAGTGTGCATGAGGAGACTGAGGTTCACCTCTTCTTCCAGTGTGAGTTTGCTCGGGTTTTTTGGTTTGCATGCCCGTTGCAGCTGGATGTTCATCGGTTGGAAGGAGCCGACTTTCTCTCGATTTGGCTGTTCGTAATTAACTCTGTAAAGGGTTCTGATAGGGCGCAGGAGGTGCTGCAATTGTTTGCTTTTGGTCTTTGGCAGTTATGGAAGTGCCGCAACTTAACTGTGTTTGAAGGAGGTACATTGGAGCCAGCGGAGGCGATACGATGTATGATGAACCAAGTGGTCGAGTTCCAGGACGCCCAGCAAAGAGCTCTCCCTCACTCCTCCCAGGTTGCACAGGTCCCGTCTCCTACGCGCGGTGGATGGCAGAAACCGCCAGCGGGTATGGTTAAAATAAATTGTGATGCTGCTTGGAAGGCGATGTCCCAGCGAGGAGGCGTGGGTTGGGTGCTCCGGGACCATTTTGGGCTGTTGATTGGAGCTGGTGGGGAGGGGGGTCTATATGGATCTTCCGCACTTATGGTTGAAGCGCTTGCAATCCGTGATGCTGTGCTGGTATGCTTGCGATTACGTTTTTGGGAGGTGGTGGTGGAATCTGATGCGCAACGGTGTATTGAGATGATAAATGGTAAGAGTGAGCCAGATGCAGATATTGAAGGTCTCATTTTTGATATTCAACGGTATTGTACCCAGTTTAATAAGGTTGTTTTTACCTTTGCTCCTCGCCTTTGTAATAAGGCAGCACATGCTGTTGCTAGGTTCGTCACTGACAAAGGGGGTAGTCATGTGTGGGATAATGTTGGTACGGAGTGGTTGTTTGACAGTCTTGCAGAGGATGTAAACATTGATATTCGATTTTGAATGAAATTTTTCCAGCGTTTAAGACAAAAAAAAAAATGTTGTGAGGAGAAAAAGAACAATATTGTCTTGTTTTGGCTTGTGGGGTGTGTGTTGTGTGGAAAACAACTGTCAGTGGGTTTGGAGTTCACAGGTTTCTTTCCAGTATGTTCCACCACTTCTTCATGAATTTGGCATCCATGACCATGACCCACCATCCTTCCTCTTTTCTTTCATGGCTTTTCAACTTTAACCCTTTACTCTTTTCTTTTTGTTTGTGCTTCATTAACCCTACTCCAACTTTTGATTATAATATAATGACATTAGTCATGCTCTTAGTGGTTGAATTCATCCTGAACCTTCTAGTTAATCCCGATAACGCAGAATAATATAATTTAAATACTCGTTTGAAAGTGATTAGTGCATATGTCAAAAGTGTCATATAGATATTTAATGGCTAGAAATTACATTTCACATCACTCCAATCGAATTGTCAAAACTGATGTGGAATGAAGGCTGGAAGTTCAGCCCTTACTTTGGACATCCCAAAAGCAAGATATCAAATGAATATTTTATTATTTTTAAAGACAGCTGACTGTTACTTTCATTTATTTTTTTCCTTTTATATTTTTTTCTTCTTTGACTGTTACAAATTTGTTCCTTCTTTCTCTTTCCAATTTATTTCCAATTTAAATCAACACTAAAATGTAATAAAATAATAATTTAATTTGACATATCAACTGGTGTGTAAAACTATGTAAATGTCAAATTACCACATCAGCCATCAAATTTAAATTTGATGTTTGGTATTTGACATTCCCCTTGGAGATGCTCTTATGGATAAGCTAATAATCACTTCTATGAAAAATCACTTCTCCATATAATCAATATGTGAAGAAGCACATGAGAGATGTATTTTCCCCTAATTAATTCTAGGAAGGCCATAATCACTTCCAAACAATGCCCTAAAACTTTGATTGCATCGCCAACTAACTTTTGATCTAGTAACATTTCTCTATTTAGGGCCCGTTTGGTTCAAGGTTTATGAACTCATGGATATGGACTTCCCATGTATGAGAAATTTCATACCAATTTTCTCCCCACTTGGGAAATTATTTAATGTAGGTTTTTTAGACTAATTTACTCATGTTATTATTTTTAAATATTATTTTTTACCATTAAAAAACTCTTCATATTAATATATTTTAGTACTAAAAAACCAAAGGTATTGTTGGAAAATCGAACAACTTTTCATTCTTGATATTGCACTAACCAAACACGAGAATGAGAGAAAATGATATTTCCTAGTCCTCATTTCCCATCATTCCCAAATATGAGAATGAACATCCTCCATTCTCATCTTGTAGAATTCGACATGGGAAGTTTATTCCCAAGAAGTTCAAAGAGATTTGTAATTCGAATCTTAAAAAAATTACATAGGAGGAATCGATCAGATTAATAAAATCAACTATAATTTCATAATTTTAAGAACCAACCCACTCAAATATAATGTCCACTTCAAAAAGTGTTTTACTTTTTGGCAGTAGGTATTTGAAGCTTTGATTGAACCCAATTGGGTTGACCAAATGTAAAACAAAACAGAAGAAAAGCGGTCCTTCCCATTTTGACACTGTCGGTGGATTTTATTAAGTAGCAGAAAATTTGTTATTAACCAAAGGAAATGGCTAGCTGTTCATTCCTCTGACTTTTTCGTCAACAAAGGTGGCAAATAACACATGTATGATTGACCGCAAGTATCATTTGTATAAACGGGTCATCGTTTTATATTAAATTGTAATTTTGCAAGAACACATTCAAATTAGTTGAACAAATCATATCAAATTTGTACATTCGAAATCCAACACTAACATCAGAAATAATGGTTTACCTAGAATTGTTACCCTAACCAAATCAACATTGAGAGGCCAACTGCAGCTCTCTGCATCTTGTGGGGCTGAAGAGGGGATAGGTCATCTGAACACTGCCCCATGAGTAGTTGAGGACCACATAAATCATACATATATTTTATAGTCCACATGACGTATGATTGTCGATATGTTATTGATAATATTTCGATTTCTCATTTATGTCAACAAAACGTACAGATATATTATCTCTCATTTATGTCGGTAAAACGTACAGATATATTATCGATACATTTTCACCCTGCACAGAAAAATTGTATATACGTCCATGCCATTTTTTAATGGAGTTGAACAAACTGCCCCCTGTGGTTTGATTTGATAGCTGATGGCGATTTTGGTTTGGCATTGTTCAATGATGGGGGAGATGGGTCCAAGTCTCTTTTATGAGGCTCATAATGCTCTGCTTGCTGGGCCAATATGTTTAACGCATTGGTCGTCAATTTTGAGATTGTTACTCAATTTCTCTCATCATTGTTTTGCATGCCCTTCTCCTTATTTGATTTGGAGGACTCTTCTTGTACTATATCTATCTATGGTTCTTGGTGGGTTTCTGTCTCACCCATAATCATCACCATCCACTAGCTTTGCGTTTGAGCATTATAGAAGGCTTTTTCACCATTTGATTGTGTGCATGAGATGAGCCAATTAAGGTCGTTAAGAGTCACCAATCGGGTGTTAGGTTGATTATTTCAGATTTTTTGTGTGCTCTCAAGTGGTTGTGATTTAATTCTCTGTAGCATCCGTGTGTGTGAGTTTTCCCCCTCTCCTTTCTAACTTTGACACAATCATTTTACATTTGTATCTAAAACAGCTCAAGGTATTGAGTTTTCAATTTTTCTATTGTTGGGTTGGGTTGGGCTAATTTCCTTGTGGTCATTAGACGGCCAATGTGGTGGGCCCAAATCAAATAAGTTTTCATATATCCATGGTAGAATTCTATAGTGAGGGTGTCAGATATGGACTTTTCATGTGGACCTTCATTTTAGCCACATGATCATTTCATTAAACTTAAGTGAAGTTAATATTCAGATGAATCATGTGACCAATATGAACCCATATATTGCACCATAACCATAGAACTACTCAGAATGCTATAGTGAAGTCGCTTTAAGGCTGTATGTCTTAACCGTTGGATCAAATTGGTTGGATATAGAGTTTTTTTATTCTTCTTCTTTTTGGGTGTTCAAATAGAGAAGCACAAGCCTAAAACCAAAATATTTTCAAATCAGGGTCAGTCCATTAAAGAATAATATGGATGAATATGGACCACTTAAATCGGCCCAACATGCTTATGATGTAACTGGGTTCAATCATACCATCCAACTTCTTTGAGTTGGTTAATCGAATTTGGGGCCAACAGCTCATTTATCTATTACGTTCATAATAAGTCCACGGCCCGATGATTTTGAAATAATCTTCATGCACTTCTCTTCAATAGTAACGTAGAGAAAATAAATATTTATTAAAGAATGACTATTTTTAGTTTTTATAATAATTTGATGAAAATAATTATTCGAAATTGATTATAAAATAAACAGAGAATGTGGTGACAGATGTCAAGACAAGAGTGCGTTAGCCTTTTGCAAATGCAACGTGTGATGTGAGTGAGCGAGTGAGTGAGTTGCTAAATTTAAAAAAAAAAAACATTAAAGCCGCTAGCGGACTAGGCGCTAGATTTGACGACCTCGTGATAACATTCACAGTACCTGACCCAGACAAAAATACCATTTTTTTAAAAAAAGAATCTCAACATTCCTACTATATCAGGCAACATACTTAAAATAATTTTTAATTATATTTTTGGTAAAAAATTAATACCTCATCATCACCAACCCTGATGTAAATATTTGCAATTCCCAGCCCAGATTTTCCACATACCTCATTTCCTTTACTAGCCGACAATGTGACGCATTATTTTTCCCCTTTTCCTTTTCCTTTTCCTTTTCCTACCTAAAAATCCTACATAACAAAAATGACGTATGACATATAGAAAGTTAGAGACAAAACTTTAATGTTTATGGGTCTAAATGTGAAACACACAATTTAATTATACAATCCTTTTTGACTATTGAGATATTGAAAAATTTTGGATGGGGAGGGAGGACATGACCACTCCCCTACCCAATACATGACATTTATTATGTCGCGTGACACGATGAATGGCGGACATTAAAACATGCGTTTAACTACGTAAGAAAAAAGAGAGCCAAAGTTAGGCAATTCCCCGGCCACGAAAACAAAACACAAACATTAGGGTGAGGTCCTTTTAAGTTTGTTAAAGGGCAAAGCTTTTTATCATTGACAATCGCTTAATTTGGGCGTAGGGGAATCTATAAAGCCAAAACACTACCACTCATAAAAGTCTAAAAAGTGACATTGCACCGCTTAGGCTTAACCAAACACGTCTTTCCACTTTGGAAAAACCAAGAAAACCACAAATATTTACATTTTGCTCCTCAAACCCACCGGGTTTGTCCCGGTTTCGTTTTTTTTCTTTTTGCCCTTTTTGTTAATACTTTCATTTGTAAATTACAAACCAAAAATAGAAGAAAAAAAGATCCTAAATATGCCACCGCAACTTAATCCTTGAAGATGACGTCATTGGCCATACTCATCAACTGTCCAATCGCATCCGGCGGGAACTTCCTCGCGAACAGAAACGGGTCACGCCTTTCCGTCAAGGACCAATCAGAGCCGTTGCCGCTCTCCTTCTCGTCACCGTACTTCGGCCTGTCATTTCTCAGGGAGGTGATCAAATCGGGCCCCACCTCTGAGGCCTCATACGTGCGGGGGTGGCCATCGAATCTCCCGCGCCAGTCCACGTGCGTGAGGGTAGCGGGCACGCACCCGCCTGGGTCCCTCATGTTCAGGAGGGTAGGAAAGTAATTTTCCTCTGGGTAACACGTGTCCCAACGCTGGCACGGTAGCTTGAACTTGGACCAGAGCCGGTGGTCACCCACAACCACCCTCGCGTGCTTCCGCTTCAGGATCCAGAACTGGGACCCGATCCGAAACTCCTCCAGCTTCACCTGCGGCAGCATCGCGTCCTCCCCACGCGCCGCCCACCTGTCGTACGCCCCAATCTCGTTGTCCAGAATCTCGATGAAGCTCTTCTTCGATCGGGCGAGGGTTTGGTACGTGAAGTTGAAGGACCAGATGGGGATGCAAGAAGGAGAGAGAAGCGCGAACATGGCGTTCTTGGGATCGTCGAGGAGCGCGTGGGCGAGTAAACGACGAGTCGCGGAGATGAGAGTGGAGGTGAATCGCTGGGCGGGTCGGGAGGGGATTACCCGGTGGGCGAAGACGCCGGAAAACGGCGGGTCGTAGGGGAATCTCGGGTCGGCGTGGACGTAGATAGAGAAATGGGTTTTGGGGGTTTGGTTGAAGAAGCGTTCCCAGAGAGGGGAGAAGGGGAGAGGGGTGGTGGTGAGGAAGAGGAAGGCGATTTTGGGGCGATCGGAGCGGGGCGGGCGGGAGTTGACACGCGCGGCGAGGCGGAAGAGCGAGTCGTCATCTAATGGGAGGGATTTTGGCGGTGAAATAAGGTTGATTTTTTGGTAGGTTTTGGTGGGTTTTGGGGATTGGGAGATTTGGGTGGGGATGGTGGTGGTTGTGGTGGCGGTTGGGCTTGTGATGGTGAAGATTATGGTGAGAGGCAAACAGAGAAGAACGGCGCAGATGAGAGAAAATGGCGTTGGAGAGAGCATGGTTTTGTGGTTGAGAGAGAGAGAGAGAGAGGCAGAGACAGAGACAGAGACGGTGACTGGTATTTTTTAGTGGAAAATGGAGAGTGAGATTTGGTGGAAGAAGATGAAGAGCATGGTGATTGACGGCGGGGATAAGATTGATGCCAACCTAAAAGCGCTTTTTATTTTTTAATCACTTTTTAACTTATTTTAAAAATAATTTGTTATCTTTTGTTTGGAGGATATATAGGGGATTTAATGGTTTATGTGTGAATAATTCAGTTTGTAAACTAAAAGTTTGTACTCAAGTTGTTCTATTCTCCCTCCCTATTTTCGCGTGTTAAAAAAATCTGCAGACGCGGGTTATAAAAGTTGGCAACGTAATCCTTTTTTAATTTTTCTAGAATGAGTGCGTCTTCTTGCACCTAAGAACTAGCGGAACTACTCCAATGGCTTAGGTGGGCTGTAGCACAGTGAAGTTTTTTTGGGGAAAAAAAATCAAACCTATATAAATGAGTTGTTTTAAACATAGCCCACTATTTATTAATCTATTAAAATTCAAAAAAGTTCAATTCTTTATCAATTTAGTTGTAGGGCAACAATAAAAATACACATTGCAATAACAAAAATTTCATTTCTCTCAAGGATTGCATGACACAACTTAAATAGGTACACTTTTTATTATGTTGTTGAAGTATTTTTTGGTCGCATTTAATATGTATTTGATTTATGTTAAACTTTATTGAAAATTAGTCAATAAAACTATAAACTAATGTGATTTATATGATTTAATGTATACTTTTATTTCTTAAAAAAAAAACTATAAAAACGGTAAGTACAAAAAAATATTGATCATTAGATTTTAAGCTAACAATTTTAGTTAATTCACCTATTAAAAAATTCATAATTTTGTCTTTGCACCTGAGTTCGAATCTTCGCCTCAGTGTAATGGTTTGGGTGGGATTCTTTTCTTTACAGTCAATGCTTGGTTGTATTTATTAATTTTGATGACATATGGGGGTATATTGTCTTTGCGCAGTTGTGTAGGTGGGTCCTACTTATGCGCAAGTTCGGACTGACACGTCATCATCTGAGAAATCAGATCCGTTGGATTTTCACGATGTAGGTCTGTGATTACATCAGATCAAAAGTGGACTGGGGGTTGATAATTTATATACAAGCTTTGTTGGATATCATGTAGATGCACACGTGGCAGGCATGCAGATGAGGTGGGCCTCCTCTCGTAAGTCTCTACTTTGTGGGTCCGCACAGTGATGCTTGGAATTGGAGGTTTGGTGGGGGCAGAAAAGGACGCAACTTTTTCGACTTTCAAGTTCTGATCCAAAAAATTGTCATTCTACTTGAAACTTAAGGACTCGTGTGTGTGGTGTCCAGAATTGGATTTGGACTTTGGAGAGAGAACAAAATTAGCAAACTCGGAACCCAAAACCGGACTCCGGCCCAAAATCAGGTTTTGGATTTGTACTCTACTTTATCTTAAGGGACTCGAATCCAAAATTAATTGACAATGACGAAAAAAATCCGTACCATATGTTTGGTAATGCGAAAGCCACTTTTCCGAGAAGATATTTTTGATGTGCTTGGACCTCGAATTCCAACCCTAAATCTAAAATTATAGAAATTTATTGAATACGATCAACATAAAATGAAGATTAAATGTTACTAAATCAAATGATCTTTCGCGAATAATGCATGATGGATGGCATGTATGACACATGTTTCCTCATAAAACCAAAAATATGGTACAACTACAACATACTTTCCGGCTAATAAATTTGCATGTGTTTCGTTCAATAAACGCTTAACTATTTGATTTAAGCCAAGACTTTGGTGAAATATTGTCCCAAAGCGACAAAGGGAGGAATCACATCACAATTAAGTTGACTTAGCAAAGCACCCTTTTTCGTATTTCTCATCACATTTAGATTTCAAGAATACCACACAGGTGCTCACGCGTGGATGATTTCCGGCTGTTGACACTCGTTATTGTGGATGCATGTAAAATTATCGTTGATGGGTAAGCGAGTGATTGTCATGAAACAATGTTATTGAGATTTTAAACCCTAAATTGTAGATTTTAGACTAAATTTATATATATTTTTAAATTTAGTCTTTGGGTCAAATAATTTGTGTAAATTGTACACATGATCAGTTGTAGAGTACAGTTGGTTTCTGAGTTGGGAAGCCATGTATTTAACAGTGTGTGTGAGGTTGGGGTTGCGTAAAGGTGACCGACAGTGACAAATATCATCAGAACTCTGAACTCTCTCCCCCACACCATTCCATGAACACATGAATACATGAATTATCAATGTTCTGGTCAGGAGAGAGGGAGAGAGCCAAAAAACAAAAGCAATTAAAAAAGAGAGAGGGACTCCTGGGGTTAGGGGAAGCAGGCATGTGGATGAGTGGGGGACACACCAAACTCATCAATTGAAACCCTTTGAAATTATTGAGTTTCTGACATTCAAAAAACCAATAAATAAAAAAAGCATAGCAAACAAACACACACCCGACCCAGTTGCCCCTCTCTCTCTCTCTCTCTCTCTCTCTCTCTCTCTCTCTCTCTTCTACTGCTCACTTGAAATCTTGGTGGAACTGCTGCATTTTGGGTCAGTGTCTTGAAAAGAAAAGTCTTATGAGGGAGTCACAGTGAAGAAGAAAGAAAGCACAGACAGAAGCTGCCTCAAGTTCTCAACTTTTTTTCATTAGAGCCCAATTGGAGTTAAAGAAGTTTGCTTCTCTCTCTCTCTCTCTCTGTCTCTCTCTCTCTCTCTCTCTCTCTCTCTGTGAATTGGTGAGGATGCCAAGATCAGGCCCAAGACCATATGAGTGTGTTAGAAGAGCTTGGCATAGTGAGAGACACCAACCCATGAGAGGTTCTCTCATTAAAGAAATTTTCAGGTTCCCCACTCTCATCTCAACTCTAAATTTGCATGTCTATTTTTGCCTTTTGTATTTTTTGTTTTTTGGGTTTTGGGTGGGTTTTGAAATGTTGAACTTTACATTTGTGCATATGTCTATTTGTCTCTAAATAGTAATCACTTATGTGTTTTGCTCAGGGTTGTGAATGAGATCCATAGCTCAGCTACCAGGAAGAACAAAGAATGGCAAGATAAGCTCCCTATTGTTGTCTTGAAAGCAGAAGAAATTATGTACTCCAAAGCAAATTCTGAGGTAGTCTTTTACTCTTTTCCTGCTCTTATCTCAACCAAAATTGCTTACCCTTATTCTGGATGTTAATGAGGATTGATTTTAAGAATTCAATTTTGCCTTTTCTATTTTCTACATTTTTTAGTAGCAGAACAGAGCTGTGGTGTATATTGCTGAAGTTTTACTTATTCGGCTCTTGTAAAGTTTTGTGCTTTGGAACTCTGTTCTTTTATAGGCTGAATACATGGACCTTAAAACCCTTTGGGACCGAACAAATGATGCTATTAACACGATAATTCGGCGTGATGAGGGTACTGAAACTGGAGACTTTCTTCAGCCTTGTATTGAAGGTAGCTAAAACAGTTTTGACTTCACTTTTTTCTGGTTGAATCTGTTTGCAAATTTGGGCCAGAATCAGTCTCTGGATATCTGCATCTGGGTTTTCATCATTATTAATAAAATTTTGGATGAGACATAAATTCTTGATATTGTTTAGTATTTTCTTGGTTGTTATCCATGTATAAGACTACTAATTTTAATTGTATATTTTCTTTCTGTGTTAACTCTTAATTTTTCATATAACAACCCAGCTGCTCTCAATTTGGGGTGCATACCAAGAAGAACTTCGAGGAGTCAACGACATACTAATCCACGGTGTTATCTGATTCCCATCACTTCCGATGTCCCTAGCATTTCTCCTAGCGTAGTAGAGAATGCTAGTCAGAGGGATTACACATCCAATTCACAGTTTAGGCCTCATTGTCCAAATTTTGTGAAACCCAAAAGTATGACAACCCATCTTGGCTTTGAATCTTCTAGATTCCCTGTTGTCCAAAATAATGACTGCACTACTATGAAATTCAGCATTGCTTCCGAAAATATTCCTCCTTCGGGTTATGACCAATTCTCCCCTAGGGAAAGTAAGGCAACATCTAACTTTTCTTCATACCCTCTGCACTATGCAAATTTTCCTCAGTTTGAAGAACTCAAGCCTGGTTTTGTTATCCTTCCTAAACCAGTTTCTGACCCAATAGAACCTGCCAAGATGGGAGTTGTTTCCAATTTGCTCTGTAATGGAGATAAATCAAATGACAAGACACAAACAGATACCAGGGACAACACCAAGAACCCATGTACGGTTGGGTGTGATTTGTCTCTGCGGTTAGGCCCACTGTCTACTCAATACTCAATCGGTGAAAACAGCCATCCTGAAGAGGTCAAAGATGTTGATGCTCAGGAAGGGACCATGTGCAGTGATCAGTCACAACCACAATTCGATAGACGGCCCTCTTTCATTGGTAAGGGTAGTGAATATGGCCCAAGAGACTCGTATTCAAGTAGGTTGAATTTTGAAGGTGAATATATGAATGTACAAGCAACAATGAGAAAGCGAAAGGCAGCTTTCAATCACCCAACAGGGGATACCAAATTTTATAGGCAGCCAGAGCTTCCTTTTAGTCACTTGACTGGAAGTATGAGAAATGGAGGTTTGTAGACTGACTCCTGCTTTAGTAAAGTTAATTGCTTCAAGATCTTGACATCGGCTTAGCGATTATGTACTGCCAAAAGCTTCTTTTTGCAATCTTGATGTACGTCCTAGCTACATTACATGGTAATGAACTGAGCTGCTCTTGCAGTGTTGTAAGACATGAAATGTAAATAGTGAATCTGAGATTAGATTAGATGAGATGAGGGAATGGACTTCGGATCTGCAATGTAGAAATGGTGATATGTCACCCATGATGCTTTCTAGGACCTAGAACTTAATGTAGTTATGGTATTAACTTTAATTTTGACTTGTGGAAGATTTTGGTTTGCAGTTACGCTTTCTCTCAAACTGGCTTGAACTTGTTCAAATTTGTGTAAGATTGAGTTTGATTAGATTGGCCTTGTGATGGTGTGGCTAAGAGATTCATAGGATAGGATTATTCTTTTCTGGTTGTGTTTGGATATTATTAGGTATATGGGAAAAAGGGAGGACATTCCATACAAACACAAACCTAAACTTTACTGTTTAAAGAATACTCTTTGATTCATTAGTGGTAACAGATAAGGTTATGGTCCTTATGGGCCCGCCTTTAGACAGGTCTATTATAGAAGTTGGGGGAAATTGTAGTAAGAAAGAACTCGATGGAGATTTTTGTTTGTGTGAGTGGGGGACAAGGAGTATGTCACTTCAATACCCACAATTATCTCGAGCCATTATGCTTTTGTGGTCTCTCTGAACTCCTTTTTTTCCTGTTTGATTAACAAACAAGGCAAAAGAAAAGTGTATGTTTTAATGAATGACTGGATGGGGCTCTCTGTTTGCAACTTGGTACGAATGGTGATAAATTGTAAAGGCCATCTGTGGGGTCAAAACAACTGCTCATCTTTCTTTGTTTCAGCATATCCTCTAACTTGGAACATTTTTCTTTTCTTTTGTTAGAGTTATTTTTCATTTTGGTTATGTGACCTATAGATATAGTCGACTTTAAAATCTCATTAAAATATCTATCTAGTCTCAAGAGTATCAGAAAATGTTAAGGAATGAAACCCTTCTATACAATTCTGGTGCTTGATTTCTATGCACTCTCTTCACCTGAGAAGAGAGAGTAAGTGGAAGAAGTTGCAGAAGACAAAGTGGAAGAAGAGGAGGAGGTGTAGTGGAACTCGATCTGCAAACGCTGGTGGAGAGGTAATGTAGAAACTGTCCCCTTTTTCTCTTCCTCCTCAAGCTCCCCAAGTGGTATGGCAGCAAGAAATCTTTTAATGAACTGTCGGCAACACTCTTTTCCACTGCATATTTCTTCTAGGCTTTCCTCTTTGTTTCTCTCAGACCCTGCAATGTCCTCTGAGCCAGCCTCTGCTTTCTCTGCGTTCCCATACATGACGCTCGAATCGTCGAATTTTAGTATGTATGCCTGGTTACACCCCTCAAACAGCCTCTCTCCCAAAGAATCCATGATATAGTAAGCATCAGCTTCAACCTTCAGCACAAAAAAATGGTCGTTCCAGCTCACTATGTATATCTTTGGTTTGTCTAACATGGTGTTTCTATTGATCTCATCCCATATCTCATCGAACGACATGAGTCCCTTCAAGCACTTGAACTTCTCAGGGCTGAAGAATCCGATGAAAGACTTGTCAGGCGAGACGTCGAGAGGTCTAACATCAGCTTCCAAAACTGTTTCCAGGTCGAAGTGTTTGTCGGGAAATAAGTTTATGTAAGTTTCGTTGCTGCAAAGTTTTTGCCACTCTGTAGAACCTTCTGTTATGAGGCTGTCGAATTTGGATCTTGTAGGCATCGAGTCTTGGTTCGAATGCAACCAGTGGGCAATGACTGCAACTAGTGCCGTGCAGGCACTCTCTCCAGCCGCCTTTTCGCTCCGTTGATCGAAAGAAGCAAAGAACACATTGGTTTTGAGCTTTGCCAGCCCATCTCTGCTGAATACTTCCTTTAATTCCCATCTACTTGTGATGCAATCTCCATGTTGGTGGTTTGAAGAATATTCAGCAGTAGTATCTGATTTCTGGAGAAAAAGAAAATCCACATGAGCATCATTTGGGAACATCCTTTTGTCTCATAAAGAATTATAGTAAGAAGCATTGATGTTTAGGAAAGCTTGAAGGATTCATATTTACTCATTACGCTTTTTTGTTTGGTCAATATATTTACTCATTATGTTGTTGACTACTTTTTAAATAGAGGTGACTTATGTAAGTTGGTCTCACCTCTATTAAAACTACGATCACCAAAGTGATAGTAAATGGAGAAAAGCTTCAACATGTTCTTCCTTGTGACGTGACAGGTTATGTGGCAAATATCATCCAACTATTTTTAACTAAGATTTTTTAACACATGACATGTTTTAACTGAACAACACATGTCATTCAACTTGTCACGTGACAGGAAAGTTTATACCACAAAAATAATCATCGAGTAGATGTGGTCCAAATAGCAAGAATTCAAAGTCATTGTCCTAACTCCAACTTATAACTAATAAAAGGTTACATACCTGTATAGAATCTCCGAGATTGTTGTCAGCAGAAATTTGAAGTGCATTGGCCTTGCTAGTCTTCTTAACAAAGGGCTCCACTTTTCTTCTCCTTGGTGGTTTGCCACTCAACCACTTTCGCTTCCTCAAGAACCAACTCTTCTGGCCCGAGTCAACCCGAATCAAACAACTCGGGGACGATCCCAACTCGGGCTTTGAACTCAACTCTGCACTGACACCATTTGAGCTGAGTTCAATTTCTGATGACGACCCTTCTGAGTCGGACAGGGATGACTCGTACCAGTCACTAGAAGTCATGACGCGGTCCCCATGACCCTTTCTCTCATTGTCGCTTGTCTTTCTAAAGCGCCTAGCGTAGCTTACACTTCGAAGCAACCTGTCCTTGTCTGAATCGGCCGAGTCTTGACCGAGTCCTGCCGAGTCATGTGAGTTTCTGACCTCAGAAAAGCTTAGACAAACCTGCATAAGGCACCATCAATCAGACATTGAAAAGCCATAAGCTTACAATGAAATAAAAACGGGACCATTAATTTAATTTCTACAAACTTGTCTTTTCTTTTTATTTGGGAGCTAAAGCAGAGACTTAGTAAAACTAAGATCCTATCAAGATTTGTTTACATTAACTAGTAAATTGATCCCACCGTTTCATGACATGAACAATGAAAAAGGACTTGTATTTTAGCAGAAAGCAATATTTTCACTACAATATTTTATAAAATTATTTTTATTTTTATTTAAAACAAATGATATTGGGGAGGGAACCACATGTGCGGAGTAAGTAACTGCCCGTAACCACTAGAGTTACTAGTCCCTTGTCCTGAAAACATTCTGAATAATGAACACAAAAATTGAAGAAAATAAATATGCTGGGTATTAATATTATTGCCTAATTAGGATGAGAGTGACCTAACAAAAACTCTCTTTACCTTAAATGGGAAATAAAATAGCTAAGCATGGTCTTAATTTCCAATTAAAGCGGCTCATACAATTAATTTACAGTTGAGCAAATGCAACTTTGTACAGGTAAAAATGACACATGACCAAAAACTGAAAACACCATAAATGATAAATCTTGTCTGTATCCTTAATTTGCCATTAATGTACTATTGAAGCTAATTACCAAAAACAAACAAAAATGAGAAAGAAATTAATAGTAAATAAATAATGAACTTAATTACCAAAAGGGTAGCTTCTCTGGGGTTCATCCCTTCCATTTTCAAAGTGACAGAGAGCTTCCTCTGAATCTGACACTCCATCTTCGAAGCCATTTCTGCTAAATTCAACGAAACCTTCCCCAGAACCACCATACTCTTTAATTTTGCACTCTCTCCCTAAAGTTCAAATTTAAAAAAATATATTTATACTTTCAATTTCAAACATTCAACAATTACACAAAATGCTTAATCTTAAAATTTTAACTTTTATAAAAAATAATAATAATAATAAAACCCCGTGAAGGATAAAGAATTGAAACTTACATGTAACAAAGTGAAAGTCAAATCCCAGGGGCTAAAGGCACCACCTTGCTTCAACCCAAAACTACAGAGGCTCTGAAATTCATCATCCCATTCAACGACCTCATGACCTCTGCTCAGAAACCTATGGCTGGTGTAATTCTTCTGGTGCCGTGAAGATCTTCTGCCATAGAATGGAACCAGAGCTCCAGCCCCTCCAGCCGGAGACCCTTTCCATTTCACCTGAACCACCACACCAACCCTCTGCTTCTCATCCCCCACCACCTTTCCATTGCAGTCAAACCCTTCAAGCTTTAACTGGTTGACCTTGACATGGAACCTCTTTGTTCCCCCACGTGTCCATGGCGACCACTTCATCTTCTTCAATCCCTTTTTCCTTTTTCTGTGAAGAAACCAAAATGTGTTTGCAGAGGAAATTAATAAAAGAGAGGGGAGAGGAGGGTATTGGCTCTGTTTTCTTTATTCGGTAGAAAATAAAAATGGTGTGCAGAGAATTAATGGGGTTGAGAGAGGAAATGAATAAAACAGATGGGAGATGATATTCTGAACAGTTGTAATGTATCGGAGGTCTTTCTTTATTGAGTCGTAAAAGAAGTGAGATGACAGCTATGGTTTTCTAAAGCTTTTTGTATGCATGGCCAAGTCTCTATGCAGCGCCTCCAAACGGCCGTGTTTAATGTAACTCCGTGTGCGCTCGCCATGACTTTACACGTTTTCGGAGAGAACACACCATTTTTGGGGACAAGCACGTGACTGTCACGTGAGTTGACAACGAGGATTATCTGGCAACTGTTTGTTGGTTGGTTGGGTTTTAAGGTGCGAACATACAGTACAGGTGTGGCTGGGGTGGCTCCGCAGCCGCAGGGGATTGGAGCTTGGGTGTTGACGCGTCAACGCGGACACGCGGAGAGCTTGCACACGTGGATTTTTTGTTGGATAAGTTAGATTAGATGGAGGAGTTTGGAGGAATGGATTTATGCGTGTGCCGCGTCAATGAGCCAATGGCATTGCGTAGAATGAACGACTTTCTAAGAAGAGGGTTTGCTATTGGCTTATCTAATTGTTTTGTTTATGTCATGCTAAAATTTTAGACCATATTGTACTTTCAGATGTGACGGGGCAACATCTGCGTGGATGACGGGGCAGCGATTTGGTACCCATCAAAGGATCTTCCGATATTAAGTTAAAGTGGACTTTAGCCCAGTGCTAAATTTGAACAAGAAAAAAATTAGTGCTACCCAAGCCCAATTAAAAAAGGCCAACACCAACTGTGACATTCTCTACAGCTACTTACACACAACAAAAACGAAACAATGCCATGCATAGATGTAAAATGGGTTGATAGATTTCAGACCATTTAACCCATAGAATGGGTCGATTTGAAGTACAAAAATTATTGCCCAAATTAGATTTTTTTTTTTCATTTGTAAGGGTTATCTACTGTACACGTCCCTGAACTTGGCCCCCAGTTGCAATTGGGTCTGTGAACTTTTTTCGTGCCAATTACATCCTTTAACTAGACAAACAGTTGCAATTAGGTCCTGCTATCTAACTCTGTCAATTTGTCCGTCAAAATGAGGGGTAAAAGCGTCCTTTCAAGTCTGAAGACTCTTCCTTTTTTTCTTTCGGTCTGAAACTGTCCTTTGCTTCAAACCTATGCGAAATCCCCAAAATGAAGAAACTGAAAGCACCAACACAGGACTAAAAGCTTCGAATTTGACATTAAAAACCAAAAAAAACATAGCAAAATGTAAAAGCCCAAGTGCCAAAGAAAACCAACCTCGCATGTAGAAACAATCACAGGGTCTCTCATCAACTCCTTGAAAAGTGGACATCGAAACCCTTCAAGGCAAGAAAGAACATCATTCAGCTTAAGAGACAACGATATCTTCTTGAACTTCAATTCATTGAGAATCGAGAGAGTCTTTGGCCTAATCGATTGTTTGGGTGCTGAAATCCTCGTCATCAACAATAGCCCTCACCAGCCTCTGCAGCTCCTTCTTCAATTCTGTGGCTTTGGCCGCAATAGCCGGATCAGAATCAAACACTTCAGTCTTGGGCATTTCGGTTGATTTTGGTTTCTGGGTTTTGGGTTTTGCTATGTGGGGATTGAATGATCAAATGGAATTGTGGGTTTTTAGAATGGTGAAGCAGGGAAAGAGAATGGTAGTGGGTGCCATTGTTGTCTTAGTTCTTTCTTGTTCTTCCTATTTTGTTTTGTTCAAAATGATAAAAACTCGAATATACCCCTCACAACAAGAGCATGTGCCATTCACACGGTCAAATTCGACGGATTCTGTTATGATATGACCTAATTGCAATTGTTTGTCCAGTTAAAAGATGTAATTGGCACGAAAAAAAAGTTCACGGATCCAATTGCAACTGGGGGCCAAGTTCAGGGACATCTACAGTAGATAACCCTTTTTATAAATACCACAATGTGTCCCCACATTCAAAAGGTGAAATTAATTCATGTTCGAAGTTCGGCTTGCCCTTGGTTATGAGGTGTCCCCGCATCTTGTGGTTAGATATTTTTGCTTCTTCTCTTTTGCCCTTTAATATTTATTTCTCTCTTTTGAGGCATTGCTCATGGAAGTGCATCACCAAATCATCATGCCTAGATCACTCCTTATTGTACTAGGTTTCACATTGCAAATGTAAATGGAAACATAGACCTGGCAATTAAATAATAAATACATAAAAATTAGTGAAAGATTGGCTCCATTAGAACTAAGCTGTCCAATCAGATAAAGATAGGCTGAGATATCATCCTCCAAAGTCCATGAGTTGCTTTCGGCACTTCACTTTAAATATTAATGGCTGCATGCATCGTCGTACTAACTTCAACTCCACTAAATCCCTGAGGCTCTACAAATAACCTATGTAGTAGTTTGGACTTTGGAGCAATTGGTTCTTCAGGAAAGGAAGGGTCACGAGTTCAAGTATTTTAACTAGTATTCGTGTAATATGTATGAATTTAATATTATCACCATTCTAAATAAGAAAAATTCTCAACGACAACAAAAAAAACCCTTGAGGCTCTTTTTAAATGGTAAGTGGGCTTAAGCTAGGCTTGAGGGAACATGCATTTTCATTTTCATTTTTCTTCCCCCGATTTATTGGGGATTCGAACTTGGACTTGACTCAGTTCCTTTTTTTTTTTTTTTTTTTTAAGGGTAGGAATATTGATAATCGACCAAAGAAAATATTCTAACTTATGTGTCTGAGCGTCTCTAGACACTCAACTTCATAACTAACTTAGGTATCTCGAGACAATTTTGGGTATCAATAGAATCACCATATTCTAATATCGAGGGTGTACTATACATCTTTGATTGTATACAAATACATCTTTGATTGTATACTCTTTTGTGTTTACAAATACACTTTGTCACGTGTAGACATAAAAAAAGATGCAATCAGGTGTATATAAAATTTTATCGACAACCAGGGTCAATAACATGAACCACCCCACTATACAATAATACAACCATGAATGGATTTTTGACATTGAGAGTTTAGCAAGCTCAACCAAAGTATTTTCCACTTTGTTGAAATTGAGAAGGTTTGTATATTACCTAATGCATATTTTATGTGCAAGTTGATGTGTGTTTTTTTAAAATTTGCAAGTTAATGTATTTCTACCGAGCAATGTGAAACCCTATTGTGTTGTGCCTAACACCACGTTTCTCCATATATCATTGATACCGCTTTCAAAGTCATATATCTACGTTTTTCTCCTTGAACTTTTTTCTTTAACTATTATTAATGTTTTATTTCGACTTTAATCTCCTAATTAAGAGCTATCTCACTTATCATTGTGTTATTGGTCGGGGATAGTAAAAAGTGTCATCCCACCCAGTTGCATGAGAATTTCTCTTCATAACTAGGGGTTATATGATATCATTTTCACACTATTTTGACTGATGTGGTCAATATTGTTAAATAATTTACAAATATTATAGAGGCGTGGAAATTTTGAGTAGACTTTTGACAGCTGACAGCAAGAGAAAATTACTTATCTATGATTGAATGACTTGTGAGAAGGTGATCTTTTGTTTTAATTTGAATCATTTGTGCCCTACGTAAAACAGTATATAAACTACAACGGGCCATGATGCTTGTGAATTGCGGTCTCAAAATTTGGAAAGAAGAAAAAAAAACATAAATTAGACCTCTTTGGAGTTTTTAAATCAAACATAATAGCTATTTTTCTTTTTCTTTAAAAAAAAAATATATATGATTGAGACTTTGAGCATGATCACTGCTAATTCATGAATAATTAAGCTTCTAGAAGAACTCCAAAATATGCTAATGATCACATGTTGGGATCTCCAAAATAAACATATATATATATATAAAGTTGATTCACCAAGATATATGTAGTTGGTAGTTGTGTTTAAGTAGAGTTTAATTTGGTTGGTCTCGTTAATTCATTATAAATATTAAAATGATTTTACAGCATGTTTGTAATCACTAGTAAGATCTGGAAAATTAATGCCCAGACGTGAGACATTATAATATTTAATCTAAATAATCTTATCTGAGATTACCTTTGTTTCCAACGAATGCAAATGGGTGAGATATGAGCCCATGTGACCATCCCACCAAATTCTGATTGTTGTCCCTGTCATTAAAGAAGGGGAGACAATTTGAGGATGTTGTTTGGGAGAAAAGAAAAGAAAATGTTTATGTTCTTGTGGAATGCAGAGATATCAAAAGAACGGAATGAGATAGGGTAAATGGAGAATGCACCAAAGGAAATGCAGCCACTATCTTATGTGGGTTAAGGCGAATCATCAACTTCTAAAGGAGGCAAAAGTGAAGCTTGAATTTGCTGCTCCTGCAGAACCCGGAGAGAAGATTTATATCATTTATTTCATATTTGGGATGTGATTCGGGATTAGGTTCTTCAATTGTGCAGATAAATATAAATTATATGCATCAGAATTTGAGCATCTTGTCTTGTTGTTCCAACTTAATTCTTCCACCTGTTTTTATGTCTTATATACACTTAACAAAACCAATACGAGCATAGCTGCATAGCTGCATAGCCAGCATATGCATGTATAAATAAGTAAAACAAGTTCAACAGCACATGGTTTTGTTCCCATCGCCACACCAGCAGTACAGGCTGTCCAGCTTTGCTGCAATTAAGGTTTCCTGTATAAAAAATTGTGGACTCGATTAGGTATCGACAAATGGATAATGAGTAAAATTATTAGAGAGATGAATCTACTTAATAAAAAAGAATTTAGGGTTTACTTGTATTGTTGAAAGTTATCTAATGAGATTTGATTAAAAATCACATAAGTAGTTGACGATGCAACTTGAGGACTTGCATATTAGTCATTATGTTGTATATAGATGAATTCCTATTTGATCTGCTCGATGGAAATTCCATTCCATACACGCGTATGTAATCGATCTGATCCACAACTACGTATATATGAATATAGTTTGATAGTTGATGTGCAAATCTTCAAACTAAATCTTCAAGTTAGGTCATCTTTGAATGCTAACACATGTACTACACAATTTGGGTAAGGATCACGGCTCAATTTAGGTAATCTTTTTCTTTTCTATTTTTGGTTTTGGAAAAAAAGGGTTGTGATACCTTGTCAATTTAAATTTTTGTTTATGATCAACTTGGCATAAAGTAAATGCTTCCACTTGGATTTTAGGACCCACCATTGCAATTGTTTACCTCCTTTGGAGAGCTCCCGCGGCAACAGGGATTAGTCACTGCTGTCGGCGGTGGACACCCTTGGATCTCATCCAAAAAATTGCTTCAGGTTAAACATCCTGCCCGCCCTAACGGGCAACGAGTCCATTGGCCAGAAACCTTGACCAAATTCGCCTCAGTCCAACTAGGCATTAAATTATCCAACTACTTTTGCATTCAAGTTGAACTGCAGGAGACTCATCTACCATACGTCATTAAGAAAAAACCCCAAAAAGATCCCAACTCTCCATCACCACACCACCACCACCAGTATTTTCATGTCTATCTAAATAATAACTAAATAAATAAATAAAGTTCTTACTTAAATAAAAGAAAAATATTTGAAGGTTGAACCACCACCCTTTCTAATTATGTCTTCCCATTTCCAGAAGTTGAACAACAACCAAAATAAAATCCAAAATATATCCCTTTTACACAATTTGGAATATTTTATAGGATACAATACATCAAAGCCTGAAGAATTTAAACATCGCAAATTACACTCCATACAGAATCAAATTTTCAGTTAAACCCTCTTTTTTCTTCAAATTATTAATTTTTTAATTCACACTGAGTTGACGCTCTAATTTAAGAGGAGAAAATTTAAAGTCGAAGTATAAAAAAAGGGACATATTACTATAACCAACCGACCTAACTCGTATTTTACGCGGTGTCTCTCAACTCTAGATTGAACACATATAACTAGGTAATTATTTACATTTTAAATTCTTTTTTTTCTTTTATTTACCCATCCTCTCTTTAGTCTTATAAGTTGTTGTAAATGCTTGATGCAAGAGGAGTGGATCTGTTCTATTCAGCATGTGTTTCGTGAGCAGAATGGTGCTGCTGATGCTTTTTCTTGGTGATATTATGGATGCATGTTAGGGGTGTAGCTAGGCCCCGTTTGGTTTCTGCTTAGTTTGTTTTGTTTGTGACTTTAGCCCTCCTCTGTACCAAAAAAATATATACAAAAAGAGAGAAAAGGAAGAAGGCGGCCTCTGTTGTAGGCATGGGAAATGGGAAAGGGCAAATTGGAAATGAATTAAATAAGGGTTTCTAATGAATTAAACAATTAATTATTGGATCTGTCAATCAACAAAAAGACCTTCTCTTTTGACAGTTTCTCAACCACATTTTAAAAAGAAACAAAGCCTCACCTCAGATCTCTCAAACTTGTGACAGAAGCAGAGAAACAGATTAAGGAAAAAGCCAGAGACCCATGCCGCAAATTCACTACTTGTTTCTGCTACCTCTGTTTCACACCTTCAAAATGAGGAGGTGAGAGCTACCTCTCTCTCTCTCTCTCTCTCTCTCTCTCTGTGGTTCTGTCTTATTCCTCTAAATACTTCATTAATTGATGTACATGAGACTCTGCTTCTGTATCTGATTCTCTTCACATAATCTGTTTCTCTGCTCACATGCTTTCGTTTCATGGCCAAATGAGAATTACCCTTTGATTATAACAGATAGTTTTCCTCTTTTCTGGCACAAAGTTCGTTTCCTTCTCATTTCATGGCTGAATGGATAATTGCCGACATTGTCAAGTCTCTTACTTTCACACCTTAAGTTCACACCTCAGCTGGGTTTTTGTCAAATTTTGTGTTTTTTTATGTCCTGAAGCTAGAATTGTCTGAAAATTGCAGCCACCGAGCTTAGCTATGAAAATTTTGGATCTTCTTGCTGTATTCAATGCATTAAAGTAAGACTTAGGGGGCAGTTGGTAGATAAGAAAAGTGTGAATGGAAAATCCATGCTTAAACTGCTGAAGTACTTTCCTCCTATTCACATATGTGTTTTCATCTAGATCCTTCCGGGTCAAAGTTCTCTTCTTTGCATCGGCTAGCCAGTTCTCTTCAACTCCTGGTACCTCTCACCTCTGTCTCAATTCAGCTTGACATGTGAAGTTATATGCTACCTTCGGTGTGGTAATATTTTTTGGTCACTGTCTGGACTTTTGAAAATAATTTGGGGTTATGTTTAAAGTGGGAATTTGTTAGATTCAGTTTCTGAACATAGATACTGTGATTGGCTACCTCATATGCAGACAGTTGAAAGTCATTCTTTTCTTCTTCACATCCTTGTTTCCTTATTGATTCTTTCTATTGTAAATATGTCTCGTCTCTTCTTTGGTTAGCTGTATTGTTCTTCCGCAATCATTTGGTTTTCGAAATCTTGGATAAGTACTGGTTCTTATAGTAGCCATGGGGAATTGGAACTTCTTTCATTTCATGGGATTCATATTTTTGTCTGCTTTTCTCTCTTCCAAAACATGCCTGGCTAGTGTTCGAAAATTTGGCAAGATTACTCCGCCTTTCCAAGGGGCTCAGATGGATTGGATTGATAATAACGGGCTGTTTCTATTATCTAACAGTTCTGAATTTGGTTTTGGCTTCGCTACTACTCCCCAAGATGTCACATTGTTTCTGTTAGTTATTGTCCACATGGACAGTTCGACAGTAGTCTGGACTGCAAATAGGGGGTCCCCGGTTTCAAATTCTGATAAATTTGAGTTTGATGATAAGGGCGGTGTGTTCTTGCAGAAAGATGGAAGTGTGATTTGGTCTGTGGATACTGGTGGTAAAAGTATTTCTGCAATCGAATTGCAGGACTCAGGAAATTTGGTTTTGCTTGGAGATGGCAGTGGGGTAGTTTGGCAAAGTTTTAGCCATCCAACTGATACCCTATTATGGAACCAGGATTTTCTTGATGGAATGAAACTTGTAAGCAATCCTAGCTCCAACAACTTGAGCTATGTTCTTGAAATCAAGTCCGGGGACGTGATTCTTTCTTCAGGTTTCCAAACACCACAGCCTTATTGGTCTATGGCTAAAGAAAACCGTAAAACTATTAACAAAGACGGTGAGGTGGTCACTTCAGCATCTATCAGTGAAAATTCATGGAATTTCTATGATCGAACCAAAGCGTTGTTGTGGCAATTTATTTTCTCGACTGATACTGATGTAAATGCCACATGGATTGCGGTGTTAGGAAGTGATGGATTTATCACTTTTAACAATCTTCAGAATGGAGGGTCAAGTGGTCCTTCGGGAACAAAAATACCAAGCGATCCTTGCAGCACCCCGGAACCTTGTGATGCATATTTCGAATGTTACAGTGACAACAAGTGCCAGTGCCCTTCAGGTCTCAGCTCCCGTGCAAATTGCAAGGCGGGGATTGTCTCCTCATGTGATAGCTCAAAGGGTTCTACAGAACTTGTAAATGCCGGGGATGGGCTCTATTATTTTGCACTGGGATTCCTTCCACCCTCTTCAAAAACTGATTTGAACAGTTGCCAAACGTCTTGCCTTGGCAACTGTTCATGTGTTGCTTTGTTCTTCCAAAACAGTACAAGAGATTGCTTTTTGTTTGACAGGATAGGTAGCTTCCAAAATTCAGAGAAGGGATCTGGCTTTGTTTCTTACATTAAGGTCTTGAAAGATGGCGGCAGTGGTACTGGGGCGAGCAGCAGCAACAAGAAACACTTCCCGTATATTGTGGTCATAGCCGTCTCGACAATACTTGTTATTTGTGGCTTACTTTATGCTGGATATCGATACTACAGGAGGAAGAGAAAATCCCCAGAATCTCCTGTTGAGACTTCAGAAGAGGACAATTTCTTTGAAAATTTGACTGGGATGCCCATCCGTTTCAGTTACAAAGATCTTCAAACTGCAACTGATAACTTCTCGGTGAAGCTTGGGCAAGGAGGTTTTGGCTCAGTTTACCAAGGCATTCTCCCAGATGGAACTCGAGTGGCTGTGAAGAAATTGGAAGGCATTGGTCAGGGAAAGAAAGAGTTTCGAGCTGAAGTTAGCATCATTGGCAGTATCCATCACCTGCACTTGGTCCGGCTCAGGGGCTTCTGTGCAGAAGCAAGCTATCGACTTCTTGTTTATGATTTCATGGCAAATGGATCTCTGGATAAATGGATCTTCAAGAAAAACAATGGAGAATTCCTGTTGGATTGGGAGACAAGATTCAATATAGCATTGGGTACGGCTAAAGGACTAGCTTATCTCCACGAAGATTGCGATTCGAAGATTGTTCACTGTGACATAAAGCCTGAAAACGTTCTGCTTGACAATAATTACCTTGCCAAAGTCTCAGATTTTGGTTTGGCAAAGCTAATGACCAGGGAGCAGAGCCATGTTTTCACAACACTAAGAGGAACTCGAGGGTACCTTGCACCAGAGTGGATCACCAACTATGCCATATCAGAGAAGAGTGATGTGTATAGCTATGGAATGCTGCTGCTAGAGATCGTCGGTGGGAGAAAAAACTACGACCCGACAGAGACTTCTGAAAAATCGCATTTTCCATCGTATGCCTTCAAGATGTTGGAAGAAGGCAAACTGAAGGACATCCTTGATACGAGGCTAGGGAACGATGAAGCGGATGAGAGGGTACACACAGCCATTAAGGTTGCTCTGTGGTGCATACAAGAAGATATGTCTTCGAGGCCATCAATGACCAAGGTTGTCCAAATGCTTGAAGGCCTCTTTCCTGTTCCTCAGCCTCCAGCTGCCAACTCGATGGGTTCTCGCCTTTTTTCGAATTTCTTCAAATTGAGCAGCGAGGAGGGAACTTCCTCAGGACCATCCGACTGCAACAGTGATGCCCGCCTTTCTGCAGTGCGCCTTTCGGGCCCAAGATAACATTTACTCAAGATGAGAGACGATCCTGAGGCACTAATGGGTGATGGCTAAACCATGTATACATTGCTCATCTCCCATATTTCTGTATATTTCTTCCATTACTCAAATTTTGTAACATTAGCCATTACTTTCTAAGCTTAATCACCTTCTTGTTTCTTAGCTCCTGTTTTTCTTCTGTAAATAAAGCGTTCGATATAGTTTAGTATTGCAAAATAAAGAGATATTACAAAGCTTGCAATCCCCACTCATCTTTCAAGATGCTCAAGTAAAAGGTGCATGTTTTAAGACCCAAAACAACCTCTCTTTAAATAAAAAAAACCCCAAAACAACATGCTCAGAAACAAAGGTTGGCTTTTAACAAATATTATGCTTTGTGGTGTTTAAGAGTACATTGATCCCCTGGACTCGACCGCAGGGGATGACTCCCCTTTCCAACATAAAAATCTCTCTTCTTCAAAAGCGCACAAACCCATTTCTTAACTACCTCCACCGTCCGTTACAGATGGCATCAACTATCTCCACCGTCTCCCTTATCTCCTCCACTACATCTTCCTCCGCATTCCCATTAAAATTCAATTTTCCCGCCAAATCCCCGTCAACGGTCAATTTTCGCGCCAACCCTCTCACCGCCGCCAACGCCGCATCTTCAGGTAAAAGCAAGCAAAACCCTAATGAAACACGGATTAGATTAGGTGTTGACTGTGTTGGGTTGCTTGGAACAATGGAAGGAAGCTGAATTGTACTATTTGATGCACCAATTATTTAAAATCACAGGAAAAGATCGCGTCTTGGGAAGAAGAGGACTGGTATTTACACTTACAGCCACACTGCCATTGCTTCTTCCTTTCTCTGAATGCATAGAGGCCTTTGCTGCGAAGGCGGTAGAGTGAGTTAAACAAAATCTTCAACCTTTTCAATTTTGTGGGTATTAATATGTGTAAAGTAATTACTGGGATTTTTCTGCGACATTTGAAAGGTCGGATATAAGTGAATATGAGCTTGTGAAGGAGGAAATTAGGAAGGTGGTGACCAAGGGTAAGGCTGCTGGTGTGCTTCGTTTGGTGTTTCATGATGCAGGGACCTTTCAAGTTGATGAGAATTCAGGTATCTATATTTGTATGTATTAGCCATTGCTTTTACTCATTTCCATGGCTGCATTGGCCTTTCAAATTGAAGCAATATCAACTGGAATTGGGATTCATATACGAATGGTTCAGATTTGTTGCATTGCACAATCAATTGCCAACCACTGACATGTGTTCCTTTGAAATATAGATATTGTCAGAAGTTCATTCATGTTGTTATTGCAGGTGGTATGAATGGTTCTGTCATTTACGAACTTGATAGACCAGAAAATAAAGGTCTTAAAAGTCCTTTCAAGGCATGCCCTCTCTCTCTTATATGTGTATCTGTTCAGTAGTTTCCATCGAATTCCCAAATTCTTAATTTGTTGAACAAAGATATCGATTAAATAAAAATCGTTTAAACGATCTTCTACCAGCTAACTTCTCGGTGGATTAAATTGTTGGTTAGATTCTAGAGAAAGCAAAGAGTGAGGTGGATACAGTACAACCAGGTTTCTGTCTTCTGAAATACTGTTTGACTAGGTTTCTGTATTAATGGTTGTTTTAGTGCTGTGCTAACATGTGGATGTTTCCAAAATTAGTGTCTTGGGCAGACATGATTTCTGTGGCTGGAGCTGAAGCAGTTTCAATATGTGGAGGTCCAACAATCCAAGTTTCGTTGGGCAGACTAGATTCAAAGTAAGCTGCATCAATGGAAAAACAACCTCATGCTTGAATCCTCAATATTTCAGTTGCCAAGTATTATTAATGCCACTAGAAATACTATAAAGAACAAGAAAAAAGTAGAGTTAGTGGAAAGAAAACTCTAAGTCTTGTTTCTCTGCAGCATTAATATGGAGCATCAATCTAATCCTACCAAAAATTGATAATTCCAATTTTTAGAAATGACATTGTGAATAGCTACTTATCTCATTCTCTCATCTTTTTGTTTTAGGGAGCCTGATCCTGAAGGAAAACTTCCTGCAGAATCTCTGGATGCCTTTGCTCTGAGGCAAAGCTTTCAAACAAAAGGCTTTTCGTGAGTTCATATATGCTAAAAGATACCTTTTTCAATTTGTATGTTCTAGATGTATATTTTTCCTTTTTGTAAGTAAAGCACTGGGAAAAAGTTTATCATCCCACGCTCTGCTTGGTACAGGTTTAAACTAAAACGTGACTGTTTTGTTTTTGCAGAACTCAAGAACTTGTTGCTCTGTCAGGAGCTCATACCATTGGAAATAAAGGTTTCGGAAGTCCAACAGTTTTTGACAATACATACTTCAAAATTCTGCTTGAGAAACCATCTTCGGGTAAATAGCAGTGACATGGATAATCTGCATATTAAAATAGGCTTAAAGAGAAACCCCGCACTCACTTAAGCTCGCCCCTCTTGGGGAGTTCATGTTACAAACTTACAACATGAGATAATAACAGAAAAAGAGGAACGTAATGGGGTAATCATGTTCTATTATTTGAGTAATTGCTTGTTCATAAGAGTGAACTTCCAATTTTTGTTTGATCTTCAATCAGATTATATTTTTCATTTTCATGCACAAGTACGATTTAATCAATTTTTTTTTTACCCCAATGAATGCATGCTTTCATGCGATCCATGATAAAGGGAAAACATTATTGCGACTTATCTATACACCTCTAAAAATTCATGACTTGTATACATTTATTTTCTCCCCTTGTGAAAGTTTCCTTTTCTTTGCTGTGCGGTTACTGATTCTATTCTTTGCATGCAGGTAGTATGATTGGGCTTCCTTCAGATCGTGCACTTGCCAAGGATGATGAATGCTTAAGGTCTATTTTCTTTCAAAAACTTTCAGCTGTCCTTTTTTCTGCTCTTCCATATGTTGATAAGCATTTAAGCCAGCCAAACCAGTTATTTAAACAAGTATTGAAATGAATGTAATTCGGCTGGAAGACTTTGAAATAAAGAGCGAATATCTCTTTAAACAGTAGTTATGCAAGACAAATCTAATTTAGGTTAAATCAATCCACAAGTTCTTCACATTAGTTGAGATAATGATCATCGCCTGTTTTTTTCTTTTGTAGAAAGAAAATGCAAGGGTTTAAGTCCGTATCTAGTAATCTGAATTTGGAAATGAAATGAAAATTTGTCACGTTGGCCTTGAGCTAGCCAACTAATTTAGTTACTTTGACTTACATATTTCTCATAGATATATGTCTGATTATCTGATATGTTTATGCTCTAGTAATCAGAAAGTTGTTAGATATTGCCTAATCCATGCAAGCAAAACACATACGTTTTCGGTATACAAGAGTATTCATTTGCATTGTAGGTATCAACTTTCATGTTTATGTTACATGTAGTATGTGTTTCGTATTCATATCCGACTGAAGAGAAGCTTATTTCGTGTACAGATGGATCACAAAGTACGCTGAGGACCAGGACGTTTTCTTTGAAGATTTCAAGAAGGCTTATGTCAAACTAGTGAATTCAGGAGCCAGGTGGAAGAGCTTGTGAAATAATTGCAGGAGCAACATAATGCCTATCATGCAGAAATGGAACACAGTACAGATCAAGAAGTGATGAATATTGGGCAATCAGATCCTCATATAAACTGTTCAAAGCGTAAGCGGGCTCGGGCCTGCTGAGGGTAGGTTGGGCTTGAGCTGCCAGCATTAATCAAATGATTAGCTGACAGGTAAGGTAGGTGACCCCAGGCAAAACTTTATATTGCATAATTAACATGTCATCAAATAATTCAGGTACGACCTTGATGTACAATCAGTAAAATGTTTACTTGGTTTAGGCGCTTGAAGCACAAAAGAATGAATTTTTGGACCAGAAGTGTAGCTGTATGATGTGAGAAAGTCTAGGTTATAGAGCAATCATAAATTTCTAGATTCATAATTTAATCATAAGAAAGTGACCCATCAAGATAATCTCTCTAAGAGCAAGTCCAGCGCTAGGCAGTTGCCATGGCAACAGGCCCCCCCCAAGCAAGGTTTGGACCTCTAGAGCACAAAAGATAGCCCGGGCAAGGCATGGGAACCACCAGCTTGGGCAAGCCCACGGGCAAATCCTGCCTGAGCTCAAGTCCGAAGGCGTTGACGTCAGCGAGCGAAAAAAAAAAAATTTAAAAATCCAAAATTTTCATAATTTTTTTTAAAAATACCAAAAAATTATGGATGTTTTCCTATAAATACATAACAATTTTATTCACTTTCCACACCAAATCCTCTAAATTATTTATATTTTGTTGCATAATAATATTTTTTTTCTTGCCCTTGCCCTAGCCTTTTGGGGTGGAACCAAAAAAGGCGAGGCTGCCACTATTCACGTGAATAGTGGCAGCCTTGCCCTTTTTGGTTCCACCCTAAAAGGCTAGGGCAAGGGCAAGAAAAAAAAAAGAATATGCAACAAAATATAAACAATTTAGAAAGTGAATAAAATTGTTATGTATTTATAGGGAAAACATCCATAATTTTTTGGTATTTTTTTAAAAAACAAAATTGAATTTTTTTTTGGATTTTTTGATTCTTTTTGCTCGCTGATGTCAGCGTGACATCATCACTGACGTCAGCGCCTTCGGGCTTGAGCCCAGGCAGGATTTGCCCGTGGGCTTGCCCAGGCTAGTGGGTCCTATGCCTTGCCCGGGCTTGAGGCTGCACGCTGGAGGCCTGCTTGGCTGGCCTGGGGGGCCTTTTGCCCAGTTTTGAAGCAAGGGTGGACTTGCTCTAATGGTGGGGACTCTCCCATTCTCAGCTGTGCTGTGTCACTGATTTTAGTAGTTTCCAAATTACAATTAATAGCATGTGGATTCAGAGTTTAATTTCTGGGCCTGAGCAACAGCAAGGCCCCAAAGGTTGTTTTCTGGGTACCAAAAACATAGACCCACTTCCCTAATTCCTCGTCGAAGATGCGGCCTATTTCCTCGCAAGGTATATTATCTATTTGAACCACATTTATTGATCATATAAGTTCACACAAACGAGCTGAAAAGAGAGATTAGGGGCATCAGTGCAAATAATAATAATAATATGCAGTTGAGTTCTGAGCCAAAAACATAAGTCCAAAGGTATGCTTTGTCTCCTTGTGGATCAAGCAACTCTTAAGGGTCAATTTTTGCCTTGGATCCAAACTTATCCATATAATATAACATCCATGTATAAAGCAGAATTAGATGCTGAAACTAAATGGACGTCTCAACTCAACTCCGTTTTCTGCTTTTAATTCATATTGTAATTTGACCAGTTCTCGTCTCTGTGGTCGCCATAGGGTTGTCGCTGGTGGGAACCATAGAGCAGCATCTGCCAAGAAAATAACATTTAAAAAATAAGGCATATGAGACTTTCGAAAAAATAAAAGACACTATATTACTACATAAATAAGAAAAATGTTAAATATGTTACGAATATATCCCACATTGGAGAACGAAAGCTTTGCATTAGTGCTTAAAAGATCTCGAGCCTCTCGATTTTATTTTTATTTTTTCCATGTACAAAACCAAACCATATAAGGACAGTCCAGAGGGTCCCTGTGTTGATGTATGCTCTGTGGCCTGTAGGTTTCGTTCTGAATGGTTCTGTTCAGTGTATCTTTCTGTAATGAAAATAATGAAAACCCTTATCTTTTTTAATCATTTACTTAAAACACTAGTTTTTTAAAATTTATTTATTTATGGATTTCTCTAATTTAAATTTTCATCACATGTCTCATGTCTGAAACCAACTTATATTTAAGCAAATATCTGCATAGGAATCTATATTGTTTAGTTAATTTAAACCAAAGAGATCGTAATCAACTAGCTTTCACAATAATGTCTGTACAAATACTCGTGCAGAAAGAGATGTGTGTATAAGATTTGGGTATAAGCACATGCGCCAGATTAGTATTCCACAGTTGTTGTCCCAAAAAGGACATTAGAGCAAGTCCACCCCAAATGGCTAAGACAAGGGCTAAGGCAAGGCAAGGGCGGCCACTATTCAAGTGAATAGTGGCAGCCTTGTACTTTATTTCCGATTTTTTTTATACTTTAAACCATTTTGATAAGCTTTTCAAATAATATTTTCGGCTGCCACGTGTCACTATTTATTATAAAATTATCACCTAAAATTTCAGATAAGATTTTCGGATAAAATTTTCGAATTAAATTTTCGGATAAGATTTTTGGTTGCCACGTGTCCATAATTTTTATGAAAATATTTTCGGATGAGATTCTCAGAATGTGAATGAAATTGATAGGTATTTATAGGGAAAAAATCCAGAATTTTTTGGTATTTTTTAAAATTTTTTTTGAATTTTTTTACCCAAAAAAATCGAGTCCGTCGGATTTCTGGACAAAAAACGATCGAAGCATCCAGGAAGAGCCACGTGGCGTCTTCCCGTTGGGAGATGTCAGTCGCTGACGTCAGCGCTGTGAAATCAATTTTTTTTACCGTTTGGCGCGTGCATTTCACGTGCCAACGGTAAAAAAAATTTGAATTTACTGTCGCTGACATCAACGCCTTCAAGCTTTAGCCCAGGCCCGTGGGCTTGCCCGAGTTGGTGGGGCCCGCAACTTGCCCGGGCTGGATCTCTTGCGCTGGATGGTGTCTGGGCTTGGTCGAGGGGCCCCCTGCCCGGTTTGAAGGGTGCGCTAGACTTGCTCTTAGAGCAACTTCAGCTTTCCACCCAAACCGGGCAGAAGGCCCCCCAGGCTAGCCCAAAACCCCTCCAGTGCGCAAGGTCCAACCTTGGCAAGAGCTGGGTCCCACGAGCCCAGGCAAGCCCACGGGCAAATTCAGCTCGAGCTGCTACTTGGGCAGAATGATGCAATGCTGAGTCATAATGACGTCAGCAACAAAAAAATTTTGAAAAAAAAGGAAAAAAAAAAACCAAAATTTCCAAAAATTTTTTAAATAAATACCTAGGCATATTCTTTACTTCCCACACCAAAAACTCTATACAAATTCATCTCCTCATATCTTATGTGAATAGTATTTGCCCTTGCCCTAACCTTTTGGGGTGAAACCAAAAAAGGCAAGGCTGCAACTATTCACGTGAATAGTGGCAGCCCTTGCCTTAGCCTTCATGGGTGGACTTGCTCTTAAACTGTTTTCATTTTTCTGTTTTCCATTTTCTCTTTAAAACAATCAAATGAACATTAAATTAGCCGACAGAGTCTAGTCCAATAGAAAACGGCGTTGACTTACAAATAAGAGATTTCAAGTTCGAATTCTCATGACATCGTAATTGTGTATGTGTGAGTGTGAAATCCCCTTCTCAAAGGGATAGAGGGGGTTTCAAACCCTTTCAGGCAATGGAATTAACACTTAGAAAACTTCAACCCTAGCTTCTAATTAAGTTGTTACAATACTGAATAATTATATCACTTATTTATTTAAATTTTAATATGTTGTAAAACAATACCAATGGGAGTGATTGGAGGGGCCAAGAAGAATTAATGTAAAAGAAGACATTGTTGGGCCACAAGAATTCCTGACCAGTGGTTCGTTCACCTGGGTGAGACCAAGTCCAGAAGTATTTCCAAAGTCAGCAAAGGTTTTCTTTTGTTTTGTGTAGAAAATAGGTTCCATATTTATATTCCGGTCTTTTTCAATCACATTCTAAGAAATAAAGGAAAAGTTTTCTTTAATGTGAATGATGATGATGATGAATGAATGAGAACTATTATTTTTCAGCAATACAAGTTTCATATAAGATGTATATTCTTACACGAAACTACAGATTATACCTAAGAATAAGAAGTCTCTTGGTATAGAAAGAGGTGATTTCAAATCAAAACTAGCTCTTTGTAAGTTGCAATCGTTTAAGGCACCATCACAATTTGATTGGAACCCAAGATCAAAGAATTCCCACTTCGACAATAGAAAATTTTACTTGGGACCAACATATCACGCATTTTAATTTTGAGTGACAGAACAATCCAGTTAAAAGATGACATGTGTCTAAATTTAACGATCAAGTTTTTTTTTCTCAAACGCAAGTCATTTTTTAATTGGAATGTTTGACTACTCAACATGTCACATGACAAAAATAGACCCGCGCATCTCGTCTACAAAACATCATGAAAATGTAGAATGCAAGTGTAATTAGGTGCAATGGCATGATACACCCTTGTTCTTGATGACTGCAAAATACAAAGCATATATGGTACAAAAATTGGAATTACAGAGAGAAAGGGCAGTGGGCTGCGGGCAGAGTGGAGGAGATAAGCACAAACCAAAATTATGTGTGGGTTTTCTCAGTCAATCATGTCATGCCTACCTAATAAAAGGAGAAGAAGAGTCCTTCATGTTTATGACTAATTGACCTCTGTGCAGAGCCAATGAGGATTTAGTGGAGCACGGACCACAAGTGCAAATGATATAGAATGTCGTGGAGAGGAGAGTTATAACCAACCTCTGCTTCCTTGTGTCTCCTCCATATAACCTAGAACGATGTCGTTTTCGACAGAGGCATGCTATGAGGGCAAACTGTTTGATAAAAGTCCTATGAGAGGCTAATAAAGAGGCAGAGAGGGGCAAGTGGCGAGGATTGGAGCACCCACCATATCTGTTGCTTGATGAGCATCTGAATGGTGTGTGATATATTTAGTAAATTAATCATGACATACACACACACGCATATAATTTCTCGATCATATTCTTATATATCTTTTGACTTGTGATGATCTACCAAAATATATCTGACTCTCAAACTAATTGCTTTCGCATTACAATTTGGTCTACATCTTGCCCCCCAATAAATAAATAAATGTTGTTGTTGTTGCTGTGATAAGATTACAAGAAATTATGACATGGTTCAATTTTCTCTTCGGTAATGGACATAGTCAGAGTTAGTGATAACATATATTAATTTGGTACATACGCACCGTGGTGTACAAGGTTGACGAGGAAGACTCCGTTTGGATCAAATCTTATCTTTCCAGCCAACTTGACTTTAAAGGTAAAACATCCTATTAAGCAAAAGCAAATTGTTTAGTTTGAATATAACAAAGAACTGTCTAATCCAATCTGTTCCTTAAACTATATCCTTATTTAAAGTATATTAAAAGCACAGCAAGTTACAAACAAGAAGAAAAGTCTCCTTCGGTCTTGAGAATGCTTTGCTAAAAACAAGTGGTGGTTTGAATTGTAGTAGGTCCTAGTTTGTTTGCCTAATTTCTCCCCTCTTTTGCTTTTCCTTAACCCTTTTTATATCTTAAAATCCGGTTTAGATTATTACTATTATGTGTTCATAAAAGCAATACGAGATTGTTACTTTAATACGCTATGTCATAAATTTGTAATTCAAATCATTATTAAGTGAGAATACCTTTTTTGGCGATAATCTAACTCTAAATTCATCTAATCTAGAAGGAGGGAGATTCGAACTTGAGTGTTATAGGGTTAGGGTTGTGAAAACACCCTAATCCTATATGTTATATTCATTGTAGCTATGTCAATTAGAGTTGTTTGACGGAATTGGAATATTTTTCATCATAAAGAGAGAGATCCTTTCACCTGAGCCTTGAAAAGATAAAATAACCCACCTCTATTTTTTTAAAACAAAATTTATTTTTGCATTAAATAATTTGGCTCTAGCAAATTAAATTTAAAAATGGTTTTGATGCAGCCAATGAGAGATTGCCATGCCCATGCATGTGGATGCCTTCCATATTTAAGTCTGGGTACAGAAAAAGTATGAATTTGCAACAGTGGGCTATAAAAATGAGAGAGAGAGAGAGAGAGAGAGAGAGAGAGAGAGAGAATATGGGAAGTTTCTTCGGTTACATAGAATCGGATCGCATGGTGGCCACTAGCCCGAAAAGAAGGTGTCGGTTGCATGCAGCTCTTTACTTTACACACCCGACAACTCAGCTGAATTGGTCGGTTTGTCACGACCTCATCCCCTCACCTCACCCCTCTTCTTCCACTCTTATCTTTCTTATCACTCAAGAAAATTTTAGTTCGGAAAGGAGTTATTATCGTCAAGTCATGCGAAAGTAGAGGCACAACTTCTTCACAAGTGTAACATTTTGAGATACTATTTTAAAGTGTAAAATAGTAAGTTATAACTGAGAGATTGCTTGATGAGCAAATTTGTATTGCTAAATTGCAAATAAGATAACTCGTTCTAAAGTACAAACTTTATCGATTAAGATTTTCTTATAGCATGGCTTACAATTTTAAAAAATATGACAAACTTTCAAAATATTTCTCTTGTTTTTATTTTTGGGGAATGCAAGCTACTTTTTTCCCATCATCTTTTCTTTTAAAATTCTCAATTTCACTTCCTATTTTGGCATATTGATAGAAATGGTTCAATTCTCGCAAAAAATAACCAAATCAGCGTTTAACCATTTGATTAATAGTGTGATAATTCAGAACACTAAGATCGTCTCTTTATTGTATGACAATTACATGACTAAACAATTTCTGATTTGAGGACTTTTTCAAGATGACATTTAAAGGGTGACTTAGAAGATAGACGGTTTTGATCATCAAATCACATTGCATGATCATAATGAGATTGGAGAATGTAGAAAGGATATGTAGTTGAGTAGGTTTTTAGTGTGACGGTGCTACTAATTAACTCATATTATCACACGTGTATGTATTTATTATTTCTATACCTCGAGTTCATGCAATATAAAATGTTGTCCACCCATATTACAACATGTTGATTAATTTCACCATGCAAGTGTGACATAATATACTACAAAACTTATTTATGTAGCTAGTACTTCCCTATATTTTTTTCCTTATATTTTTGAAGAAAAAATGGAAAATAGACAAAAATTTAAATAATATATATATATTTTTGTTTCGTTCTTCCATATAGAGAGTAAAATATTGATTTTCTAGTGGAGAAACACTGAATTTGATAACAACTGAAAGAAAAAAAAAGTCATTGTCCCCACAAAATCCACAGAATGAGAAAGAGGTGATGATTTCTAAATTTGTTTAGGAAATAAAGATTTTAGATCTGCAAAATGCATTTTATCACATAATTGGCAAGAAGAGTGGAACAAAACTAATTTCCATAATTACACTTTCCATATGATTGGTAAGAGAAAGTGATAGAAGAGAAGAGACACATTTCCACCAGAGAAAGTAAAGTAAGAAATCAGAAACCTTTGCTATGATATGAAAACAAAATAACCAACGAAAAGGAAATATGAATCATCATTTTTAGTAAATTAGGTACCCCCTACCTTCAATTTTTTTTTTTTTTTTTTTGAAAGAGGAGTTTCTTTTAAACAATAGATCAATTGTGAATATGAGTGAAACCTGAAATATCAAAATTAAAACTATATTCATTCAACACATAAAAATTTATGGATATAAGTTAGCTTCATCGATTCCTAGCAAGTAAAATATTTCCCTTTTTTTTTTCTTCTTCTATCTATATATATAAAGCAAAAGGCAGAGAATGGTGAAACATTCAAAATACCAGAAAATGCCCTTAGTTAATGCAAACATTAAGAATTGAAATTATTCATTAAATGAGGATAATATGGTAAATTCACACTTTTTCATATTTAAAAAAATTAAAATTAAAAGAAAAATCAGATAATGTATCCTATTTTTATGGAACACAACTCCCCATTATCTTTTTAAATTCAAAAATAAATTCAAAAATTTTATAAAAAAAACCTCTCGGCGCGGAAGCGCGTGCAGAGAGGCTAGTCTAATATAAAGGGTAGTTTAAACTACAAGGGGGAATGGGGATTCACACACACGCATTACCAAGGTGATATGGAGGTTTTAACATGAGACCTCTAGTCTGTAAATCAATGCCCTTTTCTACTGCACTAAACCCTATTAGTTTGTATTTCTTCTTCTTCATTTTTTTTAGTACAAGCTATAGTTTAAACTACATAAGAGGGGGATTTCTCACATCCACACAACCAAGATGTTGTAGGAATTTGAATATGAGATCTCTTATATGCAAGACAATGCCATTTCCCACAGGGTTAGACCTCATTGACTCGTATTTCTTCTTCTAATGATGAAAGAGTTTGATTTTCCACCTATGTTCAGAAAAATTATATTAATATTTAATAAATATTTCTTCAAATTCTAGAAGTATAGATGGAAAGTGGGGGTTGGTTACTTGGTAAGTAGGTGGTTACTTAACCTTAAAACTGTATTTGTCTGAAAACCGTAAAACCGTGTATGGTATTCGTAGCCGTATATGGGATGTATTTGGTTGGGGCAGAGACAGAGTGACCAGACCTGACCTGGATTTGGTTTTTAAATCCCAATCGTATAAACGCGCACACACACAAACCTCTCCCTCCGAGTCATAACTCAGTCCGTGTCTTCTCTCACTCACTCACTCACTCAACTCACATATAATTTCATTTCTTTTTCCATTTTCCATATTTCATAAGCTTCAACTCGCTCTTTCAAATTTCAAATCCACAAGGATTTTTATTATTATTATTTGCATTTTCTTTCTTAAACCCGAAAAAAATGAAAAGGAAAAATCAAAGCTCCGACTTTTGAATCCGAAAAGATCCTCCCTTTTCTGGGTTCGGATCCTCCGATCCGCTTCAGCCGTCGTCACTGTCGTACCCTCGCTCTCCGGCGCTCAGATCCTTGAACCCATCTCTCCGGTCCGGCCCGAGCTAATGGAGTTTTGATTGTTTCACGCTTATCGAGGTGAGTGGAAACTGTTGAGCTTGTTTTACATTGTCAGTTCGTTTGGGTGCCGAGAAAATGAGCGGAAAATGTGAGGGAACTATTGAATCGTGTGCCTTTTGTGTTGTTTTCGGCTTCAAGATTGAGTTTTGAGCTCTCGGGATAGCTAAATTTTCGATTTTTATTGTTTTTCCACTTTCTCAGTAACCGTACGGATCGTTGGTTTCTGTTACTAATTATTTGTTGCATGTTTATGTTAGATCAATGTAAAATGACAGATTTTTGTTCCTGGAAATGCGCTTGTGTTTTGTGGTTGATGTGGATTTTATTATATTGTATATGTATTTATTTATTTATTTATTTATTTTTCAATTTTAAATCTTGGTGTATTTTGATAAAACGAAGGATAGAGGTGAACAGATTCATTTTGGTTCTGTTTCTTCTACTGATTTCTGATTGAAATCATTTTGGAATTTCCTTCAATTGATTGATGCCTAAAGGCAGCGAGTATATGAATACTTTGTTTGGTTGCTGAGAAATTGGAGGAAAATAATTAACAGTTTGATGGGGCAATATATGCAAATCCTTAATTCGAGTTCATATTTTACAGTCCGGGATGTCTTGTAACTCCTCTATGGATAACAGTTTTAAACATATGGTAATTTCTCGTCCTAGCATGCAGGAATGTTTATGACCCATGACCTATATTCAGCTGTTTATGGTTTAAAAATGATAATGTCTTTTTTGTTTTTGTAGTTTCCTGTGTGTCATGGATTCGGATAATTTGGTAGCCACCTATGGGCTTGAGGTGGCTCATCAAAATGGTGTTCATGGGCAACCTGGTGTTGTTTCAGACAACATAAATGGGACTGTCAGCGAAATTACTACGACCGAGACTGCAGCTCCAAATGGGAAAATCGAAAATGTTGTTAAGTTGGATGATGGTGTGACTAATAACTCATCTACTGGGGAAGCCAAAGAGGAATCCACTGTCAACCCTGAAGGAAATGGTTTGACTGTTGCTTTGACTATTGCTAAGGTAGGGAATGCTGGATTTTGGTTGGCTGGTTTTAGTAATTATATGACTCCAGACCTGATTGCAATGCCAATTTCTGTGTTTGTGATGCAGGAAGGGGAAGTGAAAGGCTCCCTTCATTCAAAGCAAACCAAAGTGCAGAAAGGTCAAGGTAAGAGCAAGAATGAGAAGCCTTCTGGTCCCAAGAATGTCTCGCCAGTTTGGGTGAAGAAAAGTAAAGATGGAAATGATGGAGAGGTGACAGCTTCTGTCTCAAATGGTTCAGCTGCTCCAACTTCACGCCCAAAACAGCCTAACAAGACTAGATCATTTAATGGGCGACAGGTTCAGTCATCCAATGTAAAATTCGATAATTACCCTTGATTGCTTTCCCTCACAGCTTGCCCAATATTTGGATACAACTTTTTTGTTTGGTTTTTTTTTATGTATCTTTGTGCTTGTTGATCATTGTATCTAATCTCTATCTTATTGCAGCAGCAACTTGAGAAATCCGATACAGAATTGTCTGAAGGCACCGTGTGAGTACTGCTTGTGCTTATGCTCTATTTCTTCGTCTCTACCTAATGCCTTATATTTTATTGTCTCTTCGTAATTTTTGGTGATCAGTTGAGTTGAGATGTTTAAATTGGCAACCATCTCTATTGTCTTCTTAACTTAGCTATTTGTTTATTGTGATTTTCCTTTTACAGGGAGAAGACAAAGCTGAAGCCTTTGAAAAAAGACTCCCTTAATAAGGCTGAAGGAGAATCACAATCCTCTTTGTATCCTTATCATTTTAAACATTTATTGTCTTCCAAAGCTGTTGGTCTTCCTACATTTTCTGTCTAGATTTTTGTTATTGTTTTATCATTTATCCTTAACTGCTGCTTAGAAGTCCTACAGAAGGAGACATGAAACCGCCTAGGGTCAGTACACTTCCGAACTACGGTTTCAGTTTTAGGTGTGATGAACGAGCTGAGAAAAGGAGAGAGGTTAGCTTTTTGCGTTTGTATCTTCTGCTCTTTTTATGCTGTGTCCTCCAGCGTTATTTCTGTTATCAATGTAATGTTTACAATTACATTTGGCAGTTCTACACTAAACTCGAGGAAAAGATACATGCAAAGGAGATGGAGAAGAATAATTTGCAAGCCAAGTCTAAGGTGGTATTCAATCAATGTTTAACGATAACATGCTCGTGCAACCTGTTCTTAATTTGAAAGTATTCCGTTCTTTTACAGGAAACTCTAGAAGCTGAGATCAGGATGCTCAGGAAGAAACTGACTTTTAAAGCAACTCCAATGCCAAGCTTCTATCAGGAGCCTCCACCTCCTAAGGTGGAGCTAAAGAAGGTATTCTATTTCTTTTTAAAATCACAAATGGCATAGTGCATTTTCTTTTGTTCATGTGTAAGTGGCAGTCTTCTGGTGAATTTGATTTGGTTGCCATAGTTTGGAGAATTCATTTTTCAATCATGTATAGATTAGTTGCAGGGTGTGCAAATATATTATTTGAGAAAGTTCTGAATGGTGATTCGTAATGCAAGCTTGTTCTTCAGTTTTACTCTCTGACCATGCCCCTGTTGGACTCATGCTGGTTGCATTGCTAGTTTTCTTAGATTATAGTTGTCTTACGTGCATTGGTATGGATTCCTTTGGTAGATCTTCCCATGGAATCTTGCTTATATTTCTTAGTTTAGTAGCGTGTGTATCCATGGACAATGTTCCCTTAGTTTGTAGATTTACTAGTCTTAAGTTAATTGCCTATTCTTTAGTATTGTACCCTTTGTTTTATTTCAGGCATGATATGAACAGAATGCATCTATTATCACGTAAACTTTTAAGTTCGTACCTCCGTCATCCTTGGCAATTTGCAAATGTTAACCATGCCAATCCTACATGTTGTCAATCACTCAATCATAACACATGATCTTACCCCATTCAATTTGCTGGTGGGAACAACTGATCATATCTGGTTTTTGTTAACAAGTTTCTTTGTACCCAATACTGCACCGAGCTATTACCGTTTTCATTTTGATAGTCGACTGGAAGTATATAAAGAAGTACGTGTGTGGAAATGGATTCTCAGTTCTTTTTTAACCTCCTTGCAATGAGAAAAAGGAATCCGTGTCAGGTTTCTTGACTAATATAAAATCTGAACATGAATTCCTACGTATGTTTAGATTATATAGTTCCTAAGTTTCATCTGAGGGTTTCTCTAATGGGTTCCTATAGGCCTACTATTGGTTAAAGCGAGCATGACATCATGATAATCCTGCTTCACTGTACTTTGCTGTTATTTGACAGCATTGAGGGTTAATTTATTTATTGGATATGGGATTGTTAGTGAAGTTTGTTTTGGCCTTGACGTCTTTGTTGCAATGGATGCAGATACCAACAACAAGGGCCAAGTCTCCCAAGCTCGGCCGTAGAAAGAGCTTACCTCCCGCAGTTTCTGAAGGAAACAGTAGTACCAATGATCGATCAAGCAGGCTTAGTCTGGATGAGAAAGTTCCTCAGAACTCTGCTAAAGGGCCTTCTCCTGTGCATCCAAAGAAGCCACAACGGAAGTCCCTTCCTAGACTGCCGTCTGAAAAGACCACTTTACCTAATGCAGGGAATGAGCGAAAAATTACTTCTAAGGCAACAAAGGAGGAAAAAAACAACTTAATTGATGCAATGAATGAGGAGAATGCCACCTTGCCCAATGCTCAAAGTGAAGCTGGATCTGACACCCAAGAGCAGGAGACAGTTCCGAAGGCTGAGACAAGTGAAGCACAGCCCCATACAGATGACGAGACAGTGGTTGAAGAGCAACATGATCCCATCTATGTTCAAGAAGAACCTATAGCCTTGGAGCATTGAGTACAAAGTATGGACAAAACTGGATGCACCAGAGAGAGCCCTCAAAAGACTCCGTTTATGAAAATAAGAAAGGTATTATACCTGAATCAATTTGACGAAGAAGGCATGAAGAATTTTGCATTATAGTTTTGTGATGTCTGTCTTGTCTGTAGTCAGCAGCATGGTTGTTGTTGTGTGCTTGCTTGCTTTCAAGGTTGCTGGTCTTGTCATTGGAATTCTGCACTCCAGTTTTCCGCACTGTATGTAACTATGTGCCAGGTTGTTTTGTCTAATTTATATGTTTAAGCATTGCATTAGTTGGCCAGATAATTGGGAAGAAGACTTGGGGAAAATTTTGGAAACTTTTGTTAGATAGTTCGTGCTTGGAAATATATCCTGTTTAAGCTGTCTTGTTGAACAATTGGGAATTGTGGAATCAATCAAGGCTGATTTTGTGTTGTAAATATCCTGAACTATTTGCTTTCTTATGTTACTTCAACTCCAAGCAGGGTAATTTCGAAGTTAGATGGCTTCGAATTCGAGCCATGGTTTGTGCAATTTATGAGAAAACCAAGATGGAGCTAGTTTTATAGGTCTACAAGAAGCCAAACAGTTTACTTTCTGCTTAAGTGTTGGAAAAGAAAACAACAAGGCGGTACTGGAGTCTTTTGTGGCCTTGGTCTCTATGTATACGGAAGACACCCTTTCCTATAATAGAGAAAACTGGCTGACATTAAATGAAGGGGACATGGAAATGGGCCGGGTCATCATTTGGGCATGGATAACCAGGTCTCATGCAGTTTTCCTGCATTTTCTTCAGTTTCTCTGTTTTCCTTGATTTATCCAGTTTATCATATGCAATTTCTTTCAATTTTTCTTCACTTTCTTCCACTTTCTTGCAATTTACAACAGCCTTCCGGCCATTGATTGACTAATAGGGTATCATCAAAAGCTTTTGAAGAGAGAGCTGATTTGCTTTGGAATGGAGATATGAACATGAAATCAATCCAAGCAAACAGTGAATGTAAAACTCAATCCTCTTCTTTAACTTGATTCAGAAGATAACAGCCCTTTTTTGGAGTAAAATGATTGGCGGCTCATATACATTTTTAAACACTTTAATAAATATACTGATCATAAAATCCAAAAATATATAAAAAAATATCTTGATAGTGGTATTCTATGATTGACAACATGAACAGGCTGTCTGCTATGTGGCAACAAAAAAAAAATCAAATGCAAAAAGCAAAATTGTCTTCCAATTTCCAAATTAATAAAACAATTTCCAGGACTTGCATTAATTCAAGCTTTTAGAGATGTGGTTCTCAAGCATTTGGCACAAACTCTTATTAGTGGTTATCACTTGCCACCACCATCATATTCTAGCAAGGCTCCACTTTCCATGAATGCGTGTTTTGCTTGTGTGAACAAGACAAGACAGCAATCATAGAGACGAGAATAATTAGGGCAACCACCATTAGAGCGAGGCAAATGTGAACTAGATCAAGCCCGCCATCATCAAGATATACAAACAATCTTGTTGAAGGTGCCTTTAACTAAAGGCCGTGGGGCCAGAAAAAAAAAAAAGACTTCCCACATGCTCTTTGACCTTTATTTCTATCTCCACAGTTTCCCTTAAAAAAATTTATTTGGCCCTTCAGACCTCCACAGAAAAACTTGTATTGAATAAACTTGTATTGAATTGGGGTAAAACTATTTTGTTATTCTCAACCAATCAGACTATCACGTGAAACGGCCGATAATGGCAAAATAATGTTATCTCAACCAATCACAGACTGCCACATGAAAAATTCATCAAGCATGACGGCTGAGAATGGCAAAATAATATTATCCCTGTTTCACACGTGTTTCTCCTTCCAAGGACTTCTGCCACAAAGGCTGAATCTACGGTCAATCATTTTTGAAATGTCCAAAACATTTATTAATATGCCAAGGAAGCTTCGCAGAACGCGAGCTCACATAATTTGGCACACGTTTACAGGTTCCACAGTATCAAGAATTGCTTACATCATTGTAGCACCTTTGGAGCGGAAAGAAAATCGCTAAAGTAGAACAAAAATGAAATCAAGATCACAATCTTATATCATAAAACACGACTGAGAATTTTTATTCATTATAATTCAAAGCATACATCGCAAAGGGCAGATACAGAGTTCATCGCATAATTAACAAGTTGCAGAGTACAGTTCATGAACAAATGATGCCTGAAAAACAGGGGCTTGGAAAAAAAACAATCCCTCCAAGAAGGAAAAGGATTGTCATGGCACTCATAAAAAGCTGCCAAGGCCAAAGCCCCCAAACACAAGGCATCAAAACTTTGAACTGCCAAAAGCAACCCAACACAGGACCTCTAGACAAATCAATGACTACGGAACTCTCATCTAAACCCTTTGAGGAAAACATAAGACCCAACCATCACGTACAGAATACAAGTGAAAAAAACGTGAACGACTCGGTAAAACCAACAATCGACAGACTTAGAACTAGGTATGGTAGGAACCCTAAAAGAGCTTGGCCTAAGCATTAAACATAACCAAGCAAAAACAAGAGCTTCCCTACACCTAGCAATACAAAACCAGGACAAATGCGAACTGGAAAGACAACCTAGATCAAGAACCCGGTAGCAATATTTTCAGGGATATACGGCCATTAAGCGACAGCCCTTTACTGAGTGCCAAAATACCAGGAACAGATCTCCAATGATAGGAAACCTGCAAAAAAGGAGTAAATGGCCGCTTTCCCTGGAAAAGGGAACCGGGGAACTTGATGTCTAAAGACCCATTGCTAATGGACCCAAAAACTAAATAAGCTGTGGTTACTCACAAAAGCTGACTACGATTCTTGATTTCCTGACTATTCAACCCTGATCGTTGTAGGTGGTGATTCTGATTCCAGAGTGGGCAATTACCCCTTTTTCTTCCCAGCCTAGGAAAGGATATCACAACGCCATAGCTGCTCCACAAGCCGGTCAACAGTGCTGCTGCTGATTGCCTTGCAGTGCTGAAGATTCAAGCCCAGAAAGGTCTGACCCATTTTTACCAAAGCAGGCAAGCTCTTGTCTGACACTAGAGGGCACCCTGACATGGCGAGGATCTGCAGATTTAGCTGGTCTGCACAGGCCAGGGATGCAATTCCAAAATCGGTAATTGCACACCTTGAGACGTCAAGGTCACTAAGCAATGGGCAGTTCCCTGCAATTGCTACCAAGCCTGCATCGCTTATCATCTTACAACCTTCAAGATTTACCATTTCCAGAGACCAACCATGTAGCTTAGCCATGGATGAAACCACCTTGTCTGTTACATTCACACAACCACTAAGATTAACCTTTACCAAGCCAGCCTCACAGTTCTCAAGTAGTGGGAGAAACCCAGCATCTGTTATACCCTCAAGCCCACTGAAGTCCACATGCTGCAGTTGAGGGCAAAGTCTACCCAACAGTGCCAGGCCAGCATTCCCAAATCCAGGGCAGTTACGAATGGACAATGATCGAAGAGATTGGCATGGAGACACCTCAGGCAATCCCAAGTTCAGGTCTTTAAGTCCCAAGCAGTAGACAAATGCTAGAGCCTTCAATTTTGCACCAGTTGAAAGAGCACCAAAAAACCCATATTGGGTAATCCTGTGGCACTCCTCCAAATGAAGGCTCTCAAGCGATCCTGCTGCTTTGCAAAATGATACCAACCCACTGTCAGAAATGAATAGACATTTGCGAAGGCAAAACTGTTTCAAATTCGGGCAGCCTTTCCCTACTGCTTCAAGCCCGGTATCTGTTACACCTTGACAAGATGTAACAGTGAAGGACTTCAACTTCTGCAGCCCATGACCGTTGCCCATGACCCAGAAACCCCTCTCAGTGACATTGGGGATGCTGGTAAGGACAAGATCGGTGATAGCCTTGCCATAGTGTCCAATAACAGCAAGAGACACATCAGTGATGGTCAACGCCTGAAGCTTCACCTTTGTCAAGACATAAGAGACCGAAGATAACAAACTAGCAATTCCCTGATCCCCAACAAGAGGGCAGTTTTTTATTGAAATGGATTTGAGATTGGGGCAGCACTGCCCGATAGCTTGAAGACCTTCATTCCCAATGTTAGAACAGGATTCAAGTGATAAGTCAGTCAAATTAGGACACTTCTTTGCAATTGCAACCAAACCTTTATCAGATATTGCAGGACATTGGGCGAGGTCAAACTTCTCTAACATATGACACCGATTAGCAATCTCACACAAGCCTTCATCCCCAATAGAGGACACGTTCCACAAAGAAAGAACCCTCAGAGAAGGACAGCCATGGGATATCGCCCTAAGGCCAAGGTTTGTCACCCCACGACCAGAATTGCTTCCTCGGATTGTAAGTTTTCCCAATCCTCCTCGACTAGCAGTTCCAACGGCAATGGCAGCAAGTCTAACATCTGTTGCCTTCTTCCCTTCCAAGCTCCTGGAAAGATATCCACAACTCTCAACCTCCGGATCCTTATTTCCAGTGACCTCATCCTGAGGGTTCAAAGATAGGTTGGTTGTGTTGCTGCAGAATTCGTCCCTATGGATATTACTTAAAAGTGTAAGCCAGCGCTTGGAAACACAAGCACAGGCACTCCTTTCCTCACCTCCAGGTAACCGTTTAAAGATTTCAAAGAGGCATTCATCTGGTAGAACATCAATAGACACCGGCTTCTTCTGCTCAAAACCTTCTTCACTGAAAACAAATGTACCACTGATGCGAGACCTCTTGCGAGGATTAAAAAAGGCATCCGCATGATTACCACGGGACAAAAAGAGGCTAGGTTCTTTGGGGTTTGTATAAATAGACCCCCCAGGGCAAAAATCATCATTACCTGTTAACCAAGAACATAATATTAGCATTCATAATATGTTACAAGGCAGGCAGGTAACTGCAAGTAGCGTCAGTTATCTAACATGATACAAATTCCTATATACAGTTTTGCAGTAAACTAACGAAGATCCAATCCAATACATATGCATAGAACATCAAACGAGAAAAAAAAATTCAAAATTAGATTTTCATTCAAAGCAATAAGCTATTCATATTAAAGATCTCACATCAGATCCATGACGCGTTAATTTAACTTATCCAAAGCAATAAATTTCACCCAAAAAAGGAAAAGATTAAACCTAAAATTAAATACATGAACTAGAAGGCACATCCCATCTCAAGGTTTCAAACGTACAACTATTTTACTTAAGCCTTCAAGAGTCCTAAATTTTTTACAGCAAAATAAGATCCATGACCAATAACAGTTAAATTATCATTTCAGAAATGAAACTGAAATCAGAACTCGTACTCTGAATCATGTATGCACGAATTTCACAAAAAAACTAGAGAACCCTACTAATCAACCAGCTAGATCATGTCAAGTCACAAAATTTCATCTCTGATCTACAACTATTTAAGGTAAACAGCCTTGAAAGCAAAAATTTCAAACAAACCCCCAAATATAGTAAGCCAACAATCTTGAAACTTAACACGTAAACATGAAAAAGCTGAAAGCTTACCAGCGAAACCAAGGAGCTTTGACATGGGTACAGCTGAAAAAACCCCAGGAGGTCGAACCCGCAAAGCTTTCCACCGAAAAACCCTCGAAAGAGAGCAAAAAAGAGAGACCCAGAAAAGATTAAGGCTACAACAACGGCGTATAGTGCTTGGATGCAGTGATGCATGAGAGATTGGAGCTTACAAGGACATGAAAACCCTATCAGATAGGGCAAAAAGGGGAGGGAGAGAGAGAGAGAGAGAGAGAGAGAGAGAGAGAGGAGGCGAGGGAAGAGAGAAATGAAGGGTGCGTATTGGTCAGCTAGGAGATTTTATTGTGAATGGGAGGTTTCGGTACTTGACCATACACGCAATGAAAACTCACATGCAGTGTATTTGGGCTATGAAAGTGGGTTTCTTTGTAATATTCTTCCACCCACCCAATGAATACCAGAAACCGCAACCTGCTTTTTTTACGTTGGTTTTGGTATTTGGTTTGCTTAGTGGGGCTGTTTGGACACAAGGTTATGGTGTGGTGCTGTTTGGTTTGGATTTGATGTAGAAATATCCCCTCTCTATGGTACAAGTCTTGGTTTAACAAAGCTTTCTTATTGGAATAAGCTTAATATAAATCACTTTTTGGATGCTTAGAAGTAGGAAGATTGCTAAGAATTCTATTCAAGACTGAATAGATATTTTAAAAAAAGGGACTTAATTTATTTGATTGCCTATTATGTTAGATTTATTTTTAAATACGAATTTCTTACTCATTTTGTGTTGGGGTGAATACGGTCCGGTTATATGCGGTTTGATTTCCTTTAATGTTAAATTTAGTCAAAGTTATATAAGCTTTTACCTGTTTTGGATAGATGTGGACGCGGTACAACTTGGTACGCTTCGATTTCCTTTTATGTTAGATTTATTCAATAATACATATATTTTACGCGTAAAGGTGGACCCCACCTGCCCTTGTTAGGTCTCAAACCAAACACTCACCCAAATCAATCCATTTATTGACTAGTTTGGTAGTTATTTCCTTTTATACGAAAGGTAAATGATTTTCCCACTTTCCTTTTATCCACCTACACTCCTATTTGTTTAGAAAAATGGAGTGTAAGTGGATAAAAAGGGAGTGGGAAAATCATTACCCTATACGAAACTAATAAAATGTTTTATTATCTCTTTTATATATCCAAGTAATTATAATTTGGTTTGATTTGATTGGTTTGAAAGGTTTCTTGCCCGCCCTGACTTGTGATTACTGAGTTTAGGATAAACTTAACTTTGTAATTATAAACCGAAAGAAACTAAGTACAACAACCCCTAAAGACCATGAAGAAAAAGAAACAACCATTATTAGATTAATTACAAGTTACAGCCACCCTTAAATTTGTGATGATAAAAATTCAAAACTATCGTTTAGAGTCAACCAAGTATGTACCCTTTGCATCATAACAAGGGAACAATGATTTGAAATCTATAGTTGTTGTTTGAAAATTGGACTGAAAATGACATATGGTATGTTTATTTTGTCAGTCATATCAAATACATTGAATCACATTACTTTACAAATGTTTACTTTGACAAAGAAGATTAAAAAGAAATGTGAATTCCCTTGAAAGTTGAAACCCCACCACCTCTTCCTTGAACCATCCAATTAATTTAAATGCTTAATTAATCACAACTTGGAAATTATCTACCAAGAGCCAGAGTACCAAATTAGAAATAAAATAATTAAGTAATTTCACTTGCCCATCAAGTTGAAATTATTCTATTCTATTCACAAATGGGAAATTAAAATCCAGCTGTGGATCGAATCATCCATGCCCTATAATTGATGATAGCCACTCATATGATCAATCAATGCGGCTATCATAATTGGCAAAACAGGGCAAGTGGGTTGGTTCAATTAGAAAGAGAATTGTAGAGCTCCAAGAATTCCTTGGTCCTTGGGGGGGAGGGCCAACCTAACCTACAATTGCAGGGGTTACTTTAAAGTTGAAGTTGCTTAAAAAATAAGGGAAAATAGCTCAACTTTCATTGCTTATGGAAAAGTAGTGTATGAAAGCAACACCACATATTTTCAAACTTAGAATCCCACACTATGTAGAAATAATAATTCACTTTAATTAATCAAATAGTTGACAAACAAGCATTTCTTATTTCCTACATGCGTTTCATCTCTTCTTAAAAATCAACGTTAAAAATACGATTGTTAATTGTTGATGCGCGTAAATGAGATTATCCTGCCATTTTGACAATGAGCCATACACGCATCAATGACAGTCACGCACTTTCGATGCGTGTAGCATAGATAGACAAATGCCTAATTAACAATATGTGATCACCAGTTGGAAAAGCCATCTCATTCTCATGGGATCCAGATCCAAACGTAGTATAGAAGAATGATTATGGTAACGACGATAATTACGCGAAGCTAAGCTAAGTTAATCTATAATGCAACTGGGCCGGTGCCACTAGTTATTTATATTAGTTACCTTAAAAGAATAGCAAATCCATGCACAGCTTTGCAAGAGATATGTACCTTCAAATTTAAATAAAAAAACAAGGCTCACAGATTCTTCACTTTCCCCTATACGATTCTCTTTTTACCCAACTTGCTCTTGCTGCTTGCCAGTCAATTGTTTTCTCTTTTCTCTTTTGTCACATGAACAAAGGCTATTACATTCCCTAATGTTTGTTTTAAGGGAAGATTAAGGAAAGAAGATTAATTCTAATGTTTTCTGATTCACATTTTGATACCCACCACAAGAACACTTTCAGCATTCATCTTCGCTTTACTTGAAGACCTCTCTCTCTCTCTCTCTCTCTCTCTAGATTTTATAATGTATTCAACTCAAGCAATTTGGAAGAACATCATAACATGTGTACCTGCTATGTTTGACCGTATACCAATTCATCCAAGGCTAATTAATCACTATTCTTAATCCCAATTGAGTATATAATTAAGCAACTAAATCTAGCAACTTGAATTATAATATAATTAGTCCCACGCAGAGCCAGAGGCCCAAGTAATAAGCACTAGGATGCTTTCTATAAGTAATATAATTTAATTATACAGGTGCAGATCATTAGCCAGCTAAAGCTAATTAATTAGCATGCAACCTCTCTGGCTTAGTGGCTGAGCTCTCCATGAGAATATGTTTCTTTTTTTTTTCTTTCCATTGAATAGGGATATGGATTTGGATCCTCTCAATGAAGAAGGCATCCAAATTCCATGATTCTTTGGAATATATTTTCCAGCTAAAAAACGTTAAATAAGCTGCAGTGCAAGGACTTCTCATGGAAAAGAAAAAGAAAATCCAATGGAAGACATCCCCTGCTTAACCTATAAAGATCTTGTGAAGGATCATGCCAAGTTGCCAACCCACTCTTTTAATTATTCTTTATTAATAAAGAATAATCCTTACAACCACCCGATTATCTTAAGATAAAGCTCAAATAGGTACAATTACTTGCATATCTCATGTAACACATAGATATATTTATATTTGTGAGAGTTCGAATGTCCATGAGAATTCAAATTTCTATGTCGGGCTTGAACTTAAAACGTTTGAATTTATCCTAAATACCATTCAACATGTTGACGATTGACTTATTTATTCTTAAAATTAACATGTAAATAGCATATTTCACATTGGTTTAATTCTAAGTAAACTGTCAAATATTGATTTAGTTCAGTTTGTTAAATGATTTTTCGTTAAACTGGAATCGAAGCAAACCGTCACATTACAATTGATTCAGTTGCAATTTTGAAGTAAAACTGATCCAATTCAGACCGTCTCCACCATCATATTTATGAACGTCAAATCATTTTATTAAAAAATAAAAATAAAAAACCCTAGAACATGTATTATTGGGCTGGCCCATCTCATCTTAAAAGTTCAAATGGAGGTGGCCCACGTCCACTTTCAATGTTGGAAGAGGTGGGACAAAACATGGTGTTAAAATGTCAATGTCTCGGGCGTAGAAGGAGAGAGACAGAAAGTCGGGCCGGGGTTGGTTTTTATAACACCATTACTTGGAAGCATAGTATAAAAATATTGATAATATCGACGAAATATCGAGGATATTATTGTTTTTTTTAAGTCATGGATATTTCGGAACGTATCCATACACATATCATATAAATACCAATAATATCGAAAAATATCGATGTCGATAATTTCGCTCACACTTTAGCAATATTTTGTCAAAATATCGCTATAATATCCAAAATATTGATGTAATGGAAAAAAAAGAAAAAGAAAACACAAAGCACACATGCAAATGGGATTCAAGCCCATGCCATTTCACTCCTCCAACGCCTTAATCACCGTGTTGCTTATATTTTTGCGATAATATGCTAAAATATGTATATTTATATTGTTTTGTTTCCTTGCAAGAATCAGATTTTCACATGAGAATGTGACTCTTTGACCTTTCGTTTTGGGATGGAATTAAGCGGCTCATGGAAAGAATCTGAGACCCAATCTTCAAATGATTTTTCTTATGGACAACGTCAACCAATCTCGGATCCATATGGATGACATGTTAACAATTACATGCAAAACTATTTTGGGAATTTATCATTTGATGACTACTTTTCACAATACACTTACTTTACACATAGAGACGATGAAGATAGTGAAAAATTTAAACCTTATAGGAACTCTATGTAGTACTAAGTCACTCATGTATTTTACCATGAAATGTATAAAGTGTAAAATATTGTAGTGAATCATTATATATAAATGATTATGGTGTGTTTAATCTTCTTTCATTAATTACTACATATTTTCTACACTCATAGTGTTTGTCAGCTCGCTATATAATTGACTTAAATCAGTTAAACCCATCATGCAATGCATTTTCTTCCAATATTTTGTGATAAACTAATAGATAATTGACTAAATAAACATCCTCCAAAGTGACGATAAAATTTTTCAAGTTTTTCTTACAATTTCCGTAGTTTTTATTCAATTTTTATCGATATCGATAATATCCCGACATTTCCATATAAATTTCCATATTTTTGGACTACCGATATTTCCAATACCATCAATATTTTAGACCTTGCTTGGAAGCATACACACAAAGGGGGCATTCAAGGACCGCATTTACCGCCAGTGGGTGTTTACCTTAGTGATTGAGGTCTTTATTTGCAAACCCCATGACATCAGTTTGAATCCCCTTGTGGGTGCCCCACTCTCCTTAAAATAAAATTCCCCCTTATTGATCGAATTTTTTTTATAAAAAAAACAAGGACTTCATTTACCCCCCCCAAAAAAAGGGACTGAATAAAAAAGGAGAAAGTAAGTTTCATACTTCACACATCCATTTTTGTTTATTATTTTATTCTCTAAAAGAATTATTAAACGTGAAACATGGAACATGCATGACATTGTATCTAGATTGATAATAAAATGTTAATCACATTAATCAAGTGCTGAGTTTTGTTTGACTTGGGTCCATTTTAGATGGCTCACCTTTTTTCTAATAAGCCGTCGTCTTCTATGGTTCATATTGAATGGTTAGGTCTAAATCCGGTTTGATTCAGTTCGATTTGTTGTCATATCAAAACTAAATCTTCAGCTTTTTAAAAAGGTCATTGATTGCCAAACCATGATTTGATTTTCAGGTTTTAAAAAAATTCCGTCAAATTTACGTCTTTAATAGTTTTCAGATGTGCAAAGTATGATTAAAGTTTGACACGGTCCATTGCCTTTATTTCTTAGAACAAAATGTTTGGCGAAGCGATCCATGACTTTGAAGTTCTTGGTCTCATGGGCCAGATCATATCAAATTCTGATGAAATGATGAACGTCGTGATGCCACCAAGAAAGCACATGCTTCCGTGGATGAACTAATAATACATTGTCTTCTCTTCACAGAGAAATAATCAGTGCATTTGGGCAATTTTGACCCAGAAAAAAGAAGTTTGCCAATTTTGACCCAGAAAAAAGATGTTTGACAATAGTTTTCAAGTCTCGGTTTTCTTTTCTTTTTTGATTTTACTGGTTACTGGCTTTTTTCATCTCCAGGGTAATTAATCAGAAAAGCCAAGTGTGTTTTTGGGGCACTTGGCTCAAAAAAGAAGAAGCTCAAATGTATCTAACATAGCAATTGATATTTAAGCAAGCATCAGTATCAAAGATTCAAAGACTTGCGTAAATTTACAAAGCTGGGAAAGAAAAGCTAGAGAAATGAAAGTTTTTCAGGCTTTGCTGGATCAATCGTACAAACCCTCTTGCTCCCATATATCAACAAGAAAATCGATCATTTCCTGTCATTTAAATTCAAGAAACAGTCAGAACAAAAGAGGTTGCAGAAGCAAATACCAGCAGAGGAAACAAGTTGAGCCAAGTCAACTTACAGGGAGAGGGATCGGCTGGCGAAACGGCTTGTTGGTACTAAGTAAACTCTCATAAGTGGCATTCCAACTACAAAACACAGTAGTTGGATCATTGGTATATATTATGGATGCTGGAAATATGGAAAATGCTAATATAACTGCAAGGGACAAAAACTTTCATAGGCAGCAATGGTGTATCTAGTGCAATCCAAGGTGCAAACAAGAGAAAGCTAAAATCAAGTGAAAATTAGTAAAAAGTTAAGTTGCTAAATCGGGGCACGTATCCCTACGACGATTGTAACATGCCCCTACGACGATTAAATACTTCTAATATCATAGGCAATAAAGAAATTCACCTTATTCTAGGTTCTCGAAGTTGCGTCTGGTTTTGAGACCTATTTGCAAGCCACTGACTCCTTGTCTGGTTCCAGAGTAAAAGACCTGAACCCATTAAAATTTTCACCAGTTAAAAATTTAGTTTGCTAGAATAATTGGAATTAAGGGCATTGTAGAACAATGATTATGACTCTGGACGTAAGTTCAGCCAAAAAAGTTTCAGAAAAGCACCACAAAACCTATCATCACCCATTGCTTTCACCTTGCAGGTCTAAAAGATCACAAAAATTGATCAAATGACACAAACATCAACACCACACCAAACTTAAATTTTCACAGATAAAACACTAAAATCAATAAAAACAATGAAGATAGGAAATAAAATAAAATAAAATGGTTATGTGAATCAAGCTTTCCTGAATATCCACCGTTGTCTTCTCTTTTGTTGTTGAAGACAAATAAAACATACATGGATAGCAGCCATACAGGAAGAGCCCATAAAAGGTACAAGAAGCTACTCCCAGTTATATGTTATCTGTTTTTAAGAGCATTTTCACATTTGAAAACAGTGGTAAAATTCTTGAGATAGATGAAACCATACAACCAACAGGTAGCTCTTTCTCTGACTACTTACCCAAAGCAAGGTTATCAGAACCACCTAGCCCAAAGCTTGGCTGGGCCATATTCTATCTGGCTATACTAAATAAATTAGAATGAAGTAGGTGACTCAAACAACACAGTATGACAAGGGCAAAATAAACATACAACATCAAAGACAGTTTCAACGAGTGACTATAGGACAAGTTCATACCAGAGAGAGAAATAGAGAGGTTATTTCATGTGACTTACCATGATTTACAAATTCAGGTGTATTGCTTGTGCTGCCAGAAGTACCATGGGAATCAACGGGGTTTGAAGTGCTCACTGATGAGATGCTTTTCTGGGACTGGACTCCACTGTTCTCCATTTCCATAGTGCTTGTGCTCCAGAAGTCCTCTGATATGCTATTTTTCCTCGCCAATCGACCTTGAATTCTCAGTCTGTTTGATGGCTCATCGACTGCAATAAGAAGTCGGGGTTGGGTACCAGTACAGCATCCAAGACAGCCTCTGCTCTGTTACAAATTAGGTTTAAGTAACCACAAAAAATGATTAGTAATAGTACCACACCTATCAACTTGATTCCCAGTCTAGGAGCCAGAATTTATGAAAAACTGTAACAAGAAAAAAACAAATTGAAAATTAATAATACTACATGGGCGTACATAGTTTGCATCCTAAAGTTCTTTGGGACCCCCCCTAAGTACCCACACTCCAGAAACAAAGAAAATAGGAAACAGTAAAAGCCCAATTGCATACACTTTCCCATGATTTAAAACTGTACAATCTTCCAATTACTGAAATTTCCAATGATGATCAAATCTAGCTTTCTTTTTTGGGTAAAATAGACAGAACCTTAAGGAAGAAACTGATGCAATATGCAACCAATCATTGATTCTCTATAAGCAAAATATCAGTGGTATCAAATCCACCATTTGTAACAAACCTAGGTATCAAATTAAAACATAAGAAAATAAACTTAGCCACTCAAACTCACACCACCAGATCCAAGTTGTACAAAGACCACAGTATTCAATACCCAATTATGAAAAACTTAAAATAACAAGGCATGGTCATTTCCTGGAGAAATTCATTAGAATTAAATTTTAGGTAAGAAAAAGAAAGAAAATATTCTCCCTTACACTGAAAAGTTCCTTGCATTTCCTTTTGAATTTCTCCGTAATTAGAGCTATAAAAGCTCGAAAACAAGCACCAGAGAATACAAAAAATGAACAGCAGGGTTTCTTCCCAAAGCATCTCTCCGTCTGGGACAACAAACAACACCTAGAATACATATTTTCTATAGACTTCCATCCAAAGGGAAACCCCTAAGAATACAATTACCAACTGCCTAAGGCTTGAAGCAAAGAATGGCAAATAAAAAAGCCACCAACACGTTTCTCTGTTCTCTCACTTCAAGCTTGCTTATCAAACAAGCAAACCCAAGTACAAAGATTCCAAAACAAAGTTAAAGGAACAAGCTTGAGCTACAGACGAAAACCTCAAGCCCCTGTTTGGTCATCCAGAATGCTAAGGGTAAAAGAAACAAAAACAAAAACAAAATATTGCACTTTTGGATCTTTGTTTTTTCACCAATGATGTCAGCATCCCAGAACCAGCAAAGTCGATTTAACTACACCAAATAGTTGCATGTCCAATTTGAGCTCAGATTTGGATTTCTAGAGTCTTAATAATAGGAAAAGAAAATATCATTCTCAGAGTGAAGTCTCACTTTTATTATTCTTATCTCATTGCTTCTCCCAACAACCAGACATTTACAGCAAAATCCCCTCTGTTTGGTTGCTGAGAAAATTCACAAAAAACAATCCAAGTTTTCAACTTTTCTTCTTCATTTCCCTTAATTGTCTCATGAAACAAACAAAGCCCACAACTTTTTCTTTTTAAAGAAAAAAAGAGAGAGAGAAAGGATTAAGAAAAAAACTCACCCCATGCATGTGAAAATGGCAGAGACCCAAGCCGGAAGATATCTACAGCTTTTCATCTAGACGCGGCCAAGCTCAAACTTGTCCACCGAAACCCTAAATCCACGAAGGAGAGAAACACACCTCACGATCCTGCGTAATACATACAATTAGAGCTGGCAACAGAGCACTCAGATAAACACCAATTTAATTTCAGCCAAATTCAAACACAATCACAAAGATTCATGCTCTGTTTGATTCCCAAGAAAACAAAAAGGAAATTAAAATCAGAGAAAGGAAAATGATTACAAGTTACAACCACCTTCAATTAAAAAACAAGTTTTTATTTTCCAATTAATTTTCTTTATAATAATGGACCTGGTAGATGGCATGGTTGGATTGGCAATTGGGTAAGGTTAGTTTCTTCTCTCCTTCATGGAAAAGTTGGCCCTCTGGTTGGCTTCTGATTCAACCAAAGGAGCACCCTTTGTTCTTCTTTCTTTCTTTAAAAACTCTCTTTTCTCTTTCTCTAATTTTTCTCACTATTTTTATGTGTTTTGCGATAGAAGGATTATTACTTTATTTATTGGGAGGAAGGAGGCAAAACCAAAGGTTGCTTACGGGTTTTTTTTTTTTATTCTTTCTATTTTCTTGTTGTAGGTTACAACCACTCCTATGAAATTTTTGATTTGTGTTGGTGTTGGGGGGTCCATGGTGGTTTTGATGGAATCCATCAATCATGCTATCATAATCCATCTAGTGTTTTTGGATCATTATTGTTGTTGTATTTTTAGATCATTTTTATTATTGGATTTAGTTGATTGTAGCAAGAGCTCAATTATTTGATTGCCAACCCATTGTGGGTTTCCTGTGGATATGTATAATTCCTTTTTTCTTGGCTGCCCCAGCATTGGATATATACTAAGATTTGAATGAATCAGGACATTGACTTTAACTCTTGAAGTGGATAAGGCAAAAGAAAGTATCAACTAATCTATAATTCTATATGCCCTTATGAAAACTACATGTCAGGTGTATTATATGATATGTCCAAATATTGAAATTCAAGAGAGGAAGTCAAAAGTTTGTGTATGTGACATATAGCAAAATGTGAAATTTTTCTGTCTGTTTGATCTGTAAATCACTAGGGGAGTAGAAGTATGTATTATTTTATCAGTAGCCTAAATTTTATGGTTCCTAAGATAAAGACCTCTCATACTTTCTTGTCCATTTTGTTGACCATATATGCATTCATATGCAAGAAACCATCTGCATGAAAAACAAACAGCCTCTGCCAACATTTTGACAAATTCTCCCAGGGAAAACCCTTAATTTGAAATTATAAGGTATCTGAGAGAATGTATATCCAAAACAATGAGACCATGACCTCTGACTTTACAGTTAGATCAGCAATCTTATCCTTGTTTGCGTGGCTTTTTTGGACTGGGTCCTACATTTTCAATACAACTTTAGAAGCAATTAAATGAGGTTTTAATGAGAGCAATGATTCATGTATTGGAGGATGGTGATGATGATGGAACTGTGGCTGGGGCTACAGTGGTGAAGGTGGGCACTTTGATGGCTGGTTGTCTCTTAGATTTGCATGATTGAACAGGAGGAAGTGGAAAAGGGAGGACATTTTTGGACTTTGTTGTTAAGAAAAAGAAAAATGCAGGATCATAGTTGATGAACATTAAACTTTTATTTGGATAATAATTTGCATATGTTTTGTACAATTCAGGGACTTAACAATGTTGTTAATGACTAGTAGGAATTTACATCCAGATTAGGCATTTAGTAATAACACATCTTGAGCAGACACAACTGCTAGGTTGTGAGGATTGGAGGAAGGTACTCAGATTTATTACCGAAAATTCGAGCCTTGGTATCGGGGAAATGTTCGAAGCCTGGCAGTGTTGTTAGATGTCCAGTCTTGCTTACTTCAACAGGGTAGCGAAGAAGGTGACCTGGAAGGTCTTGATGAAGTGTGTCGCTTGAGTAGAGATCCCAGTGTTTTTCGGCAATCTGATTTACTCTTCGGACACATTCCAAAGATTCTGGATGCGAGAAGGAGTTGTCTGGCACTCTAAGGTGCTCAAACCATAGTGATAACCTGAAAGCATAGATTTGACCCCTAGCTGGGTCTGTGGTAGCTAAATGTTCAGGCTGGAATGCCCCCATAGCAATCTCAGAGTCCCTTGATCCATCCATGGACCTTTGGTTTATGTTGGCAGATCCAATGATTATGTATTCATCATCAACTGAAACAGGCACATGTTAGCAGACTTTCATTAATATGTATTCGAAATTTTGAACATGATTAATGATCTCTTACAATATATCTAATATGTTATGTTGCTAGAGAAAATTTCACATTCAAACATAACGGAACTCTACAGTTATGACTTACCTATCATCATTTTTGAATGCACGTAAATCATGAAACGCCGGGCCTGCTGAGCTCTTTTATAATCAGTGTCTGGCTCTGGAGTCTCTGGAGGTTTAGATTCTCCATCCTTCTCCATTTGCCGGTTGCCTAGGCAGAAGAATGTCAGATAGTCCTTGGGGTGTTCATTTGAACCCCTTCTCTGAAGTGCTTCAGAGATATCAGTATACATCATCTCCATTGTCCTTCTTTGCCAATCCAATATAGCCTGAACAGAAGCACTCTCAGGTATACCTTCTGGCCACATTGGGACAACAATGTAGACAGTAAACCTCTCCCCTGATTCAATTTTACTAACAATCTTTAGTGAGAGCTCCTTTGGTATAAGATGCAAAGCATTAATATCCTCATCCTTAATGTCTTTGGATTTCCAGCCAAATGAGCTTCCAAGGAAGTACTGATTCTCTATGTAAATGAAGTTTTTGGCACGACGAATGGCATGGATATATGCGTCTTGAATGCTTCTGTCTATGATGTTATTCTTCCCACTCACAAGGCCCATCTGTGTTGCGTCCAGAGGTTTCTCAGGAAAGCCAAAAGCAGCCCCATTGTCAATAGATCTGAACAACTGAACATTCCATGACTCATCATTTGAGAACGTATTTTTTAGTGGGTGAACTGTGATTTCTTCAAGCTTGCCTATTGAAATTAAGAACCTTTCACCAACTTGCTTTTTCCACCTCTGCTCAAAGTTGTACAAGACATCCCAAGCAACAGGCCCTTCCAGTTTGCAATGAATATCATGCCAGGGCTCCCTTGGACCACCTTTCCTAATCGAAGAGCCAGTAAAGTTTGGCTGATGGAAATCCTTCTGGTGAGTTGTGTCTAGAGTTGCAAACAGGGGATGTTTTGGCGTATCATATCTTCCATCACAAAGATCAATACCTCCAACAAAACTCACAATCCTTCTTTTTTGGGATTCTCCACCAGGCATCTCACTGTCAACTACAATTGTCTTCTGATGGTGAGTGAACATTGTTGCAGTCTGAAAACCCTGAATTATGCTTTTTCCAACATCAGGGTTCCGGGGGCATAAGAAGCAATGCACTTTCGTGTTTCGAAAGTATTCTTCGGTTCCTTGATCATGGGTTGTCATCAAACCATCCTTCTTCAGTTCCTCAACAGAAGTTCTGTCATCCCAAACAAGCAAAAGAACTGAAACACCCTCATTTGCCTTCCTCTTAAGAAGCTCCCCTAGTGTAATGTCATCTTTTCGCCTACTCGGGTCCCTTAACAAGGTTATTTCACTGTACACAGACCACCCGGTTATGTAAATGAAGTGCCTTGCATTAGTGATCGCATCAAAGATGTCCTCCCAGCATCTCTGGGGCTCATACATAGGGATGTGACTGATAAAATCGTTCGGGACATGGGAATCTTGGTATAGTGTAACCCTGCAACCCTCTCTTTGTTTGAAAAATGTCCAAGGAACACCATCATACTTGGGACTTTTAGGACTTTTAATCCCCAGAGACCAATGGAAGTCATCTTTAACACTGGTAAATTGCAACTTGACATGAATTCTAGAATTTCCATAGATGGGATTTCCTTCTTCATCTAATATTTCAACCCATCTGTCCACCCCAAAACCCTTGATTATTTCTTCAACAGGTATATAAGCTCTTCCAATCAGAGTTGCCCCAATCAGATCATTACTTTTGACAGTGAATATAAGGTGTGAGATATTATGAGCACAGTAGATGTGAAACTCTTCCCTCCATTTGGGATTGTTGGGATCGTTTACCATTCTGGTCCGGCCAACCCTGGCCTTATCTAGATCAACTGTTGCATAGAGTTTGGATCCAACAATCTACAAAAGATTTAAGGTAAATTTATGCAAAGAAATAGATTGATCAGTAGTTTGGAGGAAAATGAGATTGATATTAATAATATACCTGTTTAGGCCCGCACAGCACCAACTTCTTGATTTGAGCTACAAAGTTTTTAGGTGACTTTTGTGCAACCAGAGTCAAAAGTAAGGGAAAAAAATTATCAGGGCAAGAACACTTCACCAGAAAAGAATAACCACAAATTGTACAGACACTTTTACCATTTAAAGATGGTTTAAAAAAAAAAAAAACAAAACAGGTTCAATTAGACATTATGCATGGTACTTTGGCATGAGAGTAAAATTTGTGCAAACAAAAGTTGAGTTCAGCAGATTAATTTGCATGGCTATACTGATCAAAGATGATGCACCTCACAGGACATCTCTTCATTTTTGCAGGAGATAAAGAAGATTTCAAGTTACAAATGATATGTATTTTCCATCAGAATCTTTTCAGGACTTTGTCATTAGCTCTATGATCCATAGTCTCAGAAAGAGAAACAGAGTTTAACAAATTCTTGGAGATAGGTTGGTTGGTGACAACTTGGGGAAAGTGATGATTTTATAATTTAGTCAAGGATATCATAAGCTTCTTTAAAAATACCCAGATGTAAATCATATGCAAATATAAATTTTCCTTGGATGAAAAAAAATATCAGATGTATCAAGCCTACAAAGAGAGAAACACAGAACAAACTGATAGATTGTATGGTATTTGAGATCACCGATAAACAAGTCAAACAAAACTTCAAGCTCGCATTGTCTTTCTAATTAAATGAGCCGCTATTGTCTTTCTAATTCAGATTTTTGCATGATTGTTCTAAAAGCACTCTTTGAAAAGTCATTTGAGGTTTTATTGCCAGCAGTTGGGTTGGGAGAAACACTTTCATGCGACGGGGATAGCAACCGTTGCAAGTAAGTTTTTCTGGTTGGGGTAGATATATTTTCCATCTCATAACTCCATAACTTTTTTTTTCTGTTTTTGGTCCAAACCTCACTCTACAACTTTACAACCATTTTCTACCCCCAAAAAAAAAAAAAAATCAGATCAAATTTTTTACAACCATATCATTTATTGATTAGGCTATCACTTTTGAAATTTCCCCTTTACATGGCTTACCATGATTCTGAGAGAAAAAAGTACAAGCATTTTTCCTTGGTCAGTTTATACTTTCTTTTCCCTTAAAAGTATGAACACTTTATATGGATTATAACATAAAACAACAAATAAATGTCACAACAAAACTTGCTCAAATAAATAGGAACAAAACTAAAAAGTTTTCAGTTCATGTTAAAGAAAAAAATTCGTTTACCTTACACAATAAGTGGAGCCCACATCCACTGTATAGCCTATCAACCTCATGTATCGTTGCCGAAAGTGTCCCATGAAGCAAACGTGGCATTGTTTTTCACCTTCTCTCACTAAAACTCTTGGGAATTTGCTCAAACAGAGAGATAGCTACAGAAAAACCAAAACAACAAAGATATTAGCATGCACGTATATATACATATAAAAGCATATATTTATAGCTTCAAGGAAAAGTTAAAGCAACATATAAAATGAAACAAAACCTTCAAGGAATACGTGGGAGATGTAAATGGTATTGCACAAAAGCTTGTTAGGGTTTGGAATGAATCAAATTATTATACATATAGAAACAGAAAAGTGGAAGAGGAATCTCATTGATTTTGTATACGAAGGAAGGGATGTATCTGCAGAAAAGTCAAGCTAGAATCTGTTCCACCTTTGCTTCCAAGGTGCCTTCCCAAGTCATCACAAACCAATTCAATCTATGAAACATGCCATGGTGTGTTCAAATACTAATCGATGCCTGGGGATTTCGAACCTTCGCCAACATGGATGAAGGTGGAAGAGCTCAACAAACTGAGTTATACCATATCCCATTATCTAATCGAAATTTGACATATTGGTAAATCTAAGATGTCACGTTATTCTTTTGCTTGAAAGATTAAAAGAAAGGGACCGGAAAAAAGGCAGCCTCTTGCTCGTCAGATTATTTATTCAGTTGCAGTTTACAAATCAGCATGATAGGTCTGAAAAATTGAGTGTTAAGCCAATCATGGAAAAAAGTTTTCAATAATTGAACCCATGCTACATGATAATAGTCAGAAAATTCAACGCCAACAATAAATTTAGACATCAAAAGGTCAATAATTTAGAGACCCCTGTGGTCCTAGCAGAGTAAATAACAAATCCACAAGAGTCTTTTGAGTCAACCCCTAACCAAACACACCTTAATGCTCATCTTAGGAAAAAATAAAAATAAAATTTGGGGTGTGAAGAAAAGATCACTCTTGTGTAAATAATGGAAATAATAAATGCTTTTCTTTTGGGTGGGCAGAAGAGAGGGCCATTAACAGGATGCTCATTTTTCCTTTGGTTCCAGTTGTCAAGAACCTGAGGGTTTTGTTATAATGGTTTTGTGTTGTGCAGGTGAAAACTTTATTGCACTCTGTACTACATAGAGACTTTCCGACCAAGGCAAGCCACCGACAGTTCTTATAAATGTCCACATTGTACATAAAACTCTCTTCATCTCTTTGATATCTACCCAATATTATGCATACTTAAAATCCCATCTCTGAAAACTCTCTATCTCTCTCTCTCTCTGAATTTTAATAACATGGTACAGTCCAGAAAGTTCAGAGGAGTCAGGCAGCGCCAGTGGGGCTCTTGGGTGTCAGAAATTCGCCACCCTTTACTGTAAGTCCACCATACATTTACGCTTTTCCAACCGTCTAACAACATAACATATCAGACTCTCTAACAATGGAAAGAAAATAATAACTTGATAACGTAACATGTGAGACTATCTGCATATTAATTATGATTTTTCTAACTGCAAAGATTTTGATCTTTCTTGATTTCTCTTTGGTTTTTGTTGTTGTTTGTGATTATTATTTAGTAAGAGGAGGGTGTGGCTAGGGACATTTGAGACAGCAGAGGCAGCAGCAAGAGCATATGACCAAGCAGCCATATTGATGAGTGGACAAAATGCCAAGACCAATTTCCCCACCTCAAATAACAACAACAGCAACAACAACAGCTCTGGTCAAGACACAAAGCCCACTGACCAAGACTCTCCATGGTCTCCCAAGGCACTTTCAGAGCTGCTCAACTCCAAGCTCAGAAAATGCTGCAAAGACCCATCTCCCTCCCTCACTTGCCTGAGGCTTGACAATGACAATTCTCACATTGGGGTGTGGCAGAAGCGCCCTGCCGGATCGCGGGCAAGTTCAAATTGGGTCATGAGGATCGAGCTTGGGAAGACAAAGAAACACATTTCTGATCATCAAGATGGATCCATGTGCTTCTCCTCCTCCTCCTCCTCCTCATCCTTTTCGTCATCAACAAGTTCATCAATGGTGGGATTGATTGAGGCTGGAATGAGTGAAGCAGATCAGGATGAAGAGGATAAGCTTGCAATGCAGATGATAGAAGAGTTACTTAATTGGAATTATCCAATTCCTTCACCAACAAGTAATGTTCAAGAAGGAAATATTATTTAAAGGGAAGTTATAGGAACCAACCAGCTGCTTCAATTCCTATCCTTTAATCAGTCCTTGAAGTTAAGTATAGCAGTAGTATATCAAATCATAAAATGCCACCTCACTCTTGTGTTGTGATTGGTAACTGGGAAAATTGTGTAAAGACTAATTAAATTAAAACCACTTGTAGATGCTGGTCAAGGTTTGTGGTTGGTTGTAGCAAATACACTTGTCTTGAAATAGTAAAATGTAGATAACTAAGCTCACCTCTTCCTGCAGATTTGGTTCATTTCAGTGTACTTATATAATTTATAACTTGTTTACTTGCTAATTTGGTAAATATAATAATTATACTTTCACTTTTATCTTGTATTAATAACCCAAATATGATTATTTATTGCTTAAGATGAGAAAACAAAAATGCTGATAGCATCATACCATGTTATTGTTCTGGTGTGGTTTTTTTTTTTTTTTTTATAAATATTTTATGAAACAATAAAAACGCAGCCTTTTACGGACAAATTCAAAAATAGAAAAATAGTAAAAAGAATTTGACACATATAGCTGATATTTTCCATATATAGGAACGTTTATTTTATCTTTTTGGCCAAATCTTAGGACTGTCATAATATCTTGATTCTCCACTAGGTGTCGTCGTGTGTCTCAGATGATTGCCGTATAAATTACAGTGAGAGTTTTCAGGCAGGACCAAAAAAACAGCAATTAGATTTTCGTATTATATTCCAACAACAAACAAAAAATAAACCTGAGATTTTATTTCTCAGTAAATTCGAACCTAGGGCATGTCAACCTATATATATATATATATATATATTTGTTTAATGCATCATATAGAATTTATATAATTTTTTATATTAGATGTTGGGGGCATGCCTATCATAAAAGTGCATACCATCACGGTAGTTCCATGCTATGCTGCATGCCTAGAACATGAAATGAATGAAATTTTGGGAATGAAAAAGAAACTTATATTTGATTATGCTTAATTATATTGAAAAGAACATCTGTTGATTCGTTAAGCAATTTTCACATACCCATCATGCTTTGTTTCCATATCAATAGAATCAGCATCAACTTAGTAGACATCACATATCAAATCATACCAAATCCTCTCTTAAATTTATTTTTAATATGAATGAAAAAAAAAAACCAACTTTAATATTTCCTTAAACTTAAGAAATCTTTGACCACCAGAACAAACAAGGGAGATTCACTATTATACCCAATATAAGGGCCCAAAGTATAAAAATACCCTATACGAAATGGACTTTAAAAACACACCCAAAGTCCATTTACAACATAACAAAGAGGCTTTTAACTTTTTATAAATTACAAAATTGCCATCGATTTCTTAAAACAAACTCAACCCCAAAATCTCATAAAAAACCTCAAACACTCAATAAGGCATCAAAGTAATTTAATAATCATAACTAAATTAAATAGAGCCAGCTATTATTTTTTGGGTTTGTTTATAGAAATTAAATGGTGTATAATTTATTTATATTTTTTGTGCTAAGAATGAGTATTTGACTAAATATCTCAAAAAAAAATCAAATCAAGTTGGGTATAATCAAGTTGGATTACTTTAGTTCATGAAAATCGTAGAACGGGAATCCCGTCGTGAGTGTAAGCAGAATGATTTTTTGAAGTTAAGTTACTGCCAATAATTCAAGAAGTAAAAACAAATTAGAGTATTGTTGGACCAGAAGATAAATAGATGTAGAGCTTTCAAGAGGGGAACGCATCTTGTGGTGTGAATTACAACGAACTGAGACCACATGAGTTGCTCCTGTAGTGCCAGTACGATTGAGAGACCATGAATGTGAAACTGACCTAATCGTGAAGGGAAAGCCCTCTCAGTAGTTGGGTGATCAATGCTCCATACATCAAGGAGACTAAAAGCCCTTCATCTACAGACACTTTTGCTATCTGAGAGAGAGAGAGAGAGAGAGAAGGGCCAAAGTTTTCATTGCAGGATTAATTTCGGGGGCATGTGATTATCAAATGGGGCAGTTGATGGTAGATGTGACAGTGACAGTGACATATAGAAGATTTTTAGTTGTGATTCTCGTTCGTTGTTGTCGTGGATCCCTCTCAATCAAGTCTCAAAATGGAATTAATCAACTTCTGTATACCATATCAATCCATTTAGACTGTAGCTGATTAATTTGATTTAGAATACTTATTTATACATTATGGTGAAAGAAACCCTTTGAACAATTTGATTTTTGCCAAATTAATTTTAGTTACCGACAAAAGCCGAAAGCGAAATGAGCTGCATTTTCATTTTCATCTTCATGGACATTTAATTTTGCTATGAAATCCATAAAGAACTCCTTGGATCCTGGAGGAAAACAATATTGAAACCCATCAAAGAAAAGAGAACTGAAACCTTAGAAGAAAAATTTTTGCCAAAATAAGGAATTAAAGGACTCAGAGTAGAAGCTCACGCAATTTCAGCATATGCCTGAAGATTCAAACATGGGTAGTGATAATGGACCTGACAATTTGGCTTTGAAGATTCAAAGGAGCAAAATGTTTTGCAGTCAACCAAAAGACATTTAATTGCAAGCAAGCAATAAACTTGTAGCTTCAATAAAGTTATACTTTCAAAGGAAAATCCAAACAGAAAATGAAATATAAAAATGGACCTAATAAAATGGCAGAATGGCCTTGTCGCCATGAAGTTTGACAGAGAGCAACAGGAGACACAATCTCAATGACTTCAAATGCTTGTCATATCCGATCAGCAAGGTACCTCTTCAAAGAGTTGATTGGCTTTGTAGAGTCAATATGTTCCACTCCGCGGCACTTAATCTTGATTCGGGCAAGGTAGTCAGCTGCGATCCATGCAAAGCTCAACATCACCACAACATCTCCAGGACCATCTGGCTCTTGCAAAGGCGGCGATTGTTTCACCCATTTAGGGTGGTAAGTTACCTGATACCATGCTGAGGCCTTCTTCTCACACAATAGATTCTTCTCATCATCAGTAAGAGCCTCCAAATTTGAATCCAAGTTCTCAAACATTTGCCTGAATTCTTTTTTCAGAGCATTGTAAGAATGACTCAGCCGCTCTTTCAGTTCCCCTTGCTTCTTGCTGTTGGACTTGGGGATCGACCAAACATGCCCAGTAACTATCTCTTCTTCCCTCTTGACTTTATATTGTCCCATTAGACCCTTCAGCTGACCATCATACGAGCACTTTTTCTCCCATGCATCAAATATAAAATCAGCCGCTCCAGGAACCTCAAGATCCATATCATATGGGATGTCACTGGGAACATAATGTAGCTCAGAAGAGGTTGCAGCATCTTCATCATACGCATCTCTAACCTTGCGATAGAGTCTCCCCAAAATTTTAGTTGACTTGTATGACTGGTTGTCTTCTTTTCCCAAGAAATCTGGGTATAACCTTGGCTTTAGGTGGTGTGGTAGGGAAACAATCTTCCCGGTTTTCGGAAAATCAACTGCTAATGCTGCTAACTCAGCTAGTTTAAGGCAGTTCTCATCCAAAGCCCCATCATCACTGCGGTCAGCATGAACCACATGTGCATTGCATATCGGCCCTAGGTTCTCATTCGTCATGTTTTTCACAAAAAAATCTATTATGTCCTGTGGTATAAACACAATGACAGTAAGAGAGTGTCCGTGACAAATTAGGATTCCAAAATTGTGTAAACCCAACAAGGAAAACACTAATAATTGGACCTAAAACAAATACAGAACAGGTTATGAAGAATCATGGCTCAATTCTTACTTTATACAATTGTTCAGAATCCTACCACATCTTATTGGTATGATTTTTCTGTGTATGTGTTTATTAAAATAATTTCTTGTGATCACACGCCATTTGCAAGGAAACTTCACGATGACAACTCATGGTCATAAAATATAAAATACTTCTTGACATGCATCTAAATAGTTTATGCTGTTAATAACAATGGTAAAGCCAAAACAAATTTAACATGGTATCAGAGAGGGAGATAAATCCTCGAAACTACAACCTCCCAGTATAAGTTGAACTCTACACTTCAGGCCCTTTAGTAGTGGGGAGAGGACCATGTGAGGGGAAACGTCAGCTTATAAGAAAATTGTAGTCCCCAGCTTACCAGCTTTAGACTCTAATGATAGTAAGAGAGTGTCCGTGACAAACTTGGGATTTCAAAATAGTGCAACCCAACAAGGAAAAACAAACGATTTAGAATGTAAACCTAATATAAATGAAGACAAGTTACCATGAATTATAGCTGGATTCTTAATTTAGACAAAGGCTCAGAATTCGGCCACATTTTAGTGATATGATTTTGCTATGGATGTGTTAATTAATAGAATAGTTTCTTGTACAAAAACCACTTGCTAGGAAACTTCATGATGACAACTCATGCTAATAAAATATAAAACATTTAGAGACATGCATTTTAATAATTTAAGCTTTTAAGAAACAATGGTAAAGCAACAAAACTTAACATGGTATCAGAGCTTAAGATCCTGACTTAGAATCCTTAAATATAGGTTGAATTCTACATATTCAGACCGTTAGTAGAGGAAAAAGGACCATGTGAGGAGGAACATTATCATATAAAATATTGCAGTCCACATCTTCCCGGCATAGACTTCTAGGATTAAGGGTAAACAAACAAATTTAAGGCCTGTATCCTTAATAGTACAGCCATAACAAAATGGTGGCATCTAATGCGTTTGCAGGAAATCTGGTAACAAAAGCTTACATGCTCCCACAGAGCATAAAACAAAATATTGTTGTACAAGGATAAACTAGACATGATTCACAAGTGTTAACGGAGCAGTGTACTAACATTATCAACTCTACAAGAAAATTCCTTAAAAAATAGGAGTCTGACATGCCTTATCCAATATAACGACACTACAGTGTTATTTTATGAATGTTTCTTGTAGAAGCATGCAGATAATGAGAAGGTTGCTTGACTAAGAAAGAAAAGCAATCATAGAAAGAGAAAAAATAATGATAATCATGTTCCCAAAATTTAATATAATAGAATATAACAGATAATCACTAAAAATGGTAGGTAAGTACCTGCTGAGTAACAGGACGCCCCTGACGTTTGGCTTCTGCAGGATCATACTGCATAGGCGTCCAGCTCTTCTTACTTGGAGGAATAAGATTTTCATCCCATGTGACAAAGTAGAGGTCCCCGTCTAGGTCACTTCCAGAAGCTTCATCCGTGTGGGGCCTGTCACCCTTTTGAGGGAAAACAAGGCAATCATATAAGTGGTGCAAACCTGGGGCATCAACTGCTTCAAGAATCCTTATATCTCCAGGATGAAGGCAAGGATTCTTTGCTATCACAACGTATCCTTTAATCACTTGAAGATTCCTCTCTATCTGAGCAAAACTAGAGCCATGCTTTGCAAAACAGCTCTCTAGTGATGGGGTAGACACTTGGACAAAGCACTGACCTTGCTCAAGTACTCCTATCTCATCAAGAACGCCCATAAGCCATCTCCCAGAATGGACGAAAATCCTAGCCTTTTCCCTAAGGCCCCAAAGTTGTGCGGCTTGTATACAGGTTAACATGCCTCGTAGATGAGGTTCTGTCTGGGGCTTGAAACCTGCACTCAACATTATAGCTGCCGCATTTCCTTGCTCAGCGCAGGATGCAGTGAGAACATCAAATGCCACATCCGTGTCCACGAGCATCTGGTTTAATTTGAGAATCATCTTCTCCTGCATCCTCCAGAATATTTCATCTTCAACTTTCAGTGTTGAAAGCAACGTTATAATCTGCCTGTTTAAGAAACCTGGCTGATACCTAGTCCAAGAACAGATTTCCAATGTAGTATGCTTTGACTCAAACTTGTTCATGCTAGTCCTCAAAGAAAGCCGGAACCCATCGTCTTTGGATGGCCAACAAGCCACAACCCCCTTGCAGCCAGCAAATCTTATTTGATATGCACAAGGTGGATTTCTGTCCAATTTCAATTTCTCTGCAACTTCCAGTGCAAGGTCAGGAGTGATCATACCAATCCCATCCGAAAAAACATACCCATTCCTCTCAATATCTGGAATGTCATTTACCTCGCTTGATGGAACTTCTACAGTTGCATATGTAGACGAAAAACACTGACCCATCCTAGCAGCACATTTTGCTACATTTTTGTTGTTGAACTTCCCCATCCAACTAGTGATGTTGCCGACACTAATGTTCACGCATTCAGCAAAGAACCAGGCAGAACGGTCTCTCAATTGATTGGATGAGAAGGCCAGGAAAGTGTACTTACGACCGCATAAATAAAATCCATCATTCAGAATGGTCCTAAACCTTTTAAACACGTTTGTTTTCTGTAAATAGGAATTTGACGTGATTTCCTTCACAATAGGAGCAACATAGTAGTTCAGAACATTGGAATTAATTTTCTGCATGCCTTCATCCATAAAGGTAACCCTTAAAAACCGATCAGCAACTTCCTTATATTTTCTAAGAACCCTATTGGATAGTTCAACCTCGGGAGGAAGACAATAGGCCTTAGTTGGGGTGATGACCAACCTCCTAACTTCAGCAATATCATCCAACCGTTTAGGATCCTTGACAAGCTTGGGATTCTTCAGCAACCAATCTTGGACAACTTTCAGCCTCTCACATGCGTCAAAAACTGGGCTTCTGTAAGAACACAGGTGCTTCAATGCAGCCACATTGATCTCCTTTGGTTGGCTCCTCAGTAAATGAAAGAAACTGTCTGACAACTGGTGCTGATTAACAGTCCCCTTGTGCATTACTGCATTAACCAAGAACATTATCTCAAAGGAAATATCTTCCTCATACTGAATACTGAAGAAAGGCTCTGAATTAGACATTCCAAAATCAGGTTCATCCTGAATCCTAGGTGGCCGTTTGATGCAAACCTCCTTCACCCTTCGTTCTCTAAGATAATTCATGGCCTTCTTCAACTTCGCACCATGGCGGGGTGGTATTAAAACTCTGTAAGAATTACAACGCCCAATGGCCCCACTAGGAGTAAAATCTGTGGTTCTAATCCAAGGATCATCATCATCCAACAAATCAAATGGAACTGATTGGTCAATGTCATCATCAGCAGTTCTATATGAAACCCAGGGTGATGATGTCAGCCGCAACAGAATCACAAGATATGAGGTGTCTCTGCATTGTTTGATTTCAGCGATTTCTCTTACTAAGAACTCCACCTTAAAATCACATTTAATCACTGCATGCTTCTTTGTCCCTTTAAATGAAAATGCAGTGTCCATTGTAAAGCAAAACTTGCATGTTCCATCAAAAGGATCCACAATAAAATCCACCCCATAAGGAGGTCCTCTCCAAGAAACAAAAAACTCATCTTGGCGAACTAAACTTCCAATCTCAACATGCACATCGGATAACTTGAATGGAGTCGTGGTCCTCCTCCTCCTGTTCAGAAAATATGGATTCTCAAGGCCCAAACTTACTTTCAATGGTTCATTGTTAAAAAAAAGTTCACAACGGCCTGCTGCATCCATAGCAAAAGTTACTGAATCAGGTGATACAAAATGCACAAATGCATGGGGCTCCACCCTGTTATAATCATCTGTTCTTTTAACATCTGCACTATTGATCTCGAAATTTGGGAAGGACTCCGGAGGGGTCCAAGAAGTTTTTAACCTACACCTATATACAAGCCCAATTTCATCTTCCAAGTAGGTTACAAGATCTTTTGCCCTAACATGATGCTCAAATCCACCAAAACTGACTTGAGTTACTACTGAGCCATTTTCACTTCCTTCAAATTCCATTTTCAGTAAGAAATATCCACTGCCACTTCAAAGCTTGAGAACAAAAGAGAAAAAGAAAATGAAATAACCTCATCAGTTGAATGGATACAAATTAAAAAAATGTGCGTGAGCAAATATGGTAACATAGATTAGCATTCACAAAAGAATTCAACCACCAAAGTTATTGCCCAGGAACCAAAAAAAAAACCTTTAGGTAACCATGACCACTGAGAATGGGAAAAATTGAATCTCAGCTCTGTGTTTTCTTCTTAACAAAAACTGAAGAACGATAATGCAAATATTGTACCAAGACTTGTTCCTGAACGTCCTTGCTTATCAGAAAAGGATGTTGTACACAGGCCCAAGGATTGAGGTTCTAATCTACCACTAAATCAATCTGGATTGAAGAATAGCACACGCAGTACAGAACAAAAAAAAATTTCATTCGTTTTCCACTCAAATACAAAGACGGAAAGAAATTCAATGAATTCTGATGCATAAAAGGGTGTAAAGCAAAACAAGAACAGTGGTCTCCACAACTAAAAGGTCCAAGACCCCCTTGCACCTATTTTACAAAAGATCAACTCATAGCCCTGCCACACCTAACCCAGATTGGGATCAATGTATCTGGTTTGGGAAAAAGGGCTTCCACATTATGGGAGCTCCTACCCCCTTCCCATAATTAAATACATCATGACAAAATGCAGAGGATTGATAAAATTATTTGGCATAGAATTCAAAACATATAATGTTACCAAAGGAAATTTTTTCTCAAACTCATCATCCGCTATTCATTTTGCTCATAAAGAGCCAAACTGAACAGAAACTGATCATATGCTCACAAAATTAAACAAAAAATAAACACTTTATTCCCATATTTTCTCGGGAAACAATCACAGATTAACAGAAATTAGTGTCAGGAAAGAGAAAAGCCACACTGACCTCTTGAAGCTAAAATTCGAAATCGGAGCGAGACAATGCGCGAGAGAGACTTATATGAATGAAACCCAACAAGCGTGAGCACTGAGCTTGTCCTTCACGCCTTTTCAGTTGCCCTTCCTCGAGAAGTTCCCGCTTTGTGACTCTGACTAAAATCGAAAAAAGGAAAAGAAAATTAAAAATAGTAAATGCCATCTGCCAAGTGCTCGATGAAATGCCTCAGTCAAAAAAGTGTGATCGCTCATTTCCTTTTTTTTTTTTTTGTTGGTCGAAAGCTCATTTCCCATCTGCTGTGATTATTGTTTACTTTGATTTGACGATAAAGAAAGAATAATCATTATGTTGAGAAAAATTAATTGTCAGAATCTTTCTGCCTCAGAATTTTTTCAGTTCAGCATTTTTTTTAAAATTAGCTTTTTATCACAAATGGTCCTTGACATTTACGAAATTATCACGAATGGTCCTTGAGATTTTTTGGGACATTAATAGTCCTACTTTTTATCACAAATGGTCCATGTCGTTACAAATTCTGTTAAGTGTTTCATGTGGAACATAAGTGGAGCCCATATGTCCAATCACATAGTGATATGTGGATTAAATAAATAAATATTTTTTTATGATGAAAATCCATTTAACCTCTCCCTCTCTTTCCCTCTGCCCTATCTCCTCCATGAACTCTCCCTCTCCCTCTAGTTTTTTCTTGCCTCTACAACCCGACCACCCACCACCCACCACAAAGATATAGTTTTATAACTATACATTTTCTCTACCACTGTATTATCGACCACTCCAAGTTTGTATTGGGGGAACACAAAGTCGCCAATGGATTCCTATTGAAGAGAGGACAACTTGGCCTTCAAGGGCTCATCCAAACAAGAGTGAAGTTGCGATATATAGTACTTCTTGTTTTCATGATATAGCTTAGAGTGGAAAAAATAACCGCATTATTTGCTTAGCCTCTGACTTATCTATTTATCTCTTACTTTATTTTTGGTGAAAATGATATGCTTTATGTATGTGTTATAATTTTCATTCAGGATTGCAGAGGGGGAGAGAGGGGGTGAAGGGTGGAAAGCGAGGGCAGAGGGGGAGATAGACACAATAGAGGAAGGGGGATGAAAAGTTGCAGAAAAAAAAAAGGAATTTTCATTAAAAAAGATTATTTATTTATTTATTTTCATCCACATGTCACAATGTAATTGGATATGTGGGCTCTATTTATCTTCCATGTCACACTTAACAAAATTTCTAACGGCATGAACTATTTATCATAAAAAGGCTTAATATCACAAAACGTCCCTAAGTTTTACGAAACTATCAGATTGCATCCTTAATGTTTTTTGTGTCATTCGTGGTCCTCAAGGTTATTATGTGTGATTACAAATGGTCCCTGCCGTTAGGTTCCGTTAAAAACTCCGTTAGTTTGCTGACGTAGCATATATATATCAAAACATCCCTGAGGTTCACGCACCTATCACAAATGGTCCCTACGAAATTTTTATATTTTTATATTTAAAATTTATACAATTTTGGTTTTCTTTTTTAAATTATTTAAAAATATATATTGCATTTTAAATACATGTGAGACTATTTTTGAAGATGTGGGCTCCACATAAATGCCACATCAACAAACTAATAAAGTTTTTAAAAAATAATTTAAAATTCATAAAATTTAAAAATGAAAAAATCATTTATAAAAGGATTTTAACCTTGAGAACCATTTATGAACCCTGAATCCTTGGTTTTTTTTCATTTTTAAATTATTTTTTAAAAACTTTATTAGTTTATTAAAAGTTCTAATTTGAGTACGTAGAGAACACTTATTTAACATAACATAAATGCAAGCTAAGAATGAGTAAAGAAAGGTAAAAGAAATGAAACAAAACAAGAAACCAAAGATAAACACAAACAGCAATTTCTATCACCCTTTTATCACCACTATATCACCTGTTTATCACCATTTGGGCAGATTCGTTTCTCTGTTTTTCAGCTTCAACCTCTGTTCAGTTTTTCACCTCTAACTTTCCAACCGTTTGTCCAAATTTCACGTTTTTTATATGGTTGGATTCAATACAGAAAAAGGACGAACTCAGCTTGAACCAAATGTCAAAAACAGTTACGGAAATAAAGAGAATTCAGTGAAAAAAACACACAAAATAAATTTGGGGGAGGGGGCTTTTGATTTGATTTGAGTGACCTAATTTTAATGCTTGAATGTAATTGAACTCTAATTTTAACAAGAATGACAGAGATGAAAAATCAAAGTGTGAAATTAATATGTAACAAACACTAGGGTTTCGGAATCCACCATAAAATTTCTACCCATGTTCATGGACACTCAAGTAATGAACTCTAAATGTGTTGATGTAGATGTTCGCAATCAAGACCGGGTCTAGTGGAGTGCATGGCTAGTGCTACAATACTTGTGTCTTCCCTATAATCAATCTAGGTGTGCTTAGTACTTTGATTTGATTACAAGAAAAACCCATTAAGTTCAAAAAGAATATGAACATCACAAGAATCCTAATAATATGATGTTTACATTAGGCATTCAAGAAACCAATTCACATGGATAATTCTTACTTCAACCATTTGTTTCTTAGGAAGACATGAAGGTACACATAATCCCAACAACTTTAAGAAGCATGCTTTCAAAGGTGATCAATCAAAGAAAAATATACATCAAGGATAGATTATTTTAGTGAATGAGAATTCATCAACAATATCTAGAAATTCATACACTCAAACATCAAACCAATAGAGTATTCATATTTAGGGTTTGTTGAGGCCCAAAAAATCCACGGTTTAGCCCAAATAAATTACCAGCCCAATGCGATGCTTTACTGAGAAGAAACTCAATTTGGGCACGCGAAAGTTCATCATATGCACTTACACACATGCCACGCCAAGCAAATAAGCAACACGCCACGCTACAAGCTTAAGTGGGCCCAAGCCACGCAAGATGCCTGGGGCTTGCTTGAGTAGGTTGTGGTATGGATGGTAATAAGTTGACATGAGGCCCATTGATGGGCCAAAGAAATGGAAGTCCCGGGGTTGCTTGGGAGCCTCGGAACTCAGGCCCATTTCTTAGGCCCAAATATATGGGTGAGCACAAAGAGAAAATATCCCAACCAAAAAAGCCCAATGCTTGATAGCCTACTTACTCAATAAACCAACTTGGCCCATACAATTACAATAGAAGAGCTGCAAAGCTCCAGCACCTGGCTGAAGAACAAAGCCACGAAGGGAAGTCTGGAGGTCCACTATGCAAAGTTGCTGGAAGTTCCAGCACATGGGAGGAACAAGTTTCAAGGTAAAACTTCCAAAGGACCAAGGGATATTGAAGCGCAGATCACCATTTGAACCAGCATGCATACCCATTCTCTTTCCCTCATCAAACCTAGCCATAAAAAAAGGAAGAAATGAAAGGAAGGAGATGGCTGAAAATGGGAGTTTTGAGGTAGCTGCGGGAAAGGGCCTTGAGCTCCCAAAAATCTCTGATTTTGTGGGATTGGGCAGAGTGGATTTCACCAAAATAGGATGATTAGAGGGATGAGGGGAGAAAGGAAGGGAAAGACTTGGCCAAATTGGATAGAAGCCATTAGGGTTTCTTGGAAAATGATAGCTTCCAGCGCCTATAAATAGGGCCTTTTCTACCCAACAAAGAACAACATACAACCAGAGAGCAAGCTTCCTCTCTTCCATGCAAAACCCAGCAATTTTCGTGCTTAGTTCATCTCCTTCCTCAGTTTTCCCTCTTGCTATGCTATTCTGACATTTGATAGAGTCACTGTCAAGCTGCCGGAAATAGCACTCAAGCCACCATCCCTTTCTCTCCCTCCTTTCTCAGCCAAACCTCTTTGCAAACTCTCCATCTCCTACCTTAATACCCCCTTTTCCCCCAAGAACACTCAGTTTTCTCTTCGGTGCTAAACTCATGTCGATTTTGCTCCCATGCCACAAGCTTCTCATGCAAAGCCAAGAATTTATCTGTGAGCAGCCATTATTTTCGTTGCTGAAGGTAACCAAGGTGTTTCCTAAGGCTTTACAACCCTTTCGAAACATTTTGGGGTCTGATCTTTGAACTCAGACACAAGGGGAAAATTTCAGCCATTTTGCTCCTTATGGCGGCCCAGCCCATCTGTAGCTGCCGGAAGAAAAAAACCCCTACAGGGTTTCAACCTAAGCCCTAGAAATATAAGAAGTTACAATGAAACTAAGAAAATACAATAAATAAATAAAATGAAAGAAACCAAGAACAAGGAGGAGAAAGAGAATTGCATCTTCAACTTGTTGGATCCTTGCCTTAAGGCTCTCCAAGGCTCTCTCCAATTTTTATGCCATCCTCCCCTCTCTTGCTCTCCTCCTCTAGCTCTCTAGCTCCAAAAACCTGCTCTCCAATCTCTGCAAATTGAATTCATACGTTGAATGGCTGATGGAAGATGCCTCTCTATGCTCCCTCATCTCTCTCTCTTCTCATTTCCAACTCACCCTTTAGCATTTGTCTCCTTGCCATGATAGGTTTTTTTTTATATTTTTTTTTGTCTTCACAAAGATGCTCTTTGTCTCAGAAAATTGCACTCCATCAAAGTAATTTCTTGTTACCAAATGGTATGGTAACAAGAAGAATCAAGATGACACTATGGAGGTAAAAACTTGCCCAAGACAAACCTCTAGATCTGTTGTAACATGCAAGATCAACTGGATAGGCTATACTTATCCAATGGAGCTCAAATTCGGATATGTTGTAGTCAACATCCATTGGAACAAGTTTCATGAAGATCTTCACCTCATCCGAGCACCGGAGCATGTTGATCCAATGCCAAGAAGTTGACCTACGAAAATGAACAAAAACAGAATTTATAACCAACAATGCATTTTTAGCTCATTTTCATTTTAACAAAGGTAAAGTCTATGAAAACACAAAAAGAAAGTAAAAAGCTATAAAATGTTAAGAACTAACTCAAAATATTGGGTGAATAACATGATAAATCATGTGTAAAAATGAACCTAACAATATAATAGGAAAGAGAAAGAACAAAATTTATTAAAAAACAAAAGGGAGTGTAAGTGGAGAAAATGGGAGTGGGGAAATCAGCTCCCATTTTTATTTATTGGAATATGTTTATGTATTTTTCTATTTAACTGTTTGACTTTTATATTATATTTTATTATAGAATTTTATGCCTTTTCAAATATTTATACTTTTTGCTAAATAACATTTTCGGTGATAAAACAAAGAAAAATAGGATACAAGTCAAAATAAAAAGGCTTATTATCATAAAATGTCCCTAAGGTTTACAAAACTGTCAGATTGTATCCTTAATGTTTTTTTGTGTCATTTGTGGTCCTCAAGGTTAGTATGTGTGATCACAAATGGTCTTTACCGTTAAGTTCAGTCAAAAACTCCGTTAGTTTGCTGACGTGATATATATCACAAAACATCCCTGAGCTTCACGCACCTATCACAAATGGTCCCTGTTAAATTTTAAAAAAATTTAATTTAAAATTCATAAAATTTTGGTTTTCTTTTTAATATTTTATGAATTTTAAATTATTTAAAAATATAAATTATATTTTAAATACATGTGACACTATATTATTGTAGATGTGGGCTCCATATATATGCCACATTAACAAACTAATGAAGTTTTTAAAAAATAATTTAAAATTTATAAAATTTAAAAATGAAAAAGCTAAGGATTTAGGGTTCATAATGGTCCTCAAGATTAAAATCCTTCTATAAATGGTTTTTTCTTTTATAAATAATTTAAAAAAGAAAACCAAAATGTTATAAATTTTAAATTTTAAAATTAAATAATTTTGTAGGGACCATTTGTGATAGGTGTGTGAACCTCATGGATGTTTTGTAATATATATATGCCACGTCAGCAAACTAATGGAGTTTTTGACGGAAACTAACGGCAGGGACCATTTCTGATCGCACATACTAATCTTGAGGATCACGAGTGACAAAAAAAAGAGAGTATGCAATTTGATAGTTTCGTAAACCTTAGGGACGTTTTGTGATATTAAGCCAAACAAAAATATTCAAATACAAAGCACAACTTATACAAATCTCAAATCATTTGGCAACACCACTCACTAATCTACAAAACACAAGGTGTGATGCGGTTGGCAAACTAATACCTCAAGTTGGCGAGTTACCTGATGCCTGAATGGCAGGGGTGTTGGAAGCATTTTGTGGCTAGGGGCAAGCCAAACCCCGAGTGGGAATTAATCTCACCCTTTGAGTGTGTGGACACCTCGTGGTATTTTTTTTTTAAAATGTAGCTCAATTAAATTCACACATTACTTTGTGCATTAATTGTTATCAACAAATGTAATCTAACTATATCATTCATTAAATTATTATATGCAATTCAAATTAAGTTTTTTTTCCATACTATTATTTGAATTCAATCTATAAATACAATGCTTTGAAAATAAATAAAAAATCATAAATGGTTTATGAGGATCACGAAATTATTACCTTTGGTCTTTTATATTTTTTTTGCGACATGGTTGGTCCTTAAGGTTACGTTGCGTATATCAAATTGGTTCTTGTCGTGAGATTCTGTTAGAAATTCTACGTGTGGAGCCTAGATGTCCAATAATAACATGCCACATTGATTATGGGTAAAATATTTTGAAAACATGTAATTTTTAAAAAAATGATAAAATAGTCATTCACACAAGACAAAATGTTAAAATGGTTCAGTCATTGTTCGACAGTGACATAAGGCCCCGTTTGGTTTAGAATGAATTTGAGGGGAAATCATTTCCCATGTCATTTCCCAAGGGATGAGAAATGGAAGATTCCTTTCCCACGTTTGGTAATGCTGGGAAAGCAATCAAGATATATCACTTTATTTCCTTTCCCATGTTTGTTTTGAGTATGAATGGAAAACAAAACTTATATAAATTTTCAATTATACCCATATTAAATCAAATAAAAAAAGAATGTATTTAATGATATATTGTAATTCTAAATTATAAATGGGGACAAAATGGTCATGAAAAATGTTTATTTAATATTGACTCATTTTCTCAAACTTTCCCATGAGGAGGGAAAACAAAATCCAAGTTGGGAGGTTGGCTTCACTTTCCCCACTACTTTCCCATGGGCCAGACAGCGATTTCTCATGCATGGACTTACCAAATATGAGAAAATAATTGATTTTCCATTCCCAAGTCTCCTTTCCCATGAACCAAATGGGGCCTAAGAGTTATTTTATATCACTATAGGACAGTGATTGAACCGATTTATCCAATTTTTAAGAGACCGATTTATCTAATTTTTGAAAAACTTGACCATTTTATCTTGGTGTCTTTCTATATGTCCTTATATAGTAAAGCCCGTATTTTTAATTCATACAGAGAAAACAACATTATGAAGAAATGAGACCAAAACAAAAAAGTCCTAAAGATAATATCAAAAAGAAAAAGAAAACAGAAAAGATAAGATAAACTACAATCCTTTAGTCAACAAAGAGAATAGTCCCCATTACCCACTTGACGAATATTCTAATTCCACTTCTAAATATAATCACCAATTTTTATTTTTTATTTATCTCTCTCTCTCTCTCTCTCTCTCATCTCACCCAGACGTCGCCGTCTCAAAACCCGACATTTAACCGGAGAATTTCCATATTCGGGTGTTGGGTTTAGCGCGGGAGCATGAAGTTCTCAAAGAGCCTCGGCATCCTGATCGAGGAGGCCTTACCAGAATGGCGGGACAAGTTTTTGTCGTACAAGGACTTGAAGAAGCAGCTGAAGCTGATCTATCCCAAAGACGGAGACAAGCCTCCCAATAAACGGCCCAGATTGGCCGACACCGACGACGCCGACGACCGTACGGACGGTGGAGATATCGCCGGCGAGGGCGGGGAAGGTGCTGAGGTTTCCAAGGAGGTCATCGATTTTGTGAGGTTGTTAGAGAACGAAATGGAAAAGTTCAATGCTTTTTTTGAGGAGAAAGAGGAAGAGTATGTTATTAGATGGAAGGTATAATTTTTTTATTTATTTTTTGTTCTTTACAAAAAATTTCCTCTCTTTCTTTTTGGAATATGAGAACTTGCTTAGAAATTGAGAGATTGAATTGCTGCTTGGGATTTCAGTAACTTTATGTTCAGTTTTGTATGGTAATTTTGCTTCAGGAGATTAAAAGATTGTGTCTTTAATGCACAATATTGAATTTTGGATGAAATTGGTTAGTTTTGCGTTGTTTTAGGCCATGGTCTGCTGCTGATTGGCGCAGATTCTTGTAACTATGCTGTAGATTTATGTTTGTAATTTGAGTTTGATTAGCCAATTGAATAGAAAGAAAACTGAGCCAACTTTTCATTTTCTGACCCTGGATTTAGTTTTATTGTGACTTGCAATTTGTTCTTCCATCCTTAATCACCTACTTTGATTGGCAAAATTGTATTGAAAAACTTAGCCCATGTTTCATTTTGTGACCCTCAGTTTAATTTTACTGTGACTTGTAATTCTTCTATCTTTAATCACCTTGCGCGATAGGATTAAGGAAGAGTCTGCCATGCTTAATGCTTTAGATAGGCTTTGGCCTAAAGCACCACAACAATCTTTGTCAACCATGCTATTTTAACTGTATTATCTTCTTTGCCAAGAGTTGATGACTTCTTTCACTACTTATATATTCTGGGTCTGGTTTTCGAATGCAGGAACTGCAAGACAGGGTAGCAGAAGCGAAGGATTCGGCTGAGGAGTTGATGAAAGTAGGGAGAGAAATTGTGGATTTTCATGGAGAGATGGTTTTGTTAGAGAATTACAGTGCCCTTAACTATACAGGTACAAATCTTTATCTCGTAGTTGTGCAGGGCTTGCAGAAGAGAGGCTTAGTCTTGAAAAGATTGACATTCTGGTTATGCAAATGCGCATGAGACGAATCTCTTATTGTTGTAATTGCCAAATACTAATTATGCAATATTACATGTTGTTAATGATGTAAAACCCAGTAAAGCGAACATGGAGAGTTTGATTGAATTTACTTAAGATCATTGGTTTGGGTTTACTTCTTTTAGATCTCTTCTCTGGTTAAAGCCGGCATGCTATTTGTCTTAGTTTTCCTCTGCACAAAATGAATGGCTAGAATTGATAGAGGAACTTGTCAACCTTTGATTTTTCCTAACTGTTAGAAGCCTGAAACGTGCTTTTTTGGTGTTTTGGTTTCCTATTTTCTCAACAGGACTTTTGAAGATACTAAAGAAGCATGACAAGCGAACTGGTGCTCTAATTCGCTTTCCCTTTGTCCAAAGGGTCATGCAACAGCCATTCTTCACAACTGATGTACTGAACAAGCTTGTGAAGGAGTGTGAGGCGATGCTTGATCATGTTTTCTCGAAGAATGGCCCATCAGTCCCATCTGAAGCAACCAAAGTGGAAGAACGGTGTGAGTCAACGACTGTGACTGAAAATAGAGATAGGCTATTTAGAGCTCCTACAGAACTTGCAGAAATAAAGCATATGGAGAGCGTGTATGTGAGACAAACTATATCGGCATTGCGTGTCTTGAAAGAAGTTCGGAGTGGAAGCTCAACCGTCAGTGCCTTCTCATTGCCCCCTTTGCAAACCAATGTGGTGGAGGAGGATTTGAAGAATATACCTGTTTTAGAACAAGCGGCCAAATAAATTCTTTTGACAAATTTGGAATGTAGGTTTCCTTTTATTAATGAATTTACACCAGTATCAGATACAAATTGTATGCTCATAACGGTGTGATTGAGCCTTGGAAATCCCTTCTTTTTCCCCTGGCCATTGTCAATCGCCATGCCCAAGTGTGATGTTTGCATGTCAAATTGAGGTACAAGATAGCCACTCAAGTAAAGATGATTGTATATAATTAATTTGCTTTTCCCAGACAGCAATTCTACTAAAATGGGCAGTTTGGAGGTCTATAGGAATTTTGATATCCCTCCTGAAAAGAGTAATAAAAAAGGAAAAAATTCAAAGCTTAACCCATGTTAAAAGTTTCAGAATTTTGATTATAATTTTAATTTCTTATTTTCCCTTCGAAAATTTTGACAATCTTGGAGTAGTTGTATTTGGGTGGGGAAGAACAACACAATGGGGGCATGGGGTGATATGCTTATTATAAAGAAACATGTTCGATCCCTTGCATTGAAGTTTGAATTATCCTTCTATAAACTAGATTAATTAGCTTAGACTATAATTTGTATTAAAAAAAAAGAAACATACATGACACACTATTTGACTGCCAAGTTTTTCAGTTCCTCTTACATTCTACCAACCCTTTTTCTAATACTGATGACTTATTTATTTATTTATTATCTAATGCACTTTACATGAGGAACCTAACATCAGATCCTTACCAGCACCAGTTTTCTAATGGTTTTTTAATCCTTCATCACCAGTTCATGCTAGTATATTATGCAAAATGTAAAGCTTTTACAATGCTCAATAAACCTATTTAAACCCCCAAAGACTAAACCATTCATGTGAATCTTTTTGGTGCATTGTAATATTTTCCATTCGAAGAAAAATGTCCATAGTTGAAGAAGCACCAGAATTTCTTGAAGTTCTTTCCGATGGATCTGTAAAACGCTTTGTGCCGGGTGTGGTCTCTGCCTCACCAGAATCAACTAACGGATTCAAGTCCAAGGATGTGATCATTGACTCCTCAAAGCCAATTACTGGAAGGATTTTCCTTCCAGGTAATCCAACATCCTTGAGTAAGCTTCCAGTAGTGGTTTATTTTCATGGTGGTGGCTTCTGCATTGGCTCAACCACATGGCCTGGCTACCATCATTTCCTAGGCGGCTTCTCTGTTGCATCCCAATCCATTGTTATTTCGGTTGACTACCGTTTAGCTCCAGAGAACCGGCTCCCCATAGCTTATGAAGACTGTTACTGCACACTTGATTGGCTTGGTCACCAAGTAAGCTCTGAGCCATGGCTGGACCAAGCTGACCTCTCCCGGGTGTTTCTCTCCGGGGACAGTGCAGGGGGAAACATATCACACAATGTTGCTGTGAAAGTCATTCGGAATAAAATCAGTCATGTCAAAATAAGCGGCTTATTGTTGATACATCCTTATTTTGGGAGTGAAAAGAGAACTGAGAAAGAGATGGCTGAAGAGGGAGCAGGGGATGTGGCAAGCATTGACATGTTTTGGAGACTAAGTATACCTGAGGGCTCCAACCGTGACTATTTCGGATGTAACTTTGAGAAGACACAACTGTCTGCAACCGAATGGATCGATGAGTTCCCAGCTGTGGCAGTTTATGTGGCAGGGTTGGATTTTTTGAAAGAGAGGGGAGTGATGTATGCTGAGTTTCTGCAGAAAAAAGGAGTTAAAGAAGTGAAGCTGGTGGAGGCTGAGAAGGAGTCTCATGTGTTTCATGTTTTTCACCCTGAATCTGAGGCAACCCGTTTGCTTGAGCGAAATATGACTGAATTCATCAGGAGCCATTAGCCATTTTCAGATGGCCATCACTAATACATCCCAATGAGCCATATGGAAGCTAATGGATATATGAAAACCTTCTACTTCTATCTGTACTTATAATATTCAAATACATGCATATTTAAGATGAAATTCCCAATCAAATTTGATCCCGAACAGCAAACTCCACATTATAATCTGAAATCCCACAAGTTTCCATCCATAGCAAGTACTAATAGGCTACAAGGTCATGAATGTATTTCGAAAAAAAAAATTTGCAATTGAAGATTTCATATGCTTATAAAGACTTCATCACCTATACATAGTGCAATGTACATAAGTATGAAGCTAGAAAGGTTGTGCACCTAATGACATACTTCAAATTTGGCAGAGAGAAAGGGCTAGCTTCATCATTCAGACGTAGTATCAGAAGTGCTCATGAATCCTCCAAGAAACCCAGCTCCGTTGCAATTTCCGCACAACATCTCCTTTCTTCCACTGCAAGGAAATGCGAACAATAAGAACGAAACAACGCGTAGAATCTGTCTCAGTGAGTTCCAAAATTGTGTTCTTTTGTGATGGCAATGAAGGATGGTGGCCATGTAAAAAAAAAAGGAGGGAGAAGGTGCTTGGTTACCCGCAAAGCCAACATGAGTCACCAGCTTTAAACTGCCCATTGAAGAGATCAGCAGAGTTCACTCCACTACCTTTGCATTGTGAGCAGAGAACTGCACCTGCTCAATTGCACGGCACAATACAAATTTATCCAAATCCAAATAAATTACATGCTTAGCACGCTTTATTTCCAACAGCCAGCTTACCATTTCCTTCACAATCAGAACAAACCATGCTGTTGGGTTTTATGCTTTCATTACTTTTTTCAGCCTATTGGGATCAAAAAGACCAAAGTTTCAGCATCCAACATATCTAACATCTACCAACATAAATAAAACCCAGTATGTTATATGTACTTATCTATGCATCAAAGCTACGTATATCCAAAAATACTTTGAATTCCAGATATTTTGCAAATTAGCAATTCAAGTAAGATTAAAGGAGGAAAGAGTTAAAGAACCTTAGCATTCACATGGAAAAACCTAGCAGTTGTAGAGTTTTGAACCAGGTTATCTATTCGAACAAGCCTTTGAGGGCTGCTATGGTTGCCTATACATTGGGTAAGCGTTGAGTCAGTGATCAATTAACAACTCAGATAAACAAGAGAGAGAGAGAGAGAGAGACCTGGTTCTGGTGTGGCTTTTAAGGAGCTTAAAGGTACCAAGTACAAAGCATAGGCCATTGAAGAATGAGGGAGCAAGTAGCTAGCTAGCTAGCAACATCAGTCAGCTTTATAGTTCAGGATGATGTGGCTGGGAGCTAAAGCCTCACAATTGGATATCTTCTCATAGGTGGAAGATTTGTCTTGAAGGGTTTGTTTGGGCCATTGGGCTTGAGAATGGTGTTCTGTGTAACTTGGCATAAAGTATCTTTCAAACTTTTTGGCTATATCTATAAAGAAAGTGTTTTCCCCTTTTTAAATTTTTTTAAAATAGTATAAGCGATTGGGGAGGGGAGTTTACACAAATATTCATATGGTGCCTGAGGGTTTCGAACTTCTACGACCATGTAGTCATTAGGTACATGGTGGTTTTGAACCTTTGCCCACAAAAGTAGAAATGGAAGAACTCAACCAACTAAGGTACACTGGCCTTTTTATTTTCTTTATATTGAAACCCAAAAAAAAAAAAACCTTCCATTGACTCTAGCACTTGCAAGGGTGTGACTTCATGCGACAAATAACGTGTCAAATGTTATTGAGCCACAAATAATAAAGTTCTCCAATGACATGAGATACAACTAATAAGTTGGTGATACTCTGTTTCAATCTTGATCTTCTTCGATATAAAACAAAAAGGATTTCACTTTTCATTGTTGTTGGATCAGTGTGAGAATCTTTCTAAGTTAGTTTCATCAAAACATGTAATTTTAATATAAATTAACCATTATCAACTTATATTTCTCTCATTATTTAATTTAAATATTAATAAAATGTTGAAATTAATAATTTGTACATGCTTGTAATACCAAATTCTAAATGCAAAGTTTTTTTTTCTTTTCGAGTTAGTAAACGAAGCTAATTATATAATTACTCATGTGTTGGAATTATTTAATCTATGACTTTCTTGTGTTTATTTTGGTTTGTTTTGCATTTGCTAAGATATGAGAATAAACATTTTGCGAGTTCTACGTAAAAATCAACAATTTAATATTTACAAAATGATAAATTAGATTGATTAAGGGAGTAATTGATCCCATTTTTGTTTCTTCTCTCTCTGAAACCTGAATTTCCTAATTCAAAATTCATCACTTCTCTCATTTCTAGTAAGTAAAAATCGCATAAGTTTTGATCGGCAAAAAATGCTAAGTCGGTACCTCAAGAGAAAATCCCACGAAAATTGCTAACAAATCATAGCAGTTGTTGTAATTATTGATAAACGGCAAGGGCAATTAAGGGACTAGGCTGTATAAATATGTGGCTCCAATCCAATCCTCGTAACCCTATCTCCCTCACTCTGCTCTCCTTTTTCTTCGAGGTCTCATCCCGGCTCTCACTCGAGTCTCTTAGCGAAAAATTTCAAATTCGTTTTTTTATCTAACGTTTTCGTTTGCAGACTCCAAACTCCAAACCCTAACCCTAATTCAACCTACTCACACTTTCGCACAGGTATATTCTCTCTCTCCAAATCCCTAATTTGTTTTAACTCTGTCCGATTCAAAATTCAAAACCCTAATTTGCGTCTCAAGCTTCGAAACCCTAATTGGAGGTCTCTCTCAGCCGAATATGGGCGAAACAAGGGACGACGTGTACGAGGAGGAGCTTGTCGATTATGAAGAAGAGGAGGAGAAGGCCCCCGACTCCGCAGCTAAAGTCAATGGCGAAGCCCCTAAGAAGTGAGTTTTCGCTTTATGGATTATTGACCTATTTTCCTTCATCAGATTGATTGGGCAACAAAGAGAAATAAGTTTGTAGTTTGGTTGCTTAGGAAACACAGGAAATTAGGATGAAAATGAAATAGGTCAACCTTTTTGTTCTATGAATTGTAAAATTATCTGTTGCTTGAATTAGATTGCTCAAATACGAATTGTGATCATGACTGCTCCTGATTTCTATTTAGGTCTAATTTTTAAGTTATTTTTGGTTCTGTGCAGGGGATATGTTGGAATTCACAGTTCAGGGTTCAGAGATTTCCTTTTGAAGCCAGAGCTTCTTCGAGCTATTGTGGACTCCGGGTTTGAGCATCCGTCTGAAGGCAAACTTTCAAACTCGTACTTATTGATATTTATTTTTGCGGGAATTTGTAGCCGAAAACAAACAATGTTATCCTGACTCTTAGTTTGTCAGTTAAGCCCATGATCTTATTTTCATATATACAAGTATATTTTTCATTCCAGTTTATGTCATAAATGTTCATCAGACTAATTATTTATTGGGGGTTTCACTAAAACACCCAAAATGGGGGCTGAAATTATAAAAAAACCCAACACCCAAAACACTTTATAAACACACCCAAAACTCATCATTACACACTCAAAACCCATTTATAAACACACCCAAAAAATATACAATTGTTTATTTTAGAATTGATTTTGGGTGTGTTTCTATATTTAAATAGTGTGTGGGTTTTTTTATAAATACATGCCTAGAATTGGGTTTATTTATAATAATCTATTATTTTTTTAGTTAACATGTCGAAATTTGGATGGTTTCTTCTTATGACATTTCAAACCTGTGTTCTCTTTGTTTCATTTGGAATTTCCTTTTAGATACGGAGCTGCTTTGACTTTGATTTAGTTTACTCACTGCTTATCAGTTTTTCCCTTTCCAAGTCAAATGACGGTAAAGGATGAATTTGCCCCTTAAGAAATTAAATCCTAAGAAGGATGAATTCACTCTTAGTTATCATTAAATCCTAAAAATGATTGTTCTGATGTATCATGTAAATTCTTTTAAATGCACAAATAAAATTGAAAATGGAATTTCCACTTTTCTCACATGGGAAGGGTGTTGGTGGAGTGTTTTTAACTTCCTGGATTGCTATGCTCTAGTTAAGATAATGGAATTGTCGAGATCATCCTTCTCTCCTAAGTAGTTTGCCCATGTTTTGGAAATTCGCTTCCATTATAAGGATTCAGTAGCTTTTTTTTCTTGTTCTCTTTTACCTTCTTCTCATTTATTTTTTATGTGTTCAATTCTAATTCAATTTTATGCATGTTTGTGCAGGTAAATTGTTCTACTATCATAATCTTGAATTCAGAGAACTAGTATGCTTTTGGTAAAGACTTTCATAAAAAGATTGGAGAGGTTATGTTTTACTTACCAATGGTTCCATCGATGCGGTTTTCTTTGGTTCTTCATCAGTGCAACATGAATGTATTCCTCAAGCTATCCTGGGAATGGATGTCATTTGTCAAGCTAAATCTGGGATGGGGAAAACTGCTGTTTTTGTTCTATCAACTTTGCAGCAGATTGACCCCGTAGCAGGCCAAGTTTCTGCACTCGTTCTTTGCCATACTAGAGAATTAGCTTACCAGGTACATTTGGGATTTGCATTCTTTCTTATAATATTATTTGTTCAATTAATTTTTTGCCTTACGTTCATGTATATAAATTCCCTACTTATGTTACTCAACTCCGGTGCAGATCTGTCACGAATTTGAGAGGTTCAGTACGTACTTGCCTGATCTCAAGGTTGCTGTCTTCTATGGTGGTGTCAATATCAAACTTCACAAAGATTTGCTGAAAAATGAATGCCCTCACATTGTTGTTGGAACGCCTGGAAGAATATTGGCATTGGCAAGGGATAAAGACCTCTCCTTGAAGAATGTGAGGCATTTTATCCTTGATGAATGTGACAAAATGCTTGAATCACTAGGTATTTTTTCTTTCTTCTTTTCATTTTACGGATAATGTTTGTGCTCTGTGTCAATTTTCATATATGTCTCAGTTATTGTTCACTCATTTTCTTATTATTTGCCTTATACTCTGTGCAGACATGAGGAGAGACGTGCAAGAGATTTTCAAGATGACGCCGCATGATAAGCAAGTGATGATGTTTTCTGCAACACTCAGCAAAGAAATCCGCCCGGTTTGCAAGAAATTCATGCAAGATGTAATGTCCCATGGCCGATTCTACTTCAATTTTGAAGTCTTTTTTCATAATCCCACTTTCTCCGAGAGTTTTGTAATTAGGTTGAATGCGGCGGTTCCATGACGTGCTTGCCGTTGGCATTTTGTTAATATGGATACCATAGTCTGTCATTTATTTGGAATTTGCGGCTTGACGAGGGTGTTCAACTGGAGTAAAAAAGAAAAAGTGAGACACAAGGAGGAGGCCATCTCTTAGGAGTTCTCACAGTTCTGTTGGATGAGTGCTTTGTGTTCTGCATTACCATAGCCTTAGGTTCATTTTTTCCCCTCTGGGTTGGGCTTTTTTTTGTTTTTAGCAAGTCACCTGTGGGTTTAATTTTTTTTCATTCAATGATATTTTGGGGTTCGCTAGTTGAGGGTGGGTGGTGAGTGGGTCTGTGGGGTGATCGAGTTGGTGTCAACTGGGATCAGCCGGGGTAAGCGGTCAAATTTCTTAGTATTGAGGGTCAATGTGTAAATGGTGGTGGCTTGGTGTGGTTTAGAAAAAGTATCTTCGAGGAGACAAAACAGATGGACCAGAATCTTGATTCAGGAGATCTGCATCCGTCATTCATTTCGTTCTGGATTCTATTAGCTTGAGGAAGGCCCCTAATATGATTTACTGTGACATTTGTTCCTTTCAGCCTATGGAAATATATGTTGACGATGAAGCCAAGTTGACCCTGCATGGACTAGTACAGGTTTGTGTTTTGCAAGTGGACTTTCAGTTGATTATACTTATTCGTTAATGTGAATCTTACCTTTATATACGATATTTCAGCACTACATCAAGTTAACCGAGGCAGAGAAAAACCGCAAGTTGAACGACCTCCTTGATGCACTGGACTTCAACCAAGTTGTTATATTCGTCAAGAGCGTGAGCAGAGCAGCTGAGTTGAACAAGTTACTTTCAGAGTGTAATTTTCCCTCTATATGCATCCATTCTGGAATGAACCAAGAAGAAAGGTTTGTAATTTTCCCTCTGATGATTTTGTGTGTGAAGTTTTTACAAAGTTTGATGTAAACTTAGCAAGCGAGCTTTTTTGAGTGCCCTGATTTCCAATATGAAGTGTCTTGTTGAACTCTCCTTGTTTGGCTAAGTTATTTTCAAGCGTTAATCTTAAATGGTTTGCATGTTGTAGGTTGAAGCGCTACAAAGGATTCAAGGAGGGTCATAACAGGATTCTTGTGGCCACAGATTTGGTCGGCAGAGGAATCGACATTGAGCGTGTTAACATCGTTATCAACTATGACATGCCAGATTCTGCTGACACTTATTTACACAGGGTAGGTTAATATTATTACCTTTGTTTGAAAGTAGTCTCTTGTTGAACGGAATTTTTAATGTAGGTATCATATGTGTCTTTATGATTTTGTTTCTGTTTCTTCCTCTTCTTTTGGGGGTATTGCGGATGGTATTGTCCATCAATATATGCCTTTGCGTCTTTTCCAGAAAGGGATTATGGGTTTACTTGTGGCTGCGAGAAAATGAGAGGCCTGATGTTGACAATGCATTTATTTATATGATAATAATGCATATACATTTACTTGCGGCTGGGTTCATGTTGACAAACATTAATATGCAAGGTTGGAAAAGTTCAATGGTTCTATCGAATATGCATGCCAATGAAGTGCAAGTGCGGTTGTACTTGTACGAAAATGTGGAATATTAACTTATTTTTGTTCCCAATACATGCTCTATTTGCGGATGCATTTTTATACACGGTTATGTATCTTTTATGCAAACGGTATTCAATTATTATTATTTTGTTGTTGTGTAGGAGTTATATGATGAACTGTGAATGGAATAAGCTTATTTAGATTGTCCCTGATGCAAAACATATGTTTGGATATATTATTACTGTTAAGATGAAATTTAACACATTGGCGAATATATCTCAGATGCATCTAACTTCTGAGTGTTCACATCGAAATTTGCACAGGTTGGCAGAGCTGGTAGGTTTGGCACCAAAGGTCTGGCAATTACATTTGTTTCATCTGCAGCGGACTCTGATGTTCTTAATGATGTATGGAATCAGTTTTCCTTCTGACCTTTCACTTTGTTTATTGTTTTTATTTTTCAGTTCGTCAGTTTTAATCTTTTTGGGTTTATAAATGCAGGTTCAGGAAAGGTTTGAGGTTGATATAAAGGAGCTTCCTGAACAGATTGATACTGCCACATACAGTATGTTTTCTTGCTGGGTTCAAAGTTTATTTTGTGTCATTCTGATATACCGTTGACTTTGATAGTTAAATAGTATTTCGGCCTTGCTTCTTTTGTTTGATGATTTCTTATTGTGTGCTAACTGCTAGTTTTTGGTATATCATTTGAAAATGGAAAGAAGTAGAGATCGTTCTTTATCGTAATTGTTTGGGTCTTATATGGGAATGTAAAAATGTATAAAGGGTGGAGAATAACTCATTGGGATCTTGGAGTGCCACTTGCAACTTGTTTTCTCGAGTGAAAAATTTCACAGCAATATTTTGTTAAAGTTCTTCTCTTTAATAGAGAAGGATAGTTCTATTTTAAAAACAGAAAAAAAACACGGTAAAATACGAGTGGTATATGTATTGTCTTCCCTTGGAAACTGAGGGAGCTTTTGGTGGGATTTGTGTACTCATTTGGTTCACCAATTCAAATTTGATGCCCTGTTCTCCACTTTGTTACATGGCTTAACAGGATCCCACTTACTCATAATAATCTACTATTGTTGTATGCAGTGCCGTCTTAATTGAAGTTTGGGTCTCACAGTTTACAATGAAGGCATCAGTTTGGAGGGATATTGGAGGATGGGATGAAGGAGTGTGTCGCAGGACGTTCTGTTTTTTCTGTCAGACTGATTGATTTTAAACGATTTGTTTTATGAGATAGAAGCTCAAAGTTGATGTATAAGTCTTTGAACTTGTGGTCTCTAGAAACTTGCGGTCCTTCCTCCACACAACCAACAACGGTAGCAGCAGGCAGTCATAACTAGGGCTTTGAGATGTAGCCGCGTTTGAAATTTTAGTGTCAATTTGCAGTATTATTTTGTATTAATTAGCTCTCCAACTTTTATGCTCCTGTGGGTTAAAAACAACTTGGAGAGAATTTTATGTACTTTCTCCGCTTTTAAACCTTAGTACGAAGATTTTACAAGAAAAATGATTTTGTTTTAAGTATCAGTTCCTTTCTTGCTATGCCAGTTTTCCTAATTTAGCCCAGTCTTTATGAAAGTCCTCTCCTATAAAGGAATGATTTTTTAAAAAAAATAAACGTGGTTTTAATTTGTATGTTAAATTCGCGTTGTAATTGGTCTGGAAATAAACAAGGAAACAGAAAAACCACCACATCAGGCCGACAGAACGTTGCCTTAAACGCAAAAATGTTGAGAGTCCAGTAATTCCGGCCACTTTGGCCAAAATTCGAGACAAAAATCAATTAACTCACAATCCAAAGTGGTGTTTTCTTTCCCGACCATTTCAAGGGAAAAAGGAAACAAAACAATATGATCATGTTGAAAATGGATCCTTGGCACCGATATTTAGATTTGAACTATTTTGATGCTCTCTTTTCTCGTGGGATCCACGAGATTTGGAGACCTATGTATGACTCATTTTATACAAGAGAGTTATGTGTTTAAATTAAAGAGACGAATAACAAACATCTTTTTTGGTTCCTCACTTGATCTCGCCAATGGGAAAAAAAAAAAAAAAAAAAAAAAAAAAAAAAACGGGCTCATTGAAAATCCGCTTGATTTGAAGAGCTAACAAAAAATATATGTAAAAAAGACTTTTGAGCTCTACTCATAGAATTTGGTTTTAAAAATTATAAACCCTCTCAAACCGAGTCAAAGATGGACTAGCTCCCCAGATACCTTTCCATGCAAACCCTAAGGCAATAAATTTGTTTCTCATGTGCACATATATACCTCCATTTACAAAATTTGAAAATCGCTCTCTATATTTGTACTTAAATTAAAAATATGAACAAATTAGATACATTGTTATGGAATAGAAGGTAAGATAGTAAATAGGATGGAACAACTCACTCCACTTTCTATATATAGAGTAAATAGCAATTTATTTTTTTTGGTCAAAGCCATTCGTTCAGTGGATATTATTGTATACAAAATGGTACCAAGATATAACATTTACTACTTTTTCATGAAATTGCTACCTCCTTTTTCACTTTGTTTTTACTATTTATTTAAAAAGGACCCCAGTATAGCCGCTTGGCTACGCTCTTTAAACATATTATATTTACTACGTATAGCCGAGCGGCTATACTATACTATTAGGCGGTTTAAATTTTTTTACCAGTATAGCCGCGCGGCTATACTATTTATTAAAAAAGGACCGAGGTAAAGAACCACGGTATAGCCGCGCGGCTATACTATTTATTTTAAAAACATTTTTAAAAACCCCAGTATAGCCGCTCGTCTATAATATTTAAATATATTATATTTACAAAGTATAGCCGCATGGCTATACGATTTATTACAAAAAAAGGACCTACCTAGCGCCTAGGCGGCCTATTTTGTTTTTTCCGAGTATCGCCGCGCGGCTATACGATTAATTTAAAAAAAATTAAAAAACCGAAGTATAGCCGTTCGGCCATACTATTTATTTATTTTTTTAAAAAGAAAAAAGACCCCAGTATAGCCGCACTGCTGTACAATTTATTTTAAAAAATAAAATAAAAAAAGGACGCGCCTAATAGCGCCTAGGGGTCCGATTTTCTTATTTTTTTTATAAATTTTTTTTTAAGAGTATAGCCGCACGCAGTATAACCCCTGTGGCTATACTATTTATTAAAAAAAAATTCCATTGCTGCTGTGGATGAAGAAAACCTAATTATTTATAATGTGCTTGACTATGGTGCCTTTGCAAATGGCGAAAATGATGATTCAGAAGTAAATATATATATGTTCATTTCTTCAGCTTTGTTGTTTGCTTTCTAATATTGTATCTATGATGTGCAATTGAAAGGCGTTTTTAAAAGCATGGAAGGATGTGTGTGAAGCTGAAGGAAGTTATTTTGGCCTCCAACGATGGTAATACCTGCCGGAAAGACATTTAAATTGAAACCTGTGCATTTTCAAGGTCCTTGCAACTCTAAATCAGTTCAAATTCAGGTACTTAATTTGCTTAATGTGTTTGGAGTGATTTTCACAATTCCAAAAGTGTTTTTAGATAACACAAAACATTGTTGGCAGTTAGTTATATACGGCTGAAATGAATAACAAAGCTTTTGCGGAGAGCAGTAGATAGGAGCTTCTTCATAAAGTGCTTATAAATGAATTTAAGAACTAAGCATTGATTCAGCAAACTCTCTTTTTTTTTTCGGCTCTATCTAAAGAAAAAAACAAAGGATAATGAACAGATTGGTTTTTGGGTTGATTATTTAGATGAATCATTTGCCAAACTAATCAATTTAAAATTTGATTTTTTCTGGAGGCAGGTTTTGGGAACTATAATTGCTCCTGTATATAGAGGTGGATGGGGCAAGATTCAAAATCCATGTAAAGATAATACCACCTTCCTTTTCCATAAAGCAAGTCAAACACCACAACAAGGCTGTAAGTTTGATTTTATATCCAAATAAATTAAGGCATAATCAAGTCTTATGTAAACATATCAGGCGTATATCATATATTAGTAAATCCTATTAATTATTGATAGCAAGAGAAAGACTCCAGTGATTAAGAGAGAGACTCAAGTAAGACTATATATAACATGGACGAGAGTAAGATATTGTCTGAAGTTATATAAGAAATTGAGACTGTGGCTGCTTATACGGATTATTTATGGTGAGTAAACATTAATTTAATTTACCTCTTGCAACTTATACTCAAATTCTTCCTTATACTATGATGTTATATATATGCTTACGTTGTTGTTCGACTATGATTCTGATCAACTACATGTTCACGAATGAATTAATATATATACTATCAATCGATTAAATTCACAGTCTATCAATGTATGCATCTTATGTTGCCAATTGTATATTGTCATATTGTTTAGCCTTTGTTTCAACAAGTGTATGGAAACTCTGAAATAATTTTCCAATTTGCCCTTAATTTTGACAGAATATATATATATATATATGTTGGAAAATTACAATTTAAAATTTAACACTTTTAAGAGTGATTAACTTTTGAGTTATAAGGGGCTTGTAGCTCAAGTGGTTAAGAGTAATTATCCATGCATCCGAGGTCATGTGTTCGAATTCATCTTAGAGCACCTAAAGACAGCCCCAACACTGATGGCATCGGCATCTCCACAACAAGTCATGTGAAAATACTTGACTCAGTAATTGAAACGGGTAATTTAATTTCTCCCCTCTCTTCTTATTAAATTAAATATATTAAGAAAATATATGTATTGTTATATGAGAGTTTTTCATCTCTCCTTTGTGAGAGTTTTATTTGTATTGTTATGACTTGATTTTTTAAGCTTTATATCTTTTTAATTATTCCGAGTTTGCAATCTTAGTTTTTTTTTTTTTTTGATCAAAGAATAATAAACTTTCATTCCAACCATCAACCGTACAAATTGCAATCAAAACATGGATGCAACAAGAGGTGGCCTCATTAAAACCTTGCAATCTTAGTTGGGATGCCTATACTAGAGCTTCTTTGATCATGCGTGATCGTTAGTGAAAACACACTAGATTGTCTTAATTTTGATGTTAGACCGCACCGTTATTATAATGGCCCTTTATGGTTAGTTTGTATTGGTCCTTTGTGACTAGTGACTTTTTTGGCTAAATTATGAATGCAATCCTAGAATTTCTCAACAAAAAAATAGAAATATATCTTTGTTATTTTAGTTGTTATGAATTGCTTAATTACTATAATTAATCACTATCTACAGGTGATGATTGCATTTCAATTAAGGGTGGCTCCTCCTTTATAAACATAACCTCTATGGCATGTGGACCAGGTCATGGTATTAGGTATGTCAAAGCCTGTTTTTGTGATCACAACAAGAATCATAGTTTCCTTTCCCTTGGTCCAAAAAAAAAAAATGATAATAACATGTCAAATCATTGTTAAACATGTTTTTTTTTTTTTTTGGTGTAAAATGGCAACCTATAATCTACTGTTATTATTAATATAACAAATCATGTTCAATTATAATGTAAATACAAAAAAAAAAAATATCTTAATTATTTGAGTACCTAACTCTGTGTACATGTGTCTGCCCAAATTGTGGGAAGTTTAGGACAACAAGGAGCTGAGGATAAGTTGAAAACGTCCACGTTCAGAATTGCAACTTTAACAAAGCTCAGAAGGGTGCAAGAATCAAAACACGGCAGCCAACTAAAATTTTTAAATATATATATATTTTTAAATTTGAAAAACATAAATAAATTCGCAATCGTTCTCTTCGTTTATTCTCAAGGGCGGATCGGGGTATGCTAGGGCAATCACTTTTGAGCAAATCACAGTCACAGAGACCAAACGTCCGATCATCATTGACCAAAACTATGTAGACGATAACAGAGGAGTGAAAGTGAGCGATATAACATTTAGTGGCTTTGAAGGAACTTCGACTAGCCAGCAAGCAATAGCACTGAATTGTTGTAGCTTGGGCTGCACCAACATTGCCATGGTGCCTGGAAAGCCACTCAGATCTTTATGCAAGAATGTCAATGGAACATCAATCTCTACATCCCCTCATGTTGATTGCCTATCCAAAGGAGATGTGTTTCTTTCTGGAATAATTTCTTCTATAATAAGATTGTTTGTTTAAATTGCCTTTTGAGCTCATCATGTATTAATTTTGTGAATTGGGAAAATAGTGGATGTATGTTACCTTCAAAGAAAATTAGTAAATCAAGTGATTGATGTATGCAATGTATCAGAGGATTCCGAGTCTCTGCATTTAGTGTTCGTGCATTTACCCACATTTCACAATATTTGGATAATTCTTATAATCTAAACGCTTATGACATGACACATCAACATTTATTTTTTTCTTTTTTTTTTTTATCAGAAAATTATTTTAAAATTAACAGTTATTTTATCATTCAAAAAAATTAGCACCATGTGAAGATTTTAAAAATTCGAGATGATATCTCTCTAAAATTTGTCTTTAAGGTAACAAATTGAAATTAAAATATATAAGTTCATGTGACATTTCTAATTTTTCGTATTTGAATTCAAGATGAACGCCAACAAGGTAGCTATTAATGTGTGCAACGCTTACAAAAATGAACATCTGACCATCAATTTGATTTGTACCATCTGACCATCATTCATATGCCAAAATAAGTGTAAATCTTTTGGCATAACGTTCTCTTGCTTGATTCATCGTTCAACCATAAAATCCTATCACTTGGTTTCCTGTGATATCTAAGGTCATCCTTTCTAAGAAAATTCCACTTTCGGAGTGATATATCTGGATTCGTAATCATAATTAACATGGAAAAAAATAATTCTCAATCACCAAGATCTAAATTATCTATTTTGATGAATTTGTTGGATAAGCATTATTTTTTTCTCTCATCGGGTACGGACTATATATAATGCTACATAGCCTAGTGGATTTCTCAAACTAATCATATTGTTATAAAAACATATTTGATACTTTTCTTTCAACTGGTGGAATCCCGTATTCTTTTTCTTCTGCTGCTTCAACTTTGGTTTAGTTTTGTGAAAAAATGCACGACATACTTATTAGCTTTTTCATATTTTGCATTGCTTCATCTCAGTTACTTGGTATTGTGTACAGCAAAACAACATTTGATGTTGTCAAATTTGGTGCTGTTGGAGATGGACAAACTGATGATTCCGAAGTAACTTCTCTTTCTTTTAATTGTGTCTATAGGCATTTAACGTGTATAGGTTTTCCGTCGAGAATAATATTCTTTTGTTAGATAGCCCGACATATCTTTTCCATTTTCCATTGTCTTATATTCTTGACTTTGCATGATATAGGCTTTTGTAAAAGCATGGAAAGCCTTATGTGGAGCAGCTGCAGCTGGTGATGACGTACCAACACTTACTATACCAGGGAGAAAAACATTCTTATTGCAGCCCTCGGAATTTGAAGGTCCCTGCAAATCAAAGAGTGTTCATGTTCAGGTAAGACAACACTAAAATATATATAATTAGCAGTGACAATCAATCTTAACAAATAAACTCAACTAATTTATGATTTTTATTTTTTATTTTTCCTTTCCTATTCCTATTGGGGGTGGAGGGCAGGTCTCGGGGAATTTGATGGCACCCAAAACGCCCGATGCATGGAAAGTGTGTCCACCATATAGTTGGCTTTCATTTAGAAATGTGGACAATCTCATACTCGATGGTTCAGGAAAAATTGACGGCCAGGGTTCCGCTTGGTGGAGCAAAGTGAGCGAAAATAGCTTTTTTATAAATGTAAAACTCTGTTCACATCTGTTGAAATTCTACTATATATATTTTATATATATTCAACTATCTAATACCACACACTATCACTCAATTTATACAGGGGAACAGGCAGAAGTGCGAAAGACCAAAGGTTAGTTGCTTATAAGTTATATTATCATAATGTAAATACGTCTGACAAGAAAACATTACTCTTTGAATTTGAATGAATGGTCACGTTTTTTATATATTAAATTTTAAGTTTTATTAAAATTTATAATGTTAATGCAGGCTCTTCAATTCCACCGATGTGATCATCTTCGATTGAGTGGACTTACTCATATAAACAGCCCAAGATCTCATATTGGGATAGGCACAAGCAATGACGTGGATATCTCCCATCTTACTATAATTGCACCTGATGAAAGTCCAAACACTGATGGAATTAACGTCGCAAACTCAACCTATGTCTATATTCATGACTCTAAAATTGGAACCGGTAATTAAAAGTTAAATAATTTTTCATTCATTAACCATGCACATTGTTTTGCAGGCAATTATAGTTTTTTTTTTCTTTCCATTTTTGTTACAGGTGATGACTGCATTGCACTCGGTACTGGTTCTTCCAATGTTAGGATCGCCAAGATTGCGTGCGGACCAGGTCATGGAATTAGGTTTGTCCAAAATAACCACATAACTAAAGTTATATGAATTTACCATATTCAGTGTTTAATTTGTCAAATTCTGTTTGCAAACAGTGTGGGAAGCTTAGGAGCATATGGGGCTTATGCTGCAGTGGAAAATGTATACGTGAGAGATTGTAGTTTTAATGGAACTCAAAATGGAGCAAGAATCAAGACATGGCCGGTAATTATATACATTATATTATGTTATATCTATTAGTTTCAAGCTCTGAAGTATTGTTCTTGTAAATTTCTAGGGTGGATCTGGATATGCTAGGAATATAACCTTTGAGAACATCACACTTACCGCAACTAAAAACCCCATCATTATTGACCAACAATACTGCAACGGTGCTCATGACTGCGCAAAGCAGGTAACGTTTTTTTGTCGTACTTATATGTTGCTAGATTATGAATCTAGACTACACATTGAAATGAGAATCGACATAATCAATGAGTCTTGATTCACGATTTGGCAACGTAATCAATTCTCGTGGTTTTAAATATGCTGGCAATGCTAACTTGTTTGAAATACTGATTATTAGAGCAAAGCTGTGTTGGTGAGCAATGTGAGATTCACTGGTTTTAGAGGAACTTGTGGTAATGAGGAGGCCATCAAATTAGACTGCAACCGCATTTCGGGTTGTCAAAACATTGAACTGGTGAAAATTAATATCACCTCAACGGTTCCAAGTAAGAAGGTTTATGCAAGTTGCAACAATGCCAAAGGAAATTCCGGCTCTACTGTGCCCACGGTATCTTGCCTCAAGTATCCCACTCGTCCATTCATCTAACTCCCAGACTTGTAGTTCCTTGAGGGAAAAAAAACAATAAACAAAAAATAAAGGCCTTGTAAGGAGAAAAATAAACTATTGTACTCCAAAGTATTGCATGGTTTATGGCCTTGTAAGGAGAAGCTTATTATATTCTCCATTTCTCAATTAAAAATATACTTCTTTCTTCTTCTCTTTTTTATAATTTAAAATAATTTACTTCTTTAAAGGGTGGAATGTGAAGCTCCTACTTTTCTGTCAATCACAGTTTGACATGTGTGTAGAGATTCTTAATTTTCCTTTTCCAGAAAGTTTAATTGTTTTTGGACTCAAAAAACAATAGAAGAAAGCGTAATTGTTTTTGTTGATTAATTTGGTTGCTTTATATAATCCCGAAGTGTATGAAATTAGCTGTTTTTCTGTTACATGTGTCAGAGGCCCAAAACAATGGACACTCCAGCCCAATTATGCATCAGAAAAAAAAAATGTATATATTCATCGGAAATTTTATAATGAGAGGGTTGTGGGTGAGGGGGTTGTGGGAGGGGTTCAATCACACTATCCAACAAGAGAGAGAGTATAATAGACTTAAAACTTTTTTAATGATTGAATGGTTGGATTGAACCCCTCATTGTCACTCATGGATCCATCTCAAACGCAAGTGATGGATTTTCCTGATGTGCCAATAACCTTGAATAAACTAATATCAATTTTTTGAAGAAAAAAAAGATGTATCAAATGACGAACATAAAGGTAATGTTATGAAAAGTTAACCCAAAAGTTCATATGAATGCAAAGCTTATGAAGTTTTCAGAAAGCTTAGGTCATCTTGTTGAAGTTTTCGTTCACAGTTGAACTGAGGTGGAATAAATAAATCTCTTTTCTACGTAATAGCGGTGCTGGTGATGGTGGTAATGGCAGTGGTGCTGGCGTTGGTGGTAAGGGCGGTGGATATGAGAGAGGGGATGGTAGTGGTTGCCATGGCAGGGGTGATGGTATTGGAGGTGGTGATAATGGTTTGTAGTTTTTTTTTGTTAATATTTTAAGACTCATTGTCTTGTGATTTTAGAAAATTACACCTATTTAGATGGAATCCAAACTTGAAATTGATGACTTCCAAAATCCAAGTTTTTCTCCTCATTAATGTAATTATAAATTTTCCCTACAAGGTAATTGGCATATATGTCATTTTAAAAAAAATCTGAGTTTTGTTTAAGAACATTTGGATGCACATTCTTGAAATAACCCCTATTTTTATAGTAAATTTGGATTGTCATTTTTTTAAATAGTAAATTGGCTTGTCATCCTTTTTCTTTTTTTTTTCTTTTTTTTTTGAGGATATTTCCTATTGAAAGAGGCGATAATATACTAAACTCACACACACTACAATGATTCTAAGACTCGAACCCAGAACCTTGCTTGAGGGAAAATACTCCAAACCACTACTAGTGGAACCCATGACCTTTCCTATAGTCATCTTTTTTAATAGTAAATTACATTGTCTTTTTTTATATAGTAAATTATGATGTCATCCTTAAATAAGATGTTTTCATTAAAGTTGGGTGATTTTAATTAGGTATAGGTACAAAATTGTTGGCACATTGATACACTATTATTAATGTAAATGTACTTTTAATTTTGTACCTACACATATATTCAAAATAATGTCTCTAATCCAATGGCTAAAATAAAAATTTAATCTAACACTTTCTTATGAAAATACAACTTTCTCCACTGATGAAAATCTAAATACCCCATTTTTAAGATGATTAATTATCTTCTGAAGTTGCAAGCCAGTAGTTTGAACATGAACCAAGTACTTCCAGAGCCTCTGTTGAGATTTCAAACTTGTGAGTCAGTGTAACTAGTTCATGAATTAAACAAAGCCACAAGAGGTTTTACATAAGTCTATGTTCTTTGTCATTTTTAAAAAAGAGAAACGCATGCATGGGCTGTCATCTGTGAAAGGTGTTTAGAGTCATAAATGATACAGGATATGGTGTTATCTACGAAATCCAATCCAAGTGAAGGAGTTGTTGTGAATTTAAGAATGTTTGCCATGAAAACTTTCATATATGGGAAATTATAAAAACTTGTGCACTTGAATAACAAATGGCATACATCTACTTGTGCTTATGAACAACCTGCTATATATACCACTTTCTCAAAACTTACCTAATGCGGTCATTAATTTTGAAAACATGTCATCTTTTAACTAAATAGTAGTTGTCACGTGACTAGGTTTTGTCATGTGACATGAAGGACAATAAAAAGTTTTCATATGTATAAATGTAGGTTCATACCAGTTATTTTACCACCCTAAACATTTTTGTCTCTACTAGCTAGTCATTTATCTCAGAATGAGCACCTCATCACTTGTAACCCAAGATCAGATACATAGGTTCCACAAAACTGATCGAGAAATTTTTTCTCGATTGGTCATCAATTTCATGAGAGATCCGGCTGAGTCCTTGCTGGTTATGGCCTTATGGCTATGGCTTCAAGACAAGGGCTTTAACCTCATGGCCAACATGTTGACGCTTCCTGACACCATAGTCAATGCTTTAGCTGATGAAGCTGTGATATGCTTGAAGTGCCTAGACGCTAAGACAAGTCTCAATACCATGTCAAGGCTTGCCCCAAACGGCCTTCTTTTTACCTCAAGGCTCATGGAAAGGGAAATCCCACTGGACATGTTCAGCCAAAGCAGATACACCATAATCAGTGGGGTAAAAAATTTTCTTACCAATATTTGTGCTAGAATTTTTACTGATATTTTGCAGAGGGTTTTGTACCCAAATCCCCAAGGGTTTCTTGATCCTAACCAGCCTCTTGCAGTTCCTGGATTTCCTCATCCAGTGTTTGGCAGTGTAACAATAATTAACCCCATGTTCTCAAGTGACCATGGAATTCCCACAGGAGGCTTATGGGGCTGGCATCCATATATTGAGCTATCTGTTGATGACAGGACTATGTTTCTAACATTTTCTAGGGGCTTTCCTGTGTCAGAAGAAGAGGTTAAGGAGCTCTTCATAGATTTGCTTGGGTTTTATAACTGTGTTGAAAGTGTGCAGATGGAGCATGTTGTTCCAAATGAGCAACCTTTGTATGCTAAAATGGTGTTAATTTCTGTCATTTTTGTTGACAAAATTCTGAAAGGGAACCGGGTTTCAAAGTTTCGAATCAACGGCAAGCACATTTGGGCTCGGAAGTATGAGCGCAGGGAGTAGATGGTCACCTCCAAGAGCCACAGTTTCTGATGTTTGGGTCTTCTTCTTCTTCTTGTTTTTGTTGTTGTAATCTTGGTTGTCTTTAGAGCTGCTACATTGTACCCAGAAACTATATGGACGAAATTAATTTCCTTTGCTTATGAGTTAAGTTTACAGATTAATTCTTTGCAATACCTGATGATTTTACTTGGTATGTTCTATTCTATTCAAAATTACAGATTAGGATGCTAACGAAGACATACAATATTTAGAATTTCTCATTTATTGTTGTGCACTTTGGCGCGAACATTTCAAACCCTCGTGAACGTTTAACTAAACATAACGGCAAGTAAGAAACTCTAACTTGGACACTAACGGCGTCAAGAAAAAAAAATTAGAAAAGCAAAACCTTAAGTTTCTAACTTCAACATTTATAATCTCTCATTTAGCGATTTGGAATTTGTTTATTTGTTTATGGATTAGTTTTACAGATTGAGCCTTCGCTGTGCCAAATTTTACTTATTATGTTTTTTCTATTTCAAACTATTCATTACATTTCTGACGAAACATACGATATTTAGAGCTTCTCATTTAATATTATGCATTCTTGTGTGCATATCCTATATATGTGAATACAGTCTCAAAAATTAAATTCCCTAAATATAAAATAAAATGGCATACTTGTACTATCTCTTGAGTAGCTTCTTTTTGATGAGTAGTTGGACCCAAAAAAAGTTTCTCAATACTTGACACTTGTTTTTTCTTCTTGTTCTCCTTCTCCCTTCTGGGTTCGAAGTTCGAACCATTCCAAGGATATATGCATATTGACAACCTGCATGGAAAACAAGTGTGTGATAAGCAGCCTTAAATGTGATTGTCTTATTTTTTTGCATGTTAAGCAAGTGTAATTTCAAATTTATTACGTTAAACTATTTTTTTTGTCCACTTGTGTTAAACTTTCTTAAACTAATCTTGTTTCACATTTTTTTTGCATGTAAAACAGGTGTGCAAGAAAGCACCATTTTATCTGACAAAATTACAAGTCAAGGCCTTTTTATTCTTTTGTTTGTTTGTTTGCTCTATCCACAGAGGGGTCTTACCCATTTACCTTTTTATCTAGAGATAACATTTTTAGTTCTACTTTTGAACAAATTTCTGTCTTTTTCTCATTTTTTTTATTATTTAAAAACTCCAAAATCTAAAAGGAAAAGGACAAGAGTTTGTTCTCTGCTCAAAATTACTCATTGTACCCAAGTCAATCCTTCCTGCTAGATATATATTACCCAAAACTCCATTCAAAGTTTCCCCTTCACAAAATTGGAGACAAAACATACACTAAGAAACAACATAAAATTCCACAGCATTCTATTTCCCTATATATTTGCGCATATGAAATATCTACTCTGTTCATCCACAATTAACCATGTTTTTGCTTCTCGCCCTCTCAACCTTTCTCATTAATAGCCAAGCCTCTGTGAACTCCATGAACGATCAAACGCAAACCACCTTCAACTTCCCCACCTTCAGTCCTCAGAGTTGCAGCAATGGTGACCTAATATGCATGGGCTCAGTGACTGCAAGCAATGGACATTTGAGCCTCACACCAGAGCCAGAACAAGGCAATTCAAGCTCATCATCTTCTTCACCATTGTATAAGGTTGGCAGGGTTTTATATCGCTACCCAGTGCGTGCTTGGCCGGCTTTTATCTCTACCACCTTCACTGTTAGAATCTCTGCCTTCCCAAACTCAACCGGTTCTGGAGATGGCATGGCATTTGTTTTTGCACAGGACAGTGGCCCTTCTCCTCCTGATAGCTATGGCTCGTTTCTTGGACTGCTTAATAGATCAACTCAAGGTTAGTTGATGTTCCTTATTAAATTTAGTTTACTAAATTAAATAATTGGGATTGCAATTATAAAATTGACTCGACTTTTTCTTGACTTGCATTATAGAGTAATGCTAGAATGACCACATTTTTTAGTTTTATTAACTTAATTATCACACTATTATCTAGAATTCGCTTTCATCAATTATTATGACTAGTGGTTTACAAACACATCATCTGTCACATATTGTGGTCAACTGTTTACTAATCTAAATGACTACTCGAACTACCAACTTTTACTGTTTAACAGGGGAATATGTATCTAATTTTTTGTTTTGAATTCATTGATGCTGTCCAAAAATTAGGTGGAGCAGTTAAACAATTGGGTATTGAGCTAGACACTTTCATGAACCAAGAGTTTGATCCAGATGGGAACCACATTGCCATTGACACAACAAGCATAATGAACCCAGTTGTGGCAAAGAGTCTCAACAGCACAGGCATTGACCTCAAGAGTGGAAGAGATATCAAATTTATAATTGACTATGATGGTTGGAATCAGATCCTCCAAGTTTCTGCTGGGTACTCTGAGAACCCAACAATCAGCTTCCTCAACTATTCCATTGACATGTCTCAAATGATTCCAAGCTCTGTTTATGTTGGCTTCACTGCCTCTACTGGGACCCTCCCAGAGAGCCATCAAGTCCTTGATTGGGTTTTCACATCCGTACAGTTGCCAGGAATTCCTGTCACCAAACCTGGTTCTGATAAAAAAGTTCATCACTGGAACGCTAAGAGCATATGGGTCATTGATCTTCCTATTTTTCTGGGTATGGCAATTTTGATAGCCTGCACTTACCCTTTGATTTTGAGAGTTCTGAGGAGAAATCAATGTATTGGGAATCAGGATGAAGATGACATAGAAAGCCAGTCAAGAACAGCTGCAAATGCCCCAGAAATGTTTACTTACAAACAGCTTTCAGTGGCCACTCAGAATTTCTGCAAGGAAAATCTGCTGGGCTCAGGTGGATTTGGAATTGTCTACAAAGGCATCATATCTTCAGATCCTCCTAAAACCATTGCTGTCAAGAAGATCTCAGCAACCTCCAAACAAGGTACGTTCTACTTGCATTGCGACATTACTAACGTTACATTTTTGTGTTTTTTGGGTACTTTCAAGTTTCCTACTTGATCTTTCCAATATCTCTGCACTGAGACAATTTTCATGTCCAAACCCATTACAGGGGAAAGGGAGTACTTAGCAGAAATCTGCACAATTGGGCGCCTGAGGCACAAGAACGTAGTGCAACTCCAAGGCTGGTGTCACGAACATGAACATCGCTTCCTGGTCTACGATTACATGCCTAATGGAAGCCTCGATCGATACATTGGAAAGCCCTATCTTGATTGGAGAACAAGGTACAAGATCTTAACAGGATTGGCATCAGCATTGCTTTACCTCCATGAAGAGTGTGGCAACCCTGTGGTTCACAGAGACATTAAACCCAACAATGTGATGTTGGACTCTGATTTCAATGCTCATCTTGGTGACTTTGGCCTAGCAAGACTAATGTTCGAAGATGCCTCAGTTTCAATCCCAATGGCAGGAACTCCCGCGTATTTAGCCCCGGAATTTCTAGGGTTCTCGGGAAAGGCTACCCAGGAGTCTGATGTCTATAGCTTTGGAATGGTGGTGCTAGAAGTGGTATGTGGGAGGAGATCAAAAGGGTTCATGGACGATTATAGTTTAGTCGAACACGTGTGGAATTCCTACACGAAAAATGCGCTGCTCGATTGCGTGGACCAAATGCTGGATGGGAAATTTGAGGAGGAACAAGTGAGAAGGACATTGATTGTTGGCCTTGCATGCTTGCATACATACTGTATGCTGAGGCCTAAGATGAGGAAGGTGGTGCAGATTCTTCTGAACCCAAATGAGCCTCTAATGGAATTGCCAGATACTTGGGCAAGGCCAAGTGCAGTTTATCTATCAGTATCTTCTTCTGCTCCAACCATTGAATTTGGCTCTACAAGTTCCTCAAAAGATTGCAGTCCATGTACATAAATATATGAAGTTCAGTAAAAAAGAGATTGTATAGTATTCTATTTAGTTTATTTCCCCAATTTTTTACTGATGTACATACTATTTTTTGGCACAAGGCCTGATGTAAATATATACTTAACTAAATAAAAAATAAAGAATGTCACTTAATTTCATCTCTCTCTTATCTCTGGTTGATTTCAAATCCAAAATAATAAAAAGAAATGCGTCTGCCGGGAGTCGAACCCGGGTCTATTGCTTGGAAGGCAATTATCCTAACCGTTGGACTACAAACGCTCGTTTCTCAACCTTTCCAGTTTTATATACTTATTCGATAGACGTTACGTATTTTTCATGTGTTAACACACTTGTTTTTGACAAAATTTTCAATAATACACACAAAATTCACATATTATTGAATAAAAATAAAATATATTTAAATACTAATTATTCACTAAGTAAATAATAATTAAAACATAACTACTCATTATAAACAAAAATAATAAAAAAGACCCCAGTACCGCTGTGCGGGGATACGCTTTTTTAAGTATAGCCGCATGGCTATACTATTCATAAATGAAAAAAGGACCCGCCAGGGGCCCTTCTTTTTTTTTCCCCAACGGTATAGCCGCACGGCTATACTCTTATCACAAGAACATGCGCTACGCGCTGGGCGGGCCTTTTTTTTAAAATAAATAGTGTAGCCGTCCGGCTATACTCCGGATTTTTTTTATTAAAAACCAGTATAGTCGATCGGCTGTACTGGGGTCTTTTTTAATTTTTGTTTATAAATAGTATAGCCGTGCGGCGATACTCCAGAATTTTTTTTTTTTATTAAAAAGAGTATAGCGGCGCGGCTTTACTGGGGTTTTTTTTAATTTTCTTATACATAGTATAGCCGCTCGGCTAGACGCTTGACATAGATACTCTAATCTGTTTTTTTATAATTGTTTTTCCCCCTTTTTTTTTTTATCGATAAGGGTAGTTTAGAGCATTATCCATTAGTATTAGACCATTACTTAACTATCTATTGTCCCCTTTTGAGTTTTAACTTTTCCAGAGTTATTACCCGTATAAATAATTTGACATTTTCACATTTAATACACGCATTGTAAACATATGTATATATTTTTTTTATGTTTAATACACTTGGTTTTTACAAAATTTTCAATAATACACACAAAACTCATGTATTATACACAATGTTTGTACCATATCTGACCCTCCACTCATTCAACGACACGTGGATCTCTTAAACTCACCCAAGCACCCAAGGCCTCGAACAATCGGCATCGGCTACCGATGGTATTGTCTCAAAGCAGCAAACAGCCGCTACAGGCCCAACACAGTGCACAATCGGTATCCCCTACCGATTCTACAGAATCAACCTCGAAGCACCCGCCCGAAATATCTAAGGACTCGTGTCAACCTCACAGGGCCCTCCCACGAGTCCCACATCGAAAGTGAGTACTAAGAGCATCCAAAACTCCCTTTATAAATAGGCCCCTTCACTACAATACAGGGGTAAGACTTTTCAGCTTGACTTTTATACTATTATATTGTCAACAGCAAAAGCTCTTAGAAAACAATCTTACTTTGGCATCGGAGGGTCTTAGGCTGGTTCCACACCGGTTCCATAGACCTCACGAGTCTTAGCTTCCTTCTATTCAGGATCAGCATCCGAAGACAGGAAGAATCTCCATCTATCACTCAATCGATCTCCTATATCGTCCACATCTCTTGTAAGTTGCACTCATCTCTATCTGTTCAAAGTTTTAGTGCCAACACACAAAATACTCACATATTATTGAATAAAAATAAACTATATTTATTAAAGCAAGAAATTATTCACTAAGTAAATAATAATTAAAACATAACTATTGATTAAAGCAAGAAATTCAATGGGTATAGCCGTTCGGCTATACGTTTTAAAAAGTTATAGTTATAGGTATAGCCGCCCAGCTATACGTTTGAAAATTGGAATTTCATCTCTCTCTTCTCTCTAATTGATTTCAATTCCGAATTGGTAAAATGAGATGCGTCTGCCGGGAGTCGAACCCGGGTCTATTGCTTGGAAGGCAATTATCCTAACCGTTGGACTACAAACGCTTGTTGTACAACACTTCCAGTTTTATTTACTTATTCGGTATAAGTTAACGGTGTTGAAAAATAAAGCTCTTTTTTTTCTCTTACAGACAAAGTAAACCTTTCATTCTCTTTTTGGCAGAACTTTCCTATTGAGAGGGGCGATAATATACTACACTCACACACATTACTCGGATATTAGGACTCGAACCCATGATCTTGTCTAAGAGAGCAATTATTCCAAACCACTACACTAGTGGGTTCTTTTGCTAGAGTAAACCTTTCTATTCGTCATGAATAAAATATTTCCATCGTTGGGCCAAAAAAAGAAAACTCTTGAAATCACATTTTTCCCATATTATTAGATTTCCTGAGATGAATAATATCAGCTACTACAAAACTATGAGTAAAATAATACCAGTCATGACTGATAAGCATTGTTAATGTCTGCAAAAGTTCACTCAAAAGCATATAGATTCTTCAAACAAATCTACTTTGATTCATGTTTCTGTTCTTTTTGTTGTGTTTTTAAAATACTTGGTCTGGTCCAATTCAGAAACCCCATCATCAACTGGGCCATTCCCATTTTTGAAAAAGCAACGAAGTCAGAGAAAAAAAAAACTGAGAAGGAAAACGATTGTGGCGGTGGTGGTGACAAAGACAAAAGGCACAAAACTAACAACATCTTTTGAAAAAAGGTGAGCAAATAATACCAAATACAACTTTATGAGCCGCCCCCGTGTGCATTATTGTGGAAAGTTAGGTGCCCTAACACAGTCACATTTTGGAGGCATAATCTGAGTCCATATAGCCAACTTCTATCCAAACCTTTAATATTTTTCACTCAAAATAATTCATAAAATGATGTTATTGTATATAAGTTGAGATGATACAAGATGATTATAAATGTAAATAAATTAGATTACTCACACACTACGAGCTTGTCGATAAATCTTGACACCTCTTTAATATAGTCCGTTTGTCAATCTGCAAACAAAAAAACGATTATCCCTCAACACATAATAAAAGTGACAAAGAATCACTTTGTCGGAATCCCTTTGAGAATGCAAGTAGCCATCGACTTACTATTATAATCAAATGAATTCAACGCTCGAGGAAAGCTCATTCCTCTAAGTCATAAGCTTTACTTATGCCGAGCTTAAGTGCCCTAAAACTCTTCTTCTCGCTGTCTCCTCCTATCCATAAACTCTCACACACAAGCTTTTAAACAAAAAACTCTCATACGCAAGTCTAGTGGGCTTAAGCTGAGCCCACTGGGCACCCATGACCAATTGAGGTGATTTCCTAAGCTAAGACCTTAGATCCAATTTTGGTCTAAAGACATCAGTGATTTGTGAGATTTGCAATTTATACAACAAACATGAAATTGTCGCATGCCAGTGCTTCCCGGCTTTGAACCATGAAATTAAGGGTCTGTTTGGACCAAGTCCCTAAGAAAAAAAAACATATTTAACTATCATCAATGATTTTTTAATGGGAATCGTAACGCATTTTTTGGAGTGTTCTGTTTTGCGTGTATGTTTGATTTTGGAAATGTATTAATGTTTTCGTGTTTATTTAAAAAAAGGTTAAAAATTAAAAGCTACTTTTTAAATTATTTATGTACTTTTGCCAGTACCTGAAGTTACTTTATTATCCTAAATAATAATAAATAGGCTTTCGTTAACGTCTTCTTTTAGTGGCGGACGGATGATTGTGATCAACTATTTTTTTTTCCAAAAAGAAACTGTGCAGCGCCTGATTGTGATCAACTATTTTTTTTCCAAAAAGAAACTGTGCAGCGCCTGCTGCTGCGCACAGGCCTTTTGTCGAGCACCTTGTGTGCATCTTGAGGACTTAACATCCATTTTTTCTAGCATTCATAGGATCGTTCTGATCCCATTTCTCACACTCTCTGTCCGCCCCTGTCTCCTTTTAACACATATGTATTTGTTATGATAATGTACCCAATTTAATATATCTTATTTGTCATGGAAAAAATAACTTTTATTAAAAGTATATCTTATATTTTATATAAAAAAAAAGTGGTAATTAAGTTCTTTTATTGCCGTTCTATAAAATTTAAAAAATCAATTAACTTGTGTGTTTTTTGGCTTTGGATTTTGCGATTATCACTGTATAAATGGAAGAAACATTTCCTTCTAGAAGAACATGGCACTTTAATTAAGTTAAGCTCTACTTTCTTTTGCGTATAATTCACTTTCATTTGTTGAAATTTATTCACTTGTTTTTCTTTTCAAAAACAATTTTTTGACTATATTCATTTCGAGAAGCATTAATGAAGTCTATAAGCAATAATTATGATTCTAAAACGCCACCCTACTACTGAGTACAGGCACCGCCTAAATGCATAATAATAACAAAGCAATGCTTGAATCAGTCGAACACGCATATTTCTTTCTTCCCTCATAAGTGCTTAATAAACCAAGAAGCACTTAGATTGATCCACATTGCAAGAATTGGTTAAATGTCCAAATCCATGTTGAAGTTTTCAACTAAAATAATGGGGAAAGGAGGCTTTTGGTTGGCAGCCACTAGGGAAATGGTCAATCATCTAATATTCACCATCTCTGTCTCTGATTTTGCTATGCATCCACGAACCTTTCATATATATATATATATATATATATATATATATATATATATTATCTAGCTACTTGTAACAGCTAATCACAAAATAATAGTCTTCAAAACTCTAACATTTGAAAATTTAATTAAATTTATTTTAATATTGCAACCAAATGCTAGACATTATCCACCAACTACAAGTCAAATTCTATAAACAATAAGACAACTCCACATATATATTATATATTCCCACCAAATTAGAAGATGGCGATCCGTACATTCATATTCCCAAAAACATAAGAGAAATCAATGGATTTATTAGCAAGTTTTGTGAACATGGTAGTTTTGGGGGTTTTTTTTTTAATAAATAAAAATATCACAACTAACCAATTTTCCTACCTTATACATATACTGGGTTAGACCAGCTGACTAAGATAACGAGCCCACTTTCTTGCAATCAAGTTTGAATCATCCTCTCTCTGTAAATGGACCATACTAATATAAAGTCTCACATAGTAATGAGTGAAAATAATACTAATCTCACTACTCCCCGAACACAACTTACAACTTTCATTGTGCCGTGCTCTCCAAAGAGCAACTCAATTTAAATGTACAAAAATAGTGGACCCACCTTAGTGGGCATAACCATAGGCAGCCTCCAATTTCTCTCTTATATAATTGTAGGCAGACCCACAACTCAACGTTTACATAAAATTATTCTTCCTTCTTGTGAAAAATTCCGAACTTGTCACTTCACTTTACAAAAAAAAAAAAAAAAAAAAAACTTTCAATCGACCTAAAGTACTAGGCATAGTCCATATATATGGAGTGAAATTTTCAACTTACTTGTAAATTGGCAAAACAAACTCCATGCCCACGAGGTAATATGTCATTTGGATTTGAGATGTTTTCTTGCAAGTTTAGTTAAGTTAACATCCAGCAATGATGAGCCTACATCTAACTCTAAGTTGAACATTAAATTGCTTTGAACTTATTTTCGTGCCCACATTCCAACTGTGATGGGTGATAGACCACCATACCAATGTTGATTGGCCCTTCCTTCTGCTATTTTCATTTAATACTTGAAAGGCCAATGTCAATGAAAATATTCCTCGCTCAAGTTTTCCGTACGTTAGAATATACAATTGTCGTATGAAATAAGTTTTGAATGAGAGTTAAGTAAAGCAATCACATTGAAAAAAAACTTCTATGAAGCAGTCTCATGAATTTTTTATCTTATCATCACGTAACTAACATATAGACGCATAAATAATCATAAATTTTTAGCCTATAAAAAATGCCCAAACTAGGTCAAACTCTAAATCATTGAAGACCTAAAGAGAAGGCTATGTTTAGTTCATCTAAAATAAATTACCCAATCCAAGTCAAAAGACTCGGAACAATCTAACATTTTGGACTAAACCAATCAATTGAACTACAAATGTGTCCAATTTTGTTGGATTGTCTTGTCTAACATTTCGGACTAAACCAATCAATTCAACTTCCAAAAATATTGTTTGTCTTTTATGTTGGCTAGGTAGCAGAAAATTCCAGTAAGGTATATCCCCCTCGTGTAGAATTTTCTTACCGACAATTCTGTTAAATTTTTATTTTTATTTTTTGAAAAAGAGAAAATAAATAAATAAAAAAGAAGGCCCATACCCGATAGCAATAGGCCCCTAAAGAATAACCGACGCGGTGGGTGACTGATGAGGTCACGTGGCGCAGATCGTCAACAACAACAACCAACAGGGCCAGCCGCACGGGACGTTTCACACGACTACGAGCGCGCGTTTTGTGCTACCTTCTTCCTTAAATCCGAATCTATCTATGCTCTCGGATTTGAAACCTACATTTAAATTCAATTCAGTCCACACTCGCGTACAAAAGCCGCCGCGTCCGGCCTGTTTGGCTTTCCTTGTAATTTTGGAAAAAGCATTTAATGCACTGGAAATTTTGATTATGATGTTTACATTTTTGTTGACTACGTTTGTTTCAATTCAAGTGTTGTGGAAAGGTTCGATAATAAATGGTTGAGATTTCTCCTTTTATGCTTCGATTTTTATTAGATATTATCTTTTTATAAAAATAGAAAAATCATAATCCTTTTATCTTTTATTGACCTCTCGCATGTTGGTTTATATGATATTTTTCCATAATTTGTTTGGTCAATAGCCTTTGTTTTTCATGAAATTTATTAAAAGAAATAGCCACAAGCACAACCACCAAAACATAGAGTAAAGGACATGTTTGTTTTTTCTTTTCCTCATAGCATAATCGAGGATATGTTTTTTTAACCGAGAATATTAGTCAACAACAATATAAATGATGTTTTTTTTTAGACAAACGACATTTTACTTTAAATTAATCTAAATTACGGGGAGAGGGATTCAAACTCTGGTGCAGAGTGAAGAGCACATCCGCTCTAGCCAATTTGGCTAAACCCATATATACATACATGATTTTCTTTTCACTCATAGTAAAATAAGTTTCTTAAATCAATTTATATGGAAAATATTGATGTATAAATATTAAATTTTTAATACAATATACAAGGGATTAATGTTAAGAATAATTTTGTGAGGTGATATTATCGTAACGAGAAAAGCTTGTATACAAATTTAGATAGAAGTTTGATCTATATGGATATTAGGTGTTGTGTTAGGAATAAATTCACACCAAGATTGACAGTATTATTATTTTAAAGAGGAAGTTGTTGCTTTGGAAAGAGACATATAAGACGATTGAATTACAATTTGTACAAATAATTTATGTACAAAATTTAATTTAATTTTGTATTTATCATAATATTCATAACTTCAAACAAATATTTAATTTAAGCTGATAATATCCATAACAATAATAGATTATATAAATCCCCCCATCTTGCACTATATATTATCTTAAAGTTAATGCACATAATATAATAATAAGTTTCAAAGTTTTCGTATCACCAACTCCCCACCCTCCCACGGAAAATACAAAATAAATCCAAAACCAAAAGAATCTTGACTCCATGACTCATAGAAGAAATGCACAGTGCAAAGTCCCTTCTTCTAATCCCACCACAAAAAATAAATAAAAAAAACTTTGGTCCATAAAATAAAATAAAAAACTCCATTAAGGTCAAAATAACAAACAAAAATATTTGGAATTTTCTTTTGTTTTCGCACCAAAAAATATCAGAATACTCAATCCCCATGAAAGCCCAAATGCCACCTCTCCCATCAAACTCCCACACCACATACACTTCCAACTTAATTGTTTTTTTCTTTTTTGTTTTTGATGCAAACTTCCAATTCCATTTTATTTATATTTCCTCATTTTCCACATAAGATACAAACTCTCTCTCACTAAAATCCAGCTCGCACTCCCAACTCACCCCCCTCTTTCCTCTATCACTTTGAATCTGACTCCTTCTTCCTCTTGATCCCCCTCCTCCTCCTCAGTCTTCATCCTCTTCCCTTATTCTCCACCCTTCTCTCACCTTATCCTACACTCTCATCACAGCCACCTCCACCAACCCACCTCCATTTTCACCGAAATGGGCAAAGGTGGCTCTCTCAGCGAAGGCGTCATCAGAAAGATCCTCCTTTCCTACACCTATGTCGCGATTTGGATCTTCCTCAGCTTCACCGTCATCGTCTACAACAAATACATCCTCGACAAGAAGATGTACAACTGGCCCTTCCCAATCTCCCTCACCATGATCCACATGTCCTTCTGCGCCTCCCTCGCCTTCGTCCTCGTCCGCGTCTTCAAGCTCGTCGAGCCAGTCACCATGTCCAGAGATCTCTACATCTCTTCCGTGGTACCCATTGGAGCTCTCTACTCTCTCTCCCTCTGGCTCTCCAATTCTGCTTACATCTATCTCTCTGTGTCATTTATTCAAATGCTTAAGGCCCTCATGCCTGTGGCCGTTTACTCAATTGGGGTTTCGTTAAAAAAAGAGAGCTTTAAGACTGATACCATGGTGAACATGGTCTCGATCTCAATTGGGGTCGCCATTGCTGCTTATGGGGAGGCTCGATTTGACACCTGGGGTGTGATTCTGCAGCTGGGTGCTGTTGCTTTTGAGGCCACAAGGCTTGTCCTGATCCAAATATTGCTCACATCTAAAGGCATCACCTTGAACCCAATTACCTCTTTGTATTATGTTGCTCCTTGTTGCTTGGCTTTTTTGTTTGTGCCTTGGATCTTTGTTGAGTACCCAATTTTGAGGGACTCTTCCAGCTTCCATTTTGATTTCCTGATCTTTGGGACCAATTCTCTCTGTGCATTTGCTTTGAATCTGGCTGTTTTCTTGCTTGTTGGGAAGACCTCTGCTTTGACCATGAATGTGGCTGGTGTGGTGAAAGATTGGCTTTTGATTGCTTTCTCTTGGTCTGTCATTAAGGACACTGTGACCCCAATCAACTTGTTTGGTTATGGCCTTGCATTTTTGGGTGTAGCCTATTACAACCACTCCAAATTGCAGGCTCTTAAGGCCAAGGAGGCGCAGAAGAAGACGGCACTGGCCGATGAGGAGGCCAATAGGCTTTTGGAGGACAGGGAAGGTGAAGGAATTGGGAAGAGGAACGAATCCCAGAATTGATCTTCAAGTCCTAAAATTGATTTAGGGACTCATTTGAACTAGATTATGATAATAAGAACAAAATGGGAGAGGTGGTGGAAGAGCATAAGATGGGTTCGATTTGGAGGCAAAAGAAATCATGAGGTCCAGTTTTCTTTTGCTTCTTGAGATGAGGAATTCCGGTTCGGTATGTTGTTCTAGATTTCGGTTTCTTATGCTAGCAGTATTAGTAATGTTAAGGGATTTGAGATTCGCAGCTGTTGCTTATACTGCCCATCATGTATGTTCGTAGAGTGAGAATCTCAGATGCCTGTTTTTTGTCTTTGAATTTTCCTTTTTATTTGTATTTGTGTAGGAACTCCTTATTATGAAGCTTTAATGCTTATTTATTCATATTCATTATCTTTCTGTCTAATCGGATTGCTGTTTTTCGTATTTTTAAGTTGGCAAATCTATATTGTGGTTGAAATGGCATGATCATTTGGATCACATTTTGGGTTCTTTGTGATCTATGTTGGACTGCTGTCAGTGAATTTTGTCAGTACAGAACTTATCCTTTAGGGGATTAGGCTTCTTTCCAAAATGGAAAAGAGGAAAGGGCTGAACTTCATTGGATGATCTGGGAAAAAAAGGTGAGACTTTGTGAGTTTGAGGAGAAAATAATGGCAATAAAACAAAAATTTGTTAATGTTTGAATAATTGGGTCACTTTAGCATCTCACAATAGTCATGGCATCGGTGTCTTATTTGACTATGACTAGTTCCTGAGGCGTATACCATAAATTAGTAAGTTAGGTAAGAGCTAGAAAATTTGCCTCAAGTTGCCTTCTCATATATGCATAGGCAATACCACTAAGTCATCTTAAGCCTTATTTACTCACAAGACTGACCAATTCTATGCTCTGAATGCCATTCACCAACCCTAGGGTTCTAATAGACCAGTTAATTTTAGGCAAGTCCTACAAGATAATTCATTGCATGGGTTTAGGCCTCTGTTTGATAGGTAGGTAGACTTGTGAAACATCCAAAGCTTAAAGCAGTTCTGTGAAATCCTGAGAGCTTGAAGTCAGGATGTCGAAGCTGTTTAACGGGTCGACGAAAACATGACTTTCTTAGTGTCTGCGTCTATTACTTAGATCCTCCTAACGCATTTAGTTCATCATCTTAACAGAAAAGGAACAAGAAATCCTTTGTTGAAATGTGATGATTTGAGAACAAGTAATTGACTTGTCCATTTATAGTTTCTGATGGTTGGAACCTCTATTCCATTATACCTTCATCTCTATCTTTTAACATCAATCTACTCCATGGAACTATAATTTGTGACTTGGAGCTTTGGATTTGGAAATGTCTTCTTTTGTTTTTGGGTAAATTAACTTGTTAGTGAGGTCTAAAAGCACTGTTATTTTATACCTCGATCCCCAAAAATGTTACGCCAGTTCCTGAAGGTTTTCTGACAAGAGGTTGGACAAAGTTATGCTAGACATTGTTTATTGGTGGTGGTTTGTTTGTGTAAGAAGTTTCAGTCCTCTTTTTGTTGCTTTTGAAGAGTTGACCCCATTTTCCCCTGCTATCAAAGTACAGAGTTTCGATATCAAACATATTAAACAACACAGTATGCACATGGGGTTGTCAAGGTTTTCATGTGACGATGAACTCCATTAATAAAAAATAAAAAAATTTAGTTGTAGTGGCATAGAGAGCAGGCTCATTTTCCCTTCTCTTCATTGGCTCTAATTGGATTGGTGTAATTTTTTTTTACTTCCATCTCAAAATTATAATGCAAGTGAAGATTGGTTGTTTCTGTTTGAAAAGGATTTTCTGCACTAGAGTAGATTTAGTGGAGAGCTCAATGATAATTAATCTTTCTTTAAAACAAAAAATTAACATTGGATGGGATTTTTAGGATGATGAGAAAGACTCCAGAAGTGCGTTATTTGTTGACAAATTGACTTGATACCACAAATACAATGCAATTGGGATAAAGTGTCCCATCTTAGGCAATATTTAAATTTCGGATGCCAGCTTAATTTGGCTTGTTATTTGAACTATATACAACAAGAATTTCTGGTTAGGAATTGTAGGATCAGATGGTTATTCTCACTCGGCATCAAATAAGGGATCATCCACCAATTATTACAAATTTGATGTAAGTTAAAAATAAAACCCTACGTGCCAACCAGTCCGTAGTTCAGTAGTAAGAGCATTTGCCTGTAGATCAGTGGTCTCAAATTTATTTGAATCCCAATGACACCTCCGCATTTCTCCTCCAAACATTGACAAAAGAAAAATAAAAAAAGAACCCTACATTGTACTGGGTTTGGTGGCAAATTGAACACAATTTTGGTACAAAGTAATAATTGGGCCTTGTGGATCCCAGCCTTTGTACAGATTGTCGTTTGTGCCTTTTGTAGTCCAAGGGGCCCACCTTGGCCATAAGCCCATTATCATAACCTTTGTACAGAGAACACTTGCGAATCTTTGATTTAACCATTGTACGAGCGTCAGGCCGATTCGTCACAAAAAAAAAGGTCCTAAATTCTACCTTCTTTTCACAAAGCTGAATTGGTCATGAAAAAAAATTATAGTGACCAGAAAATTGTGGTCAAATCAAATGAATTGGTACTCATCAAATTGTATTTGGTTCGTCACCAGAAATCTCTACATGAACACATACCATCCTTGAAATGGTGAAACCTGTTTCGATCCCTCACAACTATTTCCCGATTATAAATCTTAGAGATGAACTTTGTAGCAGAGTGGCAATCATTGCAAACTCGCAAATTCTTCACTATCCGAATAGGAGTTCCCGGCGGCGTATTAAGGAGGGCAAATGCAATGGCCAACTTTTCACTGTGCCTATTCAAAGCATCTTCTTTATCTTCTTCATCAATATCTAGCAAAACCTCTGATGTAGTGGGAACATATCCAGCTCTCTTCATCTCCCTCCCCATCTCATCCACCATCTCGTAAATCTGTTTGTACTGCTTATGAGATTTATCTCCAGCCACAAATTCGTAAATTTCGTGATCTAGCTCGATCATAGTGCTCCCGGGGATCTTCTTCATCCCTCTCTTGTCCATCACCTCTCTAATCTTGGCTTTCTTCTCCCAATGTGTCATTTTTGCATATATGTTGGAAAGTAGAACATAGTTTGACTCTTGCATAGGTTCATTCGTGATTAACTGTTTGGTGATGCTCTCTCCAAGCTTGAGTTCGCCATGGGCACGGCAAGCGCTGATTAGTGTTCGCAAAACTATCGGGTTTGGCTCAATCGGCATTTTTTGAATGAACTCTAATGCCTCCTTGACAAGCCCGGCCCTGCATAACATATCCACCATGCATCCATAGTGTTCTATCTTAGGTACAATGTGAAATTTTTCTACCATTGAACTGAAGTAGCTCTTACCCTTTTCAACCAACCCGGAATGACTGCACGCAGAAAACAATCCTATGAAAGCAACATCATCTGGTGCTACTCCGGTTCCAATCATTTCCTCAAACAAAGACATGGCCTCCATTCCCCGGCCATGCATTGCCAGGCCATCAATCACAGAAGTCCATGAAACAATTGTTCTGCCACTCATGTTTCGGAACAATTTCAAAGCTTTCTCCACATCCCCGCATTTGGAAAACATGTCAATGAGTGCATTAGAAAGCTCCACAGTTTTCTGAATCCCTTCTTTGTCAATGTAAGACTCAACCCACTTCCCAAGCTCAAGTGCACCTAAATCCGTACACGCAGACAGAACCGAGACCATAGTAATCTCATCCGGCCTAACTCCCACCATCTGCATTTCCCTAAACAAGTCAACCGCATCTGTGGACCACCCCACACGCACATACCCTCCAATCATTGCGCTCCACGAAACAGAGTCCAGCTTGGGCATTTCATCAAACACCTTCCGAGCACTTTCAATCCCTCCACTACAACAACAATACATATGAACCGTAGTGTTACAGACATGAACATCATCGTCAAACCCGAATTTCACCACCGACCCATGAACCGACTTGCCCAAATTCAAGTCCCCAATTCCGGCACAGGCCTTGAGGACAAAAGGGTACGTGAATTTATTAGGCAAAACAGCACCTTCAAGCATAACATTGTAAAAGCACAAAGCTTTATGCTTTCCATGACTAGTTTGAGCATAAGCTCTGATGATGGTATTGAAAAGAAACGAATCGTAGAGATGGGTATCGGCGTCTGGTGCAAATAAAAAGGAAGAGGCATAGTCAATGGCCTTGAGGTCGGAGGCCGTGGAGGTGAACTTGGTGAGGACCAGTGGGTTGTTTCGAAGACCCAATTTCAAAACGTGGCCGTGGAGTTGGGCAAGCTTTGGAACGGCGTCACAGGCTTGCAGGAGAGCTAAGCAGCTCTGCTCTGCTTCTCTTTTGTTGGCGGCGATGGCGGTGGTTTTGAGTGCAGGGACGATGAGCTTGCTTCTTTTGATGGCGTGGTATTGCATTTCAAAGCGCCAACGGTTAACGGCAAATCAAACGAATATAACAAAAAGGTTGTCGAAGAAAAACGACAATGAAATCGTCGCCGTTCGCCCACGTCAAGCACTTTCCGCTTTTCCACGTGGCTGGTCGAATTTCTGGCCACGTCACCTCTTCGTCTACCTCCCAACTTTCTGGTACGTTTTACAGTTGACAGAGAAATCAATAACGTCACTTTAGAATTTGATTTGCTTTGTAGAAGAATGAGAAAAGCGTCGTCAATCTCAGCGCTTTTGTTTCTAGGGTTTGTTCGAAGCCCAAGCTCCAAGCTCCGCTTCAATGCGCTTCGTTCTTACTGTGATCGAACCTCGCCTTCCTCGATTAAAGTTCCAGGTCCTCTCTCTCTCTCTCTCTAGAAATTTGATTTGGATTATGAATTTATGATACAAGATTTGTGCTTCAGGCCCACTAACGCAGTACAAGAGCCTCGTCGAGCAAGGGAAGCTACAGCATGATCCAAACCAAGAAGCGGTTGCTTTTCAATTGGAGAAGTTGCTTGGGAGATTAGAGCAGTATGAGAAAGAAATGGCGGAATATCATGTGAATATTTCCTTGATTTTCAGCTCCTACACCGCATTCAAAATTGGAACTTTGAGAATTTGTCTGAAAATTTGGATTCTTCACATTTTGCAGGAAAGACTTGCGAAATGGTCGAAGGAGAGAGAAAACGAGCGACGCAGGCTTTTAATGGAGGAAGCTGAGAGTCAGCAGAAAGATGATGTATGGACATCAGTCACCAACCAACGCAATAAGTTTGTTCAAAGATGGTTTTCCCGGTAAGCCACACCACAGCTTTTAGAAAAAGCTTACAGATTTTCTGTTCCTTTTTTCCTGTGTATCAATGGTAAGATTCTGTTTGGTTCAGGAAAAAACCAGAGAATGTAGAACCTGGAGTTGGGAAATGGGTTTCGTATCTTAATCGAGAGAGGAAGTTAGATTCAGTAGTTGGTCGCCGTCCAACTGCTCCTCCAACTCCTAAAGGATTGTATATTTATGGCAATGTTGGAAGCGGTAGGTTGCTGCATTCGTGTATGTGTTTTATCTGTAAGCAAAGCAAATGTGTGCCATCCTGAATCGAAATTTGGTACTTCTATTCAGGAAAGACAATGCTTATGGACATGTTTTATAGTGCCACTGAAGGAATTGTTAAGCATCGAAAAAGATATCACTTCCATGAGGTGAGCTTTTGATTGTGATTTGACAAGTTTTGAATAACAGTTACTGCTCATTCTCATATAGACAAGTGTTTGTTGATCCTTGAAAGACATGGATTGACTTCCCTCCAAGTTGACCATTGATAATGTAAGTTATACTGAAATATATTATTTGCAGGCTATGTTAAAGATTAATGAACAAATGCATCAGATTTGGAAAAATCAAGTGGAGGAAAAGTCTTTGCATTCAAGCCTTTCGAATTGGGTAATGAATCTTCCCTTTGATTCAAGGGTAAAGGAGTGGGTGGCTGCAGAAGAGAGATATAAACAAGAGGTTCAGATGAAAAACATCCTTCCAGCTGTAGCAGACAAGTTCATCATAGACTGGCAGGCAGATCAAAAGGGTGGTAGCATTCTTTGTTTTGACGAGATACAGGTCAGGTTAATGTGTGCTAAAAGAGTTTTCTTTTGATACTATGAGTCTAGCATCATCATGAGTATAACGTGAAAATACTGTCACTTTATCAAGGACACATGTATAATCTACGTTGTAACTTATTCAACTATTAGCAATTAAACAGACCTAGTATTTGGTATTTGACATCCAGCATGACAATAAGCTCCTATTCCATAACTTATAAATGGTAAAGGGGAGAGACCATAATTAGTTACTGGGAGTATTCATTTATTCAGAATTGTTCCTTTTTTTTTTCCTACAGTACACTGAGGGAAGGGAGGACCAGCTCAGATACTTTGTTGCTCATTTTGTGACTTGGAATTTCTTTCCTTCTATTACAGACTGTTGATGTATTTGCTATTGTGGCCTTATCTGGAATTGTTAGCAGATTGTTAAGCAATGGAACTGTTCTTGTAGCCACGAGTAATCGAGCACCCAAGGACCTAAATCAGGTATACAAGTGTGTTTCAAATCTGAGAAAAACCCTCAATATTCCCTGCCACCTTATTTCTCAAACACATATTGGCATTTTGCAACATATCTAGTTCATCAGTTTCAGTTATTCGTGTAACTTCTTGATGAAGCTGACCTAAGCTCAATACCTTGTTAACTCTTTATTTGGTGACTTGATTGACTGTTATGCTGATAAGAACATTTCATCTTCCTTTCTTTTCTTTTTTTTTTTTTTTTCTTTTTTTTTTTGTTGTTTTTTTGGGAAGAGTTTCTGGAGTTTATAGCAAACTGCATTGCCCTTAATTTAGTTTTTCTTTTCGAAACAAAATACCTCATTCAGGATGGTATGCAACGGGAGATCTTCCAAAAGTTTGTTAACAAAATGGGTGAGCACTGCGAGAATGTTCTGATTGGAAGTGAGATTGATTATCGTCGTGTTTTAGCTCAAAGTCAAAGATCTATGGGCCAGGTAAGCATGAAGCATTTTCACTTAATTCTTTCCTCTATTTGCAAATACATGCGAAGTATTACTTCTAATTCCTACAACAGCTTCATATATGAATGCAGTATGTCGAGGCTGTTTTTTAGTCATTCTTTATTGGTTCTTCATATATTTGATGGATATACTATAGTGGCCCATCACTATATTCACAATGCTGTTTTTACTTTATATTTAAGAAGTTAGTTAAAAAAAAATTTGCGATTTGGAGTATTTGTTTCTATATGGTAGTTACAAGTTTCTTTGTAAAAAACTCTGGCGGTTTAAACTTTACCATCTTAAACATACAGGTTCACTACTTCTGGCCTTCAGACAGCATTGCTCTGGAGAAATTTGAGAAGAAGTGGCATGAAGTCACAAACCAAGTGGGAGGGCAAATCACCTCGAGTACTATTCGAGTGATGTTCGGAAGGTACTTTTAAAATTTGAATATTATCTTTGGATCATATTCCATTATATAGTTTAAAAGATACTTGGTTCTTAAATCAGAACACTGGAGGTTCCAGAAAGCTCAAATGGAGTGGCACGGTTCACATTTGAGTATCTATGTGGTCGGCCGGTATTACACTCGCCTTTGTCTGTGTTTGTGATTTTTGTGTTATATTTTTTCATCCATTCTTATGTCTGATGATTGCTTCAATTTTTCTTTCTGCTTTTGTTCATTGACTTTAGGTAGGCGCAGCCGATTACATTGCAGTAGCAGAGAACTATCACACTGTCTTTATATCTGGCATTCCAATGATGAGTATGCGTATCCGTGATAAGGTACTACTGCAATTTTTCACCACTTTAAACATTTGCTCCCCTTTGCCCAGGTTATTGCAAATTTGATATTTCCATTTTCAAAAGAATAAGCTAAAAACACATTAAGTGGGAAAAAAAGAAGAGAGAGGAGAGAGGGTGGGGAGAGAGAAAGAGAGATAACAATCACTGATGCCACAGTTAAGTAGTCATAATGTCCCAAGCCGATGAAAGATAGCTGGATTGACATGCACATATATACATGCTAATATATGCATGTATGAAAACTATATGTCACGGTAAATTATGTATCTATTGTATCCTTATATGCACTCATTTAAACGAAGTTTTTTTTCCAACTTTTCAGGCACGCCGATTTATTACCCTCGTTGATGAATTATACAATCATCATTGCCGTCTATTTTGTTCTGCAGCTTCTTCTATTGACGAATTATTTCAAGGAACTGAAGAGGGTGCACTTTTTGATTTGGAGAGGTGAGTGTTGATTTATTTTCAAAATAACTACTATTATTAAGAAAAGGCTTTTAGTCAGCCATGATCTCAATGCTTTGAGATTCATCATTCTAGGTCAGGACATGCAGCTGATTGCTTTGTTTCTGACTTGCATTCCTTCCATATATTGCATACCCTCAAATAGATGCATGCATAATTTACTTTGTGCTGCTTCCAAAATAAATTTTTATTGCATTTGTGCAAATTTAGCAGTGGTTGGGGAGACAGTCATCGAACTATTAGCTGAGTGTTTAGAGCACAACATGTAGGAAATATAATTGCCTCAGATACAGTCTTGTAACAATTGTACAGCCAAGGGCTTAAGGAGATGTATTTGCTGAGCAGAGCTAGCAATGACTGACTATAGGATTCTCTTAGTATTGTCATGTTCTAAACATGCGACATTAAGAGCATGTGTGCTTGTTTGCTTTCAGTTTCCAGTTTGAAACAGAGACAGAGGGTTCAAAGCTTCGACGCGATGTTTTAGCAGAAGGGAGTGTGAGCTCAGGAGGCGCCCCAACCGGCATAGTATCCATGTTATCTGGTCAAGAAGAGATGTTTGCTTTCCGCCGAGCAGTAAGTGGTGCTCTGTTTCTTTAGGACATTTGTTTCTGATTGCTCTCTCATTCGGCACTCTGTATAAAAAGTTTCAGTTAAGGTGGTGCAATAGCTATATGATTTCGGAAAAGAAACTTCGGATCTTTCTTTTGATCTGTTTTCTTGTGGTTACTGAAGACTTCAAATGCATAACTCTCTTCCCTAGTGATTTCTGACCAGATAGTTTGGTCAAACATATTAATGATGAATGATATTCTTTTCCTGTATGTTGAATGGATGAGCTTTCTGTGTAGGTATCACGCTTGATTGAAATGCAGACACCTGTATACTTGGAGGGGGTCCATAGCCTTCATCCTTATTTCCAGAGACAACGCCGAGAATTCGAAAATATTTCTGCAGGAAACATACAGCCTCAGTTAGCATTCTAAGCAGCAGAATTATTGAAACATTACTCCTTCCTGTTCATTTATGATTTTTCATTCTTTTGTATCTCCTTGTGGCTATAAGAAGCCAAGCCCCCATAAAAGAAAATTATAACAAGCCTGAATTTTCCATTACATGACATTGAATACAACTTTTGTAAGATTATTTCAATAAAAAATTGCTTGTTATTCTTTATTTCTTATCTGCAATTTCTAGCACGATGACATATTTGTAGTTGTTTGACTTACTCAAAGCCTAAACTGTATAGTTGACCCTTCTGAATGTTGTCCTTTTTTTGGGGGGTCAAATTTGATAAAAGTGACCTGATTTTGCTTGCATAAGGAATGAGGTACAATTCCACATGAGGAACTTAGTTGCTTTTTGGGTTCTTGGACACTTCTCAACTGCACATTTTTTTGAATACAAACGATAGTCTAAACTATAAGGGAAGGGGAGTTTCTCCCACACACACTATCAAAGTGTCATGGAGATTCGAACTTGAGACCATTGATATGCAAGTCAATGCCATTCTCTACTGTACATTATTTACATAAAATTGATTAATAAATAAATAATTTTTTTGGCTTGATCCTCTTCAGTTCAGTTGGTTGGTGGTGATGTCATAGGCAAAATGGAGCTTGAAGTCTTTAGGCTGCTGACTCCTAAAAGAGATAAGTTCCCTTCCAAATTCGCACGTGGAAATCATTGATGCAGATTGATAACCGATATCATCTTTGACCCTTCTGTATACAAAAATTAAAATATCAAAGTAAATGACTAGGGCTTATACATGATTCTTATGAGAGATAACAATTACGCCACTAACTTTTATTTGGTGATATTCTGTGATGAACTGATTAATTTAAGCCTTTAATCACTTCGGCTAGCTTGGCATGCTTGGGATCTTGTGGGGTTACCTATTATTAAGCAGTAGCTCAAGCATGACAAAAGAAGGGCATGCATCAGAAAGTTGATTAGTGGGCATATACCAGAAGTTGATTTAAGCATTCAGATTATTTCAAAGTTGCTATAGTGGACATGTAGATCCACATCAACCCACTCATCACTTATGATACAGTTGTTCAAGTCTTATTTGGTACGAAAACATTGAAATATCATCAAATGTAACACCATTCAGTGAATTATATGTACCACTCGATGAGTTATGATCACCGAATAAAATCTGGTATTTTCATGTACTCTACACTGAATATGATTGAAAAAATGTTAGTTGAAAAAGGATATAACTAAGCACATTCTGTTTTGTTCACGACCCTTGTTTTGTCGTTCAGAATTTGACCCAGTGGAGGATCCATTTTGGAGAAGGTCAAGTGGCTAAAATGGATACATCCCACTCATAGGTCAAAGTGGGAACTGCATGCCAAGTGAGCATAATAGGCAAGTCAGATTGGGAATTGCAATTGCATTTTTGTACGGGTTGTGTAGGTACTTAGTGAGATATTTTATGGGTTACAATCACTAACTACTGATTTGAACAGACCAAATAGTGGTCTGACCAGAAATTAATCTTAACAAATCAGAGATAGGAATCGTTATTTTGCACTTCGAAAATAATTTCTTCAACTCCTAACATAAGAATGTTCCAAATTACTAAGAGTCTTTCTATTTAAACCTCGTACTTCTCTTTGTTCACCCCATATTCTAGGTTCACTCCAACTTCTAATTCAAATTTTCACAATTTCTAAGAAAACCCTGTTATCTTCCCAAACTAACCCTAAATACACACCCAACAAAAGCAACAACAAAAAAACTCATCAACCTCACTACCCACACCCCACACCTGAATCCTAAGATCTTCAAGTCCATCTTGCAGTTTCATACCAACGTTTTGAAGGCTTTACTGCATCATTATTCTATTGCACCCGAATATTTTTTTTATAATAATTTTTTGTATAACAAGTTCTATAATTTTTCAATGTAACATAGTCTGATAAATAATTTACAGGTAATAGCTTACAAGTGTAGTCGGTCTTCATCAAGAATTTTGCTCTGCTCTGGAAAACGGATTTGGCACATGGTATTTTAATGTATATTTTCTTATTATATATATGTTGTACATGGATGTAGTAAACACTATGTTTATATTATTGAGGGCATTATGTCAATTTAGGAGATAAATAAAAACAAAAGGCACAAGTATTGGGCCGTGGGCATGGAAGAAATCTGTTAATAAAAGAAAGAGAGGGGGAGAGAGTTGAGGAAGGAACTCAAAGCCAGGGGAATTCGTAATATCCACTCTCTCCCTATCCACTTATATTACTCTCACAATTTCAATTTAGGGTTTGTGAAGAAAAGATGAGAGTGTAGTAAGTTTCTTGGATTGAATGATGAGTAATCTGGCAATAAGGTGCAAAGGGATTTATGTTTTTCTAAAACTTAATATGAAGAGTGGTGGCGTGTGTAGATGTACTAGGGTTAAATATTAAGTTGGATGACCCTTTTTGTCCTTATACACAATAATAAAACTTAAGAGCTTAATGATTTAAGTATTGGGATGAACAAAGAAAAGTGTGTATTTAAATAGAAAAACTCAATTACTAAACCAAAATCCTGGTCTAAGGGATCAATGCTATATATACTACATTTTCTGACTAAATGTAATATACAAGTGTGTTATGTTTTGTTTACTAGAGATGTGATCAACAATATAATTTGTAGATAGATCAAAAACTCTGGATGCCATGAAGAATGAGGGCAAGCATGTGGGATGTATCCTTCATCAAAAACTCTGCTTTATCATTTTATTGAAGACTGCTTCTTATTACAAACATAACTTAATCGTTGAAAATTAGTGTACAGAGGAAGATAGCATCAATTAACTTCTGAGGTTACAATATTAATTTCTATATATCCTTCTAAACTTCAGTTTAGTTCAGTTCAATCTGAACTACCAAAAAACAAACAACCATAGACCCCTTGATAATTAATACTCTTCATCCAGCAGTTGATCATCATATTTGGTTCAGCTAATTTCATATCCTGCAGGAACCATCAACAATTCATTATTATTATTATTATTATTATTATTATATAGACATAAAACAGATTATTTATAGAAAACTTATAAGAGAGTAAGAGAGCGATATAGATAAGTACTGGATATATTCAACATTGATTTTTGTTGAAGGAGAACGTGAGATGGCTGCAAAAGCATCAGTTGACATGGCTATGGTAGAAGGGCAAGGTGATCTTCGGCAAAGATCGACCACCTTCACGTCCACAGTAGCACCACCCTTGCAAGGCTTTTTATGGCCACTCAGGCACCTCAGTCTATACCGCCTTCCGCAGGCAGCACCATTGTCCCATAACCCTTCACTCACCGCCACAAACAGGTTCCCCGGAGGGAACTGGTCTTGCTGGTTTCCGAAGCACCCTGTAGCTGCACAAAAATTACACTTCATCATGTATGTGGCACAAAGAAGAGAACACAAGAGGCTGACACGTAAGTATATGTTGTCGAACTGTGAATCTTAGGGAATCAAAATGTTATTTAAATGTATCACAGATGGTCAGCATAACATTTCAGATATTTGGTAAGAGATTATAGTTGTGTTTACATACGTACTGGAAGGGAAAAAAAAACTTATGTTTCTCAAGTTCCATAACTTATTTTATGTACTCACGTATATAAGGAGGACGATAAGAAGTTGCCGTGCCGATATCACCCAAAACTAGCTTTGCTTCTCTGCACAATAAGCTTAACACTATGGACAAGACTAGGAGCCTCATGATCACAGCAAGTGAAAGCACAATCTAAGTTTGTGCTTCTTGTAAGAAGTTCTATATATGTGTACTCATTTGTTTTGGAGCAATGGGGGCATGGCTATATATATAGTAGCAATGAGGCTCCTCTCTCTCTCTCTCTCTCTCTCTCTCTCTCTCTCTCTCTCTCTCTCTCTCTCTCTCAAGATTCTTTTTTGGCCTCCATAACTACTTTTGAATTATGTTCTACAAAAGAATAAGAATCATGTGGTGCTGATTGGAAATTCAAGTCAAAGTTCCTTCTAGATCAGCCTTTAAAATTGTCATGGGGTTCTTGCAAGACAAGTGGGGATATCTTAGGAGTTATAAGAAGTGGAAGTCGCATCACTCAAAGTTTTTTATTTTATTTTTTATACACATAAAGTAATGAGAATGCAAGTTTTCGAACAAACGTGTAAGAAGCGCACTTTAGAAATTTAAATTTTTCGTTGTACCAAATTGCCAACCAATTGTGTTAAAGTTTGCCTCCAGATGATCTGCTACCAAGTATTATTGAGAGGGTCAGTTGTTCACATGAACTGTGGGGTTTGAAGCTGGATTTTATCATGTGCTAACTATAAAAAAAGTTGACAACAAAAGGATGAGGGGAAGCAAAAAGGCTAGAGCTGGATAAAGCAAAGCTGGTAGTACGTAATTAACCAATCGATTATGCCGTGAGGCTCTGCTTAATTGGTGGAATGTGTTAATCTGAAATGTACCACTCAGTATAATTAGTCCTGTGTGTAAACGCGAATTGGAGAGATAAGTTTAAATCTTTTGAAAACAAGAGGTTTGGTTTTGGGTAATCTTAAAAAATTGTAGCCAACTTCAATTAGTTCCAGTGGAATGAGCCATGAAACTTCAAAGTCTTGCTATATCTGCAAAGGCTTGTTATGGTTCCAATTTTATCAGATGTCCCAAAGGGACAAAACGTGCGTGGTTTAATTTTAAAATGGTGCTTTGTTGCGTGGAGTTGGAATTACACTCGGCCTAACTCAATCAAAAGTGTTTCTATGTTTCTGGGTCATAAAAGCGTTTTTCAGAGTAGCATATTCCTGTAAAACTTAAAAATTCAACATGCATTTATGAGTAGAAGTTCTTCTTACAAAAGCAATCACATACGAGTCTAATTGAGATTGTTTTGGGTTTAACCTATGCATAGAAGAGTCCAATCCAAAGGAAACATTTGGGCCTCGGGTTGGCTAAGCACTGTATCTTGGATCTGAACACGATCCAATTGTAAAGAGTAACCCAGTAAGAATGGCTTAGAAAAGACCAAGCCCGTCAAGTTAGCCCGTGAGCTACTCAGCCCTGTCAAGTTTTGGATCAAATGAGAAATTTTGCAATTTCTTTGACCACTTTGCATGCCTCCATCTATATTTTTATCAAACAGTTTATTCACATAAAAATAAAATTGAAGTTTCAGTGCACAAAACAAGGGAACACAAAACGATATGTTTGAACTTTAAAGTAATGGTGAAACAAAGTGGACAATTTGGTGCCTTGTGATAAATCTGGAGTATAAATCTCATGCTACCATTTGACAAGTTGTAGTTGTTGTTGTGACAGGCCGGCTACATAAAACTAGAATGAATTCTATAAGAATATGCTAACCCAAATCTGTACGCACAAGATACAAACTTTTAAAAGGTTTCCAGAACCAATCACATCTCTAACTGTATCCAGCAATCAAAAAGGAAAGGGAACTCTAGATGGATCCTTATGGGGAGAGTTAGGGTTTTTTGTTTTCAAGCTTAGAAACTCAATGCAGCTAAAACTATATGCAAGAGGCAATAATGTCAAAAGACAAATGAAGTAGGAGAAAGTCTTCCCTCTAAATTCCAATGTTGCATACAATAGTAATCTCACAATGATTGATCATGTGACCAGTACGTATTTTGCTAGGTGTGAGAGACTCGTTGTATAGCGATTGATTATGCGACTAACATGTGTTTTGTTACATAATTACAACATCAACATCATCTTGACAACCGGTAGAGGAAATATCACCAAATGAAAATATAATCCAAGCTTCATTATCGCTAGCTTTTTGGGGCAAAAAAAATATACCTTCCTTCTTTGTTTCCACTAGCTTTGGATTCTTCAGCAAAATGGTCACGAGATTTGGCTTATTTGGCATCAAATAGAAATTAGCAATTTTTAGAATAGTAATACTACTTTTACGGGATTGGATGAAGCATCCCAATCTCACAACAGTAATTTCAAATACTTAAAAGGAAAAATAAGAAGTAAAAAAAATTAAAATTAAAAAAAAAAAAAGGATTTCCATTGTAACACAAACCTAACATTCAGCCTATGCTCTAACATGAAGTAAACACTTACAATTTTTACAGAAGTAATAGGCTGAGTGTATGTTTTCTGAGACCACTAGCTGATGACTCAAACACAACCTTAAGCATGAAACGACTTATGCTGAGCAGAAGATTTCTCTGTTAAAGCCATCAGATCTGTCCCAAACTAAATATAGGAAATATTATTTAGCCAAGATAAATATAGGAGATACTATTTTTTATTTTTTTTTACTATTTAGCCAAACAAATATATAGGAGATATTTTCGAATCTTTGCTAGAACTAAAATGGGATTGACTGACTTAACACGCAAAATAGTAAAATGGGACTGTCTAGCAAAAAAAATTTAGTCCAAGCGATTGAGGGAGGGAGGTTTACACAAATATTCATTGGATGTCTAGGGTTTCAAAACCTCTGCCCACATGAGTGGAGGTGGAAAAACTCAACCAATTGAGCTATACCACTTTGGCTACATTTTTTTTAGTATAAGCGATAGTCTAAACTACATGAGGATGAGGTTTGTCACACAAACATTACTACGGTGCCATGAGTGTTCAAACTTGAGACCATTAATCTACAAATCAAAGTCTTTTTTTTCACTCGGCTAGACCCCATTGATTATTTATAATGAAATTCGCTATTTCATAATGATAAGATTTTAATCTATCTTCTTTTTATTTTACAATTTTATCATATCGTCCAACATATATATATTTATATTGTGAATGGACCATGGTAAAGTGAAAAGTAAAAGCAGATATTAAAGAATGAAAAAAAAAAAAAAAAGGGTTAGGTTTAGATTTGTAACATTTTCTGTATTATACATTTTTTTTAATGAAGATTTTCTGTATTATACTTTGTTTGGCTAGATTTCATTTATTTATAAAAATAAAAAAAAGAAAAGCAAAAAAGAACAAAATAAAGAGTCAAATCCTCGAGCGTCCAAAACGCGACCTTTGCTTAGAAAGGCAGGGTCGGTTCAGTGGCACCAGTGGCTTTATACTTGCGTTACTAACCTGGACTCAAAACCTAACTCTATTCCCTTCCCTTCCCTTCACCCACCTCAAGAGACACCAAACCAACGCCAAACTAAGCAATGCCTATTTAAACTTACGCAGAGAGAGAGAGAGAGAGCGCGGCTGAGTGTGTTTGCGAGAAAACAGAGAGAGAGATTCACCTACCTCTCCTCTCTCTCTTGTTAGGTTTTCCCTTTTGGGATTTTCAGATTTTCATTTCCTTTCTCGCAGCCCTTTCTCTTTCGTTTTCATCGCCTCCTTTTCTAATCAGAACAAAACCCAAATTTGGTAGCCACCCAATTTTTTCGATTTTTATTAAATAATTTTTTATGGTCTCCGCTCTTTGTTCGTTCCCCATACCCATCTATTAAAAATGGATTCTTTGAAGACCCATTTGCCCAAAATCGAACCTTTGCCTCTCATGCACTGTGAATCCGCTTGAAAACGTGAAAAGAAATGGACTTGGCTGTCCACTAAACCCTAGAAGAAAGCGTATTCATTAGGTTCTGATCAATGGGTGGGAAGCAAATTCAACTTTTCGATGATAAGAGTGATGGGTTTTTCTCTGTTTGCAATTTGGGATTTCAATGGAGCCCCCAAGAGGGGGTTTATCATCCTGGAGGCTTATTTGCTAGCGTTAGCCAAGTGGGAATGGGGTTTGGTGTCTCAGCAGACCCTCCGAATCCACGTGGGAATGGCGGAGTGAAGCTTCCATATGCCGACCTGTACATGAAGTATGTGGAGGGCATTAAGAATTTTGGGCTTCAGGAAGAGAAGGGAGAGGTGAAGAAGAAGAAAGGTGGTCTTAAATTGAAAGTTAAGATTGCAAACCCTTCACTGAGGAGGTTGATAAGTGGTGCAATAGCTGGGGCGGTGTCACGGACAGCTGTGGCGCCATTAGAGACCATAAGGACGCATTTGATGGTTGGGAGTAGTGGGAATTCTACTACTGAGGTGTTCAACAATATAATGAAGACTGATGGGTGGAAGGGACTGTTTAGGGGAAATCTTGTCAATGTTATTCGGGTTGCACCGAGCAAGGCAATAGAGGTAGGAATATTTCTTTTGTATCAACTTGTTTTAGGTGAATATTATGTTGCATTTAGACATGTTTTCAACTTGTTTCATTTTCCTTATTTTCACTGTTTGTCAAATTGGTGATGTTAGTATGGTTAATACTTTGACTTGCTCTAGTTTTTGGCGTAATTGATGTATTAGTGACAAGCTTATTTGATTTAGACATCAGTTATGTTGATTGTTAGCATTGCTTATAATTTATAAAGTAGTAATCCCTTTTTGTTTATTATCTGCAACTATGAACTACGTTTGCTTGATGTCATACCCTTTGTCTCTCTGCTCATACCAGGTGGCCCCATAAATGGTCTTTGGATCCAATTTGTTTTCCCCGTTGGGTTATAGTATGTAATTATTTCCTGTGGTGTGATGTGGCTTTTAGTTGCACATAGTTTAGGTGAGCTGATGCTTTTCATTCTAGACAATTTACTCTTGCAGTGGGATTGTCAAATGATCAGTGAGATACTTTAAGGTGTCATAGTCATCGAAAAATATGCCTGATCATTTATCATGTCATCATACACCTTTGCTTGATCATTGAAATCATTATAAATTCTTGACTCCCCGATCCAGTAAACTGGACAGTTTGTGGCATCACTCATGAAGTTTACTCATTACTCAGAACATGAAGGATGAACCTTGAGTAGATTGGAGAAATTGAGTTGGTTTCATGGTGCTCTTCCTTAGTTATAGCATAGGAAATGTTGCTGCAAATTTGCGATATGATGGGAAATCTTTTCTTCCTGTTAAGGACTTTAGTTATATCACCTGTCATCATTGAGGAGACACAATATAATGCTTGAGGAGATGGCCTTTCTAGCTTCTGTTCAAATTCCAGAAAAAATGAAGCTTGCTTCATGCAGCACAATGACTTATTTATGATGTACCATCCTAAGTAGGTTTCAATTACCCCCAGTCTGTTTTTTGCGGGATCAAGAATTAATTTGCCTACAGTATACAGAAACAAAGAATTGAGTGTATTATAGCTGTTGTGTTAGGTGTGTACTTGTTATGTAAATTCAAATTTGGGAAGCTAAACAATTGGAACTTTATATACATGATTTCCGTTACAAGATTGTAAGGATTTCAATTCTGATCTTTTAATTGGTTTGGTATTTAAACTTCTGCTACATTTTTGGCAGCTGTTTGCCTATGATACGGTTAACAAGCACTTGTCACCGAAACCTGGAGAGCAGCCCAAACTTCCAATTCCTGCCTCGTTAATTGCAGGTGCCTGTGCTGGAGTAAGCTCGACAATTTGCACATACCCCCTGGAGTTACTGAAGACCCGGTTAACCATTCAGGTATTTTAAGGACTAGCAGTAGTGTGTTCCTTTCTTGAGTATGTATTTAGTAATCACACAGTAGCGTTGTTAAATCTGCAGAGGGGCGTTTATGATGGCCTTCTTGATGCATTCTTAAAAATAGTGCGAGAAGAGGGACCTGGAGAACTCTACAGAGGTCTTGCCCCTAGTCTTATTGGAGTAATTCCATATGCTGCCACCAATTACTTTGCTTATGACACATTGCGGAAAGCGTATCGCAAGTTTCTCAAGCAGGAGAATATTGGCAACATTGAAACCCTTTTAATTGGATCAGCAGCCGGTGCTATTTCAAGTACTGCAACTTTCCCACTCGAGGTGGCACGCAAACATATGCAGGTGGGAGCCCTGGGTGGAAGGCAGTATATGAATGTGCTTCACGCCCTCGCAAGCATACTTGAACACGAAGGGGTTCAGGGTTTATACAGAGGGCTAGGGCCTAGCTGCATGAAGTTGGTGCCTGCAGCAGGGATTTCTTTCATGTGCTACGAAGCATGCAAGAAGATACTGGTAGAGGACAAAGAGGAAGCGTAGAAGACTCGAATGAGAAATAAATTTAAGTTTTATACTGCATTTTGGTAGTAGCAGAGAGGAAAGAAACGGGATAGCTTTTCTTTTGACACGGGCTTACTTGCCCTTTCTCTTTTTGATTGCTGGATAATTTTTTTGTTCCTTTTCATTTTGTGACTCAGTTGAGGGAGCCTTGTTTTTCTTGAGGTTAGAATTTATGTTCTGGAGGATTAATTTAAATGCCATTGAGTTTTCTTGTCATGGAAGGAATAAGCAGAGATCAATCTCAATATTGTGTGGCTTGATATGTCATATGTGGCTCCAAAGGTATACACTTTGTACACAATAATCTCTTGTAGGTCACCATTTAGTTTATTGATTTGGAGATTCATTCCTGCTTGCTTACTAGAATGTTTCTTATAGATTCTACCCGTTCGTTTTGTGATAACTCCTCAAGACCTTGTCTTCAGCTTTTGATTATGAAGCCATTTCCAAGAAATAATTGGTTATTAATTGGGTTGTGGACGTACTGATTGTTTGAAGCAATAACAAATCTTTTTTTCTTTCTTTCAAGAATAGGATTAACGCCACAACAAGAAGGGGCAACACTGATACTTTCTTACTTGAAAATCCATACAGTTTTTTGGTTTTGATCCAAGATTCACCGGAGAAGCCCAAGCTCTCTAGCTTATATCACCAAGAACCCTCCGTGGTTTTTCTTGCAAGCTTTTCCTTCTCAATTACTTTCTCCTCCTACTAGTCATTGTGCCTTGTCTTCAACCTCTCTCTGTTTTTTTATTCTGGTTTTTGAATGGCAGATTCAATAACCAGAAAAAGGGAGGTCTGCAAACGCAAACGGCAATGCGAAAATAGTTTCTCGGCAGAGGAGTCTTATCAAGGAGCAATGTCTGGCACGAAGAGGCACGCAAACAGGAAAGCAGAGGAGCTTGAAAAACTATGCAATGCTAGGTTTGCATTGTATCTTACGATCCGAAAGGTAATTTTTCGGTCTGGCCAAAGGACCCGGCCAAGGCCAGAGAAAGCATCATCAAGTTCAAAAAAATGTAAGAAACCCAATTCGTCATCACGCGGTAAACGTAAAGGAAAAAAGAAGGGGTATGAGGAGAAAGAGACTAAAGTTGGATAAGTTTTCAAGGGCTTTGGAGGATAATATTAATTCTTCTTTCGCCCGAAAAACAAAAACTATTCAGCCATACGGTAATACTGCAAAAGAAGATCATGGTGAAGAGAGCATGGCAGAATTGTTACAACCAAATAGTTATAATTTTCATGACGATAATATCGAATTTCATTATGGATTCGACAGTAATGGTATTTGTGGTAATGTTAATTTGGAGCCTGGTTATAACGGAGATTTTGAATTAGTAGAGCTGGAGAATTTTGGTGGGGTCGATAATTATAATTATATCCCTCCATTAGGGTTTTTTTTTCCACAAAGCTTCCATTACAACATTGGTGCTAATTTGATTGGGTTTGGTTGTCCAGAGAACAATAACATCGGTGTTATTAATAGTGTACTGCAAGCTCAAGCTGCTGGGTGGACATGCTGCAAGGAAGAAATTTATCAATGATATCTCCACTTCATGAGGCATTGTTGTGGCCTCAGCCTTTGCCATCTCAGATGATCAATGATCACCACAACACGAATTCACTTTCAAGTCACAATTACAACTATATAAATATTGCCTACCTTGTTTTGAAGAGCTCTCTAGCTAGCACTTAATTACTAGTTTCTAGCTTAATTTTAGTTTATTAATTGTAACACGGACTACTCTTTTTAATAGTTCCATGTTTAGAAGAAATATCCATAATTAATAGTATTTAGAATTAATGACTTGAGAGTAGCTAGGTCTTTGTGTTGCTTGTGTGTAGTAGACTTGTTCCATTAGAAATTAAGATCACTCACAATGGTGAAGAAGGCGGAACCATTTGGATCAGTTTCTCTGTTCTCATGGCTGGGTGAGGTGCAACTTCGGTTTCTTCGTTTTCTTACAAATCAAAACCAATTACTTGACTTTGGAGGTCACTGACCAACAACCAGTATAGTAGAATGTAAATACTGCACACAGAAATGGAGAGCTAAGAGAATTTCAATGCTCCAGCAGAAAGGAGCAAGCAAAACATCAGATTCACACGCATTCTAGAGGTCAAGCAGAAGGAACGTCGTGGGTAGAGCATCTCAAAATCTTGCAGCAACTTAACAATGTTACACATGTAAGCTAAAATAATGAACTTGGGAACAAATTTGAATCTTTTGATAGCAGAGATGACTGTATTTTACAACAAATCCTAAAAAGAAATTTTATCACAGCTAAACAAACACCACTAGAGAGGCAAACCTAGGAACAAAAGTCAGACATCCACCAGTTTTGGAAGACCTAACAGTGCGTGCACCAAGCTAGATATCAGAAACAACAAACTTCAACTCTGCTCATACTCAAGGGCTTCCTCTGCAGCAACAGCAGCAGCAGCAGCATCAGCAGCCATTATCTCGTCAAACTTCTCAGACTTTCCGAGCAGTATTTCAATCTAAACAAAGAAGATCACATGATACCATCATCAACCTCCCAGATAAAATTACAGAATGAAAGTAATTTAATTCATTGTAAAGTCAATTAGATCATCATATCATCCGAATTATGAGAAATCAAAGTGGAGTGATCAACCAACCCTGAAACTCGTAAACTAAACCCACAAACAATGCTATAAAACAATTGAACAAGCACTTCACATGTTAAAAGACAAGCAGAGCAAATCTTTATGGTCCGACAAAACTAAGCCAACACTTTGTTTTGAAGGCTTATCAATTCAATAATGAAGGAGATGACATCTTAGCCCTCAAACATAGAAGCACCCAATTTACTCAAATACCATGTCGCGGAAAGAATCGGAAGACCATCATGCAGAGCTGGTAATTGTATAAATTCAGAAACAAGCAAACTTTGGCACCTCAGTTCCGTAATGAGCGCTTTTTGAACCTCGTTCTCTTTTAAATAACCCTAGCTATACGTGCCTATATTCCTTGCTAACATCTAAAGGAATGTTTGTTGTTAACAAGAAATAATGTCTAAGAACCCCTAATTTTTGTTGCATATTACATAGTCCTTATTCTGCTGCATTAGGTTAACAAAACCACAATGTAGATATCAGAAAATTGCTAGGCTAATGCAAAATTCAAAAGGTACCTTTGCCTTTTGAATTGGCCGCCCCCCTGCATCCTCCCTCATGTCAATTGTAGAAGTCGTGATCTCTGTATATGTTGCATACAACAGCAAGTTAAAAATTAATATGAGAAACATTTACCAAAAAGAAGAGAGAGATTGTCTGAAAGGCATAAGAATCCCACTCTTCTCGAAAGCCAATCCATTGTTCTTCAGAATCTCAGCAATGGTAACAACAGTAGCAATAGCTGTAGATATAAAACAAATTGTGAATCCTTAGTAAACAAAATATGAAAAGTTTTCACTTCAATAATACCGAAAATCATCAATGGTTTGACATAGTTGGGTAAAGATTATGTATAAGCCAATGCCTAGACAGCATTGAAATTGTAATTTTTGGGTGCACTTGTGACAGGAGAAACAATAAGCAAACAGAAGACACAAACCATCTGCAACCCAATAATCACCTAATGGAACCAAAAACAAAAGGAGGGTAAGATAAACGAAACAATACCCATTCCAAGGGCAGAGAGCTCCACCTCATTGTTCTGCTCCATGTACCTCTGCAAAGGTAAATTGCAAACCATTGAATGACTAAAAACATACACAGTATCTGCAAATACGCATAACACAACTATTTGGCTTAAATCTTAAACTCAGTAGATCCATATGCATTCAAGAGAAAACCAACAACAATCTGTAGCTTTGGAATTTGGCAAGAATGGGTCTTCTCGACCGTTTTCAACAATCAAACAGAGAGCAAAAGGAAAATCCCAAAAACAATAGCGAAACAGATGAAGATGGAGAAAATGGGGTTGGTTTACCTTGGCAAGATTGACATAGAAGAAGAGGGGCTTTTTGGTATTTGAGACTTGGATGCGATTCTTCTTGTTGTTGTATGATGAGTCCGTGATTTGCAAGTTGTTCACTCCCTCTGTGACACCCTCCATTGTTGCTTCTGCTTCTTTCTTCTTGTTGTTGTTTTGCTCTGCAGAGAGAGAAGAAAAACCCTAATCTCCTCACAGTCCCTCCGAAATTTACCTGAAATTTATAAATGCTCAAAAACCCTCCAAGGAGGGTTTTAATTAAACAAACACTCCAGTCCACTGGCTTCTGCAGGTCGATACGCTGTCGTTTCGGGATTGGTTTTCAGAATTTGCCTCATTGACAAGTAATGCATTGCAGTACAACTCATCTTGTTGGAAATGACATAATTACCCCATTCAATTTGTATGCTGTATGCTGTATGCTGTATGCTGTAGACTTTATTGGTAGATTGCAAGTTCTAGAGTTTTTATTTATATATTAAAGTTTTAGGCTCTTTGAAATAAATGTTGTTAATGATCATTTAGTCTAGTGGCTCCAGTCTCAATTTTGTTGGAGGAAGTCGTGAGTTCAAATTTCATAACTAGTCGATGAGAAAAAAAACACAAGTGTCTCGTCAAAATGCAATACAGTCGACTTGATCGACTAGGAGGCCTGTGACACAGAAAATGCAATTTTGTGTACAATTCTTTTACATATATCCTCGAACAACAGTTGGTTTGAGTAATTTTCAACTCCATGCTTAAGTTTTGATGCTCACATGCATCCCAGAGGGCATGAATTTCGAAATTCATTCATGTCAATATTTTACAGTAGAAATTGGCTCTATGGAACTCTAAATGCAAGATCATAGAAATTGTGTTAAATAAACAAAAATAAAAATATAATTCATATAGGCTTGTCTGATGAAAGAATTTGTATTCAATAATTGTAGTTCCATGATGATAGGCAATAAATAAGCTTACATCGACCGAAACAAAGTTTGTCCTAACAGATAGAGACCAAGTAGTGCAATAAATAGCTTCTATATATCCCTCTTGACAACAACCATAACAATGCTACACAACAATGACTAAGATCAAAGTTCAAGAAACATATTTCAGCAGGTAACAACAAACACTTTGTCAAAGGGGCAACAAAAAACATACAAAAGGGTTCTCTCAGTTTTCTTCCACCAGACTCCCTTTTCGGACGCGGTGACCGTACATAGAAGTTCAGTAGACGACTTTACTTGATTTCTTGTATATACACACAGAAGGTGGAGAGAGATGCCGGTTTCCACAAAAGAAAGATTTTTTCTTTGAAATGAACTAACAATTGATGCCACATTGACCATTTGATGCAGCTTTTGTTGCGTCGTTAGTGAACGGGTCGATGCGCACCCACAGCAGGGAGAAGATTGAAGCAAGAAGAATAGACCACACGATGACAATTGTCGGGGTACGATTTTGCCGACCCAAAAGACCCTTCAGGAATGGATACAGATGTGCAACGACCCATAGGGCAAAAAACAGTTTGCCAAAGAGTGGACCCCAAGACTGGTACCCACTATTTATGGCATATGAAACACCGGCTACAATACCTACCATGTTCACAAGAAGAACTGTGGTTGGAGGGATGAGAAGCGATGTCCATTTGAACACATAAAGCTCCGCAAAATCTCCATCCTCATCAGATGCCTTTGATGTGACAGTGAAGTTGGTATCAATCCCAGCAAGAACTTTTAGGAGACCTTGAAAGACAGCAAAGAGATGAGCTGATGTGCCACCGATGATCCAGAACTGTTCGTTTCTCCACCAATCTTCAATACTGACTCCACTCCACCTAAGCTCAAGAATTCCGGTTGCAATAATGGAAACAAAGAGCAGAATGAACCACATGCTAGCAAAGTTACTTATCTGCACAGACATAGAACAGATTTATTGGATGCTTTATTAATGAAAATCCAGAGTGTCAAAATACTAAATAATCGAATGAATAAAGGTCCCATGACAGTGAAATTTTATGGCACTTTAAGAACTTTATTAATTATTTTTTTAGTAGGATTGACGCAGGATTAGTACTAACCTCAGGAATAATGAACTTTTCTGTGAGAAGGCAAAAGGCAGGGAGCAAACAGTACGCAATCAGCGGTATAGATGTGAGGGGGTAAACAATGGTATTGATGTATGCTAATCTCTCCAAAAGCTTCAATTTCCCATTGTAGCCATACCATATGGGACAATGCCTGCTTAGCAAAATTTCAATTGACCCCAAGGCCCATCGAAGCACCTGGTTCAAACGATCAGAAAGATTGATGGGAGCAGAACCCTTAAATGCCGGGCGGGGAGGCATGCAATAGACTGATATCCAACCACGGGCATGCATCTTAAACCCAGTTAAAATATCTTCAGTCACAGAACCATAGATCCATCCAATCTGGTGATAAATCAAAATGTTAAATTTTTATAAATCTAAAATCACAAGTCCATTCAATAAGTATGCTACTATTTATGTTGGGAATGAGGGCTGCTAGGACCTAATTGATATATTGACTGACCTCTTTTCCCCATTCAGTCTTGTCTTCATATCCACAACTAATAACATGTATGGCTTCCTTCAAAAGGGTCGCAGGATTGGTTGTAGGCGGAATGCCTCCTTGTTCCATGAAGGTGGCTGCAATAAAAACTGGTGATTGACCAAAGCGCTTCTCTAAGCTCTTCTGAGACATAAGAAGAGTCCTCTCATCATCATAACCTGCAGAATAAGAAGTGATCTTAGTTAAATTTACATTGCATGGATGCATTAAAACATAAATTTGATTTTTCGGTAAATTTTGGTCATATCAAACCTCAAATCAATATAACTTCTATTATTTTTTGTCAAAAGAATGAACACAGATAATAACAAGTATGATAATAATAAGCAGCAACCTTCGACACCCTCCTCAATGTCTTCCATATTAAAAATGGGAACAGTGGATTCCGTTCTTTTAACTGCCCTCTTCTTGTCAATATACTTCTTATTGCTAGTCTTTCCCTTCTTTCTTGAACCACAACAACTCTTGACGATAATGTTTGGTTGTAAATCTTCCTCAGTCAAAACTGGATCATACCCATATAGAGCTTGTCTGTTGAAACAGCAACCAGTTCCCACATAGACTGGACCCTGGATGCCATCCAGCCCTTTCAAGTTGATCTGCAAATAAAACAAAGTATTTTACAGGTGGAGCCATAATAACTGTCACATGGTGTAATATTTCTTATTGGTGATTGTAAAACAAGTAGCACCTACATCGAAGAAGACAATGTTCCGATTGGCATATCGATCGTGCAAGTCAATGCCATCAAAACGCTGAGGGAACTGGACATAACAGGTCTTCTTCCCATAAGCTGGGTCCATCATGAAACACATGGCTTCCTTAAGAGCTTTACTGTTATTGAAGTAGTGATCACAATCGACATTCAAAAGATATGCACCATTTGTCAGGACAGCTGAAACTCGAATCTGCATGGCCCATAGTGAACCAAGTTAGAAAACCAAAATGGTTTTTGGCACATACTTCAGTTCATCAGGGGACAATCTTTTATTACAAAACTTGTTTAAGAGATGCTGACATTTTATACCAACAGGTATTTACCCGACAATTTGTTCCGCCATACCAGAAAATGTTTGTGGCCCTCCAACCTTATAATGTACCGTGATGTGATTGGTAAAGGAAATATTGAGGATTCTAATTGGGCAAGGAAATATCGACGATCAATGGGTCAAGGAAATATCGACGATCAATGGGTCAAGGAAATATTGATCCTACTTGGCCAGGAAAACATTAAGGAGGATCCTACTAGTGAGTTCTAAAAATGCTAATGGTGTACATAGACCCATGTGTATGCATTTATACCAATGTATATATCTTCCCATAAATGAGGATTTGGCATTTATCCAGAGTTAACAGACATGATTGAGTAATAAAAAATATAGTTCCAAATAGGTCAAAGCACTGACATTACTACCCAGAAAAGAAAATTATATCTTAATCAGTTTCAGGGGTTAACAAACCAGTGCATTCATTGCTCCAGCTTTCTTGTGATGCTGGAATCCAGGTCGCTTCTCACGAGAAACATAAACAAGTCGAGGCAGCTCATTTCCATCAGTATCAAGGCCCCCACTGTGGCCTAAGAAGACCTGTTCTTCCACACGTTAGAAAACTAAAATTAGTATAGAAGCAATAAGAGGAGGCAGAAACCAAATGCACTGGATAAAAATGCAAGTACCTGGATCATTCCTGGATGGTCCCTAGGATTGTTCCCAGGCCATGGAGTCCCATCCTGCATTGTCCAACCTTCTTCAGGCATCTTCTGTGCCTTGGCAACTAAGGCATTGATCCGTACCTTGAATTCTTCATACTCTCTCTATGGGGTAAAACAAATGCATTTAGACTCCATTCGCATTGCTAAACATGTATATGAAGTTTACCACAATCTGCTCTCTAAACATCCTTTAACTCTCACAGGAAATAATCAAATAATATGACCTATAAAACTCTCATGACATTTCAAATTTTAAACTATTTGTTTAAGGTTACAGCAACCAGATCTACCGAAGTATAACACTTTTTGTTTCCTTTTGTATACTGGCATCAAACTCCAATTCTAATAACAATGAAATAGACAATCCAGTGTCTATCAAGAATTGAAGCAATCATCTTGTTTGAAATGAGATTATAAAATATTTTAAAAAATGCAAACTACAGGCAGGATCAATAGCATTCTTTTAAGCTGAAAACCGGATGGGTAGTTATACTGCTTTAAAAGGAATGCACCAATGGAAGGATGAATTATTTAATTTAAAGTAGGCATAACAGGCAAATTATATAACTTAAATCAGGCAGCACATGCAAAGAATGAGAATAATCATCTTGCTTGAAATGTGCAAATAAGAAATAATCATTTAGAACTTTTTTTGACAAACCCTTGCAACATATTTCCGTATCACTCACCTTCATTGCTCTACGCTCTTTTACAAAAGAAGGTTGTATCTTGTCCTTTAAGTAATCAATCTTTTGGGCAAAATAAAATTCAGGGGCTCTAGGTTCAATGTTGTGTTTCTTGCAAAAAGGCACCCACTTCCTAGCAAACTCCGCAGTTTCAGAAAGGGATTCAAATGTTAGCATTGCTGACCCATCATCAGACACATAGCAAGAGACTTTGTCCACAGGGTAATCCACAGAAAGTATGGATAAAACAGTGTTAGCTGTAACCAGAGGAGGCTCTTTCATGGGATCCACTGTACTAACAAATACATCTATAGGAGCTAGCTGGGATGGTTCCCCTTCACGATCATACCTGCAATAATAAAAAATGGTATGAAACTAATTTTTAGAACCACACGCCAAACTATAGATTGTCACAGATGATACTAAGTTGGCCAACCTCAATGTGAGCCTGTCCAGATAGGTCTCACGATTAATGGGAAACCATTTTGGAAACTGATCCAGAAGCCAGGATAAAGCGAACCAAATCTCACAGATAACTGATGTTAACCATAATGGGTATGCATCTTTCACTGGGTGAGTTGCACGATATTGCAAGAAGAAACCCAGAATAATAAGCCGGAGTATGATCACAACACGATAAGGTGTCAGATGAGATGAAGAAATAGGCACGATACGACTTAAAGGTTGCCTGGCATCATCAGCCCTGAGAAGAAAACAAAAGAAAATCAAATAGGCATATTCAAGGAAAATTCCACCATTAAACACTTGACTGCAACAGGAAAATCTGACCACCAAAAGAAAATGCAACAGGGAATGACACTTTTCATTTCCATAAAGATGATTTAGTAACATAATAGCGATAACAAAGGGCATTTTGAGAAGCGCTCACATTTGGAGTTCTTCTCCATTTGAACCAGTGCCTTCATTGTCCCCCTTTCCTTCAGCGTATCTACTAGTCATCTGCATCATATTTTTGTCCTGTTTGAGTTTCCAGCCTTCAACCCTTTCTTTCCAGTCAACATTTCCTAGCCCATAAGAATTCAAGTCCTTTGACGGGTCCACTATTCTTACTGGAACTGTAATAATAAATTACACAATCAAATAACTATTTAAACAAGCCATTTTTCAGAGGACTTCTTGTATGAATGTAATTAAGGTGTACCTGGCTGTCTTGGATCCAAAGGACCTGATGTAGTTCGCACAGATTGGTTGTCAGGTGTTGCACATGGAATCTCGCCAGACATCTGAAGAGATTATGAGCATAAGTTTAAAAGCAAGATAAAATGCATAAAACAACCATGTAAGGCTTGCAACTATAAGCTGTAGTTACGAGCAGTAATTTCATCTCAGGATACAAATACTCCAAGTGACATACAGGAAAATCTAAGAACACTTCCTTTAACAGATGTTACTTGTATCAAATTAAAAGAAGAGCTAAAAAAATCAACATGCTCGTCTCTATGAACATGAGAAGGCCTTAATCAAATTTAAATGAGTGAGATAAATAAGCCCTATTGCTAATTGCCTACCAGCTGCCCATTGGTTAGAAGGGGAATTGGCTGTTGAGATTCATGTCTAGAGGAAGATGAGAGGTCAGCGTCTTCTCCTTGCCACTGGCGTCTGGCATTGCTATTTCCTTGTGCGTAATTGAACTCATTCTCCAGATCATCAATATCATCCTCATCATCATCTCCGTCCACTCGAGGACTCCCTAAAGTACATCAGTTGTATTAACTTCATTGCAAGAATTATGGCTATAAGCCAAAATAACAGGATTGAATTCTCTAAAAGTAATCAATCCACAAGCTAACCTTTGTGCCTTTTGTATCTAGTCTTGCACTGTGGGCAAGACTGGTTCCCATCTTTCCGCTCATACTCATAACAAGGACGACAAACTGGAAAGGCACACTCATTACAGGCAACAAAGACATCACCAGTGGCCGTGAGTCCAACAGTATCACCACAGATCTGACATATCTGCCCGTTCAGATTTTTTAAGGGTTTGGGCTGCATTACCAATGACAATGTTCAAAACCGTTAAAAGGAAATTTATTGAAAGTAGCACAAAACTTGATATATGTGTACCTATGTTTTAGGCTTTTAGAAAATTAAAGGTTCATTGATAAATGCAGTATTTTGTAATAATGAAATTCGAAGGAAGCACATAATTAATTACCATGATCAAAGTCTTTATGAAATTGATCAATAACTCAGAATTTCATTTCCAAGAAAGGTTAAACTAACATTATTTACACTGGCATTGTCAATCACATGAAATGTAAACCACGAAGCCTAACAAGCAGTTCAACTCACAGTTCAGAGAACAGATCACAGGCATGTGTTATGAGTGATGAGTCAGTGAAAGAAGAAAGAAGCTAAAATTTCATTGAGCTGAATTCAAATGAGATGACCGACAATAGAGGACTAAACTATCAAGATCTTAGATTCATTACGGAAAAATAAAAGAAGTATCAAACTAGAAAAGTAATAATAATTAGATTGGGTTGTCAAAAAGTGTCGGCAAATCCAGCTATAGACATCACAGATTAAACTTTGATAAACACATTTCTAAGATCTGATAGAAATTACATTTACCATTCCTTAGTTATTCATAAAGCAAACAAATTTCTACAAGATCAGTGCTTTAACAAATCCAAACTCAAATCTCCAAGTTTGACTGTAACATCCACTGCCCCTTGTCTCAATGAAAACTCCATATCCAATTTCTAAAACTACCCATTTCCGATTCAGTCAAAAGAACACATATATTTACTCAAAACTCAGTTCCACCTAGACAACACTGAGATCCACACAGTACAAAAAAAAATTATTAAAAAAAATAAACAAAAACCCACATCAAAACAAACAATAAATAAAACAAATCGGAAAAAAAATCGAAATGGGTAACTCTGAAAACACTTTACCGCGCTATCTGAATCGTGGCGAATCCGAACGAGTTCGTTTCTGTTGTAAGAGCCAGCCACCAGTCCAGCATTGGCTTCCATGGCTGTTCTCAATTCTTGAGCTTCCTCAGAGTTGCGATTTCAATTGTTTTAGTTTGGGATATCAGAAAAGAGATCTGTCGGCAAAGAAGTGAGGGAGGCAAAGGCTGTGAATTCTTCGCCCATTCACTACGACATCTCTAATCTCTCTCTACTCATGACAGCTTTGCCTTTACTTGTCCTTTTATTACTATATTTTCTGTTCTTTCTTTTTTTAAATATTTATTTCATTTTACCGGGTGAACCGGTTGCCACTGTCCCGCCCCAGCTTGCTTTAGTCGTTGTACAGTGAATCAGTTTAGACTCCTTTTGTCTTGTTTCACATGTTTTTTTTTTTTTTTTTTTTGGGTTAGAAAATTATTGTCTTATAATTAAATATACATGATATTTTTACAATACTGTATATCAAATTTTAAAATAATTTATTTTCAAATTTTTATCAATATATTTGTATGTTTTTTAAATGAAGTCTTTTTCGGGCAAAAATTTTACTTACCTTGCAATGAATGAATTCTATTAAATCCTCATAAGAACTTCGAGTTGCTATGAAAACTAAATGGTCACATCGTTATAGAAAGAATTCCAAGAAAGTATATATACTTTACGTTTGTGGTTAGAGAAATGGTACAAGATTTAGTAATTTTTGATGATTTGAAATTTAAATTTGAGGCATAACTTGACTGTTGGAGATAGTCGAAATAACACAAAAAAGAAATCCATATCATTATCGAAGAGCAATTACTAATTACACGAAGGATTTGAAAGTATCTAATGTAATTGGTGGTTGAAGTTATTTTGCAATAATCAAGAGATGTGATTAGTGATATAACAACATCCCTTTTATTTTCTTCATTTAACAAAAACGATGATATCACAATAATGCAACACAACACCAAACCATGCAGTTGTTATACGAGTCTGGTGAGAAACCAGAGAGCCCAATTGAGTTGAATTGTTGACTTAAAACGGTTGCATCCAATCTCATTTGGACACGTGTAAGGTTACCGGTTGGGTTGTCTTTGTCGAGGAGAGAAGAACCAACAAGTGTCGTATATATTTTAAGTCTTAATTTTGTAATTTATTGTTTGCTGGTAACAGGCTGTAGTGGGAGAGTACCAGTAGTGGTTATTGTCGGTGGTAGCAATTTCTTTGCACTGTTTTGGATTTGCATGCAAAAATGGATTGCGATTGCGAACCACTAATGAATATTCCTCACCATGTAGGCCCGTCTTATAAAATAAAAACGAAAATCAAGGAGGCCCTCATAAAGGCTTAGGCCCAAGTGGGCCGAACGAAATTTTATACATGACTTCAAATTTAGAGTGAAAATTTTAGTCACGACACAATAACCCATTTAAAAACAACAAACATGAGTCATTCCATAGTAAGAGCCTTGTATATGGACTTTAGGTGAGGTCTTATCTCTTAATCATTAGATCAAGTTAACCAATTTGATCCAACAGTTAAGAGATAGAGCCTCACCTAATGATTGTATATAAGGACCTCACTATAGAATTCTTGCAACAAACAAACATGTTTGCGTTCGCCCATAATTTTGTTTGTGTAATAAGCGTGTCGACCTGCTTAACAGAGTAATTGTGTAACCCACGTAACCGTATTACACAAGATAAACTACTTAAATTTTAAGTTGAAATAAAAAGACCCCAAAAAAGAATGGAAAACCGTATTACACAAGATAAACTACTTAAATTTTAAGTTGAAATAAAAAGACCCCAAAAAAGAATGGAAAACGTATAATACTCAATGTTGGTTTGTATTATAATCAACAGGTATAGGATTCTAAGTTTTCAATAATCACAGAATTTTTCAGGGTATAAATGCATTAGTCGTGTTCGTTTTATTTACGACAAAGATATAAAATGAAGTTAGATTATTAAACGTGTGATAATGTTTTTCTTTTTTATGGTCTTATTATAAAGATCAAGTGGTGTTCTATAGTAATGTGAAACATCCTTGATAAATGTAACTTATCTTATGTTTCTAATTTAATTCATATTTTGTTAACTTAAACAGATTTAGAAAGCGGGGCCAGTGTTAAGTAATTTGGCAGGATTAGTTAAAACACAGTTGAGTTCCGATCGATTAGTCTTTTACTTGCCACATGCATGAACATGATCACCGAACATGATTTGGCAACCACCCCAAATATTCTGTTCTTTTATTCCTTTTGCAGTTGCAGAAAATGCTAGCTCAGCTGAGCACAATTTCACTAGTCTTAGGGCACTTTACCAGTTTATATGCAGAATGATTTTGCTTCCAGAAAAGATTGCATAAACTAATACCACCCGTCTTAAAAGAACACAGTACACTGTTATTCCATTTTTCCCATTGCATTGATGATGGGAATTTGATCTTCCTATAAACCTATAGAACATTTTGGCAAATAATAAGTAGAACGGTAACACCACAATCGCCGCGGCAAGCCTAAACCCTACTAGCAATCACCACTGCCTTACCATTTTCACAAAAGCTTGTGCCACTGTCATTGCACTACCAACATGAACGACCTTTTCCCATTTTTGGTAAATTTTCCGGTCATGCCTGCACCCGCTGCTGTTACTACAGTTGACACAAGATCTGCACCACATTGCATAGAGAAAAGTACCGAGTGGCATGCAAATGAACTACTAGTGAACATAACTTACAGGAAATTCTAATCTATGATTAAGTATGCCTAGGTCCCTCCCTTGTGACGTTTCCATGTATGGTTGGAATACTAAAGTCGTATTGCTTCCGCTTTTCCTCTCACAATTTCTCTTTATGAACACTCCGATCTCACACACTTTCCTATAAGGACCCATCAGCATTTGCATTACTGCCTGCTCCTCTCCGGCTTGCCGTTGTGTTCTTCAGTATCTGCAACAAATTAAAATGACAGAGGTTACCAATAAGCAAATGTCATGCAGTTATTAAATCAAACTACAGGTGCATTACAGAGGCAGAACTTTCAGTAAAAGCTTAAGCATAGTGGCAGTTCAGGATATGTTTCCAACTCTTTCAGGTTTCCAAGAATAAGTCCTATGGATAATGCAGAGAAATACTTCATTCTCCCAAATTTGTCAGGTGAATCGTAAACATCAATTCCCTAAGCCCAAATTTTGCTAAGTTTTAAGTCTACCTCAATCAATATTCACCAATTCAGGCAACGATAAGGTGCAGAATTGCCCTCATTTTGATGCTCAAGCCATCTAAACCTTTACGAATTGGCATGACAAGTTTACATAACAAAAACAGACCTGTCGCTCGCAACCATCCCAACATGGTATAAATGTATATCTTACAATAATTAATGATTGTACAATGCATGGGACATACTAAGTAGGATGATAACCGTACACCATGGTTAACGGTTCTAAACAGTAGACACATTAACCACGATCAATCTTAATATGGATTAGCGTGTTAAGAGGGATAGTATCAGTCCACTAGTTGGTGGACCGAATAGGGAATTCGACACCATCACATCTAATTCCATACCTCAGCTTTTACTTGTTATCAAGAACAAAACGGAGTAATGGATTTGGTGGGGTAGACCCCACATCCCCCACCCATACACCCCATTTATATCACAAGTCCATAACACTTTCCACTTTTGATAATATGTGAAGATAAGATAATATCAAGGGCCCTCCTCAATAGAACTGTACATTTATACCACCGTTTTTTCTTCCCCACAATACCCCTAATGCAAATCTTTCTGGCACATATAAACAAATTCTAATTTCTAACTAATGATTAATTTGATGACAATAATGATTATGATGATTAACATGGAGCATGTGATGAGGGATGATGGAACATACATGTCTAAGCATCTGATTCTCATTCTGCAAAGTGGAAAGCCTCTCCTCAAGCTCTGAGTTTTTCTGCTCCAAGTCTTTGACTCTCACTTCCAAATCACTCAAGTATGCCTTCTTCCTCTCCCTTGCTTGCTGTGCTGAGACTCTGTTCCTTAACAACCTTTTGTTTTGCACCCGCACCCAAAAAAGACAATTCCACCAAAATGCCAATAAGCACACGCAATCTACTAAAAAGGGCAGAACAGTAAAATGACCATGGAAGCGGTACAGCCCAACTCACCTCTTCAGCCTCTTGCTTTCCTTGTCAGCTGGACTTCTTCCTCTCTTTCTTTGCCCCTCACCTACCACTTGGGCCCGGTTCGGACCGGCCAACGAACCGGTTTCCCTACCGGAGATTGACGCTCCGGCCGATTCGCCGCCAATCTCCGGCACTCTCCTGATCTCCTCATCACTTTCCATGCCTATAATTTAGGCCAAAAAAGAAATATATTGTTGGATCTTAACAAAAATTTAATGCATCATGTCTTTGCCTTATAAGAAAAGCCGACTCCTTTTTATATAAAACAATATAACAGGGAAGAGTTTTCCTGCAAAAAAGCATTTCCCGGGAAGAGAACAAAGGCCCAGTGGAGAAAATCCTGGACTCTACAAAACCAAGATGGAAAATTTCTAAATTATTGGCTCACGAAGATAAACAGCCAACCATGAACAATAAAGCTTTCTTCTTTTGACTTGAAGCAATGTAAAAGGGAAGGTTATTCATCCGCTTAAAGCATTTTCCGGGAAAAATAACAAGGACCCGGCTCAGAAAATCCAGGATTCTACAAAACCCAGATGGGAAATTTCGAAATTCTTTGGAACCAGAAAGAAAGTAGACAAATTTGAACAAACTCAGCTAGACTTGTTAAACCTAAACTTTGAAAAACTAAAAGTGAATTGAGAAAATCAAACCTTCTTTAACTTCAACTTGGAATGCAGAGCTCGAAGACCTTTCGCTGCTCGACGGGAGAGAGCTCGCGGCAAGGGAGCTCGTCGCTTGTTCTTGCATTTGGTCTCTAAACAAATCAAACAGAGAGTAATTGTTTTGTGTGGTTTTCAGCTGGAAGAAAATTAAAAGGGCGGGACATTAATGTTTGAGTGAGTAAATAGCAGAGAGGTGGAGTTTCAGAGTGGATTTGGAGCCGTTGAAGCTCGTTCAGATCTGAGGGCTCTGCGAGGGTGAGCGTGGAGAGATATGAGCCATGAGGCGTGGCCTGAATCAAAGGTTTGTAGGAAGGGATCGTGGAGACAGGGGAAGCGTTGGATGAGATTCAGATCGGACGGATAGCATGGAGATTGGGGAGAGAGACGCAATGAACTGGGACAGTGGGGACCACATTATGTGCTGGAGGAAGTGCATGTGCTTCTTGATTTTCGGAAAGCAATGAGTTTAGTTTAGTTTACCATGGAAGTTTGAATATCTCATTTGATTTGAGATATGCGTACGTGATTTCTTTGCCTTAGGTGACAACTTTTTTCTTCGGTCACAGACACATGCAAATCTATTGACCTTAAGTTCATGTGATTAACTTCTTAAAATCACCTTTAACTTCGGAAACTTTCTTACATTAGAAAGAGAAATATCACCACTATTACTAATGATTTATTACATGTCTTAATCGAAAAATTAATTAATTTTTAACATTTGAGCAATTTCGAACTTGGAGTATTTTCCAACATATGTTACTTTAGTGAACTTTTTATTTTTTATATAAACAATATTAGGAGAGGAATTCGAACATAAAATTTTAATTCAAGTGGTTGGATAATTGCTCTTAACCACTTGAGCTGTAAACTCCTTACACTTTAGCTAACCTTGATAGCTAATACCCTTCATTTGTTTTTCATTCTTTTGCTTCTTTAGTTGAACGGATCATTATCCCTGTCAAGTATGCATGAATCATGATTCATGAGCAAGATACTTCAATTTGTGAAGGCCAATGGCTCAAAGACGACCCAACTTCAGTTAGGAATTGGACAGCTCCGCCAGATTGGGATGTCGGTACCATGAGTTGTCGTTTTAATTTGGGAACATAAATCCACCATCAAATATAAAGACATAGAAATCTCCAAATATCCCCGTACAAAATATAAACCTCAAATGTTAGGTCCCAAAGTTGCCTTCTATTTTGTCGCCTAATTTTACAAAAAAAATGCAGACTTCGTTTTTAGGGTCTAGATGTAATGTTGGACCATACTTAACGTTAACGGGACGAAAAAAGAAAAAGGATTAATTGACAATTAACTTATCCTAAGTTTTATATTGCCAATAGATGCTATAAACTTGTAGGTAGGCTGAAAATTTGTGGTGGCCCCAAAAAGCTTTGCCAATCCTGTGAAAATAATCCTTGGCGACTTTAACGAATGGTCTCATTCATCATCCGTATATAGATGAAGATGGGCTTTCGACCTTTTTTTCTAACCAAAAACTTTGTCTGTTTCTTCTAAGTCATGAGAAAATGGAGATGGGCTTCCCTACCATACCTTTCAGAACAAAAATTGACAGGAAAATGATACCCATTTTGTCTGTATGTTTGGTTTGCTATGAAATGCCGAGATCGTAATTACTTATGTTCATAATAAAACAATTACAAGAAAGTGTTTTGTTGGAACACAAATGTTCCAAGCTACAAGAATTTCATCGAAATGTTGAAATATTATAATACTATTTACTTGATTTTCGGGCAGTGGTTGATTTTCGAAAGAGAGCACGAAACATTTTCAAGAATTTGGATTTGAGCGAATGTGGGTTCTTCTTGGCTGAGGTAGAAGAGCTGCGAGGGCAAATCGCGAGTGTTCCATTTGAGCTGCTACAAGCCTTCAGGCCAATGGGTTTGGCACTCTGGCATGGCCTTAGCTCTCTAAACTCTGCCCTGCCTTCCTCTCTTTGCAGCATCAAGTTATCGTCCCATATTAAGCCCGACGAGCCTTGCCGCCTAAATGTTGATGCCGACCTTGCTAACGTCGCCATGAGGTCTCTCGAGTCTCAACCAGTTGTGATGATAGCTGGCTTTGGGCAGAAATTGTGATAATTCTAATCTGGGTGATTAGGTTGATTAATATATACGAGGAAGCGGGAAAATGCCAAAGGGAGAAGAACGAGAATGAGGTCAGGGGATGGCATCTAAATGAATAACACGTTTTCTAAGTTTCTGTCTTTCAGTATAAATCAAAGTTCTCTCCCTTGTTCTCTACCTCTCCCTGGGGAAAAGGGGAAGATAGATGTCAAAGATCTTCCATTAGTTACTATAGAATTCATTTAATTATCGCCATAAATAAATTCTCTTGCTGTCTTTTAGGGTAAAGATCAAAGGTTTATTCCTTCCTCTCATACCTATCCCTGGGCTAAAGAAGATGATAGAGGTCAAAGTTCTATTATTTATTAGATGGGATTGCTGAAACTGAAGATCATATTGAACTAAGGCAAGAGCTCATTCATTTCATATTTTTTCTGTTTTGGGGTAAATCGGATTGGATTGAATCCATAACGTATCCTAATCCTTTTCCCGCCCCTTCATCACCTGAGCTAGCCCTAGGCCAACAGCGTCTTCACCCATCTTGTTTTACTGCCGTGTTCCATTTTCACTTTCTGTTAAGTTTAATGAAAATGAAAGGAGATAGAGCTTAAAAAATCTATCAGCTGTCATTATAAACAACATAGAAGTACCTGCTTTACACATTGGTTTACTAGGCAGTATTAGGGGCAGGCCGTCGATATGGAAGTCGAGATTCAGTAACGCCATCCTCAGAACGTTTGTCTTCAAACCATTTCACAACTCTTTTGCGGGGCAGGTTTGTCACATGCACTATGCTGCTGATCATTGCATTCTGCATCACATATCAACGCACACAAAGCATAAGGAAATGGCGCACAAGTTCTTTTAGGTCAAGTTTCAAATGAAAGTACATTATATCGCAATATCCTGAAATCATTCAGTACAAAAGATTCACTTACAGTGGGCCGCTTTGATTTTCTATAAACACTTTCAAGGGTTTCAACATGCGCTTTCTTCAGTCTTTTTTGAGCGGAAAACTTTTGTTGCATAACATGAATGGGCACCTTCACTGTAGTTTCAACCTCCGAAGACTCTGTAGTTGTTTCCACCACAGTTTCTACAGTTGTTTCCACAACAGTTTCTACAGGCATCGTTTGGGACACAGATATTGTTGGAGCTGGTTCATCAGGTAAAGCAGCACACATCATCAAAAGACTTGGAGGGGGGTTGCGAAGCAATTCGAGAACAACCGGCCTGTCGAGACAAAGCTCAGCTGCAAGAATTTTTATCTGCAAACAAACGAAATGCCAACAATATAAAGTTTGCCAACATAACTAAAAACCCCAAATACTGAGAAGCAAATTTTCATGAATATGAACCAAAGTTTACATTAAAAAACAGGGTTTTGGTTTTCCTATCTATTTTTATTCATTCTATAATCTCCAAAGCCCCCAGGCCTCCTTTGAACTTAAAATTTCCAAACAAAAAGATTACTACCAAGCAAGATATCAAGCTTGACTGGACTTGAAATTTGATATCTTCAAGTGTTTCAGGGCAGTAAATGTTTCAAATTTCATGAACAAGAACCCAGCTTTCCAAAGATTCATAAAAAAAACCCAAAAACTAAAGAGAGAAAGAAACCCTTACGCTGGTTTTGCGGCGACCAACTTTTAAAGCAGCAGCCAATCTCCGAAGCTGCCAAGTCTTAAGCTTCACAGGACTTTCCTCTTCCTCCTCCTCTTCATCATCATCTACTTCTTCTTCTTGAGCATCGATCTCAATAACAACGTCATCATCATCATCCTCTTCGTCCTCGTCGTCATCATCATCATCATCATCATCATCATCATCCTCGTCCTCATCCTCGTCCTCCTCATCATCAACAATCCCCAGTGCCTCTGCTACTTCTTGTTCTAGCTTAGCAAGCTCTTCTTCTGTTAAATCTTCGTCGTCTAACGATGCGTCGTCGTTTTTAAGGTCTTCCTCCAGCAGCCTAAACAGTGCATCTATAGCATCCTCATCCACATCCTCCTCCTCCTCCTCATCCTTCACTTCCTTTTTCGCCAAGCTTTTCTACATTCGACCACGAATTCAAAACCAGAAATTTCAGTTTCTGCAAACAGAGAAAGCACTTCTTAAAAATCTCATTTCTTACCTTCTTTATATTCGGCTTGGACGACGCCACTTCAGTGCGTTGGTTTCGACGGCGGGCCAAGGCCAGTGTCGACGAGAACCGAGGCGGGAATTGACGTGGAAGTACCAGATTGGTGGGTGGCCGTTCGTTGCGGGAAGACGGCAACGTTAAACAGTGAAGCCCCTTGGGAGTGTTAAGCGCAGAAGCAAAAGCCATTTTGCTCTCAATGCGAGGAAGATGAGATAGAAATGCCTCTGTTCCCAAACGGGGCCGTTTTAAAGGTCACCAGACCGCACCGCTTCCGCCCAAACGCCGATGAGAAAAAAACGAAAAGGCGCCGCCTTTCTGCCTCTCGGTACAGGTTTATCTACTACTCTAAGTCTGCGCGCCTTAAACGACCGCTCTTAGCGCCGTTTTAATGGTAAGCTTCAACTGTTATTTTTGCCCTGGGCCTAACCCGTCACAATTCAAAGCCCACAACCGCTTTTTACAGGCTGACGACAATGCGTGAAGGAATGATACGACGTCGTTTGATGCGTCCACAAATAGCTCTGCCATAGAAGAAAATCATACTATACTCTAGTTTAGTAAAGTCTCCTCTCTCTGTGTCTGAAGTTGAAGCCAATCATGGCAACTCCGCCATCATCATCAGCTTCAAAATCGTCAAAGGGATGGATAAGCAACATCTCGTCAATAGCCGCTCGCATCTACTTCTTCCTAATTATTCTCCAGATCCCGCTTTTCAGGTACTGTAATTCACTCGATCAATTTCCACTCTCGCTCCCTCTCTGTGCCCAAATCTTCTTATTTTCATTTCTATTTTCATATAATTCCTAGTTGCTCAACTTGTTAGGCTATCTGGTCATGCTTTGTTTTTGCTCATTTTCATGTTTTAGCATCTGGGTATTTGTAGTTTCGTGTTTTATCGAATCTGGATCCGCATTTTGAAGTTCTTAGTGTCACATTGTTAAACCTGGTTTTGAAAAAAAAAGGAAAAAAGAATGAATCTCTTGTTTGTTTTAGATTGGTTGATTTGATTTTGCAATCATGAAGTTGTGCTTTAGGATATGCCCAATTTTTTTAGTTAGCAGTTGAATCAGGGTACTTGGTTCACTTGTTATAATCTCACAAGGACCCAAGACCCCTCAGAATATGGATCAGCAATACAGGGCAGTTAATGAACTGAGCTAAGCTCAGTAGTGGCAATGGCCTTATGGTTGGTTGGTTGAGTTTTGGAACAAACTTCTAACTTGAAGGAAAGACTATAAAATTAGAGGAAGTGTATATTTTCTATAAGTATCTTAGAGAAGATATTTACAGAAGACGCTAGAATTGCATTTATGTAAAGTATCCATGTTTATGGATTCACTCGGGATCCGCGTAGGTCCTGAGATGGAGCATGATTCCTATGTACCATGTGTAGGGAATGATCATTCTGCACTATGCTGGCGTTTTAGGTGTTTATCAGTCTATATAATAGAAACCTGATGCATTTTATTTGTATTACTTAAGCAATATGTATTCTTTTTGGATTTCTTGTATGATACAAGCTCATAATTTGTATGTGCTTTATCTGGATCTATGTACATGTAATGCTGCTCCATTTCTTCCTCTGGCTTGTCTTGATCAGACGGAAATATTTTTTGTTATTTAATGGCTGTGTTTTGTGGAAATATGTATTAAGAAAAAGGTAAATGTAAAACTCTCTGTTTTTGGCTTAATGTTTCTTTTGTTTCTTCTTTTTTTCTTCATTGTTACAGAGTTCCATGCAGATCTGGCATGTGTACCACACCATTGCATGTCACTTCTTCTCAATTGATTGCAAGTGAAATCTTTCCTATTCCTGTGGTAAAAGCCCTTCTCTTCCCCGGAGCTGTTGCAAATGGACTTGTGAGGAACATGACTGTTCCAAGCTGGAATAACGTATTAGACATCTATAACTTGACCAATGCAAAGGAATCCCCTGCAGTTACTGACCTCCAGCGCTTAGAGGTTCCAGTTCTCAATAGTCACTTTCCCTTTTCTGTTGTTTTAAAGGATATTCAACTTTATCTTGAGGAGGCAAGCCATTAGGCTTTCACTTCCGACAATATGAAGCAGTAATCTCATCTCTGTTTCTTTGATTAATTCATCAGGTTCTAGCGGGAAGCTACTTTGCTGTGGCTGGAGCCCTTGTGGGTCTTTTAAAACGAGGGAGGATGAGCATGTTTGGGACACTTCTAATGCTTTGGGGCCTCATCAAAGAAGGGATCCTCGGAAAGCCTGTGAACACAGATCCTACAAAAGCCGTATTTGTCTACCCAACTATGCTCATTGCCGTAATCGCTGCCTTCTCATCTGTAAAGTATGATGTGAAGAAGGTTGTTAGAAGTGCACCTGCTAGGCCCATTGCAAAGCCTCTTCAGAGGTCATCAAAATCTAAGCTCAAATGAGTTGAAATATGTAATCCATCAAATTTTTGATCAACTTTTCACTGTGAATGGGTTCAAATTGTATGTTTCAAATTGTACGCCTTCCTGCCAAGATTTTGTTTTATTCTTTCTGGAAAATATTATTGTCATTTTTGTTTGTCCGAAATTTCTCTTATAAATCGCAGCACATGGATTTAGAAAGTTAGATAAATAAAGGGTTGAGAAAGAGGATGAATATAGCGCTGCCTATACTTCCTCTTAATGCTTTATCTAGTTGCTTTCAAAACAGAGGAAATGACACAGCTATGGGCAGTGAGCTCGACTATAAGAAAGTTCAAAAAGAAGAACAGGAAAATATTAGCTGCGTTACCTTTATGTTTGATAGGAAGGATTAGATTGGACTAACTTTGACTAGTAAAATGCTTAGATTTCATGTGCAATCAAGGAATAGTATGAGTGTTGTCTTCTAGTTATGTTACTAGTTCAATCTGATCCTCCCTATCAAACATGATTTTCAATAGCCCTAGAAAAAATAAAAAGGAAGCCAGGGACAAAGATGAGGTTCAATATTTTTTATTTTTTATTTTTTATTTACACTGGTTCAATCTGGCTAAAGCTGTCGCATAACCTATCATTAATTAAGGCTTAGTTAGCTTAACCTCTATACTATTCATTGTGCTATTATTTAGAGAAAATCTATATTTTCCTAGCAAGTAAATTGTATTGAGCTTTTCTAGTCATCCACCAAAGGCAAATCCAACTTGGTTTATCTGCATAGCAGGTGCGAATGCAATCCTTTCGTTTTGTTTTTGTTTGTCAATTCATAATCTTTTGTCTGGGTTATTGTATCCTTCTCCATTGCTATGTTAATTGGCACTCATGTATTCATTTTCTTGAAGCTTTTAGTTTCTTATATTTCATATGGTTGTTGAAAATTGGAATTAAGCAAAAGGTTATGGGAGTTTTCTAATTGTTCTTCTTTCTTTCAATGGAATGTTGGTGTGTTTCTCTTTGTTTTGACTGGAATCATGAGATCTGGAAAGGAGGATAACAAATACTATCTGCTATCATTGTTTAAGAATTTGATTTTATTAAAGCTGCAATAACATAGCTAGGCTGAGAACTCAAATAACTGTGTGCGGACCATGTTGAGCTTCACTCTCTGCCCTCAGGTATCAGCTCCTAAAAAGACAAGAATTTGTATTAGTTCATACAACTTCCTCACCGGAGGTGCAGCACTGCACCTCCCCTCGCCGGAAACTTCATTGTAGATGCCGGAATTTGCCCCTTTGCTAGTCCCCACCAATTGTTCGACTAAATGACTCAAAGACCTTTTTTGGTTTCCTGCTGTGTGAGACCCTAAATATTTACCTTAGGAAACACAGCAAGAAACAAAAAAATGCCTACACACCTCAGGTAATCTCTATAGGCCCATTTCACCATGGCAAGAAGTCCTTAAAAGCGATGGAAGAGCATAAAAAGAGGAACCTACAAGATTTTCTGCGTCGCACCAACGTAAGCATGGAGGATATTGTAAAGAGAATAAGGGGCCAAGAAGCAAGAGTGCGCAGTTCTTATGCAGAAACCATTGAGTTTAGTGTTGATGAATTTGTAAGAATCATTCTAGTGGATGCCACTTTCGTCATTGAGGTCTTATTGAAGAGCTACTTCCCTGAATTTTGGAATGAGAATGACTGCCTTTTTAACAAACCATGGATGCTACAGGATGTATGGCCTGACTTGCGGTTGCTTGAAAATCAGTTGCCGTTTTTCATTCTTGAGGATCTTTTCAACCTAAACGAAACTCAGGTATCTTCTAACAGTAACCATACTATGAGGGTTTCAGTAATTACTCTTTCTCATGACTGGTTCAAAACTCGAATGCTTATAGAGGGAGCCGAAGGTAGTTTGCAGAGAATATGTTCTTCAAAAGTAGAACATTTTGTTGATCTTTGTAGAAATCTGTATCTACCGTTTTCATTCAAATTACAAGCTGCAGGGAAGCTCGAAACTCTAACCACACCCAGCATTACAGAGCTACACAGGGCTGGGGTTAAGTTTAAGGTGGGTTCAACTCCAAACTTATTTGACATACGATTCGCTGACGGGACTTTGGAAATTCCAAAGTGCACAATAAGTGGTGAGACAGAGCTTACAATCAGGAATCTCGTTGCTTTTGAACAATGTCATTGCATGGAGAATTTCATAAATGATTATGTTGTCATCATGGATCATTTTGTGAACACCCCAAAGGATGTAGAATTGCTTGTTAAGTATGGGATTGTTGAAAACTGGCTTGGTGACAGCAATGAGGTGTCTACTATGATTAACAACCTTGCGGAAGGGGTCACCATCGAAGCCAATGACTTCTATTTTGCTGCTCTTTGTGAAGACCTGAACAAGTACTGCAGTTCGACGTGGCACAACAGGATGGCAAATTTGAGACAAAATTATTTCCACACGCCGTGGGCAACTATCTCTCTCGTTGCTGCTGTTGTTCTCCTCGTACTAACTCTCATACAGGCCGTGTGCTCTATCATCTCTGTTGCCTAATCATCATACCAAGTCTCTCCATCGCCCTTTTTTCTCCATCCATATCCTTTGGTCCCTATTTAGAGTTTTAATTTGTAAAGTGTGTCGTGTGCATGAAGGATAATATCAAGTATTGTGAGAAATTGAAGCAATGTGCTTCCTATATTTATTTACCTGTGAGTGAGATTCATGTTTGTGCTAGGCCCATTGCAAAGCCTCTTCAGAGGTCTTCGAAATCTAAGCTCAAATGAGTTAAAATATGTAATGCATCACAATTTTTATCAACTTTTGACAGTTAATGAGTTTGAATTGTATGTTTCAAATTGTACGCCTTCCTGCCAAGATTTGATTTGATTTTTTTCTGGAAAATATTGTTATATTTTTGTTTGTCCGAAATTCCTCTTATAAATCTCTGTACATGGATTTTGAAAGTTTATTTTTGGTCTATTTTTTTTTATTTTTTTTGTTTTCCAACTTCTAAAGCAACTTGTCTATTTTTCATTTATAAATAAAGCAACTTGTTCTTTCATTAGCTCATCATTGTGTTTTGATAATACGTATATATACGTGTTATTATCAAAACACTATGATGAGCTATATGAAAGAGCGTAATGGATTCTTTTTTGTTTAGATTAACGTAATGGTAGGTCATCATTTTGCTATTAATTATTGTGGGAAAGTTCAAAACCTAAGGACTATAATGGATTATTTTTATGTTTAGAACAACGTAATGGATTATAGTTTAAACTGACGCTGACCTGACTCTAAAGCAACGTGTTATAGCCCGCCAATCAGTGTGCTATTAGCTAGTAAGATCTTACCAGAGGAGCAAACCATCTGCTCTGAGCTTTTCTGGTGATCAGCTATCAAAGCCCAAACAAACTTGGTTTTGTTATACGTATAGCAGGTGAGGTTTCACTTCCCTCTTCTGTAATTTTTGACTTCAAATTCAGGTAGGATTTGACTATTTGATTAGAAAGACTTTGTGGTTCGATCTTATCATTTCATGTCCATGCGACAGTTTAGACGTAGACATCTACTTTAATAAATTTAGAGAAGCAATTTCCTGCACTGACTTTCTTCGACATCTACACCATCTCATGTTTATCATGGTGACTGGCAAGCCAATCAGAAACAACCTTATTATTTCCTACATTAATTAATCTAATTGTCATGTACAGGCTACAAATAAAAGGTAAGTAGATAGATTTGAGCTATTATTCCTACAGTTTTATTTCTTTTAATACATCCATATGTTCAATATTCTATCCAAAGAATCATAGCGCGTGAACCATATATTCTTGCAATAATAAACTGATCGAAGAAGTTCATCAAGATTAGAAGCAAGGAAGCTGTGAGTTGACCTGACTTCAAATGCAACTTGTTCCTTTTTTGTTTTTGTTTCTTTTTTTTTTTGGTAAACCAAAGCAGCTTGTTGTTATAACCCCGCCAAATCAATGTGCTATTATTAAGAGCAAACTTCATCCAGTATAGTAACAAACGATCTGCATTGATCTTTGTTGACACTAAAACTGAACAGATAGAGATGAGTGCAACTTACAAGTGATGTGGACGATCTAGAGATCAATTGAGTGCGTGACACAGATTCTTCCCGTCCTTGGATGCTGATCCTGAATAGAAGGAAGCCGGGGCTTCGTGAAGTCTATGGAACCGGTGTGGAACCAGCCTTAGACCCTCCGATGCCAAAGTTAGTTTGTTTCTAAGAGCTTTTGCTACTGACAATGTATTTAGCATAAAAGTTAAGCTGAAAAGTCTTACCCTTGTATTGTAGTGAAGGGGCCTATTTATAGAGGGCATTTGGTATGCTCTTAGTACTTAATTTCGATGTGGGACTCGTGAGAGGGCCCTATGAGGTTGACACGAGTTTTTAGATATTTCGCGCGGGCCTTTCGAGGTTGATTCTGCAGAATCGGTAGCAGGTACCGATTGTGGACTCTGCTAGGCGGTATCGACCGTTCGCTGCCTTGGGCCATATCATCGGTAGCCGATGCCGTTTGTTCGCAGCCTTGGGCAATTGGGGAGTTTCACTAATCCACGTGTCACTGAATGAGTGGAGGGTCAGATATGGTACAAACAATCTTTTCTAGTGATTTGCTACCAAAGGCAAAAAAAACTTAGTTTCTTCATACATGGAGCAGGTGTGGTTTCATTTCGCTCTCTGTAAATTTTTTTTCTTTCTATTTTTATTTTTTCAATTCTTAATCTTTTGTCATGGTTATATGCTTATGGATTGATATATATACATACATGTTTGCAAATCGATCTTTTTTTCTTGAGCAAATGTTTGTTTTTTCAGTCCTTTAGCAGCCCCTGTAATAGGAAGATTAATGTGACACCTTGAAACTTCTGTTGGAATGAAGTCTTGGATAAGTTTTCACACGCTTGTCTCAAATGATTCCTGTCTCACTCCAAAGCCATGAGACATGACTAATATAACAAATAAAAAAGGGAGATTTAGTAATATATCCAAAATAGGGTCTGAAATTATAAAAAAACCCTACATGAAATACACTTTAGAAACATACCCAAAAACCATTTACTACATACAAAATGAGTGTTGAATTTCCTATAAATTACATGAGTGCCACTAACTAACTTAAAAGAAGCCCAATATAAAAAACACAAAAAAAACCCAAAACAAGCCCAGTCCATATTTGTTTTTAAAACCCAAACTTAAGTATAAAAAAAAAAACATGAAAACCAAGGGCATGTCCCCACGACCCTTCATTCTCCATCGAATCTCTGCAAACCATGTCATAGAAGTATATTGTTAATACCATGTTATAGAAATGTATTGTTAATACCATTTCATAGAAAAACATTGTTAATACCATTTCATAGAAAAACATTGTTAATACCATTTCATACAAAAAAAACATTGTTAATATCATTTCATACCCAAAAAAAAAACATTGTTAATACCATTTCATACCAAAAAAAAAACATTGTTAATACCATTTCATACAAAAAGACATTGTTAATACCATTTCATACAAAAAACCATTGTTAATACCATTCATACAAAAAACAATTGTTAATACCATTTCACATAAAAAAACCCAAAAAAACCCAGTAAAACATCCGATTGCGGAAACCACCTCCAATTGTCTACAGTTTCACCAGATACAATCGCAAAGGCAAAAGGAAATACATCTACAAGAAAAAAAAAGCACAATGTTAATACTATATCATAAAACTATCTTCCTAGTAAAAATCACATTTTGCATATCATAAACTTCAAGTGCACAAATTCAAACTGTATGTATCAAACTATACGTTTTCTTGCCAACACTTTTATTTGGCTGAAAATATTGTTATAATTGTGTATAATACTAAACTGTTTCTCAGATATTACTCTCATAAATTTCAGTACATGATATTGGAAATTTTTTTAAAGATAAATTTTGGGTTGAGGAAAACAGGGGAAAAACAAGGGACAGACAAGGGAAAAGAGCTTGCATTGGCCTCAGTCCCCCACATATGTCCCTCTACTCTGTCTATATCGTCCCTTTCTTGAGCTTATAAGCCTCCACAACTTTTGTTTTGGTTGGTCTGCCTCCCACTACTTCTTTAATACAACAGGAACAAATCCATTAATTCATAGTTAATTTATTCCAACGAAATGCACGAGAACCACTGTAGCCTTTCCGAGTGATACTACTTTAATTAATTAACACGAAAAGAATCCAACTTTTTTTCCTTCGAATCCAATACATATTAAAGCTAAATTTGATGTATTCACACACTCCACCCCTTTAATATACAAACGATATTCTACCTTAATTTAATCTAAACTATAGGGAAGGGGATTCGAACTCGGGTGCAGAATGAGGAGCACATCCACTCTAGCCAACTTAGTTAAACCCATGTCTGCACACAGTCCACCCCTTGGAACATCTCCATTAACTCCTAAAATGTTTATTAAAAAAAAAAACAGTTAATATAAGAGTGAAATCAATGAAGTCATTAGGCCAAGCTTGATGGTAAAGAACTGATCAAGACTAACATTTCTTTTGCATGTTCTGAAAGAAAAAGAAAAACACCGCTTTTGTGCTTTTATTATTCGAACCAATTATACCCCGGCATGCTTGGAAGCTGGTTTAAGAATATGGTCTACTAACTTTCTCGCCATTATATATAAGAGTGTTGTGTGTGTATATTATAACAACAATATTAATGACTGACTTCGGTGCGCGTAAATGAGCAAATAAGAGCATAAGTCTTGATTTTCTGGTAAGTTTTTATTGCACATGGTTTTGTATCTTTAAGTTTGTTTTATATGTTGATGGTTCTTGGTTTGACCAAAGTTTGCTGGTGTTACACGACCGATTTGTATTGGTTATTTGTGACTGTGGTTGTAAGACCTAATTTTCTAGATATTATATTAATGCACTTTGCTAGAGAACGTTGCATTGTTTCGTATGTGGCTGAATTATGAATGTAATTTATACTTTGATTAAAATAATTCAGTTTAACACTTGGTTTTGAATATAATATTATCATGAAACCATAATTATATAGAGAGCTTCCATTGATGGATCACTCTTATTTGAGGGACACCCTTATAAAGCCCACTCCGTATTGTATTTCACTAATCCAAACTGTCTATTTTGTAGATATTCATTCAAAGATTATCTCTAAAAAATCACTTGAATCCGAAATCATTTGACCACTCAATTGAATTTTTGAAATTTTAGTACTTTCTTGAAGCACCGTGTTCATAGATTTTATAGGACACAATTGGATGCCGAAACGGTTTTCGATTTCTCTAATTTTTTGCAAGGATGATCTATGCATGTAGATTTAAAAAATAGATGGTTTGAATCGCTGAAAAAAATTCGTAGGGGACCCTAAAGGGTGTCCCTCAATAGAAGGGGACTGACAGTGAGCTTCGGTTGACGGATCCCTCAAATAACTTATTTGAGGGACATCCCTTATAGGGCCCACTCAGCATTATTTTTTTACTAATCCAAACCGTCTATTTTGTAGATATTCATTTAAAGATCATCTCTATAAAAAAATCACTTGAATCCGATATCATTTGACCACTCAATTGAATTATTGAAATTTTAGTACTTTCTTGAAGCACTGTGTTCATTGATTTTGTAGGACAATTGGATGTTGAAACGGTTTCCGATTTGTCTAATTTTTTTGCAAGAATGATCTATGCATATAGACTTAAAAAATTCGTAGAGGACTCTAAAGGGTGTCCCTCAAATAATTTTATTTGAGGGATCCCTCAATAGAAGGGGACTGTATATAATATATTCTTCTCCTTCTCCTTGTTCTACTTGCACATATCCATTTTATTGAAGTTTTTAGTTTCTTATCTTTTGTTTTATAGTACTAAGTAATATTCACAACAGTGCATCAAGAGGAAAATGGAAGGAAGCAATCAAGCTGCTCCAGTTGATATAGAGAACCCATACATTCCATTAGAAACTTCCATGAGACGGGAATTGGGTAGGTTATCTCCTTCATCCTCTTCATGTTGTATTTACAGAGTTCCAGAGCGATTGAGACGTGTAAATGAAAACGCATACAAACCTCGGGTAGTCTCTATAGGTCCACTCCACCATGGCAAGAAGGGGTTAGAAGCCATGGAAGAGCATAAAAAGAGGTACCTACAGGAATTTCTATGTCGGACCAAGGTAAGCTTGGAGGATTGCATAAAGAAAATTAAAGACAAAGAAGCAAGATTAAGAAGTTGTTATGCAGAAGAAACCAATGGATTTAGCAGTGATGAATTTGTAAGAATCATTCTAGTAGATGCCGCATTCATCATAGAGCTCTTGTTGAAACACAATTGCAGGACACAGATAAAAGCAAATGACCGCATATTTAACAAACCAAGGATAATTCTGGATATAGTGACTGACATGCTTTTGCTTGAGAATCAACTACCATTCTTCATTCTGGAGGATCTTTTTTACCTACAAGAAGGTACACTCTCTTCTGATTCTCACACTTCTGATGACAGGCTTTCAACATTTGTAACTGATCATTCTCTCAATTTCTGCACTGAGAGAATGTCTCTGATGAGAGAAGCAGATCAAGAGTTCATTTTAGAGAGACTAAGTTCTACAAAAAAAGTAGAACATTTTTTGGATCTTATTATAAGATCGTTATGCCAACCAGAAGTTGTTAGATCAATACCAGAAGATTATGTAACTGCACCTAGCGTGACAGAGCTACACCAGGCGGGAGTGAAGTTTAAGGTGGGATCGAGGAAAAACATATTTGACATACGATTCACTAATGTGATTCTGGAAATTCCAAAGATCCAAGTAGAAGATGACACATGGATCTCACTTAGAAATCTTCTTGCCTTTGAACAGTGTCATTACATGCACAATCATATATGTGATTATATGCTCTTCATGGATGCTTGTGTGAACAACGCAAGTGATGTGGATTTGCTTCTTGAGCGTGGAATTATTCAAAATGTTCTAGGTGACACGAAAGACGTGCCTGCTCTATTTAACAACCTTTGCATTGAGATTTTTACAAGCGAAAGCTTCACATTTGCTAATCTTTGTCAAGACCTGAACAGGTACTGCAGTTCGGAAAGGCACAAAATGATGGCAAATTTGAGACAAAATTATTTCAACGCACCTTGGCGAACTCTCTCTGTCATTGCTGCTATTGTTCTCCTCATACTCACTCTTATCCAAACTCTGTGCTCTATTATCTCTGCTGCTAGAGATAATAGAGCATGAACCACAACAAGTCTCATTTACCGTGTTCTCTATACCTTTTTCCCCACTGCCAGGTTACCTTAAAGCAAGTGTGAGATTCGACCCCAAAAAAAGCAAGTGTGAGAGAGATTTAAAAAGGAAAAACAGAAGTTCCTATATTCTACTATATAGTGGTTTCTTTGTGAGTTTGGAGATTTTATTGTGTGGTTTATTTGTCGTAACTTTTTAGCATGTGTGGTGAGAGATTCATATTTCTGTTGAAATTTGTAGCGTTTTTCTTGTTGGACCTTGAAACTCGTAACTTCTTAATAATGTTGAAATTGACTTAAATCAATAAAGTCCAATAGCTTTGGCTTTTTCGAAAATGACATAAAAACCTCTCAACTTTCACACCAAAGACATGCAAATGTAAAAGATTCCTTAGGAAATCCAAAAATAAATAAGGGCAATTTTGTCCATTTTGGCTTCTTTTAAAAAATTTCTCTCTCCTTTGGCCTTTTCCAAAGTCTCCCAAGAATTCACATAATTGTTAAACAAAAATGAGAACCACAACTGAAATAGTAACAAAAGATAAATCGATCATCAAAGCTTAAAATAGATTTCGAAAATCAACTAAAATCGTAAGAGAAACACATAATTGAAGCAAAAGATAAAAAATCTCAAGTCCAAACCAAACGACGACGACAACGACAACGACAACGACGTGGTGAAAGAGGAGTAGAGCTCGAAGAAGAGGAGTAGAGCTAGGAGCATTTGATCGAGGTCCACTACCTATCCAAACCATGCACTGATATTGTCCCCACTTTAATCACCTAGGTCCACTACATGAGTTGGGTTAGGCCCAGTGGACTTATCGGTGTGGGGTTTTATCTTAAAAGGTCTCGGTGCAATTAGGAGTGAACCACCTATAGTTGAATTGCAAATTATTGTTGTATTCTTCGATGTGGGACTTACACATCATGCTTATATCGAGCTACCTACACCAACAGTAATAAGGTCTCGTGTGTTCTTTGAAGTGCCAATAGTAAAGTTATATGTATAGTTGCAACCAATGTCTGGATTAATTTGCGAACCATCTGCCGTTTGCTTTTTCCTTCTGTGATGCTTTTTCAATTTTTGGTCTGAGCATATTGCCATATTGGAACGTTGATATTAGAGGATTTGTTCATTGTGGCGCAGTAATTTGCAATCACACATGGAGAGGAAGACGAAAGAAAGCAATGAAGCTGCTCCACATGACACAGAGAATCCTCCCACTCCATTGGCAACTTTCATTAACTTTAATGAAAGAGGAATTGCATAGGTTGTGTACACTGTTCTCTTCGTGCTGCATTTACAGAGTTCCTAAGCGGCTACGTCATGTAAAAGAAAAGGCCTACACACCTCAGGTAGTCTCTATAGGCCCATTGCATCATGGGAAGAAAGCTTTAAAATCCATGGAAGAGGGTTATCTGGTTGACCTCCCTGGGAGCCTAGCCTTTCATGAACGTTTCCTTGCGGGTCTAGGTGAGTGCGGATGTCAAGTTGTGGGCCCAGCCTTTCACGAACGTTGGTCCTTAAATTCAGTCTGGATGGGAGACTTCGTCTGCTTTGAGTGTGGCTCGTAGATGCTTGCGACATGTCGGCAAGCTGATCACGTTGTTGTCCATTTCCTTGTCTGCTTACTCCTGCTCGACCTGCTTGGTACCCATCGAATTGCATATCTGCGCGTTCGTCCATTCTTCTCTCTTCGCCCTGTTGTCCAAGGCCAAGGTTTTGAGCCAAGTTTATTTGGTTGAGGAGTTGCCTCATCAAATTATTTTGGTCGTCCATTCTCTGAGTTAGCTGATCAACTCTCATATTAAGGTCTACTTGACTTCGTGGATCGGGAAGAGAGAAGTGTGTGGAGCCCAATTGCACACGAGCTAGGGTTTCATTAGAGGTGTGAGCCGGAGCGTGCGTCGAGCGGGGAGGCAATGGAGGGAATGACTGAAGTTGCTCCAAGATTGGGCCAAAGTCGGCCGTGGTAGTGAGCCCACCCTGATGGGAGGTTCCACCATGCTCGGGGGTGGTGCTATGAAGGTGGCTAGATCCGGCCACGGGGCCTTGAGATGGTACGACGGCAGAGGCCGGTGTGATGGTCCCAGTTGGGAGTCCGGTAGGTGGCACGGTGGTTCCAGTCACACGGGGTGGCTGCTGTGGTGCGGTAGCAAGGGTTTGCTGCGGGTTCATGGCGACGAGAGGAGGTGGTGCCACCATGTTGATTGCGGGATCGTGGGAGGAGTAGCTTTGGGCCGTCACGGATTGAGCCATCTAGGCGGTCTTGCTCTTAGTGCGATTGCTTTCAACCATGGTTGTTTGGAAGGATTCGGTGGATTGGAAAATAGGAGGAACGGATTCCTTGAGCACGTGTTGAGTATAACTCGTGCTCTCAATGAAAGCACCAAATGTTTGTGCAAATAATCTCGCGGGAGAATATTTGGTTCTAGATCCTTCGCCCTTTAATCTTCCTTCTCTCTCTTCCTCGATTCCTGTAAAAAAGGCCGGAGTAAATAGACCACACTCGGGGGGTGTTGGCCAAAGGCCCTCCGATGCCTAAGTTAGTTCGATTGAATATAGGTGAAACAATAGCTAAAAAGGGTATGGAGATTTCTCTAGGGTGAGAACCGGGTGGCCAGAGCCGTATGTGGTGGCTGGAGCCATGTGGACAAAAATGGAGAGTGGAGAGTGGAGAGGGAGAGAGCTTCGGGTATTTTTCTCGGGTTTTGGAGCTAGGTGTAGAAGTAGGTTTTTTGAAGTCGTACCTTGAATGATGAATGAAGTCGTCTATTTATAGGAGGGTTTCGTAGAGAATAAACTCTTATTAGGAGGAGTTTATTTGTAACAACCCGATCCTTAAATAATATTTAACTAGTAATTTAATGAAGGAAAAGACTAAACTACCCTCGGAATAATTTATAAGGTTTTAAGTTGACTTTTTGACCCGGAAAGAATTTGGAAAATCCGCTTGTACCATTGCATAGAGCGCGACGAAACGAGTCCGTAGACACGTAATGGGCTCAATTCCGAGTCGTATTGAAGAAAATACGAGTATTTTACGCAAATGGACAAAATTGTAATTTTGGAAAATCAGATTTTTAAAATCAGATTTCCCTTTCTCTCTCTCCTCACTCTCTTCTTCCTCACGATCAGACAACCCCCCCTGTTTTTCTTCTTGCTCCAGCCGACACCCCAAATCACCATAACCACCTCCAGCCACTACCACACCTCACCGGACTGGCCAAGGAAGCATCGCCGCCACCTCCGCAACCCAGCCTAGCCTACTCCACTGTCCAGCCGCCACGAATCTGCCAGAAAAACCAGAAAATCGCATCAGTTTTGGCAGAATTTCGTCGGCTCCGTTCGTCGTCATCCGGCCACCAAATCGGACGAATTAGGCACCCGGGCACCAGGTGACCTGCAGGAGGGACCTTCAAAGGGTCCAGCTAGCTCAGAGTATCTGTGAGTGGACTTTTTGTTTTATAAATGGTTTATGCAATTTATTTTCATTATTTGATCTTGAATAAGTTTTATTCAACTATTAGAGCTGCATAGTTTTAATATGCGCTTTTAAATACTTCAATTCATTTGCTGCCGAGTGGGATATCCTTAAAGGATATAGGAAAAGGAAATTCTAATTAAATATCAGGATAAATGACGGCAAAGTTTTAAGTTAAACAAGAATTCTTATATTTATTAAATCTTTTTAGAATTTCATATATATATATTTTTAGAAACCACCATAGGTACCCAAGAGTAATTAAGGTTGCCTTCGGTTATAATGATGTCTACGGACATCCAGTTGCCTTCGGTTATAATGATGTTGACGGACATCCAGTTGCCTTTGGGTAGGTTAGCATGCTTGACACAGCCCCACGAGTCTCGGGGACGCTCGAACCGTGTGGTGCTAGGAGTGCAGCTCAGGTGGGCCCAGTGTTCCCTGAGTCTAGCTAGGATTGCGGATCAGGCTGACCAAGTGTCCCCTGAATTCTGCTAGGATTGCGGCTCGGGTGACTTTGTGTTTCTCGAGGTCTGCTAGGACATGTCACTCTGGTGGCACGAGGATGGAATTGACGGAAACTAAAGGAATTGATGGCAATTAAGGGAATTGACGGATTATAAGGAATTGACGGAATAATAAATGGGTACACCTAGGTGGTAGATTTAAAGTTGATTTCAATGCTTTCAAGGATTTAATGTTTTAATCAAGTGTGTGATTGTTTATATATATATATATACGATTGCATTGTTTTCTATACGTGTATTTATATAAGACTTAATGTTTGATTAAGTGTATGTTTGGCTTATAGATATAAATAGGTAGGCATGGATTTCAGTACGAGTTATATATATAAAGAAATGATTTAGTTTTATAACTGTTTTTACAGAGGGGTTAGTATGTTCTAATACTATTTTCTAACGCTTTGTTTTTGGTCCACTCACCCTTTAAATGTTTTACGCCCCCAGGCAGTAGTCGTGCGTCAGTGCCCCACCACCGGGCCGAGTCCATCTTCCGCCACATTCCCTGACAACATAGGGTCTTGTGTAATTATTTTATACCTGTAATCTAATCTGTGTAGAGCTCTGATATTGCCCTAGAACACTTGTCTAACTGTTAGTATGTAAATTTTTGTATGTTGGCAGTTGGTGTATATTTTTATATGCATGTTTGACATGTGTAATCTTGGGATTGGTCCGTTTCAGGGGAGACTCTGCTGAGTTTTTCGGCAAAAGTCAAACCCCAGTTGTTGTTGAATTTTGACTAGAAGGGCAACTAGGTCTTTTGTGCTCGGCACTTGCCAGGTGTCGGACACGCACATGGTTTGGCTCGGATTCCAAAGTGGAATTTGGGTCGGGTCCTGTCATTATTATTTACCCAAATTTGTAGAGATTGAGTCCGACTTGATTATATCCCTTTATTAGGATAATATCTAAATTAATGATATTATCTCATTAATTATAAGATAATATCCTATAATTAAGATATTATCCCCTTATTAGGATAATATCCAAATTAATGATATTATCTTATTAAATAAAGATAATATCTTATAATTAAGATATTATTATCCCTATTAATTAATTAACCAAATAAATTGGTTTAATTAATTAATTTAAGGGGTAATCTTCTTTTCCACATGGCGTGCTATGATTGGAGACGAAAATATTTGCTCACACACGATTCACTAATGGGACTTTGAACATTCCTAAGTTAAAAATAAGCCCTGAAACAGAGCTTACAATCAGGAATCTTGTTGCCTTTGAACAATGTCGTTGCACGCATAATTTAATAAATGATTATGTTGTCATAATGGATCGTTTTGTGAACACCCCAAGGGATGTAGAGTTGCTTGTTAAGTATGGGATTGTTGAAAATAGTCTTGGTGACAGCAATGGCGCATCCATCCTGGTTAACAACCTGGCGAATGGGGTCACCCTGGATGCCGATAACTTCTATTTTGCTGCTCTTTGTGACGACCTAAACAAATACTGCAGTTCGACGTGGCACAAAAGTAAGGCAAATTTGAGGCAAAATTATTTCAACACACCGTGGACAACTATCTCTGTCGCTGCAGCTGTTGTTCTCCTCATGCTCACTATCATACAAACAGTGTGCTCTGTCATCTCTGCCAAGCAACAGCCAGTAAGTTTCCGTATCCTAATTTTAGCCCTACATGTTCGTTTTTGATCAAAATTATATTATCAAACATATATACCATAGACTAATTGGCTCCTGCACTTACTTTTCAGCCTCGCTGATCTTTGTGAAAAGCTGAATAGTTCCTGCTGGAACAACTGGAAGGCATTCCGCTCTATTATGAAGCATGTACTCAATTTCATTTCAAATAGTCTGCTATTATCCAATAATATTAGTTTCGTGTTTCTATTATGTTGCATATAAGTACTTTATCTGAGTGAGCTCTAAAGACTTAGGACAATGAAGAGTGATTCTGTTGTGTTGTTATTTAATGATGAGTGCTTATATTTGTCATTGATCTTTTTTCATGAGTGATTCTGTTGTGTTGTTATTTAATGATGAGTGCTTATATTCTGCTGGAACAACTGGAAGGCATTCCCCTCTCTGGCCCTCACGGTTTTGTTTCTGGGAGTTCAGGACCAACTTCCCAGTGGGTCACCCATCCTGGGATTGCTCTCGCCCCCAACTCGCTTAACTTCGGAGTTCTTACGACTCCGAAGCCAGTGAGCTCCCAAAAGGCCTCGTGCTAGATGGATGCGGGCATGTACATATAAGGCACATCACCCCCCTTCCGTTGGTTGATGTGGGATCTTACACTTAACATATTTTTATCCCACATTTCTATACCACATGATGTAGCATGTCTATTTCATATGCCACATCAATTAAATGAATGAAGTGTATTGTAATAAATAAAATTAGAAAAATAAAAACTAGTATTTAAAATGTGGTATGTACACATCTAGGCCTGGGCACAGATCGGTTCGGAACAGTAGAGGGCTCTTCCGTTAACCAAACCAAAGACTTCGGTAAACTTCGGATTAATTAACCTAACATTTGATTCGGATTGGTTCGGTACGCCGGTAGTGCTACCATAATAAAAAAATACTAATAAAAATACAATTTATAATACTTTCACATAACATAAGTTCTTGAACAAATACACCAAATTATCCTTGTAAAATACAAAAATCCAATAGTCTATTTCATCCAAGTACGAAATCAAATAACTTAGTCACTATACCATTCAATATGTACTCAAGATGTACTGGGAGCCACTTGTGTTTGTTGTTTGAACCTTTGAGTGTTATTTTTACTGAATTCTGTGCATTTATGTAACTGATTTTGACATTTGGTCCGAGTTGGGTTCTTTAGTTTTCCATGTTGAATCCAACCATATAAAGAACATAAAATTTGGATTAACGGTTGGAAAGTTACAGGTAAAAAAATGAGACAAAGGTCAAAACAGGTAAATATAGGAAGTTCATAAATTCCTCTCTGACCTAAAAGTGCTACAGTACCTGGGTGATAAAGAAGTGATACAATGGTGATAAAGTAGTGATACAAGAGCGATACGGGAGTGATACAAAATGTTGATTGTATTTACCCTTGGTTTCTTGTTTTGTATTTAAATAATAAAATAAGTATAAATATTGGATCGGTATAGGTTCCCTTCGGGTTAGGGATATTGTTACTGTTAACCAAACCAAACATTTCAGTACGGATCGGATCGGATCGGAATAATTAAAATTTAAAAATAATTATTTAACCAAACTAAACCGTCGATATAGTATTGTCGGTACGCGGAAAATTCGGAAAATTCGGATGAGATGCCCACCCTTATACACATCAACTGCCAAAATTGATACAAATGTGGTACGACTAGTATTATTTAAAAAATAAAGAACAATAGGTAAATAGTTTACCTATAGTTTAGGTAAGTCCTTAGCCAAAGTTGAGTTGCAAATTGGGGAACTGAAAAATATGGGTACCTAAAAAAAAAAAGAATATAGGTAAACAGTTTACTTGTATAATATAGGTAAATTGGGGAACTGAAAAATATGAGTACCTAAAAAATATTTTACCTATCCCATATATTTATATTGACAAAACATATAGTACCGACAAAATAATTTACCTGAAAAAAAAATTACCCAGAAAATATAGGTACCTGTAAAAAATAGTTTACCTACAAAGATAGGTAAATTATTGTACATGCCTGGAAAAATAATTTACCAAAAAATAAATAACCTGAAAAATAGTTTACTTGAAAAGATAGGTAAATTATTGTGTGGTGGACAATTTTGTAGGCACGTTTGTACATGCCATATTGATACAAAATACCACCCCCCAGCGTATATTTGTATTGAATATATTTTCTTTTCTTTTTTAGAAATATTAAATATAGTTTCTATGATGTACATTATTAAGGGATCACGAGCCTCTGCATTTAAAATTCGTGCATTTATCAACTTTCGTAAAATCTAAGCCAACCAAATAATCTAACCACCTAACATATGACACATCATCAATCTTTAATTTTCTTTTTTTGTTTGCCAAAACTGATGTTAACGTTATAGTTAACGTGCTTGAGGTTTTTTTTCTTCATCGTGCTTGGATTTCACGAAACCACAGACTTTGAACACCACCAAGCAATCCACAACGTCCCCGTTTTGGAGCTCTTCGACGGAGATACGGGCAAAAACATCGTTTAAAACATATTCAAAACCCAGTGGACCGATCACAATGACGCCGGTTGGATGAGAGAGTTAGGGACAATAGGTGCACCGCTGACTGGAACGAGCTGCTTGACTTCACTGCTCTCGACTTTTGCTTGCTCAAAACCTCTGCTTTGCCATTTATGAAACTCCTCCAATTATCAATATTTCCAGCGAAAGCCAAAATAAATAATTGGAGTTTGATTTGCTTGACTTCAGATTTGATATTTCAGAGAGAGAAGGAGAAATTGCTCAAAGTTGCTGCAATTGGAGATTATTGTTTTTTTATTTTTGGTCGAAAGCTGCAATTGGAGATTAAGTTGCAGGAAAGAAGAAGCCATTTGAGAAAGTTTGGGTTTTTGGATTGCAGAGAGTAACGTCTAGCTAGCCGATGTGGACTGATCTAAGTCATTAGATTATTTGAGTGGCTTAAATTTCACAAAATACGGGTAAATACACGAATTCTAAATGCAGAGGCTCGGATCCATATTATTAGGTTAAAAGTCACATGGACATGGCAAGAACTAAAATTAACTAGATTTTGAATTGTTAGAAACTTAATCCCTAAAATTGAGGATATAAAATAATTATGGATATGCTAGAAATTTAGAAATGTTATTATTGTGTTCTCATTTATAATAACAGCAAATGGTAATGCAAGTCCCACAATGACGAAATCCGTGACATTTGTTAGTACTTGGTATAGTTATTAGAATTAAGGGGATTTTATATGTACTGGGGATACTGCATATGTACTTCGTACATAGGTGTACTCAAGAAAATTCGATATATCTACACACGTAAAAAGTAAGTAAAAAAATATATAAAAGCTAGAAAAAAGAAGTACAATTACATTTCAAAGATAAGAACAAAATGTTCAAACACCAAAAATAAAAAATTGACATGGACAAGAGTTTGATGAATCACCATGGTTCACACCTATTTTAAAGGTTAATTAGCTTAAGGTATGACTTTAGAACTTTCCATTCAACACTAATGATTGATAAAATGATTAATAAATTGGATAAAGATAATCAGAAATGATGATCTCTAGATTCTCTAATAGAACCTACCTTGAAAAACAAATGGTTATACATACAAGCCATCTACGTATACATATAACCCTAATTAGGATGAAGGAGAACCCTTTAACGTACCATCAGCCCTTTAATTTTCATGCAAGCCATTTGCTTATATTGTCAAACACACAATATAGTTATTAGATTATGGGGATGTTAGGTAAAAGAGTAGATTAAAGCTAGAAAAAACAAGAACATTTAAATTTCAAAGATAAGAACAAATATATGTCCAAGTACAAAAAGAACAAACTGAGACGTGGATAAGTTTGATGAATCACCATGGTTCACACCTATTTTAAAGGTTATAAGCCTAAGGCATGACTTCAGAACTTTCCCTCAACACTAATGAATATGATTGATAAAATGATTAATAAAATGAATAAAGATAATCAGAAATGATCTACAGAAGCTACCCAGAAAAACAAATAGTACTCTGGATACATGGATTTTAAAGCAAGTTATCTGCATATTGTCAAACACACAACAAACATACACGTTCCTTGAAATAGCAAGGAAGCTCTCTGATCTGTTGACCAAGCATCTAATTCTTATTACATCTAATTCTAATTCTTATTCCATATATAGCCCCCACCATGTTCCCATTACTAAGGCAAGATTTCTATTTCATATATCTACCAGAGGAGCAAGCTGTCTCTGCACTGAGCTTTTATAGAAATCTACCAGAGGCACAACAATCTTGGCCTTGTTTATACAAGGTGTGCAAATTCACTTCTCTTTTTTGCCTTTTTGTTTTTTGTTTTTTGGTTTTCAATTCATAATATTTCATTTGGTAGTTGGTAGTTGGAATTAAGCAAAGGGATGTTCTAAGTTTCTTCTTTCATTCAATATTGGAATTTTGGTCTGTTTGTACTATTCTGCTATAATTTTTTAGGCTTCTTAGATATATGTCCATTTTTATCAAGATGTAATGGATGTAATCCACAAGTTCTCTCTCTTCAGTTGCAATCCAATAACTTATGTGTCTTGCCAAGTAAACAATTAGTATGTCCATAATTTTTAATTAAATTACAGTATATGCCACTATCGAAAAAATACAAGTTTATGGAAACACCTCCCTAAAATTAAGGCATCTCCTACAATCATGTTCTTGTCAAACAAATCACTCTTAATATATATATATTACCTGCTTTCCAGGTATTACTTTTTTTCTTGACTATTATTTTAGTTTGAAGATCCATATAAATATGAGTTCAATTACCTGGACTAGAGGTGGCTTGTGGGTTTAATTACTTAGACTAGAGGTAATGTATAGGTTTAATTACCTGGAATAGAGATGTATATATAAGTTCCTTACATATTGGTAAGGTATGAAATTTTAAAAACTCTCCAACTACAATTTTAAATTTTATTTGTTGTTTTCAACTCTTAATATTATTAATAAAGATTCTAATCATCGCACCAATTAAAGAAACACTAGAATTGATATCATAATAAATTTTAAATTCTAATTACCCCATAAACTTGATACTATTATTATCATGACGTACAAATATAGCGTATTGTTGTTTGGGGTTAAGATTTCAAAAAGTCAAATGACGTACAAATAAAAAAACAACACGAATTAAAATTATCATTAAATTTGATACTATTGTCTTAAGTTCTTACATGAATTATATACTATGGATTAAAGTCACCAAATCTGAGGATTAAACCCAACTCCTCATTGGGAATTTGGATCTATATCAACTTTTCTATAATTTGTTTTTGGAAAATACTTGCCTTCTTCCCTGGAAGTAGAAACTCCTACTTTTCTGCTAATCACAATTTGACATGTGTGCTGAGATTCTTCTTTTTTATATGTGACAAACTTTGATTTGCAAGAAATAGAAATACCTCCTTTCAGGTAAGGAGGGAAGCATTGTCTTTCTTTTCCTTTTTCTTTTTTTCTTTCTGAGTTTGCTTTATTACAAGCTTCAAACAACAATAATATAGCTAATCTAGCTAAATTCATTTTCGATAATTGACGTAGTTTTCATTTTAACATATATGAAGTATTATATGTTCTTGCCCTCTAGCTAAAGGACAAAAACTTGTCATCCTCCATATAGTTTTGCATTTTGTTTGCTTCTTCTACTTTATAACAGAGGTAAGCCGATGGACTTGTTCAAACTACCCAAATTAAATCAATTCGAGCGGTTTGTAAGTAGTTAATGCAATATTTGTTGATTTTGGTGCCAGGATTATCATATCATTATTAGAGGAAAATGGAATTAATCAATCATGATCCATTAGTAACTTCAATGAGTGAGGTGTTGGATAGATTGCCTCCCCTGTCCCCTTCATGTTGCATCTACAGAGTTCCTAAGCGACTACGGCGTGTAAGTGAACAAGCCTACACACCTCAGGTAGTCTCTATAGGCCCCCTTCACCACGGCAAAGAAACCCTGAAAGCCATGGAAGAGCTTAAAAATAGGTACCTACAAGATTTTTTACATCGGACGGGTGCAAGTTTGGAATATTTTATAAAGAAAATAAGGGCACAAGAAGCAAAACTGCGCAGTTGTTATGCAGAGACCATTAGGTTTAGCAGCGATGAATTTGTAAGAATCATTCTGGTGGATGCGGCCTTCATCATCGAGGTCTTGTTGAGGTTCTGTTACAAGCATTTGCGGGTTGAGAATGATCGTATATTTAACAAACCAAGGATGTTGGAGGATGTATGGCCTGACATGAGGATGCTTGAAAATCAGCTGCCTTTCTTCATTCTTGAGGATCTTTTCGATCATGAAAGAAATATAGTTGGCATTCAGACGACAATTATTGATCTTTCTTACCATTTCTTCAAAACTCTAATGCATATGAAGGACATGGAAGACACTTTGACCCGGATACGTCCTCATCAGGTAGAGCATTTTGTTGATTTTGTTAGAAAGTTATATCCATTGCCTCCACAATTAAAATCGAAAGTGCCACAAGTTCAAGAACCATTCCAAACCCTAACCATAGGCATGATGTCATCATGTGTAATGGATGTACCACAAGCTCGAGGGCTACTTGAAACCCAAACCATACCCAGCATGACACAGTTATACCGAGCAGGGGTCAAGTTTAAGAAGGGGTCAAGCACAAACATATTCGACATTCGGTTCAATATTGACGATGGCATTTTGGAAATTCCAAAAATAACAATAAGTGATCAATCAGAGGTCACACTCACAAATGTCCTTGTCTTTGAACAAACCCTATGCAAGAAGGTAGAAAATTACATAAATGATTATGTTGTCATCTTAAACATTCTTGTGAACACCCCCGGAGGATGTGGCGTTGCTTGTTAAGAATGGAATTGTTGAAAACAAGCTAGGTGACAGCACTAAAGCCTGTACTATGATCAAGAACCTTGCTGACGGCGTCATTATGGCCGATGAGTTCTACTTCACCACTCTTTGTGAAAACCTGAACAAGTACTACAGAATGTTTAGGCACAGATGGAAGGAATATTTGATAAAACATTTCTTCAACTCACCTTGGACAACTAAGGAAATCGTTGCAGCTGCTATTTTCCTAATGCTCACTTTCGTACAGACGGTGTGCTCTATTATCTCTGCTGCGCAACAATAGTAAGTTTCTCCTTGGCCTTTTCCTCCCCATATCCTTATCCCTTTGTTCATTCACATCACATGTGCTAGTTTTGTACCGGCTTAGAGGTAGCGTCTAGTCTTTGAGAGAGGTGTAAGTTTGGTTTAATTTGCAAACTGCGATTAGTCGTCTATAGTATAGGAGGCTTAGGTTTCCTTCAACTGAGTGTAAGAGAGATTTGAAGTTTGAAAAAAAAAATGTACATACTCTGACACTTAATTTCCTTTTCTAATTGGAATTTACAAGGTTAATTAGTATGATAGGAAGTTGATTTAAATTAGGAATTTTAGATAATTAATTGAGTGAGAAGCCATTATTAGGCTTTCTCTTCTGATAATCGGTTTCTTTCGTTCACCAGGTTGTAGCAGGAAGCTAATTTGGGGTCTCGTCAAAGAAGGGATACTAGGAAAGCCTGAGAATACGTATCTAACAAATAAAGCTGTGTATGTCCACCCAACTTGGAAGTTGCTTTGCCCTGATCTCTCTGCATTTCCATATGAAAAGCATGATGTGAAGAAGTGCCCCTGCTAGCTAGGCTCATTGCCAAGCTCCTGAATTATGTAAATCAATCAAAGTTTTTTTTTCTTTCCAATTGTTCATATTTAACAAATTCAAACTGTATGTATCAAACTGTACGTTTTCTTGCCAAGACTTTTATTTGGCTGAAAATATTGTTATAATTGTGTATAATACTAAACTGTTTCTCAGATATTACTCTCATAAATTTCAGTACATGATATTGGAAATTTTTTTAAAGATAAATTTAGGGTTGAGGAAAACAGGGGAAAAACAGGGGACAGACAAGGGAAAAGAGCTTGCATTGGCCTCAGTCTCCCACATATGTCCCTCTACTCTGTCTATATCGTCCCTTTCTTGAGCTTATAAGCCTCCACAACTTTTGTTTTGGTTGGTCTGCCTCCCACTACTTCTTGAATACAACAGGAACAAATCCATTATTTCATAGTTAATTTATTCCAACGAAATGCACGAGAACCACTGTAGCCTTTCCGAGTGATACTACTTTAATTAATTAACACGAAAAGGATCCAACTTTTTTTCCTTCGAATCCAATACATATTAAAGCTAAATTTGATGTATTCACACACTCCACCCCTTTAATATACAAACGTTATTCTACCTTAATCTAATCTAAACTATGGGGAAGGGGATTCGAACTCGGGTGCAGAATGAGGAGCACATCCACTCTAGCCAACTTAGCTAAACCCATGTCTGCACACAGTCCACCCCTTGGAACATCTCCATTAACCCCTAAAATGTTTATAAAAAAAAAAAACAGTTAATATAAGAGTGAAATCAATGAAGTCATTAGGCCAAGCTTGATGGTAAAGAACTTATCAATACTAACATTTCTTTTGCATGTTCTGAAAGAAAAAGAAAAACACCGCTTTTGTGCTTTTATTATTCGAACTTATCAATACTAACATTTCTTTTGCATGCTTGGAAGCTGGTTTAAGAATATGGTCTACTAACTTTCTCGCCATTATATATAAGAGTGTTGTGTGTGTATAGTTCATCATACTTCTATTCGTAGGAGAAAATTTCTACGTCAAACTATCCATGCTGTGCGTTGAGCTTTTCTGATCAGCCTTAGAGGTGTGTTTTATTCACTTCCATATATTTTCTTTTTCAATTCAAATTAGGTTGTTATTAATTATTGGGTTAATTACAGTTTAGTACTTTGTAGTTACACCCTTAAGACATGTTAGTCATTATCTTTTCAATTTTAACAATTACATACCCCGATCTTTTAAATTTGTTACAATGTGGTTCTGCCGTTAGGTTTCTCCGTTAGTTGCTTACGTGGCATTATGAGTACCACATTTTTTTCATTTTTAAATTTTAATATGAATAAAATATTAAAAAATCGGAAAAAAAAAAAAAAAACCTAACTCTCTCTCTCTCTCTCTTCTCTCACAAATGGAAGAAGAAGACCAGCAAAAAGTCGCAGATCTGATCAAAGAGCTCATCATTCGCTTGCTCTCACAAAACCCCAACTCTGAATCTCACCTACCAACTCCCAACTCCCCTCAATTCCAAAGCTCACTTCGCTACGCGTTTCGGTTGATCTCGAGTCGATTAACTCCATCTGTTTCTCCAGATGCCGCAGCCATAGCCAAATCCACCAAGCGCCGCCTCGCCACTTAAGGCAAGTCCTCGCAAGCGCTCACTTTCGCCGACCTTTATACAAAATTCGCATAAAAAACCGGACCAGGAAGTGTAAATAACAAATGGGCAGTCCTTTATTTGCTCAAAATTATATCTGAGGATCGACAAAATGTGAACACCCAGTTAGATTCTTCGGTTTTGTTGCCCAATTTGGCGTTAAAAGACGGTGAATTGGGCAACGAGTCGAGGGTTTTGTTGGGTAAGGGAAATAAGGAAAAGGGTTGGAACAATGGGGTTTTGTTAGTTTCGAAAGACCCAGAAAATCTTCGGGAAATTGCATTTAGGGATTTTATGAACTTGATTAAGGAAGAAAATGAAGTTTCTGAAGAGGTTTTGGTGAGAGGGGGGGGATTGGGGGAGGGAAGAAATCGGGTCTGGGTTCGTGGGATGTGGTTGCAGGTTGGGGTGTTGGAGCTTGATCGAGAGAGAGAGAGAAATATATATATATATTTTTTGGTTTTATGGTTTTTAATATTTTATTTATATTTTAATCAATTTAAAATTAAAAAAAGAAAAAAAAATGTGGGACTCATAGTGTCACGTAGGCAATTAACGGAGAAATCTGACGGAAACCTAACGGTGGAACCACATTATAACAAATTTAAAAGATCGAGGTATGTGATTGTTAAAATTGAAAAGATAGGGACTAACATGTCTTAAAGGTGTAACTACATGGTACTAAACTGTAACTAACCCTTAATTATATATGTTCAGATATTGTAATTTTCTTCTTCTTCTCTCTCTCTTTCTCTCTCTCATGGAACTTTGGTCTGTATCGCAATGTTTGATTGGAAGCATAAGATCATCTAAATAATTTGAAGTAAAGATCACCTTGTTTGAATCCTCTTAGACTGAGCTAAACAAGTGGACGCATCAATTCTATTTGAGCTTGACACACATGATTTTTTTGAATCACTGTATGATCAGGAGGAAAATGGAAGAAATTGATGAAGGTCCAAATGACATAGAAAACCCACACGATTTGATGCTGGAATTGGGTGGCTTCTCCTTGTCCCCTTTGTGGTGTATCTACAGAGTTCCTAAGCGACTACGGCAGGGAAACGATGAAGAAGCCTACACACCTCAGGTAGTCTCTATAGGCCCACTACACCATGGAAAGGAACACTTAAATGGTATGGAATATCACAAAAGGAGGTATCTACAAGGTTTTCTACGTAGAACCAAGATAAAATTGGAGTTTTATAAAAATAAAGTAGAGCTCCAAGAAGTAAAACTGAGAAGTTGTTATGCAGAACCGATTAGGTGTAGCAGTGAAGAATTTCTAAGAATCATTCTAGTGGATGCCGCCTTCATTATTGAGTTTTTGTTGAGGTACAATAACCCAAAATTTCGAGATGAGGATGACTACATATATAATAAGCCATGGATGCACATTGATGTATTGGCTGACTTGCGGATGCTTGAAAATCAGTTGCCACTTTTCATTCTGGAGGATCTATTTGACCCAGAGAAATATTTTGATTATGCTTATAAGCCTTCAATAATTAGTCTTTCTTACGCTGTGTTCGATACTCCTTTCTTTTGGAAAGGATCAAAAGACGACGTTTTGGAGGGAAAACGTTTTTGTGAAGTAAAACATTTTGTTGATTTGATAAGAACTGCATGTCTACCACCAAAATTAAAAACTGATGTAAGGGAAGTCAAAAGTATAAGAACACCCAGCATCACAGAGCTACACAGGGCAGGGGTCAAGTTGAAGGCGGGATCAACGAATAACTTATTTGATATTCGATTTGCTGACGGGACTCTTGAAATTCCAGGATTGGAAATAAACGATCATACAGAGGTATTAATTAGAAATCTCATCGCATTTGAACAATGCCACTACAAGGAGAAGTTCGTAAGTGATTATGTTAATCTCATGGATCGTTTTGTGAACACCCCAAAGGATGTGGAGTTGCTTGTTAAGTATGGCATTGTTGAAAATTGGCTAGGTGAGAACAGTGAGGTGTCTACTTTGATTAATAAGCTTGGAAAAGGGGTTTGGATATATGACGATGACTTTTATTTTGCTACTGTTGCTGAAGACCTGAACTCCCACTGCGGAACTCACTGGAACAAATGGAAGGCAAATTTGAGACAGAATTATTTCAACACACCTTGGACAATTATCTCTTTCGTTGCAGCTGTTTTTCTCCTCATACTCACTTTCATCCAAACAGTGTGCTCCATTATATCTATTGCTTAAGCATCAGCAACAGCAAGTGGATCTCTTTCTGTATTCTCCCTGTCCTTTTTCCATCACTAACGTAGTGAAAAAACAAAAAACAAGAGAAAGTTTGTATTGTATGTTGAGCAGTATGACTCCTTGTCTGTTAGTTAAACTTTTCACTATGCCAAATTTCACTTTTAGCAACACTAGATAGGCATCGATAAAGAGGGAAATCGATGCTATTAGTAGATGAGGCATCAATTTCATTAATAACGATACTAAACAGATATAAAGACATCAGCGCGCATTTTTGTTTATTTTTGACGATGCTTTTATTCCGCTTGAGCATCATCAACATAAATACAGATGCCTAAAGTGATTAGTTTTTATTTTCTTACAACAGGGTCATTTTTTGGTGATATACCTCTGATGCCTAAAGTCTGAGTCAACGCCCTAGCCCAAAATTTTTACTCTCCCTCGCAAACTCTCTCTGAAACTTCAGCTCCCTCTCAAACTCTAGCCCCAATTCTTCCAACTCCCTCTCAATTTTTTCACTCCCTCTAAAACTGTACCCTAAAAATTCATCTCCTAAACAAAACTCTCCTTCAGTCCCTCTAAAACTCTCTCTTTCTTCTCTCTCCTCCATCACTGACCCACGAAATCTAAACTCTAACCATCCCTCAAGCCTCCATGGCAGAAGCTCTCTCTCTCTCTCTCTCTCTCTCTCTCTCTCTCTCTCTCTCTCTCTCTCTCTCATCAGTAACATTTAGGGCTGGGCATCCGAGGACCGCCCTCGCCGCCTACTCGATGTCACACGCCACTGCACAGACGCAAACCATTAGCTCGCTCTGATTTGGAGTTGCTCATCTTCGATATCTGCAATCGGGTAATTGAGTTCCCTTTTTGTCCTTGTTACTGAAGATTAGGGATTAATTTTCATTTGGGTTATGTTTGATTTGTAGCTTATTTATATCTTCGATTTTCTTTATATGAATTCTTGTGTATAACCTAAATTGTAAATTTTTACAAAGGCAGTAACAGATAAAGGGTTTTGGAATGGTGCAAATCTCCTGGGTGTATTTATTTATTTAATTTCTGTTCTTTGTATTTTCTATGTTTTTTTTTTGTCTTGCCATTTTGTTAATCTTGTGTGTTATTTCACCTTCAGAAGGGAGATAAAGTACTATGAGAGTCTAACTGAAGAAGAGACATGCATGTGTACATGTATACTATTTATTTTTAGAATCAGAGGAAGATGAGAAAGTACTATGAGTATTGGGTTATCTTTATCACTTCTAAACAGTCCAAACTGAGCTCAATACAACTTGTCTATCTAACTTTAGTTAAAGTTTTCTACTTGAAGAATCATACGTATTGAGTTTTCAAGTTTTCTACCTGGTATAATATTTATTGTTACTGTAATTATACATGTGTTTCTCATGAGGTCCCATTTTGGTGATGGATAGACAAGCGTGAGGAGATGGAGGACTCATGAGAAAGAGCTACATCCTTACTTTGTACTTGGAGATTTATGGGAGTCTTTCAAGGACTGGAGTGCATACGGTGCATTGGTCACAAAATGTGAGTGACTCTGTTATCTAGTACTATGTTCCTTATTTGTCTGCTGTTCAGCTCTATGTAGACCCATCAAAGCCCTACACAAGAATAAGGTCAACAATATCGTAAACACGAGACTTTCAATCAATTTAGTCTATGTGATTTTTCTGCTTAAGCACTCTGGATTATAGTTTATGTTTGCAGCTGCTAACTCTGGAGCAATGTTCATTCCTTAATGTTTCTGTTCATCCTTTATTGTGTCTAGTTTATGGGTTGACATAAATGTCATTTTGTGGGGAAAATCTTGAGAAAATTTGAATTTAGTGACTGAAGCAGATGGAGCATGCTATGCATTTTGGTGTGATTAATTTTTTTATTATCATTGTTGGATTCCTTGCACTTCTATTGAGGTTATTATATATGATCTCTTTGTTGAGTCACTCTCTGAGATTTAGTTGCCTACTTTCCCTGATTACATCTGTCTATTACAATGTCCTGAAATCTTGATTGTATTTGTATGTTACAATGTTCTGTTAATGTCTTCATTTACTGGCCCTTCACTTGTAGCTTAAAAACTGTTTTACAAAATCCAACATTTCTTTGAATGGAATGGTCAAGGCGATTGTGGATACCACTTGGTTGGTTGGGTTACAATTTGTTTTAAATGTTGCTGAATCTTGCAGTATATGGGGAAAATGAAGGTGATAATAGGCAGTGGGAAAGATGTATTTTGAAATTAGGCTGTGAAGTAGAATTATGGGGGTTGGTCCCCATATACTGCAAGGAAAGGGGAAATTTGGGTTGTGAAGTAGAATTATGCTAGCTATTGGATAAATTTGGGTTGGTCCCCATGTGTTTTTTCTTTCTGCCCATGCAAATATAAGTATTATGTATTGTAACAGTACGTTTTAGAAATTTATTTATATAATAATAACTAAAATCCCTAGAATATAACATTTTAAGGATTACCATTATCCTATTATCCTGAGATATACGAGAGCTGTGTTAAGATAAGTCTACTAAGACATTAGTTTCTTGTCTTTCTTAGAGAGGTGTTGCTTCAGAGTCTTTCCTTGGTTCTAGTTTCCTGTTTTTTAAGCAGTGTTTGCTCTTGTTGTTTAGTCGAGGACAACTTGTCCTCTTGATTATCAATACAATCGTTTCTATAAATAAATAAAAAATGATAGTATTTCTTTTAGCAACTACTAAGGGTGCAGCAATCCATTTGTGAAGTTCTTATTGTTATTATAATTATTACGAGAGAGAGAGAGAGAGAGAGAGAGAGAGAGAGAGAGAGAGAGAGAGAGAGAGAGAGAGAGAGAGAGAGAGAGAGAGAGAGAGAGAGCTGGTTCAATGAAACTTAACTGTTGAAATTTTCAGAAATGAGCTTCCTTTCTGTAGCATTTTAAAAGTTCTCCTCTTCTTTCCCCCATTATTTACTAGAGTGAAGAGGGTAAAAATTTTGTTTAAGGTTTATGTGGTGGATCTTTTCCGACCTGTTTTTGTGTGTAATTTTGGCACTCTGTTTTCTATTATTATTTATATTAAAGCCCTATCACTGACAAAATATTATCTGAAAATGAATGTTTAGATGTTGGTATTTCAATATTGAGAAGATTTTTGTATCCAAAGGCACATTTGACAAAGGTAACCTCTGACCTCTGAGAAATATGCTTCTCATATGTTGACTACTCTGTTCAACCATCTAACAACCTGAGATGTTCTTGTGAAGACAGAAGCCCACTGAAAGGAAGGCTTTGAAACTTGCAAAGAGAGTAATTCCTATTCACTTATTTTTATATTTACGTTCTTTTTTGTGTTTTTGGGTGGAAGAAGGGGGATGGAATTCTAACCTGCTTACACACATTAGTCCAACTTACAATGTGTCTAGAATTGATTTGTGTGTTGTTTTTGTTTTTGTGCCAAATTTGTATATGCTATGTCTCTTTATATCTAAATGCATATCCTAATTCTTCTTATTATGTTTTTCTTCTTTTTGTTCTCACTTGATATGCTGAGGTCTGGTTGCATATGGTTCACCATTGACTCTTATCTTACTCTTAACAGAAAAATTTGGCTTACTCTCTACTCCATCACATAATCATTTAATTCCTATTTGAAACATGATGTGGGATCCATTTAATGACTTCTTGTTATCAAATTAGATTGGTTGACAAATTCTGTTTTTTTGGTAGTTAGGTCTGTGTTAATATGAACATTGTGTAATTTTTTTTCACAGCAATGTGCCTCTGTTTTTTTGGTAGTTAGGTCTGTGTAAATTGAGAAAAAATGCTAGCTGTGCTTGTCCAACTCTCTACCCCATCACATGATCATTTAATTGCTAGTTTAAAAATGAAGTGGGATCCAATTAATGACTTCTTGTTATCTAATTAGATTGATTGACAAATTAGATTTTCTTGTTCACCAATATGATTTCATAAATTTGCATATTGGTTCATTTGAAGTGACAACATATCTTATGCAAATTTCGTACCTTGCACTTTTTAAGCTTATGTTCATATTTTGTGTTTACATTCTATGTGTTTTTTTTTTCCAGTATAGAGCTAGAAGGAAGGACACATACACCCAAATGGAATTGGATGAGGTGCGAGAAGAATTGGCAAGTCATGTCCAAGAATGGCTTTTTGATTAAGCTAAACATTCCTTCATTTTACATGTCTTTCTAGCTAGTATTTTGCTTGTGCATAGACAAGTGTGGATAATTTGTGGTGTAGGGCTGGTAAATTTGTGATTTGGATGTGACAAGTATGGATCATTCAAGTATTTTGCTTATATATATATAGACAATTATGGATATATTTAAATTACTGTTGATATAATGTATTTTTTTTATGAGCAATGGCAAAACGAGAAGTAGCATCAGCATTTAAATAACCACCAGCACTATTGGAGGCTTTTCACATTTGCAAAATAAAAAAAGCGATGATGTATAACATAATTCACAACACCATTATTTGTTTCTACGATGTTGTAATTGATAATATGCATCAGCATAGTAGATATCACTGATGTTGTTAGACCTCTTTAGCCTCCTCCCTTTTGAAAGTACTGATGCTGTTTCAGGTTTAGGCGTCAGAAGTCAACCTTTTTTGGCACTCGGAAATCATTTAGGCATCGGAGTTTACTTGATATCCGATGTAGTAAGTGATAAACAGCGACGGAGAATATCCGTTGCCTATTACATAGGAATAGGCAACAGTCACCAATACCACGGTATTTATGTGTAATAGGCAACGGATTTTATCCGTTGCTAAAGCCCTTTTTTGGCATAGTATTTCTGTGTGCTTGTAGGGTGATATGTACCAAGTATTATATTGTATTGTGACTCAATCAATAAAAAGATAGTATTGTGAAGTGATGAAGCAAAGAAATACTACTTTCATACTAGCTAGTTATTTATTATGACAACAAATGGATATGAATATTGCGGAACAAAATATATAACATCATAATTTAGCCCAATATTTCGTAAATGTCAGTTTCAATAAAAACTTTCATAGTTAGCGAAAGGCTTTTTTGTTTAAGGATTTAATAAGTTAAAGTATGTAACAAATTGTACATTTTCTTGCCTGAAAATATTGTATATAACACTAAATTGTTTCTCAGATATTTTTCTCATTAATCTCAAGAAATGAAATTAGAAACTCTTTTACACAAATATAAAATTGAGAAAGTGAGATGAGTCTAGCACACTGCCTATACTCTGTACGTAGTGTTAATATGGACGAACTTTCTCTTGTACATACATACCTAGAAAACAGGGGAAAATAGCATCAAATCTGCTTGCAAACTTGTGGTCTCTGTCTTTGGGATGTGGAACTGGATCCAAAATCTAAATAATTAGGAATTGAATGGCTCGGACTAAATAAATAAATTAAAATAATTGAACGTACGTCTGGTTCAGTCTTTTGTCCATGCTCTGCGTCTACATTCAACTCATGGCCCGGCAAAAAGATAAGGTACGTAGCTAGAAGACATTAATTCAATCTGGCAAAACTTGCCTCACATAAACATATAAAACAAAAAAGTTGTTCTATATAGCCCATTATTGATTGCACTAAACCCTTATTGTTAGGAGAAAAATTATATTTCCAATTACCAGAGGAACCAACTTTGTCGTTTGAACATAGCAGGTGCAAATTTAACTCACTTCATAATCATTTCCATTTTCTTGAAGCTTTTAGTTTTTTATTAAATTTATGTTTTTTTTCTCAAGTGGTTGAGATTAAAATTGGGGAGTGCTTTTCAACTCTTTGTCAAAATGTCGTTTTCCCGTACTAAAAGAAAATGGTTTATAACTCAAGTGGTTAAGATGATTTATTAGAGACTAAAAAGAATGTGCAAAAGTTATGTTAGAAAAATTAGTATAAAAATAAGCCTAAATGTATTAAGGCAAAAATGCAAGTGGAAAATTAAATGCACAGGAATTAAATGTCCAATACTTGATAGAATATAGAATACAATATTAATGTCTTTTTAGAAGTTTTTATTTTTATACAAGCAATATTAGGAAAGAGGGAACTCAAACACATAATCTCAAGTGCATGGGTAACTTGTCTTAACATTAATATAGAGCTACAAGTTTTTTGCTATGTCTTTATTAACATTAATAAGAAACCTTGACTATTATTTTTTTTCCCTGCGACATTCTGACGTCATGTAACACCATCACCATTGCATAGCTCATATACCAGGGTAGCTAAATTATTGGGGCCTGCAACTGGAGTGAATTATTAGAATACTTATATGGACCATCATACGTTAGGTCTGAACAAAATAAATTTTTAGCAGGGTCGGTGAATTTTTAGCATAAGGTCGAGATGGTTGAGTAAAACTTTTTGAATTTCACGGCGTAAAAGGAATTTGATGTGTTGACTTAGAACAAAACCCCGCAAAATTCAATGAATCACACTTTTTTTAATTATCATTATTAAAGCAATAATTTGTTGGTCCTTATAGCTCATCATTGTGCTAGTAAAATTGGAGAAAATTCTACCTCAAACTATCTGCATTGAGATTTTACAGTCGGCTACCAAACGAAAAACAAGCTTAGAGGTGTGTTTTAATCACTTCCGTATATCTTTTTTATTTTAAATAGAGAAAAATAGGAGAAAAACAGAGGAAAACATGGGAAAAGAGCTTGCATTGCATGCCTGTGGTTTTCTTTCTTTGGTACGTGCAACTGGATCTAAAGAACCAAAAAGAAAAAGAAAAAAAACGAAGTATGTGTCGCTGTTTGTCTTATTCATGTCAACCCCCAGTCCATGTGCTGGTGTGCACCATTTGTGTATATAGCGAGGAAGAGGGTAGATAGAAGATATTAATTCAATCATTTAGCTTCTTCCTATATATATAGCCCATCATTCAGCTTTTCATTTCCACCACAAAAAGAAGAAGAAGAAAAAATCATTGAACCCACTCGCTCTTTTTTGCATAGCAGGTGCGAATTCCCTTCCTTCTTTTGTTCTTTAATTTTTGTCTTTTCAATTGATAGCATTTTCTTCAAGATTTTAGTTTCTTATGTTTCAATGGTAGTTGGGGATCCTGAGCCTCTACATTGAGACACTATGCATTTATCTGCATTTTTCTAAATCTAGGCCATTATAATAATCTAACCCTTTAGAACATGACACATCATCAAGTTTTTTTCCTTCTCTAAACAAATGTTAACTATTGTTGTTAAACAAGATTTTAGTTACCCACAAATAATAATCTAACCCATTATACTTTACACAGAACAAAGAAGGAAAAAAAAGAAAGAAACATGCTTTAAACAAGAGTTTAGTTACCCACAAATAAAACTTAACTCTTCTGTTTAGTGAAGGAAAAAAAAAATTTGATGATGTGTCACATTCTAAGGGGTTCGATTATTATAATGGTCTAGATTTGGCAAAATACGAGTAAATGGATAGTCTCTAAATACAGAGGCTCATGATCCGATAGTTGGACATTTGAATTGATCAACGTTGTAACTTTATTCTTTTTTTGTTGTTGATATTCTTTTCTTTAAATGGAAGCATGAGATCTAAAATGGAGGATATAACAGTTTAATTCTTGAGATAAACCTCATGAAAAATGGAGTAAAAGTTTGTCTGTTTTACCTTAGGTCTAAAAATAACATGCACATCATCATCATACATACATGGTCAGATTTCTTTTTATTTTCTATTTTTTTTAAATACAAAAAATAAATAAGCCCAAAAATATTAAGGTTTCTTAGGAATAACCCACTTGATTTTAATTTTTGATGTAAGCCAATTATTTTTCGATGTAGTCCATTGACTATTTTTACACGTCAGCAAACTTATCATAGTGAGTTGATGACTCAGTTCTTATTTATTGTTTCCAGTTTTCAAAAGTTCTGTCAAATCTTTTACTTATTGTTTGATTTAATGTTTATTTTAGATCAATAGTTATTACATATAATATTAGATCTAATGTCAACAATATATAATTGTCAATTCATTTTCTATTATTCGTGTTTTTTTTTTCTCATCTCCATTTTCTTTCGTATTCTTCTTTATTTCCTCTTCATCCACTTACTTCATGTCAGCTTGCGCGCACCTCGACTAATCCCCACTCGCGAAACTGAGTCTGCCGCTGGCCACCAGGTGTTGCAACTGCTAGAACTCGAACTAGGGAGCAAACCTATAGTGCCGATAATACCCTCATCACTTACAATCAGAACAACACATAATGGAAGTGGAAGGATGCAGCAATGAAGCTCCACATGACGTAGAAAACCCCAACACCCCAGTAGCAGATTCGAAGCCGGGGTCGGATAGTTTGTCTCGCCGGTCTCCTGATGAGTGTTGTATCTACAGGGTTCCTGAGCGACTACGGGACAGCAGAAGTAAAGCCTACAACCCGAAAGTAGTCTCAATAGGGCCATTTCACCATGGCAACAAACATTTAGAAGACATGGAAGAAGACAAACAGAGGTACCTACAATATCTTCTTGATCGGAATGGGGCTAGCTTGGAGGATTATGAAAAGAAAATAAAGGACCAAGAAGAGAAACTCCGTGGTTGTTATGGAAATGCTATGCGCTTGAGTAGCGATCAGTTTGTAAGAATCATTCTAGTTGATACTGCCTTTGTTATTGAGCTCTTAGTAAGGAATTTCGAAGACTTGCAAGATGACGATGACAGGATATTTAAAAAACGATGGATGTTAACAAATATATTGCCCGACATGCTTTTGCTCGAAAATCAGCTGCCATTTTTCATTCTTAAGGATCTTTTCGATCCAAGCAAAGTCAGAGTTAAGAATTCTGAGATTGGGAGGCCTTCAATTATAAAGCTCTCTTACCATTTCTTCGATAAGGTAGTGGGTTTACAGAAGTCGGAAGACCAATTGAACCAACCTTTACAGAAGTCGGAAATTTCCTCCTAGTTCTGAACCACCTTTACATTTTGTTGATTTTATTAGAACTTTACATCTGCAACATTTGGATACCTCAAAAGCTGGAAAACTCCCAAGTATACCCAGCGTGACAAAATTAAACGAGGCCGGAGTTAAGTTTCGTCCGGAATCAAGCAACGACTTATTCGCGATACAGTTCCATAATGGAACTCTGAAAATTCCAAAACTAGAAATACACGATGACACAGAGCTTATGTTGGCGAGTAGAGTATATCCTATTTTATTTGGGTTTTATTTTTCCTTTTGTATAGATATTATGTAATTAGGATACCACTTGTTTTCCTTGTCTAACCCTACTAGGGTTTGTAACCTTATTATAAATACCTCCTTTTGGAGAATGAAATATATCTGAAAATATTCTACCATATTGTTTGACTTGGTATCAGAGCCGACTTTCTGGTAACCTGTGTATTGTGCCCACCCGTGTTCTACTCTGTGCCCTAATTTCTTTTTAGGGTTCTTGTGCCCGTGTTCTACTGTGTGCCCTAATTTCTTTTAGGGTTCTTGTGTCTGTGCCTTTTCCGTGTTCCGCTGTGTGCTCTGTCGTGTTTGTGCCTCTACTGTGTTCGTGCATCTGCCTCTACTGTGTTTGTGCCTTGTGCTCTGTCGTGTTCGTGCCTCTACTGTGTTCGTGCATCTGCCTCTACTGTGTTTGTGCCTCTGTTGTCTTCGTGCATCTGCCATATTTGTGTCTGTGCTGTGATCTGTTGTATACTCTGCATGATTTGTTGAGTTTCTGCTACAATCATGGGTGGTAATTCCATTGTTGGTGCTGCTGGTGCTACTGCTGCTTCTGCAAATTTGCATGTTTCTGACTCTATTCCAGGTACTGGCTCTAATACTTGGATAATTGATACTGGTGCTTCTGATCATATGACTTATGATGCTAAATTTTTTGATGAGTTGTCTAGTAACACCCGTAACCCATACATAACTAGTGCTAATGGTTTGCCCTCTCCAATTACTGGCGAGGGCACTATTTCTCTCACCCCAACTCTGTCCTTGTCTCGTGCGTTATTAGTTCCCAATATCCATTGTAACTTGTTATCTGTTGGTCGCTTACTTGATACACTTAATGCTTCTGCTACTTTCTATCCTACCCATTGCTCTTTTCAGGATCTCAAGACTCACGAGGTGATTGGGCATGGTAAACGGATAGGGGGGTTGTATTATTTGACATTACCTTCTGCACCAGTTCGTGATCGTGTCGTTAATACTGTTCAACGTTGCAGTGTCAAAGACAAACAGCAAATTTGGTTATGGCATCGTCGCTTGGGACACCCGTCATTTGGCTACCTTAAGCGTCTGTTTCCATCTTTATTTCGCTCCTGTGATGAGTCCAGTTTTAAGTGTGAGACATGTGTAATGGCCAAGAGTCACCGTACTGTTTTTCCCTTAAGTAATAATAAAGCTGCTTTGCCTTTTGAGTTAGTACATTCTGATGTCTGGGGTCCTGCTCGTGTGACTTCTCATGGTTTCCGTTGGTTTGTGACGTTTATTGATGACTGCACTCGCTTAACATGGGTGTATTTGATGAAGAATAAACATGATGTTGCCTCTATTATTCCTGACTTTTGTGCCATGGTGTCTACTCAGTTCCATGCTCGTGTTAAAGTATTTCGCACTGATAATGGCGGTGAATATGTGAATCATACCTTGGCCCAATTCTTTCGTGATCAAGGTATCATTCACCAAACTACCACTCCATTCACACCTCAACAGAATGGTGTGTCTGAAAGGAAGAATCGCCAGTTACTTGAAGTTGCTCGCTCTCTGATGTTGGATATGTCTGTTCCCCATCATCTTTGGGGACATGGTGTCTTGTCCGCCGCCTACTTGATTAACCGTACTCCTAGTCGGGTTCTTGATTTCAAGACTCCACTTGATGTGTTATGTGCCCTCACTCCTCCGGTTTCAGTCTCTAAGTTACCTCCGAAGGTGTTTGGGTGTGTTGCGTATGCTCATGTTTACTCTCATCAAAGGAGTAAACTTGATCCTTGTGCTCTCCGCTGTGTCTTCATTGGTTATTCTACGACTCAGAAAGGTTATAAGTGTTATCACCCGCCTACTCAGAAGGTACATGTCACTTTGGATGTCACATTTCATGAAGAGGTACCCTATTATGTTTCTCCCTCTTCTTCAATTCAGGGGGAGAGGGGGAGTGAATTGAAGAATTTGGAAAATATGGAATTTTTAGGCGAACAGGATGAAAACGACCGGTCGCTGATAGGAGGCGACCGGTCGCTCGAGTCGAGCTGGGACTACAGTACCGATACGAGCGAAGCGACCGGTCGCAATGAGGAAGCGACTGGTCGCGAACCAATCTGCCCAGGAAACGACCGGTCGCACATAGAAAGCGACCGGTCGCCCGCGTCAACGAGCGACAACAGTACCGATACGAGCGAAGCGACCGGTCGCCAAGCAAGTATCGACCGGTCGCTCGACAAAAATGTTGATGTTTTCGAGCCCCTCTCAGAAGGAAATAACAGTGATATTGGCGACTCTCATACAGATGAAATTGATAATATACCCCCCTCTGCCCTGCCATTGCCTCAATCAAGTTGTGATAATGAGGTACTTTCTAGTGATATGCCTACCTATTCTTTGCCCCCACGTACTACCCGTGGGAAACCTAAAATACAATATTCTCCTGATATACATGCCAAGTCTAAATATCCCATTAACCATTATATGTCAACTCATCGTTTATCTAAGTCATATGCATCATATTTGTGTCAATTATCTAGTGTATGTGTGCCAACTAAGTTGCAGGATGCTCTATCTGATCAAAACTGGGTAGATGCAATGCATGTTGAGATGGAAGCCTTGAACAAGAATGCCACTTGGGAGTTAGTTCCTTTACCAAAAGGAAAAAAGGCAGTTGGATGCAGATGGGTGTTTACTTTGAAGCACAAGGCTGATGGTTCCATTGACCGATACAAGGCAAGATTGGTAGCAAAAGGGTATACTCAGACATATGGAGTGGATTACACAGAGACTTTTGCTCCAGTAGCTAAGCTCAACACTGTACGCGTGCTCTTATCCTTAGCTGCTAACCGTGACTGGCCGCTGCTACAATTTGATGTCAAAAATGCATTCCTCCATGGTGATCTCAAAGAAGAAATATATATGGATCCTCCGCCGGGTATCCCTGTGACCTCTAAGGAGGGTGTGGTGTGTAAGCTACGGAAATCCTTGTATGGATTAAAGCAGTCTCCAAGAGCGTGGTTTGGAAGGTTTGCTGCATCTATGAAAAAGTTTGGGTATGTGCAAAGTAACTCTGATCATACTTTGTTTCTGAAGCGTCATAAAGGTAAATTGACGGCTTTAATTATTTATGTTGATGATATGATTGTGACTGGTGATGATCATGTAGAGATACAGAGTCTTCAGAAGTATCTGGCTTCTGAGTTCGAGATGAAATCATTGGGTGATTTAAAGTATTTTCTTGGGATTGAAGTTGCCAGATCTAAACATGGTATTTTTCTATCCCAAAGAAAGTATGTTTTGGATTTACTTGCAGAAACTGGAATGTTGGATTGTAAACCGATTGATACCCCTAGTGAGCAGAATCATAAGTTGGGGATATACCCCGATCAAGTTCCGACTGATAAAGAACGTTATCAACGACTTGTGGGGAAGTTGATTTATTTGGCTCATACTCGTCCAGATATTGCTTATGCTGTAAATATAGTAAGTCAGTTTATGCACTCTCCTAGTGTAGATCATATGGGGGCTGTGACTCGTATTTTAAGGTATCTGAAAGTAACTCCTGGCAAGGGGTTAATTTTCTCCAAGTATGGCCATACAAATGTAGAAGGGTATACAGATGCTGATTGGGCAGGTTCAGCCACAGATAGGCGTTCGACATCTGGGTATTTTATGTTGTGGGTGGCAATCTTGTTACATGGAGGAGCAAGAAACAAAAGGTGGTGTCTAGATCCAGTGCTGAGGCTGAGTATCGGGGAATGGCCCATGGTGTATCTGAGTTACTATGGTTGAGGAGATTGTTGACAGACCTTGGTTTTAGGCCTAATAAACCCATGGATTTATATTGTGACAATACGGCTGCGATTGCAATTGCTCATAATCCTGTACAACATGACCGTACAAAGCATGTGGAGGTTGATCGAAATTTCATTAAAGAAAAGTTGGATGCAGAGATTGTGTCCTTCCCTTTCATCCGTTCAGAGTATCAGTTAGCTGATGTTCTTACGAAAGCTGTTTCTACAAGTATCTTTCTCAACTCGCTTGACAAGTTGGGCATGCGTGACGTCTTTGCTCCAACTTGAGGGGGAGTGTTGGCGAGTAGAGTATATCCTATTTTATTTGGGTTTTATTTTTCCTTTTGTATAGATATTATGTAATTAGGATACCACTTGTTTTCCTTGTCTAACCCTACTAGGGTTTGTAACCTTATTATAAATACCTCCTTTTGGAGAATGAAATATATCTGAAAATATTCTACCATATTGTTTGACTGCTTATACTCAGAAATCTCATTGCCTTTGAACAATGCCATTGCACAGAAACTTACTTAAGCGATTTTGTTTTCCTCCTGGATAAATTTGTGAACACCAAAAAGGATGTAGACTTGCTTGTTGAGAGTGATATTGTTGTAAACACACTAGGTGACAACAATAAGGTTTCTACTATGATTAACCAACTTTGCAGGGGGGTTGCTCCGGACCAGCAAAAGTTCTATTTTGGTGGTCTGGCTGACGATCTAAACAAGTACTGCAGGAAGCGCAGGAACAGATGGATGGCATATTTGAGCCACAAGTATTTCAACACACCCTGGGCAGCTTTTTCTCTCTTTGTAGCGGTTACTCTTCTCATACTCACTGTCATACAAACAGTGTTCACTATTATCTCTTTTTATCAGCAGTAAGTCTCTCCGTAGCCATTTCCTCCCTATCTTTTTTCCGTTTTGTTTTGTTTTTAAGTATGTAAAGGAGTGGATCAGGGCTAGCTTTGTTTTCAATAAAGGTGTGCTATGTGCTTGTTTTAACATTGTGAGATTCAAGCAAGTGTGTAAAACTGTTGCTAATGAGAGCTGTACTATTATTATTATTATTGTTTTCTAAATGCAAGTGTGTAAAGCTGTTACAGCAGGGAATAATCTAACAATATGGAAAGGAAAATCGGTAGACACTGAAGTGATCGACAGTGCACTAGGCTTGTTGCTTTGGTCTTCACAACCTAAAGCTGCTGAAAGAGTTGAAATATGTAACCCGTCAAATTTTTGTTCAGTTTTTCACATTTAATTTTTCAAAATAATCAGTTTCTCCAATATTTCCCTAATAAATATCAGTACATGGATTTAGAAACTTGGCTTACATAAAAATATGGATTTATTATTTTTCGTAAATATCAGTTTTTCACATATACATACGTAGAAAACTTGCTTGCAAACTTGGGGTTCTCTTTCTTTGAGATGAGGAACTGGATCCAAAATCTAAATAATTAGGAATTGAATGGCTCGGACGATAAAAATTAAAATAATTGAACACACGAGCCATTCAATTCCTAATTATTTTAATACAAGTCAAACTTGACCCCAAGTCCATGCTTTGCCTCTACATTCAACTCATGGCCCGGCAAAAAGATAAGTAACATAGCTAGAAGACATTAATTCAATCTGGCTAAACGATTCTCACATAAACATATAAAACAAAAAAGTTTGTTCTATATAGCCCATCATTGATTACACTAAACCCTTATTAGGAGAAAAATTATATTTCCATCTACCAGAGGAACCAAGTAAGCTGCATTGAGCTTCTCTTGTAATCGAGCAAAGGGAAACCAACTTTGTCGTTTGAACATAGCAGGTGCAAATTTAACTCACTTCCTTTTTGGTTTTTGTTTTTTCCACTTCAGAATCATTCGTCTGACATAATGCTTCCATCTTCATTGCTATGTTTGTAGCACATTTCTATTTTCTTGAAGCTTTTAGTTTCTCATCTTTCATGGTACGTAGTTCGTAATTTCAATATTTTGAATGGGAAAATGACGAAAATGACCGCGTATTAAACAAACCATGGCTGATACATTATATATAGCGCCTGACATGCAATTGCTTGAAAATCAACCGCCATTTTTCATTCTTGATGATATTTTTGTCCCTGACATAATTAGTCTCTTCTAACAGCAAGAAGCTTTCAATGATTACTCTCTCACACGAGTTCTTGACAATGACACTAGAATTAGTGTAAGACCCGTGTCTTGGGGAAACAAGAACGGTGAGCAATCCCACATCGCTCGGGGAGGGAAAGGTGAAGTGCTTAAATGTGTGGGCACTTCTCTTCCTAGCACGAGGCCTTTTGGGAGCTCACTGGCTTCGGAGTCATAGGAACTCCGAAGTTAAGCGAGTTGGGGGCCAGAGCAATCCCAGGATGGGTGACCCACTGGGAAGTTGCTCGTGAGGTCCCAGAAACAAAACCGTGAGGGCAGAGAGGGGGGCCCAAAGCGGACAATATCGTGCTAGGGGAGTCGGGTCGTGACAGAATGGTATCAGAGCCGGACCCCGACCGGAAATGTGCCAGCGAGGACGCTGGGCCCCAAGGGGGGTGGATTGTAAGACCCGTGTCTTGGGGAAACAAGAACGGTGAGCAATCCCACATCGCTCGGGGAGGGAAAGGTGAAGTGCTTAAATGTGTGGGCACTTCTCTTCCTAGCACGAGGCCTTTTGGGAGCTCACTGGCTTCGGAGTCATAGGAACTCCGAAGTTAAGCGAGTTGGGGGCCAGAGCAATCCCAGGATGGGTGACCCACTGGGAAGTTGCTCGTGAGGTCCCAGAAACAAAACCGTGAGGGCAGAGAGGGGGGCCCAAAGCGGACAATATCGTGCTAGGGGAGTCGGGTCGTGACAATTAGAGTTAGCCATCCCTGAGATTTTGAGGGCCCTGTGCGAAACTTAAATTGGGGCATCACATAATCTAATACGAAAATACTATAAATAAAAATTTGCAATAACTTAATGTCATAAACAATTTTTTATAACTAAAAGTCACCATCAATAAATATGTAATGACAATCAGAAATCAAATTCATAAAAATATAAATGTTTCCATTTGATAAAGTTAAATGTTTGGTACAAAAATAAGCTCATTGTGCCCCTATAAGGTCACCTACTGCCTCCAATAAGCAATTTGTGTTTAATAGGGAAAAAAATTGGCAATCACAAATTAAAGAGTAGTTGCACACAAATGTCATTAACAAATTAGATCATTAAACACAAAAGCAACAACAAACACTACTGCAAAAAACACTTTGCGCGACGAAATAATTTTGTTGCGCAAAGTACAATTTTGCGCGACGAAATTTTGGTCGCGCAAATATCGTAAAGAAAGGTTTTGCGCGACGAAAAATATTTTTTGTCGCCCAAAGATACTTTGCGCGACGAAAATTAACCACTTTGCGCGACGAATTATAACTACTTTGCGCAACGAATAATATCAACTTTGCGCGATGAATATCAATTACTTTGTGCGACGAATACTATCTACTTTGCGCGACGAATAATATCTATTTTGCGCGACGAAAGTTAACGTCACGCAAATACACTTTGCGCGACGAAATATTCAAAAAAAAAAATTGTTTTTAAAATTGTTTTTAATTAAAATAAACTAGTTTAATAGTTTGCGCGACGAAATATTTTGTCGCGCAAGGTTTTTGACATTTTGTTTTATTATTTCTCTTATATCAATTTCATTATATTGATTTTTCAAATTTTTACTTTTTAAATTTAATTTAATAGTATGATTTTATTTTTTTTAATTACTTTAATTTAAATTGACATATTCAAAATAAAATTACATATGAAAAATAGTGGTCAAATTATCCAATATATATAATATTCAAAATGTACACATAAATTAACAAAGTACAATAATAAAATCTACAAGCCTATTGTGGTGGTAGTGGCGGAGGATATGTTTCGATAGCGTCCAAATCCTCAACTTTAGCCGTTAAAGTCTCGACGATTCCCTACAAAAAAACAAATATTGTCAAATAACAAAAAATTGACATAAACTCAAAACTAACTCGAAAAACACATATTAATGAAAAAAAATTTAAAGTTTGGAGAGAATGTACCTTTTGGCAAGATTTTGAGTGAGTGAGAATGAGAGGGAGAAGTGAGTGTGAGAGAATAGAGAAGATAGTGAGAGAGAGATGAAAGAGTGAGTGAGAGTGAGAGATGATGAAAAGAGAGATAAGAGAGTGAGAGATAGTGAAGAGAGAGATGAGAGATTAAGTTAGAGGAATGAGTGTGAGAGAAATGGTAGGATTTGGGGAGAGGGAAAGAGAGAGGGGAGGTAAGAGTAGAAGACAATGAGAAAATGGTGGAGGAGTTATTTTGGTTTTAAAAGCCGTATCACTTTGCGCGACGAAATAATATATTGGTCGCGCAAAGTCTCGAAAAAAATTTTGAAAAAAAATTCCCATTTTTGTTGCGCGCCCAAATTTTTAGGGTTTTGCGCGACGAAATTTTGGTCGCTCAAAGTTTTGCGCGACCACAATATTCCCGCGTCCCATTTTTGGTACCCGCCCAAATTTTTCGGGTACACTTTGCGCGACAAAAGACTATATATTGGTCCCGCAAAGTCGTAAATTTTTTTAAAAATTCGCATTTTTGGTACCCGCCCAAATTTTTCGGGTACACTTTGCGCGACGAAGGACTATATATTGGTCCTGCAAAGTCGTAAATTTTTTTTTTAAAAAAATTCCAATTTTTGGTACCCGCCAAATTTTTAGAGTATACTTTGCGCGACGAACTACTATATATTGGTCGCGCAAAGTTGGAAATTTTTTTTAAAAAATACGCATTTTTGGTACCCGCCCAAATTTTTCGGGTACACTTTGCGCGACGAAGACTATATATTGGTCCCGCAAAGTCGTAAATTTTTTTTTTTTAAAATTCCCATTTTTGGAACCCGCCAAATTTTTAGAGTATACTTTGCGCGACGAACTACTATATATTGGTCGCGCAAAGTCGTCAAAATTTTTTTTTAAAAATTCGCATTTTTGGTACCCGCACAAATTTTTAGTGTATACTTTGCGCGACGAATTATTATATTGGTCGCGCAAAGTCTTTAAAAAAAAATTAAAGCTACTAATAAATATATATACTATTCAATTTCTTAAGTGTTATACGTACAAAATAAACAAATTTAAAGCTACTCAACGATCCAACCGTCAAACTTGTTTGTTTATACTTCGGGATCATATATGCCAAAATTCGGAAAAAATAAACATTAAGAGATCAAGTAACGGTACAAAACATTTCGACGGTTGTAAACGAAAAATCAAGAACTTTACATCTTCCAATATTGGAGGAATCAGATCAAAGTAATGAAGGGCCAAGCAAAAGTATTATGACTACACCCTGCATTACAAAACTATACCAGGCTGGGGTCAAGTTTAAGTTGGGATCAATCAGAAACTTATTCGATATACGATTCAACGATGGGATTCTAGAAATTCCAAAACTAAAAATACACGATTACACGGAGCTCACACTCCGTAACCTCCTTGCCTTTGAACAGTGCCATTGCGATAAGATTTACATAAGTGATTATGTTTCACTCATGGATGACTTTGTGAACACCGAAAAGGATGTGGAGTTCCTTCTGAGGGATGGGATTGTCGAAAATATGCTTGGTGACTACAATGAGGTGTGCACTCTGATTAACAACCTTGGAAGAGGAGTTTCTGTGGATCGTGAAAGCTTCTACTTTGCTACTCTTTCTGAGCGCCTCAATAGCTACTGCAGAAAGCCTTGGAACAAATGGAAGGCAAATTTGACGCAACATTAGTTCAATACACCTTGGGCAACTATTTCTGTCATTGCAGCTGTTTTGCTCCTAATACTGACTTGCATTCAAGCAGTGTGCTCTATTATTTCTGTTATGCCTTCTATGAACCAGAAGTATTAGTCCTTTTTTTTTTCTCCCTATTGGTCCTTTTTTTCCCTTTCTGTATTATCTGTTAGTAAACTAAGTGTGCTGTGTTGATGTTAGTAGAGTGATTAAAGCAATTAATATGCTTGTTTTATTTGTTTGTTTGTTTGTTTAGAAGGCATATAGTGAGATTGATCTTGCTTCTGTTGTAGCATTTCTAATTGTGTTTGCATATGCTATATGAGTTTTCAAACTTAAATAGTATAGTAGGAAATACCAAATACAGTATAATATTTTGGACCAAAAACAAAACAAAGGAAAAAGCATTAATTCAAATTTATGTAACATAGAATTTATCATTAGTTCGTAGTACCAAGCTGTCAGTGTCACGTGGTACTACTGTACTACGTGGTGCTACTTTAGGTTATATATTTATGGTTCTCTCAAATTTATGTAACATAGAATTTAGACTTAAAATGTCATGCCCAATACGTGGTTCCCTTCCCTCCACCACAAAATTGGATCAAGTTAGGGGGACTTTATATCTCTATCAAAAAATAAAAAGTGACATATATATCCAGTGGACAAATTGAGGGAGGCACTTGTAGATTGTATGCTTTACATGATTGATTAGATTTAGATTAATACTGGAATTTGATCCTTTAAATGATGTGATAAAGGAAGTTTGCTTTGGTGTTACAGACAGAGCATGGAAAATATGTTGTTTTGCGTCTTGGTATGTTTCTGGATACATTAATTCTTGATAGTTTGAGGACTTTGATATAAATGAAGGCTTCTCTAACTACATGCATTAGCAGCCTATTCCAACGTAACAATTCAACACTCAAACATTGGGGAGAGCGAAATTAAGTAGAAACCCCCAACAGCATGCTTTATTATGAATACAAGTTGAAGTCTATCTAGTTACAAGAGAAAACATGATCGGGTTAATTTCAAGCAGTTTCTGTAATCTGCGTTTTGTAGGCAACCCGACCACTAATCCCAAAAACTTCATCTCATCATATATCTTACACCACATGATGAAGAGGCAGAAATAAGTAGGGAGATAATTATACAGGGGTGCAACCCGACCAAGCTTATTATACGTACAGTGCTAAGTGATGATCATGCAGATTTGCGGTTCGGAACCCAGGCAATATGATCAGTGGGAAGGAAATGGCAGATGGGAATGGTTCCGGGCTTAACTTTGACGATTTGGAAGGACAAATGCTTTGGGTTCCATTCTGATGTGTCTAGATGGCAGATGGTTACTGCTTTAACCTTCACCCCATCATCGCCTTTCAGGGAGAGAACATAAGCTGCTGTTTGTTTTATTGTGTGGCATAAAAACACAGCATAGGGATAGTTCTGCTTATGACACACAACGAGTTTGTCACCTGCCAACTTCTTCAGTCCTGGCATTGTTGTATACTTGTGCATGGACATGGTGGCTCCTTTTTCCAATACCTCCGTCGAGATTGCTTGAACGTTTCTTGTTCTAAGCTTCGAAGTGCTAAAATCAACCATTGATTCTAAAGATGTGGCGCAATATCTTTCCTCTCCCTTAATGCCTGAAGCTTCACACTCTTCGATTGTTTTCTTAATTGTTTTGGCTTCCACAGATGTTGGCTTCACTGAAAAATGGTTGAAAATTTCTGATAGTTTGTTAGAGGAGAAGGGGATCGATTGAGCACTTTCGCGTGGCAGGAAAGTAGCCGTGTTTGAATTTCTAGGGAATTGGAAGTTCATTGCTGCGCCAGGGCGCATGTCCTTCTCCAAGAAGAAATAAGCTACGTTTTTATGATGGAGTTGATTGTCAGCGGATGCATAATACCTAAAAAAGTTGGCAGTTGGGCTTTCATTCCCAAGAGCATTCATGATATTTGTGCTCTTTTCTTCATTTGTGGAGTCTGCAAATTATATATCAACGTCATAATGGAAAATAAGTGATCAGCTGATTGAAGAGTGAGTGACACATTTGTGAATATGTTGCCATACATACTCTAGTACCATACTATAATTACTCATGTAATGACTTTTGTCGAGGCTAATAATAAATTGGAAAACAGTAGTTAACCGATAAATATGTGGTCGAACAAATTTTAGTAAAATGGCAGGTTGAAAAAATATCCAAGATTCTAAAGTGCTTAACACAAACCAGGATGCAGAAGTTCACTGATAGCTCTTGGCATCTGTGTGTTTGGCAGGACGGAGTTCCAGTAAAATTGAGGTGCTGGTTGAGCAGCATGGTTTGCCAGTGCCACAGCTGCTAGCTGCAACATTAATTCGAACTCTAATTAAAATCAAATCACAAAGTGTAATTAATTAGTGGACGACACTTAAAGTAGTAAATAAAATCGGAGAGAATTATAGGAACACAAAACTTTCCTTCATATAGAGTACAATGAGAGATAATGGAAAAGTTAATCAAATTGCAGAGCTTACACTGAGAAGAGCAAAGATGAGTGGGAGATGAAACCCCATTAGGACTGAAATTAACTTGGCAACAGATGTAGCTAGTGGATATGAAGCAAGAAATTAAAGAAAGTTGGAGCTGGCTCTTATGGTAACAATAGCAACTGGCTTCACCATTTTATAGACGAATGATGAGGGGTACCCAGAAGTAACACTCCACCCACCAATATAGAGCTTAATTACTTCCCACTGCCTCTCTCACTTAAATTCATTTGAGGCAAGTGGCATGATGTGATGTATATCAGACATAATTCTGAATCAAATACAATTGTTGCACGTGGGAAAAAGGTACTGAAGGTTTTTTAGATAAAACCTCACAGCTGGATGGTCCATAAAATACATGGTTAATCATAATGGACGTAAGTGGTTAAATTTGAGATAATATTGAAAATAATAATACACAATAGGTTTTCAATCGAGAGGGGGTGGAGAGCCCACTAGGAGCAATAATTTTAGGTCGCCATGTCATCTAAGACTTGAAAACAAAAAAAATATGTCCGTATATAATTAAAGGGTACAATTTCTGCTTTATTAATTTTACTTGATTTTCCGTGGTTCAGAAAATTCCCAGAAAACAAAAGATCTTATAAATCCAGCTAACCATGTTTCAGCCCTAGTCAATGACTTGGAGCACAAAAAATCTACTTCACACTTTGTAAGAGGGCATGCAAGTGCATGGAGGATGGAGCAATAATATTTATTTTATAATATGTATATGATAATAGATTGATTTTTATTTTATTTTTTCAATCTATATATTGTTGATGCTCAAAAATGATTCAGCATTTTTGGTCCCAACTTAGTGATGTCTTGGCGTTCGGCTCCTTCTGGGTTTCGGTAGAGCGATCAATCTACAAGATAAAGAACGCTCGGTAAGCACTTGGGCATCGGTGTGATACCGGCTGAAGGCTCTCCGATACTTATGGTGGTAACAATAGCAATTGGCTTCACCATTTTATAGAGGGAAGGGAATTGTTCCCCTGTACGGACGAATGATGAGTGGTACCCAGAAGTAATACTCTACCCACCAATACAGAGCTTAATTACTTCCCACTGCCTCACTCACTTAAATTCACTTGAGGCAAGTGGCATGATGTGATGTATCAAACATAATTGTGAATCAAATACAATTGTTGCACGTGGGAAAAAGGTACCGAAGGTTTTTGAGATAAAACCTCACAGCTGGGTGGTCCATAAAATACATAGTTACTTAAGTAGTTAAATTTGAGATAATATCTATGGGTATCTTTCCCTGACACCCATGTGTATTGCAACAAGTGGTATGAGAGCAATAATTGGCCTGGGACACTTGAGTTTTAGGTGCATCATTCAGGATTGAAGATTTACACAATAATTTTAGGACAACATGACATGTCATGAAAACAAAAAAAATATGTCCCTATATAATTAGAGGGTACAATTATTGGCATGAGCAATCCTACAATGCATCCTCTAGATATTTTCCCTTTCCAATTTATGCTTTATTAATTTTACTTGATTTTCCTTGGTTCAGAAAATTCCCAGAAAACAAAAGATCTTATAAATCCAGCTAACCATGTTTCAGCTCTAGTCAATGACTTGGAGCACACAAAATCTACTTCAAACTTTGTAAGGGGGCATGCACGTGCATGGAGGATGGAGCAATAATCTTTATTTTATAATATATATGATAATAGATTGATTTTTATTTTATTTTTTTTCAGTTTGTCGTGGATTGCTGGTAACATCTGCATTACTCCATTTTCTATCATTGTCTCCCAATTGTGATGAACAGCCAAAGATGTCTGCCAGTTGTGGATGGCAGCCAAAGATGGCTGCCAATAATATTAATAAATAAAGAATCTTCAAATAATTAAGGTATATTAGAGGATCTACAATCATGCTCCCTATTTTTTAGTTAAAATTTAGTTTAAAACACACAAAATTTATTTTAGGAGCTCTTTATAAAATTTGAACTCTAATCGTACTCTCTAGTTTAGAGAGTCATAAATACTTTAATTATTTTTTAATTCAATATAATTGGTCCATCTCTATACAAAATATTATAAAAAAATAATTTGATTTAATTAAAAGTTTAAAATGTGCATAAAACAAAGCAATATTAAATTATATGTAGTTACTAGAGTCCTTTCTCTCTCCTCAGATTTATGAGCTCCTAGAGGTCTCCCTATTTTAGGAGGTGGATAGAGAGCATGGTTGGAGTTGTACTTTTCCAATTTCTCTCTAAAATTTGTTTAAGGAGATGGTTTAGGGAGCACATTGTGGATTCTCTAAACTTAACCAATTAAAGGAACTCAAAAATTTTCAATACGACGTAACAGATGCTGTCCACATCACTCATGTTTTACTAGAGTTAGAGCATTCATAATGTACTCTTTAAACTACCTCCTTAGACAAATTTTAGGGAGGAAATTGGAAAAATACAACCCCAATCATGCTCCCTATCCACCTTCTAAAATAGGGAGACCTCTAGGAGCTCCTAAATCTGAAGAGAGAGAAATGACTCATAGTGACTCTCTATAATTTAATGTTGCTTTGTTTTATGCATAGTTTAAACTTTTAATTAATGCTAACTATTTTTTATATTATTATTTTTATAGAGATTAACCAATCAAATTGAATTAAAAAATAACTATAGTATTTATGACTCCCTGAACTAGAGAGTATGATTGGAGTTCAAATTTTATAAAGAGCTACTATAATAACTTTTTTTTTATAGTTAAATTTTAACTAAAAAATAAGGAGCATGATTGTAATGCTCTTATAAGCCTTCGCTATTTTTTTTTGGTTAGTCTGCCTCCCACCACTACTTCAAAACAACAAGAAGAACAAATATTCATTAATTAATATATTTTTTTAAGAGGGCTAGTCTAATATAAGCCCTTACAATTTCTATTTCCTAGACATCAACCTATTAATTTCGAAATCTATGTATAAAACACAAATTCAAACTAAAAATGCTATAAAAGGTCATAGTACTCCTACATATTTACATTGTTTGCCATAAGTCAACCTGACAGTTTTGATTATGGGGTGGAACCTCAACTTCCTTCAGAAGAGAGACTTAAAGCAAAAATGATGGAAACTTCCAATTTCTACTAAAATTAAGGACACACATATGATGAATCTGAGCACCGCAGAGAAATTAATTTTAGTAGAAATTGGTAGACATAAGAAGTTTGTAAAGCAGAACACTTAGTAGATTTTTGTAGAAATTATGTGCTTCCGAAATCTTGGGCTTCTATTAAATATATTAATTTGTGCATATTTTTCTTCCTCACGTTGGTGGAACACATTTCCATTGATGGAAGATCAAGGAAAAAAAAAGTAAATAACAAATTAAGTCATCAAACACTGACAGAGAAAGTAAAACCACTTAAGTTCAACAAATCCAAATTTAACGTAACTTATGGAAGTTCATCTTTTGTCGAGGTTTGACATTAAAGTTTCAACTTTTTAAATTCACAGAGATAGAGGTAAAGTGATCTAGTCCTTTGAGAAGAAGTATAGTCTTTGGGAGAGTAGATAAATAGGTTTTGTAAACTCATCACATGAGTAATCTGTATTAGTGAGTGGTGGGGAGACTGGAAGAAAAAATGATAAAAACTTCCAATCTCTAACAATTTCTACGTGTGTCTGTTAGTACGAAATTAGGAGCATAAACTCTAGTATATGTTAGCATAGGTTGTAAACGTGCTTTGAGAGAGCCTAGGGGCAGAATTGACATTGGCAGGATTGATGCAGATCCCCAAAACACAGACTTGTGGCTTGACCCGTGAAAGGCATTTGATTCAGGGGTAAGTGATGTCATTATCATGCATGTATATTAGGGAATTGTTTTAAAGGATGATTCAATCACGTTTTATTGATTTACCTTTTTTAAAAGTGAATTGAAGTTTATTTAGGAGTGTTTTCTTTTTAGGCAATTTTGACCCAAATCAATTTGATTCTCCTATTACTTTCATGTTTTAACATCCCCATAATTTTCTAATGGGGAATCATGTTTCAATCATATCACAATATCAAGAGTCAAGATACCCTTAATAGTTCAGTAGGCATATAAGAATTCATTTGATATTGATATTGATCAAAATCTTCCTTTCTTAAATATCTCATTTCCTATTGGTTGGACTACATGTGACCAATCTCTAGAATAGGAAAGATACTTTCGTGATTTTCTGTCAAGCCTTGGAAATTGGAGATTTGGTTTTTAACGTGTTTTCTTTCTTGTAAAGAAAAAGTCTATAAAATAAGACCTTTGTCTTCTTTGTTTAGAGATCTTTAACAATCATATTTTCAGTTCATAAAATGTCCATAAAACAAAGCAATATTAAATTATATGTAGTCACTAAGAGTCCTTTCTCTCTCCTCAAATTTATGAGCTCCTAGAGGTCTCCCTATTTTAGGAGGTGGATAGTGAGCATGATTGGAGTTGTACTTTTCCAATTTCTCCCTAAAATTTGTCAAGGAGATGGTTTAGGGAGCACATTGTGGATTCTCTAAACTTAACCAATTAAAGGAACCCAAAAAATTTCAATAGGGAGCTAATTAACCATGTCTCAGCTCTAGTCAATGACTTGGAGCACACAAAATCTACTTCACACTTTGTTAGAGGGCATGCAAGTGCATGGAGGATGGAGCAATAATCTTTATTTTATAATATATACGATAATAGATTGATTTTTATTTTATTTTTTCACTCCATATATATATATATATATTAAAATTGGAAAGCCTCCTGGCCTACACATATTGGTCTTGTGGTGTAGGTGGTGGCTAAGGTGATTAGTATTGCGCAGCCTCCCCTTACTTGTTAGATTACGAAAGCTTGCAGACGTCAGTTTGTTGTGGATTGCTGGTAACTGTTTGTGCCTAATAAATCACGGCCATGAATTGGCCGGGGGAACTTCTCTTCTCGGCCTCAAACTGAAACGCAGCGTTTTGTCAGGGTGTTTGGCGTTCCAGAGAAACAAGGAAAAATCACCAAGGCATGGTTATCTCGGCCAAGGTTATAGGCCGAGGCCGAGATCGAACAAAGTCACGGCCAAATGCATTAAAGTCAGATCATCACGTGACAGCAGGGTCCCACGCTTCATTTAATGAAGCAAGGTCTCTGTTTATTACAGCAAACCCACTGGCCAAGAATGAGCATTTAATGCGCGAGGGAAGGTGGGAAGTGATTGGAGTCAGGATTTGGTGACAGAGATCAGAGTGATTAGACGCCAACATTCTCACAAAGCTCTTTGCAGCTTGAGAGATTAGGTAATTGGCTATCAGAGCAATAAATGCGTCTCAATGGCCAGAAGCGCAGAAACCACGATCAGGGCGGCGGCCGAGATTCACTGGGATTCATGGAGTCACACCACCATACTTCACGATCCCAAATGTCGATTAGACTACCCACTTGGCATAATCAGGCTCCACCATGCAGATTTTCAGCCTCGATTACCCCTCCAGGAGCTTTGCCTATAAATACAAGACTCAGGACTACTTTCAAAGGGTTCAAACACCAAACAAAAGCCTCCCACGGAGCAACTTATATTTTCCTGTAATGCACTTTCAATATCTTTACTTGTTTTCCTAGGAGTAGTGTTAGTTTGTAAGGAAAATCCATTCATCAATATATCAAACGACCCTTGATTTTCAAGGCGCCGGAGCACCACCCTTGTTATTCGCTCACTCACCCCATATATCATACGACCGCCGCTCATTGAGTTGCGCGCCGGAGCACCGCCCTAAAACCCACCAAACACCACCACTCAACGGCCTTGTAGTTCAGGCCGTGAACCTTACAGCCGAGACTAGTTCCTCTCTCGGCTACAATCGTTTGATTAGAAGACGAGTTCAGACAGGCGCACTATCTAAACACTATCGCCCACTTCAAACATCTCGACGCACGGTAGACCGTGCTGGCACGCCCGCGCACAAACGCACCCCGTCCAAAAGCAGGAAACCGCGTGTTAACGCAAATCCCCTCGGCCCGGAACCCCAAGCCGTGAGATTTGCGCGGCAGACAGTAACATCTGCATTACTCCATTTTCTGTCTTCTTCACTATCTCCCAATCATGATGAACAGCCAAAGATGTCTGCCAGTTGTGGATGGCAGCCAAAGATGTCTGACAGTAATATAAATAAATAAAGAATCTTCAAATTAAGGTATATAAGAGGATCTACCATCATGCTCCCTATTTTTTAATTAAAAGTTAGTTAAAAACACATAAAAGCTATTTTAGGAGCTCTTTATAAAATTTGAACTCCAATCATACTCCCTAGTTTAGAGAGTCATAAATACTTTAATTATTTTTTAATTCAATATAATTGGTCCATCTCTATACAAAATAATATAAAAAAATAATTTGATTTAATTAAAAGTTTAAAATATGCATAAAACAAAACAACAATAAATTATAGGGAGTCACTAAGAGTCCTTTCTCTCTCCTCAGATTTAGGAGCTCCTAGAGGTCTCCTTATTTTAGGAGGTGGATAGGGAGCATGGTTGGAGTTGTACTTTTCCAAGTCCTCCCTAAAATTTGTCTAAGGAGATGGTTTATGGAGCTCATTGTGGGAGCCCAAAAATCTTCAGTACGACGGAACATATGATGTCCACGTCACTCATGTTTTACCAAAGTTAAAGCATTCACAATGGGCTCCCTAAACCACTTCCTTAAACAAATTTTAGAGAATGAATTGGAAAAATACAACTCCAACCATGCTCCCTATCCACCTCCTAAAATAGGGAGACCTCTAGGAGCTCCTAAATATGAGGAGAGAGAAATGACTCATAGTGGCTAGTCTTTTGAGAAGAAGTATAGTCTTTGGGAGAGTAGAGAAATAGGTTTTGTAAACTCATCACATGAGTAATCTGTATTAGTGAGTGGTGGAGAGTCTGGAAGAAAAAAATGATAAAAACTTCCTATCTCTATCAATTTATACGTGTGTCTGTTAGTACGAAATTAGTGTTGGCATTTTCTAAATACTAGCATAAATTCTAGTATATGTTAGCATAGGTTGTAAACATGCTTTGAGAGAGCCTAGGGGTAGAATTGACATTGGCAGGGTTGATGCAGCTCAGCAATCCCCAAAACAGAGACTTGTGGCTTGACCCGTGAAAGGCATTTGATTCAGGGATAAGTGATGTCATTATCATGCATGTATATTAGGGAATTGTTTTAAAGGATGATTCAATCACGTTTTATTGATTTACTGTTTTTAAAAGTGAATTGAAGTTTATTTAGGAGTGTTTTCTTTTTAGGCAATTTTGGTACATTTGACATTGATATTGATATCAAGGAGTCAAGATACCCTTAATAGTTGACTAGGCATAGAAGAATTCATTTGACATTGATATTGATCAAAATCTTCCTTTCGTAAATATCTCATTTCCTATTGGTTGGACTAATGTGACCAATCTCTAGAATAGGAAAGATACTTTTGTGATTTTCTGTTGAGTCTTGGAAAGTGGAGATTTGGTTTTCAACGTGTTTTCTTTCTTGTAAAGAAAAATTCTATAAAATAAGACCTTTGTCTTCTTTGTTTAGAGAGCTTTAACGATCATATTTTCAGTTCATAAACTTTGGAAAGCTGAGTTTTTATTTGAGATAAATCATCAAGTGTTCCATAACTTGGTGATTTATCAAACACTTTTATCATTCATATTGTATTCATTTGCATGTTCAGTGACTCATACAGTTGAGGGCACCAAGACAAGTGTGTCGGATTCAACATAAGGAGAGTTGGAAGAATTCCGGCGAGCTTGAAGCAATCGTGACCAGTATTGCGTTCAATATAAGAAGTGTCGAAAGATCATCCCGTGACAAAAGTTGAGTTACGAAAAGGTCAATAAACATTATCTAGAATGTGTCTAGGATAAGTGTGTGAATACTTCTTGTAATCATCGTTCTATAATGGATTTGTTTTGGACTAAGAAGTCCCATGGATTTTCCCTAAAAGTGGGATTTTACCACATAAAATAATTTCCTACGTGTTCCTTTATTTTACGTTCTTTACATTCAAGAATTGATATCACTTATCGATCCTCTGGCATGTTTTAATTCCTTTATTACACTTAAACTCTGTAAACGTACTATTTACCTTAGACCATCTCCAACCCAATGGGTGAAAACCCAAATTATAGGTTTTGAGTCCAAAAAACTTCTCCAACCCATGTATTTGGAGGGGTGGAAACTTGAGAAATCTCAAATTTGGACTGGAATTCCGCCCAAACTATTGCCTGGACTGATAATGTTTGTGGGCTCCAAATATGCTTTTTCTTCTTTGTTTTTTCCTTAGAAGCCCACGTGAACAACAAAAAGTGCTGGGCCCACGTGAGTTTTGCAACAAGCTGGCCTTTTGATTGAATCCCAATGGCTACTTTTTCAAAATTATGCTGTGTTCTTTTTTTTTTTTTAATAAAAAAATATTCCAACAGCTATAATTTGTGTCAACCAAAAATCTTTTTTTTTCTCCCTTTGTTATATATTTTCATTTTTATATTTTTTCATTCCATTTTCTACTTTTATTTTTTTTTGTACTTGTTTTTATTTTTAAGTGAAATTCTATTATGTTTTGGAATTTTAATTTTTTTAGGTTAAAATGTTTAGAAAATTAAATCATGAAATGTTGAAACAAAAATAATGTCAAGAAAAATTAACGAGAAAAAAAATTTAGGGGTTAATCATTCTTAAACAATTTAATAAAGTTGCGGACTCAAATTATGAGTCTGCAAGGTTGGAGGAAAAAAAAAATTTGAGTCTTGAAAATACATGAATAGTTGTATTTTGGAGGGTGAAAATTTGAGTTTAGCCCCAACATGGTTGGAGATGGTCTTATAGTGTTTTAACCTATCCTACAGGTACAATTTCAATGTCCTTCAAATTTGTTTTTTGGTCAAATCTGTTTTCTTTTTGTGAAGTTGGGTCCCAAGGCCCAAAACACAAAAACTACCTCGAAGCATTTCCTGGGCCTAGACAATCCTCAAGAAGAAGACAGGCCCAACATGATGGGGGAAGAGTCCAAGATTAAACAGCTCATGTCCAAGGAAGGAGAATAGAAAAGGCAACAAATCTATGAGTTGACCTGAATTTTAAATCAACTTATTCTTACAACTACCCGATCATTGTGCTATTATTAATAGAAAATTTCTCTTGCATCTACGGTCTCTTGCATCTACGGCCGGAGAAAGCAATCTGCAAGTGAGAATTCCTAGTCATTAACCAAAGGCAAAACAAAATTGGTCCTTCCTTTCATACATGTACATAGCAGGTGGGAATTCCTTTCTTCTCTTTTTTTACTTTTTATTCTTTTCATTTCAGAATATTTCTTCTGGATTACTGTATTGTTCTATAAATTGCTATATGCCTTCCATTTGCCTGAAGGTTTAAGTCACTTATTTTCATGGTATGTTTTGATCGAGGAGTAGGATATATAAATATGGATATATGATCTTAATAAGTTTTTAGAGTTAAGTACCACATGTGACTTATTTTAATTAGCAGTTGTTCTTGTAGTGGTGGTGTAAGAGTTGCAAGCAGTGAGGTTTTTCTGTGTTCTCTTATGATGAGTTCAATATTTGGTATTTTCTTTGTAATATACGGGTCTGTTTGATAACTATTTCAATTTTAGTTTTTATTTTTTATTTTTTGTGTTAGAGCATAGAGGAAAAAGAGAGAGAATAAAAGTGAGAATGAGAGTGAAGATGAGATTGAGAGGGAAGATGAGAGGAATGAGTAACAAAAGTGAAAACAAAAACTAAAAACTGAAATCTATTTAAAATTGTTTTCACTTTTGTTATTCATCCCTTCCATCCTCCCCTCTTATCCTCTCTCTTAACCTCATCCTCACTCTCATCCTTTTTCTTAATCTCATCCACACACAAAATGAAAGATTGAAAACTAAAAATTAAAATTGAAATAGTTATCAAACGGGCCCTAAATTTCAAGAACTAAATTGACACATTTGTCAAAGTTGAGGGGGTTATTTGTATCTTATACTCTATCGATTTTCTTAAGGGTGGCCTTTTGTGCCGTCACTTTGGTTTGCTCAGCATATAGCACATCAACAGGAAAATGGAAGAATGCAATCAAGCTGGTCCAAATGACACAATTAACATGCCATACGTTCCATTAGAAACTTCATTGAGGGAGGAGTTAGATAGCTTGCCTGCCTTGTCCTCTTCGTGTTGTATCTACAGAGTTCCCGATGACATACGACGTCTGGAGGAAAAGGCCTACACACCTCAAGTCATCTCCATAGGTCCACTTCATCATGGCAAGGAAGGTTTAGAAGCCATGGAAGAGCAGAAAAAGAGGTACCTACGAGATTTTATACGTCGGACTGAGGTAAGCTTGAAGGACTATATCAAGAAAATTAGGGACCAAGAAGCAAGACTCAGAAGTTGTTATGCAGAACCCATCAAGTTTAGCAGTGATGAATTTGTAAAAATCATTCTAGTGGATGCTGCCTTCACTATTGAGTTCTTATTGAGGTTCAATCTGAAAGAATCTGGACATGATGGAGACCGCTTATTAAACAAACCGTGGATGTTCAGGTATGTACAGCCTGACATGTGGATGCTTGAAAATCAGCTCCCATTCTTCATTCTTGAGGATCTTTATCACACATTCATAATAACCGACTCTTTTAGGAATTATTACAGTACTCATGATCATGAGAGGCTTTCAATAATTAATATTTCTAAGAATTTCTTCACAGCTGGAATATTGAATTTGGAGGGGAAGGGAGACAAATGGAACAGAATATCATCTTCTTCTAGTTCTATTAATGTGCAACACTTTGTTGATCTTATAAGAATTTTCTATCTACCATTGGAATCAGAATTAAGAGATGCAGGAGAGCTCAAAACCTTGAACATACCTCGCATCACAGAGATGCACCAGGCTGGAGTCAAAATTAAGGTAGGATCAAGCAAAAACTTAGTCGACATACAATTTGCAAATGGAACTGTCATAATTCCTAAAATAATGATAACTGGTGACAAACTGCGGACCCTGGGAAATGTCATTGCCTTTGAACAATGCCATTGCATAGAAGATAACTACATAAACGATTATGTTAGCATCATGGGTCGTTTTGCGAACACCCCGAAGGATGTGGAGTTGCTTATTGAGTTCGGAATTTTTGAAACTGCGGGTACCACCAGCGTTGTGTCATCTATGATTACCAAACTTGCCTCTGAGGCTCTTTTCTTTGTCGATAGATTCTGTTACGCGACTCTTTGTGAAGAGCTGAACAACTTCTGCAGATCGTCCTGGAACAAATGGAAGGCAAATTTGAGACAAAATTATTTCAACACACCTTGGGCATCTATTTCTGTCATTGCCGCTGTTGTTCTCCTCACACTCACTCTCATACAAACGGTGTGCTCTGTTGTCTCTGCTACTTAACCATTAAAGGGTAAGTTCCTGCTTTGCCGCTTTCTCTTCGGACAATAATATGTAGACTCATCTCTGTTTTTATTATTTATTTATTCACTCACATGGTTCTAGCAGGAACACTTTTGGGAAACTAGTAGTAATTCGGGTCCTCATCAAATAAAGGATCCGAGGAAAGCCTGTGAACTCAAATCCTTAATCTATTTATATCATGAGAAGAGCTCTTAAAAATCTAGATGATGAATGTAATATTTCTATTGTATTGTTTGTCCAAATTTTCGCAGTGAATGAATTCAAACTGCATGTTTCGAACTGCAGGTTCTTCCTATCAAGATTGTTTCTGATGAAATATTATTTATTTTTGTGTTATAAATTTATCAGTAAAGAAAAAAAAAAAAAAATCCTTCCAATGTCTATCAATCTCTGTAAAAATTAATTTTTTTTATAATTAATTTCTCTATGGTGGTGAAAAAATCTTTATTCTTTTTGTGGTTAAGTTGGGTCCCAAGGCCCATAAAGACAAAAACTAACTCAAAGCATTCCTGGGCCTAGAAACCGCTATGCAATCCTCAAGAAGAAGACAAGCCCAACATGATGTGGTAAGAGTCCAAGGAAAAAGCATATATAAACAGAGTTTGATATTTTTCATCATCAAATCCGTTAAGAATTTTATGTATTTATTATTTTATGTTTTTTTGGTACAAGCGATAGGGAGGGGTTTCTCACACACACAATTAATGTCATGTGGGTTCGAACCTGAGACCTCTTACAAGCAAGACCCTTTTTCACTCCGCTAGACCCCGTTGGCTTTTTTTTTTAGAGCATTTTAAATCTAGTAAGAAACAACCTCATTTTTTCCCAGAACATTTTCATGGAATAAGCATTGCAGACTCCGCACAAAGGACACAGAAACTTCACCGAAACACAAGAGAAGATACAAAAGATTTTACTTACAGTCAAAGGTATAGACAAACCCTTGTACAAAATGTTGGTTCTTTAGTTGTCGTGGGGCCTGCAATGGATTATTCAAACTTTCCCAAGACGTGCATAGACATGTCAAGGCAAAGGGCAAGGAAGCTACATGAGGAGTTGACCTGACTTCCAAACCAGCTTCACTAGTTCTTATATTGAAATCTAGCAGAAGGGCAAGCTATCTGCATTGAGCTTTTTTAGCTACTCATCTACCAAAGGCCAAAAAAAACTTGGGTTTCAATCCATAGCAGGTATGTTTTCAATGCCCAACTCCTTTCTCTGTCTTTCTTTATTTTTCTATGTTTGCTTGCACATCCAATTTCTTGAAGCTTTTAAGTGTCTTGAGTTTCATTTTAGTTGGAAATTGGAATTGAGCAAAAGGTTTTGTGATTGTCGCATATAATTTTCTTCTCTTCTAATGGGATTTTGGTTTGTCTATGTTTTGACTGGAAGCATAATCTACTATCTGATATCATTACACAAAGAATTTGTTTTATTAGAAGCTCCAATAATGCAGAACACGAAATTTATTTATTTTTAAATGTAATAATTCATTCAAGACTTTCAATTCTTTTCCTTTCGAACACATTAAAAAAAAAAAAAAAGGGTGTTTGTATGTTAATGTAAAATAAACTTTCGTACTGATTCACATGATTAGTAGGAATTTTTGAATCAAAACTGCATTAGAATCTTCCAAGAATAATTACAAGAAACAGAGTTGACCAGAAGAGTTTTGAATGAATTTAGTGTGGTATGTAAGAGTTACAAGGATCAAAAGTCTGTGTGTGTTTGGTCTTATGAGATGCAGAGGAATATAGTTGCAATGTTTGCATTAATTTTCTCAACCAGCTTGAAAAATTTGTTTATTGTTGTGTCAGTGACTATCATTTCATTATCATCCATTACGATTGACAACAACAAACACATCAGCTGAAAATGGAAGGAAGCGATCAAGCTCCACATGCTATTGAAAACCCTTGCATTCCATTAGTAACTTCAATGAGTGAGGAGTTGGATGGCTTGTCTCCCCTCTCCTCCTTGTGTTGCATTTATAGAGTTCCTGAACGACTACGCGTGTGAGTGAAAAGGCCTACACACCTCAGGTGGTCTCTATAGGCCCACTTCATCATGGCAAGGAAGGCCTAAAAGCCATGGAAGATCACAAAAAGAGGTACTTACAAGATTATATACGTCGGACCAGGGTAAGCCTAGTGGATTATGTACAGAAAGTAAAAGACCAGGAAGCAAAACTGCGCAGTTGTTATGCAGAAACCATTCGGGTTAGCAGTGATGAATTTGTGAGAATCATTCTAGTGGATGCCGCCTTCATTATTGAGGTCTTGTTGAGGTATCGTTTCCATGAATTGCAGGATGAAAATGACCGCATATTTAACAAACCATGGATGTTGCAGGACGTTTGGCCTGACATGCGGTTGCTCGAAAATCAGCTGCCATTCTTCATTCTTGAGGAACTTTTTGACCCCGACAAAATCAAAGTCTCTTCTAACAATAACAATATTGAAAGGCTTTCGATACTCAACCTTTGCCACAATTTCTTCAAAACTCTAATGCATATAGAGGGAACAGATGGCAATATGGAGAAATTATGTGCTTCTAAAGTAGAACACTTTGTAGATTTTTGTAGAAATTTGTATCTACCTCTACCATTGAAACCACATGCTAAAGGGCCACTTGAAACTCTAAACACACCCAGCATCACAGAGTTACACAGAGCAGGAGTCAAGTTTAAGGTGGGATCACCGAAAAACTTATTCGACATACGATTCGCTAATGGGATTCTAGAAATTCCAAAATTAGCAATAAGTGATGAGACAGAGCTTACAATCAGAAACCTCCTTGCCTTTGAACAATGCCATTGCATGGAGAATTACATAAACGATTATGTTGTCATCATGGATCGCTTTGTGAACACCGCAAAGGATGTGGAGTTGCTTGTTAAGCATGGAATCGTCGAAAATAGGCTCGGTGACAGCAGTGGAGGGTCTACTCTGATTAACAACCTTGCGGATGGGGTCATTGTGGACTCTAATGACTTCTATTTTTCTTTTCTTTGTGAAGACCTCAACGAGTACTGCAGAACGTCTTGGCACAAATGGCAGGCAAACTTGAGACAAAACTATTGCAACACACCTTGGGCAACTATTTCAATTGCTGCGGCTATTTTTCTCCTCGTACTCACTTTTATACAAGCAGTGTGTTCTGTTATCTCTGCTCTGCCTTCTAATCGTTTAGATAAAGTCTCTCCTTAGCCGTTTTCTCCTTGTCGTTTCCTTTTGGTCCTCCACATGACACGAGCTGGGTTTGTCACCAGCCTAGAGCTGGAGAATGAAAAAGTTAGTGTATATGTAGAAAATATAGCCTCTGTTGTTAGTGAAAGTGAGCTGTGTGCATGTAGAGTGATGGAAGCAATGTGGTTGTTTTATTTGTTTCTCTACGCTTGTTAGGTTTGAAACTGTTGAAATTTTATAACTTTATTGTTAATCACAGAGCTGTTATGTTGGGCACTCCATATGTAACAAATCATTGAAAATCTCAAGTCGGTAGATACTACAGTCATTAAACCTCCCTTTATCAAGGGAGGTTTTGTGCAAAAACTATAAGTGAAGCCCCTATTTCATACTAGGGGTGGGTACGGTCCGGTTCGGTCCGGTGCAGAGCTAGAACCAGAACCGAAATTGACACTGTTCATCCAGTCCGGTCCGGTTCGGTTTTTAATAAAAACAGTGGAAAAACCGGACCAACCCGAACAGTGGGCCCGGTCCGGTTTTCCGGTTTGGGCTGGTTTTTTTTTTTTTTTTTTTTTTTTTTTTTTTTTTCTGGTAAAAAATCTGTTTGTGTTGTGCTTCAGTAGCATATAAGATAAAGCCCTGTTTCAGATTTCTGTAAAAATTTGGCCTCAACTTAAATAATTTCTACATGCCAAGCATATGCATTTTAACTTCCAAATACAAAATGTGGCCATCCAATCCAAACATACAAAACATGATTATCCAATCCAAACATACAATCTTAAAAATTATACAACCCAATGTAAAAATCGATAATTAAATTACAAACCAAATTAGAAGTTCGAAATATAAGCCAAAAATTAAAACATAACACCAATGAAGGCTTCACATGTTAAATGATCACCGGAACGTAGAAGGACTTGAGTTGGTAGGTGCCGGTAAAATTGTAAGATCTACAAATAAAAACAAAAACACATTAAAACATTAGGCAAACATGCAAACTATATATATATAATTATAGTATACATCAATTGAAGAAGATTAGCACGCAGATAATCTGAGAAGTGATAAAAACCTTATTCTCTTTTACCACAAACACCCCAACAGCACTTAATACATTATAACAATCAAACCTCCACTTAGACACTGGATATCGTAGCATAATGAAACAACAATAAACACTATGCTCCAATCTCAAATTTCACCTCAATTTTAACTCCCAAAGAAATGAACTCACAGGAAGTTCATATAAAACTAACACCCTTACTCAATCTAATACAGCAGGTTAACCTAAGTCAAGGGGAACTTCATTCCGTAAAAACCAATCTATCATCAGAAATTGATTCACAACACTTGCAGAAACCAAACAATAATATACGCATATAGATACATATCTATGCATGCATATCATCAAAATGAGTTGGAAACTCCCAGATTCAACAAGGATAAGAATTTTAATTAACTAATTTTAAAACTGCAAATCTAAAAAGGTCACCAGCATAAGAATTTTAATTAACTAATTTTACTTCATTCACTAATTTTACAAGATTTATAACCAAAAAAAACACAACTGAAAAAGTAGGAAAAAAAAACCACATATTACAATTGTTATGCATACCACAAATTATTTCTCATAAAAACAGTTGCCACCCAGTTGCCTATCATAACAATGAATCGGAGAACATGAATGTCCACTAAAGGTGCAATAAACAGGAGAACTTGTAAGCAAATAGCACTTTAGGGTTTCACATCATTTTCAACTCTCAAACACAAAATCCATCAAATAATACACAATCGAATCAATCAAAACCTCAATTTCACTATGTATACGAAAATCAGGGCATGCCCAAATCACCATTTTCACGAAAAAGGAAAGAAGAACCCAAAAGAGAGAGCAATCTGAATTACGAAACCCCAACCAATTTAATCGATTCAAATATCACTGAAACTTAAATAAATTTTTTTAAAAAATACTCACAGGAGGTGGCAGAATCAGGGGCGCCAATCGCAAATTCGTTTCGTCTATTCCTTCACAGAGACGACGAGACTGCAAATCCCATCAGATTTGGGAACGAAGGGGCGTGATTGTCGTTGTCGGCGGCGTGGTGCTGCGTCTGAGAGAAGAGAAGAAGACAGAGAGCGTCGAGCGATAAGGAGAAGAGGAGGAGAGAGAGAGACTGAGGGAAAACGAAAACCTAATTCGTAAACTAAAGTGGGCCTGTATCAGATATGGCCAGTTCTATTCTAACAAAATAGAACTGGCCTAATAAAATAATATTTTTTATATTATATATTAAATACTGGACCGGTCCGGTTCGGTCTGGTCCAGTGCTATCTCGTGCAAAACCGGAACCAGAATCGGTTTGGACCGATCCGGTCCAGTTTTGTTGACTTTTTAGTCAACTCGGTTTTTTCCGGTTTTTTTTTCATCCGGTTTGGTTCGGTTTTCCGGTTTATATGCCCACCCCTATTTCATACACATGAAATACATTTTATTTTTCTTCGAAAAAAAGCAATGCATATTCAAAATATAAGTGAAAAAAAGTGTATTCTCTATGATTTTGTTTCTGTATTTTGGGTGTGTGCAATTGTATCTAAAATTGACACATAACTATGATAAACTTAGAAGACATATAATACATTTATGAAATATGCTATAGCGTCATCCGCATGTGGGCATATGTCACCTTATTACAACTTTTAAGCCTTTTTTCGATACTGTATATCATGGACGGTAGATGACTGGACCTTTGCCATGCAAATTTCGTTGGGTGTGCACAAGTTTCATTGATGACAATACAATTTGTGAAACAAACATATTAAATTTCCTGTTATAGTGAATTCGAACTTTGGCCAATAAGTATATTTGGTTTCCACCTCTTCTTCCATGCCAGGCAGCTTATGAATGGCTATATAATTGCAATATCCAGATTGTATTTCCTTGAACATTTTGATTTGGTTTTTGTAATCTTTTTTTTCGTTATTGGGAATGGAAAATAAGGAATTGTTTCTTGATTGTTTTATCAGTAATTCAGTAATCCATGAACGCCACATATAGTCAGGAGCTGGAAAATGGCAGGAAGCAATCAAGCCGATCAAAATGACATAGAAAACCCATACATTTCATTAGCAAATTCGATGAGAAAAGGGTTCAATAGCTTGTCTCCCCCATCCTCCGAGTGCTGTATCTACAGAGTTCCTCAACGACTATGAAGTGTGAATGAAAAGCTCTGCACACCTCAGGCGGTCTCTATAGGCCCACTTCACCATGGAAAGGAAGGCTCGAATGTCGTATTGGAAGAGCACAAACAGAGATACCTGCAAGATTTTATAGGTCGGACCAATGTGAGATTGGAGGATTATATTAAGAAAATAAAGGACCATGAAGCAAGATTGAGACGTTGTTATGGAGAACCCATCAAGTTTAGCAGTGATGAATTTGTAACAATCATTCTAGTGGATGCCGCCTTCGTTATTGAGCTCTTATTGAAGGACTACTTCAAAATTTGGGATGAAAATGACCGCATATTTGCCAAACCAGGTATGTTGGAAGATGTATGGACAGATATGTGGTTGCTCGAAAATCAGTTGCCATTTTTCATTCTCGAGGATCTTTTCGACCCACAGAAAATTACACTCCCTGCTAATGCTGACAATAACGGCATTACCGAGGGGCTTTCAATAATTAGTCTTTCTTTCAGTTTCTTCGAACATCTATTGCCTGTTCACAAATTGGAAGACAATTTGGAGACTTTTAGATCAGTGGCACATATTGTTGATCTTTTCAGGAAAATATTTAAACTCTATCAACCATTGGAACCAAAAGCTGGAGGGGAACTCTCATCATCCATACCCAGCTTGACAGAATTACAGCGCTGGAGTCAAGTTTGAGGCGCAACAAGGTGAAAACATATTTGACATACGATTCAGTAGCACCGATGAGGTTCTGAAGATCCCACTATTTACATTGGGGTCCGCTACAGAAATAATGAGAAATGTCCTTGCCTTTGAACAATTGCATTACCCGATGAGTGAAGATAATTACATGAGTCAGTATGTTTCCTTAATGGGTGGTTTGGTGAAAACCTCAGGGGATGTGGAGTTGCTTATTGAGTATGGAATCGCACGTGCTGAGAGACATCTGTTACGCGGAAAATATGAGGGGTTTACTTCATTATTAGTTAACAGCCTTTTCACTCATGTTCCTATAGTTAACTTCTATTATGCTCATGTTTGTGACGAACTGAACGAGTACTACAGCAAGCGGTGGAACAAATGGAAGGCGATTTTGAGACAAAACTATTTCAACACACCTTGGGCAACTATTTCTGTCATTGCAGCTGTTGTTCTACTCATACTTACTCTCATACAAACTGTCGCCTCTGTTGTCTCTGCTACTTTACTTAATGTTCAAGTATTTTAGAGAGTGATTGAAGAATTGTTGTGGCCATTGTTTTCTTAGTTCGTGTGGGTGGCTATTGTTTAGCCAACATGCATACATATTTTACCCAGTTCCTTTCTAGCCTGACATTTTGGTAATCTTCTCCGCAATATTCTGGGGCCATCCTCGTATCCATGATCTTCAAAATCAATTTTGCAGTTTCAATTGTTCTCTAATATAATCGACAAGATCCCTTAAACTAAAAAAATCCAATTTATCATTTCATGACAAATTCGTATATTAACGTACAAGAGTATGGGCTACTTGGTCATTTCAGGACAGTGTGCTGTGTGCATGTAGGATGATACAAAACATATTGTTTCTTGACTGAAGCAAATTAGTGCCGAAAAGATAATTTAAAATCAAAGTACTGGATCCCTGCTATGCACAGCAAAAGAAGAAACCAAAGATTGATAGGGAGGAATATATGCATGCTTGAAAAATAGTTAAAGAATATGTGGGAATTCTTGCTCAAATGGTAGAACCCACACCCAAGGTAACAATTCCATTCTTTTCCCATCCATTGAAGCGAAAAAGATTTTAAAAAAATACAATTAGAGCCTTCTTGCCATTATACAACAGTGTCCGTATAGTCTGTACATTATAACAATACTATCTTGAACGCAGGAGTACAAAGCGAAAGACAGAAACTAGAGAAGTTCTTCAATTTCTGTAGGTAAGTTTCTCTAGCACATAATTTACTCTCTTTTTTTCAGTCCTTGATTTTGTGACAAACTCATTGCATTCGTTAAAAATAGTTAAAGAAAGGCAGAACTGTTTTGAAGGAAAATAAAGAAAGAAAGAAGTAGTGACTTGTTAGTTTATAGGAGGTGTGATGTGTTGCTTTGATACCATTGGTTTATGTGTGAAGGGGTTTAGGACAATAGGACAATAGTTGAACAAAGCGATTTTATTATATTGGAGAAGAATAGTACATAGCTTAATGTAGGCTAATTGGCCTCTTTCTTAACTTATTTTGGCTCTTATTGGCCACCACACTTGATTTAGATTAGTTAGGCTATTTGACCCTTCACTTAGATTGGTGAGCTTATTGGCTCCTCAACATAGCTTTATTTGGTAGCTCTTGGCTCCTTAATAGTTTGGGAGTTGGCTTGTTTACTCCCACATAAATTGGGAGTTGATTGGTTCACTCCACCTTGCTTTGTTGCATTGCATGCCTATTTATAGGCATTCTTTGCCGACATCACCAAGTCCACCGACTTGGTTTCTTTTACTATAGCCACAAGTGTGTGGCTTCATTTAGAATATTCTATATTGTGCAATATTATTTTTGTGACTATTGTTTAGCCATCATGCTCCACCTCCATAGTCTAACAACATGCGTGTTCTTGTGTTTTCTAGAATTGTGTAGTTACATCTACACAAATATGCATTACTTTTTCAACATGACAACTAAAGGGTGTGCACAAGTATTATTGATAACAATTAATACAATTTGCAAAACAAACGTATTAAATTTTGTTGTTTTTTTGTGTGGGTCAAAAAGTATTAAATTTCTTCTTAAGTAGCACATTTGAAAATCAAGCTCGTTTGGGACTGCTTCTCTATGAAGCACTTCTGCTTATAAATGCTTCTAGCAAGCGCTTTTATTATAAAAATGTTGAAATCTTCATAAGAAAGCTAAGCGCTTCCTGGTAAAGCACTTTAGAGTTCTTTCTGAAAAAGCACATAGCAATTGCTTCTTTAGAAAGCACTTCTATGATCCATAAGCGCTTCTAAACTTTTCTGCAAAATGCTGTTAGAAGCACTTTTAGTTGTCAAAAAAACGCTTTTAGCTATTCTAGAAGCACTCCCAAACATACTTCTCCTTTTTATACCCTTTATCCCAAATGTATAAAAAGGATTGACCTACAAACCCACTATACAACATGCCAAGCCTTAGAAAGGTAAAGCCAGGGTAAGCATAACATGAACAATGAAAAGAGTCACAATTTTCAATTGTTATTTGTTTTGTTAATTTCACTTCATATGGACAGACTTCGGCAACTATTAACCAAGTACTGCAACAAGCGGCGGAACAAATGGAAGGCGATTTTGAAGCAAGACTATATTTGAACATACCTTGGCAACTATTTTATGTCATTGCAGCTGTTGTTCTTATCATACGTGTAGCAGAGGAATGTTCATTATGTCATCAGTCTCGCAGCCTCAAGCACTTGGAGTGAGGTAATATAACCGTTGGAATATTTTTATTATTATTCTTTTTTTATAGAAACTTAGATATTAACCCAAAACTGCAAGCATTCATAGGGAAAAACCCATGAATATTTTTTAGGATAAATGTAGGCCCAGTTTTTGGGTTTTTATTAAAATTTTCATTAATTATCATATTAATGATCATTGTTTGACTTTTTCCCCATATTATCCTTAATAATCTCCAATTTTATTTATTATTTACCAAAACAAAACTTTCTTTATTTGCTTTGAAATTAATGACATAATAACCATTTATAACACACACATACACCATATATTTCTCTCCCTGAACTCTCTCACAAACTTCCACCACACAAACTCTCCCTTATGAAAGTCCAAATCTTCTTCTCCTTGATTCAGAGGTGCGTGTGTCTTGGCTTTGAAAATGGACCTTTCGGTGAAGGCCATTTCAAGGTGAGTACATTCGGGAAGGGTACAAAGGGTTCTGGACCAAAAATGTGAATCTCAATTCAAGGGCTAAAGCAATGTGGTTGTTTCATTTCTTTGACTGTGTGTACTTTAGTGAGAGATTCATGTTTGTGCTGTAGAAATTTGTAACCTTGGTGCAAGCTTGTCAGAGAGTTCGTTACCAAATTGTCAGAGAGTTACACGCAGGGCTGAGATTGGAGTGGGACCCGCACTCAAAAGGCCACAAATGCCGTTTGCAGTGGATATAGCAAATGGCAACACCATGCAAGCCCCACAATGAAGAGATACGTGTCTCATCAGTGGTTATTCTATTTTGGCGACGACGTACCTGTGACACTATAGTTATTAGAATTAAGGGGAAGTTAATTATATATCTACACAGGTTCTTCTTGGGCACAGATTCAATGGTGGATACTGCAGATATATGTACTTAGTACATAGGTGTACTCAAGAAAATTCGATATATCTACACCCGTAAAAAGTAGGTAAAAGAATATATAAAAGCTAGAAAAAAGAGGTACAATTAAACTTAAAAGATAAGAACAAATATGTTAAAACACAAAAAATAAAAAATTGACATGAACAAGAGTTTGATGAATCACCATGGTGTTAACCCGTTTTGATTTATTTTCTGAGATGACAGGGCAAAGTTCCCCATTAATTCAAAGACCATGTTTTGGTCAGTAAATTAACTTTCTTTATGTGTTGAGCGTGCCACTGTTAGCAATTTTTCAACCCTAACAGACTTACGGTAAAAATAACTTGCGTCCCAAGTTACTGACTTTGACCAAACGATTGTTAATTTGGGTGAGGAATATCTCCCAAGTAAGTTCTTTTCTATGCCTTAGACTAGTAAGGACTTTTATAATTTATCTCAGTATAAAAACCGGCAGTTCTGGCCAGAACAAGTGATAACAGATTGAACTGATTTCAGGCAGAACTCCCCTTTACAAGACTCAAAAAGGGAAAACTGACTATATGAGAACAAGAGGAGGGATGTGCTTCCATTTCTGCCTGGTTAGTTGCCTCTGTTCTGGGCTGGATTGGGTATGTCTGTGCTGGATTGGACTCTGAACAGCTTCCACTGTTAGGCTTCGGCTGCAAATCGATACCAAAGCTTGAGTTTGGCAGAGCTTTAATCTATTTCAAGCCCTGGATGGCCTTTGGATGGGCAGAACTGGGACTTCTCCAGTCTGAAAGGGGCAGAAGTGGCTGGACTTGAGCTGGGGATGTACTGCATTACCTGTGCTGCTAAGTCAGGGCTCTTCATAAATTTGTTGAGGTTTTCAGAGAAAACTCGAACTCTGCTAAACTTGGCTTCTGCTGAACCAAATTTGTAACGAGAGAAATCTCGTTATTGTTGAGTTGTGCACTGGGATTCAATTCAGAAGCAGGGGTCTAACTGCCTTTGCTGGGAGAAAATAGGATGATTCTGCAAGCTTGTCTGAGAAGCCTTTGCATTTGAAGTACTTCAGACTCTGAGTCTGTTGTAACTTGTTTGAGATATTTGTGATCAAGTGATCTTTTGAGTGTTTGTCTTTCGACTGAGTTTTTGGTTGTGTTCATTGATTGTCCTTTGCTCTGTTCACCCTCTCTTGTATATATAGGAAATGTTTTTTCTGAGAGTGGGCGGCAAGTAATCAAAAGATCTTTCAATCTTTTAATTAAAACGAAACAGGGGTTCCATCCAATTTTCTGTCAAGTAAATACTCAACGATCAGTTCTTGAGGTGACTGCTTCTGTATTTTGATGGGGCGCCATGCTTGTTCTTTCATTTCAATCTGCTTTTGCATGAGTCTGAATGTTTGAGATAGCTAATTCTCAGCTTTTGAACAGCTCCTTGTTTCCCGCTTTATAACAGCAGAGCCTGCTTATCTTTGAAAATTGTGTTTCTCCAAAATATCAGATTATTTTTAGATAAACTAAGCGGTATTTGATCTCCTGGCAGCAAAGTTATTTCAGAGATTTTCCTTTTATACCTGCTCCTGTTCAATCTTCAATCTCAGCCGAAATTATTGACTCTTCTAAGTCAGGGATCACGTGGGACTGTTCCGTTTTGCAGACCAGATTGAGTCTAGTTTATGTTGTGCCTAATTTCGAATTTCTTCGAGGCCCAACCCTTTCCTAGTTCCTACTGTTTCCAGACCTCCTAACGTTTTGGGCCGTATTCATTTGTTTTGATCCGCTCAATCGTTAGTGGGCTGGATTGCGTTGATGGGCTCAGAGCTTTGAAACAGTCGGCTTGGGGATGTCATGGGCTTTCTTCTTTAGGCTTGGGTGCGCCAAATTGTAGCCCAAACACATGGTTCACACCTATTTTAAAAGGGTAATTAGCTAATTAAGGTATGACTTTAGAACTTTCCATTCAACACGAATGATTGATAAAATGATTAATAAATTGGATAAAGATAATCAGAAATGATGATCTCTAGATTCTCTAATAGAACCTACCTCGAAAAACAAATGGTTATACGTACAAGCCATCTATGTATACATATAACCCTAATTAGGATGAAGGAGAACCCTTTAACGTACCATCGGCCCTTTAATTTTCCTATATTGTCAAACACACAATATAGTTATTATTATTATGGGGATGTTAGGTAAAAGAGTAGATTAAAGCTAGAAAAAAGAAGAACATTTAAATGTCAAAGATAAGAACAAAAGGAACAAACTGAGACATGGATAAGTTTGATGAATCAGCATGGTTCACACCTATTTTAAAGGTTATAAGCCTAAGGCATGACTTCATAACTTTTTATTCAACAGTAATGATTGATAAAATGATTAATAAAATGAATAAAGATAATCAGAAATGATCTACAGAAGCTACCCAGAAAAACAAATAGTACTCTCTGGATACATGGATTTTAATGCAAGTTATCTGCTTATTGTCAAACACACAACAAACATACACGTTCCTTGAAATAGCAAGGAAGCTCTCTCTGATCTGTTGACCAAGCATCTCATTCTTATTACATATACAGCCCCCACCATGTTCCCATTACTGAGGCAAGATTTCTATTTCATATATCTACCAGAGGAGCAAGCTGTCTGCACAGAGCTTTTATAGAAATCTACCAGAGGCACAACAATCTTGGCCTTGTTTATACAAGGTGTGCAAATTCACTTCTCTTTTTTGCCTTTTTGTTTTTGGTTTTTTGATTTTCAATTCATAATATTTCATTTGGTAGTTGGTAGTTGGAATTAAGCAAAGGGATGTTCTAAGTTTCTTCTTTCATTCAATATTGGAATTTTGGTCTGTTTGTACTACTCTGCTATAATTTTCGGGCTTCTTAGATATAGGTCCATTTTTATCAAGATGTAATGGATGTAATCCACAAGCTCTCTCTCTTCAATTGCAATCCAATAACATATGTGTCTTGCCAAGTAAACAATTAGTATGTCCATAATTTTTAATTAATTTACAGTATATGCCACTATCAAAAAAATACAAGTTTATGAAAACACCTCCCTAAAATTAAGGCATCTCCTACAATCATGTTCTTGTCAAACAAATCACTCTTAATATAATATATAATATATGTATTATACCTGCCTTCCAGCCTCCAGGTATTACTATTTTTCTTGAGTTTTCCAAAGCATTGTTTTATAGAGTTTTATTCATATGTGAGTAATACATGTTATAGAGGTGTGAACCTTTTAAATAGGTATTTTTTGAACTTTAAATACTTGGAGCATAACTATTATTTTAGTTTGAAGATCCATATAAATATGAGTTCAATTACTTGGACTAGAGGTGGCTTGTGGGTTTAATTACCTGGAATAGAGATGTATGTGTAAGTTCCTTACATATTGGTAAGGTATGAAATTTCAAAAACTCCAACTACAATTTTAAATTTTATTTGTTGTTTTCAACTCTTAATATTATTAATAAAAATTATAATCATCGCACCAATTAAAGAAACACTAGAATTGGTATCATAATAAATTTTAAATTCTAATCACCCCATAAACTTGATACTTATTATCATGACGTACAAATATAATTCAAATGAAGTTCAAAAAGTCAAATGACGTACAAATAAAGATACAAATAAAGATTTCAAAAGTCAAATGAAGTTCTTACATGAATTATATACTATGGACATAATCGGAAACACAAAATAAATTAAAAAACAAAAAAACATTATGATACTGTTAGAAAATAAAAACAAAGGAATGTAATCTTATATGTCACAAAAATCAAAAGGACTTAGATCAAAGTCACCAAATCCGAGGATTAAACCCAATTCCTCATTGGGAACTTGGATTTATATCAACTTTTCCATAATTTATTTTTGGAAAATACTTGTCTCCTTCCCTGAAAGTAGGAATTCTTCTTTTTATATATGTGTCAAACTTTGATTTGCAAGAAGTAGAAATACCTCATTTCAGGTCAGGAGGGAAACATTGTCCTTATTTTTTCCCTTTAGAGTTTGCTTTATTACAAGATTCAAACGACAATAATATAGCTAATCTAGCTAAATTCATTTTCGATAATTGACGTAGTTTTCATGTTAACATATATGAAGTATTATATGTTCTTGTCCTCTAGCTAAAGGACAAAAACTTGTCATCCTCCATATAGTTTTGCATGCTTCTTCTACTTTATAACAGAGGTAAGCCGATGGACTTGTTCAAACTAGCCAAATTAAATCAAATCATAAGTAGTTTGGTTCAATTCGATTTGACATAGAAAACTCCATAAGTAGGTATTTGCTTAAATCGAAAACTCGCCTTTGTTATATTTGACATTTTCTTATTGGTTATCACTATTTACTACCTATACACCATGGTTCACACCTATTTTAAAGGTTATAAGTTGTTAGGATGTTAGAAATTTAATTAGAAAAAAGAAAAAAAAAGATGGATTACAATATCGAAAACTCGCTTTTTTGATGTTTGGTCGGAGCATCTTGGAATGTACGTAGTTAATGCAATATCTGTTGATTGTGGTGCCAGGATTGTCATATCATTATTAGAGGAAAATGGAATTAATCAATCATGATCCATTAGTAACTTCAATGAGTGAGGTGTTGGATAGATTGCCTCCCCTGCCCCCTTCATGTTGCATCTACAGAGTTCCTAAGCGGCTACGGCGCGTAAGTGAACAAGCCTACACGCCTCAGGTAGTCTCTATAGGGCCCCTTCACCATGGCAAAGAAACCCTGAAAGCCATGGAAGAGCTTAAAAATAGGTACCTACAAGATTTTTTACATCGGACCCATGTAAGTTTGGAATATTTTATAAAGAAAATAAGGGCCCAAGAAGCAAAACTACGCAGTTGTTATGCAGAGACCATTAGGTTTAGCAGCGATGAATTTGTAAGAATCATTCTGGTGGATGCGGCCTTCATCATCGAGGTCTTGTTGAGGTTCTGTTACAAGCATTTGCGGGTTGAGAATGATCGTATATTTAACAAACCAAGGATGTTGGAGGATGTATGGCCTGACATGCGGATGCTTGAAAATCAGCTGCCTTTCTTCATTCTTGAGGATCTTTTCGATCATGAAAGAAATATAGTTGGCATTCAGACGACAATTATTGATCTTTCTTACCATTTCTTCAAAACTCTAATGCATATGAAGGACATGGAAGACACTTTGTCCCGGATACGTCCTCATCAGGTAGAGCATTTTGTTGATTTTGTTAGAAAGTTATATCCACTGCCTCCACAATTAAAATCGAAAGTGCCACAAGTTCAAGGGCCATTCCAAACCCTAACCATAGGCATGATGTCATCATGTGTAATGGATGTACCACAAGCTCGAGGGCAACTTGAAACCCAAACCATACCCAGTATGACACAGTTATACCGAGCAGGGGTCAAGTTTAGGAAGGGGTCAAGCACAAACATATTCGACATTCGGTTCAGTATTGACGATGGCATTTTGGAAATTCCAAAAATAACAATAAGTGATCAATCAGAGGTCACACTCACAAATCTCCTTGTCTTTGAACAAACCCTATGCAAGAAGGTAGAAAATTACATAAATGATTATGTTGTCATCTTAAACATTCTTGTGAACACCCCGGAGGATGTGGCGTTGCTTGTTAAGAATGGAATTGTTGAAAACAAGCTAGGTGACAGCACTAAAGCCTGTACTATGATCAAGAACCTTGCTGACGGCGTCATTATGGCCGATGAGTTCTACTTCACCACTCTTTGTGAAAACCTGAACAAGTACTACAGAATGTTTAGGCACAGATGGAAGGAATATTTGATAAAACATTTCTTCAACTCACCTTGGACAACTAAGGAAATCGTTGCAGCTGCTATTTTCCTAATGCTCACTTTCGTACAGACGGTGTGCTCTATTATCTCTGCTGCGCAACAATAGTAAGTTTCTCCTTGGCCTTTGCCTCCCCATATCCTTATCCCTTTGTTCATTCACATCACATGTGCTAGTTTTCTACCGGCTTAGAGGTAGCGTCTAGTCTTTGAGAGAGGTGTAAGTTTGGTTTAATTTGCAAACTGCGATTAGTCGTCTATAGTATAGGAGGCTTAGGTTTCCTTCAACTGAGTGTAAGAGAGATTTGAAGTTTGAAAAAAAAAATGTACATACTCTGACACTTAATTTCCTTTTCTAATTGGAATTTACAAGGTTAATTAGTATGATAGGAAGTTGATTTAAATTAGGAATTTTAGATAATTAATTGAGTGAGAAGCCATTATTAGGCTTTCTCTTCTGATAATCGGTTTCTTTCGTTCACCAGGTTGTAGCAGGAAGCTAATTTGGGGTGATGTCAAAGAAGGGATACTAGGAAAGCCTGTGAATACGTATCTAACAAATAAAGCTGTGTATGTCCACCCAACTTGGAAGTTGCTTTGCCCTGATCTCTCTGCATTTCCATATGAAAAGCATGATGTGAAGAAGTGCCCCTGCTAGCTAGGCCCATTGCCAGGCTCCTGAAATGAGCTGAAATATGTAAATCCTTCAAAGTATTTCATTCTTTCAAGTGTTCATATTTAACAAATTCAAACTGTATGTATCAAACTGTAAGTTTTCTTGCCGAGACTTTTATTTGGCTGAAAATATTGTTATAATTATATATAAAACTAAACTGTATCTCAGATATTTCTCTCATAAATTTCAATACATGATATTAGAAACTTTTAAAGATAAATATAGGGTTGAGAAAGTGAGATAAATCTAGCACACTGCCTATACTTCCTTTTAAATACAGAGGAAAACAGGGGAAAAGAGCTTGCATTGGCCTCAGTCCCCCCATATGTCTGTCTTGCATGATCAATTAATGCCCTACAATGAATCCTCTAGGTTTTTTCTAATGCTCACTTTTGTGCTCTTTTATCTCAACAATTTCAATTAAACTGTATGTTTTCTAGCCAATACTTTTTTTTTTTGTGGCTAAACTGTATGAGTTGAAAATGTGGTTATAATTGTATATAATACTAAATTGTTTATCCAATATTTCTCTCATAAATCTCAGCACATGAAATTAGAAACTCTTTTGGATAAATATAGGGTTGAGAAAGTGAGATGAATCTATCACACGGTTACAAATTTTTCCCATTTACACACCCGGAATACAGAGGAAAACTCGGGAAAAAAATTCAAAATTAGTGTTTATTTTATATGTCTCTTTATTCATGCTCCTTCTTATGCAGAATCCCACATTTATAGAATATGAGAATGTTAGTTGACCGGCTTCTCATATGTGCAAACGCGGGATCTGCTTAAGAATTTTTTTCTATAATCAATCAAACGTGTTCTAATTAGCCCTATACTTGAGTTCATGTGCTCTAAAGAAAACAGTGTAAATGTATTTGTAAGTGACGAAATGTACATGGATTGAATCAAGGCTAAAATGCAAGTGGAAAAATTAAATATACATGAATAATCAAGGCACCACCAAACATACCAACATATATGGGGGTTGTCTAACAATATAAAACATGTCCAACGCTATAAAGAATCTATATAGTTTTTTATATACTGTTATATGCTGAGCTTTGGAAGTCTGTCTTTGACAGGTGAGAAAAAGGTTACCACAAAAACAAACAGAGAATCGTGAAGAAGGGGAAAGTTAGATATATTCTTTATGAACTCACTGTCTTGTCTCTTGTGTCGTCCCTCCCTGTGCTTAAACCTTTTTCTTATTTTTTTTTTTTTCTGGGTTCTTGGTCAATTAACTTCATTCATTAATTTTTGGTCATTTAAATTAGTTTTGTTGGATTCTCTTATTCACTTATTTTATTTGGCAAGACATTTCTATGTAATGAAATTTCCCATTTGAACCAAGAATTTACAGACCTTGATCATTTTCATTCATGCGTGCTTGTAATTTCTAGACCTTCATTCTCATTTTTTGATCTTTTGTTTTAATGCAGGTAATAGTGGTTGTAATTATTTTAGTACCATTTGCACCTTCTTTTGGACACATGAAGCATCACATCCTCTCAAACTATCATGGAGCTCATCTTTTTGGATGTCTATTTTGTTTTTCACAGTGCAAGTATCAAATCTTCTCATACTTCATAGGACTGACTTTGTGGGATTAGATAAAGACAATTTTTAAACTTGCCATGATGTACTAGAATAATATTGAGTAATATTAATTTAAAGTATATTAGCCTTTATGTCTTCCGTTTTGCTTCTATATATTAATTTCTTATTGAAGAATTTATGTCTTCCATTTTGCTTCTATATATTAATTTCCTTTTGTAGAATTAAAAATGATGGGATATATATATTATTATTTTATTTTATTTTTATTTTTTTAAATTTCAACGACGTCTAACTTTGTGTCATTAAAATATTTTAATGACGTCTCAGGAACGTCGTTAAGTTCAATGATGTGCATGCTGCGTCATATAAAATGCTAATAGACGGCGTTAAATGGAATGTCATATTCTTCATGACGCCTAATTGACGCCATTAAAACATCATACATGACATCGTGGAAGCGTCATGGAAAATATAGGACGACACATGGACTGCGTCGTTGAAACATCATTCTATGACACGTAACAGATGCCATATTTTAAAAAAAGTTTCCATGACCCCCCCTTACGATGATGTATTACAACCAAGGTCTTAAATATCGGTAAGCTGAAAACACGGAAATTTCGATGGAAATATCGGGATATTATCGATATCGATAAAAATTGAATAAAAACCACGGAAATTGTAAGAAAAACTTGGAAATTTATATTGAAACTTTGTAGGATGTTTATTTAGGCAATTATCTATTAGTTTATCATAAAAAATTGGAAGGAAATGCATTACATGATGGATTTAACTGATTTAAGTTGATTATATAGCGAGCTGGCAAACACTGTGAGTGTAGAAAATATATAGTAATTAATGAAAAAAGATTAAACACACCATAATCATTTATATATAATGAATCACTGGACATGGTACACATTCTTATGTTTATTATTAATAAAAAATTGAAAAATAATTAAAGTTGTAAACCAACTTTTTAAGATGAAACAATGCAAAAATAAAAAAAACAAAAAAAAACACACCAAACTTATTCCAATTAATAAAAATATCATTCAATAAATCAAGCTCAAATATGTATTATGTAAATCATAAATTTTTTCACAATAATAACACTAACTTAAATAATAAATAAACTCACCCAAAAATAACCCAAATAACAAAATACCTTGAATATTACAAAAAAAAAAAGGAACACAATGGGTGTTGAACCATTGACCTCAAAGTCCTTTTCAATCCACAAACCACTATGGTAAATGATATTTTTATATTATTGATGTATACTTTTAATATTTATAGGTGTACGGTGTACCCAACAGAATTAAAAAATATTTTAAAAACCCTAACAAATATCTTCCTTTTTATTAAAATTTCTTTCTTCTCCCTCTCAGCCGCCTTCTTCTTCCTACGCCTCTCTCTATCTTTTCTTTTCCCTCTCTTCTTCCTCCCTGTTTCTTCTCCCTAAACCACGCCTACTCTGCAACTCTCCCATGGCTGCCACCACCACCAAGCCCTCCCCTCTCTCTTCCTCTCTCTCCAAACCCACACCCCTCCCTCTAACCCACAAAACTCTCCTTCTTTCTCCCCCAAAAACCCCCCTAAACCCTCTTTCCCTCTCAAAACCTCCTCTCTGACATACCCACAAAGCTTCCTCCTTCACCCTCTGCTCCAAAAACCCAATTTCCGAGTTCTTCCGAGTTTTTGGTCAACATATCGCGAGTATCTCGATATTATCAATATTCTCGATAATATCGAGATATTAAAACGGTTTTGCATTACAGTTGCTCGATAATATCGAGCTCGATATATCGTCGACAATTTCGGCGACAAAATCGATATTAGGACGAAATCCCTTTGGTTTGTTCCCAGATTATCGGGAGGTGAAAAAAACGAAATTATCGCCGATATTTCGGCGATAATTTCGATATTTAAGACACTGATTACAACGTCTCGTTCTCGTCTGCGTCATTAAACGTCTTCCATAACGCAAATCAGATGTCGTGGAATGGTTTTTGTCTTGTAGTGAAGGCTTGTTTTGGATCCTCTTAGAAGTTCCTCAAGGGTTGCGTGTGGGGACTCTCTAGTTACTTTCAAAACAGACAAAAAACATGAAACGACTATGAAGTGGGCACAAACTTTTTCCCGTGTATCTACAGGCAGCAAGCTCGACTATACAACAAAAAAATTTTAAAAACAAAATAGAAGAAATCAACTTTCTTACATGTATGAATGTGGATATCTTTCCTTAGAATGTGCATAACTACAGAAGATCTTTGAATCTTCTACAGGTCTTTGGAGAGCCAATATTCCAAGTCAAAGTTCTGCCATAGACTTGTATGCGCCATATGTTTATGGTCACGGAAGGTAAGGGTGGAATCATAACTTGTTATATATAGTACATATTGTATTAAGAGAATTTATTACTTCATCTATCAGCTCAGGAGAAAGTAATCTGTGTGTTGAGCTACCAAAAGGGAAAAACACAACTTGCTTGTTGTTTTTAAATACATAGAAGGTGTGAGTTCACTTCCTTTTTTGCTTTGTTTTTCAATACACAATCTTTCTTCTGTGTTGTATATATATACCCATCTCCACATATCCATTTTCTTATATGATGTTTACATAGTTTTTTTTTCTTCTTTTTAGAAAGTTAGAAATTGGAATTAAGAAAAGGTTATTGGAATAAATGGGTAAAGGAGATGAAGATACATTTAATGTTGGGTTAAGTATAGGGTTAAAATAGGAAAACTGGTATCTATAGTTTTTTTTAAAAAACAATAATGCTACGAGCACCACCTTATTTATCAACTTTAGTGATACCAACTTACGTGTCAAATGACATGGCAACTCGTGTCAACTACCAAATCATCTCTTTTTTATTACTCATATTTTGACCTAATTATTTAGTATACAATTAAAAGTAAAAACTTAAACCATTTATAGAAAAAGTAAAATAAACTAAATAAACCCTTGCCAATCCCCAGATCCGTCCTGGCCTCCATTCCCCCAAATATGCCATGACCATTGAGATCCAAACCCACATATATGAAGTGTGAAAATTTTTGGATTTGTTTTCTTTCTCAGTGAATGTCATTTTCCCCAGTCTTAAAATGCCATTGGCTATAGTTTTTTGATCTTTGGTTTCTTCTCCTCTACTGTTGCCGTAATATTTCTAGGGTTTTTAAGCGTGAAACTTGGTCCTTTACATATAGATTAGATGTCGTTTTCTATACTCACCACTGCTTCGAATGCAACAAACTTTCGCTACAAGAAATACAACTCTTTTGAGTCCTTTCAATAGCTTACTGGTACTAGTTGTTTTAAGGAGGGCCTATAAATATCTCAACTTTTTTTGTTTACAACATTGATAAAATCTAAACTGGTTATATAGATGCAAACAAACGATAAGTATATATGTTAAGTGTGAATTTTTTTGGATATGTTTATTTTTTCCTTTGATTAGACGGAAACCATGACATATTTGTGGAAGAACAGAGGCCATGGCAGATCTCAGGATGAAGGGAGGGAACATCAGATTTATTTTTTTAAAATTTTACAAATGTTTTTTTTTTTTATTAAATAATTAAGAAAAGATGACGTGGTAATGCTATGTCATCTGCCACGTAAGTTGGTATCACTAAATTAAGTTGGTAAACAAGTTGGTACCTGTAGCGTTATTGTTTTATTTTAATGTTTCTCCAAAATACTTAAGGACACGTGGTGGGCTACAAAGGGAGAGTGTCCATAGAGAGTCGCTTTAAGTGACTAGATTTTCTAACCATCTACTTTGATTTGTCATTTGTTTTTTTTTTTTTTCAAAAGTTTGCTTTGAAGCTTCTAATTTCAACGTTCATAATGAAATATTTGAATCACTGTGCATGATGTTCAGGAGGAAAGTATGCCATACGATTCCAACGTTCATAGCTTCTCCTTTTCCCCTTTGCGGTGTATCTACAGAGTTCCTAAGCGACTACGGCAGGGAAACGATGATGAAGCCTACACACCTCAGGTAGTCTCTATAGGCCCACTTCACCATGGAAAGGAACACTTAAATGGTATGGAATATCACAAAGAGAGGTATCTAAAAGGTTTTCTAAGTAGAACCACGAAAACATTGGGGGTTTTTAAGAAGAAACTACAGGACCAAGAAGTAAATCTGAGAAGTTGTTATGCAGAACCGATTGGGTATAGCAGTGAAGAATTTCTAAGAATCATTCTAGTGGATGCCGCCTTCATTATTGAGTTTTTGTTGAGGGGCAATTACCCAGAATTTCGAGATGAGGGTGACCACATATTTTCTAGGCCATGGATGTACGGTGATGTATTGGTTGACTTGCAGGTGCTTGAAAATCAGTTGCCACTCTTCATTCTGGAGGACCTTTTTGTCGCAGATAAATGTTTTCATTCTACTAATAAGCCCTCAATAATTCGTCTTTCTCACGCTGTGTTCAATACTACTTTCTTTTGGAAAGAAAGAAAATACGTCCTTTTTGAGGGAGATTTTTTTTCTGAAGTAAAACATTTTGTTGATTTGATAAGAACTTTATGTGTACCATCGAAATTAAAAACTGATGAAGGCGTACACATGGTAGGGTTCAAAAGTATAAGCACACCCAGCATCACAGAGCTACACAGGGCAGGGGTCAAAAGTATAAGCACACCCAGCATCACAGAGCTACACAGGGCAGGGGTCAAGTTGAAGGCGGGATCAACGAATAACTTATTTGATATTCAACTTGCTGACGGGAGACTTGAAATTCCAAGATTGCAAATAAACGATCATACAGAGGTATTAATTAGAAATCTCATCGCATTTGAACAATGCCACTACCTGAAGGAGAGGTACATAAGTGATTTTGTTTTTCTCATGGATTATTTTGTGAACACCCCAAAGGATGTGGAGTTGCTTGTTAAGCATGGCATTGTTGAAAATTGGCTAGGTGACAACAGTGAGGTGTCTACTTTGATTAATAAGCTTGGAAAAGGGGTTGGGATAAATGACAAAGACTTTTATTTTGCTGCTGTTGCTGATGACCTGGACATCCACTGCAGAACTCGCTGGAACAAATGGATGGCAAATTTGAGACAGAATTATCTCAACACACCTTGGACAATTCTCTCTTTCGTTGCAGCTTTTTTTCTCCTCATACTCACTTTCATCCAAACAGTGTGCACCATTATTTCTTAAGCATCAGCAACAGCAAGTGGATCTCTTTCTGTATTCTCCCTGTCCTTTTTCCATCACCAACATAGTGAAGAAACAAAAAACAAGAGAAAGTTTGTATTGTATGTTGAGCAGTTTGTATTGTATGTTGTGATATGTACCAAGTATTGTATTGTGATTCGATCAATAAAAAGATAGTATTGTGAAGTGATGAAGCAAAGAAATAACTTTCATACTAACTAGTTATTTATTATGACAACAAATGGATATTAATATTGCCGAAGAAAAGATATGACATTAAAATTTAGCCCATTATTTCGTAAATGTCAGTTTCAATAAAAACTTTCATAATTAGCGAAAGGCTTTTTTGTTTAAGGATTCATCAAATTCTTTTTTGTTTCAACTGTTCATATTTAATAAGTTAAAGTATGTAACAATTGTACATTTTCTTGCCCTAAAATATTGCATATCTAAATTGTTTCTCAGATATTTTTCTCATTACTCTCAGGAAATGAAATTAGAAACTCTTTTACACAAATATAGAAGGGTTGAGAAAGTGAGATGAGTCTAGCACATTGCCTATACTGTACGTAGTGTTAATATGGACGAACTTTCTCGTGTACATACATACCTAGAAAACAGGGGAAAATGGCATCAAACCTGCCTGCAAACTTGTGGTTTTCTGTCTTTGGAATGTGGAACTGGATCCAAAATCAAAATAATTAGGAATTGAATGGCTCGGATTAAAAAAATAACAGGGGAAAGACAGGGGAAAAGAGCTTGCATTGGCCTCAGTCCCCCCATATGTATCTCTACTCTGTCCAAATCGTCCCTTTCTTGAGCTTATAAGCCTCCACAACTTTTGTTTTGGTTGGTCTGCCTCCCACTACTTCTTTAATACAACAGGAACAAATCCATTAATTCATAGTTAATTTATTCCAACGAAATGCACTGTAGCCTTTCCGAGTGATACTACTTTAATTAATTGACACGAAAAGGATCCAATTATTTTTCCTTCGAATCCAATACATATTCAAGCTAAATTTGATGTATTCACACTCCACCCCTTTTTTATATAAGCGATATTATACTTTAATCTAATCTAAACTACGGTGAGGAGGATTCGAACTCGGGTGCAGAATGAGGAGCACATTCTCTCTAGCCAACTTATTATTTTTGTGGCTATTGTTAGCCATCATGCTCCACCTCCAGAGTCTAGTAACATGCATGTTCTTGAGTTTTCTAGAATTGTGTAGTTACATCTACACAAATATGCATTACTTTTTCAACATGACTAAAGGGTGTGCACAAGTATTATTGATAACAATTAATACAATTTGCAAAACAAAAGTATTAAATTTTGTTCTTTTTTTGGGGTCAAAATGTATTAAATTTCTTCTTAAGCAGCACATTTGAAAATCAAGCTCGTTTGGGACTGCTTCTCTATAAAGCACTTCTGCTTATAAATGCTTCTAGCAAGCGCTTTTATTATAAAAATGTTGAAATCTTCATAAGAAATCTAAGTGCTTCCTGGTAAAGCACTTTAGAGTGCTTTCTGAAAAAGCACATAACAAGTGCTTCTCACTTCTATGATCCATAACCCTCTGTTTGGATGCGGGAAAATAACTCGGAATTTAGCTAAAAGTCGGGAATTTAAGAGAAGAAATTGACAATTCCCTTGTTTGGCAACTTAAGCGCGGAATTTATTAAATGACGCGTGGAAAAAATCATGGAAATTGAGGCATCAAATTCCCGAGTTTAATTTCCACCAAAATAGACGTCATTTCACAATTTCCATAGTACGGAAATTCATATTTTCCATGGAGCCAAAACTTAAATAAATAAATAAACGCCAAACTTTTCATTAAAAAAAAGTCATTAATCACTCTGTAGTTCTTTATTAGCTTTATCACTTTGTGTTATTGCCTTGCTCTGTAGTTGTTAGCTTCATCTAAAACAAGTCATTAATACCCTCATAATCTTAATCGTTTATTCCTATACTTTTGTCAGCAACTTTTTAATCGAAGCCCTTTTAATTTCTCTGGTCATTGGTCTTTTGGCAAGTGAAAAAGAAGTATCATGGTCTTGATTGCTTCTAGTTCTAATTACATAGGTACCAGAGAAGTGTCTGCACATGAAAATATTGAATTAAAGCTGATTGATGATATTAATTCAACAATACCTTGTGTATCAAATTCTACTGATGAAGTTGATTATGTTTTAGTTGGATGGTGATACACAAGATTTAGAAGATATTCATGTTATTGATGATATTTCACCAACATCAACAAATGGTCAAAAGAGAAGAAATCGTGCATCAAATTCTTCTGATATTCTTCCTACAAAGAAAAGAGCTGCTGTCAAAGATGTTATTGCTGATTCGATTGCTAGAATGGCTTTATCATTTGAAGTCCGTGCTGATACTAAGAATCTTGATCCAGCAGAGGTATATGCTGAAGTACAATCAGTACCAGGTCTTAGTAAAAATGAATAACTCAAAGCATGTGCTTGGCTGGTAGAAAATGAAAAACAATTTCAGATGCTGAAGGCACTCCCAATTGAGAAAAAAAAAAGTATGTTGCTGATGTTTATTGCACGTGGGGAGTGATTTGGTTTGCTAATATGCTCTGTTTGTTTAAGTTGAGTTATTTAGTTCATCAAACGATATGTTATTTTATACTTCGAGGAATACCTTATATGTCGGTTATCAGTTTTTTTTTCTTTCGAAATATTTAATTTATGTCATTTATAATTTACATGAGATATCCAAACATTGAAATTTTCAATTTCTGTCATTTACAAAATCCGACATACATAAATCCAAACACTGAAATTTTCAATTGCCAGAAATTGAAATGACAGAAATCTAAATTTCGTCATTTTAGAATTCTATGTAATTGGCAATTCCTTTATCCAAACGGAGCATAAGCGCTTTTAAATTTTTCCGCAAAACGCTGTTAGAAACACTTTTAATTGTCAAAAAAAACGCTTTTAGCTATTCTAGAAGCACTTCCAAACATACTTCTCCTTTTTATACCCTTTATCCCAAAGGTATAAAAGGATTGAGCTACAAACCCACTATACAACATGCCAAGCCTTAGAAAGGTAAAGCCAGGGTAAGCATAACATGAACACTGAAAAGAGTCACAATTTTCAATTGTTATTTGTTTTGTTAATTTCACTTCACATGGACAGACTTCGGCAACTATTAACCAAATGGCGTATTGTTGTTTGGGGTTAAGATTTCAAAAAGTCAAATGACGTACAAATAAAGAAACAACACAAATTAAAATCGTCATTAAATTTGATACTTATTGTCCGAAGTTCTTACATGAATTATATACTACGGACATAATCGGAAACACAAAATAAATTAAAAAAACCAAAAACATTATAATAGTGTTAGACAATCGAAAAAAAGAATGTAATCTTATATGTCACAAAAATCAAAAGGACTTAGATCAAAATCACCAAATCCAAGGATTGAACCCAACTCCTCACTGGGAATTTGGATCTATATCAACTTTTCTATAATTTGTTTTTTGGAAAATATTTGCCTTCTTCCCTGGAAGTAGGAACTCATACTTTCCTGCAAATCATAATTTTACATGTGTGCTGAGATTCTTCTTTTTGTATATGTGTCAAACTTTAATTTGCAATAAGTAGAAATACCTCCTTTTCTTGACAAAAAAAAAATATACCTCCTTTCAGGTAAGGAGGGAAGCATTGTCCTTATTTTTTTCCGTCAGAGTTTGCTTTCAAACAACAATAATATAGCTAATCTAGCTAAATTCATTTTCGATAATTGACGTAGTTTTCATGTTAACATATATGAAGTATTATATGTTCTTGTCCTCAGGACAAAAACTTGTCATCCTCCATATAGTTTTGCATTTTGTTTGCTTCTTCTACTTTATTACAGAGGTAAGCCGTTGGCCTTGTCCAAACTACCCAAATTAAATCAATTCGAGCGGTTTTAATATTTTTATTTTTATTTTTAAGTTTTAACATTAAAAAAGTGTAATATTGGACCGAACTGAGTCAAATCATAATTAGTTTGGTTTAATTCGATTTGACATAGATGGTATGTTGAAACCAATTGTGTCCCACATCGGAGAGAGGGAAGGAGAAATAGTACTTTAAATAGAATTACCCCACTCCAACTAATACCGAGGCCTTTTGTGATAAAACCCCACACCTGAGGATTGTGCAGGTGGTAAAGTGGGGACAATATCGGTGTTGTTGGAGTGGGCCCTCGGCCCGTTAACCTGGAAAATTTGACATGGTATCAGAGCCAGGTTGCGGGCCCGTACTTGCCACGTGATGGGTGAGTCCCCGTTTGGCCCCGCGTGATGGGTGAGTCCCCGTTTGGCTCCACGTAGGCCAAAGGTGCCACGTGATGGGTGGGTCCCCGTTTGGCCCCGCGCGATGGGTGAGTCCCTACATGGCTCCACGTGGTTGCCGATGTGTGGATCTCCACGTGTGACCCATAAAAATGGGGTCTCACGTGCGGGGGAGTGTTGAAACCAATTGTGTCCCACATCGGAGAGAGGGAAGGAGAAATAGTACTTTAAATAGAATTACCCCACTCCAACTAATACCGAGGCCTTTTGTGATAAAACCCCCCTTCAAACACTCCACCACCATACCCAAATACCTCCAACCCAAAACCTAGAACCCCGCATTTTTGGTTGTGTGGTGTTTGTCCACTTACATGATCACCAACGAAGCAAATTGGATCCCCGCGCCGACAGGTGTGTTTTCATTGGTTATGCACCTCATCAGAAAGGTTACAGGTGTTATCATCCTCCTAGTCAGAAGGTTTATACTTCGATGGATGTTGTGTTCCGGGAACACGAGATCTATTTTTCAGATGCACAGGAGGACACTTCTCCTATTTCAGAATTTTTTCCTTCAGCCGTTTTTCCAGATTCGTTCCAGACTCAGAACGACCGGTCGCAGACCTTTAGCGACCGGTCGCCCAACGAAAACGACCGGTTTCCCGACGAAAACGACCGGTCGCCACGCACGTTGCAACGTACCGAGACTCTGCCTGAAAGCGACCGGTCGCATTCCTCTCCCGACCGGTCGCCACGAACGTCGCAACGCACGACTTCGCATGACAGCGACCGGTCGCCTGACCCTCACGACCGGTCGCTCCTCCCAGTTTTTTCTGAAATTGTTCCGCTTCGGTCCGATCCCAGCCATCACACTCAGGAGGAGAGAATTGAAGAGTTTGTGCCTGCTCCGGAGAATTCTTCAGCTCCAGTACCACACCAATCATCTGCTGAGGACGTCATTCAGGTAACTTCTCTACCTGAAACTGATAACATTAATGAAATAACTGATTGCATTTCAGAAGGCGCAGAGCCTACATATCAAATTCCAAAAAGGAAGAACCGTGGTAAACCCCCAGTTCACTATGAAGCAGATCTTCATGCAAAGGGGAAATATCCCATCAACAATTATGTATCCCTCACCAAATTATCTGAGTCACGGGTACACTTTGTGAAGCAGTTAGCCGACATACCTGTTCCCAACAGTGTAACTGAAGCACTAGAAGACCAAAAATGGAAAGAAGCCATGAATGAAGAAATGCGAGCTCTCCAGAAGAATGACACATGGGAACTCGTGCCATTACCTCATGGAAAGAAGACAGTGGGATGCAGGTGGATCTATACTGTGAAACTCAAGGCAGATGGATCTATTGAAAGATATAAAGCCAGATTGGTGGCAAAAGGGTACACACAGAGATATGGGATAGACTACCAAGAAACCTTTGCCCCAGTAGCCAAGATCAAAACTATCAGAGTCCTCCTGTCTCTAGCAGCAAATCTCGATTGGCCATTACATCAGTTTGATGTAAAGAATGCATTCTTACATGGAGACCTGGAAGAAGAAGTATATATGGATTTACCACCAGGATGTAACTTCACTCATGACAAGGAGAATCAAGTTTGCAAGCTCAAAAAATCATTGTATGGATTAAAGCAGTCTCCCAGAGCATGGTTTGGCAGATTCACTAAATCCATGAAGAATTTTGGATATATACAGAGTAATGCAGATCACACCTTATTCTTGAAGCGTGATGGAAGAAACCTTACTGCATTAATTGTGTATGTGGATGATATAGTCGTAACTGGAAACGACACAGGAGAGCAAATAAAACTGCAGAAGTATTTATCTCAGGAATTTGAGATGAAGGATTTAGGTGATCTGAAGTATTTTCTAGGAATTGAAGTAGCCAGATCCACAACTGGTATATGTCTGTCTCAAAGGAAGTATGTATTAGATCTACTCACTGAAACAGGAATGCTTGGATGCAAACCTGCTGATACACCCATCGAGATGAATCACAAGTTATGTGAAGACATGGATCAAGAACCAACCAATAAGGAACAGTACCAACGCCTTGTTGGAAGGTTGATATATTTAGCCCACACAAGACCAGATATTGCATATGCTGTGAGTGTGGTTAGTCAGTTTATGCATTCACCCAGTGTGTCACATAGGAATGCAGTTGATCGGATCTTAAGATACTTAAAGTCAGCACCTGGGAAAGGATTAATGTTCTCAAAAAATAGAGATCTCGAAGTTGTGGGATATACAGATGCTGATTGGGCTGGCTCTATTACTGATAGACGCTCTACTTCAGGTTATTTCACGTTTGTGGGAGGTAACCTAGTCACTTGGCGGAGTAAGAAACAAAATGTGGTTTCTCGGTCTAGTGCTGAAGCAGAGTATCGAGGAATGGCTCACGGAGTTTGTGAATTACTATGGATCAGAAGATTGTTGACAGAATTGGGTTTCAAGCCAGAAAAACCAATGGAGTTACATTGTGATAACAAGTCAGCCATCGATATTGCCCATAATCCAGTTCAACATGATCGGACTAAACATGTTGAGGTGGATAGACATTTTATCAAGGAAAAAATTGAGAAGAAGATCATTCGCCTACCATTCGTAAAATCAGAAGATCAATTGGCAGATATCTTAACCAAAGCTGTTTGTGGAAGAGTATTTCATGACTCACTTACCAAGTTGGGCATTGGTGACGTATATGCACCAACTTGAGGAGGAGTGTTGAAGTGAGTCTCCTAATTAATCAAGGAGATTTATTTCCTTGATTAATTAAGGGATTTACTTTCCTATTTTATATAATTGATAAATCTTTGTATAATTAGGAGATACTTTCCTAATTCTTTCCTGTATCTAATTCCTTGTATAGCACTCTTGTAAACTCTTATATATACCTCCTTATGGAGAAGAATAAATTATCAGAACATATTGAAAACCCGTATTCATATTTTAGCATGGTATTTGCTTAAATCAGAAACTCTCCTTCGTTATTTTTATTATTTTTTCGGCTGGCATTTTCTTATTGGTTATCACTGTTTACTACCTACACATGAATAACAGAAATGTAAATTTGTCACTTTGATGAAATGTTATATATAAGTTGTTAGGATGTTAGAAATTTAATTAGAAAAAAGAAACAAGAAGATCGATTACAATATCAAACCTAAATGTTTGATGTTTGGTCGGAGCATCTTGGAATGTACGTAGTTAATGCAATATTTGTTGATTGTGGTGCCAGGATTATCATATCATTATTAGAGGAAAATGGAATTAATCAATCATGATCCATTAGTTATACCGAGCAGGGGTCAAGTTTAAGATGGGGTCAAGCACAAACATATTCGACATTCGGTTCAATATTGACGATGGCATTTTGGAAATTCCAAAAATAACAATAAGTGATCAATCAGAGGTCACACTCACAAATCTCCTTGTCTTTGAACAAACCCTATGCAAGAAGGTAGAAAATTACATAAATGATTATGTTGTCATCTTAAACATTCTTGTGAACACTCCGGAGGATGTGGCGTTGCTTGTTAAGAATGGAATTGTTGAAAACAAGCTATGATCAAGAACCTTGCTGACGGCGTCATTATGGCCGATGAGTTCTACTTCACCACTCTTTGTGAAAACCTGAACAAGTACTACAGAATGTTTAGGCACAGATGGAAGGAATATTTGATAAAACATTTCTTCAACTCACCTTGGACAACTAAGGAAATCGTTGCAGCTGCTATTTTCCTAATGCTCACTTTCGTACAGACGGTGTGCTCTATTATCTCTGCTGCGCAACAATAATAAGTTTCTCCTTGGCCTTTTCCTCCCCATATTCCTTATCCCTTTGTTCATTCACATCACATGTGCTGATTTAAAATATGATAGGAAGTTGATTTAAATTAGGAATTTCAGATAATTAATTGAGTGAAAAGTCATTATTAGTCTTTCTCTTCTGATAATCGGTTTCTTTGGTTCACCAGGTTCTAGCAGGAAGCTAATTTGGGGTGTCGTCAAAGAAGGGATACTAGGAAAGCCTGTGAATACGTATCTAACAAATAAAGCTGTGTATATCCACCCAACCTGGAAGTTGCTTTGCCCTGATCTCTCTGCATTTCCATATGAAAAGCATGATGTGAAGAAGTGCCCCTGCTAGCTAGGCCCATTGCCAGGCTCCTGAAATGAGCTGAAATATGTAAATCCATCAAAGTCTTTCATTCTTTCAAGTGTTCATATTTAACAAATTCAAACTGTATGTATCGAACTGTAAGTTTTCTTGCCGAGATATTACTCTCATAAATTTCAGTACAGGATATTAGAAACTTTTAAAGATAAATATAGGGTTGAGAAAGTGAGATAAATCTAGCACACTGCCTATACTTCCTTTTAAATACAGAGGAAAACAGGGGAAAAGAGCTTGCATTGGCCTCAGTCCCCCCATATGTCTGTCTACTCTTGCATGATCAATTAATGCCCTACAATGAATCCTCTAGGTCTTTTCTAATGCTCACTTTTGTTCATACGGTGTGCTCCTTTATCTCAACAATTTCAATCAAATTGTATGTTTTCTAGCCAATACTTGTTTTATTTGTCTCTTTATTCATGCTCCTTCTTATGCAGAATCCCACATTTATAGAATATGAGAACGTTAGTCGACCGGGTTTCTCATATGTGCAAATGCAGGATCCCGCTTAAGAATTTTTTTCTATAATCAATCAAACGTGTTCTAATTAGCCCTATACTCGAGTTCATGTGCTCTAAAGAAAACAGTGTAAATGTATTTGTAAGTGACGGAATGTACATGGATTGAATCAAGGCTAAAATGCAAGTGAGAAAATTAAATATACATGAATAATCAAGGCACCACCAAACATACCAACATATATGGGGGTTGTCTAACGATATAAAACATGTCCAACGCTATAAAGTATAGAATATTAATGCCTGTACAGTATTAACATTAATAATGATCAGCTATATAAAATTAACATTAAGTATAAATATCAATTATATAAAATTAAAAATTAAAAAGTGCTACTAACTGGTAGACGGTTTAATGTGGAAAATGATCTAGCATAAGGTCGAGATAGTTTAATAAAAATAGTTCAATTTCATTGTGTAAAAATAAAATAAAAATTGTGTTGACCTAGAACTTTGTTTGTAGTGGACAGAACTCCAAAAATATTAAAAGCAATGAAGGAATCATTATTTTTTTAATTATCATTATTCAAGCAATTTGTTGTTTTTAATGGAAGATTAAATCAACTTGTTCTTGCATATAGCTCATCATCGTGCTATTCATAGGAGAAAATTCTACCTCAAATTATCTGCATTGAACTTTCCCAGTCAGCTACAAGAGGCAAAAGAAGCTTTAGAGGTGTGTTTCAATCACTTCCATCTCTTTTTATTTTTGAGTTCGTAATTTGTTTGGGTTCCATACCTCTAATCGCTATATTGTACACCCTTTTTCTTGAAGCTTTAGTTTGTTATATATATATATATATGGAGTTGCGGGAGTGAGTTAAATCCATGTACTGATCATTTCTATTTGAGCTCGACAAATTTGACACAAGTTTTGACACAAGTTTTCAACTATTAGATTAGACTACAATGAATGACTGAGAGTAAACAAATTCATTGTTTTTTTTTTATTATTTATAAATGATATATTGGAATTAATTTTTGATTTCCCATTCCTTTTCCTCTCTTTGTAATTACGTTTTCCACGACTCCCTATCGGTTATACTTCTCTCTCACTAGGCGTTCTTGTTCCATTCTTCTCCATCCATCCTCATCGTCTTCTTTTTTGTGTTCTTCTTCTTCCCTTTTCGATTTCTCATCTGGCTCATACCATACATAGACTTCCTACTTCTTGAACAATGACAATTTTCGATACTCAACTCACCTAAACGGACTATAGATCTTCATACAAGTCATTTTGGGTATATATATAGGGTAATGATTTCCCCACTCCAATTTTATCCATTTACACTCCTTTTTTAGTTATAATATGGAGTGTAAGTGGATAAAATTGGAGTGGGGAAATCACCACTATATATATACGGAGAGCGTCCATTCAGGGATCCCTCAAATAAGTTTTATTTAAGAGATACCCTTGTAGGGCTCACTGCACCACTCCACATTGTCTTTTAGTAATCTAAACTGTCTATTTTGTAGATATTCATTCAAAGTTTATTTCTACAAAACATCACTTGGATCCGATATTGTTTGACCATTCAATTAAATTGTTGAAATTTAAGTACTTTTTTGAAGTACCGTGATCATTTTTTTTGTTTGATTTTTTGCAAGGATGATCTATGAATGAATACCTGAAAAGTAGATGGTTTGGATCGTTGAAAAAAATATCTGTAGGGTATCCTAAAGGGTGTCCCTCAATGGAAGGGGACTATGTATGTATATATATACAATGAACTTCTATTGAGGGATCCCTCAAATAAACTTCTTTGAGAGACACCCTTGTAGAACCCACTACATAATATATTTCACTAATCCAAACCGCCTATTTTGTAGATATTCATTCAAAGATATCTCTATAAAAAATCACTTAAATCCGATATCATTTGACCACTCAATTGAATTATTGAAATTTTAGTACTTTTGAATAGGACAGAGGGTGGAAATAGCAACACTCTTTTGAAAATCAAGCCATGCAAATTTCGTTGGGTGTGCACAAGTTTAATTGATGACAATACAATTTGTGAAACAAACATATTAAATTTCCTTTTTAAGCAATAAATTTAAAAATAAAGCCGAGCAAATTTTCGTTGTCTCTGACTTGTCCCCTTAGAATAAACTTGGCTTCTTTCATTAAAGCTTGAAGTTGCAGAGTCCTACATCTACCAAATTAAGGAGTATACTGCTCTCTAAAATCTAAAGAATCAATAGAAAGTACTGTGTCAACTGAAAGTACTGTGTTCATCTATTTAGCACACGATCGACAATTATATAACTAAAATGTTTTAATTACATTTGGCGATTAAGCCAGGATGAAAGAAGATATAAAAGATAGACCATTTAGATCATTAAACTATATTACGTGGAGTAGACCTTGATCGCTTTGCCAGTGGGCCAGCCCTCCCTTAAATTAGTGTTTAAGAGATTTTACACCTCCCATCAATATTGCATTTGTTTAAGAAAACAATGTTTCACCCACAAGAATTTTGAATGATTTTGAAGAATAAGAATTTGAAGGCACATCTCCAACGTTTAGATTTTCTAACCATCTACTTTGATATTTGTAAATTTTTTGGTTTTATCACGTATGTAATCTAATGCCCATTGACCCACCTTCAAATTGGGTAGGAGATACGAGTCCTCGAACCAATCTGTTACCAACTAAGATTTTGCCTCTTTCGGCCTTCCCTCTTTCTTCTTGATGTTTTTTTTTTGTTGTTTTTAAAAGTTTGCTTAAAGCGTCTCCAACGTTCATAATGAAATATTTGAATCACTGTATGATCAGGAGGAAAATGGAAGAAATTGATGAAGGTCCAAATGACATAGAAAACCCACGCGATTTGATGCAGGAATTGGGTGACTTCTCCTTGTCCCCTTTGAGGTGTATCTACAGAGTTCCTAAGCGACTACGAAAGGGAAGCGATGATGAAGCCTACACACCTCAGGTAGTCTCTATAGGCCCACTTCACCATGGAAAGGAACACTTAAATGGTATGGAATATCACAAAGAGAGGTATCTAGAAGGTTTTCTAAGTAGAACCACGATAACATTGGGGTTTTTTAAGAAGAAACTACAGGACCAAGAAGCAAGACTAAGAAGTTGTTATGCAGAACCGATTGGGTATCGCAGTGAAGAATTTCTAAGAATCATTCTAGTGGATGCCGCCTTCGTTATTGAGTTTTTGTTGAAGTGCAGTGACCAAAAATTTATAGATAAGGATGACTACATATTTTATAGGCCATGGATGTACGGTGATGTATTGGTTGACTTGCGGATGCTTGAAAATCAGTTGCCACTCTTCATTCTGGAGGACCTTTTTGTCGCAGATAAATATTTTGATTCTACTAATAAGCCTTCAATCATTAGTCTTTCTTACGCTGTGTTCATGTTCAATACTACTTTCTTTGCAGAAGGAACAAAAGGCGTCGTTTTGGAGGAACAAAGGTTTTCTGAAGTAAAACATTTTGTAGATTTGATAAGAACTTCATGTCTACCATTAAAAACTGATGAAAGGAAAGTCAAATATATAAGCACACCCTGCTAAAATATGAATACGGGTTTTCAATATGTTCTGATAATTTATTCTTCTCCATAAGGAGGTATATATAAGAGTTTACAAGAGTGCTATACAAGGAATTAGATACAGGAAAGAATTAGGAAAATATCTCCTAATTATACAAAGATTTATCAATTATATAAAATAGGAAAGTAAATCCCTTAATTAATCAAGGAAATAAATCTCCTTGATTAATTAGGAGACTCACTTCAACACTCCTCCTCAAGTTGGTGCATATACGTCACCAATGCCCAACTTGGTAAGTGAGTCATGAAATACTCTTCCACAAACAGCTTTGGTTAAGATATCTGCCAATTGATCTTCTGATTTTACGAATGGTAGGCGAATGATCTTCTTCTCAATTTTTTCCTTGATAAAATGTCTATCCACCTCAACATGTTTAGTCCGATCATGTTGAACTGGATTATGGGCAATATCGATGGCTGACTTGTTATCACAATGTAACTCCATTGGTTTTTCTGGCTTGAAACCCAATTCTGTCAACAATCTTCTGATCCATAGTAATTCACAAACTCCGTGAGCCATTCCTCGATACTCTGCTTCAGCACTAGACCGAGAAACCACATTTTGTTTCTTACTCCGCCAAGTGACTAGGTTACCTCCCACAAACGTGAAATAACCTGAAGTAGAGCGTCTATCAGTAATAGAGCCAGCCCAATCAGCATCTGTATATCCCACAACTTCGAGATCTCTATTTTTTGAGAACATTAATCCTTTCCCAGGTGCTGACTTTAAGTATCTTAAGATCCGATCAACTGCATTCCTATGTGACACACTGGGTGAATGCATAAACTGACTAACCACACTCACAGCATATGCAATATCTGGTCTTGTGTGGGCTAAATATATCAACCTTCCAACAAGGCGTTGGTACTGTTCCTTATTGGTTGGTTCTTGATCCATGTCTTCACATAACTTGTGATTCATCTCGATGGGTGTATCAGCAGGTTTGCATCCAAGCATTCCTGTTTCAGTGAGTAGATCTAATACATACTTCCTTTGAGACAGACATATACCAGTTGTGGATCTGGCTACTTCAATTCCTAGAAAATACTTCAGATCACCTAAATCCTTCATCTCAAATTCCTGAGATAAATACTTCTGCAGTTTTATTTGCTCTCCTGTGTCGTTTCCAGTTACGACTATATCATCCACATACACAATTAATGCAGTAAGGTTTCTTCCATCACGCTTCAAGAATAAGGTGTGATCTGCATTACTCTGTATATATCCAAAATTCTTCATGGATTTAGTGAATCTGCCAAACCATGCTCTGGGAGACTGCTTTAATCCATACAATGATTTTTTGAGCTTGCAAACTTGATTCTCCTTGTCATGAGTGAAGTTACATCCTGGTGGTAAATCCATATATACTTCTTCTTCCAGGTCTCCATGTAAGAATGCATTCTTTACATCAAACTGATGTAATGGCCAATCGAGATTTGCTGCTAGAGACAGGAGGACTCTGATAGTTTTGATCTTGGCTACTGGGGCAAAGGTTTCTTGGTAGTCTATCCCATATCTCTGTGTGTACCCTTTTGCCACCAATCTGGCTTTATATCTTTCAATAGATCCATCTGCCTTGAGTTTCACAGTATAGATCCACCTGCATCCCACTGTCTTCTTTCCATGAGGTAATGGCACGAGTTCCCATGTGCCATTCTTCTGGAGAGCTCGCATTTCTTCATTCATGGCTTCTTTCCATTTTTGGTCTTCTAGTGCTTCAGTTACACTGTTGGGAACAGGTATGTCGGCTAACTGCTTCACAAAGTGTACCCGTGACTCAGATAATTTGGTGAGGGATACATAATTGTTGATGGGATATTTCCCCTTTGCATGAAGATCTGCTTCATAGTGAACTGGGGGTTTACCACGGTTCTTCCTTTTTGGAATTTGATATGTAGGCTCTGTGTAACATCCCGACCCTAAAAATACGACTATTCACTAGTTTATTAAATTAAATATGGAATTTTCAATTTTGCCCTTGAAGTGGGGGCAAAAGGGGTCAATTATTTTACGGGAAGGATTTTTGGACGACAAGTGGTATTTTTGGGAAGCTTGTACTGAGCCGAGTCCGTAGACACGGAGTAGGCTCGATTCGGACTTGGAACGAGAAAGATACGATCGAAAAATTATTAAGGGCCTAATTGGAAAAAATTTCAGAAATTATTTTGATTAAAAATCAGATTTTCATTTTTCATTTTCTCATTTCTCTCTCTCTCACCCGACTTCTCTCTCGCGCAAACCCTCTCCCCCGCACTGTTCACCGACGGCCATTTCTGGCCAGCACCGCCGCCACGTCGCACCACCGGTCGCGAGACCAGTCAAAATCGAACCGCCACCTCCTCCTCTCTCTTCCCCGGCCAGCACCGCTCCTGGAGACGTCGACAGCCGCCGGAATTTGCAGAAAACCCGCCGGAGTCGTCGCGAAATTTCAGGCCGTTCGTTCTCTGTCGTCCAGCCATCATTTCCGACGAGTGAGGTATGGTTTCTCATCTACTCTTCGTGCTCTAGCTGGCTGATGGTTAGGTTTTGAACGATTCGTAGCTTAAGCAACCCGATTTTCGAATTAGGTTTTGACAGATTTTGAGAACTCGATTCCGGCCACTTCCGGCCATTTTCTGGCCTTCACCCAAGAAGAAAAGTGTCTCCAAATTAGGTGTTTAACCTAGGTTAGGAGTTTGGAGCCGAGATGCTAAGATTTTCCGGTTACCGGAACAGTAACCGAGCCACCACGCGCTGCCGGCGCGTGGGGCGGCGCGTGGGCAGTCCGGCAGAGGCCACATTTTATCCTAGAATGATCCGTATGTTGTCACGATCGCGTAGGAGTTGACGGATCTCAATTTGGATATCGTTTGGACCTCGAACCAATTATACCTAATCTGTGATTTTTGGGTTTGATGTGTTTGGACCGTTGGATCAAACCCAATTTCACGTATGTTGTTCCTGGTATTCCTAGGACCGTATAGAATTCGCGGATCGTGAATCGGATTCCCGGATGTTTCGATTCATCAACTTAAAGTTTTGACCGTCCGGTTGACCGAGTGTCTTCCGAGACTTATACAGCGTTTGGAAACCCTTAGATTGGACCTTAGGGACGTCTCGTTCCTAGTATTTAAGAGAAACCCGGGAAATTAGGATTTTACTTTAAAGTCTCATTTTTGAAGAGTTGGATTTTAATGTCATGTTCGTATTTGGAAATAGGTAATCCGACTCCGCCTTCAGAGCAGGCAGGACCCTCTCGGGGTCACGCAGCTTGGGATTACTTGTGAGTGGATTTTGTTTTCAAGTAAATAGCATGGTTTTATAATGAACTTTCTATGCATGAAGATTTAAATGGTTTTATGCAAACCCATCCTTTCGTATCCATTTATTCATATGTTGAACATGTTATGTTATAAAGTTATTTGGAATTTATATGGGTTTTGACATATAAAGTATCTTGAAGCATATAAGTATTTTATTGGGAAAGTGTTGACTTGTTGAAATTGTGTGAGGTACTTTGGGGTGTTATGAGATGAGGAAAAGTATGAGTTTAGAATGTTAGTTTGGAGTGCTGTAAGCACTACCCTGTGTACCTCCCCTGATTTCGGATTGTGTATATGGAATTGTGAGATACTTGGAAATGTCGGAACCCGGGGCATACCTTAACGGGGTGTCGCTGTAGACCCTTAATTGGGTAGTCTGCGCGCGTAGGACTGTTTACAGGCGTACGGGTCTTGATTCTTCGTCCGTACGTGCTGGCTGAGAGTTAGTCCCCTAGTTGGACGGCTTGTCCCTAGTCACATAGTCCGTTGGAGGGCTGATAATTGTGAGCTAGTCAACAATCCCCTGCTGGATTGTTTCCCCGGTACAATTAGGTGTGTCTTATATATATATGGTGTATATCTCTCATATTATTAGTATTATGAAATTATTCTTATTTTTGAGTGAGGATACTTCCCCGCTCGTCGTGCCGGTGGGCACGTGTTTCGAGAGTTGATTTGAGATTTGTAAGGAAAGGTTTGGATGGGTGGATTTGTAAGTTTTCACTGGATTTCGGATTTGGCTCGGGTTTGAGCAAACTATTTATATATATATATGATGGATTTAATGCATTGTTTTCATGCATGGTTTTATAACGGTGGGGTTATACTACTTTGATTTAAATTGAACTAAACTTTGTTTTGTCCACTCACAATTTTCTGTTTTTCGCCCCACAGCCAGTAGTCGACTGGATCGAGCTGCAGTGCCGTGTTTTGTACCCTGCTATCACGAGCCGCAGTACCTGAGTTGCTCAGAGCCTCAGTGATATGTAAATTCATAAAACTACATTTTTGCTAGTATGTTGAATTCTGTTAGATGCTCTGTTATCGCCTGTTAGGATTGGGTATTTTGAGGCCGGAGGCCATGGTCTGTAACACTATACTTTGTGTAATGCATGCTGGCTGTTGGGTTGTAATTATCTGCGTTTCTGACAGGTTGAAATTTTTGGGATATGTCCTGTTACAGGGGAGACTCTGCCAAAATTTTGGTAGGAAGTCTTGGGTTTTTAGTAAGCGGGCCCGGCATCTGGGGAATGCCGGACATAAAGACGGGATCCGACCCGATTCCCGAGGGAATCCGGGGCGGGTCCAGTCACTCTGCGCCTTCTGAAATGCAATTAGTTATTTCATTAATATTATCAGTTTCAGGTAGAGAAGTTACCTGAATGACGTCCTCAGCAGATGATTGGTGTGGTACTGGAGCTGAAGAATTCTCCGGAGCAGGCACAAACTCTTCAATTCTCTCCTCCTGAGTGTGATGGCTGGGATCGGACTGAAGCGGAACAATTTCAGAAAAAACTGGGGGAAGCGACCGGTCGTGAGGGTCAGGCGACCGGTCGCTGTCATGCAAAGTCGTGCGTTGCGACGTTCGTGGCGACCGGTCGGGAGAGGAATGCGACCGGTCGCTTTCAGGCAGAGTCTCGGTACGTTGCGACGTGCATGGCGACCGGTCGTTTTCGTCGGGCAACCGGTCGTTTTCGTTGGGCGACCGGTCGCTAAAGGTTTGCGACCGGTCGTTCTGAGTCTGGAACGAATCTGGAAAAACGGCTGAAGGAAAAAATTCTGAAATAGGAGAAGGGTCCTCTTGTGTATCTGAAAAATAGATCTCGTGTTCCCGGAACACAACATCCATCGAAGTATAAACCTTCTGACTAGGAGGATGATAACACCTGTAACCTTTCTGATGAGGTGCATAACCAATGAAAACACACCTGTCAGCGCGGGGATCCAATTTGCTTCGTTGGTGATCATGTAAGTGGACAAACACCACACAACCAAAAATGCGGGGTTCCAGGTTTTGGGTTGGAGGTATTTGGGTATGGTGGTGGAGTGTTTGAAGGGGGGTTTTGAACTGGAGGATACTGGAGGGAATCCGATTTATAAGGTATGCTGCAGAGAGGACAGCCTCTCCCCAAAAGGACCGAGGCATATTTGCACCAAAGAGTGAGGCACGAACGACTTCCAATAAGTGTCTATTCTTTCGTTCTGCCACACCATTCTGTTGAGGAGTGTATGGACATGAGCGTTGATGTATGATGCCATGATCTTGAAAGAACTGATTCAGATCATGGTTGAGAAATTCTCCGCCATTATCGGAACGAAGAATCTGAATTCGAGTATGAAATTGAGTCTCTACCATGTGATAGAACTGTTGAAATTTGGAACTGACTTCCCCTTTGGTTTGGAGAAGGGAAACCCAGGTCATACGTGTACAATCATCGATAAACGTGACAAACCATCGAGCGCCCCCTGGAGTGGGAATTCTAGCCGGGCCCCAAACATCAGAATGAACAAGAGAAAAAGGAACCAGACTTTTAGTGGAGCGTAAGGGAAAAGGAACACGATGGCTCTTGGCCAGTTCACAGATGTCACACTGAAAACTGGAAATATCTAACTTTGAAAATAAGGAAGGAAATAGCTTCTGTAAGTATCCAAACGAAGCATGTCCAAGACGGCGATGCCATAACCATACTTCGGAAGTGTGCTTCTCAACACTCGCACCCCCAATTTTGTAAGCTTGACTGAGGCTGGCTTCACTGTCAGAAGCCAAGTCCAGATAGTAGAGTTTGCCCCTCCTAGTACCACAACCAATCGTCTTGCTGCTGAGAATGTCCTGAAAAACACAATGAGTAGGCCAAAAAGTTACAGTACAATTCAAAGCCGTAGTAATTTGGGCAACAGACAAGAGATTATGATGTAAGGATGGAACAATCAACACAGAATCCAAAGTGAGGGAGTCAGAGAGAGAGAGGGAACCCTCCCCAATTACTGGGGAGGGGGTACCATTGGCATTAGACACCACCGATTGAGAAGACGGTGTATGAGAGTAAATTTGTCCGGGATCAAAGGTCATGTGATCAGTGGCTCCGGTGTCAATGACCCATGTGTGTTTCGTTGAAGAACTATGCAAAACATAACCTGGGGAACCAGTGGTGGCAATTGCGGAGGAAGAGACGATATTCATTGCAGCGGAATGAGTGAAGAATACGAGGAAAAATATGTAGGGTTTCGGGTTTGTGTTTAGGGTTTCGGGGTTGTGTTTAGGGTTTCGGGATTCAGGATTCAGGATGCAGAGTTCCAGGATTCAGGGTGTCGGGATTCAGGATTCAGGATTCAGGGTTTCGGGATGAGGATACGGGTTCGTGTTTCAAGGAATTCGATACGAGGGATTCGGGTTTCGAGAAATTCAATACGAGGATTTAGAGACAACCTAGGATCGATTGCTCTGATACCATGCTAAAATATGAATACGGGTTTTCAATATGTTCTGATAATTTATTCTTCTCCATAAGGAGGTATATATAAGAGTTTACAAGAGTGCTATACAAGGAATTAGATACAGGAAAGAATTAGGAAAGTATCTCCTAATTATACAAAGATTTATCAATTATATAAAATAGGAAAGTAAATCCCTTAATTAATCAAGGAAATAAATCTCCTTGATTAATTAGGAGACTCACTTCAACACACCCAGCATCACAGAGCTACACAGGGCAGGGGTCAAGTTGAAGGGGGGATCAACGAATAACTTATTTGATGTTCGATTTGCTGACGGGACTCTTGAAATTCCAAGATTGGAAATAAGCCATGATACAGAGGTATTAATTAGAAATGTCATCGCATTTGAACAATGCCACTGCAAAGAGAAGTACATAAGTGATTATGTTTTTCTCATGGATTGTTTTGTGAACACCCCAAAGGATGTGGAGTTGCTTGTTAAGAATAGAATTGTTGAAAATTTGCTAGGTGACAACGGTGAGGTGTCTACTTTGATTAATAAGCTCGCAAAAGGGGTTTCGATAGATGGCTATGACTTTTATTTTGGTACTGTTGCTGAAAACCTGAACTCCCACTGCGGAACTCACTGGAACAAATGGAAGGCAAATTTGAGACAGAATTATTTCAACACACCTTGGGCAATTATCTCTTTCGTTGCAGCTGTATTTCTCCTCATACTCACTTTCATCCAAACAGTGTGCTCCATTATATCTATTGCTTAAGCATCAGCAACAGCAAGAGTGGATCTGTTTCTGTATTCTCCCTGTCCTTTTTCCATCACCAACGTAGTGAAGAAACAAAAAACAAGAGAAAGTTTGTATTGTATGTTGAGCAGTATGAAGCTGTCATTAGTTCGTAGTACCAAGCTGTCAGTGCCACGTGGTACTACTGTACTACGTGGTGCTACTTTAGGTTATATATTTATGGTTCTCTCAAATTTATGTAACATAGAATTTAGACTTAAAATGTCATGCCCAATACGTGGTTCCCTTCCCTCCATCACAAAATTGGATCAAGTTAGGGGGACTTTATATCTCTATCAAAAAATAAAAAGTGACATATATATCCAGTGGACAAATTGAGGGAGGCACTTGTAGATTTTATGCTTTACATGATGGATTAGATTAGTACTGGAATTTGACCCTTTAAATGATGTGATAAAGAAAGTTTGCTTTGGTTTTACAGACAGAGCATGGAAAATATGTTGTTTTGCGTCTTGGTATGTTTCTGGATACAAATGAAGGCTTTGATATAAATGAAGGCTTCTCTAACTACATGCATTAGCAGCCTATTCCAACGTAACAATTCAACACTCAAACATTGGGGAGAGCGAAATTAAGTAGAACCACAACAGCATGCTTTATGAGTACAAGTTGAAGTCTATATGGTTACAAGAGAAAACATGATCGGGTTAATTTCAAGCAGTTTCAGTAACTGTGTTTTTTATGCAACCCGACCACTAATCCCAAAAACTTCATCTCATCATATATCTTACACCACATGATGAAGAGGCAGATATAAGTAGGGAGATAATTATACAGGGGTGCAACCCGACCAAGCTTATTATACGTACAGTGCTAAGTGATGATCATGCAGATTTGTGGTTCGGAACCCAGGCAATACCATCAGTGGAAAGGAAATGGCAGATGGGAATGGTTCCGGGCTTAACTTTGAGGATTTGGAAGGCCAAATGCTTTGGGTTCCATTCTGATGTGTCTAGATGGCAGATGGTTACTGCTTTAACCTTCACCCCATCATCGCCTTTCAGGGAGAGAACATAAGCTGCTGTCTGTTTTATTGCATGGCATAAAAACACAGCATAGGGATAGCTCTGTTTATGACACACAACGACTTTGTCACCTGCCAACTTCTTCAGTCCCGGCATTGTTGTATACTTGTGCATGGACATGGTGGCTCCTTTTTCCAACACCTCCGTCGAGATTGCTTGAACGTTTCTTGTTCTAAGCTTCGAAGTGCTAAAATCAACCATTGATTCTAAAGATGTGGCGCAATATTTTTCCTCTCCCTCCATGCCTGGAGCTTCACACTCATCGATTGTTTTCTTAATTTTTTTGGCTTCCACAGATGTCGGCTTCACTGAAAAATGGTTGAAAATTTCTGATAGTTTGTTAGGAGAAGGGGATCGATCGAGCACTTTCGCGTGGCAGGAAAGTATCCGTGTTTGAATTTCTAGGGAATTGGAAGTTCATTGTTGCGCCAGGGCGCATGTCCTTCTCCAAGAAGAAAATAGCTACGTTTTTATAATGGAGTAGATTGTCAGATGGAGAAAGACCTACTTGATAGTCTTGTCTTTGGTAACCTGACTGTCTCAATGGGATAATTTCAGGTTTGCCCTTGTGGTCAGTTGGCTTTCCATTCCCAACAGCATTCATGATATTTGTTCTCTTTTCTTCATTTGTGGAGTCTGCAAATTATATATCAACGTCATAATGGAAAATAAGTGATCAGCCGATTGAAGAGTGAGTGGCACATTTGTGACTCTGTTGCTGTACGTACTCTAGTACCATACTATAATTACTCATGTACGTTCTTACGTGTTATTAAGAGATATCTAAGATTCTAAAGTGCTTAACACAAACCAGGATGCAGAAGTTCACTGATAGCTCTTGGCATCTGTGTGTTTGGCAGGACGGAGTTCCAGTAAAGTTGAGGTGCGGGTTGAGCAGCATGGTTTGCCAGTGCCACCGCTGCTAGCTGCAACATTAATTCGAACTCTAATTAAAATCAAATCACAAAGTGTAATTAATTAGTGGACGACACTTAAGTAGTAAATAAAATCGGAGAGAATTATAGGAACACAAAACTTTCGTTATATAGAGTACAATGAGAGATAATGGAAAAGTTAATCAAATTGCAGAGCTTACACTGAGAAGAGCAAAGATGAGTGGGAGATGAAACCCCATTAGGACTGAAATTAACTTGGCAACAGATGTAGCTAGTGGATATGAAGCAAGAAATTAAAGAAAGTTGGAGCTGGCTCTTATGGTAACAATAGCAACTGGCTTCACCATTTTATAGACGAATGATGAGGGGTACCCAGAAGTAACACTCCACCCACCAATATAGAGCTTAATTACTTCCCACTGCCTCTCTCACTTAAATTCATTTGAGGCAAGTGGCATGATGTGATGTATATCAGACATAATTCTGAATCAAATACAATTGTTGCACGTGGGAAAAAGGTACTGAAGGTTTTTGAGATAAAACCTCACAGCTGGGTGGTCCATAAAATACATAGTTACTTAAGTAGTTAAATTTGAGATAATATCTATGGGTATCTTTCCCTGACACCCATGTGTATTGCAACAAGTGGTATGAGAGCAATAATTGGCCTGGGACACTTGAGTTTTAGGTGCATCATTCAGGATTGAAGATTTACACAATAATTTTAGGACAACATGACATGTCATGAAAACAAAAAAAATATGTCCCTATATAATTAGAGGGTACAATTATTGGCATGAGCAATCCTACAATGCATCCTTTAGATATTTTCCCTTTCCAATTTATGCTTTATTAATTTTACTTGATTTTCCTTGGTTCAGAAAATTCCCAGAAAACAAAAGATCTTATAAATCCAGCTAACCATGTTTCAGCTCTAGTCAATGACTTGGAGCACACAAAATCTACTTCAAACTTTGTAAGGGGGCATGCACGTGCATGGAGGATGGAGCAATAATCTTTATTTTATAATATATATGATAATAGATTGATTTTTATTTTATTTTTTTCAGTTTGTCGTGGATTGCTGGTAACATCTGCATTACTCCATTTTCTATCATTGTCTCCCAATTGTGATGAACAGCCAAAGATGTCTGCCAGTTGTGGATGGCAGCCAAAGATGGCTGCCAATAATATTAATAAATAAAGAATCTTCAAATTAAGGTATATTAGAGGATCTACATTCATGCTCCCCTATTTTTTAGTTAAAATTTAGTTTAAAACACACAAAATTTATTTTAGGAGCTCTTTATAAAATTTGAACTCTAATCGTACTCTCTAGTTTAGAGAGTCATAAATACTTTAATTATTTTTTAATTCAATATAATTGGTCCATCTCTATACAAAATATTATAAAAAAATAATTTGATTTAATTAAAAGTTTAAAATGTGCATAAAACAAAGCAATATTAAATTATATGTAGTTACTAGAGTCCTTTCTCTCTCCTCAGATTTATGAGCTCCTAGAGGTCTCCCTATTTTAGGAGGTGGATAGAGAGCATGGTTGGAGTTGTACTTTTCCAATTTCTCCCTAAAATTTGTCTAAGGAGATGGTTTAGGGAGCACATTGTGGATTCTCTAAACTTAACCAATTAAAGGAACTCAAAAATTTTCAATACGACGTAACAGATGCTGTCCACATCACTCATGTTTTACTAGAGTTAGAGCATTCATAATGTACTCTTTAAACTACCTCCTTAGACAAATTTTAGGGATGAAATTGGAAAAATACAACCCCAATCATGCTCCCTATCCACCTTCTAAAATAGGGAGACCTCTAGGAGCTCCTAAATCTGAGGAGAGAGAAATGACTCATAGTGACTCTCTATAATTTAATGTTGCTTTGTTTTATGCATAGTTTAAACTTTTAATTAATGCTAACTATTTTTTATATTATTATTTTTATAGAGATTAACCAATCAAATTGAATTAAAAAATAACTATAGTATTTATGACTCCCTGAACTAGAGAGTATGATTGGAGTTCAAATTTTATAAAGAGCTACTATAATAACTTTTTTTTTTATAGTTAAATTTTAACTAAAAAATAAGGAGCATGATTGTAATGCTCTTATAAGCCTTCGCAATTTTTTTTTGGTTAGTCTGCCTCCCACCACTACTTCAAAACAACAAGAAGAACAAATATTCATTAATTAATATATTTTTTTAAGAGGGCTAGTCTAATATAAGCCCTTACAATTTCTATTTCCTAGAATTCAACCTATTAATTTCGAAATCTATGTATAAAACACAAATTCAAACTAAAAATGCTATAAAAGGTCATAGTACTCCTACATATTTACATTGTTTGCCATAAGTCAACCTGACAGTTTTGATTATGGGGTGGAACCTCAACTTCCTTCAGAAGAGAGACTTAAAGCAAAAATGATGGAAACTTCCAATTTCTACTAAAATTAAGGACACACATATGATGAATCTGAGCACCGCAGAGAAATTAATTTTAGTAGAAATTGGTAGACATAAGAAGTTTGTAAAGCAGAACACTTAGTAGATTTTTGTAGAAATTATGTGCTTCCGAAATCTTGGGCTTCTATTAAATATATTAATTTGTGCATATTTTTCTTCCTCACGTTGGTGGAACACATTTCCATTGATGGAAGATCAAGGAAAAAAAAAGTAAATAACAAATTAAGTCATCAAACACTGACAGAGAAAGTAAAACCACTTAAGTTCAACAAATCCAAATTTAACGTAACTTATGGAAGTTCATCTTTTGTCGAGGTTTGACATTAAAGTTTCAACCACTACTACAAAAAACGTAATAGACGACGGGGATCCACCGTCGTTGTCATGCTTTGAAAACCGTCGTTAAATCGACCGCCGTCTTTTTGGGTGTCAAATTACGACGGCTTTTCACTGTCGTTGTTTATCTGTAAAGACGACGATTTTTAAAGAAAATCGTCGTTGTTTGGAGGTAAAGATCGTTAATTATAGGAGGAAAGACGACAGTTTTTAATAAAACCGTCGTGTATTGTAGGTTAAGATGACGGTTTTTTATGAAAACCGTTGTGCATTGTAGGTTAAGATGACGGTTTTCATAAAAAACCGTCATCTTTACATATAATAGACGACCCTTTTTTTTTAAAACCGTCATATTTACTTCACAATAGACGACCATTTTTTAAAAAAAACCGTCATCTTTACATATAATAGACGACCTTTTTTTAAAAAACCGTCATCTTTACATATAATAGACGACCCTTTTTATAAAAACCGTCGTTAATTATCTGTAAAGACCATGATTTATTATGAAAACCGTCGTCTAATAAGTTCCCAAACTGCTACATTTTAGTTCTTTTTGATTTCATATGATGCTATACAACAATTTTAACTGGAAAACCAACCATAATGCTTTATTAATGAATATATACACTCAAAAATAGTTTCTTTCATAAAACTTGAAGATTCAAACATAAGTCCTACCAATTAAGTAGTACAATCTTTTCCTAACAAGACCTACGTACTCCTAATCCAAGCCTTCGTCATCCAAACAGACAAATGATGCACAACTGAAGTCTCCTCCATCATCCCTGTAAATAAATCAAAATGACAAAGAGAGAAAAAAAGCTAAGATTATAAACATATAAAATTAGGTGGAAGAGAAATTTTACCATTGGACCATATTTCCATAGAAAACTTGTAAAATGAGCATAAAAAAGACCATCGAGAACCTGCAAAAGGAAAAATATATAAAGAAAATGATGGTGAAAAGAGAAGGTAACAAATTTTGAACAACAAAAAAACATACGACTCGCATAGAAAACCTGCAAAAGAAAAAGTTATAAATCTGCAAGCTTCCTCCTCATCTCCTGAGAACCAAATCAGAAAATCTAAAAAGAAACCATAAATAAATAAAAAATATGTAAACAAACCAGACAAATCAAGAGAGACAGAAAATCTGAAATCAGGGAGACGAAGAACATACCAGAAACGCAAAGAGACTAATCCAGAATTCACTAGCAAAATATAGAAGGATATTGAGAGATTAGGTCACTTTCAAATCAAACCTTTCATGAGAGTGTTTTAGAGAGCTCAAGAGGGTTTCAAGGAGGAAGAGGTTTTCAGAGACGGGGGAAGATCTGAAAATTTGTCGAGCGCGAATTCACTTAAGCGGCCTTTTTTTAGCGTGTTTTAAAAGACGACGTTTGTTAATGAGAGATAAGGTTTTCAAAGACGGGGGAAAATTTGAAAATTTGTCGAGCGCGAATGCACTTAAGCGGCCTTTTTTTAGCGTGTTTTAAAAAGGGTCGTCTATTATATGTAATAGACGACGGTTTTTTTATAAAAAAGAGTCATCTTTACATATAATAGACGACCCTTTTTTAAAAAAACCGTCATCTTTACTTCACAATAGACGACCCTTTTTTACAAAAAAGCGTCATCTTTACATATAATAGACGACCCTTTTTTTAAAAAAACCGTCATCTTTACTTCACAATAGACGACCCTTTTTTACAAAAAAGCGTCATCTTTACATATAATAGACGACCCTTTTTTTTAAAAAACCGTCATCTTTACTTCACAATAGACGACCCTTTTTTACAAAAAACCGTCATCTTTACATATAATAGACGACCCTTTTTTAAAAAAAACCGTCATCTTTACTTCACAATAGACGACCCTTTTTTACAAAAAACCGTCATCTTTACATATAATAGACGACCCTTTTTTAAAAAAAACCGTCATCTTTAATTCATAATAGACGACCCTTTTTAAAACAAAACCGTCATCTTTACATATAATAGACGACGGTTCTTTCAAAACAATCATGTCTTTACCAAAAAAAGGACACTTGATTTTTAAAAGACGACGCTTGTCATACCTGCTGTCGTTGTTTTTTTTGTCTGATTTGAACTCTGAAGAAAACCTTTTTAATAAGACGACGCTTTTTTATTTGTCTGCGTCGTTATAAAAAAATATTCAACAGTACCTTCGTTTTTTAGTTGTTTAAGTCACTTATCCACGACCGTTTTTTTGTTACCGTCGTCTTTTTAAACACGACGACGGTTTTTTCTTCTACCGTCGTCTTTTTCTGGTCGTCTTTTTCACTTTTTGTAGTAGTGAACTTTTTAAATTCACAGAGATAGAGGTAAAGTGATCTAGTCCTTTGAGAAGAAGTATAGTCTTTGGGAGAGTAGATAAATAGGTTTTGTAAACTCATCACATGAGTAATCTGTATTAGTGAGTGGTGGGGAGACTGGAAGAAAAAATGATAAAAACTTCCAATCTCTAACAATTTCTACGTGTGTCTGTTAGTACGAAATTAGGAGCATAAACTCTAGTATATGTTAGCATAGGTTGTAAACGTGCTTTGAGAGAGCCTAGGGGCAGAATTGACATTGGCAGGATTGATGCAGATCCCCAAAACACAGACTTGTGGCTTGACCCGTGAAAGGCATTTGATTCAGGGGTAAGTGATGTCATTATCATGCATGTATATTAGGGAATTATTTTAAAGGATGATTCAATCACGTTTTATTGATTTACCTTTTTTAAAAGTGAATTGAAGTTTATTTAGGAGTGTTTTCTTTTTAGGCAATTTTGACCCAAATCAATTTGATTCTCCTATTACTTTCATGTTTTAACATCCCCATAATTTTCTAATGGGGAATCATGTTTCAATCATATCACAATATCAAGAGTCAAGATACCCTTAATAGTTCAGTAGGCATATAAGAATTCATTTGATATTGATATTGATCAAAATCTTCCTTTCTTAAATATCTCATTTCCTATTGGTTGGACTACATGTGACCAATCTCTAGAATAGGAAAGATACTTTCGTGATTTTCTGTCAAGCCTTGGAAATTGGAGATTTGGTTTTTAACGTGTTTTCTTTCTTGTAAAGAAAAAGTCTATAAAATAAGACCTTTGTCTTCTTTGTTTAGAGATCTTTAACAATCATATTTTCAGTTCATAAAATGTCCATAAAACAAAGCAATATTAAATTATATGTAGTCACTAAGAGTCCTTTCTCTCTCCTCAAATTTATGAGCTCCTAGAGGTCTCCCTATTTTAGGAGGTGGATAGTGAGCATGGTTGGAGTTGTACTTTTCCAATTTCTCCCTAAAATTTGTCAAGGAGATGGTTTAGGGAGCACATTGTGGATTCTCTAAACTTAACCAATTAAAGGAACCCAAAAAATTTCAATAGGGAGCTAATTAACCATGTCTCAGCTCTAGTCAATGACTTGGAGCACACAAAATCTACTTCACACTTTGTTAGAGGGCATGCAAGTGCATGGAGGATGGAGCAATAATCTTTATTTTATAATATATACGATAATAGATTGATTTTTATTTTATTTTTTCACTCCATATATATATATATATATATATATATATATATATATATTAAAATTGGAAAGCCTCCTGGCCTACACATATTGGTCTTGTGGTGTAGGTGGTGGCTAAGGTGATTAGTATTGCGCAGCCTCCCCTTACTTGTTAGATTACGAAAGCTTGCAGACGTCAGTTTGTTGTGGATTGCTGGTAACATCTGCATTACTCCATTTTCTGTCTTCTTCACTGTCTCCCAATCATGATGAACAGCCAAAGATGTCTGCCAGTTGTGGATGGCAGCCAAAGATGTCTGACAGTAATATAAATAAATAAAGAATCTTCAAATTAAGGTATATAAGAGGATATACAATCATGCTCCCTATTTTTTAATTAAAAGTTAGTTAAAAACACATAAAAGCTATTTTAGGAGCTCTTTATAAAATTTGAACTCCAATCATACTCCCTAGTTTAGAGAGTCATAAATACTTTAATTATTTTTTAATTCAATATAATTGGTCCATCTCTATACAAAATAATATTAAAATAATAATTTGATTTAATTAAAAGTTTAAAATATGCATAAAACAAAACAACAATAAATTATAGGGAGTCACTAAGAGTCCTTTCTCTCTCCTCAGATTTAGGAGCTCCTAGAGGTCTCCTTATTTTAGGAGGTGGATAGGGAGCATGGTTGGAGTTGTACTTTTCCAAGTCCTCCCTAAAATTTGTCTAAGGAGATGGTTTATGGAGCTCATTGTGGGAGCCCAAAAATCTTCAGTACGACGGAACATATGATGTCCACGTCACTCATGTTTTACCAAAGTTAAAGCATTCACAATGGGCTCCCTAAACCACTTCCTTAAACAAATTTTAGAGAAGGAATTGGAAAAATACAACTCCAACCATGCTCCCTATCCACCTCCTAAAATAGGGAGACCTCTAGGAGCTCCTAAATATGAGGAGAGAGAAATGACTCATAGTGGCTAGTCTTTTGAGAAGAAGTATAGTCTTTGGGAGAGTAGAGAAATAGGTTTTGTAAACTCATCACATGAGTAATCTGTATTAGTGAGTGGTGGAGAGTCTGGAAGAAAAAAATGATAAAAACTTCCTATCTCTATCAATTTATACGTGTGTCTGTTAGTACGAAATTAGTGTTGGCATTTTCTAAATACTAGCATAAATTCTAGTATATGTTAGCATAGGTTGTAAACATGCTTTGAGAGAGCCTAGGGGTAGAATTGACATTGGCAGGGTTGATTCAGCTCAGCAATCCCCAAAACAGAGACTTGTGGCTTGACCCGTGAAAGGCATTTGATTCAGGGATAAGTGATGTCATTATCATGCATGTATATTAGGGAATTGTTTTAAAGGATGATTCAATCACGTTTTATTGATTTACTGTTTTTAAAAGTGAATTGAAGTTTATTTAGGAGTGTTTTCTTTTTAGGCAATTTTGGTACATTTGACATTGATATTGATATCAAGGAGTCAAGATACCCTTAATAGTTGACTAGGCATAGAAGAATTCATTTGACATTGATATTGATCAAAATCTTCCTTTCGTAAATATCTCATTTCCTATTGGTTGGACTAATGTGACCAATCTCTAGAATAGGAAAGATACTTTTGTGATTTTCTGTTGAGTCTTGGAAAGTGGAGATTTGGTTTTCAACGTGTTTTCTTTCTTGTAAAGAAAAATTCTATAAAATAAGACCTTTGTCTTCTTTGTTTAGAGAGCTTTAACGATCATATTTTCAGTTCATAAACTTTGGAAAGCTGAATTTTTATTTGAGATAAATCATCAAGTGTTCCATAACTTGGTGATTTATCAAACACTTTTATCATTCATATTGTATTCATTTGCATGTTCAGTGACTCATACAGTTGAGGGCACCAAGACAAGTGTGTCGGATTCAACATAAGGAGAGTTGGAAGAATTCCGGCGAGCTTGAAGCAATCGTGACCAGTATTGCGTTCAATATAAGAAGTGTCGAAAGATCATCCCGTGACAAAAGTTGAGTTACGAAAAGGTCAATAAACATTATCTAGAATGTGTCTAGGATAAGTGTGTGAGTACTTCTTGTAATCATCGTTCTATAATGGATTTGTTTTGGACTAAGAAGTCCCATGGATTTTCCCTAAAAGTGGGATTTTACCACATAAAATAATTTCCTACGTGTTCCTTTATTTTACGTTCTTTACATTCAAGAATTGATATCACTTATCGATCCTCTGGCATGTTTTTATTCCTTTATTACACTTAAACTCTGTAAACGTACTATTTACCTTCCTTAGACCATCTCCAACCCAATGGGTGAAAACCCAAATTATAGGTTTTGAGTCCAAAAAACTTCTCCAACCCATGTATTTGGAGGGGTGGAAACTTGAGAAATCTCAAATTTGGACTGGAATTCCGCCCAAACTATTGCCTGGACTGATAATGTTTGTGGGCTCCAAATATGCTTTTTCTTCTTTGTTTTTTCCTTAGAAGCCCACGTGAACAACAAAAAGTGCTGGGCCCACGTGAGTTTTGCAACAAGCTGGCCTTTTGATTGAATCCCAATGGCTACTTTTTCAAAATTATGCTGTGTTCTTTTTTTTTTTTTAATAAAAAAATATTCCAACAGCTATAATTTGTGTCAACCAAAAATCTTTTTTTTTCTCCCTTTGTTATATATTTTCATTTTTATATTTTTTCATTCCATTTTCTACTTTTATTTTTTTTTGTACTTGTTTTTATTTTTAAGTGAAATTCTATTATGTTTTGGAATTTTAATTTTTTTAGGTTAAAATGTTTAGAAAATTAAATCATGAAATGTTGAAACAAAAATAATGTCAAGAAAAATTAACGAGAAAAAAAATTTAGGGGTTAATCATTCTTAAACAATTTAATAAAGTTGCGGACTCAAATTATGAGTCTGCAAGGTTGGAGGAAAAAAAAAATTTGAGTCTTGAAAATACATGAATAGTTGTATTTTGGAGGGTGAAAATTTGAGTTTAGCCCCAACATGGTTGGAGATGGTCTTATAGTGTTTTAACCTATCCTACAGGTACAATTTCAATGTCCTTCAAATTTGTTTTTTGGTCAAATCTGTTTTCTTTTTGTGAAGTTGGGTCCCAAGGCCCAAAACACAAAAACTACCTCGAAGCATTTCCTGGGCCTAGACAATCCTCAAGAAGAAGACAGGCCCAACATGATGGGGGAAGAGTCCAAGATTAAACAGCTCATGTCCAAGGAAGGAGAATAGAAAAGGCAACAAATCTATGAGTTGACCTGAATTTTAAATCAACTTATTCTTACAACTACCCGATCATTGTGCTATTATTAATAGAAAATTTCTCTTGCATCTACGGTCTCTTGCATCTACGGCCGGAGAAAGCAATCTGCAAGTGAGAATTCCTAGTCATTAACCAAAGGCAAAACAAAATTGGTCCTTCCTTTCATACATGTACATAGCAGGTGGGAATTCCTTTCTTCTCTTTTTTTACTTTTTATTCTTTTCATTTCAGAATATTTCTTCTGGATTACTGTATTGTTCTATAAATTGCTATATGCCTTCCATTTGCCTGAAGGTTTAAGTCACTTATTTTCATGGTATGTTTTGATCGAGGAGTAGGATATATAAATATGGATATATGATCTTAATAAGTTTTTAGAGTTAAGTACCACATGTGACTTATTTTAATTAGCAGTTGTTCTTGTAGTGGTGGTGTAAGAGTTGCAAGCAGTGAGGTTTTTCTGTGTTCTCTTATGATGAGTTCAATATTTGGTATTTTCTTTGTAATATACGGGTCTGTTTGATAACTATTTCAATTTTAGTTTTTATTTTTTATTTTTTGTGTTAGAGCATAGAGGAAAAAGAGAGAGAATAAAAGTGAGAATGAGAGTGAAGATGAGATTGAGAGGGAAGATGAGAGGAATGAGTAACAAAAGTGAAAACAAAAACTAAAAACTGAAATCTATTTAAAATTGTTTTCACTTTTGTTATTCATCCCTTCCATCCTCCCCTCTTATCCTCTCTCTTAACCTCATCCTCACTCTCATCCTTTTTCTTAATCTCATCCACACACAAAATGAAAGATTGAAAACTAAAAATTAAAATTGAAATAGTTATCAAACGGGCCCTAAATTTCAAGAACTAAATTGACACATTTGTCAAAGTTGAGGGGGTTATTTGTATCTTATACTCTATCGATTTTCTTAAGGGTGGCCTTTTGTGCCGTCACTTTGGTTTGCTCAGCATATAGCACATCAACAGGAAAATGGAAGAATGCAATCAAGCTGGTCCAAATGACACAATTAACATGCCATACGTTCCATTAGAAACTTCATTGAGGGAGGAGTTAGATAGCTTGCCTGCCTTGTCCTCTTCGTGTTGTATCTACAGAGTTCCCGATGACATACGACGTCTGGAGGAAAAGGCCTACACACCTCAAGTCATCTCCATAGGTCCACTTCATCATGGCAAGGAAGGTTTAGAAGCCATGGAAGAGCAGAAAAAGAGGTACCTACGAGATTTTATACGTCGGACTGAGGTAAGCTTGAAGGACTATATCAAGAAAATTAGGGACCAAGAAGCAAGACTCAGAAGTTGTTATGCAGAACCCATCAAGTTTAGCAGTGATGAATTTGTAAAAATCATTCTAGTGGATGCTGCCTTCACTATTGAGTTCTTATTGAGGTTCAATCTGAAAGAATCTGGACATGATGGAGACCGCTTATTAAACAAACCGTGGATGTTCAGGTATGTACAGCCTGACATGTGGATGCTTGAAAATCAGCTCCCATTCTTCATTCTTGAGGATCTTTATCACACATTCATAATAACCGACTCTTTTAGGAATTATTACAGTACTCATGATCATGAGAGGCTTTCAATAATTAATATTTCTAAGAATTTCTTCACAGCTGGAATATTGAATTTGGAGGGGAAGGGAGACAAATGGAACAGAATATCATCTTCTTCTAGTTCTATTAATGTGCAACACTTTGTTGATCTTATAAGAATTTTCTATCTACCATTGGAATCAGAATTAAGAGATGCAGGAGAGCTCAAAACCTTGAACATACCTCGCATCACAGAGATGCACCAGGCTGGAGTCAAAATTAAGGTAGGATCAAGCAAAAACTTAGTCGACATACAATTTGCAAATGGAACTGTCATAATTCCTAAAATAATGATAACTGGTGACAAACTGCGGACCCTGGGAAATGTCATTGCCTTTGAACAATGCCATTGCATAGAAGATAACTACATAAACGATTATGTTAGCATCATGGGTCGTTTTGCGAACACCCCGAAGGATGTGGAGTTGCTTATTGAGTTCGGAATTTTTGAAACTGCGGGTACCACCAGCGTTGTGTCATCTATGATTACCAAACTTGCCTCTGAGGCTCTTTTCTTTGTCGATAGATTCTGTTACGCGACTCTTTGTGAAGAGCTGAACAACTTCTGCAGATCGTCCTGGAACAAATGGAAGGCAAATTTGAGACAAAATTATTTCAACACACCTTGGGCATCTATTTCTGTCATTGCCGCTGTTGTTCTCCTCACACTCACTCTCATACAAACGGTGTGCTCTGTTGTCTCTGCTACTTAACCATTAAAGGGTAAGTTCCTGCTTTGCCGCTTTCTCTTCGGACAATAATATGTAGACTCATCTCTGTTTTTATTATTTATTTATTCACTCACATGGTTCTAGCAGGAACACTTTTGGGAAACTAGTAGTAATTCGGGTCCTCATCAAATAAAGGATCCGAGGAAAGCCTGTGAACTCAAATCCTTAATCTATTTATATCATGAGAAGAGCTCTTAAAAATCTAGATGATGAATGTAATATTTCTATTGTATTGTTTGTCCAAATTTTCGCAGTGAATGAATTCAAACTGCATGTTTCGAACTGCAGGTTCTTCCTATCAAGATTGTTTCTGATGAAATATTATTTATTTTTGTGTTATAAATTTATCAGTAAAGAAAAAAAAAAAAAATCCTTCCAATGTCTATCAATCTCTGTAAAAATTAATTTTTTTTATAATTAATTTCTCTATGGTGGTGAAAAAATCTTTATTCTTTTTGTGGTTAAGTTGGGTCCCAAGGCCCATAAAGACAAAAACTAACTCAAAGCATTCCTGGGCCTAGAAACCGCTATGCAATCCTCAAGAAGAAGACAAGCCCAACATGATGTGGTAAGAGTCCAAGGAAAAAGCATATATAAACAGAGTTTGATATTTTTCATCATCAAATCCGTTAAGAATTTTATGTATTTATTATTTTATGTTTTTTTGGTACAAGCGATAGGGAGGGGTTTCTCACACACACAATTAATGTCATGTGGGTTCGAACCTGAGACCTCTTACAAGCAAGACCCTTTTTCACTCCGCTAGACCCCGTTGGCTTTTTTTTTTAGAGCATTTTAAATCTAGTAAGAAACAACCTCATTTTTTCCCAGAACATTTTCATGGAATAAGCATTGCAGACTCCGCACAAAGGACACAGAAACTTCACCGAAACACAAGAGAAGATACAAAAGATTTTACTTACAGTCAAAGGTATAGACAAACCCTTGTACAAAATGTTGGTTCTTTAGTTGTCGTGGGGCCTGCAATGGATTATTCAAACTTTCCCAAGACGTGCATAGACATGTCAAGGCAAAGGGCAAGGAAGCTACATGAGGAGTTGACCTGACTTCCAAACCAGCTTCACTAGTTCTTATATTGAAATCTAGCAGAAGGGCAAGCTATCTGCATTGAGCTTTTTTAGCTACTCATCTACCAAAGGCCAAAAAAAACTTGGGTTTCAATCCATAGCAGGTATGTTTTCAATGCCCAACTCCTTTCTCTGTCTTTCTTTATTTTTCTATGTTTGCTTGCACATCCAATTTCTTGAAGCTTTTAAGTGTCTTGAGTTTCATTTTAGTTGGAAATTGGAATTGAGCAAAAGGTTTTGTGATTGTCGCATATAATTTTCTTCTCTTCTAATGGGATTTTGGTTTGTCTATGTTTTGACTGGAAGCATAATCTACTATCTGATATCATTACACAAAGAATTTGTTTTATTAGAAGCTCCAATAATGCAGAACACGAAATTTATTTATTTTTAAATGTAATAATTCATTCAAGACTTTCAATTCTTTTCCTTTCGAACACATTAAAAAAAAAAAAAAAGGGTGTTTGTATGTTAATGTAAAATAAACTTTCGTACTGATTCACATGATTAGTAGGAATTTTTGAATCAAAACTGCATTAGAATCTTCCAAGAATAATTACAAGAAACAGAGTTGACCAGAAGAGTTTTGAATGAATTTAGTGTGGTATGTAAGAGTTACAAGGATCAAAAGTCTGTGTGTGTTTGGTCTTATGAGATGCAGAGGAATATAGTTGCAATGTTTGCATTAATTTTCTCAACCAGCTTGAAAAATTTGTTTATTGTTGTGTCAGTGACTATCATTTCATTATCATCCATTACGATTGACAACAACAAACACATCAGCTGAAAATGGAAGGAAGCGATCAAGCTCCACATGCTATTGAAAACCCTTGCATTCCATTAGTAACTTCAATGAGTGAGGAGTTGGATGGCTTGTCTCCCCTCTCCTCCTTGTGTTGCATTTATAGAGTTCCTGAACGACTACGCGTGTGAGTGAAAAGGCCTACACACCTCAGGTGGTCTCTATAGGCCCACTTCATCATGGCAAGGAAGGCCTAAAAGCCATGGAAGATCACAAAAAGAGGTACTTACAAGATTATATACGTCGGACCAGGGTAAGCCTAGTGGATTATGTACAGAAAGTAAAAGACCAGGAAGCAAAACTGCGCAGTTGTTATGCAGAAACCATTCGGGTTAGCAGTGATGAATTTGTGAGAATCATTCTAGTGGATGCCGCCTTCATTATTGAGGTCTTGTTGAGGTATCGTTTCCATGAATTGCAGGATGAAAATGACCGCATATTTAACAAACCATGGATGTTGCAGGACGTTTGGCCTGACATGCGGTTGCTCGAAAATCAGCTGCCATTCTTCATTCTTGAGGAACTTTTTGACCCCGACAAAATCAAAGTCTCTTCTAACAATAACAATATTGAAAGGCTTTCGATACTCAACCTTTGCCACAATTTCTTCAAAACTCTAATGCATATAGAGGGAACAGATGGCAATATGGAGAAATTATGTGCTTCTAAAGTAGAACACTTTGTAGATTTTTGTAGAAATTTGTATCTACCTCTACCATTGAAACCACATGCTAAAGGGCCACTTGAAACTCTAAACACACCCAGCATCACAGAGTTACACAGAGCAGGAGTCAAGTTTAAGGTGGGATCACCGAAAAACTTATTCGACATACGATTCGCTAATGGGATTCTAGAAATTCCAAAATTAGCAATAAGTGATGAGACAGAGCTTACAATCAGAAACCTCCTTGCCTTTGAACAATGCCATTGCATGGAGAATTACATAAACGATTATGTTGTCATCATGGATCGCTTTGTGAACACCGCAAAGGATGTGGAGTTGCTTGTTAAGCATGGAATCGTCGAAAATAGGCTCGGTGACAGCAGTGGAGGGTCTACTCTGATTAACAACCTTGCGGATGGGGTCATTGTGGACTCTAATGACTTCTATTTTTCTTTTCTTTGTGAAGACCTCAACGAGTACTGCAGAACGTCTTGGCACAAATGGCAGGCAAACTTGAGACAAAACTATTGCAACACACCTTGGGCAACTATTTCAATTGCTGCGGCTATTTTTCTCCTCGTACTCACTTTTATACAAGCAGTGTGTTCTGTTATCTCTGCTCTGCCTTCTAATCGTTTAGATAAAGTCTCTCCTTAGCCGTTTTCTCCTTGTCGTTTCCTTTTGGTCCTCCACATGACACGAGCTGGGTTTGTCACCAGCCTAGAGCTGGAGAATGAAAAAGTTAGTGTATATGTAGAAAATATAGCCTCTGTTGTTAGTGAAAGTGAGCTGTGTGCATGTAGAGTGATGGAAGCAATGTGGTTGTTTTATTTGTTTCTCTACGCTTGTTAGGTTTGAAACTGTTGAAATTTTATAACTTTATTGTTAATCACAGAGCTGTTATGTTGGGCACTCCATATGTAACAAATCATTGAAAATCTCAAGTCGGTAGATACTACAGTCATTAAACCTCCCTTTATCAAGGGAGGTTTTGTGCAAAAACTATAAGTGAAGCCCCTATTTCATACTAGGGGTGGGTACGGTCCGGTTCGGTCCGGTGCAGAGCTAGAACCAGAACCGAAATTGACACTGTTCATCCAGTCCGGTCCGGTTCGGTTTTTAATAAAAACAGTGGAAAAACCGGACCAACCCGAACAGTGGGCCCGGTCCGGTTTTCCGGTTTGGGCTGGTTTTTTTTTTTTTTTTTTTTTTTTTTTTTTTTTCTGGTAAAAAATCTGTTTGTGTTGTGCTTCAGTAGCATATAAGATAAAGCCCTGTTTCAGATTTCTGTAAAAATTTGGCCTCAACTTAAATAATTTCTACATGCCAAGCATATGCATTTTAACTTCCAAATACAAAATGTGGCCATCCAATCCAAACATACAAAACATGATTATCCAATCCAAACATACAATCTTAAAAATTATACAACCCAATGTAAAAATCGATAATTAAATTACAAACCAAATTAGAAGTTCGAAATATAAGCCAAAAATTAAAACATAACACCAATGAAGGCTTCACATGTTAAATGATCACCGGAACGTAGAAGGACTTGAGTTGGTAGGTGCCGGTAAAATTGTAAGATCTACAAATAAAAACAAAAACACATTAAAACATTAGGCAAACATGCAAACTATATATATATAATTATAGTATACATCAATTGAAGAAGATTAGCACGCAGATAATCTGAGAAGTGATAAAAACCTTATTCTCTTTTACCACAAACACCCCAACAGCACTTAATACATTATAACAATCAAACCTCCACTTAGACACTGGATATCGTAGCATAATGAAACAACAATAAACACTATGCTCCAATCTCAAATTTCACCTCAATTTTAACTCCCAAAGAAATGAACTCACAGGAAGTTCATATAAAACTAACACCCTTACTCAATCTAATACAGCAGGTTAACCTAAGTCAAGGGGAACTTCATTCCGTAAAAACCAATCTATCATCAGAAATTGATTCACAACACTTGCAGAAACCAAACAATAATATACGCATATAGATACATATCTATGTATGCATATCATCAAAATGAGTTGGAAACTCCCAGATTCAACAAGGATAAGAATTTTAATTAACTAATTTTAAAACTGCAAATCTAAAAAGGTCACCAGCATAAGAATTTTAATTAACTAATTTTACTTCATTCACTAATTTTACAAGATTTATAACCAAAAAAAACACAACTGAAAAAGTAGGAAAAAAAACCACATATTACAATTGTTATGCATACCACAAATTATTTCTCATAAAAACAGTTGCCACCCAGTTGCCTATCATAACAATGAATCGGAGAACATGAATGTCCACTAAAGGTGCAATAAACAGGAGAACTTGTAAGCAAATAGCACTTTAGGGTTTCACATCATTTTCAACTCTCAAACACAAAATCCATCAAATAATACACAATCGAATCAATCAAAACCTCAATTTCACTATGTATACGAAAATCAGGGCATGCCCAAATCACCATTTTCACGAAAAAGGAAAGAAGAACCCAAAAGAGAGAGCAATCTGAATTACGAAACCCCAACCAATTTAATCGATTCAAATATCACTGAAACTTAAATAAATTTTTTTAAAAAATACTCACAGGAGGTGGCAGAATCAGGGGCGCCAATCGCAAATTCGTTTCGTCTATTCCTTCACAGAGACGACGAGACTGCAAATCCCATCAGATTTGGGAACGAAGGGGCGTGATTGTCGTTGTCGGCGGCGTGGTGCTGCGTCTGAGAGAAGAGAAGAAGACAGAGAGCGTCGAGCGATAAGGAGAAGAGGAGGAGAGAGAGAGACTGAGGGAAAACGAAAACCTAATTCGTAAACTAAAGTGGGCCTGTATCAGATATGGCCAGTTCTATTCTAACAAAATAGAACTGGCCTAATAAAATAATATTTTTTATATTATATATTAAATACTGGACCGGTCCGGTTCGGTCTGGTCCAGTGCTATCTCGTGCAAAACCGGAACCAGAATCGGTTTGGACCGATCCGGTCCAGTTTTGTTGACTTTTTAGTCAACTCGGTTTTTTCCGGTTTTTTTTTCATCCGGTTTGGTTCGGTTTTCCGGTTTATATGCCCACCCCTATTTCATACACATGAAATACATTTTATTTTTCTTCGAAAAAAAGCAATGCATATTCAAAATATAAGTGAAAAAAAGTGTATTCTCTATGATTTTGTTTCTGTATTTTGGGTGTGTGCAATTGTATCTAAAATTGACACATAACTATGATAAACTTAGAAGACATATAATACATTTATGAAATATGCTATAGCGTCATCCGCATGTGGGCATATGTCACCTTATTACAACTTTTAAGCCTTTTTCGATACTGTATATCATGGACGGTAGATGACTGGACCTTTGCCATGCAAATTTCGTTGGGTGTGCACAAGTTTCATTGATGACAATACAATTTGTGAAACAAACATATTAAATTTCCTGTTATAGTGAATTCGAACTTTGGCCAATAAGTATATTTGGTTTCCACCTCTTCTTCCATGCCAGGCAGCTTATGAATGGCTATATAATTGCAATATCCAGATTGTATTTCCTTGAACATTTTGATTTGGTTTTTGTAATCTTTTTTTTCGTTATTGGGAATGGAAAATAAGGAATTGTTTCTTGATTGTTTTATCAGTAATTCAGTAATCCATGAACGCCACATATAGTCAGGAGCTGGAAAATGGCAGGAAGCAATCAAGCCGATCAAAATGACATAGAAAACCCATACATTTCATTAGCAAATTCGATGAGAAAAGGGTTCAATAGCTTGTCTCCCCCATCCTCCGAGTGCTGTATCTACAGAGTTCCTCAACGACTATGAAGTGTGAATGAAAAGCTCTGCACACCTCAGGCGGTCTCTATAGGCCCACTTCACCATGGAAAGGAAGGCTCGAATGTCGTATTGGAAGAGCACAAACAGAGATACCTGCAAGATTTTATAGGTCGGACCAATGTGAGATTGGAGGATTATATTAAGAAAATAAAGGACCATGAAGCAAGATTGAGACGTTGTTATGGAGAACCCATCAAGTTTAGCAGTGATGAATTTGTAACAATCATTCTAGTGGATGCCGCCTTCGTTATTGAGCTCTTATTGAAGGACTACTTCAAAATTTGGGATGAAAATGACCGCATATTTGCCAAACCAGGTATGTTGGAAGATGTATGGACAGATATGTGGTTGCTCGAAAATCAGTTGCCATTTTTCATTCTCGAGGATCTTTTCGACCCACAGAAAATTACACTCCCTGCTAATGCTGACAATAACGGCATTACCGAGGGGCTTTCAATAATTAGTCTTTCTTTCAGTTTCTTCGAACATCTATTGCCTGTTCACAAATTGGAAGACAATTTGGAGACTTTTAGATCAGTGGCACATATTGTTGATCTTTTCAGGAAAATATTTAAACTCTATCAACCATTGGAACCAAAAGCTGGAGGGGAACTCTCATCATCCATACCCAGCTTGACAGAATTACAGCGCTGGAGTCAAGTTTGAGGCGCAACAAGGTGAAAACATATTTGACATACGATTCAGTAGCACCGATGAGGTTCTGAAGATCCCACTATTTACATTGGGGTCCGCTACAGAAATAATGAGAAATGTCCTTGCCTTTGAACAATTGCATTACCCGATGAGTGAAGATAATTACATGAGTCAGTATGTTTCCTTAATGGGTGGTTTGGTGAAAACCTCAGGGGATGTGGAGTTGCTTATTGAGTATGGAATCGCACGTGCTGAGAGACATCTGTTACGCGGAAAATATGAGGGGTTTACTTCATTATTAGTTAACAGCCTTTTCACTCATGTTCCTATAGTTAACTTCTATTATGCTCATGTTTGTGACGAACTGAACGAGTACTACAGCAAGCGGTGGAACAAATGGAAGGCGATTTTGAGACAAAACTATTTCAACACACCTTGGGCAACTATTTCTGTCATTGCAGCTGTTGTTCTACTCATACTTACTCTCATACAAACTGTCGCCTCTGTTGTCTCTGCTACTTTACTTAATGTTCAAGTATTTTAGAGAGTGATTGAAGAATTGTTGTGGCCATTGTTTTCTTAGTTCGTGTGGGTGGCTATTGTTTAGCCAACATGCATACATATTTTACCCAGTTCCTTTCTAGCCTGACATTTTGGTAATCTTCTCCGCAATATTCTGGGGCCATCCTCGTATCCATGATCTTCAAAATCAATTTTGCAGTTTCAATTGTTCTCTAATATAATCGACAAGATCCCTTAAACTAAAAAAATCCAATTTATCATTTCATGACAAATTCGTATATTAACGTACAAGAGTATGGGCTACTTGGTCATTTCAGGACAGTGTGCTGTGTGCATGTAGGATGATACAAAACATATTGTTTCTTGACTGAAGCAAATTAGTGCCGAAAAGATAATTTAAAATCAAAGTACTGGATCCCTGCTATGCACAGCAAAAGAAGAAACCAAAGATTGATAGGGAGGAATATATGCATGCTTGAAAAATAGTTAAAGAATATGTGGGAATTCTTGCTCAAATGGTAGAACCCACACCCAAGGTAACAATTCCATTCTTTTCCCATCCATTGAAGCGAAAAAGATTTTAAAAAAATACAATTAGAGCCTTCTTGCCATTATACAACAGTGTCCGTATAGTCTGTACATTATAACAATACTATCTTGAACGCAGGAGTACAAAGCGAAAGACAGAAACTAGAGAAGTTCTTCAATTTCTGTAGGTAAGTTTCTCTAGCACATAATTTACTCTCTTTTTTTCAGTCCTTGATTTTGTGACAAACTCATTGCATTCGTTAAAAATAGTTAAAGAAAGGCAGAACTGTTTTGAAGGAAAATAAAGAAAGAAAGAAGTAGTGACTTGTTAGTTTATAGGAGGTGTGATGTGTTGCTTTGATACCATTGGTTTATGTGTGAAGGGGTTTAGGACAATAGGACAATAGTTGAACAAAGCGATTTTATTATATTGGAGAAGAATAGTACATAGCTTAATGTAGGCTAATTGGCCTCTTTCTTAACTTATTTTGGCTCTTATTGGCCACCACACTTGATTTAGATTAGTTAGGCTATTTGACCCTTCACTTAGATTGGTGAGCTTATTGGCTCCTCAACATAGCTTTATTTGGTAGCTCTTGGCTCCTTAATAGTTTGGGAGTTGGCTTGTTTACTCCCACATAAATTGGGAGTTGATTGGTTCACTCCACCTTGCTTTGTTGCATTGCATGCCTATTTATAGGCATTCTTTGCCGACATCACCAAGTCCACCGACTTGGTTTCTTTTACTATAGCCACAAGTGTGTGGCTTCATTTAGAATATTCTATATTGTGCAATATTATTTTTGTGACTATTGTTTAGCCATCATGCTCCACCTCCATAGTCTAACAACATGCGTGTTCTTGTGTTTTCTAGAATTGTGTAGTTACATCTACACAAATATGCATTACTTTTTCAACATGACAACTAAAGGGTGTGCACAAGTATTATTGATAACAATTAATACAATTTGCAAAACAAACGTATTAAATTTTGTTGTTTTTTTGTGTGGGTCAAAAAGTATTAAATTTCTTCTTAAGTAGCACATTTGAAAATCAAGCTCGTTTGGGACTGCTTCTCTATGAAGCACTTCTGCTTATAAATGCTTCTAGCAAGCGCTTTTATTATAAAAATGTTGAAATCTTCATAAGAAAGCTAAGCGCTTCCTGGTAAAGCACTTTAGAGTTCTTTCTGAAAAAGCACATAGCAATTGCTTCTTTAGAAAGCACTTCTATGATCCATAAGCGCTTCTAAACTTTTCTGCAAAATGCTGTTAGAAGCACTTTTAGTTGTCAAAAAAACGCTTTTAGCTATTCTAGAAGCACTCCCAAACATACTTCTCCTTTTTATACCCTTTATCCCAAATGTATAAAAAGGATTGACCTACAAACCCACTATACAACATGCCAAGCCTTAGAAAGGTAAAGCCAGGGTAAGCATAACATGAACAATGAAAAGAGTCACAATTTTCAATTGTTATTTGTTTTGTTAATTTCACTTCATATGGACAGACTTCGGCAACTATTAACCAAGTACTGCAACAAGCGGCGGAACAAATGGAAGGCGATTTTGAAGCAAGACTATATTTGAACATACCTTGGCAACTATTTTATGTCATTGCAGCTGTTGTTCTTATCATACGTGTAGCAGAGGAATGTTCATTATGTCATCAGTCTCGCAGCCTCAAGCACTTGGAGTGAGGTAATATAACCGTTGGAATATTTTTATTATTATTCTTTTTTTATAGAAACTTAGATATTAACCCAAAACTGCAAGCATTCATAGGGAAAAACCCATGAATATTTTTTAGGATAAATGTAGGCCCAGTTTTTGGGTTTTTATTAAAATTTTCATTAATTATCATATTAATGATCATTGTTTGACTTTTTCCCCATATTATCCTTAATAATCTCCAATTTTATTTATTATTTACCAAAACAAAACTTTCTTTATTTGCTTTGAAATTAATGACATAATAACCATTTATAACACACACATACACCATATATTTCTCTCCCTGAACTCTCTCACAAACTTCCACCACACAAACTCTCCCTTATGAAAGTCCAAATCTTCTTCTCCTTGATTCAGAGGTGCGTGTGTCTTGGCTTTGAAAATGGACCTTTCGGTGAAGGCCATTTCAAGGTGAGTACATTCGGGAAGGGTACAAAGGGTTCTGGACCAAAAATGTGAATCTCAATTCAAGGGCTAAAGCAATGTGGTTGTTTCATTTCTTTGACTGTGTGTACTTTAGTGAGAGATTCATGTTTGTGCTGTAGAAATTTGTAACCTTGGTGCAAGCTTGTCAGAGAGTTCGTTACCAAATTGTCAGAGAGTTACACGCAGGGCTGAGATTGGAGTGGGACCCGCACTCAAAAGGCCACAAATGCCGTTTGCAGTGGATATAGCAAATGGCAACACCATGCAAGCCCCACAATGAAGAGATACGTGTCTCATCAGTGGTTATTCTATTTTGGCGACGACGTACCTGTGACACTATAGTTATTAGAATTAAGGGGAAGTTAATTATATATCTACACAGGTTCTTCTTGGGCACATATTCAATAGTGGATACTGCAGATATATGTACTTAGTACATAGGTGTACTCAAGAAAATTCGATATATCTACACCCGTAAAAAGTAGGTAAAAGAATATATAAAAGCTAGAAAAAAGAGGTACAATTAAACTTAAAAGATAAGAACAAATATGTTAAAACACAAAAAATAAAAAATTGACATGAACAAGAGTTTGATGAATCACCATGGTTCACACCTATTTTAAAAGGGTAATTAGCTAATTAAGGTATGACTTTAGAACTTTCCATTCAACACGAATGATTGATAAAATGATTAATAAATTGGATAAAGATAATCAGAAATGATGATCTCTAGATTCTCGAATAGAACCTACCTCGAAAAACAAATGGTTATACGTACAAGCCATCTACGTATACATATAACCCTAATTAGGATGAAGGAGAACCCTTTAACGTACCATCAGCCCTTTAATTTTCTTATATTGTCAAACACACAATATAGTTATTATTATTATGGGGATGTTAGGTAAAAGAGTAGATTAAAGCTAGAAAAAAGAAGAACATTTAAATGTCAAAGATAAGAACAAAAATGTCCAAGTACAAAAAGAACAAACTGAGACATGGATAAGTTTGATGAATCACCATGGTTGTTCACACCTATTTTAAAGGTTTATAAGCCTAAGGCATGACTTCAGAACTTTTTATTCAACAGTAATGATTGATAAAATGATTAATAAAATGAATAAAGATAATCAGAAATGATCTACAGAAGCTACCCAGAAAAACAAATAGTACTCTCTGGATACATGGATTTTAATGCAAGTTATCTGCTTATTGTCAAACACACAACAAACATACACGTTCCTTGAAATAGCAAGGAAGCTCTCTCTGATCTGTTGACCAAGCATCTCATTCTTATTACATATACAGCCCCCACCATGTTCCCATTACTGAGGCAAGATTTCTATTTCATATATCTACCAGAGGAGCAAGCTGTCTGCACAGAGCTTTTATAGAAATCTACCAGAGGCACAACAATCTTGGCCTTGTTTATACAAGGTGTGCAAATATTCACTTCTCTTTTTTGCCTTTTTGTTTTTGGTTTTTTGATTTTCAATTCATAATATTTCATTTGGTAGTTGGTAGTTGGAATTAAGCAAAGGGATGTTCAAAGTTTCTTTCTTTCATTCAATATTGGAATTTTGGTCTGTTTGTACTACTCTGCTATAATTTTTTGGGCTTCTTAGATTAGTTCCATTTTTATCAAGATGTAATGGATGTCGTCTACAAGCTCTCTCTCTTCAATTGCAATCCAATAACTTGTGTGTCTTGCCAAGTAAACAATTAGTATGTCCATAATTTTTAATTAATTTACAGTATATGCCACTATAAAAAAAAATACAAGTGTATGAAAACACCTCCCTAAAATTAAGGCATCTCCTACAATCATGTTCTTGTCAAACAAATCACTCTTAATATAATATATATATATATATATATATATATATATATATATATATATATACATATGTATTATACCTGCCTTCCAGCCTCCAGGTATTACTATTTTTCTTGAGTTTTCCAAAGCATTGTTTTATAGAGTTTTATTCATATGTGAGTAATACATGTTATAGAGGTGTGAACCTTTTAAATAGGTATTTTTTGACCTTTAAATACTTGGAGCATAACTATTATTTTAGTTTGAAGATCCATATTAAATGTGGGTTTAGTTACCTGGAATAGAGATGTATGTATAGGTTCCTTACATATTGGTAAGGTATGAAATTTCAAAAACTCCAACTACAATTTTAAATTTTATTTGTTGTTTTCAACTCTTAATATTATTAATAAAAATTATAATCATCGCACCAATTAAAGAAACACTAGAATTGGTATCATAATAAATTTTAAATTCTAATCACCCCATAAACTTGATACTTATTATCATGACGTACAAATATAATTCAAATGAAGTTCAAAAAGTCAAATGACGTACAAATAAAGATACAAATAAAGATTTCAAAAAGTCAAATGAAGTTCTTACATGAATTATATACTATGGACATAATCGGAAACACAAAATAAATTAAAAAACAAAAAAACATTATGATACTGTTAGAAAATAAAAACAAAGGAATGTAATCTTATATGTCACAAAAATCAAAAGGACTTAGATCAAAGTCACAAAATCCGAGGATTAAACCCAACTCCTCATTGGGAACTTGGATTTATATCAACTTTTCCATAATTTATTTTTGGAAAATACTTGTCTCCTTCCCTGAAAGTAGGAACTCCTACTTTCTTGCTAATCACAATTTTACATGTGTGCTGAGATTCTTCTTTTTATATATGTGTCAAACTTTGATTTGCAAGAAGTAGAAATACCTCATTTCATGTAAGGAGGGAAGCATTGTCTTATTTTTTTTCCCTTTATTACAAGATTCAAACAACAATAATATAGCTAATCTAGCTAAATTCATTTTCGATAATTGACGTAGTTTTCATGTTAACATATATGAAGTATTATATGTTCTTGTCCTCTAGCTAAAGGACAAAAACTTGTCATCTTCCATATAATTTTGCATTTTGTTTGCTTCTTCTACTTTATAACAGAGATAAGCCGATGGACTTGTTCAAACTAGCCAAAGTAAATCAATTCGAGCGGTTTAAATTTTTTTTTTTATAAAGTTTTAACATTAAAAAAGTGTAATATTGGACCAAACTGAGTCAAATCATAATTAGTTTGGTTCAATTCGATTTGACATAGATGATATTTGCTTAAATCGAAAACTCGCCTTTGTTATATTTGACATTTTCTTATTGGTTATCACTATTTACTACCTACACATCAAGGTTCACACCTATTTTAAAAGTTATAAGTTGTTAGGATGTTAGAAATTTAATTAGAAAAAAGAAAAAAGAAGATCGATTACAATATCAAACCTAAATGTTTAATGCAATATTTGTTGATTGTGGTGCCAGGATTATCATATCATCATTGCCATCTATTGGAGGAAAATGGAATTAATCAATCATGATCCATTAGTAACTTCAATGAGTGAGGTGTTGGATAGATTGCCTCCCCTGTCCCCTTCATGTTGCATCTACAGAGTTCCTAAGCGACTACGGCGCGTAAGTGAACAAGCCTACACGCCTCAGGTAGTCTCTATAGGCCCCCTTCACCATGGCAAAGAAACCCTGAAAGCCATGGAAGAGCTTAAAAATAGGTACCTACAAGATTTTTTACATCGGACCAATGTAAGTTTGGAATATTTTATAAAGAAAATAAGGGCCCAAGAAGCAAAACTGCGCAGTTGTTATGCAGAGACCATTGGGTTTAGCAGCGATGAATTTGTAAGAATCATTCTGGTGGATGCGGCCTTCATCATCGAGGTCTTGTTGAGGTTCTGTTACAAGCATTTGCGGGTTGAGAATGATCGTATATTTAACAAACCAAGGATGTTGGAGGATGTATGGCCTGACATGCGGATGCTTGAAAATCAGCTGCCTTTCTTCATTCTCGAGGATCTTTTCGGTCATGAAAGAAATATTGTTGGCATTCAGACGACAATTATTGATCTTTCTTACCATTTCTTCAAAACTCTAATGCATATGAAGGACATGGAAGACACTTTGTCCCGGATACGTCCTCCTCATCAGGTAGAGCATTTTGTTGATTTTGTTAGAAAGTTATATCCATTGCCTCCACAATTAAAATCGGAAGTGCCACAAGTTCAAGGGCCATTCCAAACCCTAACCATAGGCATGATGTCATCATGTGTAATGGATGTACCACAAGCTCGAGGGCAACTTGAAACCCAAACCATACCCAGCATGACACAGTTATACCGAGCAGGGGTCAAGTTTAGGAAGGGGTCAAGCACAAACATATTCGACATTCGGTTCAATATTGACGATGGCATTTTGGAAATTCCAAAAATAACAATAAGTGATCAATCAGAGGTCACACTCACAAATCTCCTTGTCTTTGAACAAACCCTATGCAAGAAGGTAGAAAATTACATAAATGATTATGTTGTCATCTTAAACATTCTTGTGAACACCCCGGAGGACGTGGCGTTGCTTGTTAAGAATGGAATTGTTGAAAACCAGCTAGGTGACAGCACTGAAGCCTGTACTATGATCAAGAAACTTGCTGACGGCGTCATTATGGCCGATGAGTTCTACTTCACCACTCTTTGTGAAAACCTGAACAAGTACTACAGAATGTTTAGGCACAGATGGAAGGAATATTTGATAAAACATTTCTTCAACTCACCTTGGACAACTAAGGAAATCGTTGCAGCTGCTATTTTCCTAATGCTCACTTTCGTACAGACGGTGTGCTCTATTATCTCTGCTGCGCAACAATAGTAAGTTTCTCCTTGGCCTTTTCCTCCCCATATCCTTATCCCTTTGTTCATTCAAATCACATGTGCTGGTTTTCTACCGGCTTAGAGGTAGCGTCTAGTCTTTGAGAGGGGTGTAAGTTTGGTTTAATTTGCAAACTGCGATTAGTCATCTATAGTATAGAAGGAGGCTTAGGTTTCCTTCAGCTGAGTGTAAGAGAGATTTGAAGTTTGAAAAAAAAAATATGTAGAAGAGTATTGGCATACTCTTACACTTAGTTTCCTTTTCTGATAGGAAGTTGATTTAAATTAGGAATTTCAGATAATTAATTGAGTGAAGAGTATTAGGCTTTCTCTTCTGATAATCGGCTTCTTATTCGTTCACCAGGTTCTAGCAGGAAGCTAATTTGGGGTCTCATCAAAGAAGGGATACTAAGAAAGCCTGTGAATACGTATCTAACAAATAAAGCTGTGTATGTCCACCCAACTTGGAAGTTGCTTTGCCCTCTCTCTGCATTTCCATATGAAAAGCATGATGTGAAGAAGTGCCCCTGCTAGCTAGGCCCATTGCCAAGCTCCTGAATTATGTAAATCTATCAAAGTTTTTTTTTCTTTCCAAGTGTTCATATTTAACAAATTCAAACTGTATGTATCAAACTGTACGTTTTCTTGCCAAGACTTTTATTTGGCTGAAAATATTGTTATAATTGTGTATAATACTAAACTGTTTCTCAGATATTACTCTCATAAATTTCAGTACATGACATTGGAAATTTTTTTAAAGATAAATTTAGGGTTGAGGAAAACAGGGGAAAAACGGGGGACAGACAAGGGAAAAGAGCTTGCATTGGCCTCAGTCCCCCACATATGTCCCTCTACTCTGTCTATATCGTCCCTTTCTTGAGCTTGTAAGCCTCCACAACTTTTGTTTTGGTTGGTCTGCCTCTACTTCTTTAATACAACAGGAACAAATCCATTAATTCATAGTTAATTTATTCCAACGAAATGCACGAGAACCACTGTAGCCTTTCCGAGTGATACTACTTTAATTAATTAACACGAAAAGGATCCAACTTTTTTTCCTTCGAATCCAATACATATTAAAGCTAAATTTGATTTATTCACACACTCCACCCCTTTAATATACAAACGATATTCTACCTTAATCTAATCTAAACTATGGGGAAGGGGATTCGAACTCGGGTGCAGAATGGGGAGCACATCCACTCTAGCCAACTTAGCTAAATCCATGTCTGCACACAGTCCACCCCTTGGAACATCTCCATTAACCCCTAAAATGTTAATAAATAAAAAAACAGTTAATATAAGAGTGAAATCAATGAAGTCATTAGGCCAAGCTTGATGGTAAAGAACTGATAAAGACTAACATTTCTTTTGCATGTTCTGAAAGAAAAAGAAAAACACCGCTTTTCTGCTTTTATTATTCGAACCAACCAATTATACCCCGGCATGCTTGGAAGCTGGTTTAAGAATATGGTCTACGAACTTTCTCGCCATTATATATAAGAGTGTTGTGTGTGTATATTATAACAACAATATTAATGACTGACTTCGGTGCGTGTAAATGAGCAAATAAGAGCATAAGTCTTGATTTTATGGTAAGTTTTTATTGCACATGGTTTGACCAAAGTTTGTTGGCATTACACGACCAATTTGTATTGGCCATTTGTTTCTGTGGCTGTAAGACCTTATTTTTTAGATATTATATTAATGCTCTTTGCTAGAGAATGTTGCATAGTTTCGTACGTTTGTGGCTGAATTATGAATGTAATTTATACTTTGATTAAAATAATTCAGTTTAACACTTGGTTTTGAAAACAATCTTATCATGAATCTATAACTATAGCTATCTCTTAATTGTATTAGGTTAAACTGGTGCAATTAGGAAGTATTTAGTTCATCTGACTTGAAATGCAATATGTATACTGTGATGGCAGCTGGGCTAGTTTGTTGTTTTTAATGGAAGAAATTAAAACTACTCGTTCTTCTATTAATAGGAGAAAATTTCTACCTCAAACTATCTATGCTGTGCGTTGAGCTTTTCTGATCAGCTACCAAAGGCAAAACAACCTTAGAGGTGTGTTTTATTCACTTCCATCTATTTTCTTTTTCAATTCAATTAGGTTGTTATTAATTATAGGGTTAATTATAGTTTAGTATCTTGTAGTTACACCCTTAGGACATGTTAGTCCTAATCTTTTCAATTTTAACAATCACATACCCAGATTTTTTAAATTTGTTACAATATGGTTCCATCGTTAGGTTTCCGTTAGTTGCTTACATGGCATTATGAGTCCCATATATATATATATATATATATTTTTTTAATTTTAGTATGAATAAAATATTAAAAAATCGAAAAATAAAATAAAATAAAAAAACTAACTCTCTCTCTCTTCTCTCACAAATGGAAGAAGAAGACCAGCAATCGCAGATCTGATCAAAGAGCTCGTCATTCGCTTGCTCTCACAAAACCCCAACTCTGAATCTCACCTACCAACTCCCAACTCCCAACTCCCCTCAATTCCAAAGCTCACTTCGCTACGCGCTTCGGTTGATCTCGAGTCGATTAACTCCATCTGTTTCTCCAGATGCCGCCGCCATAGCCAAATCCACCAAGAGCCGCCTCGCCACTCAAGGTAAGTCCTCGCAAGCGCTCACTTTCGCCGACCTTTATACAAAATTCGCATCAAAAACCGGACCAGGAAGTGTAAATAACAAATGGGCAGTCCTTTATTTGCTCAAAATTATATCTGAGGATCGAAAAAATGTGAACACCCAGTTAGATTCTTCGGTTTTGTTGCCCAATTTGGCGTTGGGCAACGAGTCGAGGGTTTTGTTGGGTAAGGGAAATAAGGAAAAGGGTTGGAACTTGCATTTAGTTTCGAAAGACCCAGGAAATCTTCGGGAAATTGCATTTAGGGAGTTTGTGAACTTGATTAAGGAAGAAAATGAAGTTTCTGAAGAGGTTTTGGTTGGGGGGGGGAGAATAAATCTGTGAAGAAACTGGGGGGGTAAAGAATAAATCTAGGTTGGGGGGGGAGTAATTGGGGGAGGGAGAAGAAATTTGGGTTGGGGGGAAGAAATCGGGTCTGGGTTTCTGGGTTCGTGGGATGTGGTTGCAGGTTGGGGTGTTGGAGCTTGAGAGAGAGAGAGAGAGAGAGAGAGAGAGAGAGAGATTTTTGTATTTTTTTTGGTTTTATGGTTTTTAATATTTTATTCATATTTTAATCAATTAATTTTTTTTTTTTTAAATGTGGGATCCATAGTGCCACATAGGCAACTAACGGAGAAATCTAACGGAAACCTAATGGTGGAACCACATTGTAACAAATTTAAAAAATCGAGGTATGTGATTGTTAAAATTGAAAAGATAGGGACTAACATGTCTTAAAGGTGTAACTACAGAGTACTAAACTGTAATTAACCCTTAATTATATATGTTCAGATATTGTAATTTTCTTCTTCTTCTCTCTCTCATGGAACTTTGGTCTGTATCGCAATGTTTGATTGGAAGCATAAGATCATCTAAATAATTTGAAGTAAAGATCACCTTGTTTGAATCCTCTTAGACTGAGCTAAACAAGTGGACGCATCAATTCTATTTGAGCTTGACACACATGATTTTTTTGAATCACTGTATGATCAGGAGGAAAATGGAAGACATTGATGAAGGTCCAAATGACATAGAAAACCCATGCGATTTGATGCTGGAATTGGGTGGCTTCTCCTTGTACCCTTTGCGGTGCATCTACAGAGTTCCTAAGCGACTACGGCAGGGAAACGATGAAGAAGCCTACACACCTCAGGTAGTCTCTATAGGCCCACTACACCATGGAAAGGAACACTTAAATGTTATGGAATATCACAAAAAGAGGTATCTACGAGATTGTCTACGTAGAAACCAGTTAAACTTGGAGTTTTATAAAAGGAAAATAAAGGGCCAAGAAGTAAAATTGAGAAGTTGTTATGCAGAACCGATTAGGTGTAGCAGTGAAGAATTTCTAAGAATCATTCTAGTGGATGCCGTCTTCATTATTGAGTTTTTGTTGAGGTACAATAACCCAAAATTTCGAGATGAGGATGACTACATATATTATTGAGTATTGGCTGACTTGCGGATGCTTGAAAATCAGTTGCCACTTTTCATTCTGGAGTATCTTTTTGACCCAGGGAAATATTTTGATTATGCTGATAAGCCTTCAATAATTAGTCTTTCTTACGCTGTGTTCAATACTTCTTTCTTTTGGAAAGGATCAAAAGACGGCGTTTTGGAGGGAAAAAGTTTTTGTGAAGTAAAACATTTTGTTGATTTGATAAGAACTGCATGTCTACCATCAAAATTAAAAACTGATGTAAGGGAAGTCAAAAGTATAAGAACACCCAGCATCACAGAGCTACACAGGGCAGGGGTCAAGTTGAAGGCGGGATCAATGAATAACTTATTTGATATTCGATTTGCTGACAGGACTCTTGAAATTCCAAGATTGGAAATAAACGATCATACAGAGGTATTAATTAGAAATCTCATCGCATTTGAACAATACCACTACGAGGAGAAGTTCGTAAGTGATTATATTAATCTCATGGATCGTTTTCTGAACACCCAAAAGGATGTGGAGTTGCTTGTTAAGTATGGCATTGTTGAAAATTGGCTAGGTGACAACAGTGAGGTGTCTACTTTGATAAATAAGCTTGGAAAAGGGGTTTGGATAAATGACAATGACTTTTATTTTGCTATTGTTGCTGAAGACCTGAACTCCCACTGCGGAACAAATTTGAGACAGAATTATCTCAACACACCTTGGGCAATTATCTCTTTCGTTGCAGCTGTTTTTCTCCTCATATTCACTTTCATCCAAACAGTGTGCTCCATTATATCTATTGCTTAAGCATCAGCAACAGCAAGTGGATCTCTTTCTGTATTCTCCCTGTCCTTTTTCCATCACCAACGTAGTTAAAAAACAAAAAACAAGGGAAAGTTTGTATTGTATGTTGAGCAGTATGACTCCTTGTCTGTTAGTTAAACTTTTCTGTGTGCTTGGAGGGTGATATGTACCAAGTATTATATTGTATTGTGACTCAATCAATATAAAAAAATATTTCCATCTACCAGAGGAACCAACTTTGTCGTTTGAACATAGCAGGTGCAAATTTAACTCACTTCCTTTTTTGTTCTTGTTTTTTCCACTTCATAATCATTTGTAGCACATTTCCATTTTCTTGAAGCTTTTAGTTTTTCATTAAATTTATGTTTTTTTTTTCAAGTGGTTGAGATTACAATTGGGGAGTGCTTTTCAACTCTTTGTCAAAATGTCGATTTCCCGTACTAAAAGAAAATGGTTTATAACTCAAGTGGTTAAGATGATTTATTAGAGACTAAAAAGAATGTGCTAAGTTATGTTAAAAAAATTAGTATAAAAATAAGCCTAAATGTATTAAGGCAAAAATGCAAGTGGAAAATTAAATGCACAGGAATTAAATGTCCAACACTTGATAGAATATAGAATACAATATTAATGTCTTTTTAGAAGTTTTTATTTTTATACAAGCAATATTAAGAAAGAGGGAATTCAAACACATAATCTCAAGTGCATGGGTAACTTCTCTTAACATTAATATAGAGCTACAAGTTTTTTGCTATGTCTTTATTAACATTAATAAGAAACCTTGACTATTATTTTTTTTCCCTACGACATTCTGACATCATGTAACACCATCACCATTGCATAGCTCATATAGCAGGGTCGGTAGATAGAAGCTTTCATCAAATTAAAGACCATCGGCCCTTCTAAATTATTGGGGCCTGCAACTGGAGTGAATTATTAGAATACTTAAGTTATATGGACCATCGTACTCGTTGATATAAAATAAATACCTAGTACGCGTTCACTTAGAAGATCAAGCATAAGGTCGTAGAATAAACCTAGTTGAATTTCATGGTGTAAAAGAAATTTGATGTGTTCACTTAGAACTTTATTAGGTCTGAACAAAACCCCGCAAATATTCAATGAATCACGCTTTAATAATTTCCATGTAAGAAAAATAGGAGTAAAACAGAGGAAAACATGGGGAAAGAGCTTGCATTGCATGCCTGTGGTTTTCCTTCTTTGGAATGTGCAACTGGATCTAAAGAACCAAAAAGAAAAAGTAAAAAAAGAAGTATGAATGTTAGGTCTGTGTCGCTGTTTGTCTTATTCATGTCCACCCAAGTCCATGTGCTGGTCTGCCCCATTTGTGTTTATAGCGAGGAAGAGGGTAGATAGAAGATATTAATTCAATCATTTAGCTTCTTCCTATGTATAGCCCATCATTCAGCTTTTCATTTCCACCACAAAAAGAAGAAGAAAAAATCATTGAACCGACTCGCTTAGCAGGTGCGAATTCCCTTCCTTCTTTTGTTCTTTAATTTTTGTCTTTTCAATTGATAGCATTTTCTTCAAGATTTTAGTTTCTTATGTTTCAATGGTAGTTGGGGATCCTGAGCCTCTGCATTGAGACACTACGCATTTATCTGCATTGAGACTAAATCTAGGCCATTATAATAATCTAACCCTTTAGAACATGACACATCATCAAGTTTTTTCCTTCTCTAAACAAATGTTAACTATTGTTGTCAAACAAGGTTTTAGTTACCCACAAATAATAATCTAACCCATTATACTTTACACAGAACAAAGAAAAAAAAAAAGAAAAAGCTCTAAACAAGAGTTTAGTTACCCACAAATAAAACTTAACTCTTCTGTTTAGTGAAGGAAAAAAAAAACACTTGATGATGTGTCACATTCTAAGGGGTTAAATTATTATATTGGTCTAGATTTAGCGAAATACGAGTAAATGGATAGTCTTTAAATACAGCTCATGATCTGGTAGTTGGATGGACATTTGAATTGATTAGCTAGTGTTGTAACTTTTTTATTCTTTTTTGGTTGTTGATATTCTTTTCTTTAAATATGGAAGCATGAGATCTAAAATGGAGGATATAACAGTTTAATTCTTGAGATAAACCTCATGAAAAATGGAGTAAAAAGTTTGTCTGTTTTACCTTAGGTCTAAAAATAACATGCATATCATCATCATATACATACATGGTCAGACTTCCTTTTCTTTTTTTCAAAAAGAAAAAAATATAAACTCAAAATTATTAGGAATAACCCACGTGATTTTAATTTTTGATGTAAGCCAATTATTTTTCGATGTAGTCCATTGACTATTTTTACATGTCAGCAAACTTACCATAGTGAGTTTGATGACTCAGTTCATATGAACCGTGCACATGTCTTCTTGTGTTGAAATATACACGAGAGTATTTCATATCAAAATAAAAAATAAAAAAAATATACACGAGTGTTCCCATAGGTATGGTATAAGTATATATGTTGTGCGTATAGGAATGTTACCATGGTGGGTTTTGATACAGGAATGTTCCCATGGCGTGAAGGTAATGAAATATATAACCTTGAACACGTGTTTATGTGTTCAAATATACAGGAGTACGTTCCCATGGTGTAGGTATATTGTTCATGTAATTTTTTCATCCTATATAGTAGGCAGACCATATGTATTGAGTTCATTAGAATGTTTTTAACCTATGTTGTAGTTTTATTATTTTGTTTCTCAAACATATAAGTATTTTTTTATTCTTATTAAAATAAACATATAGGTATATATGTTGTTTCTGTAATTTGTTTCATCCTATATATAGGTAGATCATATGTATTGAGCTTATTAGAATGTTTTAAACTTATGTGTTCTAGGTTTATTATTTTGTTTTTTTTAAACATATACGTATTTTATTCTTAAAAATATAGGTATTCTATATTATTTGTGTATGCCTTAATCTGAATTTTATTATTTTCATAAATATTACTTAGTTGTGAATACATTTATGGTTGTTCAAACTTAATTCAATTTTTTTGACCCCAAAAAAAAAACTTAATTCAATTTTGAATTAGTAGTAAAACATGCATTAAATCAGAATTTTTAGTTTATTGCTCTATTTATTTTAAAGGGTAAAATGGGTAATAAAAATGAGAGATAAAAGTTAGTGGGTAGAGATAAAAAAATTGCAAAAACCAGAGTTAAACCTAATAAAAGCCAAACTTTTTGAGATTGGATCTAAGGACCCCTTCAAAAAACAACTATCATAAAGCAAACTAATTAACTTAGAAATTTTGTTTGACTTGATATGTTTTGATTGGAAGAATATGACTTTTTGTTCTTTACCACTTCATCTACAAGTCACTTGCAATGAGATCTTATTGACATGAAAATCTTGTCGATTTTGAGAGAGAGAGAGAGAGAGATTGACCTATTTATAGGAGGATAGGAATGTATAATTGCAATTTGCAATGTGTGGATCTTCTCAACCTATCTATTGTACGATTTCGCATTTGTGATGCATGTTTTCTAAATTTTTGAAGGAACCATCTTGAAATGTCTGTAATGATTGAAACATTTGTTTATTATGGTGCCAATAATACCCTCATCACTTACAATCAGAACAACACATAATGGAAGTGGAAGGACGCAGCAATATGAAGCTCCACATGACGTAGAAAACCCCAACTCCCCAGTAGCAGATTTGAAGCGGCGGTTGGATAGTTTGTTTCGCCGGTCCTCTGATGAGGGCTGTATCTACAGGGTTCCTTTGCGACTACGGGGCAAAAATAACTCTTACACCCCGGAAGTAGTCTCAATAGGTCCAATTCACCATGACAACAAAGAATTAGAAGCCATGGAAGAATACAAACAGAGGTACCTACAATATTTTCTTCATCGGAATAATAAGGTTAGCTTGGAGTATTATGTAGAGAAAATAAAGGCCCAAGAAGATAAACTCCGTGGTTGTTATGGAAACGCTCAGCACTTCAAGAGTAGCGACAAGTTTGTAAGTATCATTCTAGTTGATGCCGCCTTTGTCATTGAGCTATTGTTGAGGTACTATTTCGAAGAATTGCGAGATGATAATGACTGGATATTTAAAAAACCATGGATGTTAACAAATATAGTGCCTGACATGCTTTTGCTGGAAAATCAGCTGCCATTTTTCATTCTTGAGGTTCTTTTCGACACGCTGAGAGTTGAGAGTGCTGAGAGGCCTTCAATGATTAAGCTCTCTTACCGTTTCTTCAAAAAGGTAGTGGGTTTACAGAGGTCCCAAAAGGACCGCCTCATCTTCCTCTTCCAGCCCCACCCCTCCTCCGCCTCGATCCGCCGCTGCCGTCGCTGGAAAACGTCAAAAACAGGCCAGATTTTACATGATTTTTCGAAGCTCGTTCGGGTGATTCCGGCAACCAAATTCTTCGAACTTGGTATGTTTTCTCATCATTTCAATGTGTTCTAGCTGCTGGTTATGGTATTTATGAGAAATTTCTGCATTTTGGTGGTCAAATAAGCGATGGAAGTTTTGGCCAGTTTCGGCCCTCGATTCCGACCACTTCCGGTGACTTTTTCGGGTAGGTCCAAGAACAAAAGTTGCTTTACTCTATGTGCTCTTTGTGTAGGTATAAGTCTTGACCGGTGGTTTGGAGTTTTTCCTATCGCCGGAAATTGATTTGGACACCCAAGTGCTGCCGACTCGTGGGGCAGCCCGTGGGCCACTTTTGGCCAGTCCTTGAGTCCTAAATTGATCCTTATGTCGTCCCGAGCATGACGGTATGCTCGAATATGAATTTGGTTATCGTTTGATCATCGATCGAATATTGCATATTAGGCGTTATCTCCTTTGTTTTTTTTCTTCCCCCTCCCCTCTGGTTTTTTCTCCCCCTCCTCCTCTGCTTGATGCTTCTCCCGAGGCCAACCAGCCCCACCCCCGATGCACCTCCTCCCGCCTCCTTCTCTATCTCTCTCTCGTCGCCCCATTCCCTTAGGCTTTAGGGGTTTGATCTTCTTTTTTGTTTTTCTTCCTTTTGTTCTCTACAAAGTGTGTGTGTCTCTCTCTCTCTTCTCTCTCTTCACAGACATTATAGCACCGCCCACTCCTCCTTCTGTCTCCCTCTTTCTTCGACATCCACAACCTCACCTCCCAGAAAACCCAAACAGCCACCCAAAAAAAAATTATTTAAGATCAAAACCCTAAACAGCCACCCAAAAAATTTCAAGATCTTTATTATTAACCTCACCTTACTCCCCAAGAAACCCAAACAGCCAAATAGCCACCAAAGAAAAAAAAAATTCAAGATCAAAATCCTAAACAAAATCTCTAGATGTTTATTATTAAATTTTGTTTTCCTCTCTACAACCTTGGCAGGGGGAGAGAGAGAGAGATGCGAAAAGAGAGTGGGAGGGAGAAGGAGGAGGGGGTGGGCACATGGGGGGAGAAGTGACAGAGGGTGGAGGATGGTGATGTTGGTGGATGTTGAAGAGAATGAGGGGGAAAGAGATCGAAGAGAGGGTGGTGATGTTGGTGGCTATCAAACAAAGGGAGAATATATCATTATTATTTCAATTTTTTATTTTTATTATTTTTATTTCTATATTTATTATTTTTAATATTTGAAATGACCAATATGCCCTTATATTTAACGGAAAATTGGATGAAATGTTGAGGATTTAGACGGTAGGGGGGAAATTGGTGAAAAAAAAGTTCATATCCTTAATTTTCTAAAAAAAAAGGATAGGGGGTTAATCAAAAGCTATGTACAAATTTTGGGGGCAAATCACTAGTATACCCTGGAAAATATGTTGTTTTGCATCTTGGTATGTTTCTGGATACATTAATTCTTGATAGTTTGAGGACTTTGATATAAATGACGGCTTCTCTAACTACATGCATTAGCAGCCCATTCCAACGTAACAATTCAACACTCAAACATGTTGAGAAAATTAGAGTACACAACTCTAATGTAGACTTGTTGGAGACAAAATAAGTAAACAATTTACTTGTATTCGACTCACAAAATATTACAACGAGACAACTTTCAAAAGGAAAGACAAATTCTTACAAGGACTCTTTCTCACTTCACTCACACTTCTCACAAGAACTACTTAGCTCTATAGCTCACTCTTCTTATTAACACACTTCACTTCTTGATTGGTTGGTTACATTGATAAGCTTCATGCCTATTTATAGAGGTAGTAACTGACTTATGTAAGTCGGCTAACCGACCTTGACAAAAGATCCCAGCCACATGTTCAACCGACTTTGAATATATCTTGTAGGTTCTAGGAATTGTTAGGCGGTTGTTGCTTACTTTGCTGGACTTCACTTGAGCATTCTAGATTGTTCTAGTTTTATTTGTGCAAAACTACAGTAAACCCCCCAACATATAGGGTCACTTACGAGTTCATACCCGATTTTGGGGACATTTACGAGTACATACTCAACGTCGCGGAAAACCTACAAATTGCTCCCTCCGTTAGCCAATCTGTTAGTGAGTCTGTTCAATGCAGACGTGTCAAAAGTGGGACCCATTTTTTGATGACGTGGACTTCCACGTGGATGAAAAAACTAATAAAAAATTATGTACATGTTAAAAATAATTTTTAAATCATATTAGAATCATTAAAAAATGAAAAGAAAAAAAAATCTCATCTCCCTTCTCCAACCCAGCCAACCCTCTCTCCCTCCTGACTCAACCCCACCTCTCAGCCACCACTCTCATCGACGCCCAAAGAACCACCCAGCCATCTCCCAAAACCCACCAACCTAGCCACCGCCCAAAACATCCAGTGCCAATTCAGATGATGAAGATGAATTGGAGGGGAAATTTAAATTGCCAAGAACCATTCCATTCCACGAGACTCTACCAGTGCCAAATACTGCTTTTCCCAAAGTAGTAAGAGGAAAAATTGCCATGTCGGAGCAAATTCAGAAGCTCGGGCTTGCAAGGATTGGAAAGATGAGAACACCCATTTGCATGCTTATGCTTCTGGTTCTCTCTCACATCTTGTGCGTGGGTAGCAGAAGAGATAGGAAACAAAACCATCAGACCCATCCTCCCTCCCTACCCAGCGACCTAAAATCTCAGCCTAACACCACCCCCAAGTCTCTGAGCCTCAACATCCAACACCCACCCTCCTCTAGGAACCCACGCCACACACCCAGCCAACCCCATGAACTTCGCTGACCCCATCTTCCCCTAAAAAAATAAATTAAAAAAAAAAAAAAAAAACCAGGCCAGTCGCCATAACCCACCAAACTCAAATCGATTTCAAAACCTAATTTGTACTTGGTCAATTTATTAATCAAATTCGAATTTGAATTCAAACTCTAAGGTTGCAGAACACTAAAAAGCCCCAATTTCAGGCTTCGCTCGATCAGAGGAGCTTTATGTGGCTTCTCTTGATCTGAACAAGAAATTTTCTTCTTGTTTAGGGCACGAACAAGACGACCATCTAATCCGAGGCTTTCGAACGTCTGCATCTCCTCGTCATCGCTTTCAATATCCTTGGGTGGCTTCTCCATAGTTTCAGCCATGGGAGAGTCTGTAGACTCCGAAGTTTTGATTTTTGGTGCGAACAAAAAAACCGAAACAGTTTTGTTTCCTGTTTGGGTGGGGGAAGAAATCTGGGTGGGGAGAAGATATCTGGGGGGAAGAAATCTGGGGGGGAAGAAATTGGGAGGAAGGGGGAAGAAATCGGGAGAGAGAGTGAATTTGGGTAGAGTTTTTAATTTTTTTTTAAAATTTTAATTTAATATGTTTAATTTTTTAAAATAATTTAAAAAGTAAATATTTTATTAGTTTTTTATCCACGTGGAACCCCACGTCAATTAAAAAATGGGTCCCATAAACACGTAGGCAGATAACGGATTTTCTGACGATCTCGCTAGGCTGAAATATGACAAGTATTGGGGATCACTTGATAGTGTGAACCAATTCTTGTTGATAGCTGTTGTGATTGATCCTAGGTATAAATTGGACAATTTATCAATGCATATTGCTGATTTGTATGTGGAAAATGATGCTTATGTGGCCAAGAAGACAGTTGGTGTGAGAGATCTTTTGTTTAAACTTTATGGGTTGTACGAAGCAGGTTTCGTTAGTAAACCGAATCAAAGTTTTAGTAGTTCTACTACATCCTCAAGTATTGGCAGCGTCATAGTGACTGATAGTTCTAGCTCCTCAAGCTTTGGAGGTGATAGGAAAAAGGCTATGAAGGAAAAGTGGAAAAAGAGACAAGAAGATAAAGAGGCAGTGGTTTTATCTCATGAGATAGATAGATATTTGTCGGATGCTGCAGAACAAGATATTGAACAGTTTGATATTTTAAATTGATGGAGGGTAAATGCTTCTAAATATCCAGTTTTAGCGGCCATTGCAAGAGATTGCTTGCAATTCCAGTCTCTACGGTTGCTTCAGAATCTACTTTTAGCACGGGAGGGAGAACAATTAACTCATTTCGTAGTTCCTTGAGTCCTACTATGGTTGAGGCTTTAATTTGTACACAAAATTGGTTGAAGTCCACTTCAATTTCTTTAAAAGTTGAGCCCACCATTGAGGAGATGGAGTTTTATGAAACCATTGAGTCAGGTATATCTATTTGTCCCAATTCATTGCTTATAATGTGTGAGTTTTATTGTGTTGAAGCTAAATATATCATTATGTATATTTCTTATATAGAAATGCGGAGATCAAATGCTAATGCGCCTGTGCACATTTTCACTGATTGATTCTCTATTGATGCACAACCTTGCAGTTATGGTAATTTTCTTATTCATTTCTTATTTGGTTAATCTTGTATCCTAAAATTTGTGTTGATTGAAACTCTTTTATGTGCAGTATGGGGGACATGCTGGAAACTGGAAATTGATGCTGAAAACTTGAAACTGGGCAGCCTTTCATTATGAACTAATTTTGGGCAGCTTTTCATTTCTTAGTTTTATCATGTATTCATTTCTTATGAACTTTAGAATGTTTGTTTTGATGGAAATTGTGAACTTAGATGCATGCTAGAAATTGGACAGCTTTTGATTAATGGAATATTGTTGTGTTAGTCTTTGATGGAATGGAATGATATAATGGCAAAATGTTAGCATTATAATGTAAGAGCAGGTTGAAAAATGCATGGTTTTGTGTTAGGCACAAACCGGCCGAACCAATCCGAACCAAACCGATTACAAGTGGTTTGGATTGGTTCGGTTTTCATTATGGTTTTAGGCTAATCCGAACCAAATCGGACCGTTATTTTCTTATTGGTTCAGCTGTGGTTTGAGAGTAAAACCGAACCAATCCGGACCGTGCCCACGCCTAGTTGCAAGCTTATTATACGTACGGTGCTAAGTGATGATCATGCAGTTTTGTGGTTCGGAACCCAGACAATATGATCAGTGGGAAGGAAATGGCAGATGGGAATGGTTCCGGGCTTAACTTTGAGGATTTGGAAGGCCAAATGCTTTGGGTTCCATTCTGATGTGTCTAGATGGCAGATGGCTACTGCTTTAACCTTCACCCCATCGTCGCCTTTCAGGGAGAGAACATAAGCTGCTGTTGGTTTTATTGCATGGCAGTAAAACACAGCATAAGGATAGTTCTGCTTATGACACACAACGACTTTGTCACCTGCCAGCTTCTTCAGTCCCGGCATTGTTGTATACTTGTGGATGGACATGGTGGCTCCTTTTTCCAATACTTCCGTCGAGATTGCTTGAACGTTTCTTGTTCTAAGCTTCGAAGTGCTAAAATCAACCATTGATTCTAATGATGTGGCGCAATATATTTCCTCTCCCTTAATGCCTGGAGCTTCACACTCTTCGATTGTTTGCTTAATTGTTTCGGCTTCCACAGATGTTGGCTTCACTGAAAAATGGTTGAAAATTTCTGATAGTTTGTTAGAGGAGAAGGGGATCGATTGAGCGCTTTCTCGTGGCAGGAAAGTAGCCGTGTTTGAATTTCTAGGGAATTGGAAGTTCATTGTTGTGCCAGAGCGCATGTCCTTCTCCAAGAAGAAAATAGCAACGTTTTTATAATGGAGTTGATTATCAGTGGGATGATCATATACCCTGTAAAAAAATGGGACTCGTAGTAGTACAGTATTTTCAGGTTTGCCCTTGTGGTCAGTTGGCTTTCCATTCCCAACAGCATTCATGGTATTTGTGCTCTTTTCTTCATTTGTGGAGTCTGCAAATTATATATCAACGTCATAATGAAAAATAAGTGATCAGCCGATTTAAGAGTGAGTGGCACATTTGTGAATATGTTGCCGTACATACTCTAGTACCATACTATAATTACTCATGTACCATACTATAATTACTATAATTACATGTTATTAAGAGATATCTAAGATTCTAAAGTGCTTAACACAAACCAGGATGAAGAAGTTCACTAATAGCTCTTGGCATCTGTGTGTTTGGCAGGACGGAGTTCCAGTAAAGTTGAGGTGCTGGTTGGGCAGCATGGTTTGCCAGTGCCACCGCTGCTAGCTGCAACATTAATTCGAACTCTAATTAAAATAAAATCACAAAGTGTAATTAATTAGTGGACGACACTTACGTACTAGATAAAATCGGAGAGAATTATAGGATGAACACAAAACTTTCCTTCATATAGAGTAGAATGAGAGATAATGGAAAAGTTAATCAAATTGCAGAGCTTACACTGAGAAGAGCAAAGATGAGTGGGAGATGAAACCCCATTGGGACTGAAATTAACTTGGCAACAGATGTAGCTAGTGGATATGAAGCAAGAAATTAAAGAAAGTCGGAGCTGGCTCTTATGGTAACAATAGCAACTGGCTTCACCATTTTATAGACGAATGGCAAGTGGCAAGGTGTATCACACATAATTGTGAATATACAATTGTGGCATGTGGGAAAAAGGTACCCAAGGTTTTTGAGACAAAACCTCACAGCTGGGTGGTCTATAAAATACATAATTAATCATAACAGATGTATCTATGGGTATCTTTCCCTGACACCCATGTGTACTGCAACTTTCCCTGACACCCATGTGTATTGCAACAAGTGGTATAAAATAAATAAATTAAAATAACATACGTCTGGTTCAGTCTTTTGTCTTATACAAGTCAACCCAAGTCCATGCTCTGCGTCCGCATTCAACTCATGGCCCGCAAAAAGATAAGGTACGTAGCTAGAAGACATTAATTCGATCTGGCAAAACGCGTCTCGAGCACATAAACATATAAAACAAAAACAAATTCTATGTAGCCCATCTAGAACGCCTCACATAAACACAAGTTCATGCTCTGCCTTCAATTAATGGCCCGGCAAAAAGATAAGGTACACGTCTCACATAAATATATAAAACAAAAAGATGTTCTATATATCATTGATTGCATTATTAGGAGAAAAAGTATATTTTCATCTACCAGAGGAACCAAGTAAGCTGCATTGAGCTTCTCTTGCAATCGACCAAAGGGAACCAACTTGGTCCTTCGAACATACGGCAGGTGCAAATTTAACTCACTTCCTTTTTTGTTCTTGTTTTTTCCACTTTATAATCATTTGTAGCAGATTTCCATTTTCTTGAAGCTTTTAGTTTCTTATATTTCACAGTACGTTCGTCGTACGAAATTGGAATTAAGCAATATTGGCTATGCGAATGTTTTTTTACTTTCAATGGAACTTTGGTTTGTCTGTGTGTGTTTTGACTGAAAGCATGAGAAATTTAGAAAGGAGGATAATATCTAGTACTATCTATGATTTTAGTAATAATATAGCTAAATCACTGCTTGATTAGTAATATAGCTTAATTCTACAACCATTTTCCATATAACAGTTTTCAAGTTATATTCAAAACTGCTTTTGAATTTTCTAAGAAGTGGCATGAATCGAGGACCAACTGAGTTTTGTATGAATTTGGAGGGATCCAAAAGAATTTTAAAGGCATCCGGGATGGGATTTATGTGAGTTGCCTAGAGTTCTGGATGTGGTATATATAAGCGCAAATTAAGGGTTGGTTTGATCTTAAGCATCCATTGTTTGATTTGGAATAGATTCTGTGATGTTTCGTATATATTTTTTTACAATCAGAAGGAACAACACAGATCAGGAGGCAAATGGAAGGAAATCAGGATCCATTTGACATAGAAAACCAACACATTCCATTAGCAACTTGCATGAGAGATGAATTGAATAAGTTGTCTCCCCAGCCGCCTATGGTCTGTTGCATTTATAGGGTTCCTGATCGACTACGACGCGTAAATGAAAAGGTCTACACACCTCAAGTAGTCTCTATAGGCCCACTTCACCATGGCAAGGAAAGCTTAAAAGCCATGGAAGAACACAAAAAAAGGTACCTGCAAGGTTTTTTAACGCGGACCAGGGTAAGCTTGGAGGAGTATGTAAAGAAAATAAAGTACCACGAAGCAAAGCTGCGTAGTTGTTACGAAGAAAGCACAAAGTTTAACAGTGATGAATTCGTAAGAATCATTCTTGTGGATGCCGCCTTCATCATTGAACTCTTATTGAGATGTTGCCGTCAACATTTCAATATCATTGGATTGGAAAATGACGAAAATGACCGCATATTAAACAAACCATGGTTGATACATTATGTAGCGCCTGACATGCAATTGCTTGAAAATCAACTGCCATTTTTCATTCTTGAAGATCTTTTTGACCCTGACATAATTACAGTCTCTTCTAACGGTAAGAAGCTTTCAATGATTAATCTCTCTTACGAGTTCTTGACAATGACACTGGAATTAGAGGGGGCAGAAGACAGTTTGCAGAGGATTTCTTCTTCTAGTAGTAATCCTAAAGTTGAACATTTTCTTGATTTTATAAGAACTTTACATCTTCCAATATTGGAGGAATCAGATCAAAGTAATGAAGGGCCAAGCAAAAGTATTATGACTACACCCTGCATTACAAAACTACACCAGGCCGGGGTCAAGTTTAAGTTGGGATCAAGCAGAAACTTATTCGATATACGATTCAACGATGGGATTCTAGAAATTCCAAAATTAAAAATACACGATTACACGGAGCTCACACTCCGTAACCTCCTTGCCTTTGAACAGTGCCATTGCCATAACAATTACATAAGTGATTATGTTTCACTCATGGATGACTTTGTGAACACCGAAAAGGATGTGGAGTTTCTTCTGAAGGATGGGATTGTCGAAAATATGCTTGGTGACGACAATGAGGTGTGCACTCTGATTAACAACCTTGGAAGAGGAATTGCTGTGGATCGTGAAAGCTTCTACTTTGCTACTCTTTCTGAGCGCCTCAATAGCTACTGCAGAAAGCCTTGGAACGAATGGAAGGCAAATTTGAGGCAACATTATTTCAATACACCTTGGGCAACTATTTCTGTCATTGCAGCTGTTTTCCTCCTAATACTGACTTGCGTTCAAGCAGTGTGCTCTATTATTTCTGTTATGCCTTCTAAGAACCAGAAGTAGTAGTCTCTCCTTAGTTCACCATTTTCTCCCTACTGGTCCTTTTTTTTCCTTTCTGTATCATCTGTTAGTAAACTAAGTGTAATGAGTGATTAAAGCAATTAATATTCTTGTTTTATTTGTTTGTTTGTTTAGAAGGCATATATAGTGAGATTGATCTTGCTTCTGTTGTAAAATTTCTAAACGTGATTGCATATGCTATACCAAAAAGAGGATAGTATTTTGGACGAAAAACAAAACAAAGGAAAACGCATTAATTCAAATTTATGTAACATAGAATTTATCATTAGTCCGTAGTACCAAGCTATTAGTGCCACGTGGTACTACTGTACTACGTGGTGCTACTTTAGGTAATATGCTAGCAAAGGAGCCCGCGTGATGCTACGGGTTTTAAAACTGTGTGAAATGTGTACAAAGTCGTTCAAATATGTAGGGAAAATGGTACTATTCTAACAAAACCTTGAGTAGAACCACAAAGCCAAAGCATATATAAAAAATATATATAGATTATGTTGGAATATTAGGTGTTGATTTGGATTTTAGGGAGAAGAGGAAAGGAGATGAAAGAAGGAGCTAGAAGAATATATGTTTTTGCAGAAAACGTATATGAGCTGCTGTTCAAAATAGCTTAGCTATAATTCTCTTCTTTTATCAAACGATTTACATCAACAAAGGTACAAAATTGAACCACCAATGTGTGTATGACACTTGGCAATTTCCTATAGGCTTTTGAGCCACACAATTCCTAAGCTGTTACTTAGTCACAACTAGCTGTAATACTATAAAACCGTAAAAGTAAATCTGCAAGCCAATTTACACATCAACACTCCCTTCTAAATGGTTTGCTGATTTCACTCCAAGCAGCTCTCTTAGAATGCAGAACCTTTCCTTTGGTAATGCCTTCGTGAAGATGTCTGCAACTTGATCTTGACCTTTGCAATAGATCAGATCCACCACTCCTTCTTGAATTGCATCTCTGATGAAATGGAACTTTCTTCCTATGTGTTTTGACCTTTGATGGAACACGGGATTCTTGGACATGGCTATAGCTTATGTGTTGTCACACATGATTGGTGTAGCTTCAAGTTGTTCTTCTCCAAAATCTCCCAGCACAAATCTTAGCAAAATTGCTTGAGTTGTTGCTTATGCAGCACTGACATATTCAGCCTCTACAGTTGATAAAGCAACACTGTTTTGCTTCACTGAGGCCCAAGAAAATGCACCACTGCCAAATGAGAAAGCATACCCAGATGTGCTTTTCATATCCTCCTCTAAACCACTCCAATCACTATCGCAAAAGCCAATTAAGATAGCAGATTTTCCAGACACATATTCAATGCCAAAATCCAGAGTTCCTTGTACATACCTCAATACTCTTCTTGCAGCGCCAAAGTGCTTCTTTGAGGGACCATGCATAAAACGGGCAAGCAAACTAGCTAAATACATGATGTTAGGCCTAGTTGCTGTAAGGTACAGTAAACTCCCCACAATTTTCATGTAGGTCTCCTCATCTGCAAGTTCACTTTCATCTTCTCTTTTGAGTTTCTCTGTTGGGACTAGTGGTGTGCTCATTGGTTTGCAGTCCTTCAAACCAAATCTGTCAAGCAGAGTCTTCGCATACTTCTATTGATGAATGAAGATTCTCCCTTCTTTTTGGATTACCCACATTCCTAGGAAATGATGCAGCAAGCCCAAATCAGTCATCTCATACTTGTTCATCATATCCTCCTTGAATTCTTTCATCATTTCACTGCTGCTTCCAGTGTACACAATGTCATCCACATAAATTGACACAATGACTGTACCAATACCTTCTTTAGTCTTCACATACAGAGTAGCTTCACTTATGCTTCTCTGAAATCCACACTTGAGTAGATGAGTATCAATTTCACCATACCAGGCCCTTGGTGCCTGCTTCAAGCCATAAAAAGACTTCTTTAACTTATAGACCTTGTCTTCTTCTCCCTTAACTTCAAAACCTTTAGATTGCTCGATGTAAACTTCCTCCTTCAACACTCCGTTTAGAAATGCTGATTTCACATCCAATTGGAAAATTTTCCAATCCCTTTGAGCAGCCAGAGCAATTAGAGTTCTAATTGTATCCAATCTTGCCACTAGAGCAATAGTTTCATTGAAATCTACTCCTGGCTTATGTGTGTATCCCTTTGCTACAAGCTATGCCTTGTGCTTTTGGATAGAACCATCAAGATTCAGCTTTGTCTTGAAGATCCATCTCACACCCACAACTGGTTTGTTACCAGGTCTGTTAACCATATCCCATGTAGAATTCTTCTCGATCATTGTGATCTCTTCTCTCATGGTTTTATTCCAAGCGTCATCTTGAGTTGCTTCAGCAAAGTTTTCAGGTTCCCCAATGCTTACTTTGTATTGTGCAAAGATGTCATTTAGACTCTTCCACTTCAAGGGTATATGATCATAGGGCTCAGATGTTTCAATTTCATTTGGTCTTGGTGAAGCTTGTCTCCTCTCTTGGGCTGAGGTAGTGATCGCATTTGGTGATGATCTGACACTTGGTGATTCTAGAGCTTGATTAGGTGATTCAAACTCCTCCTCACCTTCAGTTATTCTTGATTCCTTACTACTATCCCAAGGAATTGACATGTGCAGCTCTTCATTCGCTTCCCAATTCCACAAAGATTTCTCATCAAATATCACACTCCTTGACACTATTACTTTATGAGTTCTCAGGTTAAACACCCTATACCCTTTCTCACAGGTTCCATATCCAACAAAGACTCCCTTCTCACTGGTTTCTTCCAACTTATGCCTCTGCTGAGATGGAATCTGAGTATAGCAGAGAACCAAACACTCTCATATGCTTTACTCCAGGTTTTCTTCCACTGAATGCTTCAAACGGGGTCTTGTTCTTAAGAGCATTTGTAGGAGACCTATTGAGAATGTAGACTGCAGTGTTAACTACTTCTCCGCAGAACTTGGTAGGCATTCTCTTTTCATGAAGCATTGTTCTAGCCATCTCCACAATGGTTCTATTCTTCCTCTCTGCAACTCCATTTTGTTGAGGAGAATAGGCTCCTGTTAATTGCCTTTCAAGTCCCAAGTCTTCACAGAACTTGCTGAATTCTGTTGAAGTGTATTCACCACCTCTATCTGATCTTAGCTTCTTGATCTGAAATCCACTTTGCAACTCCACCATGGCTTTATATCTTTTGAACACTGAGAAAACACTTGATTTGTGTTGCAAAAAGAACACCCAACATATCCTTGTATAATCATCAATGAAAGTGAGGAAATATCTGTTTCCTCCAATTGTAGTGACCTGCATCGGGCCACACACATCTGAGTGTACTAACTCCAATAGTTGTGAGGCTCTCCACACTTCAGTTATGTCAAATGCTTCTCTGTGAGCCTTGCCCCTAGCACAGCCCTCACACACATCTCCAAAACTTTCCAACTTAGGGAATCCAACCACCATTTCTTTATCTTGTAGCATCTTCAGACTAACATAGTTTAAGTGACCAAATCTTCTATGCCATTTCCATGAGTGATCCTCAACTTCTGCTTTATTTGCCATCACGGGGTTCATGAATTCAAACTTCATAGGGAAGCATCTATTCCCTTTCATTGAAACATTAGCCACCAGCTCTTTCATTTCCTTATTAGCATATATGTTCACCATGGAATCACCAAATACTAGCCAATAGCCATGCTCAATCATTTGTCCAACACTTAGAAGATTTTCATAAGATTTTCATCTAAGCCCGGTACAATCATCACTTCTTGTATGTATCTGGGACCATCCTTCAGCTCAATTACAAGGGTCCATTTTCTAGAAGCTTGAACCAATTCCCCTGTTCCCATCTTCACCTTGCACTTCAAGCTCCTATCAATGTTAGAGAGTAGTGACTCGTGAGCTGTCATATGGTTACTGCACCCACTATCAATATACCAAGCACCAAAGTCAGTTGGCTTTGACAACGAATGAGAGGCATAGAACATGTTGGTTGTCTCCGATGTTTGATTCTCTGCAAAATGAGCAACTGGTCCAGCCTTGTTCTGTATATTGCTAGAGCAATTCCTAGCAATGTGACCAAATTTGCTGCATCGATGACACTTAACTTTATCTTTGGACCAACATTCACCATAATGCAACTTGTTACAGTGTTTGCAAGTTCCTTTGTTCTGATCATTCTTGTTAGATTGATCACCCCTCCAGTTTTCATTCTTCCCACCTGAATTGGGTTTATCTTCCCACTTCTTTCCTTTATTCTTCCAATTCTCCTTGGATTGACCACTGCCTGCAGAAGATCAGGAGTTGGCTCCCTTCATACTCATACTAGCAAATGCCTTCTCAACCATATTTTCAGAGTGTCTCTCAAGCCTTTGCTCGAACACCTTCAGGGTGGCCACAACCTCTTGCACTTCTATTGTATCCAAATCCTTGGTCTATTCAATGACCGTGCAAACAGGGTCATAAGTCTTAGTAAGACTTATCAACAATTTCTGCACAATTCTACTCTTAGATAACTCTCATTCAAAGTTTTTAATTTGGGCACCCATGCTCTTCATTTCATTTATCAATTCAAATAGTCTAGTCAAATAAGCAGTCAAAGTTTTTAATTTGGGCACCCATGCTCTTCATTTCATTTATCAATTCAAATAGTCTAGTCAAATAAGCAGATAGAGACGCATACGAGTATACTCAAAATTTCTTCTCAAACCTTGTAGTTTGACTGACCTGACACGCTCATCTCCTCTATATTCTTGCTGTAACAGATCCCAAGCTCCTTTTGCAGTCACCTCATTTGAAATTCTGGGGAAGAGCTCATCTGAAACAGCTCCTTGGATGAGATCCAGCGCTTTGCATCTTGCTTCAAGAGCTCAGACAACAACGACTTGTCCGATGTCTCCGTCTCCTTCTTCTTGCCTTTTGGATTTGGAATTGGTACACCTTCTTCAACCAATTCCCAGATTCCGTACGATATGAGAATCGTCTTCATACGAATCCTCCAGAGCTCGTAGTTTTCTCCATTGAATATTGGAGTTCGTGACTCCCTTCCAACCGAACTAGCCATGTGAGACTGAATCGATTTAGGATATGAAGATTTTGTGTTGAAATCTTCAAATACCCACAGCGGAATCGACACCCAGATTCAAGAACGAACCTGGCTCGATGATACCATGTTGGAATATTAGGTGTTGATTTGGATTTTAGGGAGAAGAGGGAAGGAGATGAAAGAAGGAGCTGGAAGAATATATGCTTCTGCAGAAAACGTATATGAGCTGCTGTTCAAATAGCTCAGCTTTAATTCTCTTCTTTTATCAAACGATTTACATCAGCAAAGGTACAAAATTGAACCACCAATGTGTGTATATGATACTTGGCAATTTCCTATAGGCTTTTGAGCCACACAATTCCTAAGCTGTTACTTAGTCACAACCAGCTGTAATACTGTAAAACTGTAAAAGTAAATCTGCAAGCCAATTTACACATCAACACTCCCTTCTAAATGGTTTGCTGATTTCACTGATTAATATCTCTTCATAAATATAGCATGCTTTATGAGTACAAGTTGAAGTCTATATAGTTACAAGAGAAAACATGATCGGGTTAATTTCAAGCAGTTTCTGTAATCTGTGTTTTCTAGGCAACCCGACCACTAATCCCAAAAACTTCATCTCATCATATATCTTACACCACATGAAGAGAGAGAAATAAGTAGGGAGATAATTATACAGGGTTGCAAGCTTATTGTACGTACGGTGCTAAGTGATGATCATGCAGTTTTGTGGTTCGGAACCCAGACAATATGATCAGTGGGAAGGAAATGGCAGATGGGAATGGTTCCGGGCTTAACTTTGAGGATTTGGAAGGCCAAATGCTTTGGGTTCCATTCTGATGTGTCTAGATGGCAGATGGCTACTGCTTTAACCTTCACCCCGTCGTCGCCTTTCAGGGAGAGAACATAAGCTGCTGTTGGTTTTATTGCATGGCAGTAAAACACAGCATAAGGATAGTTCTGCTTATGACACACAACGACTTTGCCACCTGCCAGCTTCTTCAGTCCCGGCATTGTTGTATACTTGTGGATGGACATGGTGGCTCCTTTTTCCAATACTTCCGTCGAGATTGCTTGAACGTTTCTTGTTCTAAGCTTCGAAGTGCTAAAATCAACCATTGATTCTAAAGATGTGGCGCAATATATTTCCTCTCCCTTAATGCCTGGAGCTTCACACTCTTCGATTGTTTTCTTAATTGTTTTGGCTTCCACAGACGTTGGCTTCACTGAAAAATGGTTGAAAATTTCTGGTAGTTTGTTAGAGGAGAAGGGGATCGATTGAGCGCTTTCTCGTGGCAGGAAAGTAGCCGTGTTTGAATTTCTAGGGAATTGGAAGTTCATTGTTGTGCCAGAGCGCATGTCCTTCTCCAAGAAGAAAATAGCTACGTTTTTATAATGGAGTTGATTATCAGTGGGATGATCATATACCCTGTAAAAAAATGGGACTCGTAGCTCTGGTAGTACAGTATTTTCAGGTTTGCCCTTGTGGTCAATTGGCTTTCCATTCCCAACAGCATTCATGACATTTGTGCTCTTTGCTTCATTTGTGGGGTCTGCAAATTATATATAGCAACGTCATAATGGAAAATAAGTGATCAGCCAATTGAAGAGTGAGTGACACATTTGTGAATATGTTGCTGTACGTACTCTAGTACCATACTATAATTACTCATGTATGTTTTTACAGTTTATGAATACGTGTGAAAGGGGGCTAGACTGAGCTGTATAAACAAATGCACTAGAATTAAATATAGCCCAACTTTAGGAGAAACACTCTCATGCAATGACTTTTGTCGAGGTTAATAATAAATTTGAAAACAGTAGTTAACCGATAAATATGTGGTCGAACAAATTTTAGTAAAATGGCAGGTAGAAAAGATATCTAAGATTCTAAAGTGCTTAACACAAACCAGGATGCAGAAGTTCACTGATAGCTCTTGGCATCTGTGTGTTTGGCAGGACGGAGTTCCAGTAAAGTTGAGGTGCTGGTTGAGCAGCATGCTTTGCCAGTGCCACTGCTGCTAGCTGCAACATTAATTCCAACTCTAATTAAAATCAAATCACAAAGTGTAATTAATTAGTGGACGACACTTAAGTAGTAAATAAAACTTTCCTTCATATAGAGTGGAAAAGTTAATCAAATTGCAGAGCTTACACTGAGAAGAGAAAAGATGAGTGGGAGATGAAACCCCATTAGGTCTGAAATTAACTTGGCAATAGATGTAGTTAGTGGATATGAAGCAAGAAATTAAAGAAAGTTGGAGCTGGCTCTTATGGTAGCAATAGCAACTGGCTTCACCATTTTATAGACGAATGATGAGGGGTACCCAGAAGTAACACTCCACCCACCAATACAGAGCTTAATTACTTCCCACTGCCTCACTCACTTAAATTCATTTGAGGCAAGTGGCATGATGTGATATGTATCAGACATAATTGTGAGTCAAATACGACGGTTGCACGTGGGAAAAAGGTGCCGAAGGTTTTTGACTTTTGAGGCAAAACCTGCTGGATGGTCCATAAAATACATAGTTAATCATTAAATATTGCAACAAGTGGTATGAGAGCAATAATTGGCGTGGGATACTTGAGTTTTAGGTGCATCATTCAGGATTGAAGATTTACACAATAGGTTTTCAATCGAGAGGGGGTGGAGAGCCCGCTAGGAACAATAATTTTAGGACGACATGTAATGAAAGCAAAAAAAATATGTCCCTATATAATTAGAGGGTACAATTGTTGGCATGAGCAATCCTACCATGCATCCTCTAGATATTTTCCCTTTCCAATTTATGCTTTATTAATTTTACTTGATTTTCCTTGGTTCAGAAAATTCCCAGAAAACAAAAGATCTTATAAATCCAGCTAACCATGTTTCAGCTCTAGTCAATGACTTGGAGCACACAAAATCTACTTCACACTTTGTAAGGGGGCATGCAAGTGCATGAGGATGGAGCAATAATCTTTATTTTATAATATATATGATAATAGATTGATTTTTATTTTATTTTTTTCTCTCCATATATATATTAAAATTGGAAAGCCTCCTGGCCTACACAAATTGGTCTTGTGGTGTAGGCGGTGGCTAAGGTGACAAGTATTGCGCAGCCTTCAGTTTGTCGTGGATTGCTGGTAACATCTGCATTACTCCATTTTCTATCATTGTCTCCCAATTGTGATGAACAGCCAAAGATGTCTGCCAGTTGTGGATGGCAGCCAAAGATCTGCCAGTAATATTAATAAATAAAGAATCTTCAAATTAAGGTATATTAATCATGCTTCATATTTTTTAGTTAAAATTTAGTTAAAAACACACAAAAGCTATTTTAGGAGCTCTTTATAAAATTTGAACTCTAATCGTACTCTCTAGTTTAGAGAGTCAGAAATACTTTAATTATTTTTTAATTCAATATAATTGGTCCATCTCTATACAAAATAATATAAAAAAATAATTTGATTTAATTAAAAGTTTAAAATGTGCATAAAAACAAAGCAATATTAAATTATATGTAGTCACTAAGAGTCCTTTCTCTCTCCTCAGATTTATGAGCTCCTAGAGGTCTCCCTATTTTAGGAGGTGGATAGAGAGCATGGTTGGAGTTGTACTTTTCCAATTTCTCCCTAAAATTTGTCTAAGAAGATGGTTTAGGGAGCACATTGTGGATTCTCTAAACTTAACCAATTAAAGGAACCCAAAAATTTTCAATACGACGTAACAGATGCTGTCCACATCACTCATGTTTTACTAGAGTTAGAGCATTCACAATGGACTCTCTAAACTACCTCCTTAGACAAATTTTAGGGAGGAAATTGGAAAAATACAACCCCAACCATGCTCCCTATCCACCTCCTAAAATAGGGAGACCTTTAGGAGCTCCTAAATCTGAGGAGAGAGAAATGACTCATAGTGGCTCTCTATAATTTAATGTTGCTTTGTTTTATGCATAGTTTAAACTTTTAATTAATGCTAACTATTTTTTAGATTATTATTTTTATAGAGATTAACCAATCAAATTGAATTAAAAAATAACTGTAGTATTTATGACTCCCTAAACTAGAGAGTATGATTGGAGTTCAAATTTTATAAAGAGGTACTATAATAACTTCTTCTTTTTTTTATAGTTAAATTTTAACTAAAAAATAAGGAGCATGATTGTAATGCTCTTATAAGCCTTCGCTATTTTTTTTTGGTTGGTCTGCCTCCCACCACTACTTCAAAACAACAAGAAGAACAAATATTCATTAATTAATATATTTTTTTAAGAGGGCTAGTCTAATATAAGCCCTTACAATTTCTATTTCCTAGACATCAACCTATTAATTTTGAAATCTATGTATAAAACACAAATTCAAACTAAAAATGCTATAAAAGGTCATAGTACTCTTACATATTTACATTGTTTGCCATATGTCAACCTGACAGTTTTGATTATGGGGTGGAACCTCAACTTCCTTCAGAAGAGAGACTTAAAGCAAAAATGATGGAAACTTCCAATTTCTACTAAAATTAAGGACACACATATGATGAATCTGAGCACCGCAGAGAAATTAATTTTAGTAGAAATTGGTAGACATAAGAAGTTTGTAAAGTAGAACACTTAGTAGATTTTTGTAGAAATTATGTGCTTCCGAAATCTTGGGCTTCTATTAAATATATTAATTTGTGCATATTTTTCTTCCTCACGTTGGTGGAACACATTTCCATTGATGGAAGATCAAGGAAAAAAAAAAGTAAATAACAAATTAAGTCATCAAACACTGACGGAGAAAGTAAAACCACTTAAGTTCAACAAATCCAAATTTAACGTAACTTATGGAAGTTCATCTTTTGTCGAGGTTTGACATTAAAGTTTCAACTTTTTAAATTCACAGAGATAGAGGTAAAGTGATCTAGTCCTTTGAGAAGAAGTAGTCTTTGGGAGAGTAGATAAATAGGTTTTGTAAACTCATCACATGAGTAATCTGTATTAGTGAGTGGTGGGGAGACTGGAAGAAAAAATGATAAAAACTTCCAATCTCTAACAATTTCTACGTGTGTCTGTTAGTACGAAATTAGGAGCATAAACTCTAGTATATGTTAGCATAGGTTGTAAACGTGCTTTGAGAGAGCCTAGGGGCAGAATTGACATTGGCAGGATTGATGCAGCTCAGCAATCCCCATAACACAGACTTGTGGCTTGACCCGTGAAAGGCATTTGAGTCAGGGGTAAAGTGATGTCATTATCATGCATGTATATTAGGGAATTGTTTTAAAGGACGATTCAATCACGTTTTATTGATTTACTGTTTTTAAAAGTGAATTGAAGTTTATTTAGGAGTGTTTTCTTTTTAGGCAATTTTGACCCAAATCAATTTGATTCTCCTATTACTTTCATGTTTTAACATCCCCTTAATTTTCTAACGGGGAAATCATGTTTCAATCATATCACAATATCAAGAGTCAAGATACCCTTAATAGTTCAGTAGGCATATAAGAATTCATTTGATATTGATATTGATCAAAATCTTCCTTTCTTAAATATCTCATTTCCTATTGGTTGGACTACATGTGACCAATCTCTAGAATAGGAAAGATACTTTCGTGATTTTCTGTCAAGCCTGGAAATTGGAGATTTGGTTTTCAACTTGTTTTCTTTCTTGTGAAGAAAAAGTCTATAAAATAAGACCTTTGTCTTCTTTGTTTAGAGATCTTTAACAATCATATTTTCAGTTCATAAAATTTGGAAAGTTGAGTTTTTGATTTATCAAACACTTTTATCATTCATATTGTATTCATTTGCATGTTCAGTGACTCATACGGTTGAGGGCAGTGGCGGATCCAAAATTGTTACTTTATGGTGTCATAATGTTAAAGTTCTGATTTTCTTTTTAAGATGAAACAACGCAAAAATAAAAAATAAAAAACGCACCAAACTTATGCCAATTAATAAAAACATCATTCAATAAATCAAGCTCATATATGTATTATGTAAATCATAAATTTCATCAAAATAATAACACCAACCCAAATAATAAATAAACTCATCAAAAAATAACCCAAATAACAAAATACCTTGAATAAGTTTAAAGTTAAGCAGTTTAAGGTGTTTAGTAAAAATAAAATGTCTCAATTATTTTAAAAGCAGTGGCATTTTGATAGCGGCTTTTAAAAACAGATCTTGGGTTGCTTTTCAAAGCTGCTTTTAAAAGAAGCAAAGATGAACCTTTAATGAATTTTTTAAATTCCCAAAATACCATCATTCATTTTCAAAAATGACACCACCTCCACTTCCACATCCAACTCTACCACTTGCACCACCACATTCACTACCTCTACAACCACCGCCACCGCCACCACCACCACCACCACCACCACCACCACAATTACCACCTCCTCCAAAACCTCCACATCCACCACCATCTCCACAACCAACAATGCCACCAACACCATGTTGCCACTGCCACCAGCACCAACACCACCACCTCCACAACCGCCGTCCCCACCACCACCACCACTACCACAACCACCAACTCTAACTTCATCACCACCACCACCTCCACTCCATCTCCACTACCACCACATGATTAGTACATAACACTTTCAACATCATGTCTATTTTAGTCATTATTCTCAGCTACAACAATTTTATATTAAAATTTACCAAACGGTTTTGACATTGCTTTTTGTACTAACAACGCTTTAAAATATTGTTTATCAAACATGAAGCTGCTTTACTTTACAGCTAATTATTTTCAAAGCACAGCAAAAGCAACTTTTTAAAAAAGTGACAGTAATCCCAAACTGGGCCTTAGATAGCTTGCCTGCCTTGTCCTCTTCGTGTTGTAACTACAGAGTTCCCGATGACATACGATGTTTGGATGAAAAGGCCTACACACCTCAGGTCATCTCTATAGGTCCACTTCATCATGGCAAGGAAGGTTTAGAAGCCATGGAAGAGCAGAAAAAGAGGTACCTACGAGATATTATACGTCGGACTAAGGTAAGCTTGAAGGACTATATCAAGAAAATTAGGGACCAAGAAGCAAGACTGAGAAGTTGTTATGCAGAACCCATCAAGTTTAGCAGTGATGAATTTGTAAAAATCATTCTAGTGGATGCTGCCTTCACTATTGAGTTCTTATTGAGGTTCTATCTGAAAGAATCTGGACATGAAGGAGACCGCTTATTAAACAAACCGTGGATGTTCAGGTATGTACAGCCTGACATGTGGATGCTTGCAAATCAGCTCCCATTCTTCATTCTTGAGGATCTTTATCACACATACATAATAACCGACTCTTTTAGGAATTAATTAATATTTCTAAGAATTTCTTCACAGCTGGAATATTGAATTTGGAGGGGAAGGGAGACAAATGGAACAGAATATCATCTTCTTCTAGTTCTATTAATGTGCAACACTTTGTTTATCTTATAAGAATTTTCTATCTACCATTGGAATCAGAATTAAGAGATGCAGGGAAGCTCAAAACGTTAAACATACCTAGCATCACAGAGATGCACCAGGCTGGAGTCAAAATTAAGGTAGGATCAAGCAAAAACTTAGTCGACATACAATTTGCAAATGGAACTCTCATAATTCCTAAAATAATGATAACTGGTGACAAACTGCGGACCCTGGGAAATGTCATTGCCTTTGAACAATGCCATCGCATAGAAGATAACTACATAAACGATTATGTTAGCATCATGGGTCGTTTTGCGAACACCCCGAAGGATGTGGAGTTGCTTATTGAGTTCGGAATTTTTGAAACTGCGGGTACCACCAGCGTTGTGTCATCTATGATTACCAAACTTGCCTCTGAGGCTCTTTTCTTTGTCGATAGATTCTGTTACGCGACTCTTTGTGAAGAGCTGAACAACTTCTGCAGATCGTCCTGGAACAAATGGAAGGCAAATTTGAGACAAAATTATTTCAACACACCTTGGGCATCTATTTCTGTCATTGCCGCTGTTGTTCTCCTCACACTCACTCTCATACAAACGGTGTGCTCTGTTATCTCTGCTACTTAACCATTAAAGGGTAAGTCCCTGCTTTGCCGCTTTCTCTTCTGACAATAATATGTAGACTCATCTCTGTTTTTATTATTTATTTATTCACTCACATGGTTCTAGCAGGAACACTTTTGGGAAACCTGTAGTAATTCAGGTCCTCATCAAATAAAGGATCCGAGGAAAGCCTGTGAATTCAAATCCTTAATCTATGTATATCATAGAGCTCTTAAAAATCTAGATGATGAATGTAATATTTCTATTGTTTGTCCAAATTTTCACAGTGAATGAATTCAAACTGCATGTTTCAAACTGCAGGTTCTTCCTATCAAGATTGTTTCTGATGAAATATTATTTATTTCTGTGTTATAAATTTATCAGTTAAGAAAAAGAAAAAAATCCTTCCAATGTCTATCAATCTCTGTAAAAATTAATTTGTTTTTTAATTAATTTCTCTATGGTGGTGATCAAATCTTTATTCCTTTTGTGGTTAAGTTGGGTCCCAAGGCCCATAAAGACAAAAACTAACTCAAAGCATTCCTGGGCCTAAAAACCGCTATGCAAGAAGACAAGCCCAACATGATGTGGGAAGAGTCCAATACTAAACAGCTCAAGTCCAAGGAAAAAGCATATAAAGAGAGTTTGATATTTTTCATCATCAAATCCGTTAAGAATTTTATGTTTTTTTAGTACAAGCGATAGGGAGGGGTTTCTCACACACACAACACAACTAATGTCATGGGGGTTCAAACCTGAGACCTCTGGTCTGCAAATCAAGACCATTTTTCACTCCGCTAGACCCTGTTGGTTTTTTTTTTTTTAAGAGCATTTTAAATCTAGTAAGAAACAACCTCATTTTTCCCCAGAACATTTTCATGGAATAAGCATTGCAGACTCCGCACAAAGGACAAAGAAACTTCACCGAAACACAAGAGAAGATACAAAAGATTTTACTTACAGTCAAAGGTATAGACAAACCCTTGTACAAAATGTTGGTTCTTTAGTTGTCGTGGGGCCTGCAATGGATTATTCAAACTTTCCCAAGACGTGCATAGACATGTCAAGGCAAAGGCAAGGAAGCTACATGAGGAGTTGACCTGACTTCCAAACCAGCTTCACTAGTTCTTATATTGAAATCTAGCAGAAGAGCAAGCTATCTGCATTGAGCTTTTTTAGCTACTCATTTACCAAAGGCAAAAAAAAACTTGGGTTTCAATCCATAGCAGGTATGTTTTCAATGCCCAACTCCTTTCTCTGTCTTTCTTTATTTTTCTATGTTTCCTTGCACATCCAATTTCTTGAAGCTTTTAAGTGTCTTGAGTTTCATTTTAGTTGGAAATTGGAATTGAGCAAAAGGTTTTGTGATTGTCGCATATAATTTTCTTCTCTTCTAATGGGATTTTGGTTTGTCTATGTTTTGACTGGAAGCATAATCTACTATCTGATATCATTACACAAAGAATTTGTTTTATTAGAAGCTCCAATAATGCAGAACACGAAAAATATATATTTTTTAATGTAATAATTCATTCAAGACTTTCAATTCTTTTCCTTTCGAACACATTTTATAAATAAAAAAATAAAAAAAAGGTGTTTGTATGTTAATGTAAAATAAACTTTCGTACTGATTCACATGATTAGTAGGAATTTTTGAATCAAAACTGCATTAGAATCTTCCAAGAATAATTACAAGAAACAGAGTTGACCAAAAGAGTTTTGAATGAATTTAGTGTGGTATGTAAGAGTTACAAGGATCAAAAGTCTGTGTGTGTTTGGTCTTATGAGTTGCAGAGGAATATAGTTGCAATATTGTTTGTATTAATTTTCTCAACCATCTTGAAAAATTTGTTTATTGTTGTGTCAGTGACTATCATTTCATTATCATCCATTACGATTGACAACAACAAACACATCGGCGGAAAATGGAAGGAAGCGATCAAGCTCCACATGATATTGAAAATCCTTGCATTCGATTAGTAACTTCAATGAGTGAGGAGTTGGATGGCTTGTCTCCCCTCTCCTCCTTGTGTTGCATTTATAGAGTTCCTGAACGACTACGGCGTGTGAGTGAAAAGGCCTACACACCTCAGGTGGTCTCTATAGGCCCACTTCATCATGGCAAGGAAGGCCTAAAAGCCATGGAAGATCACAAAAAGAGGTACTTACAAGATTATATACGTCGGACCAGGGTAAGCCTAGCGGATTATGTACAGAAAGTAAAAGCCCAAGAAGCAAAACTGCGCAGTTGTTATGCAGAAACCATTCAGGTTAGCAGTGATGAATTTGTGAGAATCATTCTAGTGGATGCCGCCTTCATCATTGAGGTCTTGTTGAGGTATCGTTTCCATGAATTGCAGGATGAAAATGACCGCATATTTAACAAACCATGGATGTTGCAGGACGTATGGCCTGACATGCGGTTGCTTGAAAATCAGCTGCCATTCTTCATTCTTGAGGAACTTTTTGACCCCGAAAAAATCAAAGTCTCTTCTAACAATAACAATATTGAGAGGCTTTCGATACTCAACCTTTGCCACAATTTTTTCAAAACTCTAATGCATATAGAGGGAACGGATGGCAATATGGAGAAATTATGTGCTTCTAAAGTAGAACACTTTGTAGATTTTTGTAGAAATTTGTATCTACCTCTACCATTGAAACCACATGCTAAAGGGCCACTTGAAACTCTAAACACACCCAGCATCACAGAGTTACACAGAGCAGGAGTCAAGTTTAAGGTGGGATCACCGAAAAACTTATTCGGCATACGATTCGCTAATGGGATTCTAGAAATTCCAAAATTAGCAATAAGTGATGAGACAGAGCTTACAATCAGAAACCTCCTTGCCTTTGAACAATGCCATTGCATGGAGAATTACATAAACGATTATGTTGTCATCATGGATCGCTTTGTGAACACCGCAAAGGATGTGGAGTTGCTTGTTAAGCATGGAATCGTCGAAAATAGGCTCGGTGACAGCAGTGGAGGGTCTACTCTGATTAACAACCTTGCGGATGGGGTCATTGTGGACTCTAATGACTTCTATTTTGCTATTCTTTGTGAAGAACTCAACGAGTACTGCAGAACGTCTTGGCACAAATGGCAGGCAAACTTGAGACAAAATTATTGCAACACACCTTGGGCAACTATTTCAATTGCTGCGGCTATTTGTCTCCTCATACTCACTTTTATACAAGCAGTGTGCTCTGTTATCTCTGCTCTGCCTTCTAAGCGTTGAGAGTAAGTCTCTCCTTAGCCGTTTTCTCCTTGTCATTTCCTTTTGGTCCTCCACATGACGCGAGCTGGGTTTGTCACCAGCCTAGAGGTGTAAGAGAGCTGGAGGTTGTTTTATTTGTTTCTCTACGCTTGTTAGGTATGAAACTGTTGAAATTTTATAACTTTATTGTTAATCAGAGAGCTGTTATGTTGGGTACTCCAAATGTAACAAATCATTGAAAATCTCAAGTCGGTAGATACTACAGTCATTAATCTAAGACATCCTTTATCAAGGGAGGTTTTGTGCAAAAACCATAAGTGAAGCCCCTATTTCATACACATGAAATACATTTTATTTTTCTTCGAAAAATAAAGCAATGCATATTCAAAATATAAGTGAAAAAAAGTGTATTCTCTATGATTTTGTTTCTGTATTTTGGGTGTGTGCAATTGGATCTAAAATTGACACGTAACTATGATAAACTTAGAAGACATATAATACACTTATGAAATATGCTAGCGTCAGCCGCATGTGGGCGTATCATATGTCACCTTATTACAACTCTTAAGCCTTTTTCGATACTGTATATACTGGACGGTAGATGACTGGACTTTTGCCTCCGACCCAAATGTACATATATTTTCCTCCCGTTCTTGAGCTTATAACTTTTAAGCCTCCAACAACTCCATTCATAGTTAATTTCGAACCCAAATATAAAAAAAAATCATAATTGATTTAATATTTTTCCCATACATATTAATTAGGACGAAAAGGATAGAATTCTTGTCCCGAGGACCTAATACATATTAAAGCTAGATTCGATACACTTACATGGGAGTGGATCCGCTGTCTCCAAATTGATTGTCCTCCATTTCGCCCCACTAATCCGTGCTTGCTTTATTGTTTATCTTTGCATGGGAGATTCATATTTGTGTTGTTGAAAACTTGAAACCTCTTGTTTTAATCAAGAAATTATAGTTATAAGCTATACACATTTTGGTTCTGCCATCATCTTCAAAATTAACTTTTGCAGTTTCAATTGTTCTCTAATATAATCGACAAGATCCCTTAAACTAAAAAAAAATCCAATTTATCATTTCATGACAAATTGGTATATTAACGTAGAAGAAGAGTATGGGCTACTTGGTCATTTCATGATGATGATACAAAATATATTAATTGTTTCTTGATTGAAGCAAACTAGTGCGGAAAAGATAATTTAAATAGTAAATTGAGCTTAGACCCATAAAATTCATTTTAAATCACCTATAACCCTTTCCTTTAGTTTTCTATTTAAAATATCCAATTTTTTCAAATAATACCCGATGACTAGGATCCAACTAAGCAAGTTACCTAATATAACTTAAAATCTTATTTATTGTATTTTTCGGATTCCAAAACTACCCATATTTATGACTTAATGTGTACACACGTTGAATTTGGGATCTCTAAATGGTTGTAATGGATGTAGGAATTAATTTAGAAACTTATTTAAAATTAAATATTAAATTCAACATTAACTTATTAGTAATCTATTTTTGAATTAATGTTGTTTTCCTTTTATGAATTACGACTAGTAATCTATTTAACGTATTAGTAATTTAAATTCAATATTAAATTTAGGAATTAATGTTGTTTTCCTTTTATGAATTATACGACTAGTAATCTATTTTATTATATTTTTATGAATAATAGTGTACATTTTAATTATGCTGAAAAATAATTTGATAATCTATTTTTTTTTAAACAATTTTTTAAAATGAACATATTTTTTCTCTAAATAATGTACCTATATGAAAAATAATTTGATCATCTTTTTATTGTTTGTTTTATGAAAACAATTTTTTTTAAAAAATGAACCTACTTTTTCTCTCCAAATAATGTACCTATTTTTTTTTTTATAATCTAATTTTTTTTCTCTAATAATGTACCTAGTAAAACAATTTACCTAGTATAATGAACCTATTTTTTCACTAAATTTTGTATCTATTTTTTTCTCTAAATAATGTACCAATTTTTTTTCTCTAATAATGTATGCCTAGTAAAACAATTTACCTAGTATCATGAACTTATTTTTTTCTTCTAAATAATGTACCTATTTTTAATTTATAAAAAATGTGCATAAATTTCAATTATACAACGCACCTATTTTCTATAAATTATTGTGTACCTATTTTAAATTTATGAAAAATGTATGAAAATTTCAATTACAAAGTAACTGACCTTTTTTTTGTGGTAAATAATATACCTATACTTTTATACGTATATATTTATATTTATATTTTTCATATGTACATTATTGGATATGTAATTTACATATATATATATATTTCTTTTGGTTTGTAGTTTTAGGGGTCGATATGTTAGAGGAAATGGCAACCAAAAGAAATGGGGAGATTGATATGCTATTAATAGGGAGTTTTAATTACAATTATGGCAGTTAATGAAATGCTTGGAATAAATTATAAATAAAATATGAAGTCTGATGGCAAGGATGTAAAAACATAGGAATACTATGACCTCTTATATCCTATTGGTCATTTAAGTTTGAAATTGGGTTTTACACATAGATTTATAGAATGATGAGTATATGTCTAGGAAATAGAAATTGTAGGGACCTATATTGAACAAGCCCTATTTTTTACCTTGAAATAATTGACTCTCCAAGTTCTGACAATAACACTAGCGGGGGGCTTTCCATATTTAATATTATTGAAGCTTTCTTAGGACAACTTGGGTGGGATAACGACAAATGGAAGATAATATCTTCTTCTAGTTCTAAAGTAGAACACTTCGTTCATCTTATAAGAACTCTCTGTCTACCGTTGGAATCAGAATTACAAACAGACGGAAGGCAACTTATTGAAACTGTAAAGATACCGACCCTCACAGAGCTACATCAAGCTGGAGTCAAGCTTAAGGTCAGATCAGGCAAAAACTTAGTTGACATACAATTCGCGGATGGGATTCTGGAAATTCCAAAAATACTTTTAAGTACTACCCACCTGTGGATCCTCGAAAATCTGGTTGCATTTGAACAATGCCATTGCATATACGACAACTACATAAATGATTATGTTAACATCATGGGTCGTTTTGTGAGCACCCCGAAGGATGTGGAGTTGCTTGTTGAGTATGGAATTCTTGACACTCACTATAACGCAAGTGAGGCGTCATCTATGATTACCCAACTTGCCTCTAAGCCTACTCGCTTTCTGCATGTATTCTATTATGGAACTCTTTGTGAAGACCTGAACAAGTACTATAGATCGTCCTGGAACAAATGGAAGGCAAATTTGAGACAAAATTATTTCAACACACCTTGGGCGTCTATTTCTGTCTTTGCAGCTGTTGTTCTCCTCATACTCGCTCTCATACAAACAGTGTGCTCTGTTATCTCTGCTTCACCTTCTAAGCATGAATAATAATATTAAGTCACTCCTTCCCCGTTTTCTCCTTAAACTTAGACTGATTGAGGCAATGTGCTTGTTTTACTTGTTTGTATGCGCTTGTTAAGTAGGCAATTGAAATTTGTAACTTTATTGTTACCTTTATTATTTTGGGTGTTCATTTCAAGTGGGCATAAGACTACGGACTGGGAATGATATTTTAGATAGGTACATGTAGGTGTAGCCAACGGGATCTAACCCAGTTAAAAATGGCCTTAACTTGTAGACCAGAGTTGTGTGTGTGTGTTTGAGAAATCCCCTTCTCCTGTAGTTTAGACTATCAATTGAACTAAATAAAAAGAAAAAAGGTAGGTACATATATATAACCGATAATCTCATGCCGACAGGCAAAGTTAAATCTAGAAAAAGAAAATGTCCTCTCCTAACACCTATTTTTACACATCAGCTTCTGTAAAGAGCTTCTATAAGTGCCATGGGAGAGGCAGGCTAAGTGAAATATAATAATATACTGGTGTTACTATATAATCTTATGAATCACGCACGGCACACTTTCTATATCTCCTCCGTCTACAAGGTGAACGGTCGGTCGTAGTCTAAGGAGGGTTTGTACGCAAAAACAAAAAGTGAAGGCTCTGTATACGAGAAAAAGAATCATAAAACAATACATATATTCAAATCCTACGTGAAAAAAACGTATATACAACTGGATCTAAAGTTAAATAATTATGAATTTTTCGTAGACGGGTATTGGACTTTTTTCAGTAAAAGTGGGATGTACATGTGAAAATAGGACAATATATGAATTGAAGTATTATAGAGTAATTGAAGCCAATTTGACTAATTCGTGCTTGCTTTACTGATTATCTTTGCATGCGGTAGGGGAGATTCATATTTGTGTGGTTGAAACTTGAAACTTCTTGTTTTAAACAAGAAATTACACACATTTTGGTTCTCTCATCATCTTCAAAATCCAACTTTTGCAGCTTCTAAACTTTTCTGCCAAATGCGGTAAAAAGCGTATAAAAAGGAGTGAGCTACGAACCCACTACTAATTAATACAACATGCCAAGCCTTAGAAAGGTAAAGCCAGGGTAAGTATAACATGAACAGTGTAAAGAGTCACGGTTTTCAATTGTTTGTTTTGTTAATTAACTAATCAATTAACCTGGTTTCACTAAATATGGACGAACTTCGGTAATTATTAACCAAGTACTGCAACAAGTGGCGGAACAAATGGAAGGCGATTTTGAAGCAAAACTATATTTGAACACACCTTGGGCAACTATATATGTCATTGCAGCTGTTGTTCTTCTCATACTCACTAATACTATCATGCAAACTGTCCGCTCTGTTGTTTCTGTTACTTAATGTTCAAGTATTTTAGAGATCGATTGAACCAATGTTGTGCATATAGTTTTCTTATAGTTCGTTTGTGTGACAAACAGAATAACCTCCACTTCCCTAGTTTATTTCTTTTGGCTCACATTAAAGAACTACACTTGGGCTTGTCTGGCCATGAGCATAAGGAAGGGCTTGCTTGCAGTTGCAGTGCTCTGTGGAGCATACTTCAAAGTAATTTTCATAGGCACAAGCAATCACTCTTCTTTTTTTGGACGAACAGGGGGGAAAAACCCCAGAAAAACAAACCAACAGACTACCAGTCAATCACTCTTTATTTAACTTTAGATAAACACGTACATGAGCAACAAATCTGCAACCGCTAAACATGAAATTGAGGAAATAAAGAACCTATAGAGCCATTACGGAGCACACTGTTTGAATAAATGTGAGCACAACTAGTATAGCGGCTACAATAATGGACAGGCCAGCCCATGGTGAACTGAAATAGTCTTGTTTCAAGCTTGCCTTCCACTTGTGCCAGGGCACTCTGTAGTAGTCATTCAGCTTTTTCACAAAGACCGGTGAAATAGAAATTTTTGCTGAACAAAATTATCCCCAAGTCAAGAGTATTAATAAATTTCGCTGCTGCCTCGCTGTCCGGTAGCTTAGATTCAAGAATTTCACTCTTTACAAGCAATTCCACATCCTTGGCACTGTCGACGAGGCGGTCCATGACGAAGACATAGTTGTTGATGTAAAGATCATTGAGCTCACACTGCTCATAGGCAATAAGATTGCGGAAAAAAATTTCTGTTGAACCCCGTATTCGCAGGTGTGGAATTTTGAGGATTCCATTCTCAAATTGTATGTCAAATAAGTTTTTATCTTTAACCATCATAAACTTGACTCCAGCCTGGTGTAATTCTGTTGCACTTGGTAGTTGGTATGGTTAAAGTTTTGAGTTTTCTTTTGGTTGGAAGATCAGAAGGTAATGGTCGATGACATTTTAGTACAAAATCAACAAAATGGTGTATTTTAGTCGTAGGGTGAGAGAGTTTTTTCAAAATTTCATCAAATGGCCTAATGTACACCCTATTGTGGAAGAAATCATGGGTTAGCTTAATGAGGGAAAGCCCTGTTTCGAGAGGAACTGTATTGTTGGCATGGGCTAAGAAGTAGAGATACTCGAGGATAAAGAATGGCACCTGATTTTCAAGCAACAACATGTCGTATATAATGTCCCTTAGCATCCATGGTTTTCCAAATATTCGGTCGTTTACCTTTCGTAGTGATGGGAAAGAAGCTCTGAGCATGACCTCAAAGGTAAAAGTGGCGTCGACCATAATCATTTTTACGAGCTCATGTTCCTTCAATTTGATGGTTACTGCATAAGAAGCACGAATTTGTGCTTGCTGTTTCATCATGGATTTGAAAAGATCCTCCAGCCTGACCTTTGTTTGTTCAAGAAAGTCCTTCATGTACCGCATTTTATGCTCTTCCATGGCTTCTAGGCCTTCTCCACCATGGTGAAGGGGGCCAAGTGAGACCACCTGAGGTGTGTAGGCCTTACCATTCACACCACGTAGTCGCTTTGGAACCTTGTAGATACAGCACTCAGAGAATAAGGGAGGCAGGTCATTCAAATTATTTGTAAGTTCTTCCACGCATGTCTCCTCCATATCTGTATTAATTTTGAGTATGATCCCCGCAGCCTGCAATCAAACATTTCATGGGTCATGGCAGATATGTCGAATTATATGTTCTTTGTAATAAATACTATTTGGTGCAAAGGATTTAAATTAGATTATGGAGAAGAAAGACTTACCAGAATCTCTGTTGCTCATTTACATGCAGCCAAATAAGTTATTGTTTTTCTTTCTTTGTTATACTCTTATATAATGGAGAGAAATCATATTATATTAAACCATCTTTAAAGCAAATAAACCCAAAGAAGAGGTTTCTTTATTCTTAGAACCCAACAAAGAAGAGTGATTGCTTGTTTGTGTGCTCTTAATAATCTGATTCATGTTTGTCTTTTACACTTTACTTTTTTTTTTCTTGTGCCACATGTAACCGTACTTTTAATAGGCATGTTGCACATTTGTTCCAAGAAGAAAATTGTAAACCTTCTCCCACCCAAAAGTCATATAACGTCAATCAACTGTAAAATAGTAAATATCTCTCAGATTTTTTTTAAAAAAAATAAAAAAAAATTCTTTCAGTGTTTGGACAATTATCTTTTCCATTCCATTCCATTCCAGCTGAGTTTTATTCAGCCAATAAGAGTTAGTTGTAACTCTTACTTCAATAAAACTCAAATTCTTGTTTCTTCCTTTACCACTTTTATTCAATATCTTTGAGAGAGAGAGGTGTGTGATATAGTTTCTAAACTTACAACCAACGTTACTTGGCATTAGTAATTTGTAAACTCAAACTCAATACCAACGTTACTTGGCATGTAGGAAAGCAAAGTTTTTTTTTTTTTTTTTTTTTTTTTTTTGGGAGGACCTTTCTTATTGAGTGGGGCGAAAATATACTAAACTCACACACACAACACAGATACTAGGACTTGAAACCAGAACCTTACTTGGGGGAGCAATTACTCCAAGTGTTTGTTTTATTGTTAATTTCTTTTTAAATCATATGCCACACACACACACACACAAAAAAAAAAGTCTGAGGGAATGAAGCTGGAGATGACAGCTGCTTTAATAATTTATTGAAACACTACCCTGCACGGACTTTCTTCCCTTATCATCCCCACAGTTTTATTTCTTATATATAACTCCACATGTTCAATAATCTATCCAAACAATAATCTAAACCCTAAACCCTGAATCGTGAACCCTATTATTTAATTACATGTATTAAATTAAAGAAGTTGGCCAAAAAACAAAAGTAAAGAAACTAATTTTATTTTTTTAAAATTTTTATATTTATAAAAATAAAAAAAGCAAAACAACCTCTCCCGACGAAATTCACCTCTCCTGACGAAATTTCGTCGGGAGAAATCTAATCCGGCAAACATTTGCCGGCATAGACATATGCCGACGAAATTTCGTGGGGGGAGGTTTTTTTAAAAAAAATAAATATAAACTTAGTATCTTTAGGTAAATAATTTTTTTTAAAAAAATTTCTTTTCAGTAATTAAATAATATCTTAGCCCAATTTAATTACTTTCATTAGTAATTATGTTCTAACTATTATTTCTCTAGTGAATAATTAGTATTAAATATTTTAATGAACATCATAAAACGATATTACTTAATAAATAGTATTTAATTTTAAAAAAATTTAAATGTAATAAAATTCTTAAATACTAATTATTCAATAAGTAAACAATAATTAAAATGTAAGTAATAATTAAAGTAATTAAAAAAGAGAAATTCATATTATGGTATTTATAGGGTATAGCCGCGCGGTTATACTCTTTAAATAAATAAATTGGGTAGCCTAGGCGCTATGCAGATCCTTTTAAATAAAATAAATAAATAGTATAGCCTCGCGGCTATCCTCTTTAAATATCTAATGGGTGCCTTATTTTTATAAAAAAAACTCCCTGATTTTTCTTTGTCAATAAGACTAGTCTAGAGCATTATACGTTCTGTTTAGGCCATTACCAAGGTATAGCTATTGTCCCCTTTTGATTTTTTTACTTTTCAAGAGTTATTACCCGTATAAAGAATTTAGCATTTTCCCATTTAATACTCGTATTATACACGTACGTATGTATTTTTCAATAATACTTCTGTTTTTCGTATACGTCTTAAAGACTCGGTATAATGAAAGCAAACGTATAATACACATATTGTAAACATACGCACGTATTTTAATTATTATTTAATATCAAATAACAAAAAACAAAGTCCACAAAATAATTCAAAAATAATTAATTACTATTTACCAAGTAATTTACGAAATCAGTAAAATATTTAAATATTCACTAAAGAAATAATAATTAAAACTTAATTACTAATTAAAGTAATTAAAAAAGGCTAAAGTATTACTTAATTACATGTATTAAATTAAAGAAGTTGGCCAAAAAACAAAAGTAAAGAAAATAATTTTATAATTTTTAATTTGTTAATTTTATAAAAAAATTGGAAAAAAAAGAAGAAGCAAAACAACCTCTCCTGACGAAATTCACCTTTGCCAACGAAATTGCTTTGGGAGAAATCTAATTTGGCAAACATTTGCTAGCATAGACCTGTGCCGACGAATTTCGTCGGGAGAGGTTTTTTTTAAAATAAATAAATATAAACTTAGTATCTTTAGGTCAATAATATATATTTTTTAATTTTCTTTTTTAGTAATTAAATAATATCTTTTTTTTTTCAAGTAATTAAATAATATCTTAGCCTGATTTAATTACTTTCATTAGTAATTATGTTCTAACTATTATTTCTCTAGTGAATAATTAGTATTAAATATTTTAATTAACATCATAATTGATATTACTTAACAAATAGTATTTAGTTTAAAAAAAATTTAAATTTAATAAAATTCTTAAATACTAATCATTCACTAAGTAAACAATAATTAAAACACAAGTAATAATTAAAGTAATCAAAAAAGAGAAATTCAGATTATGGTATTTATAGAGTATACCAATTGTAAGCGCATATAGAACTAGCAGAAACCTGAAATAGTATTTTACTTGCTCAAGTAATAAGAGATTTTTTGTTTTAAATAATCTTATTAAAGGATGAAAATCTAACTACCGATTTTTCATTCGGATTTCACTTGGAGCAATTCATACAAAATTCTGTTGGAAAAGTTGGACGTAATAAGGTCTGCGTGTACGTTTGCTCCTAGAAGTTGGGCAAAGGAGTATAATTGCAATGTTTAGATTTTCTAAACCATCCACAATGATTTGTCTTTTTGGTATTTCTGTTTCTTTTCATAAGTTTGCTTGAAGCATCTCATTTCAATGTTCATTATGAAATATTTGAATCACCGCGCATGATGATCGGGAGGAAAATGGAAGGAATTGATGAAGCTGCAAATGACATAGAAAACCCATGCGATCTATTTGTACTTTCGACGCGCAAGGAATTGGGTAGTTTGTCTCCCTTGTCCCCTTTAAGGTGTATCTACAGAGTTCCTGAGCGATTACGGCATGGAAATGACAAAGCCCACACACCTCAGGTAGTCTCTATAGGCCCACTTCACCATGGAAAGCAGCACTTAAATGCCATGAAAGACCACAAAAAGAGGTATCTACGAGATTTTCTCAGTAGAACCCATTGCGTTTAGCAGTGATGAATTTCTAAGAATCATTCTAGTGATTTTGTTATGTATATTCAGAATCCCTAGAACGAATGCTTCATCAAACAAATGGAACGGCCTAAACTATCTCTATTGATCCATTTCACCGTGGCAGAGAAGGTTTGCAAGCCATGGAAGAACAGAGCATGCACTGAGAATTTCAATTTGCTGAGAAAGGTTTAAGTTCTTTGTCTTCTGTCTATTGACAAAGATAAACGTTTCTAAAAAAACCCCAATTGATAAATCATTTTGACATTTAAGATGGCCAATTCTACACATTTGAGCAATCAACAATCTGTGGTCAAGTGACGCCCAAAAATCTGTTTCTCCAATCCTTGCTAGTTCTCCACACTGGTCCTGATTTCCCAAAGAAAAAATAAAGGTTTTGAAATTTGAACTCATATTCTAAGCCAAGTGTTTGTCAAACATGAATCCCATGGACAAAAAATGTGTTTCCTCTATATGTAAGTGTTCTGCCTTCAGCCCCTACGCACCATATATGCCCTTGCAGTTGTAAAGCTCCTTTCATCCCTGCTGTTTCCCATACAAACTTGAAAAGTTCAAGAGCCCTGTCCAACTGCCTCACCCCACTCCAAACCATCTCCTCCTCATCTGAAGTCACAATCCTTCCCATGCACAAGCAGAAATCATTCTCACTACCGCTGCTATAAACGCTGCCACGTACGTCCACTTCAATATCTCTAACACGCCCAAAGAGGTAATATAACAAAAGTGTGAACAGGCACTTGGATGAATGACCCAATGTCTTCGTCAGCTTCTTCTGCACCAGGCTTTCTTGATGCCGAACTTCCTTGTGTCCTATACTTCTATCAGTCAACACATCCTTGATCTGAGACAGCCCCTCTTTCAAGACCTCAAGCTTCGCTACGTAAAGAAGTAACTCCCTTTCATTTTTCAAACAATCAATGAGGTCGTTGAACATCTCGAGAACATCTTCCCATTTTTGCAAACCAGAAGAGTCTGTAACTTTTGCAGGCGATAGGCGCGTCCATGAAGAGGAATCATGTTCATATGAAATGGATGTGGATGTGTCAGCCAAGAACTTCAGACAGCTAGCAACTATCTGCTGTCCCATCTTTGTCCCTTTGCTTGGGCACTGATGATCTAAATATTCCAACTCGGTTTTCAATCCATTGAGTACCTCCTCAAGCGTCCCAGTCCATATGCGGTGCTGTGTAATCTGTGGAGATAATGAAACACGCACTGACTGTCTTTGTTGAGCAGAAATGTTCAGAAAGCCACTTACTATGGAGAGTGTTTTTACAACCATGGGCTCTCTTTCATTTGGTTTACTGAAACACACAAATTGATTACAGATTCTACCACCTGAGAACGCCACGACATCATTCTTTAACGTTTGCTGAACCAATGGAGACCCAATAAATTCCCTGGCAAGTGACTTGAAAGTCAGCATTCTGTGTTCAATACGGTCATCCATGATAATCGAACCATCACTGATGTTAACAAGCCTTCCATCAACCAAATCGACATTTTTTAACAATTGGGTTAGTTTTGTTAACTTGGGGAATTCCTTTTGATACCATTCTTGGGGCATAGGCTCTCCATGAGACTCCTCTGAGCAATGATATAGCATCCCATTCAAATGGACAGCTCCCTTTCGCTTAGCCATTAGATGCTTTGCACCATTTATTAACCTGTCTACATGTCTACAGGCCATTGTGACCCGGAAAAAAAAAACCTCAAATAACCCTTCAAGTCGACGCTCCGAAGTTAAAACTGTTCCGACCAAAAAAGAAGAAGTTAAAACTGCAATAGTAAAAGGGCCTTGAATTCGGTAAGGCAATACATCGAACACATGGCGTGCAATTTGTTGCTTTCACATATGACCTGAACGACCAACAATTGGAGACGGCTTACTCGGCAATAACAAAGGTAAGATGCAAGCATAGGAGAGCCAAGATCAAAAGCTTGCCTACACTTCTATTGGGTACAGAAAATGACGAAAGAGACCATGCCACTCGTGTAAAGCTGAAGGAGAAGAGACTAACGGTTTGCTGGGAAAAAACCTATAACGTATTAACGTGTTTGAAATTGGGTCCAACGGTTTTCAGGGACTTTATTCATGGGCTTGGGCTGGAATTTATGTTGGATCCCTTATTAACAGTCAGGGTTTAATACAGGGGTGGGCATTGGAACCGCAAAACCGCAAAACCGAACCAAACCAATCCGAAAAAAACCGAAAAAAACCGTGTTGACCGAAAAAGTCAAAAACCGAGTCCAATCCAAACCGGACCGGTTCAGACCGGTTCCGGTTCCGGTTTTTCATCCTAAAGAACCGGTCCAATCCGAACCGGTCCAATAAAATTAATATATATATATTTTTTATATTATATATATTTATATTTGAAATTATTTAATATTTTCATATGTGGCTAAGGTTGATTGGGTGTGTATGCTGCTACCATAGGTGAGCACACACATAATCACACGGAAAAAAAAAAACGCTGACTAAGTGACTTAGGGTTTTTTCATTTTGGTCTTCGTTTTCCTCCCTTCCAAACCTCAACTTCTAAGCTCTCTCCTTCTCAGCCGCCGAAACCAGAGGCTCTGTGTGCGCCATCGCCAAACCGCTCTCAGCCATCATCTCTCTGAGCCAAACCTACCTCTCTCTCACCCTTCCTCTCTCTCATCCTCTCTGACAGAAGCTCTGTCTGCGCCAACAATCCTCTCTGCGCAAAATCCCTCTCAGGCAATCCTCTCTGTCATCCAGCGCCCTCTCAGCCTCCGCTTCTCTCAGAGCCGCCACCTCTCTCAGTCGCCGCCATCTCTCTCAGTCGCCGCCATCACAGGTCAGATTTTGTTTTCATTTTTTCCTTTTTGTTTTTCCTTTTCCCCTTTGAATCTGTGGCTCACTCCAAATGTTATATTCTTCACAGATTCAGCACAGCAGTTCGCAGCCATCTCTTCATTTTATTTACCTCTCTTTCTCTCTGTCAGGTATGATTCAACTCTTCAATTTATTTAATATCTGATTGTTATGCTGCCATGTTTAGTTTAGTTCTTAGCTTTGTTATTGTTTGCTGGGTTGTGGTTTGGTTTTTTGTGGCTGCTGTTCTGTTCTTAGCTTTAATATTTTCATTTGTTTGCGAGATTGAATCTGAAATTGTTAATATTTTATTGGTTGTAATATGGCATTACCATGTGAATTTGAAATTGTTATTAGTACTTACAATGCTTTACTACAATTCATTGATTTAGGAAATTGAATTGGCAGCAGTTGGTGCAGATCAGCAAAAGATTTCTGGAGCAGTTTGCAGCTTTTCTGCCACTCTCTGAGGTATTCTTCATTTCTCTCTCTGTGTCTCTCTCTCAGATTTTGATGTTTTGCAGAAATTCTGCATATTTTTTAGTTGTTTTTTGTGGATAAATGTCCTCTGTTGTTAATAAGCTTTCTGCATATTTTTTAGTTGTTTTTTGTGGATAAATGTCCTCTGTTATTAATAAGAATTCTGCAGAAATTCTGCTAATATTTGCCTTGTGTTGTGAATAAGCTTTCTTTAGTTGTGCTTTCAAATTTATCAAAATGGCAGCCGTAGAAATTTATCAAATTGATTAATATTTATTAATTGGTTGTGCATAACAGTGTTATAAGTTATAGTGGTTGTGCATTCAAATTGATTAATTAGTTGTGCATTCAAATTGATGAATTGATAATGTGCTTAGTTTGTGTTAAATAGTGCTATATATGGTGGTAAAAAAAAATTAGCATGATAATGTTTAATTGGATTGTATAATGTGTTTTGTTTCTTTTAGTTGGATAATAAAATGTTTAAGTTTCTTTTATTTATTTATTTTTAAATTGAGGTGTGTATTTGTAATTTTATGTGCTTTATTAATGTACTATATAATATGTATGTTTGACTAATGTTTTAATGGGTTTATATTTTTTTATGTAGATATTATGAGTTCATCCACACCTACCAAGTGTGCTCCAGCTACTTTTCAATGTTAAGGAGGAATTTAATGAAGTTGGATTGAACTTGAGTTGTAACATATATTTGGATTGAATTTGGGTTTTATTTGGCTTGTAATTTATTTTGGAATTTATTTCGCTAAAGTTTGATTGAATTTGGGTTGTAATTTATATGTTGTTGAAGTTTGATTGAAGTTGGATTGTATTTTTATTGAAGTTGGATTCATTTTGATGTGTTGAAAGCTTGATGGAAGCTCAAATTTTGGGTATTTTAGTATATAAATGCATTTTGGGCAGATCTGGAAAAAATGTAAAAAATAAAATTTTGGGCCCAGCAAAAACCGGAACCGCAGGAACCGAACCGGAGCCGGACAGGTTCGGGTTGGTTTGGATTTTTGTTTGGATTTTTGGCAGAACCGGTCCAAACCGAACTGGTCTGCAATTTCGGTTCAGGTTCCATTTTTTAGAGAAAACCGGTCCAAACCGGACCGTGCCCACGCCTAGTTTAATATGTGTTTTGTTCTATTTATAATTTTATCTTTTCTTTTTTTTTTGGTTAACCCATTTTATTAATACAAGCAAAACCGATAATTTAAACGACAAAGGGAGGGAGGGGTGTTTCACACACACTAGCAAGTTGCTATAGAGGTTCGAACCTAAGACAACTGGTCTATAAGTTAAGCTTTTTTTTTTTCAGTAGACTAGACCCCGTTAGCATTTTACCATATATTTTTGCAAGGAAAGAGAAAGCAAACATCTTTTTTTTAATCAAAGAAAAAACTTTCATTCAACTTGGGACCTCATGTGTAATGTGACCTCTTTAAAATATTGCCATAAAAACCCCTAATAGAGGAAATTCGGTCAAGAAAATTCAGAAATCAACTACATTTTTCACTCAGAACATCCAGAATTTTTACAGGATATAAATATAAATTACTGAGAACAGTTAGTCACTTCCAACTCAGATAAATCAATCTATGATATAGCATCTAACTTTTAACCCAAAACAAGAAGATAATTCAAAATCAGGCATGGCATCTACCATGCTGGAGTCAAGGTTTAAGCATAAAATAATATAAACTTATTTTACTTGACTTTGGATATTCAATAATGAGATTTTGGGATCCAAGGTTTAGGTTCTATTTGGAATCTCCGTGCCTTCGAAATCTGTTCAACACAAAACCATTCTTTTCTTATTTTGTTATATATTAATAAGAAAAAATAGACCTTGAGTCATACTTCTAAGATTAATTAATTGCTGTTCTTAAAAAAATTTAATTAATTAATTGCTGAACTTGCCTCCCAAATAATGTTACAGCTTGCAACAAACTTTACAATATTTTTTTTCAACTACTAAATCAACTTGTCTATTTTTTTTTCGATTTTTTTAATATAATTATGGGAAATTTCAAAATGTAAGGACTATAATGAAATTATTTTTTGTTTAGATCAATGTAATGAATTATAGTTTAAACTGACCAAGATCTAAAATTAATTAGTAAAATCAAGGAGGGCTGACCTGACTTCTAAAGCAACTTGATCTACCCGCCAATCAGTGTGCTATTAGTAAGAGCAAATTTTCTCATCACATCTACCAAAGGAGCAAACAATCTGCCTTGAAATTTTCTGGTGATCAGCCATCAAGGCTGAAACAAACTTGGTTTTGTCATACATATAGCAGGTGCGGTTTCACTTCCTTTTTCTGTTTTTTCTTTTTCCATTATTAATCTTATGTCATTGTTGTGTGACATATACAGAAAATTAGAGAACAGACTCTCGATATGCACATCGATATCGATGTTGGCAAAAATGTACCAATAATATGTCGATACGTATTGTTGGCAACAATGATACTAATTGCATATCAACAATCCAGTCTGTACTGTCGGATTTTCATTCCCCATTGCCATATTTACTCATCGATCCTTTTTATTTAAGCAAATGTTTTTTTTAATTGTTGCTTAGAACTCTATTAATCGAGAGAGAAGCGTTTAATTATAGATAGATAGGTTGACAAAAGTTTGATTCGTCTCAGCCTGTTTTTATTGGAAATAAGATTGGAATGTGGAAATATCTATACAAAAGTAGAGTTAAGTACTTCATGTGAGTTTTTAAGGTCTGTATTTTTTTTTGTCCAAGTGAGTGTTTAAGGTGTTGGTATGCAATAACTCATACAAGATTTTGATTTCAGTTCCCTTTCCTGCTTGCTCTCATCAACTAAATGTAATATTTGTTGATTCTGGTGCTAGTACATGATGATGAGGAGGAAAAATGAAGGAAGAAGTGAAGCTCCAAATTATGACATAGAAAACCAGCACAATCCTTTGGAAACTTCGATGAGCCAAGAGTTGGCCAACTTGTCTCCCCTGCCCCCATTGCGTTGTATCTACAGAGTTCCTGAGCGACTGCGACGAGGAAACGAAAATGCCTACACACCTCGAGTAGTCTCTATAGGCCCACTTCACCATGGCAAAGAACACTTGAAGGCCATGGAAGAGCATAAAAAGAGGTATCTAGCGGATTTTCTATATCGAACCCAGGTAAGCTTGAATGATTATATAAACAAAATAAAGGATCAAGAAGCAAGACTGCGCAGTTATTATGCAGAATTCATTGAGTTTGACAGTGATGAATTTGTAAAAATCGTTCTAGTGGATGCAGCCTTCATCATTGAGTTCTTACTGAGGACGTGTTTTCCACGATTTCGAGATGAAAATGACTACATATTTGAGAAACCATGGATGAAATACGATATATCGCCTGACTTGCGGATGCTTGAAAATCAGCTGCCATTCTTCATTCTTGAGGATCTTTTTGACCCTGATAAACTTTTCCCTCCAGCTAGAAGACAATTTTCGCTAATATTTGTTTCTTTATATTCGTTCAGAACTAAAATATATCCCGAGGGAACAAAAGACGACTTGGACAGAATATTTGTTCCTGGAGTAGAGGTAAAACATTTTGTTGATTTTATGAGAATTTTGTGTCAACCAATGGAACCAAAAACTGGAGGGAAACTTAAATCTGCCACGATACCCAACATGGCAGAGCTACATCAGGCCGGAGTCAAGTTTAAGGTGGGAACAAGCAAAAGTCTGTTTGACATAAAATTCTCTAGTGGGGTTCTGGAAATTCCAAAGTTAAGAGTAGAGGATTGGACAGAGCTGATATTCAGAAATCTCCTGGCTTTCGAACAATGTCACTGCGAGAACATGAACTACCTAACTAATTATCTTTTCCTCATGAAGCATTTGGCGACTTCATCAAAGGATGTGGAGCTGCTTGTTGAGCATGGAATTGTTCAAAATTGGATAGGTGAGAACAGTGGGGTACCTGCTTTGCTCAATAACCTTGGCAGTGGGGTCATTGTTAGCAACTACTATTATGCTACTCTGTGTGATGAGCTGAACATCTACTGCAGAACTCGCAGGCACAAATGGATGGCAAATTTGAGGCAAAATTATTTTAACACACCGTGGTCGACTGTTTCTGTCATCGCAGCTAGTGTTCTCCTCATACTCACTCTCATCCAAACAGTATGCTCTGTCAGATCTATTAATTAAGCTTCAACTACCACTAGTCTCTCCTCTGTATTCTCCCTACCCTTGAAAGTAGTCTAGTCTAGCTAGCAGGTTCTGGCTTCCTTAAAGTGGGTCAAAGAGATATTCGAATAAAAGAAAGTTTGTGTATTGTATGTCATTGTCACTCTGGCAAGTTGGTGGTAAGATCAGGCTTTGCTCAATCTTTTCATCAAGTTCTTTAACTTATTTGGAAAATGATTTGGAACTTAATTGCATGGGAATGTCTTTATGGTGCACCACTTACATGCTTACACCATACATACTTCTATACATGTCTACAGGCCATTGTCACCTGGAAAAGAACAACCTCCAAATAACCTTTCAAGTTGGCACTCCAAAACTAAAACTACATCCACCATTTTCTCTTTTTCTTCTTCCATAAGGCATCATCGGTAAAAGGACCACGACTCCGCTACGGCAAAACATCAAACACATGGCGTGCACTTTTATTGCTTTCACATATGACCCGAACATTCAACCATTTCAGACGGCTTGATCGGCAATAACAAAAGTAATAAGTAAGAATTAGGAAGCTAGATCACAAGCTTGCCGACAAATTTGTTGGGTACGGAAAATATGAAAGAAACCACGCCTGAAGAAGGAGAGAAGACAGTTAAATGCCGCGAAAAAAGCCATTATTGAGAAATGGGCTATATTGGGCTTGAATTGCAGGCGATGACACACCAACCCAGTACTAAATTATAATTTGTGAGTCATCATCTATATATATAAAGCAAAAGGCAGATAATGATAAAACATTCAAAATCCTATAAAATGTTTTTGGGTGTATTTATATACATTGAATGGTATATGGTTTCTTTATAGAACTATGTCTAGAAATGGGTATTTAACTAATATTCTATATTTTTTTATTCCTACGACATTGTGACGTCATGTAACACCGTAACCATTGCATAGCTCATATATAGCATGGTAGGTAGATGAAGCTATCACCAAATTAAAGATCATCGGCCCTTTTAATTATTGCGGTACGTGGATGGTTGCTTGTGGAAAATGATCGAGCAAAACCCCGCAAATAAAACTTTTTGAATTTCATGGTGTAAAAGGAATAAAACTTTTTGAATTTCATGGTGTAAAAGGAATTTGATGGGTTGCCTCAGTACATGAAATTAGAAACTCTTTTAGACAGATATAGGGTATAGGTTGAGAAAATGAGATGAGTCTAGCACACTGCCTATACTGTACGTAGTGTGGTTTTCTGTCTTTGGGATGTGGAACTGGATCCAAAATCTAAATAATTAGGAATTGACTAAGAAAATAAATTAAAGGGTTAATTACTGTAGACGTCCGTGAACTATGACCCCAGTTGCAATTGGGTCTGCGAACTAATTTTTGTGCCAATTACATCCTTTAATTAGACAATTAGTTGCAATTGGATCCTACCGTCCAATTCTGTCAATTTATCCGTTAAAATGAGGGGTAAAAGCGTCCTTTCGGGTTAAATAAATATAAATAATAATAAATAATATACAGTTCGTAAAAATGAAAAGAAAAACTAAAAAAACTGAAAAATAATAATAATAATAAAATAAATAAATAAACTTAAAAATAAAAAATCCAAATCCAAATTCCTCTCTCTCTCTCTGTCGGCTCTTCCTCTCTGTCTCTCCCTCTCTCCTGCAACCCATTCCCCCTCCTCCTTAGTCCACCCCCTCAAAACCCAAATCCAATTGCAATTGCAGGTTTTTTTTTTTCACCTTCGTCTTTCTCTCTCTCTCTCTCTCTCTCTCTCTCTCTCTCGATAGACTTGGTGCAGATGGATATGTGGGTTACGGCAGGCGAAGAACTTGGTGACGAAGACGATGGCGTGGCCTTGACGAAGAGGGTGGTGTGGCCTTGGCAACGAAGACGAAGATGACGAATCTAGTGTGGGGCTCGTCGGATCTGGAGAGAGGGAGGTTGGCTAGTGTTGGGGTGGGGCTGGGTTTTATATTTTCTGGGGCAAAGGGGTGGGGCTGGATCTATGGTTGGGGTGGGAATGGGTGTCGGGTTTGGAGGGAGTTGGGGGCTGGGCGAGAGCAGAAGGTAGAGATCTCAAATTACCTCTTCCAAATGAAGACTTGGGAAATATCACTTTTCTTGAATGAAGCATCTCTGGTGAATGCCAAATTCAGATCTTGGAAAAGAAACAAAATCTTCCTAATGAAAAAGAAAAAAGAAAAATAATATAAGCCAGTATTGCAGATGGGTTGTGGAAATGATGAATTGCATTGGAATAAATGTCTGAGCAGAGGAGAAAGAAAAACATTTGATAGGTAGGTGGTGGTCGGTAGACGATGGTTTGGAGACAGAGCGAAAGAGAGGGAGAGACAGCGAAAGAGAGAGGGAGAGACAGAGCAAAAGGACGCTTTTACCCTCATTTTGACAGATAAATTGACAGAGTTGGACGGTAGGACCCAATTGCAACTAATTGTCTAATTAAAGGATGTAATTGGCACAAAAATTAGTTCACGGACCCAATTGCAACTGGGGCCATAGTTCACGGACGTCTACAGTAATTATAATTGAACATACGTCTGGTTCAGTCTTTTTGTCTTATACAAACCCAAGTCCACGCTCTGCCTCTACATTCAATTCATGGCCCGGCAAAATTAAAGGCACGTAGCTAGAAGACATTAATTCAATCTGGCAAGACTTGTATAACATAAACATATAAAACAAAAAAGTTGTTCTATATAGCTCATCACTGATTGACTGAGGAACCAAGTATATTTTCATCTACCAGAGGAACCAAGTAAGCTGCATTGAGCTTCTCTTGCAATCGAACAAAGGGAAACCAACTTGGTCTTTTGAACATACAGGTGCCAATTTAACTCACTTCCTTTTTTGTTCTTGTTTTGTCCATTTGTAGTACATTTCCATTTTCTTGAAGCTTTTAGTTTCTTATCTTTCACAGTACGTTGTTCGAAATTGGAATTAAGCAATGGCTATTCGAAATCTAGATACAACCATTTTCCATATAAAAAATGATAGCTAACTCTATTGAATTTAATTTTGATTATTAATTTTTTTTTATGCCTTATTGAGTGTTTTGGGTTTTTTTTATGAGGTTTTGGGGTTGGGCTTGTATTAAGAAATTGATGGCAGTTATGTAATTTATAGGAAGTTTGAAGTCTCTTAATTATGTTGTAAATGGGTTTTTTTCTTATAATTTGGGCTCCTAAATTGGGTATAATAGTGAATCTCACAAAAAATTTTGATGTGTTGACTTGGAACTTTGTTTGCAGTAGACAAAACTCCGCAAATGTTAAAAGCAATGAAGCTCGAAACTGATCTGACTTCTAAAGGAATCATACTTATTTAATTATCAATATCATCAAAGCAATTTGTTGTTTTTAAGGAAAGATTAAATCAACTTGTTCTTACATATATAGCTCATGACTGTGCTATTAATAGGAGAAAGTTCTGCCTCAAATTATCTGCATTGAACTTTTCCAGTCAGCTACCAGAGGCAAAAGAAGCTTTGGAGGTGTGTTTTAATCACTTCCATTTCTTTTTAGTTTTGAGTTAATAATTTCGTTTGGTTCCATACTTTTATTGCTATTTTTCTACACCCTTTTTCTTGAAGCTTTAGTTTGTTATATACGTTTCATGATCCAAACTGTCTAATTTATCGGTGCCTTTATTTAAGATAGACCATTGAGATCATTAAACTATATTGCGGGGAGTAGACCTTGATCACCTTGACCTTGATTTTGTTATGTTATGTATATACCATCTCCATCGATCCACTTCACCATGGCAGAGAAGGTTTGCAAGCCATGGAAGAACAGAGCATGCACTGAGAATTGTGATTTGCTTAGAAAGGTTTATGTTCTTTGTCTTCCGTATATTGAAAATCATAAACGTTTCTAAACAAACCCCAATTGGTAAATCATTTTGACATTTATGATGCCCAATTCTACACATTTGAGCAATCAACAATCTGTTGTCAAGTGACGCCCAAAAATCTGTTTCTCCAATCCTTGCTAGTTCTCCACACTGGTCCTGATTTCGAAAAAAAAATAAAAATAAAAATTGGGTTTTGAAATTTGAACTCATATTCTAAGACAAGTGTTTGTCAAACATGAATCCCATGGACAAAAAATGTGTTTCCTCTATATGTAAGTGTTCTGCCTTCAGCCCCTACGCACCATATATGGCCTTGCAGTTGTAAAGCTCCTTTCATCCCTGCTGTTTCCCCTACAAACTGGAAAAGCCCAAGAGCCCTGTCCAACTGCCTCACCCCACTCCAAACCATCTCCTTCTCATCTGAAGTCACAATCCTTCCCATGCACAAGCAGAAATTGTTCTCACTACCGCTGCTATAAACGCTGCCACGTACGTCCACTTCAATATCCCTAACATGCCCAAAGAGGTAATATAACAAAAGTGTGAACAGGCACTTGGACGAATGACCCAATGTCTTCGTCAGCTTCTTCTGCACTAGGCTTTCTTGATGCCGAACTTCCTTGTGTCCTATACTTCGATCAGTCAACACATCCTTGATTTGAGACAGCCCCTCTTTCAAGACCTCAAGCTTCGCTATGTAAAGAAGTAACTCCCTTTCATTTTTCAAACAATCAATGAGGTCGTTGAACATCTCGAGAACATCTTCCCATTTTTGCAAACCAGAAGAGTCTGTAACTTTTGCAGGCGATAGGCGCGTCCATGAAGAGCTATCATGTTCATATGAAATGGATGTGGATGTGTCAGCCAAGAACTTCAGACAGCTACCAACTATCTGCTGTCCCATCTTCGTCCCTTTGCTTGGGCACCGATGATCTAAATACTCCAACTCGGATTTCAATCCATTGAGTACCTCCTCAAGCGTCCCAGTCCATATGCGGTGCTGTGTAATCTGTGGAGATATTGTAACACGCACTGACTGTCTTTGTTGAGCAGAAATGTTCAGAAAGCCACTTACTACGGAGAGTGTTTTTACAACCATGGGCTCTCTTTCATTTGGTTTACTGAAACACAAAAATTGATGACAGATTCTACCACCTGACAATGCCACGAATTCATTCTTTAACGTTTGCTGAACTAATGGAGACCCAATAAATTCCCTGGCAAGTGACTTGAAAGTAAGCATTCTGTGTTCAATACGGTCATCCATGATAATCGAACCATCACTGATGTTAACAAGCCTTCCATCAACCAAATCGACATTTTTTAACAATTGGGTTAGTTTTGTTAACTTGGGGAATTCCTTTTCATACCATTCTCGGTGCATAGGCTCTCCATGAGACTTCTCTGAGCAATGATATAGCATCCCATTCAAATGGACAGCTCCCTTTCGCTTAGCCATTAGATGCTTTGCACCATGCATTAACCTGTCTACATGTCTACAGGCCATTGTGACCCGGAAAGAAAAAAAAAAACCTCAAATAACTCTTCAAGTCGACGCTCCGAAGTTAAAACTGCAATAGGTAAAGGGCCTTGAATTCGGTAAGGCAATACATCGAACACATGGCGTGCAATTTGTTGCTTTCACATACGACCTGAACGACCAACCATTTGAGACGGCAATAACAAAGGTAAGATACAAGAAGATGGGTTCGACATATTCAAAATCACGCATGGCATCTACCATGCTGGAGTCAAGGTTTAAGCATAAAATAATATAAACTTATTTTACTTGACTTTGGATTTTCTGTTTGGAATCTCCGTGCCTTTGAAATCTGGGCAACACAAAACCATTTTTTCTTATTTTGTTATATATTAATAAGAAAATATAGACCTTGAGTCATACTTCTAATATTAATTAGGAGTGCTGCTATTTCCACCCACCTGTCCTATTTTCCCACTCACATTATTTTCAAAATTTTAAAGATAAATTTATCCCTTTATAAAATTACTTCAAAGGACTTGAAAAAAACATATTTAAAAATTCATATAAAGTTAATTAATTTTCTTTCACAACACAATATATTAGTTTTTTAAAAAAGGGGAAAAAAAAATTCTTCCTCCATCTCTCTTTCATGTACAAAGAACAATCTTATTTAACATCTGTTGTTCGTTTTCAAAATTTACCATTTTCTTCCTTAACATCAACAACGTAATCTTAATGTCAATCCTTCAATCTTTTTATATGGGTGGTCTCCATCTTCCTCAAAATGAAAAGAATAAAAAAAATCAAAAGATTGTACAGAAACCACCAACCATCACAAACCCAACACTACCTCCCCTGGTCGACGCCGGTGGGATATGGATCGCAGGTCCAATTGAACCCCAGTCAACTTATGGGTTGATTCAAAATCAACTTATATATTCATTGTTTTCTAGAGAGAGAGAGAGAGAGAGGGAGAAAAGAAGAAGATAAACAAAGAGGAAGAGGGAGGGGTGGTGGGTGGTGCTTGATGGTTCTTTTTTATTTTTGATTTTTTATAATTTTTTGAATTAATTTAAAGGGTATTTTAGTGATAATGGTGGGTGAGAACATAGGATTGTGTTTTTTCAAATTTATATGGTGGGTGAAAAAATAAGGTGGGTGGGAAAATAAGACAAGGGGGTGGAAATAGCAGCACTCTTAATTAGGGAGCTTTTCTAAAAATTAATTAATTAATTAATTGCTGAACTTGCCTCCCAAATAATGTTACAGCTTGCAACGAAATTTACAAATTTTTTTTTTCAACCACTAAAGCAACTTGTCTATAATGAATTATAGTTTAAACTGACCAATATCTAAAATTAATTAGTAAAATCAAGGAGACTGACCTGACTTCTAAACCAACTTGGTTTTGTCATACATATAGCAGCTGCTGTTTCACTTCCTTTTTTTCTGTTTTTTCTTTTTCCATTATTAATCTTATGTCATTGTTGTGTAACACGTTATTTTATTCAAAAAAAAAAAAAAAGGTCTGTGTCGCTGTTTGTCTTATTCAAGTCAACCGGTCCGTGTGCTGGTCTGCCCCATTTGTGTATGTAGCGAGGAAGAGTGTAGATAGAAGATATTAATTCAAACATTGAGCTTCTTCCTATATATAGCCCATCATTGAGCTTTTCTTTTCCACAACAAAAAGAAGAAGAGAAAAAGAGTCATTGAGCTTTTTTTGGTATCCGACTTGCTCTTCTGTGCATAGCAGGTGCGAATTCCCTTCCTTTTTTATTTTTTCAATTGATAGCATTTTCTTGAAGATTTTAGTTTCTTATGTTTCAACTTTCAATGGCAGTTGGAGATCCCGAACCTTTGCATTTAGACATTACGCATTTATTTGCATTTCGCTAAATCTAGATCATTATAATAATCTAACCCTTTAGAACATGACACATCATCAAGTTTTTTTCCTTCTCTAAACAAAGGTTAACTATTGTTGTTAAATGATATTTTAGTTACCCACAAATAATACTCTAACCCATTATACTTTACACAGAACAAAGAAAAAAAAAACGCTCAACGAGAGTTTAGTTACCCACAAATAAAACTTAACTTCTGTTTAGTGAAGGAAAAGAAAACTTGATGATGTGTCACATTCTAAGGGGTTAGATTATTATAATGGACTAGATTTAGCGAAATGTGGGTAAATGCGTAATATTTAAACACATAGGCTCAAAATCCGGTAGTTGGACATTTGAATTGATCAATGTTGCAACTTTATTCTTTTTTTGTTGATATTATTTTCTTTAAATGGAAGCATGAGATCTAAAATGGAGGATATAACAGTTTAATTCTTGAGATAAACATCATGACAAATGGAGTAAAAAAGTTTGTCTGTTTTACCTCAGGTCTACAAATAACATGCATACCATCATCATACATACACGGTCAGACTTTTTTTTCTTAAAAAAAAAAAACAAGAAAGAAAAAAATATATAAACCCAAAAGTATTAAAGTTTCTTAGGAATAACCCACGTGATTTTAAGTTTTGATGTAAGCCAATTATTATTTTCGATGTAAGCTATTGATTATTTTTAGCAAACTTACCCTAGTGAGCTGATGACTCAGCTCTCATCTCATATTTATTGTTTCCATTTTTCAAAATTTTTTGCCTTTTTTTGTCCTCAATAATTTTGTACTCATATATAGCACGGTAGGTAGATGAAGCCAACTTTGACTCAGCTTGCCGCATGCACCTGATGTATCTCATTCGTTATAAGGTGCTTGTGTGTTTGCTCTTATGAGTGGGGCAGAGGTGTATGACTTGCAATGTTTAGATTTTCTAAACCAACTTTGATTTGATATTTTGTTATATACTTTTTTTTTTTAAAACTTTTGCTCGAAGTATTTGCAATGTTCATAGTGAAATATTATTCAATTCACAACATAGGAGGACAATGGAAGGAAACGATGAAACTGCAAATGACATAGAAAACCAATACAATGATGCATTAGAAGATTCAATAATGGAGGACTTGAGGGCCTTGTCTGCACTATCCTCTTCGCGATGTATCTACAGAATTCCCGAGCGACTACGGCAGGCAAATGAAAAAGCCTACACACCTCAAGTAGTGTCTAATGGCCCATTTCACCATGGCAAGGCGCATTTAGAAGCCATGGAAGAGCACAAAATGAGGTACCTAAAATATTTTATGGATCGAACCAAGGTAAGCTTGAATGATTATATAAAGAAAATAAGGGAAAAAGAAGCAAAATTGCGCAATTGTTATGCAGAACATATTGCGTTTTGCAGCGATGAATTTGTAAGAATCATTCTAGTGGATGCGGCATTCATAATTGAGCTCTTATTGAGGTACCGCTCTCCAGAATTTCGAGAAGAAGATGACTGCATATTTCACAAGCAAAATATGAAACGGGATATACGTTTAGACTTGCGATTGCTTGGAAATCAGCTGCCATTCTTCATTCTTAAGGATCTTTTTGACCCAGATATTCTTAAGGTACCTTCATTAATTACACTCTCCAGCAATTTCTTCAAAACTAAAAGATTTAGCGGGGGAACAGAAGGCAGTTTGGAGAGAATAGATTCTCAAGTAGAAGTGAAACATTTTGTTGATTTCTTAAGAATTTTATGTTTGGAATCAAGAAAAAGAGGGCGACTCAAAACTGTAAACATACCCAGCATCACAAAACTACACCAGGCTGGAGTCAAGTTTAAGGTGCGACCCAACAATAACAATAAGTTAATTGACATTCATTTTGCTGATGGGACTTTAGAGATTCCAAAATTAAAAATAGATGGTACTGTTGGCGAGTAGAGTATATCCTATTCTATTTGGGTTTTATTTTCCTTTTGTATAGATATTATGTAATTAGGATACCACTTGTTTTCCTTGTCTAACCCTACTAGGGTTTGTAACCTTATTATAAATACCTCCTTTTGGAGAATGAAATATATCTGAAAATATTCTACCATATTGTTTGACTTGGTATCAGAGCCGACTTTCTGGTAACCTGTGTATTGTGCCCACTCGTGTTCTACTCTGTGCCCTAATTTCTTTTTAGGGTTCTTGTGCTCGTGTTCTACTCTGTGCCCTAATTTCTTTTAGGGTTCTTGTGTCTGTGCCTTTGCCGTGTTCCGTTGTGTGCTCTGTCGTGTTTGTGCCTCTACTGTGTTCGTGCATCTGCCTCTACTGTGTTTTGTGCCTTGTGCTCTGTCGTGTTCGTGCCTTTACTGCGTGCCTCTACTGTGTTCGTGCATCTGCCTCTACTGTGTTTGTGCCTCTGTTGTCTTCGTGCATCTGCCATATTTGTGTCTGTGCTGTGATCTGTTGTATACTCTGCGTGATTTGTTGCGTTTCTGCTACAATCATGGGTGGTAATTCCATTGTTGGTGCTGCTGGTGCTACTGCTGCTTCTGCAAATTTGCGTGTTTCTGACTCTATTCCAGGTACTGGCTCTAATACTTGGATAATTGATACTGGTGCTTCTGATCATATGACTTATGATGCTAAATTTTTTGATGAGTTGTCTAGTAACACCCGTAAACCATACATAACTAGTGCTAATGGTTTGCCCTCTCCAATTACTGGCGAGGGCACTATTTCTCTCACCCCAACTCTGTCCTTGTCTCGTGCGTTATTAGTTCCCAATATCCATTATAACTTGTTATCTGTTGGTCGCTTACTTGATACACTTAATGCTTCTGCTACTTTCTATCCTACCCATTGCTCTTTTCAGGATCTCAAGACTCACGAGGTGATTGGGCATGGTAAACGGATAGGGGGGTTGTATTATTTGACATTACCTTCTGCACCAGTTCGTGATCGTGTCGTTAATACTGTTCAACGTTGCAGTGTCAAAAACAAACAACAAATTTGGTTATGGCATCGTCGCTTGGGACACCCGTCATTTGGCTACCTTAAGCGTATGTTTCCATCTTTATTTCGCTCATGTGATGAGTCCAGTTTTAAGTGTGAGACATGTGTAATGGCCAAGAGCCACCGTACTGTTTTTCCCTTAAGTAATAATAAAGCTGCTTTGCCTTTTGAGTTAGTACATTCTGATGTCTGGGGTCCTGCTCGTGTGACTTCTCATGGTTTCCGTTGGTTTGTGACGTTTATTGATGACTGCACTCGCTTAACATGGGTGTATTTGATGAAGAATAAACATGATGTTGCCTCTATTCTTCCTGACTTTTGTGCCATGGTGTCTACTCAGTTCCATGCTCGTGTTAAAGTATTTCGCACTGATAATGGCGGTGAATATGTGAATCATACCTTGGCCCAATTCTTTCGTGATCAAGGTATCATTCACCAAACTACCACTCCATTCACACCTCAACAGAATGGTGTGTCTGAAAGAAAGAATCGCCAGTTACTTGAAGTTGCTCGCTCTCTGATGTTGGATATGTCTGTTCCCCATCATCTTTGGGGACATGGTGTCTTGTCCGCCGCCTACTTGATTAACCGTACTCCTAGTCGGGTTCTTGATTTCAAGACTCCACTTGATGTGTTATGTGCCCTCACTCCTTCGGTTTCAGTCTCTAAGTTACCTCCGAAGGTGTTTGGGTGTGTTGCGTATGCTCATGTTTACTCTCATCAAAGGAGTAAACTTGATCCTTGTGCTCTCCGCTGTGTCTTCATTGGTTATTCTACGACTCAGAAAGGTTATAAGTGTTATCACCCGCCTACTCAGAAGGTACATGTCACTTTGGATGTCACATTTCATGAAGAGGTACCCTATTATGTTTCTCCCTCTTCTTCAATTCAGGGGGAGAGGGGGAGTGAATTGAAGAATTTGGAAAATATGAAATTTTTAGGCGAACAGGATGAAAACGACCGGTCGCTGATAGGAGGCGACCGGTCGCTCGAGTCGAGCTGGGACTACAGTACCGATACGAGCGAAGCGACCGGTCGCAATGAGGAAGCGACCGGTCGCGAACCAATCTGCCCAGGAAACGACCGGTCGCACATAGGAAGCGACCGGTCGCCCGCGTTGACGAGCGATAACAGTACCGATACGAGCGAAGCGACCGGTCGCCAAGCAAGTAGCGACCGGTCGCTCGACAAAAATGTTGATGTTTTCGAGCCCCTCTCAGAAGGAAATAACAGTGATATTGGCGACTCCCATATAGATAAAATTGATAATATACCCCCCTCTGCCCTGCCATTGCCTCAATCAAGTTGTGATAATGAGGTACTTTCTAGTGATATGCCTACCTATTCTTTGCCCCCACGTACTACCCGTGGGAAACCTAAAATACAATATTCTCCTGATATACATGCCAAGTCTAAATATCTCATTAACCATTATATGTCAACTCATCGTTTATCTAAGTCATATGCATCATATTTGTGTCAATTATCTAGTGTATGTGTGCCAACTAAGTTGCAGGATGCTCTATCTGATCAAAACTGGGTAGATGCAATGCATGTTGAGATGGAAGCCTTAAAAAAGAATGCCACTTGGGAGTTAGTTCCTTTACCAAAAGGAAAAAAGGCAGTTGGATGCAGATGGGTGTTTACTTTGAAGCACAAGGCTGATGGTTCCATTGACCGATACAAGGCAAGATTGGTAGCAAAAGGGTATACTCAGACATATGGAGTGGATTACACAGAGACTTTTGCTCCAGTAGCTAAGCTCAACACTGTACGCGTGCTCTTATCCTTAGCTGCTAACCGTGACTGGCCGCTGCTACAATTTGATGTCAAAAATGCATTCCTCCATGGTGATCTCAAAGAAGAAATATATATGGATCCTCCGCCGGGTATCCCTGTGACCTCTAAGGAGGGTGTGGTGTGTAAGCTACGGAAATCCTTGTATGGATTAAAGCAGTCTCCAAGAGCGTGGTTTGGAAAGTTTGCTGCATCTATAAAAAAGTTTGGGTATGTACAAAGTAACTCTGATCATACTTTGTTTCTGAAGCGTCATAAAGGTAAATTGACGGCTTTAATTATTTATGTTGATGATATGATTGTGACTGGTGATGATCATGTAGAGATACAGAGTCTTCAGAAGTATCTGGCTTCTGAGTTCGAGATGAAATCATTGGGTGATTTAAAGTATTTTCTTGGGATTGAAGTTGCCAGATCTAAACATGGTATTTTTCTATCCCAAAGAAAGTATGTTTTGGATTTACTGGCAGAAACTGGAATGTTGGATTGTAAACCGATTGATACCCCTAGTGAGCAGAATCATAAGTTGGGGATATACCCCGATCAAGTTCCGACTGATAAAGAACGTTATCAACGGCTTGTGGGGAAGTTGATTTATTTGGCTCATACTCGTCCAGATATTGCTTATGCTGTAAATATAGTAAGTCAGTTTATGCACTCTCCTAGTGTAGATCATATGGGGGCTGTGACTCGTATTTTAAGGTATCTGAAAGTAACTCCTGGCAAGGGGTTAATTTTCTCCAAGTATGGCCATACAAATGTAGAAGGGTATACAGATGCTGATTGGGCAGGTTCAGCCACAGATAGGCGTTCGACATCTGGGTATTTTATGTTTGTGGGTGGCAATCTTGTTACATGGAGGAGCAAGAAACAAAAGGTGGTGTCTAGATCCAGTGCTGAGGCTGAGTATCGGGGAATGGCCCATGGTGTATCTGAGTTACTATGGTTGAGGAGATTGTTGAAAGACCTTGGTTTTGGGCCTAATAAACCCATGGATTTATATTGTGACAATACGGCTGCGATTGCAATTGCTCATAATCCTGTACAACATGACCGTACAAAGCATGTGGAGGTTGATCGAAATTTCATTAAAGAAAAATTGGATGCAGAGATTGTGTCCTTCCCTTTCATCCGTTCAGAGTATCAGTTAGCTGATGTTCTTACGAAAGCTGTTTCTACAAGTATCTTTCTCAACTCGCTTGACAAGTTGGGCATGCGTGACGTCTTTGCTCCAACTTGAGGGGGAGTGTTGGCGAGTAGAGTATATCCTATTCTATTTGGGTTTTATTTTCCTTTTGTATAGATATTATGTAATTAGGATACCACTTGTTTTCCTTGTCTAACCCTACTAGGGTTTGTAACCTTATTATAAATACCTCCTTTTGGAGAATGAAATATATCTGAAAATATTCTACCATATTGTTTGACTGGTACTACCGAGGTTACAATCAGAAATCTCGTTGCCTTTGAGCAATGCCACTATGAGGAGAAGTACATGACTGATTATGTTACTGTCATGGATTCTTTTGTGAACACTCCACGGGATGTGGAGTTGCTAGTTGAGAATGGAATTATTGAAAACTGTCTTGCAGATAACAGTGAGGTGTCTACTTTGATTAATAACCTTGGAAGGGGGTTCAGTATCGGCTACAATAACTTTTATTATGCTGGTGTTTGTGAAGACCTGAAGACGCACTGTGGAACTCCCTGGCACAAATGGAAGGCAAATTTGAGACAAAATTATCTCAACACACCTTGGGCAATTACTTCTGTCATTGCAGCTGTTTTTCTCCTCATACTCACTCTCATACAATCAGTGTGCTCCATTATATCTACCGTTTAAGGGGTGACAATTCCATGGATCTTATTAAGGCTTTCAGTTCATGGTGGGCTGGGTTTTCAAGATTTGGAATTGATTTTGCTCACTTTCATGCAATGGTTATGTTTAATTCTTTTGTATTTTGATTTATTGTTTGTTTGCAATGGTTGTGTATAATTATATTTTGTATTTTGATTTATTGATTGCAAGGACCCCTCCTAAGGCTGTAGTCTTCATATCTCTACCCCATCAAATAAAATTATTTGAGGGATCCCTCAATAGAAGAGGACTGCATATATATATATATATGACAGGACCCGACCCAAATTTCACTTTGGAATCCGCGCCGGACCCTGTGCGTGTCCAACACCTGGCAGATGCCGGGCACAAATGACCTAAATGCCCTTCTAATGATAATATTATTTTGAGTGTTGCTAAACGAACCCTAAAATTAACTGAGTACGCCCTATGATCTAAGTACACCTTAATATTTAAATCAAAATGTAAAATTAACTAAGTATACCCTATTTTACTACCAAAAATACCTCTGATATACCCTATACACTCTGAAGCATTGGTGGCCTCCTCTCTAAGCATCCTTACAGGGAAAGCTCAACCGAATTGATGCACAATCAACTGGGAGCGACGCAGGCTTGCCACCAACGCATCTAATTTCTGACTCACACCAAGGTTTTGTTGCCACCCGAATAAATAGTCCGCGAGGTCCAGGGCCACCCACTCCTTACTCATGCTTATCTATTTTGGAAGCTGAAGAAACCTGTCATGCATTTCCTTTTCAAAAGTTCTCCTCGTCGGGAAAAGATGTTCTGGGACTTGGTGGAAGTTGTAGTGGAGGTTTCAGCCAGAATGCGGCTTCCAAAGTATTCAAGTTCCCTAATGCAGCCAAGGTTTGCTGAATTCTATATATACATTTCATTATGTTATTGCAATTGAGTGGTATGTTGCTTAAATCTGGATTCATATTTCAAAATCAATTGGCTTATTCATCAAATTCCGAAAAGAATAATGATACAATATAATATAGATATGTTTTTAACCTTTTGAAAAATGTAGATATTTTTCACTTACGTTTGATTAGGGTTGACTATGGTGTACTTATTAAAATTACATTTGTTTCACAATTCAACATATCTTTTTTGGCCATTTTATATTAGGGTAAATTTGTAATTTAATAAATAGTTTGATAATCGGGTGTACTTAGTTAATTTTAGGGTTCGTTTAACAACACTCTATTATTTTTTGCAACACCTAGCAAATGCCGGGCACAACTGAATTTAGACATTTGCAACTAATTACTCTATTCTGCCTTGCTAATGATAATATTATTTTTTGTTGGTCTACCATCCAGAGATAACGAAAGTCAACTGCTCCGAACTACAGTCCATATACTCCAATAGGTGTTGATGTGTTTGTATGCCCCAAAAAGATACATCACATTGCCCAGCATCCTGAGCTTCCCAAAGTGAAAGCATATGGGAAAGTGTTCATTGTAAACATACAGGTATTTTTTCAGAATTGATTTATCTTGTTATGTTTTGTTTGTTATATTTTGGCAATATCTAATGATATTGCTCTGTGCCTTGTTGCAGTTGCCTACTTATCCTGCTGCAATGTTTCTTGGTGATAGTGATGGAGAGGGGATGAGTCTTGTAATGTATTTCAAAGTTTCTGAGAATTTTGATAAAGACATCTCTCCTCAATTCCAGGACAGCATTAAGGTAACTTCATTTTGTATGCAACTTCATCCATTTGGATAGGCATGTACTTTATTCTGATTTACTCTCCCTGATGGAAATGTGATCTTATGTTCTATTGGAACACTCAGTCTGTTGATATATTTGAATAATGCTTTTAGAAAATGGTTGATGATGAGACGGAAAAAGTTAAAGGATTCGCAAAAAGGACTCCACTGTATCTTTTAGAGAAAGACTAAAGATCTTGGCTGGGGTGGTAAATCCTGAGGATCTCGGTCGGAGTTCTGCTGAGAAGAAGCTTGTACATGCATACAATGACAAACCAGTTCTTTCACGCCCCCAGCACAATTTTTACAAGGTAAACATTGAACATTTATGTTGCTGAGTGTTAAGAAGATGAAACATAAAAACCATGTTGTTTGACTTTATCAAGCTCTTTCACATGCAGGGTCCTAACTACTTTGAGATTGATCTGGACTTTCATCGCTTCAGCTACATATCAAGGAAGGGTCACGAATTGTTGTGAGAACGTCTTTAAAAAACGGAATAGCCGAGAGGCTATACTCGTAAAATATTCTATTTATAGAGTATAGCCGCTCGGCTATACGCTTAAAATATCTCTTATCTCTTCAAAAATATTCTGTTTATGGCGTATAGTCAGTCTAAAATATGCGCGGCTATACTCTTAAAATATCTCTTCAAAAATATTCTGTTTATGGCGTATAGTCACTCTAAAATATTCATTTTTTTCGAGTATAGTCGCACGGCCATACTTTTAAAATATTCTATTTATGGAGTATAGCCGCGTGGCTATACTCTCTTTTAAAATATTCTGTTTATGGCTTATAGCCGCGCGGCTATACGTAACCAGAAACATACATACATTGGACGCCATGGTAGCCACGGTTAGAGGACTCGAACTCGTCACTACGAACGTCTAGGGCACAGAGCAAGCCCATTCCAGGTTTCGAGCAGTGTTCGAAAAATTGGCCTAGGCGCTAGGCGGGAGGACACCGACGCCAGGGAGTTAGGCGGCTTCTAGGCGATCTAGGCTGATCTAGGCGGCTTCTAAGCGGTCTGGGCGGATCTAGGCGGCTTCTAGGCTGACTAGGCCGATCTAGGCGGCGCCTAGAGGGTCTGGGCGGATCTAGGCAGCTTCTAGGCGGCCTGGGCTGGTCGTGTCCTTTTTTTTTTCCAAATGAAGACAGACAAAGCTTGCACTCGCTGTCCAATCTTCAAAATTCAAATACTCAGTCTTGAGCCTCTCTCTCAACTCAAGCTTCGGTTTTTTTTCTTCGGTTTCGGCTGCTGCGTTGATTCGATTTTTTTTGTGCTTTTCTGTTATTGAAGTTCTCAACATCAGATGAACATCCAAGGCAGTTTCTTGGTATGCCAGGAGAAGCCCAGCAGATGGTTCTTTAACCTGAGGCACACCTTGCAGTTTGGCATTAGATTACACCATGCAGTTTACGTAAGTGTTTATTCTCTTGCAGGGAACAGAATATTATGATGGGAAAACAAAGAGATATGTTGATTTTCCAATATCAATCACAGATGTATTGCAAATGATGGTTTTGGTCACACATGGAGGTTTTGGAGGTGGTGTTGGTTGTGGAGTTGGTGGTGGAGATGGTGGAGGAGGATGAGGAAGAGGAGGATGTGGTGGTGGGGGTGGTGTGGAAGTGGAAGTGGTGGAGTTAGATGTGGAAGTGGAGGTGGTGTCATTTTTTAAAATGAATGATGGTATTTTGGGAATTTAAAAAATTCATTAAAGGTTCATCTTTGCTTCTTTTGAAAGCAACTTTGAAAAGCAACTCAAAGTCTGCTTTTAAAAGCTGCTGTTAGAAGGCCATTGCTTTTAAAATAATCGGGATATTTTATTTTTACCAAACACCTTAAACTGCTTAACTTTAAAGTGAAGTAGGTTTTTGGCAAAAAAAAAAAAAAAAGCAATCCCAAACGGGGCCTTATAAAACATCCATTTCATTGTGAAAAAATTCAAAGTGCTTTTGATTACTCACTTTCCTCTCAACTCTAACTATATATCCATATTAACTCTAATAACCTACATTAATAAGTATCTCCCAAGAATGTTTGGAATCATTTTTTAAAACTCATAAATATGAAATGGGTTATTCACTAGGGAAGATGAAGTTGCAATGAGTTTGTAGCAATTTTCAGAATATTTTTCCAATGTGTGTGTATTCTTATGATTTTTCTAAGAAAAATGCAATATAATAATAATTTAGGGTAAAAAGAAAGGATGTGGCAAGTTGACTGATGTACAAGTGTCCAGCTACTGAAGAAGATGCACTCAGATCCCGCCATGTGTTGCCTTTCGCTTATTTTGTATTTTTTTAATACAAATTTCTTAAGAAAATTGTGATTAATAGTAGGAAAATCTTAAAAATGCCCCAAAAATTGCTTTGAGCTCATTGTAACATTATAAAACTGGGGGAAGCTATTTTCGTTATATTTTTCTAATTTTTAAATTAATTGTTATGAACTTTGGAATATAGACACATAAAAAAATCAAAACACACGTGGTGTTGCCAGAGGGTGACACCCGTCAAGAATACTGACTGTACACTGGTTGCCTGATGCCACGTGTCATTTCATTCCTCTTTGTTATTTTTTTTTCTTCATGTTTTAACTTTATAAATTCGTACTAAATACATTAAATATCCAAAAAAATACAATGGAAATTGATACAAACTCCTAACAACATTATCTTTGATTATGGAGGTCTAAAATCATGGTTTCACCCATTTGAGTTCAGAGAAGATCGGCAGCCCCACCGAGAGATGACATGAGGCTGACGAGAAGATCGGCAAATGCGCCGATGATGAACTTGTGGGTGCTCTTAGGGTTGAGCGCAAGATAGCACAGCAGCAACTCATGCAAGAACTGCCAGTTTGATTTCTTCTTCCAGCCCTCCTCCTCGTTTTTCATTCCCTCACGCGCCTCCACCATCTCCTGCACGGACCACCGAAAGTTCAGGTAAGGGTCCGGCAAAAAAGTGGGGACCGCAACACTGTGGTTGACGAGCTTGTGGTCGGGGGACTCTGACGAGGACGCAATTGATGACGGTGACAATGCTGATTAGTCAACGATGGAGTTGGAGCGGCCTGGGGAGGAGAAGAAGAAGCGGCAGGAGGCAAAGGCGATGGCGAAGTCGGTAGTAGGTCACACAACTGTTAGATATACTGAAATATCTAACAGTTGGGAGGGCCCCTAATTTGCATAAACCTCTATACTATATATACACTTGCATGTTATTTTTTTTAAAAGGGGAAATTATGCAGAGTTGGGAAATTAAGCATGGTTTATCAAATTACGGTAATGGCTACATCTGAATTGAAAGGTATGCCAAATATGAAAAAGTCCAAGCTTTTGTTCGCCAAGCAAACATATTCATATATCAACATATTCTCTTGTGCAGGAATGCAGCAACCAAAAATCCTCAAGTGAATAATTTTGACGCAGGCTGCTATAGTTGCAGTAGCTTAACATACAATATTTTGTGGCCTATGCCTTTTAGCGAGCTTGTACACTAGTACATGTAACATCATTCATAGACTTAGCTCCTTCTGTACTGGTTGATGGGTCTCCAGCATCATAAGTTCTCTGTAACAAAAATGCAGGCTGTCTTGGTGAAGGAACTGCAGCATCATAATTCCCTAACATGAAAACAACTGCTAACATGGTTGGCCGGTCAGTGGCATACTCTTGCCCACACAAGAGTGCAATTTGGATGCATCTCACAACTTCATTGACAAGGTACAATTCACCCAGAGATGGATCGACGATTTCCAAGACTTTACCTTCTTTCCACAAGTTCCAAACCTAAAAACGATTTTAGATAATCAAAGTTAGCATGCATAAGAAGGGGAAAAACTATTGTTTTCCACATAGCCAGTAAACTTACATGTCCAACCAAATTAATTGTGTCGGGATACTTGTCGTGGCAATAACCAGAATTTTTTCTGCCAGTAACGATTTCTAGGAGTATAATTCCGAAACTATATACATCAAATTTCACTGAAAAATGTCCTTCCATTGCGTACTCTGGTGACATATAACCACTACAGCAGAAAGAGAAGTGATTATGAAAGCATAGATTCACTGATCCACAAAATGTGTTGAAATTAGCCTATGAATTGTATGCTCTTGTGACATGCATTATCAAGTATTTCATCAGTTGGTGGTCTTTGTGAATCTAGAATCTATTGTGATATCTTATACATTTGGAGAAAATTTAACTTACTATGTTCCAACCACACGATTTGTATTCGCTTCACTTTGGTCTCCTTTAAATATTCTAGCCATACCAAAATCTGAAATTTTGGGGTTCATGGAAGCATCCAGTAGAACATTACTGGCCTTTAGATCTCTATGGATAATCCTTAACCTTGAATCTTGATGAAGATACAAGATCCCTCTAGCAATCCCATATATGATCCCGAAGCGTACTGTCCAATCTAGAAGTGCTCTTTTTGTGTCATCTGGATGTTAAAAGTAAGAAAATAGACTAAATTCTAGCTTCCTTATTAGTTTTCAAGTGACAAAATTAGACATGTAAGCAAAAGGAAGACATACTGAAGATGAAAGAGTCCAAGCTTTTGTTCGGCACGTATTCATAGATTAGCATCTTCTCTTCATCTTGAACGCAATAACCTAAAATCCTGACAAGGTTCCTGTGTTGGAGTTTTGCAATCAGTACAATTTCATTCTTAAATTCCTCAATTCCTTGACCAGAATGTTTTGATAATCTTTTCACTGCCACTTCTTTTCCATTACAAAGCACACCCTGAAAATATAATCCACCCTTGAAAGTGCTCTTGTGCATGCAAAACTAAAAACCGAGGCATATTCACAAAAATCTGATTTCTGATTTGAGAAATTATTCAAAGACAACTACCTTATAGACAGCGCCAAAACCTCCCTTTCCAAGCTTGTTTGCAAGAGAGAAATTGTCCGTGGCCGCCGCTATGGTTGTTAGATCAAAGAATGGTATGTCTGAGTGCATACTACTTTCATCAAGTTCTGCAGTAGAATCTTCAAAGTAGGTTGACCTTGTGGTAACTCTAGGGGAATACTTATTTTGTCTTTGCTTACCTGCCATCAAATGCAGAAAAAGTAATCTACCTAGCCTTTGTTTCATTAGGAAGCACAACTTGTATTTCTATGATCAGACTAAAGTGTTCATCTCTTCAATGGATAATTTATTGATGTGGGTGATATCAATGCAGAACAATTAGGTGACAAATGAATAATGAAAAGAAAATAAATTTGTATCAGATATTCACCTTTTCTTTTCCTCCTTACCAACCAATAAGAAATGGGAACTACAAGAAGGAACACCATAACAGAAACTAGAGAAATTGCCAATTTCCCCTTCTTGCTAAGTGAACCATTTGACTTTGCATATTGAGCTTCAAGGGTAAAAAAACACAAATAAAATCCAGCAAAATTTGAGATTAGTAAGATGGTGGAATTTTTTTCAATAAAACGACTTACTACATACTATAGTCATAGTGCATTATAATGAGATAAAAATAGAAAAACAAAGGGATAGATGAATTGTGCCAACGAAGTCTAATTGAGTGAAAAATGATCTTGACTTGTAAGGAAAAAGAGATGAACCAACTACCTAACACAATTGCATCAACTCGTACATATATACAAATCCTGGCCAGCATTTGAAAATGTTCTCGTGTCCATCAAGTCCCCATGCCATGTCACGCATCCAAACCCTCCCCATCTCTCATCTGCTTTTGCGTACGCCTTGCAAGAACAAATTCTCAAGCACTCCTGCCGGCATGCTTTCCAACTCAAATTCATGTTCACAAGTGCCTTAGACGAGTCGGGTACCTTCACACGTTCAACCTTCACGAACCCATCCCCATTTCCACATATGGATACTCCGTTTTTCCTCACGCACCCACCCGACCCATCTTTCAAATACCAATCACCCGGCGACTTGGGTTCGTATCCGGGTAGGCACATGCACTCGAACTTATCCATATTGGACGGGTCACAATTGCTATTGGCACTACACTGCCCATATTCATCACACAAGTCTTCTGGGGCAGACCAATACTTGATCCATTGTTGCCTTTGATCATGCCACGTGGACCGTACAACGGCTCCTGATTCATCAAGCACCATCTTTGAGAAGATTGATTCATTCGTGATACCATACACAATGGATACCTCATCTTGATTGTTCACAAAACTAACGTTGAAGATGAAATTATTTGTCATTTGGGGCACACCGCTCCATTCCTCTCCGGTCCACGACCCGGCCCTCCAACGCGGAGCTTGACCTTTATATAAAACCAACTGTGGAAACCCACTTGGGTCGATTCGAAACGAACAGTTACCGATTCCCGGATCATCTTGAGATTTCCAAGATGTGAGGAACCGATTCAACTTGGACCGCCGATCCAGCCCAAGTTTCATAAATGGAAGCATCGTATTTGTGGGATGATCAAAGCCTTGCCACAATACCCTTTGGCTAAAACCATTGTCCTCAAGCAAAACAAGATTTCCTGTATCCAAAAGCTTGGCTGTCATGGAATTGTTTGGCGAAGAGACTGAAACATTAGCAGACCAAAGAGGGGTATTTTGGTCCTTTCCATAGATGACCAGGCCTCCATTTCCATGAACAGCTAGAAGTCCAACTCCAGAGGCACTATTATCAGTGACAGGAATTATGGGGTTGTCTCTGTTTGCAACCCAGACAACGGTTTGGTTTGGAATTTTGTTGTACCAAACTCCAACATACCAGTTACGAGAATTGGCCAGGTTGAAAAACCCAAGTGCAAAGATTTTAGTACTAGAGAGAAGAACATCGCCATCTCTCATGGGTTGGTTTGGCTTTATAGAGCCAATGTCAATGGAAGTGGAAGAGGGAAGGATTGGAAGGAAGTTGAGCAATATAATATTCATGGCAAACCATTTAGTAGTAGAATTCATGGCTAACTTTCTCAATGAGTCATGCAATTCAGTGCTAAAGGAAGAAACATAGTTGGATTCTTTTTAAAGTAGAGGCCAGCCCCACACGTAGTAAATGTTTCACCCATCTCAGTCAGATAACAAATGCTAAGCGACTTTCAGGTTCAGTTGTTGATATGCGAGGGAATCATAGACGTGGATGAAATTTCAGCGGGTCACACAACTCTTGAGATTTTTCAAGTCTTAAATGTTAAGGTCCTTACTAGGTACTAGGAGCCTCTTTTGTCTTATCTGACTGCGAGAGAGGATAGTATTACGCATTAGAAAACGATTCCTCATGTTGCCCAAACTTTGAAGTTTCTTAGACTTCAATGATTCTTAAATATCTTAACGGAATTGACATAATACAGTATTATTACAAGTCCACCATATCAGCTGTACAATATTGTTGAAAATTACATAAAATTCTTAAATGACGGAATTTATATTTCTATCATTTCATTTTCTGGCAATTGAAGATTTCAATATTTGGATTTATGTATGTCGAATTTTGTAAAGGATAGAATTTTATAAATTGCACTATGAAAATTGTAAAATGACGCCTATTTTGGTGGAAATTAAACTCGGGAATTTGATGCCTCCAAATTTCATGATTTTTTTCTCGCGTTATTTAATAAATTCCTTGCTTAAGTTGCCAAATAAGGGAATTGTCAATTTCTCCTCTTTAATTCTCGACTATTAGTCAAATTCCGAGTTATTTTCCCTCATCTAAATGGAGGGTGAACTAATTTAATTTAGTCAATTTGAGGGAAAAATTACAAAATAAGTTTGTGAGCTAAATAAATCTATATAATTACTCAGTTAGATATAATGAAAAAACTTTTAGCTGTCAAATATAGTAAGTGACACTTGCCAACTCGGGTCTCGTCGATGCCAGGAGTTGAAACCTTCGCCGCCGATCAATATCATCCACTACTTCGATCGTTCCAAGACACCCTCTTATGATGGGCCAACATGCCGAACATAATAAAACAATCGTCAAGCCCAAATCCAAATGGTTTGAAACCAGTCTACAGTTATAAGATACAATGGGTTGAATGTTTACTGATACACCCACTTACTCAAAAGATCCTTTGGACTAGTTGATGTTTAATGTCTTATCAATTGACATTTGTTGGATTGGCTCAGATTTTGGTATGCTCTCAAGTGATCATGGGTTCAAGCCCCATGATACCCGTGTATATGAATTTCCCCTACCCCTTTCTAATCTTCATTTTCTAGTTTGAAATCGAACTGTGATAAGGGATACATGTCAATGATTTAGTGGTGGCACTTAACTAAATAATTAACAATGGGGTAAGTAGCACTATAAAATTAGATTAACATAAAACAAAAGAGCATTGTAGAATGAGATCAATCCATCTTTGGCCCACCAAAAAATATAATTTGTAAAATATATAGTATTGTTGGTTGGGCTGGTCAAATTTAGGAACAATGATGGGGGGAGGGGTTGCAAATGGAGAATTGTATTTGTACATATTTCGTGTCCAATCATATGCAAACAATAATTCCAGTCCAATAAGTTTGAATGATGTAAGCAGACATATGGACCTCATCCCCACATTATATTGTGTATCACTATTATGATGAAGATGAACTAGTAGCTTCGTATATATATATATAATCTCTTATTATTTAGAATCTTTCAAATAATTTTATTTGAGGGACACCCCTTAGAGTATCATACGAATTTTTTTCCAACGATCCAAAACATCTATTTTTTAGGTCTTCATTCATAGATCATCCTTCCAAAAAAATAGACAAATCAGAAACCGTTTCGATATCTAATTGTGTCATACAAAATCAATGAACACGGTGCTTCAAGAAAGTACTATAGTTTCAATAATTCAATTAAGTGGTCAAATAATATAGGATTTAAGTGATTTTTTGTAGAGATGATTTTTGAATGAGTATCTACAAAATAGACAATTTGGATTAGTGAAATACAATACGGAGTGGGCCTTACCAGGGCTGGTCTTGAGATTTTGAAGGCCTTGTGCGAACCTTAAACTGGGGCCTCACATAAGCTAACACAAACTTACACCATTACGTAATGCCATACAATAAATGTTTTTTTTCCTTAAAGTGACTAAAGTACCCCTACTCCCAAGAGCAAAATTGAAATTTCACAAAAGAATTAAATTGGATTAAGTCAATTAAATTGGGTCAGGGATGTTACACCTTTTGAATAATCACCATGATTGTGACGATGAGTCTTTGTCATCATAGATCATATTCAGATATTAAATATTTTTTAACACCTAATTTATTTTGTATCAATATTCCAAGAACATCATCAATTGGATGCAATTTTGTTGGTTGAGTTAGTTGGATGCATTATTTTTGCAAAATTGAATATCTTAGCATATTGTTTGGATGTGGACTAAACTTTCAGCCAACTTAAGGAGACCAAATTCTAGGCAAGTCAAGTGGTCCCAATCTAAAACCAAGTCAAGTGGGACTCAACTCTACAAGGTCTAGCCAAATAAAGAAATTGTCATTTGTAATGGCATTAAATAAATGAAAGACCAAGTAGTTTTGGTTTGGAATACATTCTTAGCCAATTAATCCATGAAGTTTAGATTCTCTCACCATTCACTTGCGTGGTCTAGAAATAGTTGGGTCAAGAAGCTCAAGCTCCTCTTCCCATGTCTCCAAAGCTTCAATTCTTCACTTGGGATATGCCTGTTGAAGTAAGTTTCGATGCTTGAGGACCCTCGGTTGGGAATTGTCTTCAAAGCCTAAGATGTGAAGGTTAGAAAGGATGAAAAGTTAAGCCATCCCTTGCCAACCTGTTGCTTTGATATTACTAATGGCCATCAGATCTCAAAGAGAAAATGGTGGGGACAATGTTGAAAAAAGACGAATAGTCAAAATGGGCATCCTGCTGATCAGTTTGATCCTTTAAGTTTTGATTAATATTTATTATAATATATATTTGTATTTTGAGAAGGAAGATGTGTTTGTGTGATTCGACGTGAGCAGAGAAATGTCTGATGGCTGGCATATCACTCAAAGGCCAACTAGCAGCCTACGGATTCCCCTTCTATAATAAATAAATAAATATATTTATTTATTTATTTGTCTTTTGAGCTGAAAAGTTGGCTAGTCAAATAGCCAACCTTTTGTTGATCAGATTGCAAATTCCCATGACGTGTTGAACGAATTGGCTATATATATTATAAACTAATTGACGTTTTTGACTTGGTTGAGGGAGTGGCTTTTAAAAAGGTAGTTGTGAGGATGGACAAATAGTTGGCTGAAACCAAATCAAGATCTTGGCTTTCCATGTCGGTGAGTTGGCTGGAAGTGGAAGTCTTGGCTGAAGAGTTGGTTTTTTGGCATAGGTTTTAAGATGGCTGTGAGCAATAAATATATATTGCATATTATACTTTATATATGTATAAGGCCTATGGCCTGGGAGGTTAGAGACAATAATTAAAGGCCAACTAAGTCCTCGAAGGTCCGAGCCCGACCCGCGAAAGTAGGCCCAAAACCTCCGGAAGTTTTCATGCACATGACGAGATCCATCCAAGGAAAGCACTCAAAGAGAGTGATGTCAATCTGAAACATTCCTAAGGAGGAGAGAATCAAGTAATCAGATTTGCAATCCGATGATCTTATTCGAATCAATTCCGCGAATTTAGTAAACCACACAAGGAAAGATTTTGAACGAAGTTGACCTTTGGCCATTCAATGGCCAGCCCCTATATAAACTACATCAGACAAAGAGCAAAAAGACCCCCGACATCAGACACAATAATCTACTTTTTGTCTTTCAATTTTCTATCCCTAGACTAGAGTTTTATTTTCCAAGCAAGTAAACTAGATCAATTTTTCACTTTAGTTAGTGTAAGTTTAATTTCTTGCATTTTCCTTCACTTTGTTTTAATATTCAAGTTTATCGCTTTATTTTTAATTGTTATCGAATTCTCTTAAGTTTAATTTAATTTCAAATTGCTTTATTTTTATTGCCTTTATCGCTTATATCGTTCTTATTTCGTTCTTCGTTTAATTTACATTTATCTATTGCTTTGATTTACTTTATCACACTCTAATTCTTGTTTTTAAGTTCAATCGCATCTTTTAATTTAATTTGCATCATTATCATTAAAATCTCAAAAATACTAAAATACTCATACGAAACCTAATCATCCTCGACCCCGAGGAAGTGAAAGAACCTAGGCCGAGAGGAGGTTCCTTGCTTGGCCGATCAATCGGTTGGTTTGAAGTCAGAAGCGCGAACATAACAATCCAACTTTTTCCATCCAAGCCAATCAGTGGCTTGGTGGTGGCACGCTTACACAATCCAAGAGAAGACGGACCAAAAGTTCCTTCCAACGGCCACCTTGACTAAAAAGAGGGAAACACATATATAAAAACAATTGTGTACCACTTTACTAACCACATGTTTAATCGAGGTGAGCCCTATATATGGAAGTCTTATCTCTACGGGCACTTGAAAAAAAACATTACATGAGTAATTGAAGAGCTAGCGTCAAGTCAATGGTGGGGACGTACACACGTGATAAGCAATGTCTGCACATAGGAACATAGATATTATTAGGGCAATTAGAATATTCTTGCTGAAGAATATATATATAGTGGCATGCATGCAGTTAAGAGATTCAGTGTCATCATTTGAGGAATGAGGAGTTGGATCTATTTCAATGAAATCATGTGGTTGAGATTGATTTAAGTGTTTCAACTTATTTGTGTCTAATGACTTGCCAAAAACCCACATGTACGTACGCTTTACTGCGTCCACATGTTATAATATGGATGAGCGATATGGTTAATATTTCCTACTTTTATGATATAATATCAATAAATATCCACTTATATATTCTAACAAATGAGTTATACCATGTGACATACTCTCATACTACGTACACTATAATTACTCGCACTTAAAGCATCCACAATGGGGTCCCTAAACCACCTCCTTAGACAAATTTTAGGGAGGAATTGGAAAAATACAACTCCAACCATGCTCCCTATTCACCTCCTAAAATAAAAAGACCTCTAGGAACTCCTAAATCTGAGGAGAGAGAAAGGACTCATAGTGGCTCCTTATAATTTAATGTTGTTTCGTTAAACTTTTAATTAATACAAACTATTTTTTTATAGAGATGATAACCAATCATATTGAATTAAAAAATAGGACAAACTACAATAAACCCCCCAACCTATAGGGTCAATTACGATTACATCCCAATCTATGGGACATTTACAATTACATACACAACGTCACGGAAACCCTACAAAATGCCCCCTCCGTTAGCGAGTTCGTCATGAAATCTGTTATCTGCTGACGTGGCGTCTAGCTGGACGAATTTTTAAGGGCATTTTCGGCATCTCATGTCCTTGGGTTTCGCGCCCAAAACGACACGTGGCATCTGTCATTCAAAAAAGAAAAACCAAAAATCCCCAAATCGATTTCCAGATACTGGTCGGCCATAACCTCCCTCACCCAAATCGATTTCCACCCCAAATCGTAACCGTTTCCACAAGTTGAAACCTAATCCCCATTTCGCATCGATCGAAAGCACAAAGAAGGCTGGGTTGCTGTAATTCGAGATGCCGTGGGGTATTCGTCCTCGTGGTTGTCGTGCTCCTTGTTACTATAAGTTGAATGCCGTTTGAATACTTCTTGGTTTGTGGTTTCATCATAAGATGCCTGCGGTTTTTTTTGGTCTGAAACTTTCATTTGCTTTGAAGTGTGCTTGACAGTGATATTTGTGGTCCATGGTCCATTTTTGTCGTTGTGTTGTTGGAAAAGCATAAAAAAAAATCACTTTTTTTTTTCCAAACCAAACTCCTGTCGATTGTCGACAATACTTAGTGGTCCAAAACCTCTGCATTTGTTTATTTCCTTGTTTATTCACCTATTCTGTATTGAACAATTGTTTATTGATAGGTTTGACTGTTATGTGGCTTTGTAGGTGAAGATGATAAGTTTACCATTCGAATGAACCATGGGGGTTGTATATGTGACAATCTGTATGTAAATGGGAGTCTGGACTTCATTGATTTTTGTGATAAGGACCAAATGTCTATGTTTGAAATTGGTCTGATGGTGAAGGAGTTAGGGTATGATGGTATAGTGTTATATCACTATGAGCCTCCCAACTCTTCTTCTGTAAAAAAGCTTCTGTCTGATAAAGATGTGCTAAAAATGTGTGAATGTGTGCCAGGAGTAAGGGAGATAGATATATTTTTGACACAGTTGGCTGATGACCCTCATACCTTTTTAAACAAACACAAACACATGGAGCTGCAAAGGGTGGAAGGTTCCGGGGTACAAAAACAGAGGTCAGTGGTGATTGAGGATATTGGATATGATGATTGTAGTCCTCTTGTTCCTTATAAGACAAAGAGCAATGTTGAGCAGCCAACTAAATATCATGAGCCATATAAGGTGAAGATAGTGGAGCAAGAAGCAGTGGAGGGTGTTGGGGATTTTTCAGAACCTGAGACACCAAAGAATGCAAAGGGTAAAACAGTGGCTGAGACAGCAAAGAAGGGAAAGGGAAAGGCTGCAAGGTCTTCAAAGGATAAAGAAGTGGCTGAACCTGAGGCACCAAAGAGGGTAAGGGCTACAAGGGGTACAAGGTCTACAAAGGATAAAGATGTGGTTGAACCTGAGGCACCAAAGAGGGCAAGGGCTACAAGGTCTTCAAAGGATAAAGATGTGGTTGAACCTGAGGTACCAAAGAGGGCAAGGGCTACAAGGTCTTCAAAGGGTAAAGATGTGGTTCAACCTGAGGCACCAAAGAAGGTAAGGGCTACAAGGTCTTCAAATGGTAAAGGTGTGGCAATGGCAACTGCAACAGAAGGGGAAGATAGTGATGCATCCTTATCAAATGCATCTAGTTTTGTTGACAGTGAGTATGGGGGGGATAACATTGAAGAGATGGCTAAGGAAAGCAATTTTTTGGAACAGTGGATTACAAACCATGCCCCAGATCAAGGTACTTTTTGGCCTATTGAAGATGAAGAGAAAAATGAGGGTGAAGGTGGTGTTGTTAATGAGGGTGACCACCCTTCACAGCAAGGACAAAATGAAGACCACCCTTCACATGCTGGTCCAAGTGGGGACCACCCTTCACAGACTGGCCAAAATGAAGAGCAGCCTTCACAGACTGGTCAAAATAGGGACCAGCCTTCTCGAACTACGGATTTTCACCATACAGATCTTCAAGACACCAGATTGGAAGAGGGGGATCAAGCAGAGGAGGATGAGTTAAGAAGTCTGCATTCAGATGAAGAAGATGAAACAATTGTAAGGGGGAAAAAAGGGGTTTACTATAACCATGAAACAGACAAGCAAAATCCTGTATTTGATACTGGAATGATATTCAGTGACTGCAAGGTTTTCAGAGAAGCTGTTCGTGAATATTGCTTGTTGAGTGGGAAAGAGGTCACTTTCACCAGGAATGAAAAGTATAAGGTGAAGGCAGTTTGTAAAGTAGTGAGTTGTCCATGGGAGATTTATGTGGCCTGGAAAAACCCCACAGATCGAAGCTTGGTGGTGAAATACTATAATCCCATTCATAATTGTGTTAGAGTATTTGAAAACAAACAAGCCTCAAGCAAATGGTTGAGAGATAAGTTCCTGCCTAGGATTCAGTCAAACCCCACTATGCCTCCACAGTCTATAGTGAACTCAGCCTCTTCTGAGTTTAAAGTTGGTGTTTCTAGGATGAAAGCTTACAGGGCAAGAGCAGAGGCGCTTCGAATCATTGAAGGAAACGTTGCTGGGCAATATGCCATGCTCTGGGATTATTGTCATGAGCTGGAAGACAAAAACCCTGGCTCCACAACAAATATACAGTGTGAGTTTGTTGATGGTGATACTGTTTTTAAGCGGTTGTACATTTGTTTAGAACCATTAAAGGAGGGGTTTAAGAGGAACTATAGGCCTTTTATTGGGTTAGATGCATGCCGTTTAAAAGGGATTTATGGTGGACAGTTGCTCACAGCAATTGGGATCGATCCCAATAACGAGACTTGGGTGCTAGCATATGCTGTGGTTGGGATGGAAACAAGGGATTCATGGACATGGTTCATTGATCTGTTGGCCAAGGATGTGGACATTGTTAATTCCCATGGATGGGCCTTTATATCTGACAAGCAAAAGGGACTGCCTGGTGCATTTAAAGACATTGTGCCTAATGTTGAAACAAGATTCTGTGTGAGGCACCTTTGGGACAACTTCAACAAAACGCATAAAGGTAAAGTTTTGAGGGATCAGTTATGGAGATGTGCTAGAGCTACCAATGTGCCTTGTTTTAACTATCAAATGGAAGTAATGAAGACCTTAGATAGCAATGCATGGGAGTGGCTTGCTGAGAAGCCACCAAGACAATGGTCTAAGTCTCATTTCAGAACACATATTAAGTGTGATATGCTGCAGAATAACTTGTGTGAAAGCTTCAACAATACTATCAAGACAGCAAGGCACAAGCCAATTATCACAATGCTAGAGATGATCAGGTGTTTGTTGATGAGAAGGATCCAGTGGACGAGGGACAAGATGAGCAGTTGGCCTCATCAAATATGCAAGAACATTTTTGACCATGTCCAACATAAAAAGGTAGAAGCATGTAATTGTACTGTGCAGTGGTCTGGTGGTCCTAAATATCAAGTGGATGCAGGAAGAGGTGACCAATATGTGGTGGATTTGGACATTCACACTTGTTCTTGCAGAAAGTGGGACTTGTCAGGCATTCCTTGTGCTCATGGAATTGCTGCCACACATTACAAAGGAGGTAAAGCTATGGAGGATTATGTGCATTTATACTACAGCAAGGACAGTTACATGGCCCTGTATAACAATCTCATTATGCCAATTAATGGGTCACAGCTATGGGAGAAGACCAACCAGACAGCAATAAAGCCACCAGCCTACACTAGACAACCTGGAAGACCTAGAAAGGTGAGGATAAAAGGAGCTGAAGAGAGAATAGATAAGAGTGGGAAAAAATGGTTGGGAAGACAAGGAATGCAAATGAGGTGTACAATATGTGGCTCAACTGGCCATAACAAAACCTCTCACCATCAGAATCTACCTCCAAAGGAAAAACCCCTATCAAGGGGTAGAGGAAGACCAAGAAAAATACATCACCAAGACCCTGCAGTTACTGCTGCGAGTGGCTATTTTTATTGTTGTTTCTTCCTCAAAATGGAAAGGCTATTTCATTGTTTTATTGTTTTATTGTTTGAAGCTGAAAGTGTTTTTTTTTTTTTTTGGGGTAGGATGAAGCAAAAGCAGCTGCAAGACTTAGGAGAATGCATTCATATGCAAGGGCAAAGGCTGCTACTGCTGCAAAAAAAGCTGCACAAAATGCTTCCTAGCCAAATGTAGCTGAAACTGCTAGAATAGGATTGAGAGCATCCAAGAGACAGAGAACATAGGCTCTTAGTTCTTAGTTTATGCCATGTATTTTATTTTGAACTAGTACAACTTTTGGTTTTGTGATGTGGCCATATTGTCAACTTTTGGTAGTTGTTTTCCAGATTAGGTGCTCATGTTCATTTTAGAGGTTTGAGCTACAAAGGTTGGAAAAGTATGTATGTATTTTGAACTCAAAATAGAATGGAATTTGCCTTCAACCAATTGTTCATTTGGAAATTGCCTAACAATTGTGCATACATCAACAATCTATGTATTTCCAAATTGCCTAACAATTGTTCATACATAAACATCTTTCATACAACTTGACATGGGAAATTACAAGAAACAGACCTTTCATACACATAAAACACTTTGATTTTCCAAAAGGTCCCAGGGAAAGGCCACAAAAAACATCACCCAAGTCTTCTAAGTTCTACACCCTAAAATGTAAGTGCTAATTTCACATTCTTGGAAGATCCATAGTCTTTCCATTCCAGTACTAGCATTCCCAACAACACAATCAAAAAAACCCAAGAACCCAGAACACTTGCTCGTAGAAATCTTTGTGCTTTCAAGGCAGCTCCAACCTCTTTTTTCAATTTTCGGTTTTCCTCTTCTTCCTTACGTAATCGTTTCAATAGTCCACATATCACAGTCTTGGACCTTTCGCATACCTGTGGATCATACCATTCAAAGAATGCACAACCTCTTCTTACCCCATAATTGGCGCAGCCCCAAAATCTTCTCTCAGGGTTGTTGTCAGTCCACGACGTCGTCAGATGACATTGATTGCCGCAGTGACAAATAGGCTGTCCCACTTCGCATCTTCGATTTGCAGACATCATCGACCTCGTCGACATTGTTGTCTTTGTCTTCTTTGAATTGGAACCTGGGCAAGCACTTCTGTCTACTTGGACTTAGGTCTGAGTGGGGGCTTAGATCTGGAAATCGATTTGGGGATTTTTGGTTTTTCTTTTTTGAATGACAGATGCCACGTGTCGTTTTGGGCGCGAAACCCAGGGACATGAGATGCCGAAAATGCCCTTAAAAATTCGTCCAGCTAGACGCCACGTCAGCAAATAACAGATTTCATGACGGACTCGCTAACGGAGGGGGCATTTTGTAGGGTTTCCGTGACGTTGTGTATGTAATTGTAAATGTCCCATAGATTGGGATGTAATCGTAATTGACCCTATAGGTTGGGAGGTTTACTGTAGTTTGTCCTAAAAAATAACTATAGTATTTATGACTTTCTAACTTAAGGAGTATGATTGGAGTTCAAATTTTATAGAGTTCCTAAAATAACTTTTGTGTGTTTTTAGCTAAATTTTAAATAAAGAATAGGGAGCATGACATTTGCCTACATAATTACTGACTAATTCCTTGTGATCGGGTATTTATTATTTCAGTATGTGGTTGTGAAAGTAAATGGGATATTGAATGTTGGTGTTGACATCGGACAAGCTGCTTTAAACAGTGGTTGCAACATTATGTGATTGATAGATAACATAGCAGTTTTCATCTTTCAACAAAAACAATCAGTTTCAAAAAAAAACAAACCAAAATTTTAATTTGACCCTTATTGTCATTATGGTGGTTTTGCTGCTAGCTAGGTCGCATTTGCATATGACTCTGTTCTTTAAAGAAATTTTACTAGTCATGTACATAATAAATTTTCAACTATAATTTTTATACTACTTTTTGTAATTTGATATTTTTTATTTTATTTTTGTCATTTGATAGGGAAGGAAATGGGGGAGTATTATATTGGGTTGCCTCAAAATTGTCTTTTACATGAATCGAACTCGGGTGCATTGTCCAAAAATCCTCAAGATTGCCTCAAGATTTTCTTAAAGTAAAAATCATCATCAATTAGGATACAAATTACAATTAAATCATCTTTCATTATATAACCAATCAACATGATAATGAAGTAAGGCATTTAGTATATATAAATTGAAATTTAGATACATACTTGATTTGAATTTGTATTTAAATCTGACTATTTGCTTTTGAGTGACATTGATGAATTTTTTTGGTCAATTTTTTGTGTTGAAATCCTTGAAATTGAACAAAAAAAATTATCAAAGGATTAAAAAAGAGAGCGAAAGAGAGATGATTATTACTTACAAAAAATAACGTGGTTGCCTTTTTTATTATTATGATTATTAATTATTGTTACAAAAATAAAAAATAAACCAAAAAAGAACTAAAATTATGATCTACACAAGCGGGTTTTGAAGTCGCGCCCTGAATAGAAGTTGAGGCCCTATAAACCAACACAACTAGAAACGTCTTTGTGTCAAAAATTTGCTCGCTATATATATAAAACATTTGTTAATACATACATATATTATACACATTAAAAAAAAAAATCAGGGGCCTTAAAAAATTAGGGGCCCTGTGCGGTGGCACTACTTGCACACCCTCAGTTGTGAATCAGATTACATGCTTTTCCCCCTTTATAATCAACAGTTGCTCATATTTTACAAGAAAGATGGGAGTAGATGTCCGTCTCAATCAGCCCGCCTAACAATCAATAAACACAAATCATATTACTTTCTATGTCATTGTTGTGTGACATATACAGAAAATTAGAGAACAGACTCTCAATATGCACATCGATATCGATGTTGGCAAAAATGTACCAATAATATGTCGATACGTATTGTTGGCAACAATGATATTGATTGCATATATATCAGCAATCCAGTCTGTACCGTCAGACTTTCCTTCCCCATTGCTATATTTATTCATCGATCCTTTTTATTTAAGCAAATGTTTTTTTAATTGTTGAACTTAGAACTCTATTAATCGAGAGAGAAGTGTTTAATTATAGATAGATAGGTTTGACAAAAGTTTGATTTGTCTCAGCCTGTTTTTATTGGAAATAAGATTGGAATGTGGAAATATCTATACAAAAGTAGGGTTAAGTACTTCATGTGAGTTTTTAAGGTCTGTGTTTTTTTTGGTCGAAGTCAGTGTTTAAGGTGTTGGTTTGCAATAACTCATACAAGATTTTGATTTCAGTTCCCTTTCCTGCTTGCACTTATCAACTAAATGTAATATTTGTTGATTCTGGTGCTAGCACATGATGATGAGGAGGAAAAATGAAGGAAGAAGTGAAGCTCCAAATTATGACATAGAAAACCAGCACAATCCTTTGGAAACTTTGATGAGCCAAGAGTTGACCAACTTGTCTCCCCTGCCCCCATTGCGTTGTATCTACAGAGTTCCTGAGCGACTGCGATGAGGAAAGGAAAATGCCTACACACCTCAAGTAGTCTCTATAGGCCCACTTCACCATGGCATAGAACACTTGAAGGCCATGGAAGAGCATAAAAAGAGGTATCTAGCGGATTTTCTATATTGAACCCAGGTAAGCTTGAATGATTATATAAACAAAATAAAGGATCAAGAAGCAAGACTGCGCAGTTATTATGCAGAATTCATTGAGTTTGACAGTGATGAATTTGTAAAAATCGTTCTAGTGGATGCAGCCTTCATCATTGAGTTCTTATTGAGGAAGTGTTTTTCAGGATTTAATGATGAAAATGACTACATATTTCATATACCATGGATGAAACGTGATATATTGCCTGACTTGCGGATGCTTGAAAATCAACTGCCATTCTTCATTCTGAAAGATCTTTTTGACCCCGATAAACTTTTCGCTCCTACTAGTAGGAAATATTCACTAATATTTGTTTCTTACTTTTCGTTCAAAGATGCAATCTATAGGGAGGGAACAGAAGACGATTGAGAGAGAATTTTTGTTCCAGGAATAGAGGTAAACCAGTTTGTTGATTTTATGAGAATTTTGTGTCAACCAATGGAACCAAAAACTAGAGGGAAACTAAAATCTCCCACAATACCAAACATGGCAGAGCTACATCAGGCCAGAGTCAAGTTTAAGGTGGGAACAAGCGAAAGTCTGTTTGACATAAAATTCTCTAGTGGGATTCTCGAAATTCCGAAGTTAAGAGTATCGGATTCGACAGAGCTGACATTCAGAAATCTCCTGGCTTTCGAACAATGTCACTGCAAGAACATGAATTACCTAACTAATTATGTTTTCCTCATGAAGCGTTTGGTGAGTTCATCAAAGGATGTGGAGCTGCTTGTTGTTGAGCATGGAATTGTTCAAAATCGGATAGGTGAGAACAGCGGGGTATCTACATGCTTACACCATACATACTTCTATACATGTCTACAGGCCATTGTCACCTGGAAAAGAACAACCTCCAAATAACCTTTCAAGTTGGCACTCCAAAACTAAACTACATCCACCATTTTCTCTTTTTCTTCTTCCATAAGGCATCATCAGTAAAAGGGCCATGACTCCGCTACGGCAAAACATCAAACACATGGCGTGCACTTTTATTGCTTTCACATATGACCCGAACATTCAACCATTTCTGACGGCTTGATCGGCAATAACAAACGTAATAAGTAAGAATCAGGAAGCTAGATCACAAGCTTGCCTACAAATTTGTTGGGTACGGAAAATATGAAAGAAACCACGCCTGAAGAAGGAGAGACGACAGTTAAATGCCGCGAAAAAAGCCATGGAGTGTTCGAAATTTGGACTCAAACTGAACTTTGTGCACGGACTTGGGCCTGATCTTATGTTGGATCCATTATTGAGAAATGGGCTGTATTGGGCTTGAATTGCAGGCAATGACAGACCTACCCAGAACCAAATTATAATTTGTGAGTCATCATCTCTATATATAAATCAAAAGGCAGAGAATGGTAAAACATTCAAAATACCAGAAAATGTCATTGGTTAATTCAAACATTAAGAATTGAAATTATTAATTAATTGAGGATAATATGATAAATTCACACTTTTTCATATTAAAAAAATTAAAATTAAAAGAAAAATAAGATAATGAATCCTATTTTTATGGAACACAACTACCCATTATCTTTTTAATTCTAAAATTAATTTTTTAATTTTTTTAAAAAGCATATTACAAGCGTGGAAGCACGTGCGAAGAGATTAGTATCTCTTAATCCAAAGGTTAAAAAGATGGGGTGTCATCTAAGGGTCTTATAACGCCCTCACAATAGGATTCTTGTATAATTTGTTCTCTTTCTTTTTTTCTTTTTTTTTTCTCTCTTTGTATTGGAAAAACGGGTTGCTTTTCAATTGGACAGAAAGAGAAGGCAACAAACTTTAACAAAATTGAACATGCCTGGCTTATAAAAAGGAAAAAAAAAAAACCTTTAAAAAGCCAATTTTGCATCCATTGAACTGGATTAAAAAGTGCCCTTGTTTTCCCTACCATTGACTATCACAGTGTTGTTAAGTTCAAACATGTTGTACTTAATCCGGTTAATTGTCTGGTGTTGATTGTTTTTGGGACCCAATCGGCATTTAAATCATGTCAAAAGCTGTTCATGTTCTTCTTTCACGAGCATGATGAGTCTTTCAATTGTCTTGTCCTTTGTTAAGATTGATAAGTAATCAGAAATTATCCTCCGTTTGGATGAGGAAAAATTATTTGGAATTTAGCCAAAAGTTAGGAATTTAAAAGGAGAAATTGACTATTCCCTTGTTTGGATAACTTAAGCGGAATTTATTAAATGATACGCATAAAAAATCGTGGAAATTGCTGAATCAAATTCCCGAGTTTAATTTCCACCAAAATAAGTTTCATTTTATAATTTACATAGTGTCATTTACAAAATTCTATCATTTACAAAATTCGACATGCCTAAATCCAAACACTGAAATCTTTAATTGCTAGAAATTAAAATGATGCAAATCTAAATTACGTCATTTTAGAATTCTATGTCATTTTCAATTCCTTCATCAAAATGGAGGGTTATAGAATTCTCAAATCATAAGTTTGCCAAATTTAACATCTCTTCGAATGTCATTTTTTTCCTACAAGTAAGATTTTGTCCTGCATATCACGGATGAAATTATTTAATCAATATAGAAGAAAAAAAGTGGAAACTAATAAATATTCTCTTTGTTCATTTTCACATGCAATAAGATTCAGATAAAGAAGAAAAAAAAATATATATCAATAAGCAAGTTTTGACATGATTGAATGTAAGGTACTTCATGGCACTAGTTCACTAAAATCAACAAAGCATATATAAAAATGAAGTAACATAAAGCCAAGCTTAAAGTGAAACAAAGAATCTTGCTAAAAGCTAAATAATGGAGTGTAGTAGCAGACAAGAATGAATGTGTTGTTGTTGCTTTTTGACCAATAAAATGTGCATTTTGCAGTACTTAAAAACCCAACCCCCATGAGGTCAATGAGGGAACCCACGAAAGGTGTTTGCTGAAAAGTTTGGGAATCCTATGTGAGTTTAAGCTTTAAGTTAAAATATGTTCAATTAGAGAGCTTTGTTTTGGAAGCTCATCATCAGATTTCTCAAGGTTAACCCTGTCCGTTAATCAAAGAATCAAATGTTAATTAGAATTATGGTTTTGTTAACGTACGGCTTCAACTTCAATCGTAAATGTGAGAATAAGTGCTTTATCACTCAAATTATAAATTTTGTAAATATAAAGATGAGTGCTCTAACACCGAAACTATAAGCCCCATATACTTCAGAGCTAGTAAAAACCTTACTAATTCCCTACCAATCTTTCACCTTCTTTTTCTTTTTCTTTTTTTCTTTTCAATCATTGCTTTTCTTGGTTATTGCTGCATTTTCGCCAAATAAATACTTTATCTCAAGAGATTAAATAAGCATGAGAAAGGGTATATATCTCCAGCACATATAATAAATAGTTTTCATTTACTAATTAAGCATATACGCTCACTTAGTTAAAATGGAGTCTGTTCAGCAACGGATAGCCCAAAGGAAAATGTCTAGACTTGCAGATTAGTTAGAAGTCTTAAGTTCAAACCCTTATGGTACCTTGACAGTGTGTGTGAGAAAATTCTCATTCTCCAATATCGCTTGTATAAAAATAAAATAAAAATTGGAGTTTGTTCAAGTTTCAACCTCCCACTGACCGCTGCGACAAATGGACACGCATTGAACTTGAAAGATCACTTCCATAATGGAAAGCAGTCCTTTAATCTTGAAAAGAAAAAAACATACAATTGAAATTGGTCGATCGAGTTTGAATTGTTGGACTTGATATTGGTTTCCGAAATATATATTGTGGAACATATATACATCTTTTATCAATGCTCCAACTCCCTTGCAAAGGGAAATTTCTCTAGAATTAGTTTTAATTCTTAAAATGTGTAGAGATAGAAATTTTGAATTCCCTGGCCTTGCTGCGTTGTTTTAACCAAAGGATCTGGTTTATGGTCCATGCATGACGTGAACAGCTCCTTTGGTATATATTATTGTTTTGCAGATATATCATTTGCAGTTTTTAAGTACTCAAATATTCCTTGGACCACTCTTAGGATAAAAGCATTCTTGATACTAGGGATGGAGCATCATCCACCATATATCCACTTTTCTCTCTCTCTCTCTCTCTCTCTCTCTCTCTCTCTCTCACCATGAGCCAATTGAGAACAAGGAAAGTAAATAATTACTTGCAGCTGGGGCAATGGTGCTTAAATTCTCCAAGACACAGAAAGAGATGATAAATTAGATTAATAGTACCAGAAAACTACATGCCTATATAGTTCATATCATAAGAAAGCTCACAAAATGACAAATCATTTAGCTTTGTTAAAGTACTACTTCATCAAGTCTTCATCAGACACAATTCAAATTAAGCTCCTTAGAAAAATAAAAGATAGAAACTGGAAATGAAGGAGAGGGGAAGGAAAAGGGAATTGAAAGAGGAAAAAAAAATATAGAAGGGTGGTCATCCGGCCCACTAAAGGAGTAGCTAGCTCAAGCCATCATAAGGGAATCATGTTCTTCTCTCAGTTCCTTCAGCAAAGTACAGCAGTACCTGAATATCATCAACATTTATATATTAGTTTACAAACCAAAAAAGAAAAAGCAAAATAATTTAATTAAGTAACTATATATTTTTATATATCTTATGTACATACTCAGTGAAAATGATGAAAATTTACGAGTTAATATGGAGACTTGCCACCATTGTTGTCCCTTGGAGCATTGCATCTGAAACATTCCGTCCTGCTAGCGAAGTTGTGCTCATTGCACCCTGACCTGTCCAATTAATTCAACTATTACATGTTTAATGCATATAGGTGCATACTCATATATGTATATTTTTTGCGACATGTTGTATATTACGTTATATGAGAGATATGATCAGTAATGTGATATGATTTATAAAGTAACCTTGTGCAAATCCAGTCTCCGGATTTCCATCCGGAGCGACCAGAGCTACTTCCACCGCTCCCAAATCCAAACCCTCTACCCTCATAGCCGCCACCGCCGCCACTGGATGATTCATCCTTGGACGCACCACACTTGAAGCAGCTGGAGCGGCTGGCAAAGTTATGCGCTGCACAATTGCCAATGGTGCAGTACCAGTCACCAGGGCGGACATCCGGGCCGGTGGTGAATCCAAATGAACCACCACCTCCACCTCTTCCACCAAAACTTCCATACTCAACTCTATCCCCACTTTTTGGCTCCCCGCACCTCTGGCACGAGTCCCTTCTTTGGAAGTTGAGATGGTTGCATGACCTACAGTTCCAATCTCCTGGCCTGCTCATGTTTCTTAATTTGAGCTCTTCTAGATTTCAGAGAATATTACCAAAATAAAAAATAAAAACAATATATTAGTTAGCTAAAATGCATCATTTAACAAACTTCAAGTTCATTATGGAAAAATAAGCTACAAAAGCTCAAGAGTGAACTTGAAAAGGCCTCACCTTGAGAAAGCAGAGTTGAATAGAAATGCCTGAAAAATTAAGATTAGTGGTGGAGGAATTTGGTGATTAAAGTGATGGGGTTGGGGAGGTTTTTATACTTGCTTAAGGGCCTCGAGAAACGAGTGGTGGATTGTGCCCAGTAGAGGTTTAGGGTGTGGTTTTTCTTTTTTGATATTCTCTTCATCACTTTGCTTCCTTGAACAATGGAATGTATATCACAAAAAAGAAAACCAAAATGGGAAAAAGAGATAAAGAAATATTGAAATGGGATTCAAAAGATACTAAAGAAAGAAAGAATTTGATGATAAAGCTTTAACTAGAGTACTTTAGGATTTCCAGAGGTTGCAAATGCATGAACATATCCATAAATTTATTTTAGTTCCATAAATGCCCTTCTTTATTTTTAGCTATCCACCATGTACTCCCATAGCTAGAAATGGCTCGTTAGTTTGAATTTAATTAGCACTATAGGCTTGTAAAAAAATGAGAAATTAATGTTTTCTAACCAGATTGAGCAATCAAATTTGTCGTTTATATCTGTGTTCACGCCATCTAAATTTACAGTTTGACAATATGGGTTTGTAAGCATATATTCTGGGACAGTCCCATGGGTTGTCTAACCTGGACTATATAGCCGAGGGGAGTTAATTTGTTTTCCTTTTTTCCCTATAGTTAGCATGTAGGCTTAAGGTTTAGTCCAGTTCAAAATTAACAACCCACTCTTAAGGTAAATCTAGCCCACCTCATTTTGAAATCTTGAGTCCGTCTCTACATATATTACCCTAAAATATATAAAAGTAGAGAAAATGTGGCATGCTTTAAAGTGAGTTGGCAATGCTACACCTTGGTTAAATGTGTTATTGCATGGAACAATTTTTTTTACATAATTAAGACGCAAGTTTGTGAGAAAATTAAGATGACCTTCATAAGATATTGTTTCAGGCAATTTGGTTGGTGTGGGAGAGTCAAATTCCAGCCTTTTAAGATATTGTTTCCATCTAGCTCAATCATTCAGAAGAGATGGATACATATTACAGCAAATGATAGGGATGTTTTTTTGGTCGAAAATGATAGGGATGTAATCACAATTCAAAGTTAAAAAGTATTGTTCCTTAATACAATGCGCAATTTGAAAAGCAACAAGGAAAACCATGTTGATTTGACTTTGTTAATTTATTCGTACAACAACTATCTATATGTTCATGTCCCCACAAAAAGAAAATAGCATGCATTGTAACCTCTAAACACAGCATATAGCCATGCACCCAAATGTCTTTTAACTATTCTAATCTATGAACCTCATGAAATTCTTTTGACCATTTGAATATATTTAGGAGTCACCTTCCTTCTTGTTGGCTTTCTTGTTGAGTCAGGACTGGATAAGCAGGAACAAAATTCACTGTTTTCCTGCCAGACAAAATGAATATTCTTCACACATCAAAAAACCCTTAAGAGTGGTCAAGCCTGCTTTTCTGTAATTTTATAACCCCACATCCTAAGGGTGTCACTATACAAGGAAAAATGGTGGTTGCTTTTCAATTTTTCTTGAATATTCTTTCTTTGTACTTGGAACTACAAAAATTTCCTCTAAGTCAAAAGGGTTTTTAGGGTTACCACAGTTTCTCTCCTCCAGCCCAGAAAAGAAAATTAAAACACAAAAGCAATTGATCCATCGTTTGGTCGCTTAGGGACTTAGGGTAACTGCACATACGTTGATAAGAACTATAGCAAATTGCGCAACACAGAATGTTGTAATTTGAGTGAATTCGATGCACTACCTCAGAACATAGAATCAATTTTTCCTCTTCTGCAGCTAATCTTGCATACAAAAATACATAAAATATGGTCACACTCGTGCATGTCAGCTGGTTTGCTAATTTAGAGAAGATACGTTACCGTTGCCCAAGACATGGGCACATAGCTGATGAAGCCAAACTCAAGCTGTTGCATGGCTAAAGACGTTCAAAGAACGTCCACATTAATTATATTCTGTGACCAAATTTTAATAATTGAGTTCAGAAACATGGATTGGAGTGGAGGCTCAAAATCAAAGAAAGAAAGGGGAAATTAATTGGTAGAGTTTCGATAAAGATAGTCGAAGCTGATGATGATGGAAGAGGAGTCTTCGAGGTTCAAATTTTGACCATCTTTTTAATCTTTTTCTTTTTCTCACTGGTTGTGTACTGCAATTCATGCCTTTTTCACTGTCGTTTTTACTTTCCCCCCCGTCCCCCACCTTACTCGTCCTCACAAATCTTCATTTTGAATCTTTGAATAATTAAGTGAAATAATAGAAAACAAAATCGAATTATTATTATTTCAAGATTATTCACCACTCACCATGCCATTTTTTTTTTCTTGGGGAATGGTAAAGAAGGCTGTAGCAAACTGTGAAAAAGCAAAAACAAAGGAGGGGACTGATTCGATTCTCTCATTGGGAAATGCTTCCATGCATGACCATGACCAAGCCCAATACATTCCACCCAACGTATATATATATATGATTTTTTAGCTTTCTCTTTTTAAATAAAATGTAAAACAATTCTGATTAAAGTCCATTTGAGGATGTTTGTGTACAAGTATTAATGCAAATTCAATTTGTTTGCATTGTCCCCTTTCCCCTATATACCAATGGACAAAGTGATGGAACCTTATACCTTTTGACCAATTTCAAATTTTACAGGCAAGTTCTTGATTTGATTCTGAAAATAAAATAAGAAAACTTCAACAAATTATATACGTAATGTCAAGAGTGCGAATCCGAAATTGAAGAATTTGAAAGATTTTGAATCTCTTCATTCAATTTTGAGTTAGATGCTCACATTTTAATAAAACAATATCAATCCATACTATTCACGTAACCCACCCATAATAAATTAATAATGCTTAGAATTATTTTCCTTTTAAAAAAAAGTAACAGATTTAGTAAACGAATGTGATTATCTAAACATAAAAATCGAGAATACTACAAAATATATATTTTATGTTTCTACGTAATGCGTGTTTGGTTGCATGCACGTGAGATGAGTGTGATGTCATCACACAATGATAAAAGTCACCTCTTTTCTTTTACTTTTTAGTCCTCCAATATCTTTTACATTATGCTCTGAGAGACTACCCTAAAATGTCCACCTCTTTGATCTTTTTTTTTTGCACGGTTTTCCACCCTAACCCATCTCCAAATATCATTCATCTTTACTACAGAAACGTTGCCCTTTCCGCTTTACAAAACAAAACACAAAATTCCTCAATTTCTTTTAATAAAAAATCTCAACTTCTTTTGCCCGCTTCTTTTCCACCAAGATGACTGTAACTTGGGATTAAGTTTTTGTTTTATACATAAAATCAGGGGCGGCCCTTCAGGCTGTGCAAGTGGTGCCGAATTTTTAAGGGCCCTCAATTTCTTTTACATGTATATTAATATTATAGGTATTATATATATACTTGAGCATGCAGTAACGTAACACAAGTATGTATTTGGTTGAGTTGGAATTCATAACCTTGATTTTAATAGGTAAGTTGGATTCGAGTCCATATTGTGTCGTTCAGTAGTTGTATATTTACATTTCTATTCTATTTTTTTTATTGTTAACGATAGGAAAAAAGAAAAAAGAAAAAGAGGAAAGCAATATATACGAGTTTTCTCCAATCAAAAAAAAAAAAAATTGGAGTTCAATTTGAGAAATGGAAAAGGAAAAAGACATTAATTTTTTTTGTTTCATTTGAGTGGGTGAAAATATACACATTAAAACTTTTATGCATGTTATTTATGATTGCTATTGCATGCTAATTAATAGATGATGAATTTTAGTTATTAAAAAAAATTGTTTTATGGTGTTAAGTCATGGAAATTTTTTTTATAAATATTTTTATATTAGAGTGAGGGCTCCCGTTTAAGTTTCGCACAGTACCCTCAAAATCTCAGGACCGGCCCTGTATAAAATGGAATAATTTTGTAAGGGGTTTATAGTTATGGTGGTTAAAAACAGTTACTCATGCACCTGAAATTATGTGTTCGAATCCCCCTCACCCAGTAGTATCGCTTATGTCAAAAAGAAAAAATGCAATAATTCTTTGTTTGTAATGTTATCATTGAGAATAGAGAGAATGACTAATTTCTGACCACACACACAAAAAAAATAAAATAAAATAAAATAAAGAGTGACTAATTCTGTATCTAAGAAATGTGGGACTATTATTTACCCAAATAAGAAGGGAATTATTTTTTACTGGACTTGGATTGACCCATTTTCAAAATTGATGTTGGTGCGAGCCCATGATTGATTAATTTGGGCTCAATTCTTTTTTGGGTGCTAGCAGGCCCATAATTGTAAGAGACACTTGGGTATAATAAAGAAAAAATAAATGTGGAATTTCTTTTTATGCAAATGCAATAGCATAAAAACTCTAAAATAGGCAGCAGGAAAAGCTGTAAATGAACTTGGTTATGAACAATTATGCCTCGGAAATTCTAGCTTGCTAGTATTGCTACCTGCCATCTACATCTGAAATCGTTATGTCATTTCTCGATCGATGTCTTTGCCTACTTGAAGATGAATCTGCATCAGTGGAACTTAATTGACTAAAAAATGCAGGTTCTTTTGGAAGAGGCAGAGCAATTGTTTCATTGCTTAGCATCGAAACAACATCTGACATGTTTGGTCGATCCATGGCTCTTTCTTGCACGCACAAAAGACCCATCTGAATGCATCTCGTAACTTCACTGCTTGAACATGAGGCATTCAATGTTGAATCCATCAACTCCATGCTCTTGCCTTCTTTCCAAAAATTCCAAGCCTAAAACAATCAAGTTTCACAAATCTTAGCAACAATTAGTACATGCAAACGTATAAAAAGTGATTAGATGTAGTTTGTGAGGGGTTTGTTAAAGGTGCTTACTCTGCCTAGTAAGTTAAGAGAATGATCAGTTTCAAAGAAGGCTATGTTCTTCTTTCCACTTATGATCTCTAATAAGATTACCCCAAAGCTGAATACATCTGATTTTTCAGAAAAGACGCCATCCATCGCATACTCCGGAGACATGTAACCACTAACAGTTAGATTATAAAATGCATTAGACATTTTGTACCAAAAGAAGAAAAAAAAAGTACTAGGCAGCATGTAATTTACTTACAATGTACCTACAACCCGGTTTGTTTTTCCTCTAGTGTCATCATCCCCAAATATCCTTGCCATGCCAAAATCTGAAATTTTCGGGTTCATGTCACCATCCAACAGAATATTGCTTGTCTTTAAATCACGGTGAATGATCCGTAATCTTGAGTATCTATGAAGATAAAGAAGCCCTTGAGCAATCCCTTCAATAATGTGAAAACGCCTTCTCCAATCCAAAAGTGCATTTTTGGATGAATCTGCACCCAATTCATCTCAAAATGTGAACAAAGATATATGAAAATTGAAACATGTATAGAACTATAGATCATGGACCAACCAAAAATAAAGGAATCCAGGCTTCTGTTGGGCATGTACTCATAAATTAGTATACTTTCTTCTTCTTCAATGCAGCATCCCAAAAGCCTAACCAAATTCCTGTGTTGGAGCTTACAGATTACTGAAACTTCATTTTTGAACTCATTCAAGCCTTGCCTGGAAATTTTGGACAGCCTTTTCACTGCAATTTCCTGATCTTCTAGAGGCAACTTACCCTGCAGTTTCCATTATGTAAACATGTAGAAGTTTTACTAAGAAAATCTTGACAATGCCCAAAAAAAAACACACACATAAATTTAACTGATGGCTTGCCTTATAGACAGGCCCATATCCACCTTCCCCAAGTTTATTAGCCTCTGCAAAGTAATTTGTTGCATTCTTTATTGTGGAAAAACTAAAAAAGGGCAAATCTTGATCCTTCTGTCTTCCCAGTTCTATGTTGCTTGCACCTCTAACTTCATCATGATGAATTGGTGACGCATTAGGGGAGCTCATTTGAAATAATCTCACATGATCAGAATCCGCAACGGCATCTCCTCTGCTTGCTAATTGATCTTCTGCTAAAATTACATTGACATAAACGTCATTTAAGCCTGTTTAATTGCACTTAGCAATGAACTCAATCTTATGAAAATCAAACTCAAACCTTTACGTGGCCTTCTCCCACGCAGATAGTAGGATAAGGAGATTGCAATAAGAACCAAGAGGACTGCCAAAGGAAGCAAGACAGCCAGCCAGAGTTTCCACTTCTTGCTATCTTGAGAATGAACACAATGCCACCATTTTGTTTATGAAAATAAATACAATTTCTTGGACTCAACAAAAATTATGTTTAACGGAAATTGCCTAAATTTTTTACCAACAGTCCATGAGAAAAGCATGCTATGTTCTTAAATTGTGAATTTGAATTACATAATCAACTATTAGCACCTGTTTTTATAATATTTGAAATGTCATTCTAGATGAACTGGTAAGCTGTTAAATCATTTCAGATTTTTTGAGATTATATGTATAGATAGTCGTCCCACTCCCACATAAAGTCAAACAAGCAAACCAAAGAATTCCAAAGCACCTAACACCTTCCCATAAACAACATAATTATTGACTAAACTATGCACAAGGAAAAGAATTTATATTAATTGATGGTTGCAAAGGATCCCATCACACGGAAAAACGTTCTAATTTATTCGTTTTTATAAATATAGTAAACAACAGTAATTCATGTAGTAAGTTATCTCCTTAATTTATCCTTATGACACACTAGGAGTCAAGACTTGATAATATACATAACAAATTTAAAATAATAATAATAATATACTTAAAAAAATTCTTTTGTCAAATGATCATGATGTGATGTATGATTGAGTAGATTATTATGTGAATGTACTGTTGGATTCATAATTCGACAACATAATATGTTACATTGCTATAAAAAAAAATATTATTACACATATGATACAGTTCTTCCCTTGTGCGGTTAATTGTACTTTTGAAATCCCTTTGAGCTGACGATTGGAAGAAGTTTATCAGTATAATTTTATTTTTTTTAATGTTTAATTAGTCTTAATTCACTGTTATAAGTATCTTATGTTGCCAGATGATCGAAAAGGAACATTACTCTATATTGTATAATTCAATTAGTTGAATTCAAACTTACCACTTGGAGCACGACCCCGGATGTAAACAATCCCTGCCCCCTTCTCGATGATCTTCAACAGATCATGTTTGCTCCCAAAATAGAGTTGACATCCTGGCGGTTGTTCATTCTGAAGTGCAGCAAACGCAGTGCAAGAACAATTGGACTTGCACAAAGTTTCACACTCGGTAGTCCCCGTAGAAATGAAACCAGGACCATTGAAAGTAGATGGCAAAGAACCATTCATCTCATAAAACTTACCATCCCCACACTTGAACGGTATTGAAGTCAAGCACCTACCAGAATTACCACCGGCCGAATCGGCACACAAAGCATGAGGCCTAACAGAAATCTTCCCATCCACCATGAAATACTGGTCCAGGTTTCCGGTGGAAGCCATCACGAACCACATGAGGTCGTAGTTCCTACTGTGGCTAAAATTGTAGTAGGCCTCATATGCATTAGCATGGTAGCTAAAATTGTAGTCATTGTTATTATTGTTCTGCCCGGTTGAGTTGTCAAAAATAAACCGGATGCTATGTCCGTCCCAGGAAGCTATGTCCATTTTGGCTCCATCTCCTCGCCAAACTGAAAGCTTCGACAAGTCGTTGCCATCAACGGACAAGGTGAAGAGGCCTCGAGCTGGGTTTTGGGGGCTTACCCAAGAAACAATAACGTGCAAGCTGTGGCGGGTTGTGTTTAGGCCATACAGCCCAAGTTTCATCCCAGGAAGGTATGTATCACTTGGAAGATCAAAACTTTGCCATATAATAGTACCTGTATGGTCCAAAAGAATTAAAATACCATCGTTTTTCAAGGGTCTGAAAGTACAGAAACATAAATTTTAATGTAACTAAAACTATCAGAATTTGAAGATATTTTTGAAATTTCAGACCATGCCTGTATCAACTTCTTTAAGGACAAAATTTCCAGTGTCAAGAAGTGTTGCGCTTGTATTAGTAGTGGCCGCGGCGACACTTCCTGAATTGACTATCAACTGGACTTGTCGCCGGTCGGTGAGAACCAAATTCCCTGTCCGGATTTGAAGGAGGCCGGATGAATCCAATATGGGATTTTCTCGGTCAACCCAGACAACCTGGCTTCGATCGGCTGTGAACCAAATTCCCAGATAATGATAGCCCGAAAAGTTTTCGCTGAAGAAGCCAAGCTCGAAAAGGCCACCGGATGAGACCAGGGTTTGATTGTCTCCCAAAGTGTCCAAAGATGTGAGTGTGTCCGTTGCAGGATATGAAAATGAAAAGAAGGTAAAGAATGATATCAAGCAAACAAGAGAGAGGTTAAGCATTGTCATTGTAGAGTTAGAGAATTGGTACAAAGACAATGAATTAATTAAAACTTAGAGGTCTAGATGGAGACACAGCTAGGAGGTAGCTGGCTAGCCTTTTATTTTCTAATTAAGTATATATAATATGTTTTCCTGTATTCTCATTGATGCAGGTTCATTATTGTCAACTATTTCTTTTTTTTTTTTTGGACGAAAAATTGTCAACTATTTCTTAGTTCTCAAGCCAGATATATATTTTATGATCTTCCATTTCCTTGTCATCATATAATATATATAATCCGTTGAAAGTTTGAAAGATATATAATGTGAACTCCTGGAGAGTTTTAGGAATAAATAATTAATTCGACAAATGGATGAGAAGCCAGATGCTTTGAGAGTCCCCTAACCCTTGGTGGGAAGTCGAGATTGGGAACATGACTATTTCAATTTAAATAGATAACAATTTAATCAATAAACTAGTTAAGTTTAGCTGGACAAATTAATTAATTTGAAAAAAATTAAACATTTATCCGAAGTTCAATCATACTACACCAAACACAGGATAGGAGTAAGACTCATGCATTCGAGTGCAGTCCCAATCCTATCCAATCCAAAGAAACAATCATGTTTGCATATGAAGCATGAAGCACTTCATTGTGTACCTGGTCCTGTTCAGATAAGGCTTGGTCATTAACAACTTTGTTGCCTGGGAAAATCTATTTTGCTACCTTCCATTATATCATATCCAGAGTGACGTCTTTGCCTACTTGAAGATGATTCTGCATCACTGGATCGACTAAAAAATGCAGGTTCTTTAGGAAGAGGCAGAGCCATTGTTTCATTGCTGAGCATCGAAACAACATTATCCGACATGGTTGGTCGGTCCATAGCTCTTTCTTGCACACACAAAAGACCCATCTGAATGCATCTGGTGACTTCACTGCTTGAACAAGAACTGCTCAACGTTGAATCCATCAACTCCATGCTCTTGCCTTCTTTCCACAAATTCCAAGCCTGCAACAATAAAGTTTGAAAAACTTCAGGAACAAACATACAAACACATATAATAAGTGATTGGATGTACTTTGAGGGGTTTGTTAAAGTTCCTTACGTTGCCTAGCAAGTTTAGGGAGCGATCAGCCTCAAAGAAGGCTATATTCTTCTTGCCACTTATGATCTCAAATAACATCACTCCAAAGCTGAACACATCTGACTTCTCAGAAAAACGACCATCCACAGCGTACTCCGGAGACATGTAACCACTAACAATCATAGACAAAAATGGATTAATCGCACATCTTTGTACCCAAAGAAAAGTACTAGACATTGAAGAAAAGATGCTGCAGAAAAGTTCACTTACAATGTACCTACAACCCGATTTGTTTGTCCCCTAGTGTCATTATCCCCGAAAATTCGTGCCATGCCAAAATCAGATATTTTTGGGTTCATGTCACAGTCCAACAGAATATTACTGGTCTTCAAATCGCGGTGAATGATCCGTAATCTTGAGTATTTATGAAGATACAGAAGACCTTGAGCAATCCCTTCGATAATGTTCATGCGCTTTCTCCAATCCAAAAGCACCCGTTTGGTTGAATCTGCACATGATTGAAAAAAAGTAATGAAAATGGGGAAAAGGTTTTACAATTAAGATCAACATGAAACCTATACAGAACATGTCGAAATAAGCTCAGAAGATCTTATTGGACAAACCGAAAATGAAAGAATCCAGGCTTTTGTTGGGCGTGTACTCATAAATTAGTATACTTTCTTCTGCTTCAATGCAACATCCCAAAAGCCTAACCAAATTCCGGTGCTGGAGCCTGCAAATTACTGAAATTTCGTTTTTGAACTCATTCAACCCTTGCCTGGAAATTTTGGATAGCCTTTTCACTGCAATTTCTTGTCCTTCTGGAAGCAACTTGCCCTGCAATTTCCATAATGCATACATGTTGCAGTAATAAAATTTAATTAAGAAGATTTTGGTAATAAGAATAAAAAATTATCATTATGAGCTATGTAAAGTAGGGAGTTAACTGATGGCTTGCCTTATAGACAGGTCCAAATCCACCTTCCCCAAGTTTATTAGCCTTGGCAAAGTCATTTGTTGCAGCCCTTATTGTAGAAATACTAAAAAAGGGCAATTCTTGATCCTTCTGTCTGCCTACATTCATGTTAATTGCACCTCTAACTTCATGATCCGGATTGATCATGCCTTCTTCTCGTCTGGTTGCTTGATCTTCAGGTTTCAATATAATCAGACCATACAAATCATTGATATTTTCACATTAAGGCCATATTCTTCATTTGCATACTAATTTATTCTCGTTCGATAGCATAAATATAATGCCCGTGACATCAGATAAATTAAATATTGAACCTACAATTATAGGATAATATAATAATGAAAGGGACAACGGAGTCTAGCCTAGTGTAAAAGGGTCTTGACTTGCAAACTAATGGTCTCAGGTTTGAACCTCCAAGTCACCTTAGTTGTGGCCGTGGAGACACTTCTCTACTTTTCAATATTGAAATATATTACAAGTTTGAATCCACATCCCCTAATAAATCGACTTGATTTTCGACCCAAAAAAAAAATCAACTCGATAAATCAAACTCATACCTCTACGCCACCTTCTCCAACGCACAAAAACAATATAAAGAGATTGAAACAAAAGTCAAGTGGTGGGAAGCCAAAGGAACCGCCACAATTAACCAGAGACTCGCCTTCTTATTACCAGAGACAAGTAAATTGAACTTCATATTTCGTCATTATACATTTTTTGTAATATTTTATTTTCTAAGTTTTTTTATTATTATTATATATATGCTCATTTATTTTGAACTCATTCTTATTCCCCGTTAGAAATTTAAGGAATGGAGTTCCCGAGTTTTATGTGCTTTTCCTAATTTTATGTGCCCCTCCCCTTCTATCTATATATATTTTATTAGACCTACCACTTGAAGCACGATCACGGATGCAAATAAGCCCTGCCTCTTGCTCTATGATCTTCAATAGATTCTGTTTACTCCCATAATAAAGTTGACATGTTGATTCATTCTGAAGAGAAGCGAATCCGGCACAAGAACAATTGGTCTTGCACAAAGTTTGGCAATCAGAAATCCCAATACTACTAACGGAAACACCACTCGTAGATGGCAGCGAACCAGTCATCTTAGAAAAATTAGCTCCATCGCCGCACTCGGATGAGACCAGGATTTGGTTGTCTCCCGATTTGTCTGAAGATGCAAGTGTGTCTGTTGCATGAGATGAGAATAAAAAGAAGCTAATAAAGAATGATATCAAGCAAAGAAGAGGAAGAGACATGGCCATTACAGATGAGAGATGGTTTAAAGCCATTCAATATTAATTGAAGGTAGTAAGGTCTAAGATGGGAAGACTTAGCTATTTATTTTCCACCTGATCGTCTATATAATATCATGTTTTCCTGCATTATTCTTGGAAGTTTCTCCTGATTGATATGCAGGTTCATTTGTCAACTATTCTATTTATTTTGAAAGGAAAGATATATCTATATACATAAAATAAGTTAGGTCAATGCTATAAGGTGGACTTTCTGATCCCCCCCGTGTACACATGTCATAATCGGTTCATTTTCTAAATTACCATTTAAATATCATATGTGCAAGAAATCAACCAAATTGCAAATTGTTTAGTCATTCATATGTATAAGATCTTAAATGTTACGAAAATATATCGTTGATTTGTTTATTACATATATGACTACTAAACGAGGGTAATGGTTAAGTAGTTTTAAAGGATATAACATCCCTTTTCTAGGCTTAATATTTGTAGCTATTTTCAATATTTATATACAGTTCTTCTCTTATGCGGACACATCCGCATGTTATTATTGTGTGGATGTCATTGTAAATATGGAGGACAATAGGGAGTAGTAGAAAATACACGGCGGCCGCAAGGTAATAACATACGGACGCCCACATATGTGAGAAAATCTGTATATATAAAGAATATTTATATATATATATATATATATGAAGAATATATATGTAGTTATATATGCAGTAAAATCCAAATTAGTCAACTATGAATACACATATCAATGGGGTGTTAGTTGAATTGGCTCAGGCCTTTGGTGTGCTTTCAAGTGGTCCTGAGTTCAAACCCCCCATGATATCTATGTGTGTGCCCCCTCCTCCTAGTTAACTATGGCAAAAAAAAAAAACTAGGAATACACATGTGAATCAATGCTTGTCAAGCCAACTATTTTCCTGGAAAAATACCAAACGGAATTGACATGCAACACACGGGGAAACCCACAAGTGGCAAGTTGGTGGTTTGTACCTTTTGAACAGAGAAAAGAAAAAGAAACAAAAAAGAAACAAAGATGTGAGAATGATAGGAGCCAGTGTGGGGGTCCTATGGATGCCGGAAGTGTTTGATGAAATGGCTGAGAGTGACGTGCTTTCTTGAAATCCTATGATTTAAGAAACTGTTCGACGAAATGCCTGACTGAAATCATTTTTCCCGTACCACTATGATATCAGGGTTCATATGTCTATCACAGCAATAGGTCGAAGTTACAATTAATCAATTTGTTTATTTATTTTGGCTTGACAAATTGAAAGTCATATTGAGAAGAACTCAGATAAATCTATTTTGACAGGCTGAATTAGATTTCTGTATTAACAGACTATTAAATAGAAATATTTGCTATGTATTACAACTTTGATACAAGTGGAACAAACTCTACAGACTACACCAAACAGCAGTATAATTGTAAGTGAACAATTTTTTTCTCAAAATACATTGCCTTGCTACCTTCCGTGCACTCCTGAAATCGACATATCAAATGTAGAGTGATGTCTTTGCCTACTCGACGACGAATCTGCATCACTGGAACTTAGCTGACTCCATGATGCAGGTTCTTTAGGGAGCGCCATGGCTATTGTTTCGTTGCTTAGCATCGAAACAACGTCCACCATGGTTGGTCGATCCATAGCTCTTTCTTGCACACACAGAAGTCCCATCTGAATCCATCTGGTAACTTCACGGCTTGAACAAGAAGCAGTCAATGTTGAATCCACCAATTCCATGCTCTTGCCTTCTTTCCACAGATTCCAGGCCTGAAATAAAATAACCCAGTTTCAAAAATCATAGTTAGCAGAAATTTATAATTAAGGAACACATTTCCGCGGGTTTATATAAGTTTCTTACATTGCCGAGTAAGTTTAGCTGATTATCAACCTCAAATAAGGCAATGTTCTTCTTGCCACTTATGATCTCTAATAAGATTACCCCAAAGCTAAACACATCTGATTTTTCAGAAAAGTGGCCGCCCATGGCATACTCCGGAGACATGTAACCACTAAGAATCAGAGATTAAAATGCATTAGAAATTGAATTTGAAAAAAAAAAACCATATATATATGAAGACCAATTGCTTAGAACCTTAAAAAGAACATATTGCAGAACATCCACTTACAATGTACCAACAACCCGGCTTGTTTTTCCTTTAGTGTCATTGTCCGTGAAGATTCTTGCCATGCCAAAATCAGATATCTTTGGGTTCATGTCACTATCCAATAGAATATTGCTCGTTTTTAAGTCGCGGTGAATGATCCTTAATCTTGAATATTTGTGAAGATATAGAAGGCCTTGAGCAATCCCTTCGATGATGTGCATGCGCCTTCTCCAATCCAAAATTGACCGTTTGGTTGAATCTGCACCGATTTGTAACAAAAAGAAAAATTAAAATAAGAAAAATGATTTACAAGATCAACATATGAAACATATATATAGAACATGTCAAAAGCTTACGAACCAAAAATGAAAGAATCCAGGCTTTTGTTTGGCATGTACTCATAAATCAGTATACTTTCTTCTCCTTCAATGCAGCATCCCAAAAGCCTAACCAAATTCCTGTGTTGCAGTTTACAAATTACTGAGACTTCGTTTTTGAACTCCTCCAACCCTTGCCTCGAAATTTCGGATAACCTTTTCACTGCGATTTCCTGCCCTTCTGGTAGCAAACCCTGCAATTAAAATATATATAACATATGTTGAGGGTTAAGAAGATCTTGTTAATTTTTGACAATGCCAAATGAAAATTGCGATTATCAGAATATAATGTAAAGCACAGAAGTGATGGCTTACCTTATAGACAGGCCCAAATCCACCTTCACCAAGTTTGTTGGCCTTGGCAAAGTCATTTGTTGCAGTCTGTATGGTGGAGAAACTAAACAAGGGCAGTTCTTGATCCTTCTGCCTGCCTAATTCCATCATATTTGCAATTCTAACTTCATTATACTGAATTGGTGACGCATTGGTGGAGCCGATTTGGAATAATCTCACTTGATCTGAATGGATAATCCCTTCATGTCTGGTTGCTTGATCTGGTCATATTAAATAGTCAATTAGACCAAGTAATGTATTATGGTGTGGCAAAAATATGACTAGGAAAGTCATGGGAAAAAATCGTTGACATTTTCTTTTATTATTTTACATATAATACACACACAAAAACACTACAATTTTTTTTAGAGTACTGAACACGTGATTGCATACGTAACTCCCTCTTAACCATTTGAGCTATAAGCATTTCCTTCTACGGAAAATTGAAATTCTAACAAAGAGCTGAAATAGCACTCCCCAATTTTAATGCCAACCTTTTGCCAAAAAGAAAAAACAAGAATTTAATGACAAAATTACATTCAGCAATGCAACATAACAATCAAACTAAACTCAAACCTTTGCGCCCCTTTCTGCAACGCAGGTAGCAGAATGAGAAGATTGGGATAAGAACCAAGAGAGAAGCCAAGGGAACTGCGATAGCCAACCAGAGTCTCCATTTCTTCCCATCTGAACAACGCCACCATTTTGTTGGTAAGTATTTAACATTTCTTGCTGTACACAAAGGACTAATAACTCTAACAAAATTTATGGAACTAAAAAACGAAATTTGCCTAAATCTTTGCTACGACCAACAATTCATTGATTTTGTCGATCTCAATGAGATGCCTTAATGATTTTCAATTTGCATGATTTTTTGCAAGGATGATCTCTGAATGAAGATGTGCATTAATGATATATTATATATATTCAACAATTTAAAAGAAATAGACTGGTTTTTTTAATTATCCTAAAGCAATAAGTCGTGAGTCTTAATCCAGTTTGACATCTCTCCAGATTTGACCCTTTCTTATTGCCAGCATATCATAATTAACTCCAACTGGCTTTTATATATTATATAAAACTGCAGCTACGCTATTGAACAGGCATATGATTTCAGATTAATTTGGTGAGATTATAATCTATGGTCGTCTTGTATAAAAACACATTCAATTACATAAAGTCAAACAAGCAAACCAAAGAATTCCAAAGCAGCTAGGACGACCTTCCTATAAACAACATTATTACTGACTAAACTATGCACCAAGATAAGAATTTAAATTCTTTTACTATATAAAAATATTTGCTTGTTAATTAACTTAGTGGCAACTATATAATATATACATAGGAATGTTCCATTTTACTTAGACTAATGTGAGTTATTCATCCAAGTAAATCTTTATCAAAATTTGTGATTTAAAAGTGACAATTTGATAACATGCGCCGGCAAAGCAGATAATAAAACACCAAACATTCTAATCTTAAGTTGACCAAACTTACGATTTGAAGAGATTTCTATTATAAACCGAAGTCCACTCCGTTGGCTCGAAAAGATTTTTGATTTTTTCATAAAAAAAGAATGAGTCGAAAACCAAAACCATCCCTCGAGTCAAAAGTCAATAGGGCCTTTGAATTCGTAAAACTTTAGGATAATTTTGTACTTACCACTTGAAGAAGTAGCACCACCGCGAATGTAAACAATCCCTGGCCCCATCTCCACAATCTTCAAAAGATCCTTTCTACTCTGATAATAAAGTTGGCAAACTTGTTGACCATTCTGAACCGAAACAAATGCAGTACAAGAACAATTGCTCTTGCACAAAGTTTCACAATCGCTAGTTCCCATATTAATCCAGCCACCACTATTAAACGTAGATGGCAACGAACCATTCATCACAGAAAAGCTATCACCATTCTCACACATAGATGGCAATGAACTCAAGCACTTTCCAGTATTACCCCCAGCCAAGTCTTCACACAAACGATGACTTATAGACCAAATATTTCCATCCAATAAGAAAAACTGGTCCAAATCTCCAGTTGAAGCCATCACAAACCACATGAGATCGTATCTTCCCTTGCTAAAAGTGTAGTAGGCATCTTCTTCTCCAGTGGAGTGGTAGCTAAAATTGTAGTCATTTTCGCTACTTGTGTTGTCAAAAATGAACCTTAGGTTGTGCCCGTCCCAGAAAGCGATATCCATATGGCGTCCATCTCCTCTCCAAACCACCACCTCTGTGAAGTTGGCCTGATCCAGGGTTAAAGTGAAGAGGCCACGAGCAGGGTTTTGGGGGCTTACCCAAGAAACAAGAAAGTGAAAGCTTGGTTGGGTTGTGTTTCGGCCAAACAACCCTAGTTTCATCCCAGGAAGATATGTATCACTTGGCACATCAAAACTTTGCCATATAACACTACCTGTAGACATCAAAAGTAATAAATATCAATGTAAAAAATTAATAATAATAAATTTGTTATATATAATAGGGCTAGTTGTTAAAAAGATAAATATCCATGAAATTATCGAAATTTCAGACCGTGCCTGTATCTACTTCGTTGAGCACGAAGTTTCCGGTGTCAAGAAGCGTTGCGGTTGTGTTGGGGGAGGAGGCAACATTTGCTGAGTTGACTATGACTTGCAGCTGTCTTCGGTCAGAGAGAAGCAGATTCCCAGATCGAATTTGGAGCACACCGGAGGAATCTAATATGGCGGCTTCTCGGTTACCAACCCAAACAACCTTGGCAGCATCAGCTTTGAACCAAATTCCCAGATAGTGGTTGCCTGAAATTAAATCGCTGAAGAAGCCAAGCTCGAAAACTCCTCCGGCTGAGACCAGGGTTTGATTGTCTCTCAAAGTGTCTGAAGGTGTGAGTGTGTCTGCTGCATGAGATGGAGATGGAAAGAAGATAGAGAATGATGTTAAGTAAATTATAAGGGGAAGAAGAAACATGGCCATTTACAGATGAAGGTTCAAAGCTGATCATGAAATGAGTCATAAGCAAGAGGTGTAGATGAAGACAGCTAGGATGAGCTTAGCTAGTATTTGGGTTTCCAATTAATACAATATTTCTTGCGGCCTCATAATTAATGCAGGTTGGCTGGCTCATTAGTCAACCTTTTGTTTTGTTTTGTTTCGGTTTTTGGTTTTTTTATGTGGTTATTTATTCTGAAAGGAAAGATTGAATATGTTGCATGCAGCCTCACATTCAAGTTTTAGGAATAGTTAAGTCCAAAATATAAATTCCGAACACTTCTAGATGTTGTTTGGGGAGGTCAAAATAACATCATTTGTAAAGCATTTCCAGCTATATGTTAAATTGTCACTCATGAAATGACGAGAACTTATAAAGAGAATCATTCCAACCCGGGCCGGCCTTGAGTGATTTAAAGCCTTGGGCCAGAGTCTAAGAATGTGCCCTTTATAAATAAATAAATAAATAAAATTTTACAATTTTACATCAAATAGTAAATTTTATTAAAATTATTAGAGTACAAAAATCAATAATATATAGAACACTTTGGTCCTCATTAAAATCTTGTTTAAGGAAAATCCAATGTGAACAAAACCTCAAATGAAGGAAAAAGAGTACTTGATTGAAAACATTACATTCAACAACAACTTTACTTGCATGTGTCCCTATGCTTCACTTTCATATGCACCTACTAAATAAAAATAGCAATGAAATCCCAATCACAAAAGATCATTTAAAATGTCTTTTTGTTGCAGTTTTAGAAACAAAATCATCAATTATATTATCATATTTAATGTTTTCTAACATATCTCTTTCAGTGCATAATATTGCTAGTCCATTTAGTCTATCTTGAACCATGATGGTCCGCAAATAAGATTTTAATAATTTTAATTTAGAAAGAACAATAAAACTTGTATTTTGGGTCCTGTATGTTGTGCTATATATGGTGCTGGTGCTCCCAATTTCAGAGAGAACAATCAGTTTCCAACTCAAAATGGCTTTGTTTTCGCACTCAATTTTGGAGAGAACAAAAATAAAATTCGATTGATTTCAAGAGTCTCCGTCTAGTTCTTGGGAAAACAATCATGTAAACTCGTTCTGCTTCTAGATTTGTTTGCATATGTGTGTGCCTTTATTTATTATTGTTTTATACTATCAAGTAAGACTTTCAATAATTATCACACATGCCCCTTTACTTTTAGTTTTTATTTATTTTTTTTATGAAGACTTTTATTTTTTGTTGCATATATATACTTTTTTTTTTGTGCCCCTCTCAATTGTGGGCCTCTGGTGGTGGCCCTAGTTGCCCTTGCCAAGAGCCAGCCCTAATTCCAACTGAATAGTCAAATCCTAAGCAACTCGATCTTGACCTAAGGCAGGTAGGGCAACAACCTTTATAGCTTATATTTCATAGAATAAAATAAAAACCTTTTTATTGTGATAGAATACAAATACTTGTCATTACATAACTAAATTGATGAGTATCAAAAGTTACAACTTTGGAGACATCAAACAATTCTAATCTTTCTATCACCATACAACTAAAATAAATTTGAAACTCAAGGAGTATATATATCTCAAACACATATATTTATTTATAGCAAAACTCAAAATGTAAATCTGTGTTTTTTTGTTTAACAAACCTTTAAAGAGTTTTAAAATCTTTTTTTTTAAAGAATGAAATGAAGACAAAATTGGGTTCATTCTTGACAATTTCAAACTTTTTTTTATTCAATTAATTAAATATCTACGCAAATATAGTAAACGTTATGTAAATTGGATTTGATAATGATTGGAGCCTAGTTTGTAGGCACATAATAAATCCATATAATATCCACCAAATTTTCAAATCTTACATTCATAATTTTGGGCCAGGCCCAGCCCAGTCCAATTGCCGCCAGTCCACATTAAATCACAATTCCCGCTTTGGTTTTTAAATCCCGCCGCTTCTGCCTAAACGTCTCTCTCTTTTTATTTTCTTTTTAAGCGAGAAAAACAAATTTACAAAACTAATAAAAAAAATTGTAAAAACTCCATTTCTCAGTCTCCCATTTTCTCACCATCTGTTTCAGAAGAAGTTAGTAAAGTGGGGAAAAAGAAAATGCAGGCGGAGGATTTTAGGGTTAGGGTTAGGGTTAAGTCTACGGGTTCACGCCATGGATTCACCTGAAATTAGAAAAATCAAAGCCAACACCACGTCTTCCTCAGATTCTCCCCCAGTTCAAGTAAATTGCGTTTTCTCAATTTTACTTACAAATTTCGATCCTTCTCTTTTTGGATTATGGTCTGTTGCTTTCATATTATGCTAATTGTAGATCTTTACCTACTCTTTTTTGGGTTTTTTTTGTGTGCATTGGTTAATTGACGGAGATGGGTTTTAGTTTAATTTTTGTGGGTTGAGGTTGGTGGGGTTGGTGCTTGGTAGTCGGTGGACTTAGAGTTTTGGGACTTTGAAATTGGGAGTTTAGTGGTGTTTGGAGAAATTCAATTTGTGATTTTAAGGTCTTTCAGTGTGCAATCGGCTTTCTGCTGAGTGATTGTTGATCAAACCTTGAGTTGAGTCATTTGGAGTTTGTCAAACTTGTATGTGAAATGAGAATTTGGCAGCATTTATGGACAAAATGAATCTCTTGTTCATGTATTTTTTTTCTTTGATACAGGACTCACCAGTTTTCAGTTACATAAACAATCTATCACCAATACAGCCTGTGAAGGCTTCACATTTAGCACAAGGGTTCCCTGTACTTAACTCTCCTCCTCTTGTGTTCACGTCACCGCGTATAAATTCACACCGGGATACAAGTTTCCTAAAAAGGTCCAAGATTTCTTGAATTTTTAGTTCCATTTTTTGTAGACGTCTCTTTATTGACTTGACAAATTTGTGATTGATCAGGCCTCAATATCAACCATTATCCAGTGCAGAAAAGCCTAAAACACAGGATGAAGCCAAGAAATTCCTTGATGGTCCAGTTGATCCCAAAATTACCCAATTGCATATGAGACTGATTACTGATTCTCAGGACTGTGAGACTAAGATTCGTGCGGAATCTCAGCAATGCAGCTCCTCAGAGGGTGTGGATGAATACTTAGCTGATCCCTCGGAAGTAGACTGTGTAGACTCTACTCAATCAGCTAGTCCATGTTTGAAACAATCAAACAATGTGCCGGAAACATTCACTGGCTCAAAGGAAACTACTTTATATGACAACAAACATAATACTGGAACAGACTTAGGGACAGAAGCTAAGGCACCATCAGAGCAGGCTACAGAGGACCTTGAAGGAAAGCAACCATTTGATGCAAAGCCTGTGAAAATTATAGAGCAAAGTGATGGGGAGTTGCCATATGATGAATGCCCAAATATTGAATCTGGTTTATCCGTCGATAATGCTTACAAGAGAGAATATCGCCAACATTTGCATGATCAGGTAATTGCAGATTCTTGGCTTTACATTATAAAAATAAAAACAGTGAAAGAACTGCACTATTATTTGTGGAGAAATTATGTGATTGTTCCACATGTTCTTACAATCAATCCAACTTTTAAGTTACAGGATAGAGGAGGTAAACATCAGGATGATTGTGATCATACCCCTCAATCTCCTCCTGGACGTTTGCAGATTGTTCAGGTGTATGAAAATTCTGCTGAGAATGTTGGTGCAATCTCCAAAGGAATGATTGGGAACATGATATTGCATGCTCCTAAGGTATGCCATTACATCTGAATTCTAATGCACAATGAGCAATCTCCAATGTACCCCTTTTTGGGAATCGAGAATCGCATTTTCCTTTGAGCACATGTCTTTTCTCTGTAATTAACCAAGTTAAAAGATACAAAGATATGTTTCTAGCTAGCATGATTTCTCCCTCTTCCTTTATCTTTTCCTTTATTGGCTGGAAGTATTATTCCTTTAGTGTAGTGCAAGCTCATGACTGCAAAAGTAGCAGGCCTTTTCTTTTTGGTTTTTGTATCCTGCTAGGATTTATTTACTTTTCATAGTAGAGTAACTGCAAGGTCAATGTAGGCCAGAAGTGAACAAGGTGGCATTCATAGACGTTGCCTTCAGTTTGAAGAGGCTCCTCCTTGTGCCACTGGAAAAAGAGACTGTTCTTTGAGTTCTATACAGGAGGTTAACAATTCAGAACTACCTTCCGGCACGGGAGAATCGAAGTTGGTGAAATTATCTTATGCGGACTTAAAGGCAACTTCCAAGAGACAGATGGGCACCTCATTGCCACCTCGGTATGGTGGAAACTCTCCTTCAACTGTTCCCAAGCCATCAGGTATTGGCTTGCATCTAAACAGCATAGTTAATGCTGCACCACTGGTTCGTGGTACAACAAGAAGCATAAAATTAGCAGATCACTACATTGGTGTGCAAGTTATGAAATCAGCATCTGTTATGAGCTCCCATTTACCAGATAATGTGAGGAGCCATTCAATTTTGTTGAATATGGTTGAGAAAGACTCAGCTGGTCCTGAAGACAGGGATGAATCTGAGACTTCAATTGCTGCAAGTTCTGCCGTTCCCCAGTCTCCTCACACTGTGGTATTTGAGGGTCATGGGCCTACACATGAGAAGAGGGGATTTGATGCTGAGAATGTTGACGATTATGAGGAGTGCAAGCAATCTAGTCCAAAAAAGAAAAGGTCAGAGGCATGGTCTTTCATTTAGTGTGGTAGTAGGATTCATTCTTCATATTGTCTGTGGTTCAAATGTGTACGTGTATGACCCTACAGGAAAAAAACATCAAGCAGTAAAGATACTGATGGTACCAAACGTTGCAACTGTAAGAAGACCAAATGCTTGAAACTGTAAGTTGATCTCCTTTGTGTCCTAGGAAATTCATAAGCGTGTATTTATTTGTCACATTTAATACTTTTCTGTGCAGTTATTGTGATTGTTTTGCTGCTGGAGTCTATTGTGCCGAATCTTGTGCTTGCCAAGGATGCTTCAATATAACCGATTATGAAGATACAGTTCTTGAGACAAGGCAACATATTGAATCCCGTAATCCACTTGCATTTGCTCCCAAGATTGTACAGCATGTAAGTTTCCAAAAATATTGTGGTACTAAACCCTTTCAATATAATTACTGATTGTATACCTTTCTTTAGAAACTTGATGATTGTATTTGCTCATGACAGGAAGAAGAAATTCAATTCACGCCATCCTCGGCAAGACACAAAAGAGGGTGCAATTGCAAAAAGTCAATGTGTCTTAAAAAATATTGTGAATGCTATCAGGTCTTGAATTTTGTTTCTATATTTCTATGCCACAGTGTTTCTTATCTTTTCTTTTTCAATTCATCCTAAACTCTTGAGTTGCTTCATTTTAAAGGCAAATGTTGGATGCTCCAGTGGATGCCGGTGTGATGGATGTAAAAATGTTTATGGCAGGAAGGGAGGTAAGACTCTTAACCAAGAAAATGTGTTTCTTAATTCCACGTGATAAAGTTTGTAGCTTTACCCTTTGTACTAGGGACAACAAAGAATATTCGATTCATACTATATAGAACTTTAGAATAGTGTCTTCTTGCCAGATAGTCTGGTATGTTGTGTTGTCAGTTTGTTAAAACACGATTTCACTTGATCATCGTCTTGATAGACAATCTAGAAACAAAACATGGAAAATTGTCTGACAAAAGAATATAGTATATGATGTACTTATATTTTAGAAGTTACTTGTATCTCTAATGCCTCAAAAAGATGGGCTTGTGAAAGTAAACTAGAAAAATCGCCTGAAAAAGATTATCAATTAAATCTCTATTTGTAACTTAACACTGTAAATCAATCTCCTTTTCTATAGAGTATATTCCAATAGAGCATGGTGTGGGTAAAGACAATGTTAGTGACAGAATAGAGAGCACATTTGATGAGAAGCTGGAAATGGTGGCAACAAAGAAAGATATTTTGTCTGCTGAGTTGTACGATTCTCACAACCTCACTCCATTGGCGCCATCATTTCAGTGCTCAGAGTAAGATTCGTTGACTTTGTAGTCCCAATTTTCCTTTGTTTCAAAAAAGTCCCAATTATCCTGAAATGCTAAATCATAATCTGATCCCTGATTAATTCTTTATTGTTCATTTTATTTTTTGTCTAGCCATGCAAATAATGTACCGAAATCCCCGTGCCTTCCTACAAGTTACCTTCCATCACCCGAATCTGATCTTACCATCATATCATCTTATGAAAAATCTACAAGATCCCCTCTGAGACATTCAGAGAGCAGTGACATTCTTCTGGAAACAAGTAAAGAATTATCAGATTTAGGTTCTTACAATTGGCGTGTGGATTATGATAACATTGGAATAGTGGACACTTTTTCACCAAGATGCGATGCAGCCCCCACTACATGCCATATTACTCCAATGTCAGATCTTTGCTCAATGGCCATGGCGTCTTCAACATCATCCAAAACAAGTGACTGGACAAATGCTTCACAAGTTCAGCTGTGCCCTGGAAGTCACGGTCTGTCATCCGATAGTTCTCTTCATAGGCGTAGTTCACCAGTCACCCCAATGACTCGGTTAGGTGGGACGAAATCTTTCCAAGGTCTTGACTTTGAAAATGGACTTTATGACATTCTGCAAGATGACACCCCTGAGATACTGAAGGACACTTCTACTCCGATTAGGTCATTAAAAGTAAGTTCCCCCAATAAGAAGCGGGTTTCTCCTCCTCACAGCCACAATCACGAGCTTGGTGCAAGCTCTTCAGGGGCCTTGAAAAGTGGCCGCAAGTTCATATTGAAGGCTGTCCCTTCGTTCCCACCCCTTACCCCTTGTATTGGTTCCAAAGGCGGTAGTATCATTCAGAACATGAGTAATCTTCAAGATAAGGGTAGAAAGAAATGATTGACATTTATGGAGTCCACGGTGAGTCCTCATCATTCTAACACATGCTGCTAATACACAGTTCTAAAGTTGTCATCAATAATGCTAATCTTCACACGTTTCTTGTTTCAGTTTACTTCAAGGTGTCACTGTGGTGTTTACTTTTCGCACTTGGGCCCAGAGAACGTTTGTTGAAACGTTATGTGGGTTGAATCGTTGTCAGGTTTGAATATGGAAACGTCTTAAGATATCATATATAATTTTATTCCGTATATGTATAAATATTGATCACAGTCGTCATTTATTGGTATATAGGTGGGTGTACCAAGTGGCTGAATTTCTGAAGGTAATGCAGAAAATTGGAAACACAACATTGTCATCTTCTTTCTCATGATTAGCATTTCTCTGTTGTTATATTGAATCTTTCAATTGTTCAATTGGGTTAAATCCTCTATAGTTAGAGGCTATGGCTACTCTGAAATTGTCCCAATTCTGGGAAAAAAATTTATTTTTTATTTTTTTAAAATTTTGTAATTTAAGTTCGGGAACATTTTAATGGTTATTGGATTATAGTCGTTGCTTCCCCCTCCACTGTGTTGCCACTATCCTGTATATCAGATCAGCTGACTCGCCATTATTAAATATGCATCAATGGGCAAGCAAATGACAATCTTATAGTATAACTTATGCTTTATTCAATAAATACTTTGGTCCTCATCAATTATTAGGATCTCTTATACTTTGATATGATCGGTTCGACATTATTACATTTCTTTTTCTTTTTCCTCTTAAAAACTACTAAAATTAGGGAGAATGTGTTTAGGTTGGAAAAGGGAAGAATGAGACAATGTGTTTTAGCTAGAAGTGGCTTGTAAACCATATAGTTTGTGTTTTGCCCTTGCTTTTAGTTACCGTTTCTGTAATTTGGAGGGAATTGCTCATGATATTCAAATAGATTTGGGTTGTGGACTTGAGGGCTGGGAAGGGTAAATTTGAGTGGTAATCCAGGCTAGTCTTATGGATCTGGAGAATCCATCGGTTAATCCAGGCCTATGGACCAAGCAAAATAACATATATGTAAACTTTAGGCCCAACTTACCACCACTCTAATTGGCTTTTAAAAATAACGCACTGGTGTTGAAGGCTGAAACTGTATAGAAGTGTGAAGGCTGAAACTTTCATCATCTTCCAGTTTACATGCACCAACAACCAATTCAAATGCTAGGGTGATGCACGGAGAAATATATTCATTCACTTTATTATCAAAACAACAAAATTTCGTGGATGCGGAGAAAGAGACTATCTAGCTCCCATACCCCACCCTAACCGAGAGCGCCCATACAAATCTCATAGCAACCAGCGCCCAATTACAAGAGTGAGACTTGGACGTTATTTGAAGAAAAAGAAAGCAACAGAAAGGAGAAGGGAGAGAATATAAGGCAATAGAAGCTATAAGAAATGCCACTACCGTATGTATACCCCATACCACAACCTATTCTAGTATGCCTCTTCTAATCGTCTTTTATAATAATCTCCTCATTTGTATTCCCCGTGTCACCTTGCCATTCACCGATCTTTTCTGCTAGTATGATCGGGATCCCTCTAGCCCCAAACTTGCAGTTAACCAAGTACAAACTTCATCAGTCTCTTCAGGGATTGTATAGTGCCCCAGCCTGCATAACCATGCATTCTTGAAATTGATATTGAAAAGAACAAAATGTAAGTCCTGAATGAAGGCAGAATCACATACCCATTGTATGTTCTAAACATTAGATTTCGAAATCCTGCTGAACTTAAGACCTGTGCACATTTCTCTCCATGTCCATATGCGACCACATCATCGCCTGCAATGAAGAATGAAGGCATCACATACATTTGTGCCTAAAAGCTTGGGAATTGCAATTTTAATGAAACAACCTGAACAATCAGTAACTTGCAACTTCTTCTATATGATTTTTGGGGATGGGAGGTGGGTGGAGAGAGCCTCCAAGGAAGAATTGAGTCTATAAGTACCATTTATAAGAAGAATATTTCTACCTAAGCCATGACATAGCAAAGTGGGCAAGGATGCTGCACGCCTTGCAGCCTCATTCGACGCTTCCACCCGGTTCCTCAAAGTTCTACAGATAGAGCAAAAAAGCAAAGAACTACTGAGATGAACTGACTGTTAATAGCTTGTGCTTATGTGTTGTGCATAAGCAAATTTATGTCAGTGCAAACGACAGAAGCTGAACCTTGAACATGGAAGCCATCCACTTAGACCAACGATTGCACTTAGGTTAACTGGGTATGGATTTCCATTCCCATATTGCCCTAAAACACGGCACGTGGCAGAGTAGAGGGCAGTTGCTGCACCCATACTGAAGCCCCCAACACCGAGTTTTACTGTTCATAATAGTACAATTCACACTAGTTACATAAAGCATTTGTGATTCCTACAAAAGCAATTACCTGAATAACACATTATTTTACACAGTTAATCATTTTACAAGAATATCTGATCCCCAACTTTAATGTAACATCATTAATTATCCTCCCCATAGATTTTTATGGTAATAACTGAGAAACAACCAGTTTCCTCCAGTCTAATTCTACATGAAAAGTTACCATATTATTGATTGCATATATCTTTGCTAGTCCTGACAACCTTGAAAAGTCAGAGATATTTCAATAGTAAATGTGAAGATCACGTGAGAGTACATAAATCGATTGGTAAAATGCAATTATGCAATGAACTGATTCAATAATACAAACAAAACTAAATAAACATGATGAGAAAAATACAGAAGATATTAGGGAGAACCGATCAGTATATATTTTTCCTTAGTTAAGTCATGATTCATGAAAGCTGTATGAACAAGATTAAATAAGTTCACTATAGTTCAGTGGAGGATCAGGGGAAGATGGAATCTGCAGAGAATTTTGACTATGTCATTCTATATCTTCATTCTAACAAGGTAAAAATAGTTTGAAACCTGAGTACAGGTCTACAATCCCAGACCTCTTTATATTTTCTTTTCTATCTCTACCAAGATATATCAATGCCCCAATATCTTATTTATAAATCCTTTAACTGGAAATGTTTCTAACAAATATAACTAAGATACTAGAGTTTTAAGAGCTTTCAAGAAAAGGAACTTACTATCAGCAGGCTCCGTTGACAAAAGATTTGCAACATGCGCTGCTGAGGCATCTAACCCCTCCATATCATCAGGAGCATCTTCTGAAATTTCCCCCATGTCAAACCCTGTAATAAATCACTCAAACACTTTAGACTATGTTTTACATATAGAAAAGAAATATAAACCAAACTGTTACCCTAGTTACTGGTTGACATGTATCTTTAGGCAATCAATGTCCATGTGATAAAGCTCACAGATAATCTAGAATTTCATGATGGTTTTCAGCACGAAGATAAATACAGAAAATATAGCAATAAATCTTACAGGCAGTGCAAGGAAATCCACCAAATAATGCTACAGGACGAGAAGGGGCAGTAGGACAAATCCACTTAATCTGTATAATAATATAAACAGAAACAGCCAATAAATACTATTAAACAAACTTAGTAGTATATTCTCTAAATAGAAGGTTTAAGGCTGCTGGTGATGAATGTTGAATATGCATGTGCATAATGACAAAATGAAACTTAAAGTCACCCTTACATTTGGAAGAGGAAGGGTTTCCAAAAGCTGGGACCAGCTGCAAAACAAAGCACAAAATGGAAATAATCCAGCTTAGTCACTAATGATTAACCAAACTAATAACACAATACTTTGAGTCCAATGGCTAGAAGGTTGGTAGCACACTTCAAGCTTGAAAATAATTACAGTATCATTTAAGAAACACTTCTTAGTAGCATATCAAATCTAATTTGGGGAGCACATATAATCAAGGTTAAGCATAAACCTAATCGATAATTGTACAAGTTTGATGCTATTTGGATATATCCGTTTTAGCTCAAAACGGTTCAATCATCTTTCACTGAAGGAATAATGGTGATTAATTAGTCCTGCATCTGTACTATATGAATTATTAATGAATAGTATATTTCAATTTGATACACTTGAAAGGGCAACTAAGCTAGTGAAGAAGTGGTCCCCTATCGTAGGCCTCGGAATATTCAAATACTTGATTCATGACCTCCCCAACATCAATTTGAATGTAAAGAAGAGGAAGGAAAAGACAACCGATCACATTGTCTTTTGGTTCATGGAAGTATTGCGGTCCCCCATCAATTCGATCAGAAATAGAATCTTCTAAAATGCAACAGAATCAAGGACTTAGTTAAATAACAGACTTTGCTAGATCAGGAGAAAGACATTGACATTCTCCAATTCCCCTTCTTTTGTCTTTTATGTGGAAACAAACAAGTCCACCATGCTCTTCAGGCATATGCTCATTTAAAAGGGAAAGGAATCAATCAACCCACACCATATGTTTCATATAAAGAGAGAATATCAGGTTCAAGTAGGTGATTATAAAACTCCACATTCTTAACATTATAACTACTGATCCATGCACGTCCACAAACCCTGCTGAGTAAAACATAACAGCTGTATTGCAAGTATAAATCTGAAATGGAAAGCTACAATTTAATCATGCATAGGAATTTCAATTCAACTGATGAATTGGTTTAACGGGAACAAGTTTCACCTAAAAACAGAGACAAATTATCACAAGCACCCATTCTTAAATCACAATAGCACATTTTTATTGTCTGCAAAAGAATAGCATTAATACCTTGAGCCCTTATCTCCAAGGCCATGTAGCCAAACTATAGTCGCTTGGTGGTTCCCTTTGGGCCTGACCACATGGGTCCTTCCAAACTCAAACGTCCTTCTAGGAGTTCTACTACCTGACATATTGAAGCAACAACTTCTAAAACATAAAACCAGCAGGCCTAATGATCAAGATATGGGCAAGAACCAACAATAAGTAGTCTTTACAAATAACTTTACTCCATATACAAATAATATAGACACCAGCACAGGAAAATGACTAACCAGAACCAGTATTGGAGGTATTGTAGCTCATCCCTTCCACCCGAAAATATACGATATGCACACACCTAAGGTGACTTCCTGCAATGAGGAAAACCAATATTGGCCATATCTATTTATACCCATATAGGGGGGTGAATATGTAATAAAACCCATGAATCTGTATAAGTCACTCCTTACACCGGTTACACACTGCTCCTAAAAAATATATATCAGAAAGGGAAAGGCACCCAAGTAACGAAGGGACAGGAAAAGCTAGTAGGCTTTATGAGCAAATAAGTGACATTAGATGAAAGCACATCAATGCAGAAAATGAACTATCGAAGACTTTGAGATTGCAAAGCTCACTAAGATTGAAAGAGAGAATCTTTGCTAGTGGCCAGCGGGCAAAGTAAAGCACTTCAACTACAGCAACCCAAGAATACAACCACAAATCACATTTCTTCCTGGAAGAAGAAAGAAAGTTCCATTTTTTTTTCTCCAAAAGAAAATCAAAATGGCATTTTATATAAATGGCTGATGAGTGACAGATACCCATTAAACAAAAACAGAAGTTGAAATGTTCACAAAAGGATCTAAGAAAAATATATAAACTGAATATTGCCAGTGAAAAAGAAAAAGTGAGGTTTAAGCTTTTTTTGTACCAACCTGGTATGGGACTAAACCCAAAAGAATATGGGCTTTCCCCTTTCTCCTCTGTTTTTGCCTTTCTTTCTTTCCCACAACTTTCTGTCACTCTCTTTCACACTCCTTTTATTTTGTTTGTTCATACGAATCATACCTCAAAAACCAGCCACAAGCACACACAGATGGAAACCCACAAGGTCTGAAAACTAATCATTTTCTTACAGGTTTTTACCAAATGCCCAGACCAAAATGCCCTTCCCATGTCCACTTCTTTTAACCTGGCTCATACTGTAACAGATTTTTTGTTCTTTTTCTTTTTTGTAATTTTCATAAACATAATGTTAGCTAAATTCAACTTCCCCACTTTAGAAAATTAAGAAAGATAAAAACTTTAGTAGGTTTACAGTTTAAAACAGAAAGAAACAACGAGGACATTAATAAAAGAAGGAAGAAAGAAGAGAATGAACTTCTTCATCTCTATTTCTCATTTCTCTTTTTAACTAAAAATATTATAGTTTTTATATTTAAACTCACACTTCTATCTATTCACCCTATATTTAAAGTTCATCTCAACTTCTAATTCAAATTTTCACAATTTTTAAGAAAACTCCATTATCTTCCCAAACTATCTCTAAATACGCACCCAACAGAAAAATAAAAATAAAAAACTCATCAACCTCACACCCCACACCCCACACCCCCCGCTAGCTTGACCCCCACCACTCACCTCAACCTCGCATTACTTAAGGAGATAAAAACACTTTTGTCAAACTTAATTGACGACCCACAAGCCACTATTTGTATACCATATTTAGGATTTTGTGAAGAGAAGATGAGAGTGTAATAGGTTTCTTGGATTGAAAGAGAATAGTAATCTAGCAACAGGGTGTGAAGGAGTTTGTATTTTTCTAAAATTTAATATGAAGAGTGGTGGGGTGTGTGGGGTGTGTGTATAGATGTACTAGGGTTAAGTATTAAGTTGGATAACCTTTTTTTGTCTTTTTACACAATAATAAAACTTAAGAGCTTAATAATTTAAGTATTGGGATGAATAAAAAAAAGTGTAGAGTTTAAATAGAAAAATTCAAAATTTTTGTCAATTCACTTGGAGTATATATTAATCCATAAACAATTTTAATAAGACTTTTTTTTTACACAAGTTTAATAAGACATTTTAAATTCTCATCCAATGACTTAAAATAAATTCAGCACCAACAAAAAATGTCTTTGTAAAAGTTTGAGAATAAATGCAGACACGTTTTCTGCTTTTTCTTCCCCACCACCCCAAAAAGAATACGTACATAGGGGCACATAAGTAATTTATGAACCATGGAATAGAATCTCCTTAGAAAAATAAATTTACATTTTCATTAAATAAAAGGCTTAAAAATTCTCTATTTTTAATCTTATAATGTTTTAAATTCACCTAGTTGACAAATGGCATTTAATTTGTTTCCCACACCTCTATCTGTCGACGTGTATGTGATGCAACTCTCATGCGTCATAGTCATAGACTCATAGGCCTCTTGCAATTGTAAGCATATTTCTCCACTCTTTTTTTTTTTTTTTTACAAGAGAAAATTGAGCTAATATTTCTTTTGCAGATATCCGATTAAAAGATTTATCAAATCCCCATTTCATGTTGATTTGCTTGAACTCTTTATGGTTATATTTAAAAGAGTTAAATTCGAACTCTCAACCTATCTTAATTCTAACCCACTTACTCCTTGATCCCTCATCACTCGAAGTATATTTACTCGAACTTTGAAAACGAAAAAGAGAGTTTGTCCGCTTAAAGGAAAAAGATTGATGACTTCTTTCTTTTTTTTTCCCAAATTAACGTCTTAGGTGTAATGTACAGGTCTTCATCATCCAGCTAAATTATATGTCTCTGTTAGGAATTTAGGACGAAGAAAAAGTCCTAAAGTTTTTGTGCTTTGTTTTATGTAACTTTGAGATGTCCCTTTTAAGTTGTCAACTCACACTCATTGAAAGCAGAATCAATGGTTATTGTATTTGTGTGCAAGGAGAGCAACTTTGGTTTAATACACAAAAAGTGACTCGCAATCTTCTTTGCCTTTGGAATAATCATGGGATGGGGCTCAAACAGATTTTGCACTCATGCTTTCTGGTTATTTAACCTATAAATCACATACTGTGATTCCTTTAGTCTGCATCAAAGCCTAAACAATTCAATATTGTGACCTAATTAATGCCTCGAAATGGAGATTAGACTAAAAGTTAACGATTCTTAACGAATAATATTTCGGTTTGTCGGGCATTTTCTGAATTTTTATATCATTTACACATCCCACATGTTCTCCACTCTGCAGGTTCCTTGTTCATTAAGGTGGTATTTTTATAAATTATAGGGTTCAAATTCTTGTGCCAAATGCCAGTTTGTGACAACTATAAGACATATAATACATATACAAAAGTACAAACAGGTTTCAGTGTGCTTGTTGAACAAGGTGCCCAGGTAGGTACTCATGTGACATAGGGCTTAAAATGTTTTCCGTACAAAAAACAACTATATGTATATATGGCCTAGCCTGTTGCTTCTGCAGTTCTGCTGGGCCTGAAGTTACTGGACTATCCCTAGTCTTGATGCCTGGGTTGCCCTAGGTTTGAAAAACTAAATCAAACACTACAAACGGGTTCACACAAATATTCATTGGGTGTCTTGAGATTTCGAACCTCTAACCACATGAGTGAAGTAGAGGTGGAAGAGCTTAACCAACTAAGATATACCTCACGGGCTTCTTAGTAACAATTTTAGTTTTGGTTCTTCCTCCTAATGAGGTCCAGCTTTTTGGTGCTGTTATAAGTCTTTTCTACTTGGTTGGCAGTTTGTTTTGTTTCTTGCTTGGTCTGCTCCCTTTGCTGCTTTGTAGCTTGTTGCTTTTTTAGGCTGTGGCTGGTTGTTTCTAATTGCTGCATTCTAACTTGGATTTTTTCTTGGAGCTCTCCCTGTGTTTGTTCTCTTTGTTTGGTGTTGAATGATGCATTATTTATTTACCAGAAACAAAATAGCATATAGATTTCTTTTCAGCTGAATTTATATGATATATAGCTTTTAAAAAATCCTAATTAATGGGGTTAGATTGTCATCATTTTCTTTTTTTATTTGGTTCAGATGAAAGTACAATTTGATGTTAAATTTTAGCATATATGATTCTTAATGCCAATTTTATGTCTGGGAAATTTTAAATAAGAGAGAAACGATGATGATAGCTGTGGTGTTGACAGTGATGTTATGATAAAGAGTATTTATAGTGGTATGATTTAACTAAATAAGATATGTAATAGCCAGATGATCAACTCTGTTTTTTTTTTTATCAACACAACTCTCTTTCTTTTTCAGTTGGCCAGCAGATGCACAATTCAATATGGCTTTAAAATTGAATTATTTTATTGAAATTTTCTTGAGGAAATTGAGGACATGTTGCAGGAATTACTGCAAAATTATTAATTTACACATCTAGAAAAGGGAGAGAGAGAGATAGGAGCTCAATCAGAATCTGGCAATGTCTCAAGTACAAATGGAATTCAACATTACAAAGCTTTTATACTTGAAGATTCTGTTGAGCCTAGAGCATATGGAACACCAATCCTATGAAGTTAGGCCATCTCAATTTGGCCAGCAGCATGTCTACTTTTGGCTGATGACTCAATATCATATCCATACCTAGAATTTTCAAGCTTTTCACCTTGACCCCAGATGGCATAAGCTTCTTCCCCATGAGCTGCTTCATCACCGATCTCCATATCCTCATCGGACATTCTTAGAGGCACGATGAATTGGATCAAAAGACATAGAAGGCTGGTAACTACAACATTTAGTATGACAATGTAAAATATCCCAAGAAGTTGAATTCCCAGTTGACGAAACCCAGTATGGACAACTCCCATTTGGAAACCATAGAATAGGCCAACATATTGTGCATATGAGGTAGTGAACAGGAAGCAGAGCCTTGGATGGGCAAAGAGACCAGTGAGGATTCCACCAAGGGCGCCGGCGATGGCATGAGTGTGCAGAACAGCCATTGTGTCATCAACTTTTTGAAGGAGCAAAGATTTCTTGTGGACAACCATCATGGTGAACCAAGGAATTGAGCCAGAACATAGCCCCATTAGTATGGCTGCCCATCCTTGCACAACTCCTACATGAGATTGAAAGTGCAACAAAGGATATCATTAATATATCTATCATTCTTCTCCTTTTTTCTGATATAGAAGTCATACATTTAAACTTTTAATTTGGTATTGTAGATTAGTCATGCATTTTCTTCCATGCCACTAAAATTAGGGACAATGGCTGTTAGTAATTGGTACTAATTTTTTTTATGCTTAGACATGTTATGCTGGTTTTGTAGCTTTGTGAACTTACCAGCAGCTGGGGTGATGCAAACCAACCCAGTGATCATGCCTTGAACTGCCCCGATGACTGAAGGCTTGCGGAAAAAAATGAGGTCAAGCAGGAGCCAAGTGAGCAAACTGGTAGCAGTGCATACATGAGTGTTCAAGACAGCCAAGGAAGCATCAACACTGACTACATAAGGGTCTCCTCCATTGAACCCTGTCCAGCCCATCCAGAGCAGTCCTGCACCAGTCAACATAAGAAGAATGTTGTTGGGAGGGAATCTTTCCCTGTCCTTGTTCGAACGAGGACCAACCTGCATCATCGAATTAGATTGCACATGATCATCATATTTTCCAGCAAATGTAGAAATGAACTGAAACTTTTTTTTATACAATGGTGTTATGTGAAACATAAGGGAGACTTCAAACTTGAAGAGAAAGTAATTTTGCTACATAATGTTCTTCATATAACAGATTAGCAATTGAAAGAAAGAAAACCAAGGTGAATGAGTAAGAAGGTTTTTCCTACCCAATAGGCTGCTGTGAAACCAGCAACTCCAGAAGACAAATGGATGACAAACCCACCAGAATAATCTATCAGTCCTTTCTTGAAGAGGAAACCATTAGGGCTCCAGATACTAAATGCTCCAATGGTGTATGAAAAGGTCAACCACAAAGGCACAAACAGCATCCAAGCATAAAAGTTCATCCTACCCAAGAGGGCCCCAGCAATCAAAATCAAAGTAATTGCTGCGAACACAAATTGGAAATACACCATTGTAGCATTTGGGAACTTCCCACTAAATGCCTGCTTCAGGAGATAATTTTGGTTCAATGCCACATCAGCTCTCCCCCAAAATGGAACTCCCTTAATCAGAGTATCCCCAAATGACATATGATATCCCCACCCAACCCAACAAACAAGAACACAAGCAAATGCATAGAGTGCCATGAAAGCTGAATTCACAGCCCATTTCTTCTTCACTGCACCGCCGTATAGGATTATGAGCCCCGGGACACTCTGGAGGCCAACCAGAGTCGCGGCTGTCAGCTGCCATGCGTTGTCACCTTTGTTCATCCAGTCCGGACTAGCAGGATCCGGTAGGAGGTTGATAGGCAGAGGTGGATAGGTGCTGTTGCTCATTTTGCTTTCCTTTTCTCACTCCAAAATTTATGTGTCACACCCTAACACTACACAAAATGTGCTCTTGATCAAGCTATGTGGTGAAACTTGTGGATTTAGCACCAATCAAGTTGTGCTTTTATGTTAGAGGATTGGGGTTTTGTTTCTCACGAAAAGCTGTCACTGTGATGTATAATCTTTGGTTTCATTTGAACTCATCATTTGATTTGTTGTTGCTAAACAATGTGTTCTTTTTCTGTCTTAGGTGCCCAACTGCTACATGCAGTTTTGGACATTTGGCGGGTATTCCAACCGCTCTTAACGGTATTTCCAATGATGCCCTTCAGCCGTTTTGGTCTCACTCCCAATCACAAAGTAGAGCACACCATAGTTAGAGGTGAAAAAAAGTTTAAATATTATCAGTGGAATATTAAACAGAAAGAGGTGATGATCAAAAGGGATCAAAGCAAACATGGAAAGTTTGTCTTTGACAGGAGGACATGGGGAGCTCCAAATGGTTTGTATTTACATAAAAGCATTTGCATGGGACCTTTTTTTTTTATGACAGCTTAACACCAGAAGACAACCAAGTTTAAATTCTAAAATTCCAAGGCATCAGCCATTTTAAGAAAAATAATTTAAAATAAAAAGAGTTAAAAATTGGGGTGGGAATGTATGAAGTAAAAATTGGAAACATTCAAGGGTATTAGAAATATCGACAGAAAATTTGAGGGTGTTGGATATTGACAAAGATATCGATATTACGATAAATATTTTTTTTAGGTCAGATATTAAGATAACTATTTGACTTTGATGAAATTTTTGAGTAAAATGCACACCAAAAACGTGTAGAAATGATGGTTCTTAAAATGTTGAAGATAGATTAGATATTTCATATCATGATTATACTGTCCATATTATGTTTTACTCCTTTTTTTTCCAGAGGAATTTACTAGTTTTAGTGACTAGAATAATAATAATAAAATTTAAAGAAAATTGGGTTGACCACTTTAAAAGTGTATGGGTGGAATCTATATGATCTGGATCATCCAGTCTCAGAGTCATTCTCTGTGTCTTTGGAAGATGAATCAGATGTTTGAAGGTGCACCAAACACACGAATAGCTCATTTTGATACACCAAACGTTTTTAGCAATTGGTATTGTATTTGTATGAAGATGATGTATTGACTTTTCTTCACTTTTTGTTTCTTCATGTAGGAATTTTCTGAGTTTTGCTTATATGCACGTGAACAGAAAATAGTTGAACTTGAACTAAGCAGGTCGTCTGTCAGGATTAATTAACATGACATTTCGATTACCTTAATAACACCATGTGGCGGTATTAGGGTCACGCCTTACCGTTATGATTAGGAACTATGAAATCCAACCATTTTTGGGTTCTCTAATTTTACCTGAACTATTTCTTATTTTCTTATGGTGTTTCTGGAATTAATCAATAATCTTGATATTTCCTCTATTTTTCACTGTTTTCAAATTATTCTAGATTTAAGTTTGATGCTTTTGCTCCCTGTATAGACTTATTATTTTTGGAAGGGGAACGTTTTGAGATTAATGTTTTGAAAGAGAGAGAGGTCTCTCACATTATCAAGCACCTTCTGTAAAACAAAGTCTGAACAAAGGGACATAACATAAACTCCAAAACTAATAATAGCTGTCTCTCTCTGCTACCAGTTACTACCAGTGGGAAAACATGGGGTTTCCATCCACATAAGAATCCAAGTCAGCATCCATGATCTTCTTCAGCAGCAAAGCCGCCTTCTCTCGAGCTCGAGCCGATCCTCTGACTGAAATATCAGCTATCAAAGTTGAGAAGTCCGGCAGCCTCAAAGCATCTCTCACACAGCCCTCACTTTCCTCAAACAGGAGAAGCAGGATGTCAGCTGCACCCTCCTTGCTCAGCATGCACCTCCCCTTCAACACATCTACCATCTTACTCACAATCTGGTCAGTTTTTCTCAGAGCATTCAATCCTTCATCGAACCTTGCAAGAAGGGCTAGAACCAGAAGAGAAGTTCCAGCTAGATCCGCGCCATCGGTGCTCTCCACCACTTGGATAAGAGCTTGAACAGCTCCTTCTCTCACTGCCAGTGTGCAGTTCCCGTGGAACCGGACAAGCTCGGCTAGAGAGCTAAGGAGGTGATGAACAGCAGGACAGCGGGGACCGGCAATGGCCTTGACAAGCAACTGGATGGTGCCTGCCACCCCAAACTTGGCCTTGTTCTTGTCAAGCATTGCCAAACTGCAAACCAGAGACGAAGCAACTCTGCCAGACTCTTCTGAGTTTAAGGTGGCAATTATGGAATTCAGGTGGTGAATGGTTTCGATATCTGCAAGAGATTGCTTTAGATCAGGGTTGAGGGAGAGGTTGAAGAGGATGGACAATGAGAGAATCTGAATGATGTTGGAGGAAGATTTTGAGAGGGTAAGTAAGGCAGGGATGGCTCCTTCTGTTAGTGCAAGCAAGTTCCTGTTTAGGGGACTGACCTTGGTGATGGAAACTAGGGTCTGAAGAGCTTTTTGCTCCGCTTCATGAGAGTCTGATGACTGTGCCTCAGAGAGGCACTGCCTGATCACCTCACGAACCCGGGCAGACGACATTGTTTGCAGCACTGGTTTCAGAGTAGGGCTTGGCATGCTTAAAGAGTCTTCAGGGTTGAGGCTTATGCATTCCAACTTACCAAGAAAAATGATTTACCCAAGTTGAGACTTTAAGACAAAAACGTAGATGATTCCAATGCTTAGTTGAATAGGGTTATTGGAATATCCTCCAAAATCTTTGGTCTTACCGGTCCCCATAACAAGCAATTTTGGAGCATTGTATCGAGCATCACGAGTCCCCAAATACAGAGGACAAAGACAAGCAGCAAATACTAAGCGATCCAATGGGCAATTGCTCTCATCTAATTGGCTGAAAAGAATCACATCCAAATTACTCCTCTTTACCCTTCACTTTTTACTGGTATTGCCTTAGAATAGATAAATAGAAAGTAAAAGAAGATTATACTAGGTATTACGATCAAAATATAGCCATCAAGTTTTCTTTTTTTTTAAAATGTAGTAATCGATTATTTGATCTTCAGACACAATTCAAAACTACTGGCGACTCAAACGAATCGAGTTCTAATTAACAGACCATGAAACCAAAATTATCACCAACTCGAGCATCGCCGAGCACAATCTCTCAACTAAGCATCACCGGTAAACAAACAAAAAAGAATTATTGAAGCTACACAGTATAAAGACTGCCTCCTCATCAAATTAATCAAAATTTTATTTTCGCAAGAAACTTGTTAGCCAGATCAATGATGACCATCTGGAGGACCTCCTGGGCCAACCACTTCCAACTGTAACAAAATTTAACATAAATTAGATAAGTCTATTCATTCAAGTAAGTTTATCCAGTACTAAGGTGTAAAAAAGACTACAAAGTAAAAATTTCTCCATCCCTCAGAGTACAGATAAAGAAAGAATAAGGCTCAGTCAGTCACCTTAAAATATTGAGTACAGACAGGGCATTCATGTGGCTTTCCTTTCTCCAGCCAAAACCACACAACATCATGCTCATCTTCTGCAGACATAAATATTCATAAATTACAGTTAGCTCTGCAACTGTGGAATGACTTAGTTGAGAAGGAACGAGAAAAGATGTAACGAAGTGGAGTACTATACCTCCTCCCTCAATACCAGGGCATCCAACTATTCTTTTGTCATAGTAGGACTTAATTATCGCTGGTGCTTCCTACAAGACAGAAATATAATAGGATTAGTCACATTAGAATGTGATTGAAGACCACATATTGTCAGTTTAATGGAAGACATGGTGTACACTTTCTTATCCAATGTGAATTTACACGAGGAAATGAGAGGTAGGATGCACGAAGAGGACTGGTAAGCATATTTTTAATTACTTGACCAAAGAGACGGGGAATCCCCGAATTATTAGGAATTATCAAGATTAGGTATACATTCAAAAGACTTCCATCCCACCTGCTTGAAACAACTTCTAAGATCCAGACGATTAGTCCGTTTTTTTCAACTAAATTAGGTGCTCATGGCAAGTGCATCTTGTACAAGGGTGAAGTGCAAAATGTGGTGGTAACATTAAACATTTTCCCCTTCTTCATAAATATGATTTTGATTACGCATAAGGGGGAAAATAAGTTAATTATTTGGGAAATGGAGATGAAAGGGACGAAGTGCATTGGAGACGATGTAAACTTATTGTCGCCAAAAATAATGTGAAAACTGTGCCACATGCAAGACATACATCTTTGAATATGAAGAGTGAAAGAAAATTGCTTCTCTGCTTTAAGAAATGCTTCAATTGTATAAAAATTTCCATTCATGGGGTCATAGAACACAGTTATCAAACACACTTGTGAATGAAGTAGCAAGAACATATTAGAAATTCTTGAAGTTCTTTCCCACTTTACAGACTAACTATAATGAAAGAAATCCAAACAAATGCATGAGTTAAATTAGAACCACTACCTTGGTACCAAAAGGACCAACTGGATAATTGATTTCAAGAACATTCCTTCCCTGCATACAAACATATAATGAGATCAAACCACTAAATAGCCTATAATTCAGCAACTCTCATATTCTTAAAACGCAAAAAGAAAAAATAGCAAAAACAACATTAGTAATCATTAACCTCAAGCTCGGCCGCAAGCTCCTCACGCTCGTGACCCGTTGCAATGGGCATAACATCCTCAACCTTCTTCAAAGCTTGATATCACGAAAAGAACATAATCAACACATTATGCATAAAACTTCCAACTCTTCAGACCACACTGAAGATTAGGGTTTCAATATTAGAAATTCTAAATTTTCTGGTAACGGGTGCCAGTAGAACCAGGACCTGTTGACCTGTGATTGTACCACAGAGCCAACAGGAGGACCGGCGGCGAGAAATTTTAGATTTTGATTAATAACTTAATCATAATCTTAAGACCCAATTCTACATTTATTTTCGAAATCCAACAATAACTAATTTTGCCTCGATTCTCCTACATTTTCCCGGTAACCAAACAGACAAGAACAAAAAGTAATACGTGACTAACCTAATCAGGATCAGAACAATAGCAAAAGTTGAACTTGAACACAAAAAGTCGACTATTTTTTCATTTCTAATTCTCTGAAAGACAAATAAAACGGAGACGCACCAGAAGAGGAAGCGCCGGTGGCGTGGGGGGAGGAGGGAGGCGGGGATCTCGGCAACGGCGTCGACGAAGGGGAAGACGCTGAAGAGATTAGGAACCTACGGGTGAGATTGAGAGATGAGGATCTGCATGAGGCTGATGCGAGGGCTTGAAGCTGAGCTGAGGAAGAAGATGCCACTCGCCTCCACATTTTTGCAGCGTCTGAGTCACAAACAGAAACAATTGGTTACTCTTCGACTCTCTCTCCCTGCCAATTTTTATACGAGTGTCGCTGTGAGAGTGATAGAGCGAGAATTTTGGCTCCCTTTTTTTTTCTTTTTCTTTTTTATTTTTGACATTTTTTGTTGTATTGGGTCGGGTCAACTATCCTTCGTATCGGGTGAATCTTTTTAATAGGATAATCTCCACTAAGAAAGGTAGTATTTGATTCATTCAAACTAATCATTATGTTTGGAGCTGGTCCTAGTAACTTCTCTCTTCCAACAAAAAAATAAAAAAATTTACTGACATTTCCAACTTAAATTAAGGTCTCGTTTGGGAATGTTTCTATAAGAAACATTTTTTTACTTACATTTTTTTATCAACGCTTTTTTAGAAGTACTATTATTAGAAGAATGTCTTGAAAATTCAAAAGTGCTTCTTCTAAACAGGCTTGTAACCCAAAAGCACTTGTAAGTTTTTAAGAAACACTCATAAACATGCCCTAAAATCGTAAACCAAATTAATCATAAACCAAATTGATCATATCAGAGTATTTACCAAAAGCCGACAAGGAATTCCATTAATAACCGGCCGGTTCAATCCTTGGAACTACAAGTCATTTGCCCAATACAAACATTTTAGACATTGATTTTGACAAATTCACTTTTCCAAAGTAGGGGAAATTTGTGAATAATGGTCAATTTTTTTTAGGAGTTTCAGACAGAAAACCCCAGGTTAGTGAAATTGACCTGTCAACGACAGTCGAAAGTCAAACACCCACAACGAAACCTGAAACAGCCATTATGTAAAAGACCTTGGAATGTATATCAAATCAAATGATCTCGAATTACAAAAAAACATAGAATTATGACATCTCGCGCAATCTGCATAATTCTCATGGGTAAATTCCATCTACTACAACAAAACCACATCAACAATTTCGCATGCCTCATATTGACCCACATAATATTCACTTCTCAACATGTATGCTTAAACGTGCCAATTATTGATAATCTACGCTACAGTCGATAACACCTGTAAAAACTACCAATCACTAGGCGCTCCAGGCAAAGCAGGATAAAGCAACCCCCTTTGCTACTACAATATTATCTTTCAACTCGAGTCCGGCGAACCGTCACCATAAGAAACCAGGCCCTTCTTTCCGTCTGGGCTTCCCGACGATGATGATCTAGACCTGGCTTTCCCCGTCCGAATTGGAGACTTGGAGTCCGGAGAGGACCTTGATTCTGATGGGCTCCTGCCTCTAGAAGGAGATCTTCCCCTCTCAACCCGAGGAGAGGCACGTGATCTAGCCACCTCCATTGGAGAGCGACTACGGCTCCGAACAGGACTACGACTCCTGATGGGGCTACGGCTACGACTATAGTGTCGGCTGCGGTAACGGGGGCTGCGTGATACAGGAGTTCTGCTTCTTCTGCTTCTGTATCTGCAGGTAAGTGTTAAATGAAATCACAGTCAAAGGTTGCATAATCCACCACAAACAGAACAATGAAGGAGAAACACAAGTATATGGCATCAAAAAGTTCCGTGGCCAACTGCCAAGAAGTTGTATTGCACATATGCATTTACCTATTTTGTCATTTTTTTAATCTTGTAAAAGCACCAAACAAGATCTCGGCTCTATACAGTTTTACCAACACGCAACTCAACATAAGCAGCCTCATTGTTGAAATCTAGTCAAGCGCAGTAGATAAAGCAGAAGCATATAAGAGGCAAGATCACATACCTAGGAGGTGTTCTTCTTGGTGGACTTCTATAACGCCTCGGGGAGTACCTGGACCTTCTGTAACTTGAATATCTAGAAACACAAACGGCCATATACAAAAAACGGGTAGACGCTTAATCACCACATGATCCACGCTACATAATATGGTAAAAGAGCTTTACTAAAAATACAAGGACTTGCAATTACCTGTCACGATCACTTCGACCACCACCATAACGATAAGATCTCACAGGAGATAAAGATGGGGTTCTGTACCTCCGTGCATAAGAGTATCGCTGACTGAAACCACGCCCCCTTCTAATGCGCTTCGGTGACCCATCAGGTGAAACACTTCTGGACAAGCTCCTCCCCCGATCTGGTGATGGAGGTGACCTTACCCTGCGCACTACTGGGCTAGGGCTCCTTGAATAGCTACGACGGTTATTCCCAGTCGGGGCTCTGAACGGACTGCGGCTAGTGCTTTTCCTAGAAGGAACTCTACCCGAGCTTCTGCTCGCACTCCTTCGAGAAGATCTCACTGGGCTTCTGCTTATGCTTCTTGAATCTCTTACAGGGCTTCTGCTAACTGATTTAAGCAACGATTTTCTAGGTGGACTTCTGCTTATGCTTGAAGCTCTGACAGGACTTCTGCTAATTGATTTATGTGGTGCTTTTCTAGGTGGACTTCTGCTTATGCTTCTTGGAACTTTTACTGGGCTTCTGCTGAATGATTTACGCGATGTTTTCCTCGGTGGGCTCCTGCTTACACTTCGTCTAGGGCGGGATACAGGACTCCTGATGATTCTTTGAGACCGCGCTTTCAATGGACTCCTACCCCTCCGGCCCCTCACTGGACTTCTGCTGAAACCTCTGGCTGGACTTCTGCTGAAACCTCTGGCTGGGCTTCTACTGCTGTCACTTCTAACAGGACTCCTGCTGATGCTCCTGCTCCTTTGAGGGACCCGAGGAGGGCTTCTACTAACACTTGAACTCCTGCTTTCACTCCGTTTGGGACTTAAGCTTGGGCTCTTGGTCAGACTCCTCCTGGGACTAATACTCATACTCTTACTCATGGCCCTCTTGGGACTCAAGCTTCGGCTCCTGCTCATCAACTTTTAATAAAATACCAGATCTGGAAGAATCGGTAAGCATAAAGAATAACTGAGGTGTGACAAGAATGGAAAGAAGACCTAGATTTTCCCGGGTGATCATCAACTATGTCAGGCTGTCTATCTGCACTTTTGTCATATTTAACACCTGCTCCATGGCCATTGCTCCGCTTCTCTCCATTTTCCTTGGGAGATGCACCTTCTTTCTCAAGCACTTCTGCTTCCTCCCTCTTTTTATGGTGAACTGACGCAGCAGCATCATCCACGGCATTGGGGGATTGGTTTCCAACTGCAGAAATTACAGAAAAGCATGAATATAAGACCCAAATCAATTAGTAAGAGAACAAAAACAGTGTCTTGAGTACTCCATGCAGGTGGGCTAGGTAAATGATAACAAAAATCACAGTTCAAGCATTGGTTTGACCCATTCACTAATAAGATGGTGAACCCCAAACCCCTATCACAACAACCCAAATACTAACAGCTTATTGTTGCTCACTTGTCCAACCCAAACACCACCCCCCACCCCCCAATTAAAAGAAACAAAGTAACAAACTGAAGGAAATGAACAAGTAGGATCTTAAGGTAAGAAACTGATGGCACCTTAATCAAATATATTCTAGAAAAATAAAACACTCGAAGAAACTGTTATTGAAAGCACAGCAACAATAATTATCATAACGGAAGTGCCACAATTTAAGAATGCAGAATGGAAGCAAATGAAATTAGTTAAAGTACCAGCTTTTTCAGAAGTGTCCTTCTTAGACTTTCGATCCTTCCTTTTGGCATCAAGGCCATCATGTTCATGGTCACTGTCACTTTCAATTTCACTGTCGGTATCCGTAAGACCATCCGATGCCCTTAAGAACAGAATTAAAAACATCAGATTGTAGACTTAATAAAACATGTACCATGTTTCAAATAGGTGTTCCTATTTAGAAAAATAATATATAACGGTTTTGTTTCACCCAACAAAAACGTATCCATATGACCAACTATACACTGCCCTACCTTCAACTACTCCCTCCTAATGATCCAAAAATGTAAATTAAGACACAGCTCTCTTCCACTGCTAACAACTAAGACGCATAACAGGCAACATCAACCAATGTAACAACGCTTTTAACAGCACAAGACAAGGACCAGTGGCCGTACATAAGCAAACGCTCAAGTGGTAAGTAAACAAAAATTGTTTATACAAAAGTCCGAGCAGTCATAGGTGAACCAGAAAAGGGACTTTGGAATTATAAATAAACATTCAGCATACAACCTTCTTGATCTGGTCTTAGATTTCTTTTCCCGCCGCCTTCGCTTTCTGTCACGCCGTTTATCCCGCCTTTTTCCACGTCTATGCCTGTCTCTTTTAGAAGATCTCTTTCTTTTCTTACGCCTGTCATCACTTGAAGAACTAGCATCAGTTGATGAGGACACATATGAATCAGAATCACTATCTGGCTCGGATGACTCCGATTCAGAATCAGAGGAACTGTCTGATTCAGATGTTGAATCGTATCTCCTTCTCCTCCTCTTCCTTCTATCTCTAGAAGATTTCTTGTGCTTTCCCTTCCGCCTCACTTCATGACTATTAGCATCTGAAGAAGCATCCTTTCCCACTTTCACTTTACTTATTTTCTTTTTGTCTGCACATACAAACATTCAAATAAAACAATTAAGGATATAAAAAAAGTATGGTACTACAGAAAAACTTAGGCTTTTTATAGCCCTTAGATACCAATACTATTTCATATTGCTCAGAAATTAGATAAGATACTCCAAACTAGTTCTTCCATAATCATTACCTTCGTTATGTTCACCACAATTGATGACTTTAACTAATACAGTTGGATTCCCATCTTCATCACCCGCATTTTCAATCTTTTTCAAGACTTCATGCCCCTGAGCAAGCTTCCCAAAAACTATATGCTTTCTGAAAAGTGATACACAAACACAACTGTGATTATACTGAAGAAACCAAAACATCTGATCAAGCTATTGAACAGACTGAGGAAATCAGAAATTAAAACCAATTTATGAGACTACAGACTTAACAGGGAACAATAAGAATTATTTACAAAAAAAAATTAACAAACAAGCAAAAAAGCATACCTGTCAAGATTGTGGTTAGTCGCAAAGGTGATAATGAAATGAGAACCTAAAGAGTCACGAACAGCAACAGGCATAGATAGAATGCCAGGTCCAGAGTGTTTTAGCACAGGCGACTCATCTGAAGCAAAATGTCAACTAATATTTAGTACTACTCAGGAACATTCCCAAAATAAATAATGTTGAACTATTACTTAACTAAACAACAAAACAAACACATACTAACAGAAAGAACTAGGCACGTTCATAAACAACCCTTTTCTTCAGCAACGAATACAATCCTTACTAAAACAAGCTTGTGACTGTGAGACACAATCATAAGCACTTAATACTACCAAACTAACTGGGCAGAAAATTGGCTACATATTTAGACACCAAAGAGTGAAGTCAACATAGTGTATTGATATACACAAGTATATATTTGGGCTTATAGAAAGATTGAAGTGAAAGTGAAGAAAAGGCTATGGTCACACCGTTACCTGGAAACTTCTCACCGTAAATGCTTTCACCAGCTGTACCTGCAGAACAAACATAAAAGACCAGTAAAACTCAAACTCAAGTCATGTTAAGGAGGACCTCCCACAACCCTTCGCACCATTAGGCTAAAATTCATAAAATGAGCAGCATTATCAAAATAATGTTGTCTTTGGTAGTTTTCATGTACTAAACTTTTGCTCATAAAAAAAAGAAGTGATTTACAGCAATTTTTTTACAACAATAGATTTAAAGCAATGAAGATTTCACAACTCATATTGCTATACAGCCCAAGATCCAATTTATGCTTCTAGGTCAGCTCACCAGGGATTGATCCCTATCCCAATCTAGGGACCTTGGGAATCATGGTTGGAAACGATTGTGTTACAGGCTATTCTGGATATCTTCTTCCCACCTAGTTCTATACCACTTCATTTTTAGCTCAAGCAAGACCCTCCTGATTTTCCAAAACCATCATAGCTTCAACCAACATGGACTTATGAATTAAACCCTAAAGCAAAAGTTCAGGAAAATAAGATAAAAGGTATTTGCACAAACATAACAGAGACGTAGTCTTTTACCGCTAACGACAAAGAAGTAAACTTAAGACCTAACAGACACAATCAGAACTTGATCTTCAATTATTATAACAAAGTCAACGCCTTTTGTCAACTCAGAACCCCAAGATGCATAAAACAGCATTGGTATTTTCCAATAAATTTCCTACTCGACAAACATCAATATAATTATCAGCCATGAATATTGGTGTTCAAATCACAATGCGAAAGCCTAAATGAAATTATATTTACCAATTTAACAGCATTCATCTTAAACAGACTGCAATCTGCCATCTTATTTTGGTAATTGTACTTTTCAAACCCTATTATAAGCATCATTTCAGATAAATAGTATGCTCTTTCATCTACTATCATTCCATGAAAATAAGTCTTACCAGACTGTAATCAACCCTTTATTTCTTATAGAATTTCTTGAAAGTCAGTATTTGTTAACTTAAACCTATATTCATCAACAGTTCTCTATTTTCTACTCACTGCATTTCCAAAGAACTGGTAATCTAATCAATCCTTTTGCTTAAAGAAAAGGAAAATCTAATTGAATGATTTAAGAGTCAGACAATGTGAAACATGATTTTGGTCTAGGTTTAATATGCAAGATGATGGAAGAAATGGGACGTTAAACATAATGACTGCAGAGAAATAAGAAAACATAATACATACCATCTCTTTTGATAAAATCGCCACCCTGCAAAATAAACAAGGGTCATTAATCCCTCTAGGTAAAAAGGAAAAGAGAATGCAGAACTGGTTTGAGCATGACGAAGCTTAGTAAAATTTTGAGGATACACAACTTAGTAAGTACAACCTTAAAACTATATCACAAGAAAAGCAGTCGTGACCATCAGCCCTGTATCCTACAGAATAAACAAGGGTAACTGACTAAAAGACAAACCACTGCTAAGGCATGCTCAACCAGAAAACCCTATGAAAGACAAATCTAAAAGTAAGGCAAGGAGGCATACCTGTGCTATATAACCTTTTATAATGCGATGGAAAAAAGACCCTTTGTAGTGCAATGGTCTTCCACTTTTTGGACCGATTCCCTTTTCCCCTGAGTATTCAACAAAACAATAAGATATCAGAAAACCAAGCCTTCTGATTATAGTCTGATACAATACTCCCTGAAACTGACTACCTCCACCGGCCCCAAAGGAAAAAAAAGTGAAATCTTATAATCATTACAAGAAATTGAATAGGTGAGTGTTCAAGTCCATATAGGAATTCATGAGCACAGCACAAGTTGGTTATAGAAGACGAATATGTCATTACATGAGCTAAATGAAAGTTACAGAATATATTACCTGTACAGAGAGCACGGAAATTTTCTGCAGTTTTGGGAGCAACATCAGAGAAAAGCTGCAAAACAATTGCCAAGGAAATATTAAAGGTCAAACTCAAAAGTAAATGCAAGGATAGTCACATAGCAGGAGTGGAGACAAACAGCAAGAATCACATCATTCATGAAAGAAGATTTATCCACTGGTTATTTTAGTCCACAAACAGTACCTCAAAAACCATTCGTTCAACAGGATCGCCATCGACGGACACATCCATAAAAACCAGGGGGTTCTTCTTCTTTGTCATTTTTTGTCTTTTAGAAATGAAACTCAAGCTGATATAACCACTGATATAATGAAGTAATCGTACATCACTGAGGTCATCACCAAAGTCATTAGTAAACTGACAAATAAAAACTAAAAATTGAACTATTACTCAATTACTCCGACACAATATGCTATGTTCTCCATGAATATTGGAACTCAAGGTGTCAGAAAAAACGACCAAACTGGACATAGAAATTGTCACAGTTCCAGGCGTAATACACGACGAAAACCACTTAACACCAGTAAGAATCTAAACATGCAGACATCCATTAAGTTTAACACCAGGAATAATTAGACTAAATATTATCATGGATCCAGTATAAGCGCTTAATAAGCGAACCCAGATCAAAAAATGTCAAGGTAATCCTTAATCAAACACGTCACTAACACAGTTTTCCTCACCTACACACCCACACACTGTCCAAATACCAAATCAAGCTCCGAAACCTTAAACCCTAGCTAAATTCCCACAAACCCTAAAAACAAATGCATGCGTAAAACTTGATATTTACAGCATCAGGCTAAACACAACACATATTTTGCTTTATTTCTCAGCGAAACTTACAACTACGAATTCACAGCTACAGCAATAAATTAAAGAAAATTAAAATAAAATAAAAATACCTACGAGATATTTGTATGTACGTAAACATTAGATTTACCCGACTAAATAGAGGGAAAATGAACTGTTATAACTGGAAAAAGAAGCAATGAAACCCTAGAGAGTTCACCTGAGAGACGCTGAGCCACAGAAAAGTGACGACGAGATGAGAGAGTGAGGTCTGTCGAAAAATACCTAAGTGCCGCAACATATATAAGGGGCCTAGCTGCTTCTGCTGGGATGGAATTACTAGGCTGTCCCTGTTCTTGTTAATGGGATCTGGACAATATTGTCCTTTGCGCCTGGGTTGACCCTTTTCATTTTTCCTTCTAAAAATGTTATTTTCCATTTATGATGGAAACATTTGCATATTGCATTGCATCTTTCTTTGATGAATTTGTATGCGTTGTTTTTTTCTTTCTATTTTTACTTTATTACCCATAAGTTCTTAATGAAAATACTTTTTTTTTTATATAATCGATATTGAAAGATGGAGAATTAAGAGTTCATGTGTGGCATAATGAATGATCTTAACTACTTAAACTATAAATCGCTCGTTTTTAATTAAAATACTTAAAAGAATACATATGCTAGTCTTTGTATCTATTAGGGGTTGAAATAACATAATTTATCAAGTGTCGTCTTGTAAGTAAGTGTGTTTGTATATATATATAAGTGATACTAGAGGAGGAGTTTTCTCTCAAACACACTGTCAAGATGTTATGGGAGTTCAAAAATTAGACTATTGAACTAGACCTTGTTGGCAGTAAATAATTATAATTTATCATAAAACCAATCTCATTAAAATATATAACAAATTCTTTATGCTCCAAATGTGAACTATAAGAATGGATGTCACAAGTGTGTCAAAGTATGAAAGCTTAACTAAGTTACATAATCAATGAATAATTTGAAATCCATCACATTTCAATATTTTGAAATTATAATCAACTATGATAACTCATCTTTTAATACGCATATTTTTGTTATACATTTTTGTTGATCGAGCCAACGGGGTTTAGCCCGGTGGAAAATAACATTGACTTGCAAATTAGTGGTCTCAAGTTCAAACCCTATGACACCTTAGTAGTTTGTGTGTGAGAAACCCCTCTTACCTTGTAGTTTAGATTATCATTTGTATATATATGAGGCTAGTATATATAAAGCAAAAGGCAGAGAATGGTGAAACATTCAAAATACCAGAAAATGCCCTTAGTTAATGCAAACTTTAAGAATTGAAATTATTAATTAAATGAGGATAATATTGTAAATTCACACTTTTTCATATTAAAAAATTTAAAATTAAAAGAAAAATCAAATAATTGATCCTATTTTTATGGAACACAACTACCCATTATCTTTTTTAGTTCTAAAATATTTATTTTTTTTATAAAAAAAGCCTCTCACAGGTGCGGAAGCACGTGCGGAGAGGTTAGTTAAAATAAAAAACACTTTCATTGTTCGAAATGATGAATGACTGAACCTTTTAGTATTTTCTTAATCAATAAAATCATTATCTCATTATCATTTAAATTGAGGAATTATTTTGTTTAAGGGAGAGGGTAGACAATATTTAGACTCTTAGGGCCAGTTTGGCATTGCTGTGCTGTGAAAATAATCGCTGTTAGATTTGCTGTGAGAGAAATCAGCTGTAAGATAAAGCAGTTTGGCGTTTGGTAAAATTTTTGTTAAAAGTGTTGTTGATATTGATTTCAACAAAATCAGAAATAATTGTTGCATAATCATTAAACCCAATGCCTCTTCGAAACTGATTTCTGCATAATCAGAAAATGACAGCACCTCATTAGCTGCTTTCCCTTATAGCTTTCTCTCACAGCAATTTTTAACAATAAGTGATTTTCTCACAGTTTACCAAACGGGTTGGGCTTCCCAAAATTTTTTAAAAATCACTTATCACCCCAAATAAGCAATGCCAAACGGGCACTTACAATGACATGAGTGAAGGATTACACTAAAATTCTTTATTGTTAGATATCCACAATCTTATAATTAAGCTAAACAAATAGTCTAATGAGTTGGGAGCATGAATTAGTCAAATGAGAATTCCATTTAAAGATGTTGGTGGAAAAAAATCCACTTATTTTTCGGAGTTGAGGTCTAAAATTGAAAAATGATGTTTTAAAAGATGGTTAAAAAATCATCCTTTGAAAAATGAGAACGAACGGCATGTCGTTTGTGTTCGAAAGCTTATAACGATTAACGGGTCGCTCAACTCAACCAGTGAAGGAGGCAATGGAGAAGGGTTTAGGCAAGCAGGGAGACGAGCCATGGAGGGTCCTCGAGTTCTACAGCGGTATTGGTGGCATGGTAATTAGCAAACCCATATACCCAAAACCCATTGTGCTTCCACTTTAGAAGTCTTTAACGATTTGCTCAAGTTTGTATCTTTGTGATTGTTAGAGGTACTCGCTGATGAAGGCTGGAGTGAATGCCAAAGTCGTGGAAGCATTCGACATCAACGACACAGCTAACGATGTTTACCAGCACAATTTCGGCCACCGTCCCTATCAGGTTCTTTCCTCTTTTGCAGTTCAATTTTTGAGTCCAAATTGAAGCTGTTTTATTATACAGTATATAGATGTAAGTAAAAATTTGTGTTGTTTGTTTGACCACTGAAGGATCAAAAGTTTGTATATTAATGGTTACCCAATTTATTTTTCTTGCATTTATTCTCTTAGATGCTCAAAGTTTGGAGTTTTTGAGGTTTTTGGTCTTTGTCTTCCAACTTGCTCTATATTGGGTCAGTTTGGATTTAAACCATTTGTTCAAAAATGTCCTGACTAGTGACTACCTGTAGTCTGCGTCCAATATTGGGGTTCAAAGCTGCTTTTGCCTTCCCATTATTGATGTTTGGATTTTCAGCTTCTCAGACAGGGTATTTAGTAGAACTACCTGAATTCACCTTGTACCAAAAAAAAAAAAAAAAAAATATTTGTGTTCGTGTAGGGTAATATCCAGAGCCTTACTGCTGCCGATCTCGACAGTTATGGAGCGGATGCATGGCTTCTTTCTCCTCCTTGTCAACCTTACACTCGACAAGGTTAGTTTATCATCATTGTCCTATTTACTGATATATGACATTAATTTGCATAGATTTTCACTAGCTACTTATGGATAGGTCTCCAAAAGCAATCTGGTGATGCTCGGGCTTTTTCATTTCTCAACATTCTTGAGTTGATACCACACACTTCGCAACCTCCAATAATGTTATTTGTGGAAAATGTTGTTGGATTTGAGGTTTATTCCTGGAAGTTTTAGCTTAATTATAGGTAAAACTATTGATTTGTTTTTATTTGATTTCCTTTTTTTTCCCTGGTTGCAGACATCTGATACGCATACGAAAATGATAGAGATATTGGGAAGAACTAATTTTATTACACAGGAGTTCATATTAAGTCCGTTACAGTTTGGTGTGCCATATTCCAGGCCACGCTATTTTTGCCTGGTAGTCTCCTCTCTCTCTGGTTCCTAGTCATTCAGAAAATCTGGGAGCTCTCGTGCTCTTTTTCTTTCCAAGAGTATTAATCTATAAATCATATATTCATTTATCCTGCAGGCAAAGAGGAAACCTTCAACCTTTCAGAGTCAACTTTTCAATAATCAGCTTCTTCGGTCCCCAGGGCCATTATTTAGGCATACAAATGCTGAGGAGACAGTGTTCTGTGAACTTGATGAACCACAAGAGAGCTGGGATAGGATGCTTGAATCTTGTGAGCCTATAGAAAGCTTCCTTGAATTCAAGAATTGCAGTGACCAATCAGAGTCCAATTTTGTGGACACCACTACTGTTTCTACAGATAGTGATGAAGTTTTGGATGAAGGGAATGAATATTGTAGCGGTGCCCTTGATCAGTACTCTGTTCCATTGAGCTTGATAGAGAGGTGGGGAAGTGCCATGGGTATCCTTTTTTCTTTTATTATTGTCCATTATTGATTGTAAATATAAATTCTTAACAGAAATATCCTAGGTCTGGAATCCACGGAAACTCCCTAAGAGTGGAAACGCAGAAATGTTACTGAAAATGGATGCTTATGCCTCCTATAGTACAAAAGTTAGACAGAAAATAAGTCCTGTTCTGCTAGAATTTAAGGAAGAAAAAAGAAGGTTCCTTGTCTTACACCATCATTTATGCTATTTTTATTGAATAACTCTCTCTCTCTCTCTCTCTCTCTCTCTCTCTCTCTCTCTCAGAGGATCCTTAACACGACTCAGATATTGTCTATCCTGATTCAAAGCGATGCTGTTGTTTTACAAAAAGTTATTATCGATATGTGAAGGGTACAGGCTCCCTTTTAGCAACTCTGCAGGTAAAGTATCAATTTAGACATGAAAAAAGTTACATTCACTGCATGAAATTTGGGATTTTGAGTCAAATATAAAAAGATGACACATTTGATTAGTATAAATCACATGTTAGATTGTTGATACTTAAGCACTCAGGTGCACTTATTAGATTGGACCACCATCTCAAGTTCTTGTGCTCCACAGTTCAATTCCTGGTCATACCATGACTCAATATCCAATGAATTTTTTGCTGATTGACATTTACAAAATTGTGATATATATGCAGCCAAATAACGAGGATAAAGCATCTTCACTGAAGGAGCAGTGCCTTAGATACTTTACTCCTAGGGAGGTATGCTGATTTCTTTTACATAGCTTTTTTAGTTTTCTCCTCTATTCTTGGTTTCATGTTTTTAATGTCTGTTAATTTATAATTTTTCTTTAACCGACTTAGGTTGCTAATTTGCATTCTCTCCCAGAAGATTTTCAGTTTCCACAGCAAATAAGCCTTCGGCAACGGTATGTCATTATTTTATCTAATGCTTCAGCTTCATGTGAATTAGTAGAAAATAAACATTACTGTGCCTTTTATTTGATGAAATTTATTCGGCATGTCAATTGGCATACTACAGTTAAGCATAACAGTGGTTGTTAAGCACGGCTTATGTTTGTACTTTGTTGTCCGTTTCTTTTATGCTGCAGTTATGCATTGCTGGGGAACAGTTTGAGCATAGCAGTGGTTGCTCCTTTGTTGCAATATTTATTTTCTGAATCGTCATGATTATTCAAAGACACTCCAATGTAACAGATGCAGATCTCACCTACAGCGTTATGTTCAGATCACTATTTAGATCAACCAAGAAGCTTACTTCGGTCGCCAGAATTTGATATCTCTGCTGCTTATAACATGTAAACTGATATGCTTTCATTTTAAAAATGTAACCAAGGGGAGATTATAACATGTAACCTGATATGCTTGCATTGTTCAGTATGATCGATATGTTTTTTCGGCACAAATGCCCACCCCTATGTGGAATGAAAAGATAAAGACTGATAGAGAGAAAGTAGAGAGTTGTCTAAAATTGCTACAATAACCAATGATTTTAAACAAATTATCAAAATTAATTTATAGCATATGTATAATTGCTTTTTCACCTAAAATTATTGACAACAAGACCTCTCACTTGAACCATGTGTTTTATGAAGCTAATTATGCTGCATATGTGCTGGCTGGAATGGGTTATAATGTTGTCAATGTCATCTTGGACTTCTAATTTTTCCTTTTTCAATTGTTTTCATCATCTATAGTATGACTAAATCTGGATGTCTTAGTTGTCGTTTTTTAGTTACAGAGAAAGAAAATAAAGTAATGCTACGAACAGCCGCTCAAGCGCGTGAAAATTCTATAATGTTTTGTTTAGTGCACAAAGCACTCAAACATGAACAATTTATTTATTTTAAATCTTTTTTTCCTACTAATTACACTAGCACTCTCTAATTGATAACTGAAACATAAAACTCTTTTTACAGCTTTAAATTTTAATTATGAAAAGCATGCGTAACCTTCATTTCAAAAAGCATGCATAATCTTCATTTCAAACAAATTTATAGTTTTCATTTTTAAAATCAAATTTATAATTTGTTTCCTTGTTGGATACGGTCTCTTTTTCCTTTTCCTTTTCCAAATGCAATGTTACTTTATGATTTGTATCGCAAACTTGTCCACCAAGTTCTTTGAAATTATTTTTTTACAAAAAGGAAAAAGTAAAACCCTTTGGACAATTTCATTTTTACATTTAAAATTGACAGTTTTTTTTTTTGGTCGAAGTAAAGTTAACTTTTTAAGAAGAAAAATGAAATCTGATAGGAAATAAATAATAAATAAAATAATCAATCTCCAAAGTTAGGTGTTAACTCAAGGGTATGCGCATTACGCACTCCCCCTTCTGGTTGAGGTAAACTTCAAACCGACGCCAAAAAGAAAAACAAATACCAAAATATAAATTCATAAACAATTTATATCTTTTTTCATTCTCACAAACCGGCAAAGGGCAAACCCTAACTTTCCAATTTTCCTCCCAATTCAAAGCTCGCAATTCTCAAGCATACAGACTCGAAATCTCTAATTGAAGCAGAAACGCAAAGAATCGAGAACAAATTTCTTCACACAGTGATCGAATTCTGCAAAATCTCAATCAAGGTTAGTCAAATCTGTTCCAATTTTTGATTTCTAGGGTTTTGAATTTACGTTCTCAATGCTTTGCTTTTTTACTTTTATGTAAAATTGGATACGTTTGGATTATCTTGTCAAAGGATTTGGTGTTATTTGCGTGCCCCAGAACTCCAAGTCCTAATTTTTATTAAAGATTTGGGGGTTTTTTTTAAAATTATATTGGTTCAGTTTGATACCCTGGGCTATAGATTGAGTGTTTTCTTTTCTTTTTGTTTTGTTTTGTTTGATGTCAGTTAACATACTATGGTTTTGTAAACTATTTCACTTTCATCTGGAAGAGATTGTCCCTTTCTGAGTTTACTATTTTTTAGTTAACATGTGTATCTGTTGATTTATCATCTTTTTTTTAATATCGTTGTTATTGATTTTCCGGAACTCTTAGGCTCTGTTTCTGATCCAAAGATTGATTTCTTGTTACAGGTTTAGTGATATTAATAGCCATCATGAGATTCAAGAAGGGGAATAAAGTGGAGATACTTAGCCAAAAGGAGGTGCCTTCGGTAGCATGGCGTTGCGCTGAGATTATCTCAGGTAATGGGCACACCTACAGTGTTAAGTATGATTGGTCTCCTGGTAAGGATAGTCAAGCAGTTGTGGAGAGAGTTCCAAGGAAGGATATTAGGCCTTGCCCTCCACCTGTTCAAAGTGCAGAGATTTTGGCAGTTGGTGATGTTGCTGAGGTGTTCAATGTTGGTTTCTGGAAAATGGCTAAGGTGTTGAAGGTTTTGGATGAAAATTATTACTTGACTAGGCTACTTGGATCTTCTGAGGAGTTTAGAGTGCACAAACATAGGATCCGGGTGCGCCAATTATGGAAAGATGACAAATGGGTTGTGATTGGAAGGGTAAACTTCTATCTGGTTCATATTGGTTTTCTGTATTTATCATTTTCTGTGCTAGTTGAATTTATTGATAACATTTTCATGCCTTAGATTTTTGTTATGAAATTTCGTGTCTATTAAGGAACATTTGAGTGTCTGAATTTTCCTTTCTGTGGCACTTGTCTGTTTGCTTACTAATTTTCTTTTTGGTTCCTTTTGACAGGGTCCTGATAATCGGATTAGCTCGCAAGTCCCACAATTGAATGCAAGAATAAAGCTCACAGCTGGGAATGATTGTTTACCTCCTCAGGACATCATCAGTTATCAGGATTCCCATACTGTTTCATCGAGATCATTGAAGAGAGGTTCTCCATATTGCTCGTTTTATATTGACGGATATTCACGAAAGAAGAGAGCAATTGAGAAGGGGTGTGAGCACCAACACATTTTTTCTGGGTCCCCATCTTCCTTTCTCAAAAAGGTAGATGCTGTTGCTTACCCGCGAGAAAATCTGGGTGAAAAATACATGCAGGCTTCCCTTACTAATCGTACAACTGGATGTTTTGAAAAGGAGAGGGAAGAGTTAAATGGTGCTATTTCTTGTTCTGTTGAAAGAAGTTCAGAACTTGATGATTGTGATAGTGATGCATGCTCTGTGGGTAGTTGTAGTGTTATTAGTAGCAGTTCAAATAAGTTTTCCAGTCATAATTTAGCAGGTACTAGTCAAGATTCAGATACCCTTTCTAGTGATGCAGATTCTTTTTGTGGAGATGCGCAAGAAAATTTTTCCGTTCCTCTGGAAGAGGATGTACCAGCAGGAATCCATAGGTTAGAGTTGAATGCTTATCGCAGTACTCTGGTGGCAATGCATGCTTCTGGGTCCTTAACTTGGGAACAAGAAGCGTTATTGACAAATCTCCGTATTTCACTGCACATTTCAAACGATGAACATTTGATTGAAGTAAGGAACTTAATTTCTGCAGGAACAAACCTTCATCTTAGATAACTTTTAATCTATTGGATATTGAATACTTGGGTTTATTTCCTTTAGTACATTGTAAGAATCAGAGGATAAATAGTTACGATTTGTTGTGCGTATCTTGATTGTTCAATCTGTACTGATTAAACATGAGAAATTTGTACTAAGGAAGTTATGTACTTTATTTGATAGAGAATTGAATATTTCCAGGTTCACCATGTTGCTGTCTTTTCATCTGTTCTTAATAATGTCGCTTCACCAGTTTTTTCTCCATTGTAAGAAGCAGAGGATGTGTTGTTACATTTTTTGTGCTCATCTTAGTTGTCCATGTGCAGTGATCTAAGTATGAAAATTTTGTATTTAGAAATCTATGCACTTTACCTTATAAAGATGTGAATAGTTCCAGGTTCACCATGGTGCTGTCCTTTCAGCTGTTGTAATATATTTTACCATTTTTTTCCTTTTGGAAGCCCTGTTGTTTGTAGCTCTTTTTTGTTGGAAGAATTTTGATTTCTTTTCAGTATGAAGTGAGTATTAAACCAGAGAGAACTTGCACATATGCAGGATCTAGTCTCTTGGAGCCCAATTACACTTGTTTAGCTCTGTATCAGGCAATGACAGGATGAGCAATTGTTGCCATATGGTGTTGCTTAATTTTTAAGGATTTCTCTGTCTGAACTCTGGATTTTTGATAGGGTGAAATGAAAAACCAAGTTTCTGATCCGGGAATAAGGATCATCATATTCTTACCACCCATGCATGTACTGCTAGCTAATCCATAATGATCCATTTTTATGTTCTTTCATTAATGATTGGTTGATTGAAATCGTATCAATATGTATGTGGAAGATTTGTTTTTTTTTTTACTGCATAACACATGGAATATGAAGTGTAGTTGTTGAGATGCCATTGTGCTTATGCCTTCTCACTACTATCTCTGTTTAATTCCATCCCACTCTTTTCCAATAAGCATATCTTTGGATTTACGTTAAAATAGTTTGGTTTCGTTGCTACCATGTGAATGCATACAGAGTACCATCTCATGAATCTTATTGATGAATCCCTGCACTTTCAGGGCCAAGGTTGGAGCCTTGCTTGCCTTGCCTTGCTTCCAAAGGCTTAGATGATGCTGAGGTTTGTCATCTTGGCGTATACAATGGAACTATTTATTTCGAATTTTCTTCGTATATGACAATATGCCGCCAGAAAGTGGTACAATTATTTTCTCTGATTCTTTGATGTGATTCATTTTGGGTCTGCTGGGAACTGTGGACACATCTTCTACCAAAGCAGAACGTACGTGAACTTTGAAAAGGTTCCCAGTTTGCTTGATGCAGTTTTCCTAATTCTTTGCTGATGATATATCTCTTTATTGTTTATTAACTTTGCATTTTTTTACTTCTATAATATATTAAGTATTATATGCTTTAGATTATAACTTATGCAAATTAAGTACCATTTCCTTGTATTCTTTTAATTCAGAAAGCCCAGAAAATTGAAATTTCTGGTATCTTCTTTGATCTTATAGAAAGTTGTAGTGTTTATACGATCCGTACCATCTGTTTATTTAGACTCTTTATTCATGAGTACCTTGTGCGTTACTTGAATTTAAGTGGCTTTAAAGTTCATACAAACTATTTGGCATGCATTTGTTTCATTAAGCTACAGTTTGGACTTCAAAACCGGACCATTTATAGTTGTTTGTGTTTATATTTGATTTATGTACGCCAATGAAAGTTATCTGAAGTCATTAATATTTCTATTTTGATATGATGTGATATATTATTGAATTGGATGGTATAATGTTCTTATTATTTAAAACAATAATCTGGAAGACTTAATTTAAGTTTCTGATCTTTGAAATTATCACATTTGAAAGTGAAAACAATAAAAGTGGACCGTTGGCTACGAGAGGTAATTTGCACAACTAGAGAGAAGTCAAAGGAAATAAATAAACAAATCATTGTACAAACAAAGTAGAGAAATCTCTAAATGCAATACATTCGAAGTCTTACATTTGTAAGTAGAACCTTTTTTTCCTGTTGATAACATGGAGATATGGTTGTGGAAGGTAACTTATCCAAATTACTTTGTGATCTCTAACACAGGACACATGTAAACTACTGTGACTGTGAACTTTACAATTGATTTAGGATTTTTGTGAGTGATTAAAGCAATTTGTAGTTATCTCATTATAAAAGTACTGTTCTAGGAATAAAGCATTTGTAGTTATCTCATCAATGAATTATTTGGAAGTTGTCAAGGAATTTCACATGTTATTGATGATAATAGACTGGATAAGGTCAACAGTGCTCTGTGGCAAAAGAGCAATTGACCAACACTGGTGTGGCTAAAGTGATTGCCGGCTTTGCAGCTCAGACGAAAGGATCAATTCAAATTGGCTAAGTATTTGCCCTACATAATATAATTTTTTGACAAGGTATGTACAACAATTCTTTGAATGTAATTCTCAATCCTCGGCAAAGTTAACAAAATAATGTTGTATAAAGCTCAATTTTTAGGGATTGGTTTGTACATAAACATGCTTTGTGTATCCCATTGGAATTTTGGCAGATGTTTACGGATTGAGTAATGACAGAGGAGGCTGACAAAAGTTTCACTTGGGATACTATTTAATGCAACAATCTACTGTGTAGATTCTTTTAAATGGACTAGATCTTCCTTTTAGCATTTGAAATTTAGGATTCTTCAAGGAATTCTCAAGGAAGTCCAGTTTAACTTTATTTTGCAGTTATATCTATGAACACGGTATCTTCGAGACCAGGTCTTCCTTTTGGAAATTGCTCTGGAATGGTTGTTAGAGTTGAGACTAGAAAAATGCTGTTGCAGATCTTCAGTCCTTTTCTGTCGCATTCTTTTTGTAATATTGAATTGTGAGATATATGGATCAATGTACAGTTGAGCAATATATATTTTTTATTTGGATAATGAGAGCTTCTGTAATGCAATTGTTTATTGGAAGTAGGAGATCATTAATATTATCCACTTGTTTGAAATTAGCGTATACAGAAGGTTCAAATAGCGTACGGATATTTGCGTATTCCCTGTTGACATAATTTCGACCGTGGATTCATTCCAATCTGTGGTCTGATTTATAACTCGGTAACATGCCATACTCATTAAATTTTGACATTTTATGACGGTTGATTGAATAATTACTTTTCTTTTTTATTAAACCAAGACTTTGTATGGGGCAAAGAGATAACAAACATGGGTGAGTTTGAATTTCAATTGCCGAATAAAAAAGAAATAACCGACGGTGGTTTTATTCATGTCTTTGACCGAAAATATTCAGTCATTTTCGAGTGTCATCATTGACCAACTGTCCATGTAACTAACCATCTTGGGATTATTCTTCTTGTAAATGCTGGCAAAAGACACAAAAATCCTCAGAATAGAATATTATTTAGTTAAACTACGACTAAAACGGCAGAGAGTTTGACTATGTTTTTAACTTTGTCCAAGTCTAGAAGAGGGGAGGGTCATCGAGTTTCGAACCTAAAATAACTAATCTGTAAGTAAATGTTGTTACCACTGAACTAAGCAAACAAAATGTATGTTCTTATTGAAAACCTTGGAATCATGGGGTCTGCGAGTTTGTAATGACAATTGATGCTTCTTTCTTTCCTTTCTTTCATATCGATGAAATGTTAGTTTTTATTTGAATTAGTCTTAGTGTAAGCCAGCACCATAGAGAATTAGCACTCAATAAAACGGGTTAAAATGTAAATCCCATATAACACCTACTAACAAGAGATGTCTCTCAGCTTTTCACATGTACCCATGGCAACAACCAACCCTAATATCTAAGGAGAAAACCAGTGAGATTGTAAAGTCATAAATTTCTTGACAACCAAAACACGAGTCACCGATCACATCAAACAGCCTAAACAAAATCCTGAAACAGAGAAACACACTACTCAAACAGATCATCATCGTCATCTGGAAGTGGTTGTGCAGCTGCCTGTGCCAATTCTTGTTCATGCCTGAAAAACACCATAACAGTCGATTGGTGATCAAGAACTCAGAATAATTAGCACAAACAAGAACACCAAACAGTGCTAACTATTGCTCGTTATGATTCCTTCTTAATATATAGGTTGAGCATGAGAAAAAAATTATTAAGAAATTATCGAAGTGGACCTATCACTTACTTTGCTTGGACAGCCATGTCAATCTGAACTTCTGGAGGAGCAAGAGCAGGTGATTCAACAAAACGCAGCTCAGTCTCTCTGCAGAGACCAATAGACCATTAAATTTCACAGCATGAGAGAGTTTACAGAGCCAAGAGAACAATGATTTACTGAAATAAAGTGATCAAGAACTCACCCTGCGAGCTTTCTGGCAAGATACAAGAAAGGTTTCTCAAAGTTGTAGTTACTCTTGGCAGAAATCTCGTAGTACTGGAGATTTTTCTTCCTGTGAAAGGTAACCTGCTTTGCTTTCACCTGCCTATTTTTCACGTCCACCTTGTTTCCGCACAGAACAATGGGAATGTTCTCACACACCCTAGAAGACAATAGGAATGCCATGTTAGAAGAAATTCGAGTTAGGAAAACTGGAACGGGGGAACCGCATTAGGAAATAGAAAAAAGGGTAGAAGACCAAAATCACTGTCGATACAGAATATTAAAAAATAGAAAAAAAATTATATATCTCAAGTAACTCACCTGCAGAGATCACGGTGCCATGTGGGGACATTTTTGTATGTCAAACGAGCAGTAACATCAAACATGATGATTGCACACTGCCCATGAATACTGAAAATCAAGAAAAGAAACAGATCATGAAGTGTCAAACAGGGCAAGAACCGAGATGCAATGATACTGTCCATCAAACAATATCAGCACGAAGAATAGACCTGAGCCTGTTCAAACAGAGCGAAAACGGAGATGCAATGACACAAGGGCATATCCACACACAAGAGAATGATACACAAACAAAGGATACAAAACCCTTAATTTTATAGTTTGTATAAAACAAAAACAAAAAAAACATTCCTAGATAATAAGACTTGGCTTTGTATTCATTCTTAGTAACTGGCTAACCCAGAACATGCTGTTTTAATTAAAACAAGTTAGAGATAAGAAGAAGAAACCCAAAATAAAATAAGAATAAAAAAAACATGATGACTTAGGCATAATCAAACCATTCCCATCATGACATTCCAAATATAATAATCACAGGTACCAACAAAACACACAACACTACAAATGGCCACAATGTCACAAGGGAACAATAAATATAGATTACAGTAAAACATGAGTGGCGTTCAATTAAAATAGACGTTTGTGATAAGAGGACATACTAATAACCATCTCTGAGTCCACCAAACTTCTCCTGACCAGCGGTGTCCCAACAGTAGAACCTGATCTTCCCACAGTTTGTGAAGAAGTCCAACGGATGAACTTCAACACCAATAGTTGCTGCAATTTCAAAAAAAAAAAAAAACAATCACGAAAATTAACATCAAAATTTCACACACACAGACACACAGAGATATAAACAGAATTGAACTCCTTACGTTCGTATTTCTTCTCAAACTCTCCAGTGAGATGGCGTTTCACAAACGTGGTCTTGCCTACACCCAATCAAAACACTCTGTTACTATTTTGAAAAGACAAAAAAAAGACCGAACGAAATAAATAGACCAAATACGCTTCAAGAGCAACAATATGTTAGGGTTTCAATAAAATCTTGGATCCGAATGAAGAAAACAGCAAAGAAGAAAGTCCTGAATTCCCAGTTTGGGCGCTAAAGACAGAGAGAAGCGAAAAGACGAACCAGTTCCACCGTCGCCGACGATAACAAGCTTGAAGCTAGGGTAATCGACAGTTTGCTGATTCGGAAGAGCCTGTATCAAATACAACAATGAGCGTTTACGATCAGAATAAAACCCTAGCTGCCAGACTAGAACATATACACATATACATATAGCGAGAGAGAGAGAGAGAGAGAGAGAGAGAGAGGCTACCATAGCGAGAGCGAAGAGAGCTGCAAAATGTGAATGGATTTGAGGCTCGGAGGAAAGCGATCAAGGTGTTCGTGGAATTCTGAGGAAGCACACTAGTAAATGAAGAAGGTGAGGGACTTAGGGGTTTTATACTACAGTGTAACCGACCCCTTAACACGGGGTTCGACTTTTGTTGGACGCTATTTTTTACACCGTTGGATCACAGTCCCGCTTGAATTTTCCGCTTGAATTTTGTCCCTACACGTGGCACCTAGTACGGCCATTGTTGTATACGCTATGTTCGCCATCCGCTGGATTTGCGATTTTCGCCCAGAGGTCTTAAAAGCCCAACAAAACCTGGCTATACGGTCTCGATCACAAAATCTGGAGCCCAATACAAATCCAATATTTCGAAGATATACAATTTTTTTTTTTTTCTACAATGGAACATTCTAAACTACCTTAATATGGGGAGGAGATTCGGACTCGAGCGCAAGGGGGTGAACACATTACGTTAACCAACTCTATTAACTGGTTTAATAGAGGGAAGGGGGTTCAGACTCGGGTGCAAGGGGGTGGGCACATACCTTAATCAACTTATCTAACCCACATTTACATGTCCTTGTTTATATTTATATTGGCCCAAATCAGACTTTCAGTGTGCTATCAAGTGGTCTTGAGTTCAAACGCTCATGGTTCTCGTGTGTAAGTTTTCTTCCCTCCCCCTTCCTAATTTTGACACACACAAACTTAACACACAAAAATAAGATACTTCCCCATCATTTTCTTATTGACAATTCGATAATTTAAATTACTATAAATCAAATAGTAGGTATATCCAACTCTAAATCATGATAATTCAAAATTTGGGATTTGTTTTGGGAGTGGCCTAAATTTGAAAGGATTAAAATGAGATGCGCCATGTTTATACCAACTTTATCTTTCTTCTCCATTTTTAAAGTCCTTAATTTAGGCACTCGAGACACGTTGAGTTATGCAAGACTAGAAAACAAACTTTTCTGGACCAAAGAACGTTATTCATGATACGACAGGCTCAGAAGCGTTTTGCGTGCCTTCTTCTCTTTCCGTTATCTCGTTAAACCTCCGGTTTCAACTGGGTTCGGGTTCATGCAGAAAATACACAAAGGCAACATTGCCATATACCCAAGCTATATGAACATGAATGCAGTACTGAACCCAAAAGATGAAATTTTTTAAAAGATCCACATCATGGGGATTGATGAACAGCTCCATGGAGATTGTGATAGAATATAAAAATACTAACAGGCGAATAGAATTAACGGCACCACATATAATGGACTGGACAAGAAATGGGGAAAAGGGCTGATAGGGAGCCAATTCAACATAAAATCATACATGAAAACATGGCATCCTCAAATTCACATCCTCATGACCACGAAAATTATCACTTACAAACAGCAATACCACAAGTTTTTATAGAAAAAATGGTCCAAGGACCCACAAATATTAATAACGAAACTTTCACCAAGACAACAATTCCCCACATCTACTCGAATGTGTCATCGTCATCATCAGGAAGGGGCTGGCTGGCAGCTGCAGCAAGCTCGGCTTCGTGCCTGTATTGTCAAGGGAAAAAAGAAATGTAAGGTCATGAAGAAAAGAAAAAAAGAAATGCATCAAGTCCAATCATAAACTGGCAAGTATTTTCCTATAACTCTTCCTTTTTCACTACATAACGTGTGTGATGCGTGGACGAGCGATCTGTGTATGTTTGTGTTTGTGCGTGTGTGTGTGTGTGTGTGTGTGTGTGTGTGAGAGAGAGAGAGAGAGAGAGGGCAATTTTGTAAGGGAAGGCTTACTGTTGTTGTGCAGCCAGATCAATGTGTACTTCTGGAGGAGCCAAGGCAGGTGACTCAACAAAATGCAAATTAGGATCCCTGCAACAAACAGAGTACTAGAGTAACTTAAAATGCATTTTACAATAGTCTAAAGAAAAATGTATCTATTTGGAACCAAAAGATTTTACCCAGCAAGCTTTCTGGCAAGGTATAGGAAAGGCTTCTCAAAGTTATAGTTGCTCTTTGCTGATATCTCATAGTACTGCAAATTCTTCTTCCTGTGGAAAGTAACCTGCTTTGCCTTGACCTGCCTGTTCTTCACATCAACCTTGTTTCCACAAAGAACAATTGGAATGTTCTCACAGACCCTGGAATTCACAACACAAGTACCCTTTAGAGTTAACACACCCCCCAAAAACTCATCAAGTGAAATCAATGCAACAACAAATAAAGAAAAATTTCCATGCAGACCTGCAAAGATCCCGATGCCAAGTCGGAACATTCTTGTATGTCAATCGAGCAGTAACATCAAACATGATAATTGCACATTGTCCATGGATGCTGCACAAAAATGTAATTTAGAACAAAGTTGCCCAGAAAGAGTAATAAGCAGTTATCATATTTTGGGGAGTGTAATCAGCATAAATGATGGCCTAAAACAACCTACATAAATCAATTAGACAGGAAAGCAGAGGTAAACCAAGTAGTTACTGTGGGAGACAAATGAAATCTAATGCTACATATGTCAAAAAGATTTGCACAATATGGGAGTACAACAAAGCGTACAGTCATTCAAATCGGCAAAGAATTTTGAATAACGTTATACAGCCATTCAAATGATAAACGTAATATTGAGTTTTAACAAATAATGATGACAAGCATGTAGATATCAGAACAACTATGCTCAACACAGTTAAAGCAAAATGCATAAAAAAAAAATAAAAGAGTTAAAGAAAACGTTCAGCCATAAATTTTTAAAAGAAAACACTCACTAGTATCCATCTCTAAGACCACCAAATTTCTCTTGCCCGGCTGTGTCCCAGCAGTAGAATCTAATTTTTCCACAGTTGGTGAAAAAGTCCAATGGATGGACCTCCACGCCAATAGTTGCTGCCCATTAAAAATGAGCAGGATGAGTCCAATACATCAAAATCTTATAAATACTTGATCTTTCTTCACACATTTATTCTTCTTAATTCAGAGGCAGACTAACTAAATATCCTCTTTCAGAAAGGAGATTACTAACAAAATGGCAAGGTAACGGTCAACAAAGTTTAGTGAGCATAGAAAACTCGAAATGTACAAATGCTTGACAAGACACTTACGTTCGTATTTCTTCTCAAATTCACCAGTAAGATGTCTCTTCACAAAGGTAGTTTTTCCTGCATTGACATAAAACTCACTCAGTTATGGAAAAAATAATGGCATCATAAACCAAGAACTAAGCCATATCATGTAAATTACAAACAATAACCAGAATCTGAAAACAGCAAAGCCAAAGGAAAAATGTATACAACCACCGGTACTAAACCCTATTATAGTATCAATTTCAAAGGAAAATTTTGTGCTTGCAGCCCTTATGCTCTGACTGAATAAAATATCCGAAAGAAGTTTCAGGCCGCATTTATATTTGAATAATTGTAACAAGGTTCTAGAACTGGAGCCCCAATATAAAATTTCTAGAGAAGGTTAAAAGGTTTAGTTGTACACTTAGACTCAGCCTTATTATAGTTCATTTCGATTGCTCTAACCAATTTGCAGTAAGGCCAATCCATATTACGAGGAACCACCCTACAGAAATATCATACAAGATTATAGTCGAGTGCATGAAATTCAAAGCCAACTCCCGATCACTCAAATCCAAAGTTTATATCATTTAGGTCACGCTTGCATAAAGTTTTAATTTTGAACTATTTCACAGAAAGCTCGATAACCAAAATTAAAATCAAACTCCATGTTGTTCAGGCCACAGAGTTTGCATTTAGCTTCATTTGAGCTCAGTAACGAACCGATTTGTACAAACAAAGACAAAACGAAAAATACAGGAAATTTTTCACAGAAACCAAACAGATCATGAACGAAACTGAATCCATAGAGAAAAGAAGAGGCAAACCTGTTCCACCATCGCCAACGATTACGAGCTTGAAGCTCGGGTAATCCACGGTCTGCTGATTCGGCAAAGCCTGCAAGTTTTCACACAAATATTGTATTTAAAACAAAATTTAATTACTTCAAAAAAAAATCAGTTTTCACAGCAACCAAACACACAAAATGAAGATCAAAAGACGCGAAATAAAAATTTTGAGACGAAAGAGGCGAAGATTTACCATTTGAGTCTTGCTAATGTGAGTGGCGCAGAGAGCAAACGAGTAAGAGCGAGAGAGGGAACGATTGAGATTTGTTGAGGGTTTATATAGTAGGAGCCTTCGGAGAGACCCTAGTGTTTTCTAATTCTCAGCTAGCTTCAAAGTAACGCAGCTTTCTGGACCGTCCGATTGTGTAAGCACGATGAGTTCTCGCTTTACACGTAACAGGCCTCGTATGACGGTGTGCTGGACTGGGTTGTATCGACCCGTTTTGGAAGCTTTCTGGACCGTCCGATTGTCTAAGCACGATGAGTTCACGCTTAACACGTAGCAGGCCTCGTTTGATGGTGTGCTGGACTGGGTTGTATCCGACCCGTTTTGGAAGTTTGAGTCGGGCTATTGGGTTGGCCTTACCCGAACTTTGGGCTACCCTTCCCTTTCCCGAAGTTGCTAAAGGACTCATCATGGGCTGGCTTAGCCCGTAACATTTTCCTCGATGGAATTTTAAATTTTTCTCAATAAAAATAATTTATCTTTGCTTTCTCACATAGAAGAGTGAAATTCATTCATGATAACGCGAAATTGTGAGGGGAAATAAAAATTTAGGAACTTGTGAATTTACTCGAGGAAAGACTTCAAGATCAAGATTCAAAAATTTGATCATATATGTACCTTGTTTCAGTTTAGTCAAAACATTGATATCTAAAATTCAAATTATGAACCGAATTAACTTATAACAGTTCGATCAGTTGGGCGATTTAAATTCCCAACCTAAATGTGCATATCCAGACAATAGGTATCGAATGAGCAACAATTTTTCATCATCATTTGCTAGTTTTGATCCATTTTCACGATGTGATTGTATATTCAGGGAATATGATGCCTTAAAAATATTTAAAATTTAAGCGATTAGCGTGTGCCAAGCCATCGAGACGAACAGACCTCTAAAATGGTTCGGACTTCTGAATTAAAACTGAGGAGCAGACTAGCAATGTTGTTGAATCCTTTTTGTGCTGCAAATAAGTAATAACATATTACTTATATTCCCATTAGTATAAATACATATATTTATGAATATCCTTATTTTCGGATTATGCTAATTAAACTCACACTAGTCGCTGCCTCTAGCTTCTCTTACAAACAAAAGCACTCATAACCATGAACCAAATTGGTTCATTCATACAACCCAAATTAAAGGACCTCATTGTATATCATATATGGCCTCATCACCCCCTCACATTTAATTCATATAAAATCTCAAAACCCTCCAACCCAATTTCCATCACCACTTAATTTCTGGGTCCTCATTGTCTAGGGTTTTTGAGGCTCAACAGCTTCACATCATCAAGCACAGGTCCACACAGAGAAGAGAAGTCATCGCTCCTCATGGTGTAATACGTGCTCAGGAACATGACACGTGTCCTGGTAGAAACAGCCACAAATTTGAGTACGGCTCTCTTGAACCCTCCTTTGCCCTTGGACTCGTAGGGCACTTTGACTGTGTCTCTGCCTGCAAATGCCTCCACGATCATGGAGCCCTCACAGGAGTTGCTTGCGTCTCCCACGGAGAATGAGAGCACGTAGGTCTTACCGGGGATGGTTCTGGCAACTTGGGCTATGGCGCTTTCTTTTCCTGCTACAAGCTCAACTGCTCTTTTGCCCTCTGGCACTGAGAAATGGTTTGAGTCTATGTACTTCACTGCCTTCAGAGACTCCACCATCCAGCCTGGTAATGGAGAGTGGTCGTCTTCTATGTTTGGTGGGATTAGGACTCCCCAGGATGCGTTTGGGAACACGTATGGCCCTTCTTCGAAACCGGCATTTTTCAACAAGTTCTCTGCAATTCAAGTAGATAATGTTATCATCAATGACCTTTTAGTTTAGTGACATTCATTTCTAAGTTGTTGAATGAAGTTTCGCGTTCAAATTTCACGGAGGACAGTTTATTTACATGGGCGTCAAACGTAGGACTGGGAGATTGTTTTCTTTATTTATGAAGAGGAGAGACAAGAAAGACCCACAATTCTAATACAAAATGAGAAAAAAGGGTCATGAAAAGCTGTGATGTCCAAAGACAATGTGACCTAAATATTAGGCACTGCACGACGCTTCATTAATTCATCGATGATATTTGCTTTCAAAGAGTGTGGTTATAAATTCTTGATGTATGTAGAATTTATTGTGGGACTCAAACACAGACACATGAACAATTCACATGATCGTCTTATTTGTGGAGAAAATTTCAAGTGTAACCGGTTGTATACAATTATGTGTTCATCTCTCTCGTTACATGTGAATATGTGAAAGAAGATGAACACCCATTTGTATACAATCAGTAATAACAAATATTTGGTACTTTAAGAAGTTCAAATTGCTAGCTTGAAGCCCCTCAACTTGACTGGTGGTTGGCCCCAAAGTCATAACTGGAACCAACCAATAAAGGAGCAGTGTCCATGGGCAGGACATTGAAATTAAATGAAAATTTAAAGCAAGAGATCTATATACAGTGAATTCGAACAGAAAATAGTTAACCAAAGTCTGATCTATTTGTTCTGTCCTCCAAGAATCACTATAGTTTCAAGGGTATTAAATTTTTACTATTGATGAGGCAGAGGCAGAGAGAGAGAGAGAGAGAGAGAGAGAGAGAGAGAGAGAGAGAGAGAGAGAGAGAGAGGTGATGTATGCCTAAAGAGAACATGTGTCATCAAATAATTGCGCACCCCACAGCCTATATGGGGTGAAACAACTCCTCACAGCTATGAAATAGAGTGGTCCAACAATGGGACCCCATTATATCCTAAAAGAGACACCAGCATATCTCATTTCATGATCACACAGCTGTTAACTAGGTGATCTATATTTAACTAATTTCACAATCAAATTATAAACCCATGATCTTGCAAGTGGTGTTTGCCTTCTGTGCCGACTTGGAAATGTACTTGTGATTGTGATTACACATTATCGTGTTATATATTATATTACATTGTCAGACTGTCAATTTAAACGATTAAAATTTAAAAAAACATAACATGTCAAATAAATGATAAGAGAAAACTTACTGTTGGTTGCTCGAGGAGGGTACAGAGTTCGAATGGCAATCGAATCGATGAGAGGGCCGCAAGCGGGATCCTCCTCGACACCAGGGTTATGCAGAACAAGCTCAATTTGCTCATAGTCAGCTTGAAATGCCCAGGCATAAGAATCCCAGCCATTGCTGCTATACACTGTTTGAATTGGGAGCACCCCAGAGTCTGGTGCCACAGAGATGTTCAAGCGCTCCTCTTGAGCACAGGTCCTGGCTGCACTAAAAGTGATAGAATAGTATATGCCCTTGGTCACTTTGATCCTCTGCTTAATTGAGGCCTCATTTCCAAGCCTAACTGCATAGGCTCCCTCAGGCACAACCAGCAACATGTCCCCTTGCTTCTGGCCTGACTTAATGTACTCAACAAACCCAGAAATTTCCCATTTTGGTATGGCATAGCGCCCTATCACTTCTGTGCCCCTGATTTCTGAGGGCTTAGGGCCCTCCTCAAAATTCCCATTCTCCAAATAACCTGCACGAATTTGGGTTCATAGAAAAATGTAAATTATATAAATAAAAAAAATATGCTGCAATGAAATTATTGGATTACATGTGACATTATACAAGTAATGACTTGAGTGTACATTAAACTATAGGGAGCTTATGTGTTAAGAGGTTCAATTCTGTCGTCCAATAATAACTCTATGCATAATCGGATGGTTATTAAAAACTCATCATAACCCTCATTATAACCCCTTGTTACACTCAGAACTCATTATAACCCTCGCTATAACTCCTCGTTACACTCTCTCAGTGGAAGTATACGTAGATTTAGGCATGTTGGGCTAAAAATGTGCAATTTGTTGCTTTCTGGGAAAATTTGTACCACTTGTGGAGGCATGATGAGCGAAATTGGGGTTTTACTGTCAAATGGCTAAAAGGTCTAATAAATTTGATGCTATCTTTGAATTTTTTGGGTACCTATCTAGTGGGTGTCACTGTGGGTGTACCACTTGGCACCCATGTGATTTCTCTGTACACTCTGCAAAGCTATAGTTAATATCTAATGTACCGTTATCGCAGAATATTTATCTATCACACCAGTCCAAATATCTCTACAGGAGAAACCCAGTCAAAACAAGCAAAAGCCTGTCACCATCTGACGAATCAGCAAAGATTGATGATGATAAACCGAAATTACATATTTACCCCTAAAGAAATTCAAATTCTCTATCACTTATATTATTATTATCGCAAACTTGCTGAAACATGAGCTGCTTGCTAGCTGATGGCCTGAAATTCAAATTTTCTATCACTTATTCCGGCCACCCTAATTCCTCTATGAGGGTATGAGGATCAAGAGATGAACCGTGAGATGAGCTTATATGCACTAGGATGAGGGCATCTTGGTCATTTTCACTAAACCTTCATACATATACTAGCTACCTATGCACCAAATATTATGAGGCCAAAGAACTAAGGAGCAAGTTGAAGAAACTAATAATTAGCAACTAAAAAAATATAAATTCTCATCTGGGTTTTTTCCAAAACCTAAAAATTTGCAATATTTGATCTGGGTTTTTTTGAAAAAACATGTACAAGTAAATAGATGCATTAATTTGCATAATATATATATATGTGATCATTTGTATATATATAATTTGCTTACCATCGATGAGGGACAGGGCAGAGTGGCAAGTGGCGCACAATAGCACCGACAAAAATAAGGCAACCCCTCTCATGTTGGTGATCTTTTACAAAAAACACTCTCTATCTCGTTTCTGCAAATGTTTGATGTGTAAGCTGGTGAGCTATGCAGAGAGGGTAGGTTTATATGCATGCCGAGGTCCAAGAGAGCCCTTGGATATGAGCAAATATAACGAGTTTGCCATTCTGCTTTCCGGCTCTGTCTTCACGTGGCCCCTTTGAAATGACGTATTTACTCTCTCTCTCTCTCCCGCTCTTCCTCTCTCTAACTTTTATTTGTTTTGTGATGATCCAAAATCTGTATGTGTATGTCTTCTGGTGTGGCTTGAAGACAAAAGCTGTTTAAGGTCACATGGTTTCTCCCCCCCACCTTGGTTCCTTCCAAGCATGCAAACCCACGACACCGTCTTGCTTCACTTTTGATGCATGTTTTTGATTGTTTAGGGTCCAAATTCGTCATTTCATAAAGGGAGATTAAGTTTGTTAATGAGTTGTTAATCGGCCTTAGTTATGATAATTTCCTGTTTTGGTGAAGGGAATTTGTCAATCGGTGGAATGTTTTTTGAGTTAATGACAGATTTGGCCTTGATTATTTTGTGCGGCGATGGCCAAAGCACATGCCTGTCATTTATTAATGTTTGTGTGGTAGGTTTATGAGAGAAAATGATCCTCTCTTCTTAAAAATGTGGTAAGCCCAACATTACCATTTCAGTTATCATTTAGTTACCATCATTTTAATTTTTAAATCTTCAATCATGTAATTTTATTCAGGTTGCAATCAAGTTCCTGACGTCTAAAATTGTAAACAAAAACAAACAAAATAACTACGTTATGAGTTGATTACAAATACTTTGGAGAGACAAAAGTATCGTCACATGTGATAGTTGCAAATTAACACATTGAAATTCACCAACCAAACTGACAAAGTCTGCACTTTGGACTTGATTTAAAATTAAACCAAATTACATGATTAAAATTGTCAAAATCAAAATGACGGGACTAAAAACAAAAATGTTTCAACCCATTAAAGACTACAAATATAATCTGGCAATAAGAATTTAGGTCGAAACTACCAGAATGTAACATGTCACATTATTAAGGTTCTTTAATGGGTTAAAAAATTAGGCGGATAATGTGCACTGATGGAGAGAATCATGGCAACTTATGCTCTAAAATTCCCAATTATTGTTGTAAATTAATGGAAGTATCTGTCTGACTCAGGTAGATAGGAGGTAATTATTAGTTGAATATATAATAATAATATTAAAAAACATTAATAATTTGTCTAGCTCTCTTCATGTGTTTCGTGTCTTTTATACGTGAGATATCAAAGCTGGTAGAGGGGCTCTATAAAGATTTGAGATCAAATTATATATATTATTAAATAATAATTAACTAGGATTACGTTGCAACCCCCCTTTGTTCTTTGTTTATTAAGATGAAGATGTTTTTAACATTGGATGTTGCTGTAGACAAACATTTAACCAAGATTTCATGTAAGTCACGATTCTAAAACTTCAACGAGGTTGCTCATATCACGTGATAATGTTGAGTGCTATAACAAATTAATTAAGAGAGAGAGAGCATGCGTTTCAAAGTTATAAATTGATCATCAAATTTAAACTCATACAAAAATAATAGAAAAAAATACATCATTTGTTACAAGAATTTATTGTCACTCAACATTGTCATGTAACGAAAACAATCCAACCTAATTTTTCCTCTTCAGTAATATACTAGAGGTACCAGCTTTTTTCACCAAAATTACAAATCAAATGATGCGTTTGTTGTTCACATGTCATTTCACATAATCGTAATTATGTGAAGAAATTTGGTTTCATTTCTCACAATTTTGACGATTTGTTGATGGATAAATCTATATAATCAGTGTATAAAAAGACCAAAATACCCTTGTGAAGACCCAAACCAAATTGTGCAGGACCGCGAAAGCCTCCAAGAAAAACACATCACGAGGGATGTAGGGACAGCATCACAGTGATCAGAGGGATGTGCTGGAGGGACCCACAAGATTGATCCTGAAAATCCAATCCAGATATGCATAGGATCACAGCACCCCATGATTCTGGCCGGGTTCTGGGCTTGACATCTAAGAAACATGTGGGCCTTTTTAGGCTCTAAACAAATTAAAATTATTAAAATAAACAAAATAATGAAGTGGGCCGGTTTTGATCCTCAGCCTCAGCGCCTACCAATCGGTTGCATGTGGACGACCAGCGCCGGTCCGGATATCAAGGGACCCGTGTCTCCGTCCTTTTTGGACTTTTCTCAACTCTCACTGGCCCAAAGTTATATATGATTGATTACCAACCATTTAATTTCTAATACAATATTAATTTCTTATTCTAAGTAATTTCCTAAGGAAAAAAAAATATTAATAAACCATTTTTGTCTAACCTTAATTTTGTTGTGGAAAGTCTTCCCCTATTCATCTCATTTTTGACTCCTTAGCTTTCCTAATTGAGTCATCTGTTTCATTTAAATAAAAATAAATCAATAAACACATTCTACATAAATTTGTAATCGGTATATAAATTAACTTTGATTTTAAGTTTTTGTTTATAAATTTGTTCTTCTCGTATATGTGTAATTTGCCTTGAGTTTATTATTTTGAAAAGAAAGTAATGAGGTTTTATATCCTTAGAAGTTCTCGATCATAGACGAGGACGAAGTTGAAAATGACAAGTCCGTCATAAATGAGAAAATCTCACATAATCGTTTGTATACATTTGACGATTAAGAAGTTTTTCTTGTCATGATGAGATAGAGATGACTTCTTTATTCCAAGCCATCTATCATATCAAATGCAACTTATGGATTAGATGAAGAGTAAGCTTTGATGAAGCTAATCAGTCCTTAATCTTTCCAAACAACCACAATAATGAAGAATTAAGTTTTAAATTGAGCTGGTAAGGAAGGCCTAATGGGTCCAAAAGTCTCATTCTAAACAATTTGGCTGTTTTCCCAAACATGCGACGAGCATATAGAAAGTAGGAACTTCAAACATCAACACTTTGAATAAAATGCCAACTCATCTAACCGATTGACATGAAAGCCACATCATCACCCTCTTCCCCCTTCACAATTTCCACCACAAAAAAACACCGCCCCTTTTCCCAAAACAAGTATTTCTATGTCATTTGGGTCCGGAGCCAAATGCATGATTCGGTGTCAACGTCACTTGTTTGTTTGTAAAGTCTTTGATTAAGTTCTAATTAAATCGTTGATCAATATTAACATGAAAAAAAGATTTGTATAATTTTATGTTTCTTTTGGTTAGGAATTAGCATAAGAAACGAAGATAGACTTTTAGGGCTCATGGTTGCACGTGAAGTTGAACTGGAATAATTTGACCCATGATATATAATATTATATTATATGATAATGACACTTCATAAAGTTGGATGGTCTACTGGAGCTTTCACTAATCGAATCGTTCATTTTATAGATATTCATTCAAAGATTATTTCTCAAGAAAATCACTTAAATCCGATATCATTTGACCACTTAATTAAATGATTGTAATTTCAGTGTTTTCTTGAAGTATCGTGTTTGTCGATTTTGTTGGACACAAATATCTATTGAAACGGTTTTCAATTTGTCTAATTTTTTGCAAGGATGATATATGAATATAGACTTAAAAGTTAGACAATTTGGCTCATTGAATTTTTTTTTTAATAGTAAAATTCAAAGAGTGTGCCTCAAATAAAATAATTTGAAGAATTCCTTAATAGAAGAGAAAGCGAATGATCATCATATGGATATGGTTGATCTGTAAGCTTGTTTTGTTTCTGATATCAATTTTAAATTTAATGGGTGCAGTTTCTTCAGCTTACATTGAAAAGGACATACTAACCTATGCATTTTTTATTGGAGAGATCGGACAGTGGGTGAACTGTCCACGTGTGAGCACTAATGAAGTTGTCTCAAGATAAAATCCCCTTCTTGAAAAACACCCAATGAAGCAATGGGATCAACTTGGGAGTGAGTGAGTGACTATAATCCAACGGTGAATAAGATTGCATGCAAGTACTTTCATGGGCAATGCCCCCTCTCGGGTTTTCATGAACATTGATATAAAGAGATGGAGCCAGCGACGGAGAAAGAGATGCGAACTTAATTTAATTGGAGTAAAGCAACTTTACAATATGAACTGAATCTTCAATGGATAGTGTCAAAAAAGAGTAGGGCAAATATTTGGTTATGCTCAGATTCGCTCATATTTGCTCATATTATTATTCTTCTTCAATATGGAGATAAGGACTCGCCAACAGATAGCGTATGTACGGTACATGATCGTTTGCTTTCAACTAATAATTGAGCATTCAGATGTGACACTACCCCACTTTTGCCCAAATGATATGAATAATCATAATAATAATGGACTTATTGCCAATTTTATATGAGTTAATGACTATAGCAGGAGAAAGATGAGTTTTTGCTACCATGGTAGCTCATTGAGAGAGAGAGAGAGAGAGAGAGAGAGAACCCAAGGGACAATGAGGAGGATGGTTTATTTATTGCATATGCAAGAACACAATTCAATTGAAAGCATGGGGATCATGGTATCACATGGAATGTTGAATAGTAAGATGTATAACTTCAAGATACCATTAATTCATGCACCGAGAAAATCTTGAATGAGATTGGGTGTATATACCGTCTTAACGTCTGCTTGACAACGCGTTTAAAAGGACTAAAACCGCTTTCTTAGATACCAAAAACACTTGTGAAAAAGTTTGACAAAAACAATAAAGTTAAAATATTGATGGGCTAGGGTTATAATAACACATTTGAGCCATCTTCACCACAACCATCGCATTATTCCCTTTCCACGTTAGAAACATGCCATGAACGATCACATCATCCATGCTCCATGTACATCAAATCCACTCAACTTGTTCATGGATTCATTCATGAAGTGTGAATATATACAATAGTGGTCAATACAACGCAACAGTGAGAATTATGGTAACATGTTAACGTTAGAAACAGGAAGGGCGTCGGCACATGGATGGGCATATTTCTGGGGAGACATATAACATTGCATGGTTAATGAGTGGACGTAGATGAATCTATCTAGTTTTGAAAGGGACTATGAAATGATAGGGAAGAAAAGGCTGAGGCATTGCATTGCATGCTCCACATCTGGTAAGTGGGCAGACAAATATTGACATTGTCTCTCTTCTGACAGCTTTTCTAGTACCGCCTACTTATAAATGATGGTGGCTTTTTTCCTTCCCTTCTTTGTTGTTATCTACGTTCAGATTTCGTATCTACAATTACACTTTTTTATAATTTTTTTTGCCAACGACGGTTGGTTTTGTTGATAACGATCGTTCTCTTTGCTATCCAAACGTTCATCCATCCATCCACAGTAAAAAAAAAATCGAAATTTGGACTGGAATATCCTGGCTTACGTTTTTTTTGTTGGTCGTTTGGGCCTTGGATCCATAATCATGATGTGGATTTTAATCACACTAGTTCATTGTGAGTCCAAAAAATTAAAAACCATTTCTATCGCACAAGAAACTTTCTTCCTGTGGCTGTTGAAAAAATGGCTTAGAAAAATAACAAAAAAAAGCTTTGAAATTCTGAAATAAATTTGAAGTCATGTCCTGGAAAGACAGAAAGGGAGATATGGTGTGAAGTTTTGCTTGCTTAACTGGGACATGCGGCAGAAGTTGCTTGGTTCAACGTGAAAAGAAGTGCATGGCAGATAGATGGATGGACTGGTTAGTTGATATTTAGTTGTAAGCTTAGCTACAATTTCAAATTTCGCCGTCCATCCAGTTAATATGCTGATTTTATTACTTTTCTGCTGCGTATATATATGAGAAATGATATCGTTTAGAACTTGACAATAAAGCTCTGGATATAGAGTTTTTATTAAAATGTTCTAAGTTCAATTTAAAATCATAATGCGCTACGAATTTATTATAGTTTAAGTTTTAAATAAATGTAAACTAGTAATCAATGTAAGCCTACAAATTTAGTACACTCCATTACAAAGTAAGTAGGGGAGAGATCAAATTTTGAGTGGCCTCAAGTAGAGGTGTCAAACGGAGCGAGTTGGCCTGAGCACAGCACGAGTCTGACCTGATTAAGTAAGGCTCAAAAGGGCACGACTTGTATCTTTAAGTGGGTCGTGATGAGGTAATTTGATCCTGACTAGACCTACTCAAAGAGTGGTCTCCGGAAGTCAAAAGGGTGACTTCATACCTTCCACTACAAAATTCAAATGTAAAGTACAATTTACATGCTTGGGCCAAAACATTATATATGGGTGCACCTGCATAAGTTTGCACGTCAATATGACGTTGAACCGATCAATAACTTGTAATCAGATTGTTTATTAATCTCTCGAGAGGTAAGTTTTATAATACATATTAGCATATACAAACAGAATTGACTTTAAGGAGTCATTATATATATGGAAAGAAGCATTAACGTAATTCTCTAAAAGTCTTACATGAGAGAGCATCGTCTTCACTACTGAAGCTGGTTCTAAGCTTTAGTTCACCTCTGCTTCTTGTCATCTTATCTAATATCTCACCATCATTGAAATTGTTTGCGCGTTCATCGTTACCGGGTTCAGGTTGTACTTCTTCTTGCTCACGCGATACAATAGGCGGCCATGAATTAAAACCCTTCAAACACATTTATCAAAATAACAAAAACAAAACATTCATTCTGCACTGCATATTAATTAACAATGGAAGGAAAAAAGACATACTTGTGGAGCAACATGAACTTCCTCTCACTCACAAGAATCCAGTTCTTGTTGACGGGCGGGATGAAGAAACCTTGGTAGCACATGTTCCCTATGCTTATGAGAAGGAAGAATGGCAGTGGGAACAATATTCCAGCTATAGGTTTCCAACTCACCCCAAAGCATATCAGAAAGTATATGAGTTGAAAGAACTTAAACGAACAATGTACTAACTCCACAAATGAAGCATGAGAACCTTTCAAGACTATATACAGGGCCCACTTCGTATTATATTTCACTAATCCAAACCGTCTATTTTGTAGATACTCATTCAAAAATCATCTATACAAAAAATCACCTGAATTCGATAACATTTGACCACTCAATTGAATTATTGAAATTTTAGTACTTTCTTGAAGCACTGTGTTCATTGATTTTGTAGGACACAATTGGATATCGAAACGGTTTCTGATTTGTCTAATTTTTTGTGAGGATGATCAATGAATGTAGACTTTAAAAATAGATAGTTTGGATTGTTGAAAAAAAATTCGTAAGGGACCCTATAAGGTGTCCCTCAAATAAAAGGGGATATATGTATACCAAAGAAATTGAATTTATAACAAACTGTAATTTGAAATACAGTAAATAATAAATAAATGAAACTAACTTGGATTCGAGATAGAGGCTTGCAAATTAATTTAATTGCGAGCTGTGTGAAGATCATAACTGCAAATTGGATAAAATGTTGAGATTTAGATGGCGCAGGGGGGGGGGGGGGGGGGGGGGGGGGGGGGGGTGGGTGTGGTTGTGAGGAATTGGCTATAAAAATTAGTTCGTTTACTTAATTTTCCCAAAAAAAAAGTTGAGGGTGCAAATTAAAAGTAGCGTACAAGTTCATAAGGTAAATCGACAAATAACCCTTTTCTCAACTTTATTTTCTGATATGGGCAATAGGAAAAGACTAGGAAGAACAACGGAATTATGGAATTTGGGCTTGTAGAACCCTAGACCTCTTTTAAGTAGGGTGTGGAAGGACCCTTGACCTTTAAGTAACTCAAAGTTATCTGGTTAATAATTCTCTCCTCCTTATTTTATAAGCTCTACACCTTTATATAGGTGTATCTTACAAATAAATAGACAAAACATGGAGATAGTTGGCCTTCAAAAGAGCAAAAACTCTAGCCACTATCAACAACTACAAAATAGAAACAGGAGGTTTGATGGTGAGGGATTAAAGGAATCTCATCCTACCAACTAATTATTAAAGTAAAGTCCTAACGAACTTATAAGTCTTCTGAAAAAAACAGAACTTTTAAGTCTATGAAATATTAATAAAATAAAATAAAATAAAAATGTAAAATATAATATCGTTGAGTTAGTGTCTATGTTTTGCCCATGTAGGAATGCCTTCTTCCAAGAAAAGAGGGAAGCATTTTCCTTCTACCAATATATCTATATCTAACCTTCTTTGTCTTTTTCTATCAACGGGTGATCAACATTGAAGTTGATATTTGCATGATCGACCTTTATGATCTTCGCACAGCTCGTGAGTGAAATAGCAAAATAACTAATATTTGCATGCGGACCAGTCAAATTACCGAGTGAAATAGCAAAATTCGAACCCATCTCGCATCCATTCATTGAAAAAGTCAGCTTATTGCAATCAAGCATATTAAAGAAGTTAAAGTTGGATCATACATTTATTATGAAAAAACCAAGGGACTTCCAGAATATGACAACCATTCAGGAAGTTCCAATTCAGGTCCTCAAATGCCAACAATTGGGAAAAGCTTCTACAACAGAAAACAATCTCCCTTAAGGTATGGAAACATCTACCAGAAACACTGCTATAATTTCGTCCAACAAACCATTCCAACAAAAAATAGCTACAAGAGGCAATAACTTGCTTATGGAATGGTGCGCTGATAGAGTGGCAATGCTCCCAAAGCTTCACGCTCTGATTTCTCCCTCTTCACCTGAAAAATTGAAAGCATAATTAAACATTTACCGACAACTCATTCGTGCAACATGTCATAAGTTTTTTCGGTAGGACATCCATCAAATTAAACTGTACAGTCATTATTCTATATCTTCTGTTTCACACGTGGTAAGAGAACAAAAACCATAACAGAAAGGGGAACCGATATGAGTCTCACTGCAAAATTACAAATGCATGTAGCATACTGAACATATATCGAAAAACTTAACATGGTGAACAAATGAAAATGGAATGCTAACTATTCCTTCCATCAAGTTTGCTTCAAAAAGAAAACAATCTCCGGCATACTTCTATGTTTTGGGTAGATACTCAAATAGGGTTGGTAAATAGGAGCTTCATAGTTGACTATACAAACACAAACTGAAAGACCCAAGAAAGAAGTAGCAAAGGAGCAACATAATGGTACTTACAAGAGCCAGCATTTCCTGAAGGTAGCTCCTGAATGGTGTTTGCTGTGCCTGCAAAATAGATAAAGAAAGGCAAGTATTTACAGTCAAATTTTAACAACAAAAGAGAATATGCTGAGAATTGTATTTACAATATGCACGGAAAAATACATATTCAAAATACAAGAATCTACACCCACTAAAAGGATTTCATAGCAAATCTTAATGCAAATGATATCATAAGCATTAGAAATGAACACCCTTTGTTTGCAATTACTACCATTCTTTTTATATTATCACACGAAACCAAATTGAAATCAAATATCTCAGGCCACAAATCAATACGAATTAGATTTGGAAAGGAATTCAAAGGAAATGAAATGAGGTAGAAGCAAAAGGCACCTGAAGATGTTCGGGAAGGTACTCGTGCTTCATGGAGAGGTCCATGGCGCGCTTGAGACGCTGGTTACGAGCATCCACTATCTCCCTTGGCAGCCGATTCAAAGCCTCCTTGATGTCCAAATCGTAGTAGGGATCGTACAGATCGTCGTATCGAAGCCCTAATTTTCATACCCAATTCAGCATAAATCAAATCGAATCAAATCAGCCTATACATACTTACACACACACACACACACACACACATATATATATATAGATTAGGGTTTGTGAAAGAGGAGGCGAACCGTAATGGCGGAGGCGTTGAGAAACGGCCTTCATGTGCTGACGGGCGAACCAATTCTTCCTTGGATCTACCAACGATTGCAGAAACGACGCCATTTTGGCTTCTCTCTATCTCTCTCTCTCTCTCTCTCTGTGCTGAGTTTCTCGAAAAATCGTTGAGTTTTTGAGGGGCAGCGAAGTTGTGGAGGCTATGGCTATGACGAATTGACGACTCCAATGACCGACACGTCGTCGTTTCGTATCGGGGGACCTGAAAAGGAAAGGGCTCCTGGGTCGGGCCTGAAGAGCGAATGCTACTCTATTGTTTTATGGGCCGCCAAATTACACAGTCGTGGAGCTTGGATATTGGATCTTAAGATTAATGAGGCCCTAAGTTAGAATTATTATTATTATTATTATTTTGCGAAGCAGCAATATTTCATTTTTTAATTACCGAAGGAAGAAATAAGAGCCAATCATATATTACACGTGTTTCTTATAAAAATCTCAATCACTTGAGTTACAAATTCCTTGCTGGTGCTATGTTTATGCTGAAAACTAAAGTCATTTTATATTTCCATTTTAATTTTTTTTCTTTCCAAAGTTAGGAGGTGATGAAGTTTTCTCACACACACTGCTAATGTGTCATGAGCGTTCGAACTTGAGAACAACTGGTTTACAAAATGAAGAGCATTTTCCAATAGGCTAGGCTCCGGCTTCCATATAATATTATTCAAGTGTTTAAACATCAAAGTAATGTTTTTTTTTCCCTTTTTCAAACTCTCCCCAGCCACTAAAATATTTTTTCACATTCTCCCCTTTCAAACCCAACACTTGTTTAGAAATTAGAATCTCTTCTCCTCCATGTGCTCTCTCTTCAGCACTTGGAATCAACCGTTCTTTAAGAAAATCAAATTATATGTTAATTATATTCATATCTGATAAAATCCCATCGAGTAACATGCATTTTGAACTGAATTCAAATCCAAATTTCTTATTTCAGATCGTTCATATTTATACACTTTATATTCGATGCATGGGTGGCTCACGTAGGGCTGAAGGTAACTAAAGCTAAGCCCTGTAGAGAACTTGTCCAAAGGCAAAGGCAAATTGGTGGGCTCAAATTTACAGGGTGATGATGCTTTGAACAAAAAAGAAAGTTGAATATGACACTAAATATTATATCCCATTCTTGCATTGGTCTAAAATTCAGATTCCCATTGCTCTTATTAACCATTGCTCTCTCTCTCTCTCTCTCTCTCTCTCTCTCTCTCTCTCTCTCTCTCTCTCTCTCTCTCTCTCTCTCTCTCTCTCATGTTATATCAAAACCTGAATATAAGGAAGCAAGGATCCCATGCATCAATAATTCTGACTCAGCCTTATTTCACAACTCAGCTCCTACATTTAAGGGATGTTTATCCCTTTTTACATTAGTACGTTAGGGTAATGAAATTATAACTCAGATGCAACGGCCGAACACCTGGCCAACCGGCCTAACTCACAATAGAACGTAATTTTTTTTTTTCTAGGTGCATGTTTGCCACATGTAGGCCAATGTATCAATTATATTGTGTTCCTGAAAAAATTGATTGTTTGGCTGTCAAGTTTGAATACAATGGAAGCGTCAATTGCGTAGATAAGGGCAAAGAAACGTGTAGGTTTGTTAAGATTGAATTCAACACTGTTTTTACGAGTGACACACTCAGGCACTGCTCTTTGGTTCTGTTAGTTTAAATTGTTCCTCAAAAACCAATCTTACATAAGAAAAACAAATTGCTTGTCTACGTACGAGGAAAAGAGAAAAGAGAAAACAAAGAGAGCGCACAGCTTCCTTTGTTTCTCTCTCTTTTTTTTTGGGTGAAACCAAGGAGAGAGAATAACAATGGATTACGTTGGAGAGAGAGGAACAGAGGAATAGTTGGGCAGAGTTCAGAGGCAAAGGAGGAAGATGATGACTTGTGATCACAGTTAAGGTGTCGTAAAGATGAAGGGTTCGATGCCAATGTCGATATCAATGGCCATGTGTGGGCATGGCATTAGAGAGAAAGAGACGACAGAGCAAATGTCAAGGGATGAAGGAAGCCAGACCAGCCAGTATAGCATTAACGATGGCATTTTGCCTTCTCTTGGTGCCACTTCTAGAAACCGTCCCAGACATAAGCTACGTCGTTTCATTATCCCTCCCTTTTATTCTCATTACAAGTGAGAGACTCTCTCTCTCTCTCTCTCTCTCTCTCTCTCTCTCTCTCTCTCAATTCAATTCAAGTTTCAAAATTTTCTTCTTGGTTTTGCATGTCAATGTCTGTGTTCAAATGGGTTGATTTGATTTGATTTGTACAATGCATGAGATCATGAAAAACTAGAATTTTATGGCCTAGATTGGTTCTTCTTTTATGATGTTTTCAATCGTCCATGGGGTTTTTATGCTGTGTCTTGATGGGTTTAATGTATCATTTTGAGTGTGACATTTTGTTTTTGAAATCCTTGCATTAATAAAGTTTACATTTTGGGTCTTAATTTTGCAGACTTTGGCAGTCATTCCTGGTATGCCTGGTTTTCTACACGGCCTGGGTGTGCCCTTTTGAATTTGGATTTCTGGACAGAGCAAAAGGACCCCTGGCCATTACTGATAATGTTGTAAATGGATTTTTTGCCATTGACATTGTTTTGACATTCTTTGTGGCCTACCTTGATAAGACTTCTTATCTCCTCATTGACAATCCCAAACTAATTGCTCTGAGATATGCCAAAACCTGGTTGGCTTTTGACATCATCTCCACCATCCCTTCAGAACTTGCTCAGAGTGTTTTGCCTCCTCCTCTTGAGACCTATGGATACTTCAATATCCTTCGTCTATGGCGTCTCCGAAGAGTCAGTGCAATGTTTGCCAGGTACTACTACTGATGTAAATGCTGGTTTATAGCGTCTTCATCTATGCGTGTTGCAGGAACTGATCTCACATTCTTTTGCTTTTTTCTTTGGATTCTAGATTGGAAAAAGACAGGAACTATAGCTACTTCTGGGTTCGATACTTAAAGCTTATCTTCGTGAGTGTCTTTTGACTAATATCTAGTCATTTTTATGAAATACTGGTGTGATTTTTCTATTACTGATGTTTCTCATGATCATCGGGCTTTTGTTGTGCTTGTAGGTTACTCTCCTTACAGTTCATTGTGCTGGTTGCTTTTTCTATTTTCTTGCTGTACAGAATCGTAACCCAAGAAGGACATGGCTTGGGCTTATCACAGATAACTTTCATGATATCAGTTTGTGGGATCGGTATGTGACCTCAATGTACTGGTCCATAATCACCCTTACAACTACTGGCTACGGTGATTTGCATCCTGTAAATTCACAGGAGATGATATTTGATATCTTCTATATGCTCTTTAATCTTGGGCTGCAAGCTTACTTGATTGGAAACATGACTAACTTGATTGTCCATGGGACTGCTCGAACTAGACAATTTGTAAGTACATTCTTTCTTACCTTTGTTTGGTTTGACACACTCTTCTGTTATCCAGTAGACTCTGGGTTTCTTGACGGCTCAAAATTGGACAAGTGAATTCTTAATCACCTGAAGTAATTTGGTTTTATGTATGAAAGCTATTTGTCGTGTTTCATAACAAAATACTTGTCAGAGTTCAATTTCTTCTACATGAGCTATAGGAAAGAATCTATCCCCTACCAAGACATGGTTTGGTTGAAGTTGAACCAAAATGAAAAAGTTTTTGTATTTGCACAACATTATACTTTTGACTACTAAAGTTCGTAAATTGTTACTAAGGAAATATAGAAATAAACTGCATTGTCCTGACAGATTCACGAGTATAGCACTTTCCAAGTTCTGGCTAACATATATCCCTTTTCATTTCCCATTATCTTGGACTTGCTTGTCTGGACTCAGAGAGATACCATTCAAGCTGCCACAAGTTTTGCGCAACGAAACCAAATACCTGATCGCCTGCATGAGCAGATGCTTGCTCATTTGTGTTTGAAGTACAGAACTAATTCAGAAGGGCTGCAGCAGCAAGAGACTCTTGATGCACTTCCTAAAGCCATTAGATCAAGTATTTCACACTATCTCTTCTATCCACTTGTTGACAGTGTCTACTTGTTCCAGGGGGTATCAAGAGACTTGCTTTTCCAACTGGTACTTCTTAAGCTTACAGTAATTCATATTTGTTGGTGGTGCTTGGATACAGCATAAAGCTTTTTTCCTGTGTTTCCTGTAATCTTACACGTAAGTAATACACTTCGTTTTACTTCCATGTCTTTGGTTAAGGTCTCCGAGATGAAGGCTGAGTATTTTCCTCCAAAAGAAGATGTAATTCTGCAGAATGAAGCACCCACTGACTTGTATATAGTAGTCACTGGCGCTGTGGTAAGAATAAGAAACTAAGCTATTCACACTCTTTGGCACTTGAATCACAGGCCATCTTTTTCCTTTTCTTTCGTTTTGTCTTTTTATTCGGTCAAAAATAGCTTCTGATTCTTGTTACTTGCTAACAGGAATTAATTTTGCGAAGGAATGGAGCAGAACCGGTAAGTTTAATAATATAAATCTTTGTTCAGGTGTCTTGCAAAACTTGACATTGGTGTTTTCTTACTAGTGATGAACTTGTTGTGCAATGACTGCAGGTTGTTCGTGAAGCGAAGACAGGAGACGTTGTTGGTGAGATTGGCGTGATTTGCTACAGGCCTCAAATGGTCACAGTTCGTACGAAAGGACTCTGTCAGCTTCTGCGTTTGAACCGTACAGCTTTCTTAAATATTGTTCAGGCAAATGTTGGAGATGGAACAATTATCATGAACAATTTTCTTCAGGTATGTAAATTTCTTACATTGATCATTGTTTGTTATTCTTTATTATCAGGAAGAAAATCTTTTGGTTTTTTGCACTCTCTTATGCATGTTGTTGATGCAGTATTTGAAAGAAATAGAGGATCCCCTGATGCAAGGAATCTTGGCGGACATAGAGCACATGCTGGCAAGGGGTAGAATGGATTTGCCTCTTAGTTTATGCTTTGCTGCAAAGAGGGGTGATGATTTGTTGCTGCACCATTTGCTCAGGCGGGGTTCAGATCCAAATGAGATGGATGATAATGGAAGAACAGCTATGGTGCTCATATCCTATCTTTATATCTGCACACGTACACTTATCCCATATGGCCTTTGCATATGAGACTTGGAGCTTATTCTGTATGCCTTTTCTTTTGTCTTTCGACAGCATATTGCAGCATCAAATGGAAGCGAGCACTGCGCACTCTTACTTTTAGAATTTGGAGCAGATCCTAACATTCAAGGTAAGGAAATTTTCTGATGGCAGATCAATTTTAGCCTGGATTTAAGTGTTCATTACTTTGCATGCAGATTCGGAAGGAAATGTTCCTCTGTGGGAAGCAATATCAGGGAAACATGAATCTTTGATCAAACTTCTTTTAGACAATGGAGCAGATATAACTTCTGGCAATGTGGGTAGTTTTGCTTGTGCTGCTGTTGAGCAAAACAACTTACAGCTTCTTAAAGACATAGCCAAACATGGAGGTGATGTAACGCTGCCCAAGAGCAATGGGACTACAGCACTTCACACAGCAGTATGTGAAGGAAATGTTGAGATAGTTAAGTTCCTCTTAGAAAAAGGAGCGGATGCTGACAAGCCGGATAGCTACGGATGGAATCCTAAGGGTTTGGCAGAGCATCAGGGACATGAAGAAATAATAGAATTGTTTCAAAAGAAATCAGAGATTAAGAAACCAACTATTGTTTCAATGGCAAAAGATCCCGTGCTACCACACCATGGGAAGTTCCGGAGTGAGCCCGTCTTACCTCCCTATGCCCGGGATAGTAGGCCATCCAGCTCTGAAATATTATCAACGGAAAATACTTGGAGAAGTGCTAAAAACTTCCGTAATTCACTTTTTGGGGTCATGTCAGCTGCCAATACTGGTACACATATCTCACTTTTCTCTGTAATTTCTTTGGAGGATGATGCTCTAAATTCCATTTTTCTTCTCTTTGCAAACTCTCTCACTACGTACGTGAATGCATGAGTGCATTAGTACTCGACCTACTAGAAGTAGCGGCCTTTTACTGAACCTTGAACTTTTGGAACACTTGGTGATGAAATTTTGAGACTGAGAGTTAATGGTACAAAGGGAAAGCAATTAAGAACTTTGATTTCATTGTGTCCAAGTTTTGACAAGGTTAATTTCAAAACATGCAGGTGAGAGAGAGAAAGACTTTGCTACATCTTCAGGCATTTTTCCCAGTACCCGAAGTAAGATAAGCTATCCGGCCAGAGTGATTCTTAGCTGCCCGGAAAAAGGTGAAACTGCTGCAAAGCTTGTGCTTCTTCCAGAGTCCCTTCAAGAACTACTTGACATTGGTGCCAAAAAATTTCAGTTTAGTCCCACCAAAGTCTTAACCAAAGAAGGAGCTGAAATTGACGATATACAGCTTGTTAGAGATGGTGACCATCTTCTTGTTGTTGGTGATGCTGGGATTTGATGATGCAAAAGGCCAGAAATGGGATGGAGGTTTTAGCAGATGACATGCTTATAACTGTCATCTCCTAGAGTAATATTCATAATATTTTTCTGGATGTAGTTTCTTAGGTAGGCACATTTCTGTTATAATTTTGTAACAAAAGTTGATATATAATTTAGTGTTCATACAAATCAAACCTTATATCAGGTATTTTTTTTGGTCGAAACCTTGTATCAGGTAAATCCATGAAGTATCGAGCTTCTAACCGGGTTCAGTTTAACTCGAACACACTGCAAAGATTTGGACTTGGGGTTTAACTAAAAATATTTGTAAAATGGAAAACCAATAGAAGTGAAAATTCTAGTACACCCTTTGGCTTCCATCAAAAAGAAGAGAAAAAAAATTACACCCATTGTTATCCCTTCTTCCCTACTCCTTGTCCCTTAATTCTGCCTTAAAAAAATAACTCTGTATGTGCTTTGCTCAATCCATAACTTGTCTTTTTCAAGCTAGGCATCCTTGTCCTTCAACAATCCTGTGCTGAGGAGCTTAACCATCATTTTTCTCATCATGAAAAGCACAAGATTAGATCTCAATCAATCTATAATTTGATTAGCATCCCCTGTCTCATCATATTTGGCCATCTTCCGGGTGCACCTGCACAAATTTGCATGTAAATATGGCGTTGAACCGATTGATAACTTGTAATCAAATTGTTTATTCATCTCTGGAGAGGTAAGTTTTATAATATAGGATATTGGTAGATACAAACAGAGTTGACTTTAAGGAGTTATTATATGGAAAGAAGCATTGAGGCCATTCTCTAACAGTCTTACATGAGAGAACCTGTCTTCACTACTGAAGCTGGTTCTAAGCTTTAGTTCACCTCTGCTTGTTGTCATCTCATCTAATATCTCACCATCATAGTCTGCGCCCTCATCGTTACCGGGTTCAGGTGGTACTTTTTCCTGCTCACACAGTGTGCAATAGGCCATGAATTAAAATCCTTCAAATACATTTATCAAAATAACCAAAACAAAACATTCATTCTGCAAATTAATTAGCAATGAAAGGAAACGAGACATACTTGTGGAGCACCGGGAACTTCCTCCCACTCACAAGAATCCAGTTCTTGTAGATGGGCAGGATGAAAGAACTTGGGTAGCACATGTTCCCTTATGCTTATGAGAATGAAGAATGGCAGTGGGAACAATATTCCAGCTATAGGTATCCATGTCACCCCAAAGCATATCAGAAAGTATACGAGTTGGAAGAGCGTAAACGCAACAATGTACTTGAATGGTACTAACTCCACAAATGAAGCATGAGAACCCTCCAAGACTCTGTCCAAGAAAAATGAAATTAAAGATGAGTCAAGATTATGATTCGAAGTTTAATAAAACTTCTAAACCACTATTAAACAGACTTACTTGTAACGCCGGCTAGGGCTGATGAAGAGCAGCAAGATCCTCTCCCAGAACTGATTCCCGGGCAGACTATCTATCGCCATGTAGGCAAAGTAACCCCAAAGAACTGAGGTAGGTATCTTTTTTATTACAAAGATTGCAAATACTGAGCCGCCCACAAGGAGTGACTGCAACAGGTTACTCACTCTTTGCTCATTAACCCGAACAGGCAAATGAGCATCAATGTGTTTCTCTGGATCAAATTTTCCCTTCAACTCTCCCCCATCATCAGATTTCATTACAGCCTCCTTTAAGTTCTGCAACTCCTTAGGCTGCAAGACAAAACCAAACTCTGATTAGACAATGCACTAGCACAAATGATGGACGATTAGTGATATATATATATATATATATATATATATGTATCTGCCTTGAGCACTTACATTTGGAGGAGAACCGCCGTCCATTTCTATGAACACAGCTTCCATCCTTCCAAACATCTCCGAGTTGGTTGCCTCTAGTTTAATGCATTCCTTGGCACTCTTTACCATCTTCTTTCGAATCACCTGCAGATCGGTCCTATTGTGTAAACAAATGGCACTAACACTACCAATCAAGAGAAATCCTATATGGTACCCTAAGCTTACCTGCCTCCTTAGAACAGCAAGGCTCTTAGTGTGCATGGGGGACTGTGGAAGAACACCATTTGAAGGAGGAAGCCCAAGCAACCCACAAATCAATGTCTGTAGCAATGAAAATATAGCAGCATGGTTAGATAGAAACATATATTACAAAACAAGAGATAGAAGAAAAAGATTAAAGTCAGAAAACATACCATTATTCCCAGCAGTAGCATATCGTAGTGGTAAGCGGGTGGTTTTTGAAGATTAAACTCCTTCTGTTGTGCCAGCTGAGAAGCTACACTGTGGTCAAAGAAGTACAGGCCTGCTATCATCACAGCTGGTATGAAGGCAGCAAAGATGTACAAGACTGGGACATTTGGCATATCCTGCAATTTAAATATGGGAAATGGACAGGCTTAGAGATTATGTTTTATATTAGCCATTGATCCCAGTTAAAGGCAAAAGGCTTAAATGTACAATTTACCCATCAGAGAACTAATTATACCTTGACGACGGTCCAATGGTACAGTGATGCAGAGTCCCAGGGAAATGGACAAACAAGCCTCCTAGGAACTCCATGTGGAACATTACCAGGTACAACATAAGACAATGCTGTCCACACCAAGACCATTAGGGGAACCCCATAATCTGCAATAAAACTTCGGAGCCACCCTATATCCACCACCCGAAAAGAGCCAAATAAGAATAGCCAAAACCAGATCTGGTGCAATAGAATAATATTTCATAAAACTATAAAATCACTATAAAAAAATAATTCAATTCATTACCTGTGCCATACCAACATGATCTTGCTTTTCTGCTCTTAAGGGAGGTGGAAATGACACCGAAGCAGAAAATGACAGCAAGCAACCCATTGGTGTAGAGCCATTGGAATTGAAATTCCTCCAGCTTTGGATTTTCAGCTTTCGGAATACTGAATTCAGAAATTACTCCCTGCCAATGAGCATTTACTTGGGTTAAAATCAATCCACTAGAACTGATGAAATTTGTTTTGTTTTGTTTTGTTTTGTCAAGAAATTCTATGCAAACCTTGATGGCCTCTTGAATAAAAAGAACCGAGATCAACATGCCGAAAAGTTCCCCTGCAATCCTAGTAAATCTGGATATGATGTTACATGCATTGAAAATTGCCAGAAGAATGAGCAACAGGGATGTCCAGACACAAACCCTGTAACATAAGTAAACACAAAAGTCATTAACATCTATTTTCTGACTCATAGTACTCATAGTACAAAGGAAACATTGGCAATCTGGAAAAAAGATGAGATTAATTCCCATACCAGCCAGCCCAAGCTAGAAACAGTTTGGTCCCCAACTCTGGTCTTCCCTTACTGAAAGTGTATAAATAATTATACATTATGACAGTGGGTTCAGCAACTCCTAAGACCAGCAAAGGCTGCCCACCAAATAATGATTGGATGATACCACATAGAGCAGTAGAAGCCAAAGTTTCAACTGTGCTTAAGGTTCCATCTACCAACATACAAACATAAATTTCAGGATTCCTCCATTAAAATCCACAACTAGAAAAAGCAAGAATTATAAATGGATACACAACGTTAGGTACTAAGTTCTTATCACCAATAGTTACCAAGCACCTCTTCAACTCTTTTTTCAAAAAATTGAACTTTTTAAGATAAAGTCCACAAGGAACAGATGATATACCCGTATCCCTACTCAATTGCTCCCCAAAGGCGATAACGGGAAGTGCAGAAGCGAAGAAAATGTAGAAAGTTGGAGCTAATATCCTGAAACGAATGGAGAAGATTATGAATCAACTAATCAAGGTTATGGAATCCCAGAAAGAGAACATGGTGATTTTTTACCTTACACCAGAGCAAAGTCCTCCAATCCAGTCTTCCTTGTAGCACGCTGCTCTTCCTTTGACGTCATGGATTATTCCCTTGAATGGACTTCTGATGCTGTCCATTGCCGCTGGTGGAAGAAATTAGCTATACGGGTTAGGTTCAAATTTATACTGCATTACATGCAAGTTTCTTTGATTGGCAAGTCACATGAATACCATTAGGTGAAAAATATAATAATAAATATTGCTATAGCGTGTGAGAGCTTCATATGACACAACTGTGAAAGAAACCAAAAATAGAATTCCAAAAGCTTCAATACTTTTCTATAAAGAAGAAGACTGTACAAATAATGGGATGCATGTGAATCAAAATTCAAATAGTTAAGTACTCTTCATATAATACAAACACAAGCATCAACAACAACAGCAACATGCAATGTAAACAAGAAATCCCCAAAACCAACATGTTACCAACACCGCTCCGCTTCCATCAGAGAGATGGTACACAGGGCAACCAACGCAATCAAGTTAAAATACAAGAAATGTAGTTTTATTTTTTATTTTTCTCAAACTTGCAAAACCCAAAGCATGCATGGGAAGACAAATGGTGGGGCCCACGCACCGGAACGACGATGAAGAGGGTTTACAAGTAACAAGGAATGGAGGACGTTGCCGGCCCCGGAAGAGTGAGTTATTCGGGCAGGGGAGGTTGCCGGAAGTCACAGACTCTTTTTAAGGGGTCAAGGGACAATCTCGCCCTCTCCCTCCTCAATCTCTCTGTTAAGTTTCTTTTATTATTAGCTTTCTTTTGTCTCTCTGGGTCTTTTTTTTTCTCTCCACCCTCAAATTAACTGTCCGGTTTCTCCTGATACAAGAGGGAGAGAGTTGCGGAGGGAGAAGCAGGGGATTGAACTTAAATATCGGCTCACCCGGGTTTAGTGGGGCCTGATTTTAATGTGGGAGAGGCATGCTTGCTTACGTGGAGGCCCTCATTGGTGGATGGCCGATGGCTTTCATGGATGATTTGCAAACTTATATTTCTGTTTTGCGTTTTGTGTTCTGTACTTTTGCTGTCTTCGCTTGCATTGGATTTTCTGTACCGTACTGTACTGTACACGGGTCTCGGATGGATCATCTTCAATTCTTCATGTCATTTAGAGAAGTGTGAACAGCAATTCACGCATGGCTCAACCATCATCTACACACATTTTAATATTGCAAAGTTTGGAATTATAACCTATTTAAGTTTGCAACCTCTAAACCCATTCTTTTAAAGAAAGGGGAAGGCCAGAGTTTGGATTGTTGTCATGTAATATTAACAAGGTGACAAAACTTTTCCACGCGACATTTGTTCGCCACATGATCTGTTTGTGAGTATACAAGTCAATATCTTGTCATGAATGGAAAATACTTAAGCGTGGTTATCAAGTCGCCAAGTGATATTACTACTTCATGTATTATAATATGAGTGCACGACATGATTGATATGTTATGAACTTATGAATCTCGAGTATGATATTAATAAATTAGTACACATGTTCTAACATGATTATAATATTAATAATTAAATTGTGGCTCAACCATCGTCTGCATACATTTTTAGTATAACACAACAAGTTTGGAATTTTAAAATCTTCTTTCTTAAGAAAGAAGAAGGCTAGAGTTCGGATTGTTTTCATGTAACATTCACTGAATGATTTGTTAGCTAGTTAGCATACATCTTAGAGAATCTTGTCATAAATGAAAAATATTTAGGTGTAATGATCACACCGTCACATGATATTACTACCATATGTGTTATAATATAAGCGAGCAAAATAATTAATATATCATAAATCATAAATCTCGAATCCAATACTAATAAAATGAATATATGTATTATAATATAAGTGAATCGATATCGCTATCTAAGAATATAACGATGGAAATGAAGAATCTGTCGTCTCGTCACGAATGAACACACCAACACGTGGTTATGTTGGTCGACTAAATCACCAACCACCCAAACAAAGAAATGAGAATAATAAAAGAGAATAAGAACAAAGTAATAATACCAATTTAGTGTTTGAGGCGCGCATGAATTGCTGAAGAACGTGGGCAACCTCTCACTGAACTCTGCGTTGATTTGGAGGGCAGGGATGGGCCCCACACCCGATGCCTCCCACGCAGCCGCTTAAATAGTCAGCGCGAAAATTGAGTGTCGTTGATTAATGGTGGTGATGTCGTTTTCTTCTTCTCTTTATACCTAAACCATCCGCAGCCTGAAATTATCTTATTATTATTTGCCAAAAGGTAAAGGGAAACACACCCTGCGGCTGAGAATGCCTGGCAGCTATTGCTATGTGGGTGAGCTCAGCTGAGGAGCTGAGGTGAGGTGAGCTTGAGGTTAGCTGGTCTTTTGGGTTTACTTTTTACTGACTGGGTATGCAATATATGCATGGTACTCGGCCCAGATTTTCCCACCCAAACTGACAGTGACCTATGTTTAAGTCCCACTGATATTGTCACTAATTTAATAACACTTAAAAATATAACTCACTTACGGAGTAATGTTTTTTTCCCAAACTTATGTTATAAGATTGAAATTTACACCGTGTGTATTCATGTAAAAATCAACTTAATAATGTCCAAATTTGTACTCTTATATCATAAGTGCCCATTTGGAAGTCCGGCTTCAACTGAACTATTTCAATTAACCAATGTCTTGGCACTGTCGGTAGACTTATAAATATTGAGACTCAAACTTTACAGGACTCTCTAATGGAGGGGTCAAATTCAATCACTCGAGTCACGCTAGAGAACAGTTACCCTACTTAATATGCACAATGATAAAGAAGAAGAACTTATTCAAGTGCGAACAATCATATTTAAAATACGCAAGTCCTAACAGTTTAGACCTATACGCTCTGCAGTGTGAGTAATAGGTTGGAATCTTCTGGATTTCAGGTTACTTTCCTAATACAGTATTCAAGGAGTGGAGTCTTTGTCATTCATATGACCTAATTTATGGAGAATATCAACATACAAAAATAGCACTTTGGGTAATTTTGTTAGGTGGGAAAGGGTCAAGGATGCAACTGTAGCCAATGGACTTCACTATGCTACCAAAACAGGAAGAAAAGAAAAAACTAGCCACTCAAAAACATGTATAGACTACATCACACACGTGTTAGGTCTAACCTTATTTAGCTTGAGCAATGTAAATATAATAATGGGAAATTCATGCGAATCTTATGAAGATTTACATTAAAAGTGAATCACTTTATGTAACAAACGCACGCTTTAGCAATGTACATACAATAATGGGAAATTCATGCGAATCTTATGGAGATCTACATAAAAATTGAATCACTCTTTGTAACAAACAAACGCGTATGCATTATACGTTTGTTAGACCAATTAGTCAGGGCAGTGAGTCTGCCCAACTGCCCCCTTGCACCTAAGTTGTATTTAAAAAAAATAAAAACAAACAAATGCATATCGCCTCTTTTGGGACCATTTCATTCTAAATTCGACAGTTACATTTTTTGGGTTCGTGATATGTACCACTGTCATGGTATACTAATCCATCTGTTATAACATAGACGAGTGATGATTTTATTAATAAATATACAATTATTATGGCATTGACAATTACACCCTAATCTCCACCCATCCTCCGGCCTTTAGCTTTGTTAAGCTATGATTGCAAATCTTCAAATTATTACGGTAGATCTAAGAATATGATATTAAATTTCTAAAATATTTAGTTGGACTGAAGAGTTTTAACTCTTAATGCATATCAGCAAACACGCATTTCCAATGTGACATTGCCGCTGTACAATTATATCATAAACTTGTGAGAAGCACTTATGTACAAATAGGTACAGGTAAAAATTTCCTAAATATTGGTAGAATTAAGGGTGCTTGAGCTTCTGTCTTTCCCTTTCTTCTGCTAACCAGCAGAGACTCGGTGCAAACGGCAGAGAAGTGCAGGTGCTTAGCACATTAAGTGGAGGGCTTCACGATTTCGGCCAAGCAGACTTAACGCTGTTGCAGCTATGTGATGTCCGGTCAGCCCGGCAATAGCTAGCTGTTCGTTTGGGGATGCATGCTCAATGTAGTTGTCTGGTAAAACAATTGGTCGCCACTGGAAAGTCGTTTTCAGACAGAGAAAGGAAGAATTTAAGTCAGAAAGTGTTTAGGTTAAGTGTGCCTTTGACAATTATTATCGAACTGAAACAGCGTAAGATATATTTGTAGAAAATTCCAAAGGAAGCTGCATACTATGTTGCTGAAAATAGAGATTATATTACCTTAATGCTTCCATCAAGCTGTCCATCAAGCGCAAAGAACTGCGCAACATGGGATCCAAATCCTCCAATAGAGCCTTCCTCGACCGTGATTAGAAATGAGTGGTTTCGACAAAGCTGCCTAAGAAGGTTGATATCTAAGGGCTTGCAGAACCTTGCATCAGCAACTGTTACCTCAATGCCAAGCTTTGAAAGAAGAGACCGAGCCTTAAGGCAGTTCCGAACCATTGATCCATACCCAAGCAATGCCACATCTTTACCCTCTGTGAGAATTTTCCCTTTTCCAATCTGCTCAGCATTGCAAAGCAGTCAATATAAAGGCATAAGAACAAGTTAAGTCGTCTAATATTACTAAGTAAAAAGAACGAAGGTAATATGAAAATGTACCAAGTTTTATCTTTTAAATATTCCTATTAGTAATGATGGTACGCTTATTTCTAAGCAATGGACAACTAGCAACAATTACCTCAATGGGGTTCCCACTGCATATAGAATGTTCCATCCCAACTAAGGCTCCCCTAGGATATCGGAAGCAAACTGGACGATCATCAATGTAGGCTGCAGTGGCCACCATGTTGGCAAGCTCAACCTCATTGGACGGTGCCATAACAATCATATTTGGTAAGCATGACATAAATGTTATATCGAATGCCCCACACTGCAAGGGACCATCAGATCCAACCAATCCTGCACTTGTAATGACAAAACGCACTGGAATTCTTTGCCGATCTACATCATGAACCACCTAGACAGGCCATAAGAAAATAAACTTAATAACATTTTCCTCAAAATAAAGATACTATTAATAATATTTAGTTAGACATATGATTACTACCAACCAGCAGAAGGGATCAATCAAACAGACCTGATCATAAGCTCTCTGTAGAAATGCAGAAGGAATTATGCAAAATGGCTTTAATCCTCCACGTGACAAACCAGCAGAAAAAGTAACTGCATGTTGCTCAGCCATTCCCACATCAAAAAATTTGTCAGGAAATCTTTCACGGAATAGGTGAAATGATGATTCCATATGCATTCCTGCATGAACAGTCACAATATATTTGTCTTTCTCTGCCTCCATAACCAAAGCCTCCATAAAGCAGTCGCTATAAGTTCTAGGGGGAACTTTGGACGGTAAATCATCGGAATTACTCAAACCTGCAGGTTTGGAATGTAAAACAACATATGTATCAATTCAACTTGGCTTTTTATCCTCTACAAAAAGGAGAGAGTCAGGCCAGGAAACCAGAGAGATAATGGGAACTAATCTTTGTAGTTGGAAATTTCTTATACTCACTAAAGGCCTGAACCAAGGCCAGCCTTAGATGAAATATAAAACCAAACTAACATGGGATGAGTTTGGCTACATCACACCTAAATCAACTCATGAATCCCAAAAGTTACTGCAGAACTTTGCACAGAATATGAAATGAACATCAGAGAAGGAAATGAGAGACGTACCGTCCTGCTGCCTGTATGCCACCCCACTCTTTGGGTTGTTTTCCAGTCCCCGATTTTCTTCTGTTATCACATGGACCAAAACAGGACCCATTGAATTCAGAGATGCCACTTGCTGTAGAACGCAAATCAGGTCTTCAATGTTGTGTCCATCAACAGGGCCAATGTAATACAATCCAAGCTCTTCAAAAAGAGTTGATCCTAGTGGACCGACCATACCACGTGCATACTCATCAACTTTAGCTGCCAATTCATGCATACCTCCACCAATTCTTTTAGTAACACTCTGAAAAAAAAAAAAAAGGGTGGGAGAGAAATAAATAGTTCAGCGAACCATAAGCAACAGAAAATGTTTGATATCTCAAAATCCCCAGAGCCAACTACGTTCTTCTCTTAGATGCAGGGCACACAAAATCAAATAACTTCTGCATGCTCTGGTCAGGTTGTCTAAAATATTGCCCAAAATCTTAAATATTTTTTAAATATCTCTGTTCTCCAGACTTCAATAATTCCAATACAGCTAAATATTTATGAAAGTCCTCAAAATAACGCTTCAGTGTCATAAAATCTTCTAGTCCTAGAGGTATGATCATAAAACCAAGGAAATACCTTAGCAACTTCTCTAAACTTCCGAAATGATTTACTTGACTGGAGCTTGCTTAGGGTACTAGACAGAGCATTAATGGCTGTCTTGGGGCCCTCCTCAATCATTGGGTGTAAAGAGTGCCTGCTGTCATTTAAAATAACTATCATATTTGAGTCCAAATAACCTGCATTACCCATTGCCTCATAGACCTGACCAGCTACTGTTGACCCATTGCTGATGACTGTGACAACACGTTCCCGCTTTCCTTTAATATCCCGTGCAATTGCCATGCCTGTAAAGATTATAAATTGCAGTCCAGTTAAAAAATAATAAAGTTGTAAATCTAAGTTAGCTGACCAAACTTGAAAGATTTTCTCCTATATGCTAACTGCACAACAAGCATAATAAACAAATCTGAAATTAACCCCAAAAAAGAAAAAATCTGAAAGGAAAGAACATACTATCATGAGCTACATAAACTCCGGAAAGTGTAAAATGCAAATTAAGCTGGACGCGAGCATGAAAATCAATATGTAACACAACATAAAAAGAACATATATGATTACCAGAATATCCAGAGAAGTGTTCAATGCAAGTTAAGTTGAATAAAAGCGTGAACTTTTCTCAAAGAAAGTGATTTTGTGACTAGAAAAAAATGAACAAGAAGCAGAATGGAAGCAGACACCTACCAAGTCCAGCAGAAACACTGCTGCACCCATGCCCTGCCCCAAATGGATCATATTCACTTTCGGATTGAGATGTAGAACCAGAAAGACCGTTATTTCGTTGCACTGTATGTATGAGGTCCCGTCTTCCTGTTAGAATTTTATGCGCGTAGGTCTGCCAGTACAAGAGATATTTTTTAAAACTTGGATCATACAATCACTAAATATAAATTGAAGATTTCCATTGATTTCTTCGCTTCCTGTTTTATATGTGTTTTTCTGGTATTAACTCTGAACATCAAAATGGAAACAATACCACAAGTGATCCATATTCAGCACCATCTCTCCAAAAATTACGTATCCCTACAAGGAGAAGGTATAGACGTTATGATCTTACTTGTTCTACAACATCCCATAGTATCTTGTCTACAGGAGCATGGAAAACATGGTGCATGGCAACTGTCAACTCTACTACTCCCAAGCTAGCTTTAAAAGACTTTCTTGTTTTTGACATTATTGATGACAACTCTGAACGGATTTCATCAGATAACTGTTTCAGTTCCTGCACTGATCGATCTGTTGTGAGTAGCTGTAAACTTAAGTATAACCATAAAAGCAAAGTATGTAAATGCCTCAAAACTCACTTTAAGAGACAAGTTCTTCAGGTGGATAGGATTTTCAACTGAATCAAGAATGGTTGTCGAGACTTCTTCCGAGAAAAATTTGCCACTATCAGGCAGAGAACATTTTGGACACACTATTTCCTGCATCATGAAAAAAAAAACAGATATTAACTGCCTATGTAGGAGTGGATAATATAAACATTCTATCTTTTTGAAGGGATTTATCAATCTAGAATCTAGATGAACCTCTATGTGCGCTTAGTGCTTAGTGCTAAAATCATTTGGGACATGATGTAGACTATAAATTAACTTAAAAGAAAAATATTTGATGATGATGGTAGTTTCCCCTCTTACTTTCTGTCTCTCATCATCCTGGAAACCAAGTTCTCATTCACCAATAAAGCTTTTCCGTTTTAGAAACAAATAGTTAACTGAAAATGGCGAATATAGTGACAAACAAACATTGCCGCTCACCCAATTTAAGATAGATACCAAATTGAATGAATTGGCCTGTAACTTTACAGAACACAGCACCTCACAAATTTAAACATAATTTAACCCCATTCAAACAAAGCATAGATTTTGTTCAGGTGCTATTTCTCTTTCTTTTTCTCAGTTTCTGAAGCAAGTACACAAGAGATGAGGGAGGCAACAGTGATTACCTTAGATGTCGTGGTGGAAACAGAACTTGGGTACAAGTTACTTCTCGGAAATTCCACATGAAGTGGAAAATTAGAGCCAATGAACTCGACTTTTTGAGGAAAAGCCCCAAAGTTTCCACGGTAATGGGAAGTAATTCCAGATGGGTACCCAGCAGAAGCAGTACCCATCAGGAAAAACACAAACCCAACTCTCCAAACTCAATGAATTTCAAGAAAGAACAGAATTTGGGAGCTCACTTGCAGTAAATGAATAAAGAATCACAGTAACACAACCAAAACATTTAAGCGTTGTGAAAAGTTGCAGAGAGACAGAGCAAAGAAAGAAGCTGGTGGAAGTAAAAATCAACAGGAAGTGAACAGAGAATTCAGAGGAGTTGCAAGAAGCATTAATTGGAGAGCATCTATTTGCAAAAGTACAAAATAAATGGAAGGCTCTGGTGTGCCTTCATTTATAAAGGTTGCCAATACACTTAATCGGCCTTCCAACCCAAATGGATTCTCTTTATCTTTTATCCTTTTAAAATTGCAGACGATAATTTCACAATGCAAATATCCAATTAAAGAGAAAGAGATTTTCGGATAACTGGTACCATCAACTTCAAATTTTATTGTTTACTTTGTATCTGTTGAAAGCTCCGAAACATAAATTATGGCGGCTCACGTTCGTTGGGATGCGGATTAACCTTTCATTTATGGTAAGAGTTGCAAGTGATTTACCCTCTTCCTCTTCTTTCCTTAAAAAAAAACAAATATTAGGATAACATAAAAAAGTTTTGAGTCGGCAAAGTACATTTGTTTGTTGGAACTTAGAGTATCTCTAACTAATATGTCAAAAGTGTCACATAGATATTTAACGGCTAGAAATAACATATCATATCACTCCAACTGAATTGTCAAAGTTGATATGAAATAAAGGTAGGAGGTTCAGCCGTTACTTTTGATATTCCAAAAGCAAGATGTCAAATGAATATTTTATTATTTTTTAAATACAACTTGCTGTTATTTTCATTTATTATTTTCCTTTTTATTTTTTTCTTCTTTGTCATGAATAATTTGACAGTTACAAATTTTTTCCTTTTTTCTCTTTCCAATTTAAATCAACACTAAAATGTAATTTAATTTGACATATCAGTGGAGTGTAAAACTGTGTAAATATCAAATTGTCACATCAACCATTAAATTTAAATTTGATGTTTGGTATTTGACATCTCCCTTAGAGATGCTCTTATAACAGAAATGGTAACCGCCTTTCTATTTGTGTTTTTTTCTATTATGTCTAAATTCATGGGATTAAGGCCTTCCCTTTGTGCCTTTCTATTTGTGTTTTTTGGCCTTCTCTTCGTGTCTTTCTGTTTGTGTTGTTCTCTCTATCCTTTTTTTCATTATGTTCAAATTCATGTTATAACTAATTCCATTAATTTTCTATTAGATAGAAAACTTTTTCGGTAAGGGGCTTATAATTCAAGTTATTAAGAGTATTTACCCATGATCTTAGGTTCTTGGATCCCAAGTTTCATTCCCCTTCCCCAACATCAAATATCGATTGTATCCAAAAAAGACAACTTTACTCATTTGTTAGCGTAATTGTAGAAATTGGAATCTTTTTTTGGCTTCTACTTGTACAAATGAGTAACTACGCAACGTACGCCATATTCATCGACCCGTGAGAAGGCATAACAATTTGTCATTTTACTTTTAAGTTAAAAAAGCTTATGAAAACGAAAGAGAGTGCATAAAATAAGAAAACTTCGTGGGGATTTTTTCAGATACATAGGTGCATTGAATGGATCACCCCTCCCTTAATACAAATTCACAAATAAAGAAAGTAAATTTGGTGTGGAAATTCGGAATTCATTATTAGTTTAGACATATAAAAAAGAATTAATGAGCAAGTTACGTTTTAAAACGACTACGCATCTTAACGTTAACGTACACATCTGAGAAGTCCCTCCCTTGCAAGGAAACGTTCCAAATGAATTGCCTACCTTATTCAGAAGATGTGATTTTATTTTTCTTTCATCTATAAATTCCTCCATATCTAGCTACATTGCCTGCACTCTCGATCAGCCTTCAGGCTCTATTCATCTTCTCGCTGAGCACAGCACTTGCCCAGGTACGTACGTTGCAATCTCCTTCACTCATAAATCAATTTAGATGCTAAATTAATATTACAATATTTTAGGTACTTCCCTTCCATTCTAATATGCTAGACCGTTAGATCGTTGTATAATACATACAAGGAAAGCTGGGGTGGATATTTATGCCAACCAGCATGACTTGCCTTGGCCAGTGAATGACTTTGTACGCAAAGAGCATGCGAGGGACGGCTAAGCTCTAGCTTTGTCCACATGGAAGTACGTGGGTCCTCTACTCTTCTGTGTGGTGTCCAGTAGTAGACAATGGACGGCTGAGATTTGTACTATATTTTTATGCTGTTAATTAAGAATTTAAAATTGTGCTGATCGTCTCACCTCTTGGACTCTTCTTCCACTTATTTAAGGTGGTTTTGGATCAACCATGACTCATTTGATCAGCCTACGTACCTACGTACCAAAACCACTAAACCCCATTTCTTAACTAATCTATTATTTCTTGCTCTTTCTATCTGCCTTTTTGTTTTTACTTCTGTTTGTGTTTGTGTTTCTGCTGTTTTTTTTTGTTTTTTCATGAAGAAAAGTTTAGGAGGAGGGGAGGCTACCCCATCCTAGTCGGGGACATATTTTCTGCTGTTTTTACTTGTTTAGACGATCATACATTTTTATTTTTCGGTGTCCTACTCTGAGCTACCAAGTAACTGTCCTCCACCCCCAAGTTAAAATGAACCTAATTTTCAAACCTTTGACTTTGAATGAATCTTTAATTAATATTGTTTATATATATATATATAATGTTTAACTAATTCCATCAGATTATTTTCTTCTTACTTTTTGATCCAGGCATGTCAACTTCTCCGAGCTCCCTTCCATGGCTGTTTCTCTTCCTGTTTTTATCAGCGCTCTTTCGTTCCTCTCAGGCTGATGTTGGCTCTGCTGCCCACTACAGCCCCCCATATTTGCGTAAACCTAAAACCCTAATGTATCTTTATTACATACAATATCTTTTTCAGTTTTTTTTTTCTTTTAGTACATTTTACTCGAAACTTCCATATAATTTTTCTTAATTATCAAATATATTTGGTTTAAAATCTTCATTGTTTCAAGCTGTCGATATATTTTTGTTAACATGGATATTTGATTAATACCTATAAGCTTGCGTTGCATGCATGCAGCCACCGCTTGCAGGGGAAGCGATCCCTCGCAGTTTCCGTCGAGCAACCTGTTTGGGTCAGCCGGCGAGGGAATATGGGACAATGGTGCGGCCTGCGGCAGGCAATATCTGGTGAGGTGCATTAGTGCGCCGGTGCTAGGAACTTGCGTTCCTGGGAAGACGATTCAGATAAGGATTGTGGATCGAGCTCTCTCTTCGGTGTCTCGACCTTCAAGGAAAGATACTACCATGGCCCTCTCCACCACCGCCTTCGCTGCAATCGCCAACTCTTCTGCTAAGTTCGTTAACATTGAATTTCAACAGTAAGTACTGAATGTTATGCTGTCAAACTATTAATCAACATGTTTAAATTAATATTCAGTGTTTCATTAGATTTTCGTTTTGTATTTCTTGATGGCTTTTAATGATCAATAATTGTGATTTAATTTTGCATTTGCAGGGTTTGAATTAGAAGACAACACATTGTTTTGTCAAGGGACATGGGACCCTTTTGATATATTTTTTTTTCCTAGAACTTTGAGGATGGAAGGTCAATTAGTTTGGTTTGATTGTATGGGTACCTTTCAGCATGGTTGGTTAGTATGTAGTTGAATTTTGCTCCTATTAAGTGTTTCTAGAGGATTGAAGAAAATGTGTATTATCAGATCCCTCAATTATCTTAACCTCCCAAGATCCTAAACTTGTTATATTTTTCAACGCAAAGCGATTCGTCTTTGCCTCAGATTTATACATGTGTTTATATTTAATCACCCGTATCATGATCTAATAATTAAGAATGAACTAGCTATATATAAAAATAAAATGGTATGTTCCCATGATTAATTAAATAAAACATATATCAATAAGATAATGATATAGTACTATAGTGATGATGGAATGGAATCAATTTATAAGCAAGTTAACTTACTCTGAGAAGTGAGAGTTAAGGCATGATTTTATGCCTCTCAACTTGTCATTTTGTAATAGAAATTAAATAAACAAGAAGTGTAACGCATTAACTACGATACCAACATTTCGAATAACTTGAGACCTCTTCTAACATTGTAGAAGCAAAATCACTAGACCAATATATTATTTTCCAAAATTATTATACACTTTCTTTGAAAGTCAATACATATTGTTCTCACATATCCAAAAGACCAAATGACCCGATCCAAATCCAAAAAGAAAGTGGTTTGTTCGTGATTAAACATAAGTCGGTGGGTATTTTAAGCGGTAAAAAGCTCCTTATAAATAGCCCGACTCTCTCTCTCTCTCTCTCTCGTCTCTTAAATCTAAAAAAGATTCGATCTTTCCCGACCCCCATCGCAAATTATCTCTGTTTTTATCTGCGTTCGCGTTTTGGGCTTTTTGCTGGTGTCTGGAAAGCAAAATTGAGTTATTCACAGTTTCATTCAATTTCTCGAGAGAAAAAAAAATGTCAGGTAAAGGCGCGAAGGGTTTGATAATGGGCAAAAGCCCAGCCATCAACAAGGACAAAGACAAGGACAAGAAGAAACCTATCTCTCGTTCTTCTCGAGCTGGCCTTCAGGTACAATTCTCTCTCTCTCTCTCTCTCTCTCTCTCTCTCTTTATCTATATTTGTTTTCTGCTCGATTTCGTTGATTTTCCTTCGTGTTTCATTCATGGGTAAATCTTCGTTTTTCAAAATATGCTCTGTTTAGAAAATGCGTGTTCTCATTTGTGTTGGTTCTTGGTGTGTATACGAATATTATGGATAGAATTGGTTGGAAAAATCTAAATTATTAATGAAATAGAAGAAAAAAAAGAGAGAATGAATAGTTGGGTCGTGGAGATTTCGTAATTTCAGAGCTCACTAGCTCAGAGCAATCTGCTAAATTGTGCTTGATGGGATACATGGGATAATTGTGGTCAGTTATGATTAGTTTGCTTGCTGTAAAAGTAACTGAATTTCAAATTCATAGGATTTCAATGACATGGGAATGGATGGATTATCATGGTACTGAGCTTGGCATGAAGAAGAGGTCTATCATGGTAATGGAGAGGATAAAATTGCACTGGCTTGCAACTTTCTGCTCTGCTCTGCTTTTCTTATTTACCCACGGCCCTCACATGTAATGTTTAGTGCTTTAAGATCTGCAAATTTGAGTTTTCTCTGTGCATCTAACTGTAGGCAGATAAGTTGTCTCAGCTGATTTTTGGTTCGGTACTTTTCTGCCTTGGCACAGAGATTTTACAGTTCTCTTTCATGAAGTTTGTTTGTTTAGTTTTTCTGTTAAGCAACAGAGCATAGTATTCACTGCAGCTGTTTTAGAAATTATAGCTTCCAACTTGATAAGGTTATAATTGGTCAAGATGGTTAGGCATCAACATTATCTTTTTGCTGTCAAATCCTGGTCTACTAAACTTAGATTAGGATATTTTCTTTGTATGTGAGTGAAGGTTGGGCTCCTTCAAAGAAAGTGACCCAGAGTGGTGAAGGAATAGCTTACCCAACTTAGATGGGTATAAGGGGAATCAATAAAAGACTTGTTAACTTACTCTGCTGACGTATTCTTGATCTAGTAGTTGCCCTAGTCCAATCACATTTATGACCAAAACATATAAAAGGACGATTTGATATCGGGTCATCTATGTTCATTGCTTATTCATTATCTTGAGTCCACAATTGGAACCTTGATCCCTGTTTCCATCTATCCTGCAATGCCTTTCTTTTTAATGATGAGATCAATTTAATCAGATGTGTCATTAACCTGGGTGAGGTGCTGCTGTAAATTAATTACCCTAGATGATCATTTGGGTTTTAAGTATAGTCTCATGAACTTGTGTTTAAGCGTGAGTGTATCGTGGACTTTCCACGGGTTGAAAAATTGGTTCTTTTAGATGTTTTTGTAGTTCTTTAATTCCTCCCATTCACAATGGATTTTATTTAGTTGTTTTTGGGTATATATGCCCACTATGTTCCCTATCTCTGATATTTGAATACGTATTCTTGCAGTTCCCAGTTGGTCGAATTCACCGTCTTTTGAAGTCAAGGGTTTCAGCTAATGGAAGAGTTGGTGCAACAGCTGCTGTGTACTCTGCCGCTATCTTGGAGTATCTGACTGCAGAAGTGTTAGAGCTGGCAGGTAATGCAAGCAAAGATTTAAAGGTGAAGCGCATAACACCCAGACACTTGCAGCTTGCAATTCGTGGTGACGAAGAACTCGACACCCTGATCAAAGGAACAATAGCCGGTGGTGGCGTGATCCCTCACATTCACAAGTCTCTCATCAACAAGTCCACCAAGGACTAGTATTCTTGTGGTTTCCATGTATTGTCAACTCCTCGTGGGAAAATGGAACTCCTGTGTACATTTTCAGATACATTTTATTCATTGATAATGTCCTTTTTGGGTTGGCATACCTTTACTTCTATTGGGAACAATCAAAGAATATATTTTTTCATTTCTTTGGTAGTGGTTAGAGTGTGTAAATTGGAGGTGCTTTGTTTGGTGTGTTATGGTTATTAAATGAAAGTCTTTTCTTTGTTTTTCCGTTTCTTCCCAATCCTCAAAAGTTGGAGAAAATAAGATAATTGCACTCGTTCGTTTTTTTTATTCTTTTTCATTAGAAATTTAGTTGAAGAGATTCGTAGTGTCATAGTTAGGTTATTTGTGATCGATGCGAGCCTAATCTGTTGTCTAATTCTTCAATTTTGTTAATTTCGCAACATATTTGAGTAGTGTCATGTTGAAAATCACCAACCCTTCCAATAGCCATCTAAGTCAGAAACCAAGTAACTCTTTCATCGAGGCACTTACAAAAGAATGAAAACAGTTCATGTAACTTTTTTTGTTTTGTTGTTGTTGTTGAAGCAGATGCTTTATAAAATAGAAGCACCGTAAAAGAGTACAAAAGATGGTAAGAAAACTATATGAAATCCAAATGTGAAAAACAAAGATAATAATGTAATCTTTATAAAAGATTTGAGGCCTCATGTAACACTTTATTTTCTAAAGGCAAGACTATTTGGACTCTCACAGTGTCATCTTTGTACTTAATTATCACTACTTTAACATACTAAAATATTATACATGAAGTGAAAGATAACACAAGCATATTAAACTGGAAAATTATAGTTTGGCTCCAACTATGTGGGGAACTATCAAAGGCGTGTGTAACACACAATTTATAGTGATGTATAAAAAACAAAAAGAATTTAGTTGTAATTGTGTCAGTCAAAGAAGTGTCTAATATGGAGACAAATCTCTCGTGACATGAGCTCAGTTAATGGATCCACAAAACATAGGTAGCAGAGGAAAATGTAGGCAGGAGCCAAGAAACATCTATCAACCCAAGAAGAATATATGATGATTAGGAATAATCCTTCCCATTGGATATTAATCCCAGTTTATGGATCAACAAACAGCATAAAACACTCAAACCTACAAGACAAATACCATAATAAAACAAACAGTCGATTAATTAGGCATATAATCACAAGTCAAAACCACATGGATACAATGTAAACCAAACACTAACACCATCTATTTCCTCTCCTAATAACTAAAGCCAAACAGTAACTCCATTAAAGCCAAACATAAAGATTGTAGCAGTGAAACAGAAAACTAGCTACCCCTAATATATTTTATATTGCTAGAAGAAATGGGAAACAGCCACTGGAATTAGAGGGCTGAGACCTTTGGAACATCCACTGGGAACTGGTGGATCTCATCCATCCATGGATTCTTCTCTTTTGCTGGATTCACAGTTCTCAAAGCCTTCCAAACTGCACTGTTGCACTTGAAGCCAGACCCGAACGCAATCTGCCAAGTTCTGTCTCCCTTCTTCATCCTCCCCTTGGCTTCTGTATAAGCCAGTTCATACCAAAGAGAGCTGCTTGAAGTGTTGCCAAATCTATAAAGTGTCATCCTTGACGGCTCCATGTGGCGATCCGAAAGCTGCAAGTTCTTCTCCAATTCATCCAGCACAGCTCTTCCTCCGGCATGAATGCAGAAATGTTCAAAAGCTAATTTAAAATCAGGGATGTAAGGCTTCACCTTCATCTTGAAAAGCTTTCTCCCAACAAGTGTGGCAAAGAAGAGCAACTGTTCAGACATAGGCAACACAAGAGGACCCAAGGTAGTGATGTTGGTCTTCAAAGCATCTCCAGCAACTGCCATAAGATCTTTTGACAGAGAAACTCCAATTTTCCCTGCAAAATCCTCTTTTTGGGTTACACATGAGAAGCACTTGTCATCGGCACCTTTGTGGGTTCGAACAGTATGAACCAGTTGGTACTTGGATCGACGTCTGTCAGACCCATTGTTTGAAAGCAATATTGCAGCTCCTCCCATTCTAAACAAGCAATTTGAAACAAGCATTGATCTATCATTCCCAAAATACCAATTCAAAGTGATGTTTTCCATGCTAATGACCAAAGCATAGGTATTGGGGTGGACTCGAAGAAGATCTTTAGCAAGATCAATCGAGATCAAGCCAGCACTACATCCCATCCCACCAAGATTATAACTAATAATATTCCCTCGTAGCTTATAATGATTGATAACCATAGCTGACAAAGATGGTGTTGGATTAAACAAGCTACAGTTTACAATCAGAATACCAATGTCTTTTGGTTTTATAGAAGTTTTCTCAAAGAGCTGATCAAGGGCACCAAACATTACCATCTCAGCTTCTTTTCTGGCCTCTGCCATACATGGATTAGGAGGAACCTGTATAACAGCTTCAGGGAGGTAGGTTGACTCCCCAAGACCTGATCTCTCAAGAATTTTTCGTTGAAACTCGAGGTTCTCCCCAGTGAACGTTCCTATAAAATGAGACCTATCCATGAATATTTGTCTCGGGCATTTTCGGGCATCCTCCGGCTTATAGCATGAGAAATCAACAAGGTAAACGGGGCGTGGACGAGTAAGGAAATAAAGGGTCAATAAGAAGACCAAAAGAGTTGAGCAAAGGACAACAGATATGAGATTGAACCTGAGATGGTCCCAAAGGTCATGGAGATCTTGGAGTGAAAATGTAGAGAGCTGTGCCACAGTGAGAACAAACAGAGGGGATAGGAACAGGTACATCCCATGGGTGATGAGGTAATGGTAGCCAAGCTTCACATACTTCAGCTTCACAGATTGTTTGAAATCAGGAAGCTTCAATGAGGATGAGGATACTGATGATGGAGGGTTTAAAGGTGTCCTTAAATTGGAAGCTGACATTTTTCAGAAAATTTGAGGAGGTGGGTTGATCTAAATTGACAAAATTTGGAGACTTGGGTGATCTCAATGGAACAGTGATGTTAAAGAAGTATGAATCCCTTTCTCTTGAACCGCAATTTAAACAACATTTTAGACTACAGGAAGCGATTTCCTCTTGAATAGGAGATTAGGAATCTATAATTTGGGTGGTCAATAAACAATAAAGTAGATTTAGGTAGTTGGGTTGAACTGGATTTCCTATGACATTCTGGTTTATTTGGGGTTTCAGAAATGGGATTTCCTTTGGATAATCAACCTAACAAGAAAAAGAATCTAAGAGAGGGTTTGATGGATCACAGTGAAGTGAGAGAGATCAAAGAGAAGGACTTTAACAATAGAGCACAGCAAATGCAGTTCAAACTCAAAGGACCTAAAACATCCCTGCAAAATGAATGACCAATCAATCATCAGTAACCAAAAAACACATACCTTTTATGATACTATACAAAAGTTGGCATTTTTCACCTTTTCGATAAAAAGATCTAGCTAAAGCTCTCTCCTTTTTTTACCCAAACATAAAAGCTCTCTCTTTTATACAATGGGGAAAAAAAAAACGCAATGCATGTAAGAAGAATCAAATACAAGCAATGCAGGGACCCAGATGACAAAATTGAATTCCGAGAGAAACCCAGATGAGAAAAACTGACCTTGAATGGAAAATCTGATCAGAAATGCTCTGTTCTTTGCCCGAGAAACCGAGGTTCTGTTGCGAGTCTTGTGACCTTGTAACAGAGACTGAGGAAGGAGTGTTTAGAGAAACCAAGAAATTTATTTCAAATGTTTTTATTTCAGCTGCAACGAGTATTTTGTGTTGGGCTGACTTGTACTGCGAACATTTTCTCCATTGCTGAATTTTAATAAGTTAAAAAAAAAGGACAAAAAAGAGTTCAGAGAGTAGGTTGAGAAGAACTGAGACTGCTGCTCTCACAAGATGGTCTTGTTGTTTTTGTTTTTTGTTTTTTAAAGATAAAAATGGATTTAACATAAAATTCCCATCCATTTTGTAATATTTAACCAAATTCCATGTTATATGGTAAGACCAAAACAAAACCCGACTGTTTAGCATAGAAAAAGAAGAATAAAACTCGGTCACATGTTCACTCCACCAAATTTAATTACATTTCATTACCAAAAAAAGAAAAGAAGTTCAATTACATTTCTATTTATGCACATATACGAACCAAGCTGTTAAAGGTACTTTGTGTTTAGTACCTCATGGGTTGGAGAAGTCTTAGAATCAATAATTGTACCCTCTCTTTTTTTGCAGTAGTACAATAAACCTCTGTCTTTTTACCACTTTTCTTTTCTCTGTCCTCCTGTATTCATAGGGCCATCTCCAATGCAAGGGGACTAAACCTAAATAACAGTAAAGATATCACTTTTACTATAGTGGCCTATAAATAATATAAGTATACATAGATAAAGTAAAGATATCACTTACTATAGTGGCCTATAAATAATAGACGTATACATAAATAAAGTAAAGATATCACTTACTATAATTATGTTGGTTAGACCTATAAATAATAAAAGTATACATAGATAAAGTAAAGATAAAGTAAAGATATCACTTACTATAGTGGCCTTTCAATTGAAAAGAATCTTTTGGTCAGGGTTCAACACTCATTGTGCTCTTTTTGTTGTAATATTCCAGATATTTTATTATTTGGGTTATTTTTTTATGTGTGCATTTATTATTTGGGTTGGTGTTATTATTTTGATGAAATTTGTGGTTTACTTACAGCAGATACCCTTGTTACTTACAGCACAATTTTTGTGGGGCCCAAACTGAACCCACTTGAAGGAGCAGTCCAGGCCATAATCGAGACCATTAGTTCTTAGACTTACAGCAGATACCTTGTTACCCTTATCATTTGCCACCGTAGACCGTCGTTTTCCTTGGTGCACCATTTCTTTTTCCACCGAATCTATTATTTTCCAAAATAAACCCACTATCAATTGCATATTTGGCCATCGCATTCCTTGTGTCCCTTATGTGAAACAAGCGGCCGGTCCACGTAACTGACCTATATGACAGATACCTATATTAATATGACTCACTTCATTTTGAAATCACTGGTTCTTCAAGTGGCTTTGAACTTGAGATTTCCTTCACAGAATGGAGGTATAATTAATATACATATTCAGATAATTTCTTGTTGGGTAAGCTTTAAACTTTTAGAAACTTATGATTGTTTATGCTCGCAGGCTATTCGAACCCAGTGCGTACAATACCTTCCAACGAATTTGAAGATCATCATCGTCAGCGATGGCGCCACCGCGGGTACGCACACGCATGTTTCTTTCTCTCCTCCGTAGCTATAACGATTTCGAAAAACTCATCTGTTTTCTATTTGTGAAATTACAGCCGGATGGATCATAAAGCTCGTGGGCTGTGGGATCACCATAAAGCTCGACTCTGAAAATGACAAGCCTGATGGATCTTGTGCCGACCGGTAACACATTCCTTCTGCTACGCTCTTGTCCTGTCACCTTTGACAAAAATGAAAAATATTATTACTACAAAGACACGTTTTCTTTCCCCCCTTGGTCGTCTGCATGCGCTCTTATGCTCGAAACACGGCTGCTTAAAATTTTCTCTGAAAAATCCAGACATACCCTTCGTCCTCTTGGCCATCTTGGGGATGGATATCATATTAAAAATAAAAGATTTGAAGGGACCTGTGGTTGGGTGCTTGGTATTGCCATGCATGCATATATCAAATTGTCCCCAGATCTTTCGTTTCTTGTTCTTTTAATTTTTATCTTATATTTCTTTTTCAAATTAGATTTTTATATATAGTAAAAAAAATAAATATTTTTCAGAGTTCCACGTTGAAATTTCTGATACGGAGAAAACGGATAAAAAAAACGTGTCTATCTCATACTCAAATAGAACAATTCATGTATATCTCATACTCAAATAATTTTTCAAAATTCTTTTTGATGTTAATTTTACAATATTAAACAAAAAAATTATTACAATTTTAAAGCTGAGGAATGGGGTGTGGTTTTAATTTAAACAGAAATTTAACGGGGAAGTGTGGTTTTTAATGTTAATTGTTTCTGTATGTGGAGATTTTTTGTTTATTTTTATTTATGTAAAGTGTTAATAATGTTAATAAAATTGGGAAAGTGTGGTGGAACATGGGTGGACTAAAAAGGGGAGGTGCCTCACACGCAACTCAACATGGGTTGATTGGAACTTGGGGGAAATCTGTCAGTTGGGGTTCATTTACATGAGGTGTGCTGGGTTCTGATAACAAAAGCATCATATACCTTTTTTTTCTTTTTCTTTTTTCTTAGATCTCCACTCTTTTGCTAGGAAAAAGTCTGGTTCTCATACATTTTTCCTTGGTAATCATCAGTGTTGTCCCACACGGTGGCGTTATCCTGTTTGATGAGACTGCTAATTTGAAACCAGACTTTCTCCAAACATGCTACAATCTTCTCTCCAGCGAGTACGGGAACATTCCGATTGTTTTGTGTATCAACAAGGTAGATGTGAATCATGTGATGATGATGGGAGACAAGAATATTTTCTTGAAAATGGAAAACAATATTACTCTGCCATACTTTGAAATTTCTGTCAACAACGATCACAACCTCGAGGCACCATTCTTGTACCTGGCCAAAAAGCTTACAGTGTAATTTCCACATCTAGCTAGCTAGCTCCTTTTCTTTTTTGAACATTTTCTTGATATAGCATTTGGGGTTCTAAATATGTAAACTATTATTTCTGTTTTCCGTATAGATATATCGTTTGTCTGTTTTGTTAACTTTCTCACGCATGCAGAAATGATGAGCCGCTTTTTGTTAAGCCGCAGCCACCTGTTCTTTTTCCTCCACATATTCAGACGGACATGACTGCAGCTCAGTAAGTGCGATATCTTAAAAAATAATTAGTAAGTACCCAAAAAAAAAAAACAAAAAACAAACTGCATGTTAATTAATTTTTGAAGCTCAGGGAGTTTAGGCAGAGCATCCAAAGAGAGAGACTTGGCATCTCCATTCATTTTGAAGCTCCAACCAGAGACATAGTGCGAGCTAGAGCTAGGGAATTTTTTTTTGTTTTTTGGTTTTAAATTTTTTTTTTTTTTCTTTCCAGAAATGCTTTTCATGTGGACTAATTGGAATGGGTTGTCAAGGTCTGTGGTGGGTCCCACAATTGACACATCAACAATTAACATTTGACCTGACGGTCAATCTAACAGACGGGGTGAATTGGTCATATTTGGATACGTTTTGTATGAAATTGATGAAATTGAAATCTCGAAGCCCATTTCGATACTGACCCTAAATCTCCGGGTACTAAAGTGTAGTTAATCCTTAATTATATGATTATGTTTGTTAGTACAAACTTTTTATGGATGGTGATGTTCATTGATCAGGCATGGGCCTGAATCGGGCCCAGCAGCTGCACATCCCTTTCCTGTTGAAGACAATAATGGCTGCTGCAGTGCTTGTCTCAAGCCACTGGTGGAATGCCTGAGGGCGTGCTATTATGTGGTTTCCATCGCGGTTGCTTTCATGAACTGTGTAGAAGAAGCTTGAGACCTTCAGAAACTTCCAAATTGGAAGATTATGTGGCTTAAAGGATTGTTGGAATTGTCATTTATGTTCTTTATCTGTGTATGTCTGTCTTTTGAAAGAGGATCGTGTTTGTGTTCCTTATTGGTTTGATTGCCGTCATTGATTCTTCTTCTTTTGGCGTGAGTTTGTTGATATTTTCCAGTTAATATTCGTAATTCAATGGAGCTTTTTGAATGACATAAATAAATTTAGTAATTTCATCCATTTATACATGTTTTCTTTCGTTGGAGTCAGAAAACAAATCTGTGGTCACGAATTATTATTGTTTCTTTTTTATGTAGAACACGCTCGTAGAGCTCACAAGTGAAGTTGATTCAATTTCTGAATAAAGAATTTGTGCCATTTTGATTAGTTAATGGAGCGTCAAGTGCATGACAAAATACAAAATATTATTTCCTTTGTATCAAATGGCCAATCTTTCTTTCGGCAACTATAAACCTTTGATTGTTCCATTGTGAATTTCATAACAATCAACGGCTGTCAGCCACGCCGCCAAATAGAAAATGTAGAACTCAATTAGTGTGCTTTATAAAATAGACTAGAACTTCTTTATAAATTCGTAAAGTGTAATTCAAGCAACACTTGTACGTCCAGGGCCTAGGTTAGTGAATTTCTCTAAAGTTTAAAATAGAAAAAAGAAAACAGACAATACATGAAGATCAAAACATATACTAGAGGAATTTGCCGCCGAAAAACTCAACTAACCTCAAATTTTTGGAAGAGAACCTGTGACTGAGTTTTTCCCACAACCTAAAACATGTGGGGAAGAGGTGAAACTAGACGCTGAAAAAATTTGACGGAGATGACAGTCAATCCCGCAACTTCTCCGAATGCAATCCTCAAATGTCAATAATGACTACTGGTGCGGACTTCTGTGTTGCTGTTATGATTGGTCAAAACTGTTCACGAACGCCAACTCAGAAGCCAAGGCAATATGATCACTACTCCATTTCTGAAAAACAGTCGGAAAAATATGCATTCAGGGATATGTCTAAGCTCAAGTTCATTTGTTTCACCGACTGGATTAATAAATGTTATTTGTTATAAATTCATCCAATGAGAAGTCAATTCTTATAATCATATTGTAAATCCTTCCTTTGCTTTCACTAAAATACTAGAGAGATATCATTCTGTGTTTAATGTTCACCGAACTCTCTCATTACTTTTCCCTTCTAAGGCATCACATCAGCTCGGTAGAAAACCCATACCTTGGTTGGGAACCCTGAAGTCCGTTGCATAACATGCTTTGGAATAGGAGCAAGCACCCTTACAGTCTGCAGACCTTCGGAGCGCCTGATATTTAAAAATAATAATTATAAGAAATAAAAGGTCTCAACCCTATTCTACATGCTCAGAATATGAAGAAAAAATATATATTTGAAAGAGTGATGCATAAACTCTTTTTTACTTATTAAGAAAGTAATGTAATTACTCAATGATTTATCAACTCTCAAAATCTAATAAAGTATTAATAGACTGGCAGGAGTGGTTAAGGAATATCAGAATCATAGAAAATTTACCAGATGTAATCAACTGTGCCCAAGAAACACCTGTTATAACTGGTAACCAGGGGCTCTCCATTTGAGTCTCTGGCCCCAGCACAATCCTGCAAAGATAAAAGAAATAAGTGTATGAGGAAAAATTTCAGATCCTGACTAAGTATAATATCTAAGAGTGGTAAATTTTCTAAACCATTTCTGATTGCTATGCAGATTGCAGATCAAACGGCAACATTCTAGATAGAGTTCGATAGTGAAGGATCTTTAAACGATATGACTACCTCAACTTCAGTATATGTGCTCCTAAGCTTTAGAGGATGTTCTAAAAGAGTGCATTCTGAATTGCCTGTAGCAGCTTCTATTTCCATTGGAGTCCATAGTGAGGGATCATAAGGAGTTCTCTCCACATAAACAGTCTCTGAATCCAATCCTGGAGATAAACCATCCTCAACTGCATTGGTTGATGCAGACAACGCTGAGTTGGGAGAAACAGAAAAATCAGATGGAAAGGCATCTTCTGTGTTGTGTAATGCAGATATAAATGTATTATCATCTTCAGCTGTATTTCCGCCTTCTGGAATGGCTTCATCTAACTCAGTAAGAGATAAATTTTCTAGATTTTTCTGCAACTCAAGGTCAACACTAGTAGGTGCACATGATATGTCGACTTGCTCTGGGACTGAACGGCTATCGTTCTCGACACAAGTAATTGGTTTAGAAGACAGATTTCCTAAGTTCCCTAATGAAGAGACTTCGATAGCATCAGCAATGGAAGTCTGGCCGGATAGCTTAGACAAAGGAATTTCTGACTGGAGAGGATCCACATAATCTGGACCAATCCCTTCCCTAATAGAATCATTGTCCCTTGTAGAGGGATGTTTATGGATATCACAGTTCAAGCTTTCTTTTTCTACACAAATATTTGAGTCCGGATGTTCACTTGGTAATCCATGATTTGAAGTAGAGGTGAAATCCACTTTTTCTTTGTATCCAGTCTCAGTCACATTAGAGAAAGCGTCTTCAGGATCAGTCAACTTAGCTACAGGAAAGCCACCTTCACTGTAAGAAGTACTTGCATCATCCTTTAAGCCATCACCTGGAACATGGAAAGCTGATTCAACTGTAGAGACATCTACAGTATTCTGCTTAGATTCTTTGTTAACTTCAACATCTTGGGCACAATCCTCTTTTTGAGAATCAACATTGGTGCAAGATTTATCAAACCAATTGAGGGTATTTGTAGGTTGAGGCTGAGACAAATTGTTTGTTAATGGAACATTCTCCACACTACTTTCTGGATTGTTTAGGTTCTGAATATCCAATGGTGAATCACTTGGCTTCATTCCACCTTCCCTCCCGTCTACCACTGATGGACCTTGAACAAAATGATTGCCAGGTTGAGCCCTGCAATATTTTTTTAAAAAGTTTTCACTTCAAAATAGAAGAGGTATTCACAAATAGAATTGTAGTCGTTATATCAGCATTCAGTAGTTGACTCCAACAAAACCTACCCATAATTACGATTATATGACCTTGGTGCATAAATTTGAGCTGAAGCTTGTCCAGATACTTTATCTCTGTCAACTCCAGACGAATCTAACTGCAAAAGTATGATGTAACTATACTTTTAACTTACAAACTGATGGAGGTTAAAAATGGAGAAGAAAGAAGCTTACCTTCTGTTCTGAAATAAAGTTGTATAACGGACTCTGACAAAAAGAATGAAAAAAGTGTTACCATCAAAATAAAATAAAATAAAGAACTAGCTCCAGCAGTGCCACAAGTATCCATTGCAAGTCACATTCCAGATATAAACTTCAAGAGTGTTAAAAGTAAACCTTTGGCGTACAATTGAAATCCCCGCAAAGAACAATTGGAGCATCATTCCAGATTTTGGAAATGGCATGAGCCCTATCCAATAGCACCCTGACCTGTTTGAAGGAAACATACAGGAAAGTATGATTTCAAATTTAAAGCTGAATGAAATCTTTAGCATCGCTGAAGTTAAACTTTGAGATGGATTTTACACCACATTTATATCTTATTTGAACGCCATTACAAGAATGTCAAAGAAGGAGATATATATATATACACAAATTTGTATGGCCTACTCAAAAGAGAGTAATTACCTGGCCAAGCTTAATTTCTCCCCGTTTAGGATTGTAAAGCACGTGAATGTTGCAAATGACCACTTTATTAGAACCTGTTGAGCTGCAGATGCAAACAAAACTTAGTTACACAAGATCTGTAAAAAGGAAACACAGTTTTCTTCTACTATTAACCTCATCTGTATCCCAGCATCAGAGAGAGTTTCCTACTTTTAAAATTAATTGTTTTCCAAATATTCTAGTCAAAGTCACTTCATATCTAGGTGACTAAATGTACCAAAGGTTGAGGCAATCCCAAAACTAAAGCATGTGTGCATGCGTATGTATTACACAAATGAAGTTAAATTATCTAAAGATTCTTAAATTACCTTGTTGGTAGAACTGCAAGATTTTTGGTCTGGCATAATGACTGTTTAACAAAAAAACTAACAGTATTTACATGAAACCATATCAAACAAAATACAAAGGAAATGAAATGGACAAACCAATTTTGAATAATCAGAACTAGTGCTGGTGATCACATGGAAGGTTCAAGATATAAATAATTAAAATACCTCCAGTACACATATCTGAGCAACATTATCCCGAAGTCCAAGCTTACTGAACTCAATGCATTCCTCATGAATCAACTTGAATCTATAAAGGCAACCAAGGTAAGGTGTAGACTACAGTAGCAAATCAGTTTTGCTCAACATTAGCATATGGTACTAGCATGTTAAGTCTGTAAAGATGAATATATTATAAGTTATAACAAAGTAGTAATAAGGGAATGCAAAACAGAATAGTTACAGCGGTGCAATAAAAGACGACTAGGACAAGATAAGAAATGAAAGATCAGACATAATACAGGAAATTAGTAAATTGAGATATACTAGGTCTATGGCAAGGGTCCTTAGTTCAGCCAAACCAAGGGACTTTTCGTTCATCAAAATGACTGTTAAGATATGCCATCACTATAATTAAGTACTCGTATTGAATGACCTTCAGTTATGTTTTGAGGGCAAGCTTTTGTAATTCATCAATCTACACTTCCTATTTCCATTAAAGATCCCATTACTTCAACTAGATTGCCCTTATAACCCAGCTCCCAATTAGGAGACCCCATAAGATGAATGTATAAATGTGAGCATATATTCAATTATCATGAAAGTAGGCAGGTTCACATACCAATGTATTTAGGACACAAGGAAATGAAAATTAAACAGGGTAAATGAGTATGAAAACTCTTATGCACTGTCACTGGAGGGGAAGGACAAAGTACTTTTTTATCTTTAGCTAGTTCAGGCACATATTCACATATCCTGATGATACTCACAGCCAGGGAAGTAAGTAAGCCACTCCCTTAGCTCATAAGCAGCATGGAAAAATGGATGCATAACTGTTCACAACTCAAGGATATCCAAAAACTAGATACATACTCTACCTTGAGGATCGCCAAAAAATTGCACAGCCATCAACTGGATTGCCAGTCCGCATCTGCACAAACCAAGAATTGGTAAATTTCCATCATCCGTGAATAACTTTTTTTTTTCTTCCTTTGGGCTGAACCATAAATAACTCATTAATCAAGTGACTTTATTAAACAGAGCACTTATTGAATTGCTGAAAGTTAGCCAAGTTAATCTATTTTCCTGACCTTTCCTACCATAGAAAAGGTATCTACATGCAATAAGAACACCAAAAATGGCATCCTTCTCTTAACAATATCCATCATTATTCAGTTAGACGGATATTTTATGCATCAATTTTGAAGTAATAATAGTTAACAATGATATTTCTCAAACAACATAACTCCCAAGATGGATGCTATCCGTTTACCAGTTTCCTCAAAACCCTCATTTCTGCTACACGGTTCATATTCTTTAATCTTTGCTTCTAACCCCTCCAGTCAACTACATTAAAAATACAGTGTGTATTGATTCTCAAAATGGTGTCTGATACACATCCAAAGCCTTTGTTTAAAACCAAAACATGTAGAGAGGGAAGCATTAACACATGATGTGAATGTTCTTGATTTAGCAAAACAGCAACATAAGCATTTCTAAGCACACCTTCCAAATGCCATTGTACCCCTTAAGCTTCAACTCCTCCTCGATGTCCTGAAATTTATCAACCTCCTGCAATTGAAACCAGACCATAAAAATTTCAGCCAGGCCCATGACAAAGCAAAACATAAATCAAGATACTTCAAACACAACTGCCCCAAGCTTCACCATATTGCATGGTATAAGAAGACTACAATTATACAAAATTAACAGAATTTTGTGGAAGATTGCGCATAAAATGAAGCAGCTAAGATGCACCTGAAAGCACATTATGTCAGCTGACCACAGCCCAAGCTCAAAAATCAAATTATTCTTTCTCCATTGCCAGTCCATCATATGATAAGGTATGTGAAAGTAAAGCTTGCTCCGGTGCTCATGGGCCAAGGAATCAGCCAGTATGTTATAAGATAGCACCGTAAACCTATCTGTCAGCCCCAAACGATAGATTCAAAGAAAGCCAAACCAAAACAACTCTGATACATTTACAAATAGTAACGGTCGATTACCACAAGTAGGGGACGGCGTCGTTTTGGCAAACTCCCAGTTGCGATAATCCAAGGGCTTCGGCCGAGGCCGGAATTGCTGCCGAGGCTGAAACTGCTGAGGAGGCCGGAATTGCTGGTTAGGCCGGTACGGTTGGTTTGGATCGAACGGCCGAGATTGAGGGAAGTGATGGTTGTGCTGAAAAGGCGGCGGCGGCGGATGCTGACGAAAGGCGGTTTGGTTGGGGAAGGGTCCCGTGCCGGAGTCGCCTCGCCGGAACCCTAGATTGGCGTCGCGGACCGACCGGATATGCGAATCTCCGGTGACGTACGGGCCTCTGCCGCCCGAGTAGGGGCGGTTGGAGGAGGAGGCTCTTGGCCATTGGTTTTGACCACCTCGGTACTGTAAAAGAGAAAGCACCAATTAGCTGAAAGTTTCAGAGCCATTTTTTAAATTGGAGAAGAGAGAGAAAGTACAGGAGGGCGCGAAGACATGGCGGTGTTTGCGTCGGTGGCTGCTACGGCGAGGAATTGGAGGGAATGACGAGGAGGAGCACGCCTCATTTGCTCTAGTGGAAGCGGCTGTGTAACAACTTCGCGGGTGGCAAGAACCGGTACACACTAGTCACAAACCTCGGCGGGACGCACACGTGGCCCCTGCGTAATTGATTTTCATTTTTTTTTTTTTTCATTTTTTTCTTCCTAAATTGCTGGAAACTTATATGAGAGTTTTTTTTATAAAATTTTTATAAAGTTTATTTAGATTGATGAGGAATGATGATTCATATATTTCTTCTCTAATATTTTAGACGACCTCCATTGATAAATTTTAGAAAGAAATTGGAAAAATACAACTCTAAAATAAAGAGACATCTAGGAGCTCCTAAATCTTAGGATAAAGAAATGACTCATAGTGCCTTCCTATAATTTAATGATGCTTTGTTTTATGTATATTTTAAACTTTTAATTAATGCTAACTATTTTTTTTCTTTTTAGAGATGGATCAATCATATTAAATTAAAAAATAATTATAGTATTTATGCCTCCCTAAACTAGGGAGTATGATTTGAGTTCAAATTTTATAGTGAGCTTCTAAAATAGCTTTGTGTGTTTTTAGCTACATTTTAACTAAAACATAAGGAGCATGATTGTAGATGCTCTTAGGCATCAACAATGACAAGTGCTTATTGCCGAAACCTAAATTCATGTTAACATTTAACAGAATTCATAACGATCTTACTGATGAAAAAGATTGCGATAAATGTTTTTGTGAGTTTGAATATGAGTTTTTAAGCTCGCTCCTCTCTTCCTCATCTCTTCCTCCTATCTCCCATTCCCTCTTTCTCCTTTCTCTTCTCCCATTTTCAATTACATAAGGTTTCCCCTTTTTGTCTTCGCTTTGTTATGATTTTCCTCCACTCATTATAAGAGGTTGCATCTTGTCGTCAGATCTCCACCTGCGTTTCGGCATCGAATCTTCACCACTATCTTTTTTTGTGGGTTTTTTTAGTTATTTTAATGTTTGGAATAAATCGCAGAGGCTCTTTGGTTTTTATGTGTAGTTTTTACCTCTTTTTTGTGAGAGTTTTCCACATTTCTTTCGTGAGAGTTTTATTTGTATTGTTATGGCTTGATTTTTTCAAGCTTTATCCCTTTTTATTATTTTGAGTTCGCAATCTTAGTTGAGTTGACTATGCCAGAATTTCTATTAGATCGTTTAGTTATTGTAATGGTCATTTGTGGCTAGTTTGTATTGGCCATGCTAGTGACTTTTTTTGTTGAATTATGAATGCAATTCCAGAATTTCTCAAACCAAAAAGAAAGTTTTAAGAGCTTCAAAATTCGGGTACTAATATAAAATAATTATCAAGGTCGCGGATTTTATGTAGTTGAGTTTGAGAAAAAAAAAATCATTGGTTCCAAGAGCTATTTTGTCACTAGATCGAACGGTGAATATCGAATCAGCCTCATCCTTAAGCCCACCCTCCCCGCCTTTCCATTCCAATTTCCACCCATTCCCATTTTAATACTGTTGTACCGTACGGATTAGACTTTAGAGAGAGAAGGAGATTTCTTTCCAGGGTTAAGACTATGTCGTTTTGCTCGTCCCTGTCATATCCTAACTCTCTGTTTCTCTCCAAAACCAAACCTTTCTCTGCTGATATCAAACCTCCAAACGTCTCCCTCAGCTCTCGATTCAGAGCTTCTGCTGACGTTCCCGATTTCCTCTCAGCTGATTGGTTCTTTCTCTCTCTCTCTCTCTCTCTCTCTCTCTTTCTTTCTGAATTATTTAATGTTTAAATTCAAAGTTGATGTTGATATTAATTTTGATTTCAAGCTCTGCTTTGATATAAGTTAGAATTGATTATCTTTGAATTGCAGGCTAGAATCTCGCAAGAAGAAACCTTTTGGCCCCAGATTAAATGTAAGCATCTGATCATGCAAAAATGAGCACCACCACCACTTCACTGATTGATTTTTCTCTCTCATTTTAATATTGCATGTTGTCAATCTATGTGACCTGTGCTCTAGTTTAGCGCAGAAGAAGCTGTTCAGCATCAGCTTGATGCCTTGAAGTACAACGACCAACCCCGTCAAGATTATGGCATCGAAGTCATGTACAGGGTAAAGTTTCTTCATTTCTTCTTCTGGGTTGCTTTATGTTTCATATCACACTGAACAACAGGGTGGTCTTTGACCTGACTTTTTTTTTCCCCTATGTTGATAGTTTGCTGGGTTTGATCCTTTTGAGAGGTCCACCTATTTTGGGCCATTCTTTGATTTGGGGCAGGTTGGTGCAATTTTGAATTTTCAATAGTTGTAGACTTGTACACAATTGCTGATATGATATATTATAGCTAATACTTTTGATCTTGGTTGTCTGCTTCACTGTGAGTGCAGTTTGAACGATTTCGGCGGATTTTTCACCATTCGACCTATAGAGTGTTGCTAGGCCACAAGGAGAGGAAGATGTTGAGCAGTTTGTTTGTAGAGGAGGTATGAGTTGCTGTTCAGTGTGATGCGTGCATAATAATTTGAGCTCTTATATGTGGTGTAACTTTGAGCTATCTGTCATACTAGTCTTAAGTTTTCTGATGTTAACAGTAAATTTGTGTTTCTAATCAACTGTCATTGTTTAATGAACTGTGAACTAGAACCGATTCAAGCAGCGGGTTTGGATACGAGGAAGTCGTCCAGAGGAAGAAGAAATATTTCAGTTCACAATGGTTCAGGTTGGTGAATATGTATTGTTTATGATAATTGTCTCAAGGGAATAGGAGAATGGTGAACATGTCTATGCAGGATAGGTATACTATGTGAACTATAATTATATCATACCAGTTCTGATTTGTAGCTTGTTGTTGGCAGAGGGTTGGAGGTTCATGGGATGGTTATTGGCTGACGGAGAGTTTACTTCATGATGGAGATGCTTTTGCTGGCGGCTTGGCATATTGAACATTCGATGCAGCTATTCGGACGATGGTTACTCTGAAGGAGGGAGGTCTGTTTATGCATGACATTTGCTCACCTACTTCCGACCTTAGAATTTGTACATATGGAAGAATAAGCAAAGCTGTTGTAATATGTTGTAATTCTAGTATTTCTTGTTGAACTATCATATATTGTATATTCAGTTCTATATGTTATGTTAGTAGGCAGCATATATTTTTCCTCGTGAACAAAAGAATAATCAAAGAGAGATATGGGCATTAATCCTTGTTGCTCATGAGTTATCAGTTCAGCAATTTATGTGCTACGTCTGAGGAGGATTCACGGACTTCCAATTCCATGGTCATTGCAGAATTGCGAATCCAAGCAACTTCCTCATGAAGAACCAGAAGGGGTTTTCCAGATATCCAATTTTTTTTTCCTCCCACTCAACGTTTACAGATAAGTTGGATTGTAAAAGCGAAAACAACTTTGGCCCTTCAGCATTGTGGGAGGGTCTTGCCAACCTCTCTCTCCCACTCATGGTGGCTCAGGTCAAGATACAAGGCCACTGATGTTAGGGCCATATCACACAGATAGTGGCACATTACCTTAATAAAATGCTGAAATCACATACCTGGTCCAAATAAATTACAAAACTTTCAAGTGCTCGTAAGCTAATCCAATCATTAAAAGACATTCATTTCTCTTAAAATATAGCAGATTAACTGTTACATGATTCAGCCTTCCAATGTTAGCAAAGTTTATAATTCTAAAAACTAGACAAAATCCAGCATAATTTAGAAATAACAGAGATCAAAATTTAATGTAACAACTCCCCATTGATAGCTTTGACATATTATTTCTTTGTCTGAGTAATATACTTGGTAAGGACATAGCAGTCTGGAGGGGTGATGTTTGTGTAGTAATTCTGGATGGTTTCCGTGATTTCAAACCCAAATTTCTTATAGAAGTTTATGGCGTCCTCATTGTTTGTCTGAACATGCAAGTAAATTTCAGAAATATTTTGCTTGGAGCTCAGATCAAGAGAATGGTTCAACAGCTTTTTACCTGCACAAATACCAGAAATTAGATCAGAAAACCTGAACATACTTGTAAGCGTCCAGATTAACCAAATTTTTACCGTACCGCCAAAAAGTGTGGGATTTTTATTGACAACCTTATCTTAAATCAATTAGAAATTTCAAAGGCCACTCTGCTGCATAACAAGTTGTATCCAGAAGGCAAAGTTAAACAAAGGATGGTTCATGCAATTCGACCAAAGTCTAAACCAATAAACATGAATTTTTTGTTTCTCAAACAGAGCCCTACTGCCATACCAAAGTTATAAGAAGAAGAAACGTTGCTTGCTTACCAATGCCCAGGCCACGATATGGTGCTAAAACTCCCAGTGTCATGATGTACACACGGACAGCCCCACCTTCCTTCTTCTCAAGCCGGCATGCAATTGCACCAACACATATATCACTGAAATATGCTGTATAAAAATAACAGCAGGAATTAAAATTTCAACATCCATAATTTTTATCAATTTGGCATCCACAAGAGAGCTAAGGATGGCAAATCCCCAGAATGATAAATTCAGGGCATACCTAAACACAACAGGTTTGTAATTTTCTTTACATGTACCAGGTATATCAATCAATCTAATCTCCTAGACCATACATGCACCTTCATCAAGAAACTATAAGAAATTGACTTGGACAGCTCAATCAATAAGCATGTTAAATGATAATCCCACAATTGGTCCTTACACATACACATTGTGCACATATAGTTCATAACAGGATACCTTTGAAAATGCTCAAGCCACTGTCCCACCCACTTCTTCATTCATGAGTTCTGACAAGTGTAGAAAAGGTAATGACCTTCTTTGCAAGTCTAATAATAAGAGGACATACAACAGCAGTCCTTCCTAAAATCAAGCGGGCGTATTAAAAAAAACCAGCACTACAAAAATTTATTAGGGTAATAGATTACGAAAACAAACAAAACTCATCAATGAAGACATTTTAACTTTCAAATCTTCTTTTTCTTTTATTGAGTAACCTTTCTGATTAAGAATTTGTGGGACAGTTAATCACTCGACTACCTCATCTGATGCTGCACATATGTAGTTCCTCGCGGTTTTTTGAGAACATCAACAAGGAGAAACAAGTAGACTCTTGAATCACAAATATATCGAACCAAGCATTACTACACATATCTAAACTATCCCAAATCCCTGATAAAACAATAACTATCCATTCCCCATTTACTTGAAGGCCCCCCAGTGCACCGAGTGTGTTATAAGTAAAATAGTACATTTGTGTCATCAACTTTCTTCAAAAGTGTAGCATTTTCATATGCAATGAGCTAAAAGCCAATATTTTCTAACACACGCCATTATTTTTAAATAAGCAGAAGCAAATCAAACAACAAAGATTACAGACAACGTACAATGGCAAAAAGCCACGAAATACACAAACACACAGTAATTGGAGCATAGTTACAAGCTCAAATGATAGAAGCCAATCAAAGCTTTACAAATAAACGAGAACTATGCGAATTTCAAGGCATTTTGCGTCAAAAAGCTATATTGGTAACACAAAATAAGCGAAACCCAGAAAAAATTATGAAAAAATAAGCAAGACCCAGAAGCGTAGCTCAACCTAGTTTGGTGAAATCGCCAGAAGCGAGGGCATCGGCGTAGTACTTGTCGTTGTAGCGAACTGGGAAGAGAGCAGTGTTGAGCTTCTTCAGCTGCATCACGTTCTTGTCCCTCAGCCCGTCCAGTGAGCTTTGGACCTCTCGCCCAGCCCCCATTTCTCCACAGATACTTTCACTTACAGAGAAGAAAAGCACAGAGAGGGTTTTGCGCAGAGAGAGAAGGGGAGAGAGGGGAGGGGGTGGATTTGTAATTTTGTACGGACGCGTATCTTTGGGTTTATGTAGTGGTCCGGGCGGACCTGGCCAGGGCCTAACTGGTAAAAGTATGAGATTCAAGCCCATTAACATACCTCTAAATGTATGCGGTTTTTATTTTTTGGTTTTTTCTTTTTCTTACTAACTTTAAAAGAAAATTATATATATATATATATTTAATTGGGTGCCACACATAAGTTTTTTCGGCTCGATGTTGTGGGTATGCCCTAGTGCTGATGGTGAGAGTAGTCAATCTCCTTCTAAACTTTTTTTCATTCAATTTTTTTTTTTATATATATTTTGTATATTAAACCACAATTGGCTAACAAGTCTAGCCTAGTGAAAAAAGGTTTTGACTTACAGACGAGTGGTCTCCGATTTGAAACTCCATGACATTTTAGTAATGTGTGTGAAAAACCATCTTTCCCTATCTAACTTTGACAAAAAAAATAACTGAACAATTGTCGTTAGTTAGATTTATACTTGAGACTTCTTTCAATAAAGTGAAAACTATGTACCACAATATCGAAATATATTATCATTTTTACAGGTAAAATTTCCACAAACTTCATATCATTATTCTGCATTATCTGTTACATTTTCTTCATCAATCTATTTCATGTTCAATATTATTTCTTTTTTACTAGTAAGGACCATAAACATAACTCCACAAATATCTGGCCTCTAGAAAACCATCTTCTCATGTGAGGCCATATGATTTTCTTGTAGTGTTCCTACTGTCTTTTAGTCACAACCAACTTTCTTCAATTCACCAAAAACAAGAGATAAAAAAAATAAAAAAGAACTCTCCTCTAGATGGAGAGAAAGACACTTCCAATTTTCTTCAATTCACCGAAAAAAAAAAACAGATAGATAGAGAGAGAGAGAACACTGCGGCCTCTCTCTCGAGACAGAAGAGAGAGATGACTGATCAGAAGAAAAAGCCCAAGGCAGTGATAGTGGGAGGGAGCATAGCAGGGGTATCATGCGCACACACGCTCATATTAGCTGGGTGGGATGTTGTGGTGGTAGAGAAATCATATGCAGCCCCAACTGGAAGCCCAACTGGGGCAGGACTTGGCCTTGACCCTCTGGCTCTAAAACTCATTCAGTCATGGATCAAAGAGCCTGAGCTTCTTAACAAGGCCACTCTACCCCTCACAATTGATCAGGTACAAACTTCAATTAATTCCCAATTCAATCTTGTTATATTGCAATTTTACAAGTTTCCTAGTTCAGAATTTTTTTTCTTTTGCTATGTAGAATGATGCAATAGATGGTGAGAAAAAGGTAAAATGGACATTAACTAGAGATGAGGACTTCAACTGTAGAGCAGCACATTGGGCTGACCTACATGCCCTTCTGTACAATGCTCTACCACCAAACTTGTTTCTCTGGGGTCACCATTTCCTATCTTTCTCTGTTTCTAGTGACAAGGGTTCACTTAAAGTGAAGGCCACAGCTCATCAAACGAATGAGATCATCGAAATCGTTGGCGATTTGCTTGTTGCTGCAGATGGGTGCCTCTCCTCTATCCGCCAAAGTTTTGTCCCTGACCATAAACTGAGGTTTGTGAATGTCAACCCTTTTCATGAAAAAGTGTATATTTTCAGTTTGTGGTATGTTATGGTATTGATTATAAATGATTTTGTAGGTATTCAGGTTATTGTGCATGGAGAGGCGTTCTTGATTTTTCAGGAAATGATAATTCAGAAACCATAATTGGCATCCGGAAGGCATACCCTGAACTTGGGAAGTGCTTGTACTTTGGCTTAGGTTCTGGAAGTCACACTGTGCTATATGAGCTTTTGAACCAGAGGCTCAATTGGATTTGGTATGTCCACCAGCCAGAGCCTGATCTGAAGCGTAACTCGATGACCACCAAAGCAAGCAGTGACACGATCCAGAATATGCACAAAGAAGTAGAGAAGGTGTGGCTTCCAGAGTTTGTGAGAGTGATCAAAGAAACTAGGGAGCCTTTCATCAATGCCATATATGACAGTGAACCTTTGGAACAAATCTACTGGGACAATGTGGTACTAGTTGGAGACGCGGCTCATCCCACAACTCCTCATGCTGTAAGAAGCACGAACATGTCGGTATTAGATGCTGCAGTGCTAGGCCAATGCCTGAAGAAGTGGGGAGCACAAAATTTGCAATCAGCTCTTGAAGAATATCAGTCGATTCGGCTACCAGTTGTATCCAGACAAGTCTTGCACGCAAGGCGAATGGGTTGGATTAAACAGGGCCTGGTTCTTCCTGATCAACCGTCTTTTGACCCCAAGACTGCTAATTCAGAGAAATGCCAAGAGCTTCAACAGAGACTCATGCCATTTTTCAGTGATGTTCCTGCCATACTACTTTGATTAAAATGTTACGCTCCTGGAAATCGTCAAGACAGATTGTCCTTCCTCTGCTTCTGAGAGCTTCAACAGAAGAATAGCATACCTTATTGTATTTAATTTGATGCAACGCAGCCAATAGGGAATTATCTCTGTTTGAGTATTGTTGTTCAATCTTTGTACATGCATTATTCTGTTCAAACTATTTATAGAATAAAAAAATAAGGTTCATCTGATATGGCACTGCTGGACACAAAGATGAACATTCAAATGAAAACTGTAAATAAAAATGGGGAAAAAAAATTAGATACAGAAATAAATCAGCTTCTTTCAGAGAGGTGGTTTTCACAAAAAATCATTACGTTATTCATTCAAAACTAAGATAATAATGTCTACCACCATGAATGAGGCAATGGTTAACTCATCCTTATACAATATAGAACAACCAGCTCTCCCACAAACTCATTCCCATCAGATTAAATACAGCCTAAGATTGATACAAGTGGGCAAAATAATATTTCCACAGTAGTTTGAACATTCCTATCACTAATGATGAAAAGCACAAAATACAGAAATTCATTTGCGCACATAACATGGTAATGTGTTGCCAAGTTCTACTGATCAACAAATTATCATTTTGAAGGCCATGTTGCTTGAGCTGACATTATGATTCCCACAATCACTCCAAACAATCCAAGTGCGCTGCCAAAGATCTCAATCACAAGGATCTTCACAAAAAGTGAAGAGTTTTGGGCATCAGACAATGCGCAGCTGCTTCCAATGATTCCCACACATAAACTGCCACAGAAACCAAATCCATATCAAAATCATCATATTGCAAGAACCACAGAAATTTTTTGAGACTCCATAAAGAAAAACAACAAATGTGAGAAACAAGGCTAAAGATATCAACCCGCAGACAAGGTTTGCAAAGCCCACGATAATCCCAGAGGCGAAGATAGCATATCCAGCTCTTAGAGATTCAGGTGCATATATCTTTGATGCTGGAACATTCTCCAACTTCGTTTGTAGAATAATCGCAACAATAACACCATATATAGCAACAGCTTCACAAAAGATTACACTGATACAACAGATGTATCCCATCCAAGTTAGTCCTTAAGGTCATACTTACGAATGTATAATCAGTGCTATGTTTAAGTTGAAAATTCAAGGTACATCATTCACGATAAAGAAAATTTCTAACAAAAATGGCAGTGAGCTTGAAGTGAAAGAAGATAACAAAACTTCCCGCATTGGTATGAAGAAACAGTATTGAGGGGTGTTTTGAATAGATAGCACAATTCTCCATTCATCAATCAATTAACCAAGCTAGTAATATAAGTGATTGCCAAAAACAATTAGACCATTTCTCAATTAAGACTAGACAGCCACTAACAAATAAAATTACTGGGATGCTACTCCAGATCATCATGATTCTTCCAATTTCTGGGATTTACATGTTACTTTATGAGTTTGTGATATAACACCAAATAAAAGCAGAGGCTAAACAAACATGTAATGGAAAATTGTGTTAAATTTTAGAAAAACCATTACCTAATGAGATTCTTAGAAGTGATACGAGGGGCCTTGATTGCTGCACCGATCAAACTGCTGCCAGTGATATAAATCCCCCTAATTTCCACACAATAATTTCCATAATTTAATACCAACTTCAAAGATTAAAACTTTAATAACAGAAATGAAGATAGGGCAAGGAAAAGAGAAGAACCAGGCGGCGCCGAGAACAGAGACTCCGATGGCAACGGCGATTCCGATGGCGGAGAATGTGTACGGAGAGATCTGGACTAGGGCGCGCGCCCATGAGCTCGAGTAACCCACCACTACTGCACCTGACATCTTCGAAAACCCTTCTTCTTTCTTCTTCTGGTTCCTCTTCTGGGTATTAGAGGGAGGGTTTCTGATCTGATTGGTGTGAGATATTGTGATATGAGAAATTGAGGAGGAGAGGGATGGAGATGTGTGTCACACGTGCTCTGTGCGCGCGTGTTTCTCTTCCAGTCACTTATGCTTACTGGGCTGTTATTTTGGGTCTGGATTTGAAAGCGAAGAGGACTTTTACAATTGGGCTTCTAAACGACGACTTAATACTTTTTGGGAAATTTCCTAGATGGTTCTTATTTTCTCAGCCTTTATTCTTTTACATGGATCTCAAAAAAATAAAAAATAAAAGAATTTATCTGTCATAATTTTACCATCTACCATGTCATGTCATAATTTTACTTTCCCTTGTCAAAGTTTCTTCAACAGCAAAAAGAAAAAATAGAGAGAGGCAACAAAAACAGAGTTCATTATGCAAAGGCAAACCTGCCAACAAGATATTAGTTTTCTAACTGGATCATGAGAATCTCATTTCCCCCAATACACGAGAGTTTGTTTTTTCTGGTTCCTCTAAGCATGGACCCTTCAACCTTCCTTCATCTCTAACTTGCAACCAATAAATAAGAGCCTTGATCATCATCAGAAATCCCAGCCAGATCCTAGCAATGGCAGAGATCATCACAATCATTTGCAAACGCACCGTAGTGAGCACAAAGCCAGTCCAAGCAGGAAAAAGCTACCCCTTATCCGTCCTTGACCGCCATATGGAACACAACCATGTTAGGATGGTCTTGTATTACCCATCAATGGGTGCCCCAACAGAGCCTGGTGAGATCACAGGGAGGCTCAGAGAGTCCCTCGCCGTCACGCTTACGCATTTCCCGATCGTTACAGGCCGGTTGCAGAAGAATGACAAGGATCAGTGGATGATCAAGTGCAATGATGCTGGTGTGAGAATGCTGGAAGCTAAGGCCAAAGGGAGTTTGGAGGAGTGGCTAAGAAATGTGGATAGGGACAAGGAGCTTATGCTTGTTTATTGGGAGGAAATGTACCATAAGCCTTACTTTTGGTCCACATTTTATGTTCAGGTTGATATATTATATAATTATATTGATATTTCGACAACATAACATTTTTTTGCAATATCAGTAGTTTCTTTATTTTCTTGTGTGCAGATTACTGAATTTGAGGATGGTGGATTGGCAATTGGGCTAAGTTGCACTCATCTCCTTGCAGATCCTACTTGTGCCACCATGTTCATCAAGGCTTGGGCCGACACGACCTTTCCGGGCAAAATGATGAGTCCTTCGTTTTTCTATCCGTTGCCGCTGCGGAGTCCCGGCAACACAAGGCCCAACCACAAGCCCTATAATTCATTGATCAACCACTACAAAGCCTCCATCAACAAGTCCATTGATCTTGTAGACAAAAAGCACACAACTGTTAGTTTCGGTTTTTCGGACGACATGGTTCGGGTCTGCATGGAAATGGCCCAGCCCAATGGTGCAAATGACAAATCAAGCCCATCACCATTTGAGGCCCTGGCTGGGCTATTTTGGGTCTGTATTAGCAAGGTCAAAGGAGTGAGAAATGGGCTTATTGACATGTCCATATTTATGGATGTGAGAAAGGTTTTGGGGTTGGACAAGGGCTTCTTTGGAAATAGCATGGTTTATAATAAGGTCCATCTAGAAAGTTCCCAAGAAAATAGTCTATCACAAGCTGCAATTTCTATAGGTGAAGTTGTAGCAAAAATGGACAATGAGGGAATCATGGATTTGATCGAATGGCTTCAATGCAACGATGACCAAACTCCTTCGTTGATGAACAGCTGCGATCTCATTTGTGCTAGCTTAGAAGCTGTGGACCCTTTTTCAGCAATTTTTGAAGATGGGATCGCACCGATTCATGTATCGTGTTATATTGAGCCGGTGCTAGGATTAGGGAAAGTTCTGATCCTTCCGGCGAAACCCAGTGAGGGCCAACTAAGTAGGGTGGTGATGGTTACGCTTCCACGTGATGAGGTAATCAAATTATGTGAAGACGATCTTATTTTACAACTCTCTCCAACCATCTTGATGGATTTGAACAAAACCTAGCTGGGCTTCTTAGTACAATACAAGGGTTGCACTATATCCCGACAACAATTGAGTTTCGAAGCCAATGGTCAGAATTTAATTTAGTACTATTTATGTGAGCATCAAATGTATACAAATGGGTGTGACAAGCCGTCCAAAATTATATATGTTTATGTTTATTTTCTTCAATTCTTGTTTTGATTTTGTACCCTTGATAGGGGGCTTGTATTCATCATGGTGGTGACAAGCCGTCCAAGTAAACCCATCAAAACTGGACACATTTCTTGCTACCACAAAACCTTCAATTTCCCAGACCACCAGACATTACTGTTAAACATGTCATAGGATATAGTCGTAGAATGGAAAACATGTACTATTTTATTAAACATCCGCCCACCAATTTCCTTTTTTGTTGTTGTATTTTTAGTATTTTTAGTATTTTGGCATTAGAATATATTTAGCACCTCACAATTCATTGTTCTCTTCCATATTTCCAAACTTGATTGTGTCCCCTCATCCAATCTTTAGCAGAAGCTCCCAAGGCATGACGTGTATGTTTCAACCACAGGAGGTTACATGCAATGTATTTGTGAAGCTAAGTATTTATTTCCTTTATTTTCAAATTTTTATATATAATTAAACTATATATCTTGTAATCCTTGTGTTACGAAAATTTAGAATGACAATCAGTTTAATTTAAACCTTACGAACGACAATTATGAATAGGAAAAAAAATATAGGTCAAACTATGAGGCATTACCTTCACCAATCGTCCGGCCATATACATAATTATATATACTTTCTGGATTAGAAAAGCATAAGCGAAGGTCTACACAGCTAATGCCCCTGATTTAAAGGGAAATAGGTTATTATTTAACACAATGTGGACAAGCAGTTTTCTCAAATTTCTCATAGTTTGATTGAGACAGACAGCACTTGCAACTGGAACTGGAACTATGATGTGCCACTTCTCCAAACAGAGCTTAAATAATGATGCTGGTGTTGCAGTTGATGAAGCACCGTACTTGGTAGATTTGGAATTTTGGATATATGCTCTCTTCTCTCCATAATTTCTGAGATTAATTTACACATTCATACAGAGACAAATGAATAATACATGAAACAAACTGTTAATATAGCCTGACCCATATTGACCAAAAATATTATTAAAAAAAAGTGGAAAAAAAAAAAAAGAGCATAATTGAGTTTTATGTAGGACCACCTACTTTGAGTTTTATGTTTATTTATTTATCTTACGTCTTAATCTTAAATAAATTAATTCATGATTTTTAACTATTTAGGCTGGAAAGGTATGGTTAGTGGCTACCAAGTACAAAGTACTCTATTATTATTCCTATGCAATTTTAAAAAATTAAAGTTAAAATTTACAACAACAAAAATAACTGCGTCAGCCGGGAGTCGAACCCGGGTCTATTGCTTGGAAGGCAATTATCCTAACCGTTGGACTACTGACGCAGATTGCGGGCTGAATTTGTAAACTATTATTACTTAAATGGTATATACCATGTAGCCCATAGTAAAGACTATCCTAATGTCCGCTTTCTATGTCAACCCTTGATGGTGGCCAATTTTGTTTCGGAGGAGCGACGTCATTTTCAGGTTGAACAGTCAATTATTTCTGCGGCCAAGATAAAATTAATTAAAACAGTTAATCATACGGATTACCTCATATATTGAATGGCAGTTAGCACCTTGGCATCATATGTAACTGAATCAAAAAAATTATATTTATAAACAAGCCCTCCAACTTGGCTAGGCATTCCCAATTAGTCAATTTCTATTAATTATCTTGCCTTAGTACTTTTTTTTTCCTTCAACAAATTAGTTATATGTTGGTTTTTTCTTCTGTAATGAGGCGGGCCATTTTCCAATGAAGGTGGGGATGAGGAATCCTCGATATGAATATTGCGGATATGAAGGCGGGTATGGGGAAAAAAAGCTTAACGGGGATGGGGATGGGAATGGCATACCCACCCCCGATTCAACCAATTGCCATCCCAAATCTCTATCTAGCCAATAAGATGAAATTAGCTCTATATAAATATAATAAAAAATACCTAATGATGCACTAATTAAAACCCTAAACAATGTCTCTGGTCCACAAACAAAATAAACTTACTTTGGAGGATGCCAACAACGACAATCATAGTTAATTATTTGAATGACGAATTGATTATCTATAATTAAACTCTTTTGAGCATAATGCAGGGTATTTCAAAACAACTAACTTTTTCTTGAAGGGGAGATTCCATGGTTTGTCGTTTATTAACTTGCAACTCTATGTATATCCATTAGAAAACTACACACAAGTTGTAGTTAATTTACACCAAAATTGTAGTTTTGCATGCAATTTCATGGTTTCTCCATCCTCACTTTCAATATTTATATTTTGTTTTGTCTCTAAATATAGGGAACTTGATCAATTTTAGTTTTTCAACATCCGTACACCAAATATGAAGTAGAAAATACAACGGATCAAATAATTGAGGACACCCATGAGCTTTAACCTAGTTTAAAACAATATCTTGGCAGACATACAGAGTAAACGATGACATTGAAAAGGTGGTACGATATTTTTGGAGTTCGTTTAGCTCCATTAAGGATTCTATGTTAAGAATTGGTTCTAATATCGACTATTGAATTGCATCTGTGATACATATTAAAACAATATTTAACCCTTCAGCATATGTAATGGACAACTGAGATTATAATTCCTCAATTAGTCATTAACGCAAAGAAGAATTTCCCTCGAGCTCGTTTAATTAATAAAACTAAAGATTTTGGGTTGGACTCAATCAACTTCCACTTAGATGCATGTACCCAAGAAATAGCTAATAACATATAGTATAATATACATTAATAATAATAATAAGATTATAAGAGGGAGAAAAATAATTGGTTGACCATATGGACCGACATATCTTCTCCGGATGCGTGGGGATTTTGTACACATGGGACATATGATCATATGAATCCAATTAATCTCGATGGTTCCTGTAAAAATAAATAAATAAAATCTTGCTGCTGGGCTTGGTCGAACCTTTGGCAAGAGCCGCACGCATAGGCATTTCACGTTGAGCTTCGGTATTTTCTTTTCTTTTTTATGTTAAGGATTTGATTTACGTTTTTAGATAATTATTTCCAAAATAGATAGTTATTACGAAAAATGCACGTTGGAAAGATTAAAAATATATATATATATATACAATGATTTAAGTGGTTCCACCTTTGACCTACATTATTATAGGAATAAAAAAACCTTTGACCTAATTCAGTTTTAAATAATAAAGAATAAAGAATAGGAAAATTTTATCGGCCAAAGGCCCGTCCTCAGAGTAATACAGCCAAACATCCAGCTCCAGATGCATCTTATTGACTAGAAGAGGAGCTCAACTCGCATTTGGATGCTAATTTAAATGTATATAATTTTTGCAACTAATGTAGTGGTTTGGAGTAATTGTTCCTCCGGACAAAGTTTTGGGTTCGAGTTCTATCATCCGTGTTGTATGTGTGATTTTAGTATATATTATCTCCATTCTCAATAAGAAAAGTCTTGTTGTCATAAAAGTCAAAATAAAGTCGATCTTGTCATATCTACATCCTTATCATCTGTTCAATCATAATACTTGTTGTCCTGATGACCAGAAAAGAAAGCAAATTGTGATTCGTATAGGGTCGATGACTGTCAGATATTCATATTGTAAACGTCACTAATCTTTTTAATCAATAGAGAATGGAAATTCAATGGTTAAGTGGAACATCACTAATCTTTTTTTAATCAATAGAGAATGGAAATTCAAACTCATGACGTTTTTAGACATTAGGAAAAGAAGTACCATAATACCAAGTGTTAGTTCGTAAACGTCACTAATCTTTGAATTGCAACCAGGTACATGTATGGTTTTATAAAAAAATTTCCTTTGATAGAAATTTAAATGAGAAATTAATAGAGAATTCAAATAAATTCCATTGTACGTTTAAAAGCTTACCTTTGATTATAAATTTAAAAAAAAAAGCTTAAAATAATAAGCTAAGCAGACACAGTTCAAAATTTTATGCTTTAAAATTGAATTATAAGGAATGTGCTAAACGTGCCATGCAGGAAAAATAAAAACCTAATATCTTGGATGCCCGTTTGAATGGAGGGATATACATTTAAAATTTTCGGTTTTTGGACTTCAAATTCATAGGATTATTTTAAGGGAAATTCAAAGTAGAGGTTTAAATGAGTTCTCGAAATTAGGGTTTAATTAACCTTTAAATCGAAGATGCAAGATGTGAAGTGACGCTTCAAAATAAATGGGAAAACGTTTTATTGTTTCTAAGAAATGGGAAATCGTTTTTTCAATTTCTTTTGGTTTAAGAAATAGGATAAAGTTGGTAAAGAGTCTATATATTATAGTTTTGTTTTTCTGAATATTTATTAAGTTTGAACAGATGCTCATGAAGTAAGCAATAACGTCATCAACTTTTACTTCCATGGCTTGTTGCTGAAGTAATCCTAAATCAAAAGCTATAATTAAAGCCACCGTTTTTCTCTCCATTTAATGCAAACAATAACCTACCGTTTTCTGTCCATTTAAATTTTCAGCATGGCAAATGGGTCTAGCTCAATAAAAAAAGACTTTGACTTGCAGACTAGTAGGTAGTTTAGAATATCGCTTTTATTAAAAATAAAAAAAAAATCTTCAACGTGTGTTCAACACTTGAAGTTGGAACTCTTATTAGAAAACTGACACCTATTAATTAGCCAAATTATTGGAATTAGACTTCACTAATATTAAGATAACGTTAATTAATTTTAACCTAAACCCTTTAAAAAAATTTCCTCGGGTCTTTCTGGAAGCCATATATGCCATAGAATCGACGACCCTCATAGACCATTTGGAGTCAACCCCATGAAAGATTCTTCTTATTAATTTTTGTTTGGCTTAGTGGAAAGCCCACATGAAAACATGCATTGCATGTAAAGGCAAGATCTTTTTCAAGATTTGGATTGTCTTTGCTGGGATGATCCCAACCCTTGATCTGCGTACTCTGAACCCACGTCCAGCTATAGTTTGATCTAACACGGTTGACAACAGAAATATAAAATATTTGCAATTCATTTGTCATGATTTTCTTTTGACTTGTGAACTATTTTTCTCCTATTTGAAATAAGATGGAAGGTGTGTTATGTTTTATTTTATGTTTTCTCTAAGAGAAGAGAGCATCTTAAGGGATGAAGCAATTAATCTATGCGACAACTCCACATGAAAATTTAATACCACAAGAATGTCACTCTAGCCCACTCTTCAATTTCTATTATTCTATTACCATCTTCTGTATCATGCAAATAATAAACCCAAAAAAAGTATATCAATCTTTACTTTTATTCGAGAAGCTAATATGGTGGCTGATTGGCTTGTTTGTTTTGCCGTATTGTCATATAAGATGTTTGAATGGTATAGGGACCCTCCCGATATCATCCAAGATATCCTTGGAAAAAACCTAAAGTAATTTCATTGACAAAAACCATGGGTGTTTTTAGGATCAATTTAAGTCCATTTTTGGGTTCATATAAAAAATTGAATTAACGACGGTGACGATGAATCAGCTGATTTTTTGAGATAGATAGGTTGAGTGGGTTAAACCAAATAAAAGCCAAAGCTTTTGGGCTTGGATCTAAAAACTCCTTATCATATTTATGCGTGTGGTTTGAAGTATGACTTGGAAATGCTTGAGCTTCGATTGCTTGCCAAGAAATTTCCCTCTTTCCAGGAAAAAAAGTACAAGACTGCCAAGAAGAAGTTCTGTCAAAGGAGAGGAAAATCTCTTTTGGGCTTTGATTGTCTGCCACGAAATGAAGACTAAATAATGCCAGAAACTTCCCCAAAAAAACCTCAAAGTTTACAGGTCAAAAACGATCTTTAACCAAAATGCAACATTCTTCTTCTTCTTCTTCTTCCTCCCTTGTGAACAAAGTGCTTATTTTAACCAGGAATTGCGTTAACCAGACAGCATGTTCCATGTTACTAATTCACTCTTATCTTTGGAATTAATGAACAAATCTAATATATAATGGTTTAATTAATTTAAAATTAGATATTGGATATATCATGCGAGATTTGTACAGCGTCAGTACAATGGCTTACAGAATCTTTCACTTACTTACTCATTAATTATGATTATTAAATAACGTCGGCAATCCATATAATATTATTTGGATTTTGAGTTCTTGGACAGCTCAATGGCACTTCATTCAAACTTAGCTGTGAAGATGGTAAACACTAAAATTCGAATTATTAGTAATTTCCCCTGCATTTCCTGATAATCTCAGTAGTTTATTTTATTTTATTTACTAACATAGGATATTTGCGAAGATAGTGGTACAACGGGACGAAGCATCCATAACAAAGTTATGATGTTAGGCATAATTAAATACCGAACTCATTAGCCAACGGGGTCTAGCTCAATGAGGAAAAGACCTTGATTTTCATATCACTGGTCTCAGGTTCCTCCCCTTAGGGCCCGTTTGGTTCAAGGTTTAGGAGCCTGGGAATGAGTTTCAATCCATGAATCAAACGAGCCCTATAGTTTAGACTATCACTTGTGTTAAAAAAAAAAATCAACTCATTACAAAATCGAAAAATCTTTGTACAACTTTAATTTTAATTTTAATTTTCTATTTTAAATTGAGCCATGTATATATGATATATGCCATTACCTCATACTACAACAATGAATGTAGTACAAGTTGACTATTCATTAGCTTTGTGTATATATATACCCTCCTTTCACTTCAAACTCAAAAAATTCAAAACACCCAACAATCCTTTCAATGCAGAAGCAGAGAAAAACAAAGCTGTCTTTTCACAAACGTTAATGTAACTCTCCAAGTCTGTCCATTCATAAATATTCACTGCTTGAGCTCAAAAATCCATGAATGCGTATTAATTTTGCATGAGAGTTGCAGAAGGCTTTGTGGGTTGTGCTTGATTGCTTGATTGTATTGGGAAGTTGCAATATAGTTAGTAAAAGATGGAGAGTGGAGGTGGTGGTGATATATACAGAGTGAGCAGCGCACGTTTGAGCAGTTCAAATATATGGAGGAACAGTGCCATGGACGTTTTCTCCAAGTCTTCCCATGATGAAGACGATGAAGAAGCTCTCAAATGGGCAGCCATTGAGAAGCTGCCCACTTATTTGCGTATCAGAAGAGGCATACTTACTGAGGGAGAAGGCCAAGCCAGAGAGATTGATATCAAGAATCTTGGGTTGCTAGAGAGAAAGAGTGTTTTGGAGAGGCTGGTTAAAACTGCAGATGAAGATAACGAGAAGTTCTTATTGAAGCTTAAGGACCGGATTAATCGGTAAGTTTCACATCTTAATTAGCTTGTTTAGTGAAATTAGAGAAAAAGATTGAACAGAAAATGAATGTTTTTGTTGTTGTTGTTGTTGTTGTTGAGGAATTTGTGTTTAGATTTTGATAAAGTTAATGTATTGAAATTCAGGGTTGGACTGGATATTCCAACAATTGAAGTCCGGTTTGAGCATTTGAGTGTTGAAGCAGAAGCTTATGTGGGAGGCAGGGCCTTGCCTACAATATTCAACTTTTGTGTTAACATTTTGGAGGTAATTCAATAGTTCATCATCTTTTAAAATTTGGAAGCTCTTTAATTTTTAATTTTATATATCTCAAAACTTAATGGTTTGACATTTTGTATTTTGAAGGGGTTCCTGAATTTTGTTCACGTTCTTCCAAGTAGAAAGCAACCATTACCAATCCTTGATGATGTTAGTGGAATTATCAAACCAAGAAGGTAACTTGACAGAACCAACTGATGCAATAATCATACACCTTTAAACTGGTAATTTCTCATTTTTCTGATTTGCCTTCTGCAGAATGACACTGCTTTTAGGACCCCCAAGCTCTGGAAAAACCACATTACTATTGGCTTTGGCTGGAAAACTTGCTAAAGATCTAAAAGTAAGGATATTAATCCAATTGTGTACAGCCCTTTATTGACAGAGTTGTTTCACTTCATAATTTGATAAACTTGCTTCTAAATTTCCAGTTTTCTGGGAGAGTTGCATATAACGGACATGGGATGGAAGAGTTTGTCCCGGAGAGGACATCGGCTTATATCAGTCAGAATGATCTCCACATAGGAGAAATGACAGTGAGAGAAACACTGGCTTTTTCAGCAAGATGCCAAGGGGTCGGACCGCGCTATGGTGAGTTGAAACCCCAGGAAATTTGACATATGTGGTTTAGTCCGAAGAATTTTCATGAATTGGAAATCTAATTTTTCATTTGGAAAATTTTCAGAAATGTTGGCAGAATTATCAAGGAGAGAAAAGGCTGCAAATATCATGCCAGATGCGGATCTAGATATCTACATGAAGGTAAACTTAATATGTATAGAACTTTCTGCTTATAACATATTTCAGATAATGCAAAAGTGTTACTTAAAAGAGCCATTCTCAACATTTAGAAATGCTTCTCAACTTTTGCAGGCAGCATCACTAGAAGGACAAGAGACCAACGTAGTTACAGATTATATACTCAAGGTGGATACATTTTCCTTCTAAGTTTAAGCTCAAGAAACTAAAAAGACTAAAGTCTGTATGAATTTTGTCAGAAAAAAAATTCAGATTTTGGGATAAGTTTTTCATATGCTAATAAAAACTTTGCAGATTTTGGGACTTGAGGTTTGCGCTGACATCATGGTGGGGGATGAAATGGTACGAGGTATTTCTGGTGGGCAAAAGAAGCGAGTCACGACAGGTAAAGCATTGATCATCTTATTGCCTACTGGTTTGTCACTGCATACTGGGTTGGTCATTGAAAATTCTGATCCATAATTGCAGGGGAGATGCTTGTCGGACCAGCAAGAGCACTTTTTATGGATGAGATATCAACTGGTTTAGACAGTTCAACAACATTTCAGATAGTGAATTCACTCAGACAATCCATCCACATCCTCAGTGGAACTGCTCTTATCTCTCTTCTCCAACCAGCACCAGAAACTTATGATTTATTTGATGACATAATTCTGTTGTCTGATGGGCAAATCGTATACCAAGGTCCCCGTGAGAATGTGCTCGAGTTCTTTGAGCACATGGGTTTCAAATGTCCAGAGAGGAAAGGAGTAGCTGACTTCCTACAAGAAGTAATTCTAATTTACACTCCTATTGTTGTCTTACCACTTTTTGTTCTTCAGAGAGGTTGAACTTCATTCTAACTATGCATTTATTTTTTGCTTGCCTGCTGCACCATAGGTGACATCAAAGAAAGATCAGGAGCAGTACTGGGCGCAGAAAGAAGAGCCATATAATTTTATATCTTCCAAGGAATTTGCTGAAGCATTTCAGTCATTTCATATCGGTCGAAAACTTGGTGATGAACTTGCTACTCCATTTGACAAGTCCAAAAGTCACCCTGCAGCTTTAACAACAATGAAGTATGGTGTCAGCAAGAAGGAACTGCTCAAAGCTTGCATTTCTAGAGAATATTTGCTTATGAAGAGGAATTCGTTTGTCTACATTTTCAAAATGACCCAGGTAAGTGTTATTTGAGCAACAATCATGTAATCTGTTGGAAAATATTTCAAATTACTGGACATTCCACATATGAAATAGGTGCAAACTCTGTTTAAAAAGCAGAGCTTTTTAATGAAACTCAGTGAGTACTATGCATATTGATTTCATGTGGTGTTTGGTTTCAGCTCACTCTAATGGCTTTTATGTCAATGACGCTATTTCTGCGGACGAAGATGCACCGGGATACAGTTGCGGATGGGGGTATTTACTTGGGTGCTATGTTCTTTACAATCATCATAATTATGTTTAACGGGTTCTCGGAGCTTGCCATGACTATCATGAAACTTCCTGTATTTTTCAAGCAAAGGGACCTTCTCTTCTATCCTTCATGGGCATACTCTTTACCATCATGGATCCTTAAGATCCCTATCACCTTCATAGAATGTGCTGTTTGGGTGGTCATGACATACTATGTAATTGGTTTCGATCCAAACATCGAAAGGTGAGAAAGAAAACATTAAAGACACAAAAATTCCCATTCATAGTTCAGACTTGGTTTAGAATTTGATTTTGATGAAAATCAATGGCAGGTTCTTCAAGCAATACCTTTTACTCCTATGCCTTAACCAGATGGCATCAGGACTATTCAGATTTATGGGGGCATTAGGGAGGAATATAATTGTTGCAAACACATTCGGGTCTTTTGCATTACTTGCAGTTCTAGTTATGGGTGGCTTTATCTTGTCACGAGGTGAGTTAAAGATACAATATAATCTAAGCAACTAAAAAATTTCATTTTGTTTTTCCTGATATTGCAACATAATTACTGATGCTGTACGACATGTCATTTTTTAATCAGAGGATGTGCAGAAGTGGTGGTTATGGGGTTACTGGGTCTCACCAATGATGTACGGCCAGAATGCTATAGCTGTCAATGAATTTCTTGGAAAGAGTTGGAGCCATGTAAGCCTAAAAGTTAGAAGATTTGGAGAATTAATTTTGAAAACATTAGCTGATATGTATATGGATATATTTGTGTCGTAGGTTCCTCCTAATTCAACAGAATCATTAGGAATTATGATCTTGAAGTCTCGCGGGGTTTTCATTGAACCATACTGGTACTGGATTGGAGTAGGAGCTACAATTGGATACATTTTTCTGTTCAATTTCTTCTACACTTTGGCCTTACAATATCTTGATCGTAAGTACCTACCTATGCATATATGTATTTTTGGTGTTTCCAAATGGACATAATTTTCTAATAATCAATCAATATTCCTGCAGCATTTGGGAAGCCTCAGGCAATCCTATCCAAAGAGGCCTTAGCTGAGAAAACTAGTCATAGAACTGGAGATTCCATTGAGCTATCATCACGGGGAAAGAACTCTTCTGGTAGGTCATAAAGCTCCCAAGTGTAGGTCTCCATCTAGCTTGCTTATTTTGATTTATAACATGATTAATGCTTTGGTAAACAATGCAGACTCAAGGAACGAAAGTAGAAGAAGTGTATCGTCCAGAACATTGTCGGCGAGAGTGGGCAGCATAACTGAAGCCAACGAAAACAGGAAGCGCGGAATGGTTCTTCCTTTTGAACCTCTTTGGATTACTTTTGATGAAATCACATATGCTGTTGACATGCCTGAGGTATATTTAAGTTTTATGTAAGAGGCAGGGGTTTCTAAGAATTTAGGCTTGGAATATTTTCATGAACAAATTTGGCCCTTCTTTTGTTATTAGTCTTGAATTTTATTATAATTATAGCTATCAGACAAGTACTGTTTGACTGTTTATAGAAATTTACTTCATTGTAAGCCTTGAACTAATTCCTAACACAGAATGCATCTTTACCCTTAATCTTATTACATGGTTTCAGGAAATGAAAACTCAAGGTGTAACTGAGGATCGGCTACAGCTTCTGAAGGGTGTGACTGGTGCTTTTAGGCCAGGAGTTTTAACGGCTCTAATGGGCATTAGTGGTGCTGGAAAGACTACTCTAATGGATGTCTTGGCAGGAAGGAAAACAGGTGGATATATTGAGGGAAACATCACAATATCTGGGCATCCAAAAAAGCAAGAAACATTTGCTCGCATATCGGGATATTGTGAGCAAACTGATATACACTCTCCTCATGTTACGGTTTACGAGTCTTTGGTTTATTCTGCATGGCTCCGGTTGCCTCCTGAGGTTGATTCCTCAACAAGAAAGGTATATACTTTTGACCTATCTTTCTATTTTTATTGGAAGCTTGAGGTAGATGAAAGAAATAGCAACAAAAGGCAAGGTTGCATAAGTTCATTATTTATGTGTTCTGTTCAGCCAAGTTGTTGACCATAAATCTGATTCATGGTTTGCAGATGTTTGTTGAGGAGGTCATGGAGCTTGTAGAACTGACCTCGATAAGGGAAGCGCTTGTTGGATTGCCTGGAGTGAATGGTCTCTCAACTGAGCAGCGCAAAAGGCTAACGATTGCAGTAGAGCTTGTTGCAAATCCATCCATTATATTTATGGATGAGCCAACCTCTGGCCTCGATGCCAGGGCTGCGGCAATTGTAATGAGAACAGTGAGGAATACAGTGGACACTGGGAGAACTGTAGTTTGCACCATCCACCAGCCAAGCATCGACATCTTTGATGCTTTCGATGAGGTGAGACACTCTTTTATGCTGTAGGATTATAAATTTGAACTACATAATGTGACAAGAACTGAACAATTCAATGTCCCCTTGCAGCTGTTTCTTTTGAAAAGGGGAGGTGAAGAAATATATGTGGGTCCTTTGGGCCGCCATTCTACCCATTTGATCAAGTACTTTGAGGTAAGGTTTATAGAAGCATGCTGCAAATATATGTATAACATGTTTACTGCGGCCAATACATAGACCATTTGTTACCTATTGTCATATCTGATAAAAAATGTGACTGATATGGTTTTGTTTTATCAAGGAAATTGATGGAGTTCCTAAAATTAAAGATGGTTACAATCCCGCGACTTGGATGTTGGAGATTACTGCAGCAGCACAAGAAGCAGCTCTTGGTGTCAACTTCGCCGAAATATACAAGAACTCAGAACTCTATGGGTAGGGTTCCCTTGAAGTTTCCAATACTACTTCTAAATCCCCCTTCTAGAGACTCTGAACTGAAATCTGTTCAACTCTTAAAATTTTGATTGAAAGCCCTGATACTGCAAATTAGTAATAGTAATGTGTTGAATGGTTCAGGAGAAACAAAGCTCTGATCAAGGACCTTAGTACTCCTCCAGCAGGTTCAAAAGACTTGTTCTTCCCTACTCAATACTCTCAGTCTTTCTTCAGCCAGTGCATGGCCTGTCTATGGAAACAACATCTATCATACTGGCGAAACCCACCATACAGTGCAGTGAGACTCTTGTTCACAACTTTCATAGCTTTAATGTTCGGGACGATATTCTGGGATCTCGGCTCCAAAAGGTAAATGGCAACTTGAAGTTAAAATAAAATACAGATCGAATCGTTTGAGAATGAAACCCCTGATCTATTAGTCCTTATTTTGACAAGAATTTCTTGAAAATGCAGGAGAAGCCAACAAGACCTTTTCAATGCAATGGGTTCCATGTATGCTGCTGTTCTCTTCATTGGTGTACAAAATGCTTCATCAGTGCAGCCAGTTGTGGCTATTGAGAGGACAGTCTTTTACAGAGAAAGGGCAGCTGGAATGTACTCAGCATTGCCATATGCCTTTGGACAGGTACATTACTCTCAATCTATGAAGTTCAGCAAGGTTGGATATAAACATGGATTTTATCAGATTTTGGTGAATTTGGTCATGATAGTTTTTCTCATCAAATTCCCATTTTTTGCAGGTTGTGATTGAGCTCCCATACATTTTTGTTCAAACTATCATATACGGAGTTATAGTATACGCCATGATCGGATTTGATTGGACAGTGAGCAAATTTTTATGGTATCTCTTCTTCATGTACTTCACTTTCCTATACTTCACATTCTACGGAATGATGACCGTAGCCGTCACTCCCAACCACAACATTGCTGCCATAGTCTCCTCTGCCTTCTATGCTATATGGAACCTTTTCTCAGGATTCATCATTCCAAGAACGGTAAGTTCCTAAAATTTCTTTCCATATCTGTTTTTTTTTTCCCCTGATATATATATATATATATCAACCCAACCATTACTTAAACGATGTACTAAATTTGTTTCTACGACAGAGGATGCCGATTTGGTGGAGATGGTACTACTGGGTTTGCCCGGTTTCGTACACACTGTATGGATTAGTTGCTTCACAGTTTGGAGACATTAAAGTAGTATTTGATTCAGGTGAAAGTGCTGGTAAAAGTGTGGAACACTTTGTAAAGGACTACTTTGGCTACAGACAGGACTTTCTGGGAGTAGTTGCAGCCGTACATGTCGGGATTTGCGTGCTCTTCGGCTTCACCTTTGCCTTCTCAATCAAGGTGTTCAACTTCCAAAAGAGATAAGGAGGAAGTTGAGAATGCTAACATGAAAGCAAAGTCCATAGTTTCAGGGTTTGGTGAAGTTTCAAGATGTTAGCAAGTGTGTGCATACATATATTGTATACATATGTTAGGATTTATGCCGTTTGCCATACAAGGAAACTCCAAGATCTTTCTTCTCAGTTTTTCTGGGGCAAGGGGCAAGCCAACTCCATATGCATGGAGTTTGATCTGAATTTTGTAATTGTATTTTAATTTATAGCATGTAAATTTCGTTTTATCTTTCAATATAAATATATCTTTTGCGCCAGTAGAATATTATATCCTGTATCTCAGCTATATGTAATCAGTGGCGGACCTAGAAATTTTTTAGGGAAGGGGCGATTAAAAAAAAGATTAAAAGCTTAAAAATAATAAAATAATTAGACAACCAAATACCTTTAGAATCTAATGAAGATTAATGTAAAAAAAATAAATGCATATCAAATTATCAATTAAACAAATAAATCATAATTGATCATCGATTGATGTGCTATTGTATTGATCATACAAAATAGAGAGAGAGCCAAATCAGTAATAATAATAACAATTATTATTATTGTAATAATAAACATATTATAAATAAATAACAAACAACCAAATTAAAAAAGAAAAAAAGAAAAAAAAAAGAAACACTGACACTGGTGGTGAAGAAGGAAAAAAAATACCAGACCTTAAGAAAATATAAAACAACTAAAAATGACTTTTTTTATACAATATATATATATATATATATATATATATATATACAGAGAGCTTCCATTGAGGGATCTCTCAAATAAGCTTATTTGAGGGACACCCCTTGTAGGCCCCACTTCGGATTGTATTTCACTAATCCAAACCGTCTATTTTGTAGATACTCATTCAAAGATCATCTCTACAAAAAATCACTTGAATCCGATATCATTTGACCACTCAATTGTGTTATTGAAATTTGAGTACTTTCTTGATGCACCGTTGTTCGTTGATTTTGTAGGACACAATTGGATATCGAAACGGTTTCCAATTTGTCTAATTTTTTGTAAGGATGATCTATGAATGAAGACCTAAAAAATAGATGGTTTGGATCATTGAGAAAAAAATTGTAGGGTACCCTAAAGGGCGTCCCTCAAATAAAATTATTTGAGGGATCCCTCAATAGAAGGGGACTGATATATATATATATATATATATATATATATATATATATATATATATATATTGTGGTCATAAATTGTGATTTCATTGAATGACCTCGGTAGTGGAAAGATTCCAAACATTAAAATACAGGCTAAGTGTAGTGATTCTATTGGGTGAATGAAAATGATAGAGATTTGGTAAAATAGGGATTTTACAAACCAAACGGTGGTGTCTTTACTCTATGAACCCAAACTACACGAAACACAACGTTTCATTAAAAAAGCCCACACATCTCAATCCGACGTCGTTCACTTAAAACCTAGAGGAAAACAAAAGTTGAGTCAGGGTTGGGTCTTCTTCTTCGCGAGGAATAAGCCATTGACGGCGCCTCACAGAGCTTGCATCCCATGGCAACCATAGCTGTTTTCGGCATTAGCAGAGGGGCATTTTCAGGCAACTCCAAAGCTTTTTCCGACGAAGGGAGGTGCAGCTGCACCTCCTTGCGCCTCTGTAGATCCGCCACTGTATGTAATTGTATTTTCAACATATAAATTGATGAAGTTTTCCATTATCCTGAATCAGATGTTACGCATGTCATTAGTTGCCCATCTGTGCATTTAACATCATTGTATATGTTCTTGACAATGTGTTCTTTTCTATCGTGTTTTGTGACATGTGAAATTATAATCAATTTAAATCCGGCCTGTTGCATTCAAATACACGAACTCAATTTCATTCATAAATTTTGAGTATCGAGTTGTGTTTCACCTCATTTTATTTAGAGTGTTGTTAAACGAACCCTAAAATTAACTGAGTACATCCTACTATCAAATTATTTATTGAATTACTAATTTACTCTAATATAAAATGACCAAAAAAGATATATTGAATTGTGTACCCCAATATGTACACCATCCTTTAGACTTGACGCATGTCCATTGTTATAACTATGGTCAACTTTTTAATTTTAATCTTTTAAAGTATTTAAAACCAAAAAATAAAATAAAATTTTAAAAAGAGAAAAAAAGCTCTCTCTCCTTCCCGACCCACCCCACTCTGAGACGAGTTGAGATATGCTGTCCCCAAATTCCCAAACTACAAAATCTCCCTAATTTAGATTGAAAACCCACACCTCTCTCTCTCTCTCTCTCTCTCTCTCTCTCTCGAGTTTTGTTAAAATATTATTTTATTATTATTTTATTTTATTTTATTTGTTTATTTTAAATACTTTAAAAGATTAAAAATTAAAGAGGGTATACCATGGGTATTTTTGGTGGTTAAATAGGGTGTACTTAGTTAATTTTACATTTTAATTTAAAATTTAGGGTGTACTTAGATCGTAGGGTGTACTCAATTAATTATAGGGTTCATTTAGCAGCACTTTTTATTTATTTATTAATGTAACGTGTTACTATTGCGTTTCTTGAATGAACATTGATTAGACATTAGTCCACTAAATTAAAGTCGTACAAGTGAGAATGTGACATATAACCTAAGAAATGGAAGCTCTCAGCAGAAATTCCTCCTAAGAATGGGGAAGGAAATGTATTTTGTAAAAAAAAGTCAGATTTAAAATCAGAAGTCAGCAGTGACGTCTCCAATGAATAAAAATGCAGCAGTAAGCAATGACGTTTAAAGTGGCAAAGCTGATCGGAGAAGAGGACGTATGTACTTCATATATAAGTCATTATGTTTATCAAAATTATGGATGTGTCACTTGTTATTTTGCTAATTAATAATTCTTCTTATGCTACTCTGCTGAGTCATTAAATTTATTTTAATGCAATTGACGAAAAATAATAATTTATTTTAATATGGATCAACCGGCCGCAATCTGATATTTCCTTTTCTAGTTATGCTTTAAAACTTAACCAACTTTGTCAACGCCGGCCCTGTAACTAGGTAGCATCGAACCACGTCATTTTATTCTATTTTTTATAAAAAAAAATGGAACAAGGAATTTGAATATGACACCTCTTCTAAAATTGAGAAAAATAATAATTTGATAAAGAGCTAATTAATTCGATTATATTCCATTAATATGGAATTTTTAACTTACATCCGAAGAAATTACTATTGTATTGATTGTGCCCTTGCACAAAAGTGAGCATGCTTCAGTTCAAATAAAAAAGAGTTAGGTAGGCCTTCATGGTTTGATCAATGACCAATGACAGACCCATGAATTTTTATAGGGGTAGGCTAAATTTTTTATTTATTTATATAGAGGAGATATATTATAAGCCTCTTTTTTCTCTTGAAACAAAAATGTAAATAAAATTTTATAAATCAAACATGGATACATTACAAGCAAATATAACATAAAGAAGTACAAAATATAAATAAATACCAAATCAAACACATAGTCCAACTTCAAAAATCATATATGCTAATTAATAATTTAAGTTGCAAAAATAAAATATATATCAATAGTCTCCAAAAGTTTTCACTTTAACCCTAAATCATAAAAACTTAACAACAACAATTAAAATTGGAAATTGAATATATAAGAAAAAAAAAAAAGAGAAAAACTTACCAAGATTGAAGAACCCACTGAAGATAGGTTGGTCCAATTTTTTAGAGGAGGAGAGCTATTTCCTTTTAGCTTTCAAGGTTCAAATATGGCGTTTTGGGTGGCTAGAATAATTTTTTTGATGTTGCTCTCTGTGGGTGTAGCCCAATATTAGTACAATTAGAATAGCTCAAGTTGGTAGAGTCATAGCGTGAATTATGCTTTTAAATCAAATTTATATAGGTTTGGATTGATATTATTATTTCCTATATGCTTTTAGGAGTGGACTAATATTTATTAGAGTAGAAATAAAGCTTATAAAATTTAAACCATGTTCAATACTTTATAAATCTTCCCCCAGCCTAAGCTTAGGTCCGCCTTTGTCAATGACGAAACCCTTATGTGTAGATTTGTTCGTCTAATATTTCTCTAGACCTATGTATATTTTAATTATTTTATTTTTACAAAATGATATTCTAAACTACTCCACACTGCATTGAATCAACTAGTCTCTAGGCCTACATCCTACTAATCCAACATCAATTGGCTCATAAATTCATAATTAAGTGCATGGATAAATGGAAGGTAGATTTAGATTGAAAGTTGGCAAAAGATTAGGCTGTAATTGCTGTGTTCTATTTTTTTATTGTCTAATCCTGTACATGTAAGGGAAATTAATCTATTTGTTTGTACATGTTTATATTTGTTTTTGTGTAAATCAAGGTGTTTCAGGCCCTGTATTGTCAAGTTCTCAAGTTTTTGTTTAGATAGAAAGCCCGATCAGCAAAGCAAGACAAAGGATCTGGCCAGATCTAATTTTTCTAGAGTGCTGCTAAATGAACCCTAAAATTAACTGAGTACACCCTACTACAAAACTGTTTATTGAATTACTAATTTACCCTAATATAAAATGACCAAAAAAGATATATTGAATTATGAACCCTAAACCCTAAACCCCAAACACCGTTGTCGTCTCCTCCACCTGACATAGCAATGCCTCCTTCATAACATCGTCTCCTCCACTGTCACACTAACACCGTCGTCGCATTCGCTTCTCCACCGTTACAACAATGTCGTCGTCGTACCATTATACTGGCGTTGTGGTCCTCTGATATTGGTAAATCTCATTTTGATTTTGTTATCAAATGGGTTATACTGTCTTGATTTGTTCTTCATTGCCCACAATGCTTTGTAACCTTCCTCTGGAAATTGGTTTTAATTTGTTCTTCAAAGGGAGCAATTTCTGGGTTGTTTAATATTGATGATTTGAAGAGATCCATGACCATGTAGGTATGCTACAGACTTGCTACAAACATCGGAAATGCCTTTATAGCTTTTGTGGTTTAGATCCAAATAATATGTTGAGGGCCCATGAAAATTCCTTCATATAACTTGTGAAATCAAATAATAAGTTCAATGTGTGTGTCTATAAATTCAATACATTTATAAATATAAACATAGGGCACAAATTCATGTAAAAAGAGAAATTTGGTTTAAGATTTGTATTAAGGTATTGTGTGATAGAGTGTATAGGTGTATCAGGGGTATTTTTGATAGTTAAATAGGGTGTACTTAGTTAATTTTATATTTTAATTAAAATATTAGGGTGTACTTAGATCATAGGGTGTACTCAGTTAATTTTAGGGTTCGTTTAGCAGCACTCTTTTTCTAAAAGAAGGGTTGACCGTGCTCCCGCTGAGTGGTGACAAATTCCAACTGAAAAATGAAAATAAAAATTATGCATGGTACATGTGCAATGTTATCTTTTTCTTTTATAAAAAAATAAAATAAAAAATCAACACGTCCAATGTAGTGGTATTGGAAAGGAAAATACTTCCCTTCTTACTAGGTAAGTATGAGCTCTTACATTTCTACTAATAGCAATGTGTTATGTGTACAAAACTTTTTCTTTTTGTGTTTTTGATCAATTATTTTTGCATATGTGTTAAATTGTGATTCGCAGGAAGGAGGAATATCTCCTTACCGGTAAGGAGGCAAGTAGTATCCTATTGGAAACGGTAATTTCATTTTGGAACTTGTTTAAAATCTAGCTAGCTTGCATATTCTGCAAAAGATTTCATGCCAGGACGCTTTTTTAGTGGAAATTTCATGAAATTAAACAAAAACAATGATGAATTAATTCAAAAAACAGAAACAATCCTGCTGTTTCCTCTATAAATCAATTAATTAATTAATAAGTTTTTATTTGTTGTGAATGGAAAACAACCTTGCAAATGTTTCTTTTTTGTTTTGCTCGTAAATCTTTGGATTAAATGCATGAAGTCGGCGATCTATTGCACATATTTTGAGTTCTTGGGACAGTTTAATATATGGCCGCAAGAAGAAAATCGAAAACAACAAAATTCATGTGAACCTAAATCAACCAAGTTTTTTTATTATTGTCAGACTTACGTAGATAAATATTTATGTTGTCAGACAGAAGTAAATCTGAAGTATATATTGAAGCAAGATCAACAAATTAACAAGTATCTTATGTTGTTAGACAGCTTGCCAAGAAAACATATGAATCGCATTCGCATATAAAAATCAAAATAGATATAAATAAATAAATCCATCTACAGTATACACGACTGAAGGAATGACATTGCTGGTGTGACACAAACACGTTTGGTCATCTCTCTGTCCGTTCAGACATCCTGAAAGGCATTGCAATTAATAGCAATGCTGAGTTCAGCTCTGAAATTCATGAAATGCAATTTTCTTGCATGAAAGTTTGGAGAAAGCTTGGAGGGTTGTGTTTGAATTTTGAATTTTTGATGAAATTGGTGCTCTAGTATAGTGGAGGTGGGGGGGTGACAATGAGCAATTCCGGGAGTGGACGTATAAGCAGCTTTGACATGTGGAGAAACACTTCCATGGAAGCTTTCTCCAAGTCTTCTCATCATGAAGAAGACGACGAAGAGTCTCTAACATGGGCTGCTATTGAGAGATTGCCCACATATTTACGCATACGGAGAGGCCTACTTGCAGAAGAGGATGGTCAGGCCAGAGAGATCGTTGATGTAAACAATCTTGGATTATTAGAAAGGAAGAGCTTGTTGGAGAGACTTGTGAAGATTGCAGAGGAAGATAATGAGAAGTTCTTGTTGAAGCTCAAGGACCGCATGAACAGGTAATTAATAATTCAAAACACTTTGTTCATGAAAAGTTCCTGACTCGTTATGTTTGATTAGCTTGTTAATGGGGTTCTTGAGAAATTTGTGTTTACTATGTGTCTGAAGAAATTCATGACTTGTTTGGTGTTGGTGCTTTGTCTGTTTTGCAAACTTTAAACTCAGAGTTGGGCTTGAATTTCCGACAACTGAAGTGCGGTTTGAGCATTTAAATGTTGAAGCAGAGGCTTATGTAGGAGGCAGGGCATTGCCTAGCGTGTTCAACTTCTCCATCAATATGTTAGAGGTAATTCATCTTTCGAATCAAACAAACATGTATAAATAGTTTTAGGTGTAAGGTGTGTGTGTTTAGCTTGGGTCAACTTTCTCTTGTATATCATGTTTTCTTTTTTATTTCTGAAGGGTTTCTTGAATTACCTTCATATTATTCCGAGTCGAAAGAAACCATTGCCAATCCTCCATGATGTAAGTGGGATTATCAAGCCAAGAAGGTAACTAATTAGGAAGATACGTATTCAACATAGACTGTAGTACTTATCAAACTGTTTCTCAGAATTGCTGGTTTGAATAATTCTGCAGAATGACACTGCTGTTAGGCCCCCCGGGCTCTGGAAAGACCACCTTACTATTGGCATTGGCTGGAAAACTTGGTAAAGATCTAAAAGTAAGGATATGAATTATATTTCTATCTAATTAATTAGACTATCCTTCTAGTGTCAGTTTTCATGTTATGATTTCATATAATTTGCTTACAACTTAGCTTTCGGGGAGAGTTACATACAACGGACACGGGATGGAAGAGTTTATACCGGAGAGGACATCAGCTTATATTAGCCAGCATGATCTCCACATACCAGAATTGACAGTCAGAGAAACGCTGGCTTTTTCTGCAAGATGTCAAGGGGTTGGACCGCGTTATGGTCGGTTGAAAACACAGTGAAATTTCACATATCGAACTTATAAGTTTGGAGCATATTTCTTGATAATCTGAATTAAGTTAATTTGCATTTGTAAACTTTTCAGAAATGTTGGTAGAATTATCAAGAAGAGAGAAGGCTGCAAATATTAAGCCAGATCCTGATCTTGATGTTTACATGAAGGTATAAGAACAGCTGGATTGCTGGAGGAAATAAAATGTTATAGCTTTCTGTTTATAATTGATATATATGTCAGCAACTACGCACGTGCTCCTTTGGAAAGCATTTTCATGCTCTTATACTTTTGCAGGCAGCAGCCCTGGAAGGACAGGAAACCAATGTTGTTACAGATTACATAATCAAGGTACCCACAGTTTGTCCAAGTTAATGCCTATATATAAAGATTACTACGTCTGTATAATTTATATGGTCAGAAACTGAAGTCTTTTGGTTTCTCCTTGTGTTTTTTTGCTAATATAATTTTGCAGGTTTTGGGACTAGAAGTTTGTGCTGACACCATGGTAGGGGATCATATGAAACGAGGTATATCTGGGGGCCAAAAAAAGCGACTCACCACAGGTAGAACTTATGAATTATAGTTCTAGAACCAGACAAATTTTTTGCTACCAATTTCCAGACCCTGAAGTGTCACAGTGTACTTAGGCTGATTCTTCTAAGAAAATGGTCAATAATAACAGGGGAGATGCTGGTTGGACCAGAAAAAGCACTTTTTATGGATGAGATATCAACTGGGTTGGATAGTTCAACAACATTTCACATTGTGAATTCACTCAGACAATCCATCCACATTCTCAATGGAACTGCCCTAATCTCTCTCCTGCAACCAGCACCAGAAACTTATGAACTCTTTGATGATATAATTCTCCTCTCAGATGGGCGCATTGTGTATCAAGGTCAGCGCGAGAATGTGCCCGAGTTCTTTGAGCACATGGGCTTCAAATGTCCAGAGAGGAAAGGAGTTGCTGATTTCCTACAAGAAGTAAGTTGTGACTTACTTATAAAATGACATATATTCCCATTAATTCATTTCATTTCTCCGAACAGATTTGACTCGACAATTATAACTTTATTTTGCTTTTTGCCTCTTGTTATTTCTATAATAGGTGACATCAAGGAAAGATCAAGAGCAATACTGGGCTGATAAAGATAAGCCTTATAGCTTTGTAACTTCAAATGAATTTTCTGAAGCAATGCAATCATTTCACCTTGGTAGAGAACTTGGGGATGAGCTTGCCACTGCATTTGACAAGTCTAAAGGGAACCCAGCAGCTTTAACAACTAACAAGTATGGAGTTAGCAAGAAGGAACTTTACAAAGCTTGTATGTCAAGACAAGTTTTGCTTATGAAGAGGAATTCATTTGTCTACATTTTCAAAATGACCCAGGTAATTAGTACATGAGCATGCATTGAACTTTTACTTTAAATATAAGTAGAAAATCACTGGTTGATTCCATAAATGCAAAGTGAAATACTGGTATCGTGTTTTGGTTTCAGTTCATTATAATGGCTTTTACAACAATGACATTATTCCTACGAACTGAGATGCATCGACGTACCGTGGAAGATGGTGGGATTTACATGGGATCTTTGTTTTACACAATGATGATAATTATGTTCACTGGATTCTCAGAACTTGCTATGACTGTCATGAGACTTCCTGTGTTTTTCAAGCAAAGGGACCTTCTCTTCTTTCCTGCTTGGGCATACTCTTTGCCAACATGTCTGATAAGAATCCCTCTGACCTTTGTGGAAGCTTTCATTTGGGTGACCATGACTTACTATGTTATAGGTTATGATCCGAGCATTGAAAGGTGAAAAGCAAAACATGGCAGACATTACATTTCAATTTAGGCTCAAAATCATTTGTTATGAAATTGATAAAATTTTGTAATAGCAGGTTCTTCAAACAGTTCATTTTACTACTGTGCATTAGTCAGATGGCAAATGGTCTGTTCCGATTGTTAGCGGCGGTAGGCAGGAGCCCAGTTGTTGCAAACACATTTGGGTCTGCTGCTTTACTTGTCCTTTTTGTTCTTGGTGGATTTATCTTATCACGAGGTGAATCGTTCATACAATTATATAATCATCATTTCTTTTTGGTTACCTGATTTGAATTTTGATGGTAAAAATGTCCTTTTCTTATGAAACTGTCCTTTTGTGACTCAGAAAGTATGCAACAATGGTTGTTGTGGGGATATTGGTTCTCACCGCTGACATATGGAATGAATGCTTTAGCTGTCAATGAATTTCTCGGAAAAAGTTGGAGACATGTAAGCATCTCTGTTATTATTATGAGTATGACTGAGATATAAGAGTAAGAAGAGGAGAATGTTGGTTAATTTGTGTCTGCAAAATTGGGTTATAGGTTCCTGCCAACTCAACAGAACCATTAGGAGTTATGGTCTTGAAGTCTCGAGGGGTATTACCAGAAGCACGCTGGTACTGGATTGGAGTAGTAGCTTCACTTGGATTTGTTCTTCTGTTCAACTTCCTTTTCACTTTCGCACTTCAGTATCTTGATCGTAAGTACCAATTTAGACATACTTCTGTCTTGAGTGGACAAAATATGTTCTGATGATGAGACTAATTTCCTGCAGCCATTGACAAGCCTCAGGCAGTAATGTCCAAAGAGGCCTTGGAAGAGAAACTTGCCGAGAAAAATGGAGAGACCGTTGAGCTATCGTCAATGGGAAAGAGCTCTGTTGGTGGGTCATAAAGCTCCAAATATTAATTAGTCCATTTCTGCATTGTGGAGTTCAATGTATAAGTAATTTGTATGGTGTAACAATGCAGGAGTAGGGAATGAAAGTCTGGAGAGTGTCTCTACCAATCATACCAGGAGGCGAGGAATGGTTCTTCCTTTTGAACCCCTCTCAATTACGTTCAATGAAATCAGATATGCAGTTGACATGCCAAAGGTATCTTTTCAACTTTTTGTATGGGGTCAAAATGCTGGGAGGCATTTTCATTGAAGTTTTTGATAATTTCCTCTGAAAAGCAACTTGAAATATTATAAGCATTTGATTATACGCAATATATTCAAAACAGCATACCACAACCCTATTGTAGAACTTTATGTTTAAATGATGATGCATAACAACATTCTCAGATTAACTCTCTTATAGTTTTGAACCAATATCCAGTGCTAAATGCATTCACATCCTTCCTACATATTTTTGTAGGAAATGAAAGCTGAAGGCATAACTGAGGATCGGCTAGAACTTCTGAAGGGTGTGGGTGGTGCTTTTAGGCCTGGTGTCCTAACAGCTCTAATGGGGGTTAGTGGTGCAGGGAAGACTACTTTAATGGATGTCTTGGCAGGACGGAAAACAGGTGGATATATCGAAGGAAGCATCATTGTATCTGGATATCTGAAAAAGCAAGAGACATTTGCTCGCATATCAGGATATTGTGAGCAAACTGATATACACTCTCCTCATGTCACAGTCTATGAGTCTTTGGTGTATTCTGCATGGCTCCGATTACCCCCAGAGGTTGATTCCCCAACCAGAAAGGTATACTTTCAACATATATTCTTCCTTTCAGCACTTAATGTTCAGTCAAGTCATTAACCTTGTATGTTCATCATAATTTTAATTATTAGCCTTTTATGTTCAGTCAAGTCATTGACCAAAAATCGGCATAATGGTTTGCAGATGTTCATTGAGGAAGTCATGGAGCTTGTTGAACTGACCTTAATAAGCGAAGCACTTGTTGGATTGCCTGGAGTGAATGGTCTTTCAACTGAGCAGCGCAAAAGGCTAACGATTGCAGTAGAACTTGTTGCCAACCCATCCATAATATTTATGGATGAGCCGACCTCTGGCCTTGACGCCAGGGCGGCAGCAATTGTAATGAGAACAGTGAGGAATACAGTGGACACCGGGCGAACTGTGGTCTGCACCATCCACCAGCCAAGCATTGATATATTTGATGCTTTTGATGAGGTGAGATACCTTTTTGTGCTTTAGGATTAGACAAGTTGAATTTGTCACTTGTGTTCCAAGAACTTAAAAATTCAATATCCCATTGCAGCTGTTTCTTCTGAAACGGGGAGGAGAAGAAATATATGTTGGTCCTTTAGGCCACCAGTCTTCCCAGTTGATCAATTACTTTGAGGTTAGGCTTATAAATATTAAATACTAAAACTATACCATCTGCAATATGTTCTGCTCAACTGCTAACATAATGGAGTTATATTTCATCAAGGGAATTAATGGAGTTTCTAAACTAAGAGATGGCTACAATCCTGCAACCTGGATGTTGGAGGTTACTTCAGCAGGACAAGAAGCGGCTCTTGGGGTTAATTTCACTGAAATATATAAGAACTCAGAAGTATACAGGTAGAAACAAATATAACACAGTTTGGATTGATCAGTTGAAATTTTAAATCATACGCAACAGTCTTATATATTGCCGCACTTCTGTTTCAGCTACTAATGATCATGTGTAAAATGTTTAGGGGAAACAAGGCCTTGATCAAGGAACTAAGTACTCCTCCACCAAATTCAAGAGACTTGTTCTTCCCTACACAGTACTCTCAGTCTTTCTTTACCCAGTGCATAGCTTGCCTATGGAAACAGCATTGGTCTTACTGGCGAAACCCGTCATACAGTGCAGTGAGACTTTTGTACACTGCTGTGATGGCTCTAGTATTTGGGATAATATTCTGGGATCTTGGCTCCAAAAGGTACACTGAAAAACAATGTAATTCATTTGTGATAGACTGTCACCTAAGGTTGTGACAAAACATGAAACGTAATGTATAAAAATAGCATCTCATCTCCTGGTGCATAATTTTGGCAAAAACTGTTTGTGAATTGCAGGCATAGGCAACAAGATCTTTTCAATGCAATGGGATCTATGTACTCTGCTGTTCTCTTCATTGGAATACAAAATGCCTCATCAGTGCAGCCAGTTGTAGGCATTGAGAGGATAGTCTTTTACAGAGAAAGGGCTGCTGGAATGTACTCAGCTTTTCCATATGCCTTGGGACAGGTATGTTACTAATTTATTTATTAGTGTTAGTGAAGAATTTAAGTGCCCATTTGGATGAAAGGATTTGAAATAGATTTGGATTTAAATGTGAATTTTCAAGTTTTGTGGAATTTCATCATAATTTCTCATCAAATTCCATTTCATGGTAGGTTCTGATTGAGCTCCCATACACTTTCATCCAAACAATCATCTATGGAGTTATAGTATACAGCATGATCGGATTTGAATGGACAGTCAGCAAGTTCTTGTGGCACATCTTCTTCATGTACTTCACCTTCTTATACTACATCTTGTATGGCATGATGATTGTGGGCATTACTCCAAACACAACCATTGCCGCTGTCGCTTCCTCAGCCTTCTACCCGTTATGGAATGTCTTTTCAGGATATATCATTCCGAAAACAGTAAGTACCGCATGTCAACAATAACCATGCACATGCTTGTTTGTTTGATTTAGCTTATCAGACCATGGCTCACAATGTTGTTGTTTGGGGGTAACAGAGAATTCCAATATGGTGGAGATGGTTCTACTGGGTATGTCCAGTGTCTTGGACCTTGTATGGATTGTTTACTTCACAGTTTGGAGGCATCAAGGACACACTTGATTCGGGTGAAACTGTGGATGATTTTATAAGGGCTTATTTTGGATACAGAACAGACTTTTTAGGTGTTGTTGCAATTGTGCTTGTTGGGATTTCAGGGCTCTTTGGTTTCATCTTTGCATTTTCAATCAAAGTATTTAACTTCCAAAAGAGATGAAGACAACCCTTATACATTCATACATGTGTATAAGTAAACATATACAGTGCAAAAATCTATGATTTCTGGTTTTGCTGAAAGTCCATGATTATACATACGACACGCGGGTTGGACAAGTATGAAGGTTGCTTTGGTTAATCAGTGATTTCTACGGACCGGTTGCGTCACAATTTAAAGACATAAAAGACACATTTACATTTGGGTGACATTGTGCCTGTGGAAGACTTTATAAGGAGATGTTGCAATTGTGCTTGCTGAGATTTCAGTGCTGCTTTGGTCATCTTTGCCTTCTCAGTCAAGGTATTGAAATTCCAAAAGAGATGAAAAACTGAGAACATTATACATGTAAATAATGCAAATTCAACCTCTTCAAGTTTTGATAGGGCTAGTTTGGCATTGCTGTGCTTTAAAAAAAAACTGCTTCTGCTATGTTGCGAGAATAATCATCTGTGAAAAAAATCAGTTAGGCGTTTGGTAAATTATATTTGAAAAAGTGCTATGAGTAATCAAAGTGTTTGGTAGAGCTCCCGCGGCGAAAGGAATTAGTCACTGCTGTCGGCGGTGGATACTCTTGGGTCTCACTTAAAAAAAAAGTGTTTGGTAAATTTTTATCAGAAGTGCTTTTAGTGTGTATAATAACCAAAAAGGATATGATGATGGAACTATTTGTTTTTTTCTTCATTCTCTTTCTACTTAAAAAAAAACTTTACTACATAATTTTTTTTGTTTTTATTTATTTATACAATACATGTGTTCCTCTCTTCTCAGAAAAATAGATGCCTTTTGTTATATATTGAATGCTAACCCAACGACACCAATTGGAAACAACACAGCCCATCTCTCCACTTCAATTTTTCTCTTTATACCATTTACAAGTTTCTTTCTTCATTCCTTCATCTAACCAAAAAAATCTCATGTTTCCCTAGGTTTTTTTTCTTTTAATATGTTTCCCGAAGTGTTTTTAGTAGTTTCGGGCAGGTTAGACTTAAAATGGGAAAAAATTGTATGTTGGGTTTATGTTTTGGTGTTCTTGCAATGGGAGATAACATAATGGAGAAAGTAGCCATGGTGAAAATACAGATTTTTGGGTTGCAACCATGGATATTTGAGATGGTTTATAGTGTTGTAGTGGGGGTAGTTGAGGCCCCCCTCTCCGAAGTTGGGACTACTGCATCAGGATCTTTCCACCCAAAACCAAAAACAAGAACAACAAACTCAGGTGGAACATGAAACTCATCGCTCTCTCCCTCTCACTCACTCTGGTTTTCTCTCTTCTTCCTAAAACCTGCAACAAATAGAAAGCCCTAAGAAAAACCCCCAATTTGACAGAGAAAACCCCTAATGCAGAAAGTTTGAGAAGTAGAAAACTGAAAAAATCATAAATGTAATTAAGTTACTGATGAGTGGGCAACCTTCTTAGCAACTAATTTTCTCATGTGCACAATGAGAGTTCCAGCAGTAGCAGAGCAAAGAGTAGAGAAGAAAATGGAGTTCGCAGAATAGAGAAGAAAAAAGGGGTTTGTAAAATTGGAGGGACAAAAGACTGTCAATTTGAAAAATAAGTGAGGGTATTATGGGAAAGTCAAAAATTCATTAAAACCACCGGCTAAATTTTTTTTGAAGCAGCTTTTAAAAGCCGGGTAAAGACAACTTTGAAAAAACAGAGGTCGCAATTTAAATAAAAAAGCAGGATTCTTGATGTTTACCAAACACCCAATCCATGACAATTTTTATTTATTTATTAAAGCTGCTTTTTAAAAAAATTAAGCACTACCAAACGCTACCTTAGTTGCAAGGGCTGAACTGCATGCAGGCTCTATTGGGCTCCAGCCCAATTCTATTTTTCTGTTTTCCGCATATAAGCTTAATTTTACAAGCCAAATTAGGGTAAATCAAATATTAGCCACTGCTTTAGGTGGAAATAAGCCCATCAATGCAACCAATCTCTACACCATAGACACACCTCTTCAAACAAACTCTACACGTGTTGGTTCATAATTTAATGGGAAAGCATTTTGTGATTTGTGCCGACGTTTCCAGCACAAAAAAAACCAAGTTATAATTAAAAAAACTCTAACATCTATCAAGCTTATATAAAATATTTATAATAACAAAAAAAAACTCTAACACTTTCCTCTTTTCTTTCACCTTTTAAAAAAAAAAAATGTTTCTCCTTTTCTCTATTAATTTTTCTTCATCTCCTCTTCCCTTTCTCTGATGATTTCCTTCTCTTTCAGTTTCTTCCTTTGTTTAAACTATCATGAATTCATGGGTGTTGACAAAAAAAATCATGGGAAATACGTTCTTTTGGGATCAATTTCATCTTGGTTTGGATTGTGGGTATTGAGGTTTTACGTTCAAGCCAAGATGAGTGATGGCGAGGCAGATCTGCTGCAATGACCAAAAGAAATTTTAGCCCACCCTTACAAAAATTTCTAGTTCCGCCATTGCTTAGTTGGCTGAAATAATCCCAAGATTTTAGTTAGTGTTCATGCTTATATGTACATGTAAGGATTTTTGCCATTTGCCATGCGATGAACCAAAGTCTTTCCTTTTTGGCAAGAAGCAAGCAAACGAACTCCATATCTAGCCAGTGGGGTATAACTAAGTTGATTGAGCTTTTCCACCTTCGCCTATGTGGGCAGAGGTTTGATCTGCTATAAAAAAAATCCATATCTATGGAGTTTGATCTGAATTTGAAATTACATTTTAAGTTAACATGTAAGTTTCGTTTTTTTATTAATATTTACTCCTAGACTTAAAAAAAAAAAACAGCCGAATTAATAGAAATGACTAAAATTACGACATATGATCAAATTTAAGGGATAAATTGAATTTTGAAAGTATTAACTTTTCTATTAATAAGATTCACATGAAATTTCGAATGATCACAAACTGTGAGTGCTAATAACATTTCTCTTTTAACTTAGAAGCAGACCATAACTCACAATTAATATTGTTTGTTTTTGGGCGTGACAGAGAATGCCAATATGGTGGAAATGGTTCCATTGGTGTGCCGTGTGTCTTGGACCTTGCATGGTGAAACTGTTGAGGATTTTATAAAGGATTATTTTTGGGTACAGAGGAGAGTTTTTAGGTGGTGTTGCAACTGTGCTTGTCGGGATTTCAGGGCTCATTTTCAATTGAAGTGTTGAACTTCCAAAAGAGGTGAAAACGTGTTATGTGCTTGCATTCAACTGAACGACTAAATGCAAATATCATGACTTCTTGTTTTGATCTGTTTGAAACTTCATAACCATGCAAATGACAGTAAGGGCTTCCAAATTCAAGAAAATAGCTTGATCTCGCAATGTGATTAAATGATTCGAACTGTTTCATTAAAAAAATAAATAACACACCTAACAATTGGTGTTTCTACTTAAAAAATATATATTAATAAACTATTATTGTCCAACGACACGAGATTTAAATTCAGGACCGCTTTCAACGACGTAGAAACTGATTGTGATTAGACTTTCTACTTCTGTTTAAGGTATTAGCATTGGCTGAGATCATGATTTTTTTATTTATTGCCAATCTTTGGTTAAGTTAAGTTTAAGTTAAAATGGAGAAAATCCAAATATAGTTGAAGACTTTCTTTATAAATGAAAATTATGGTTCAGCTAGAATGTGTGTATTTTATATTCAAGAATATTTTAGTAAAGTATCCTCGTCATGATAATCATGGTGATAAAAATGACTAATCTCAGAAAGGTTCTTGTTTCTTGCACAACTTGAACTTAGTCGCCTTCATACTTTACGAAAGCTAGACCAATAGAAAATTCTAGGTACATAAATAAATATTACTTTACGAAAGGTTTACCAAACTTTATTGACCTTAACTCTTTTCTCATCATAATTATTAGTTTTTATTGACTTTACAATGATGATTTAGTGGACCTTGAAATTGGGGCATCTTGACCGTTCAACCTATTAGGGTGTTTTTTTTTGGGGTGTCTTTTTGCAATTATAAAGCTACATAAGTTTTTTCAATTATAAGGATGGGAATTTTGATAGCTATATATGAGTTTTTCGCGGTTGAAATAATTAACAAGGGATATGATTTCCCCACTTCCATTTTCTTCACTAACACGCCCTTTTGCTTTTTAATACTTTTTAATTAATTTTGCTCATTCTCTTTCTTATTCTACACTTACCCTACATTAATTTTTTTTTATTTCACTTTTATATTAGTTATTTTTCTTTATACTTAATTTTCAAACTTTCACTCTATTTTCAGTATCTTTTTTCCTTTAATCGAGTAAGAAATTAAGTTTTTTTTTCCCTTTAATATTGAAAATAGAGTGTAAGTTAGAAAATTAAGTATAAATAAAGAAATAATATAAAAGTGAAGTAAAAAAGAAATAATATAGGGTAAGTGTAGAATAGGAAAGAGAAATAATAAAATTGATTAAAAATTATTAAAACGCAAAAGGGAGTGTAAGTGGAGAAAAAGGAAGTGGGGAAATCAGCTCCCATTAACAATCGTTAATTGATGTGAATCTCACATCTCACATGTATAATCTAGTCATCATTAACAAACCTCACAGGACTAAATTCAAACCCTCCACCAATCATATATTTTGGACAAGACATGACCGGAATGGATTTTCGACACCTTATACCTTCCCTACCAATATACTCCACAATGACTTCCTTTCTCTTTTCCTCCATCACACACACACACGCATCATACATTTTCTTACTTCCTTTCTCTTTTTTGTAGCATTCGATGTCTATATATTTCGAAATCCAAAGTTTCGTAAAGTCCATTGCCCAAGTGACAAAAGAAAAAAGTTCGGACAGATAGAGAGCCCCATGTCATAATATCTAAGCCGTTTCAGTTCAATTATTCATGATAGCAAGTTGGAACGAACAGAGCATGAATGGTGATATAAACATTTCAGTCCTTGTATAGGGCCTTTTAGGGATCAGGTATGGATGTCTTTTCGAGGTCTTCTCGAGCAGAAGAAGATGAAGAAGCTCTGAAATGGGCTGCAATAGAGAGGCTCCCTACGTGTTTACGTATAGGGAGAGGTTTGTTCATTGATGGTGAGGGTCACGCTAGAGAGGTTGATGTAGAGAAACTTGGCTTGCTAGAGAGAAAGACTTTGTTGGAGAGGCTGGTGAGCAATGCAGAGAAAGATAATGAAAAGTTCTTGTTGAAGCTCAAGGAACGGATTGATCGGTGAGTTCTTGTGCATTCTATGTGTTTCAAACAATTTAAGAGAGTGGAATTATGTCTTCCACCTAAAAACAAAACAGGATTTAATGTTAAATGCGACTTTGTTGATGGAACTGTTGGCTGTAAAAGTTTCAATAATGTTGAATTACTTTAATTAAGTCTTTGGGAGCATTTTGGTGAGGTATTTGTGTTGGTTTTTCCCTTTTTCCCAAATCCAATTACAGAGTTAGACTCGATGTGCCAACAATTGAAGTTCGGTTCGAGCATCTAACTGTTGAGGCAAAGGTTTATATTGGAAGCAGAGCACTGCCCACATTACTCAACTTTGCTATCAATATGTTACAGGTAAATCTTTTAGATCACATAAACATAAATTCTATTCTAACTTTAGTAATTATCTTTCCCAATCCCCACCTCATGAAACTCCCCCATGGTACAGGGCATGCTACATTATCTTTACATTTTTCCAAGTAGAAAGACACCTTTAACAATCCTTCAAAAGATTAGTGGCATCATCAAGCCTCAAAGGTGAGTTAGCCATGTTTTTCAAAAACAATCCATTGCACATTTACCAAAAAGTTTTCACTCATGGATGCAATTCCTGCAGAATGACTTTGCTTTTAGGTCCCCCAAGCTCTGGAAAGACCACATTACTATTAGCTCTGGCCGGAAGACTTAGTAAAGATTTAAAAGTAAGAGAGCTTAAATTCAGAGATTTTATTTTTGTTCAGTTCATATCACCTGTGGTCTAAATTCTAATAGGGTAATTGATGAATGTGAAGTCTTCCGGGAGGGTTACATATAATGGACATGGAATGGAAGAATTTGTACCTCAAAGAACATCAGCTTATATAAGTCAAAATGATCTCCACATAGGAGAAATGACAGTGAAAGAGACATTGGCTTTCTCAGCTAGATGTCAAGGAGTTGGATCGAATTGCGGTTAGTCAAAACACCATTTATTTGATACATTTCATTTTTCCTTCCAAAGAGTTTTAAAGGGTTTGATTTCATATATGGAAAAATTGCAGACATGTTGGCAGAACTATGTAGAAGAGAGAAGGAGGAGAATATCAAACCTGACCCTGACATTGACATCTACCTGAAGGCAAGTAAACAGATTGAAGAGAAAAATTAACCAACCCTTTTAATGTGGGAGTCTCCATCTGCATTTCTTATCAGAAATAAATTTCATGCAACTGCCGTTTTCATTCTATGAAATTCCTCTGACACTTGAAATTCTTCAGGCAGCAGCACTAGAAGGGCAGGAGACCAGTGTAGTTACTGATTATATTCTCAAGGTACCACCTTGAAGTTCATTTCAGCTTGGAGATATGGACAACCATTTTCTTGTATCCATATAACTTTATGTTTCTGCTTTTAATTATTGCAGATTCTGGGACTTGAAGTCTGTGCTAATACTATGGTGGGGGATGAAATGGTAAGAGGCATCTCAGGTGGAGAAAGAAAGCGTGTCACAATAGGTAAAACATAGAACAAGTCATTGTGTATCTAAAAATCTTTTTTTTAGTTTCAGAAAGTCTAAATTGTGCACCATGTAAATTGATGCTTCTGAGATTTCTGGTAACAATGACATAGGGGAGATGCTTGTTGGACCAGTAAGAGCTCTCTTCATGGATGAGATATCAACTGGCTTGGACAGTTCTACAACTTTCCAAATAATAAATTCACTCAGGCAATCCATCCATATTCTAAGCAGAACTGCAGTTGTCTCCCTCCTTCAGCCAGCCCCCGAAACTTATAACCTGTTTGATGATATTATTCTTCTCTCAGATGGGCAAATCGTGTATCAGGGTCCACGCGAAAATGTGCTTGAATTTTTTGAATCCATGGGATTCAAGTGTCCTGAGAGGAAAGGAGTTGCTGACTTCTTGCAAGAGGTGATTTCCCTTTTTAATTTCTTCACTTTCTTGTATGTGTTTGACTGTCATAGTTCTAACTTTTTTTTTAACAATATTCTTTTCGTGGGGGTTGTGATAGGTGACATCAAGGAAAGATCAAGAGCAGTACTGGGCACGTTTAAATGAGCCCTATAGCTTTGTTACTGTCAATGATTTCGCAGAAGCATTCCAGTCATTTCCAGTTGGTCAGAAACTTGGTGATGAGCTTGCTGTTCCCTTTGACAAATCCAAAAGTCACCGTGCTGCTTTGTCAGCCAAGAAGTATGGCGTTAACAAGAAGGAGTTGTTCCGAGCTTGCGTTTCTAGAGAATTCTTGCTCATGAAGAGGAACTCATTTGCCTTCATTTTCAAATTTGCCCTAGTGAGTAAAGCATTTGAGTCTTTTGTATTTGACTTGAATTGGAAAACTTGAAAACTTTATTGAAACCTTAGTACCATGAGAATGTGAAGTTGAAAATGTCCCACATTGGAAAGTTAGAAAACTGTGCAAGGGCAAAGTAGCCCAACTCTTTATAAGCCCTTGCAAGGTTTTTGAACTTTCCAATGTTGGACATTTTCACCTTCACATTCTCACAAGTACTTGGCCTCAAAGTGATTCTACCTTATAATTGTTCCTTTTTAATTTGTGTTTCAGCTTATCATGTTAGCTTCTATAACAGCATCAATATTTCTACAAATTAAGATGCACAAAGACACAGTGGAGGATGGTGGAGTTTATATGGGTGCTTTGTTCTTTGCGGTCATTGTAGCAATGTTTAATGGAATATCAGAACTCAACATGGCCATTATGAAACTTCCTGTCTTCTACAAACAAAGAGATCTTCTCTTCTTTCCATCATGGGCATACTCTCTACCTGCATGGATCCTCAAGATCCCAATCACTCTTGTAGAAAGTGCCATTTGGGTGGTCATTACTTATTATGTCATAGGTTTTGATCCATGTGTTGAAAGGTGAGAAAAAGAATAATTCATACTTTAAGTTTGATTAGGATTTTGATGAAAGCTCTATATATTTCAGGTTGTTCAAGCAGTACATTTTACTCCTGTGCATAAACCAGATGGCGTCTGGGATGTTCAGGCTCATGGCAGCCTTTGGAAGGGATGTAATAGTTGCAAGCACAACTGGATCCTTTGCATTGCTTATAATTATGGTTTTGGGTGGATTTGTCTTATCTCGAGGTGATTTAACTATAGAAGTAATAAGATTACTAATTTCCACTGCTGATGTGATTCAGATTCTAATTTTTAAAACCTCTTCTTTTTTTGATCAGAGGCTGTGCCAAAATGGTGGTTGTGGGGTTACTGGGTCTCGCCGTTAATGTATGGACAAAATGCTATTACTGTGAATGAATTTCTTGGAAAGAATTGGAGACATGTAATCATCTATTTCTCTCAAAGTTTGTGTAGCTCCACTAAAAGAAAATTGATAGAAGGTAGAATGATTGTGATCAATGATTATGTGGAGATATCTCTATGTTATAGGTTCCACCTAATTCTACAGAATCCTTGGGAGTTTTGATCCTGAAGTCTCATGGAATTTTCCCAGAAGCACGATGGTATTGGATTGGAGTAGCGGCTTTAATTGGATATATTTTTCTATTCAATCTCCTTCTTACTTTGGCTCTGCAGTTTCTTGATCGTAAGTGTCATGATTCATATGTTCTTTGTGCTTTCAGTCTTGGACTTGTAAATCTAAAAACTGGATTACTGTTACAGCATTTGGTAAGCCTCAGACAGTACTATCCAAAGAAGGCATGGCTGAAAGAAAAGCTAGCACAACTGGAGAGTTCATTGAGCTATTGCCAAGGGGAAAGAGCTCTTCTGGTAGGTCATTCAGTTCAGTTCCTACATATGTTTCTGTTTTAAATACCCTGTTGAATTCAAGCATTGTTGATGTACAATAACTCAATGCAGGAAATACTGAAGGTCAAAGAAGCTTACCGTTATCTGAAAAAGGGGGAAGAACTGATGAAGCTAATGGGAAAAGGAAGCGCGGAATGGTTCTTCCTTTTCAACCGCTTTCCCTTGCTTTCAATGAGATCAGATATGCAATAAATATGCCACAGGTAACTTTCGACGTTAAATTTGAAGTACCTCGACAATAATAATGTTTTGGCTGAATTTTCAATGTATTTTCAGGAAATGAAAGCTGAGGGTTCTCAAGAGGATCAGTTGGAACTTTTGAAGGGTGTGAGTGGTGCATTTAGGCCAGGAGTCTTAACAGCTCTAATGGGTGTCAGTGGGGCTGGCAAGACCACTCTAATGGATGTGTTGGCTGGAAGGAAAACTGGTGGACATATCACGGGAAGCATCATGGTATCTGGGTATCCGAAAAAGCAAGAAACATTTGCTCGCATATCAGGATATTGTGAGCAAACTGATATCCACTCTCCTCATGTTACAGTTTATGAATCTCTACTTTTTTCTGCGTGGCTTAGGCTACTCCCTGAGGTTGATTCTGCAACAAGAAAGGTAAAATTTCAGCATTCTTTTTTAACAGAAAGACAAGACACTACTATAAAGCATCAAACATGAACATTTTTGTACTCTCTGGCCTACTTACCAAGTTATGTACAAATTGATCTGATGTTTGAGGGGTTGCAGATGTTCATCGTGGAAGTCATGGAGCTTGTGGAGCTGACTTCATTAAGGGGAGCACTTGTGGGATTACCTGGTGTGACCGGTCTTTCGACTGAGCAGCGCAAAAGACTGACGATTGCTGTTGAGCTTGTTGCAAATCCATCTATAATCTTCATGGATGAACCAACCTCCGGCCTTGATGCCAGAGCAGCAGCAATCGTGATGAGAACCGTGAGGAACACGGTGGACACAGGAAGAACTGTGGTTTGCACCATCCACCAGCCAAGCATAGACATATTTGATGCATTTGATGAGGTTAGATATCCCATTTCAAAAAGGAACTGTAACCTGTGTTGCAAAGTAAATGTTTTAAGCACTTCATGTTGCATTGCAGCTTCTTCTGTTGAAATTGGGAGGTGAGCAAATATATGGTGGTCCATTAGGCTCCCATTCCTCTCATCTGATCAAGTACTTTGAGGTCAGGACCATAGACAAATAAATAATGACATAATCTCCCTTAACATTACTTATTAACTAACATATATATGAGTTTGTGGCACCAAGGGAATTAATGGAGTTCCTAAAATCAAAGATGGATATAACCCTGCAACCTGGATGTTGGAGATTACTTCGGCAGCTCAAGAGGCAGCTCTTGGGGTTAATTTCACAGAGGTGTACATGAACTCAGAACAATTTAAGTAAGAGTTTAATTTCAAGTCTTTTCCACGAGAGGGATGAGAATGCAAAAAGTCTTAGTATTTGTAGTTGATGCATGTAGTTGCTCTATACAATTGTTGATACTCTAAGGTCAATGGTTCAGGAGCAGCAAAGCAATGATCAAGGAACTAAGTACACCTCCCTCGGGTTCTAGAGATCTATACTTCCCTACTCGCTACTCTCAGTCTTTTCTCATCCAATGTATGGCTTGCCTGTGGAAACAGCACTGGTCGTACTGGAGAAACCCATCATATAGTGCAGTAAGGCTGCTATTCACAACGTTCATCGCTTTGTTGTTCGGTTTGATATTCTGGAATCTTGGATCGAAAAGGTATGTAGACGAGTAAACTTAAACAATGGCTGGAAATGGCTGGAAATGGCCTCCAGATTTCTGTTTCTTAATCACCAATATGTTCAAACTTGTTTGCGGACCACAGGACAAAGCAGCAAGATCTCTTCAATGCTATGGGTTCCATGTATGCTGCTGTAATCTTTCTAGGGGTACAAAACGGTGCCTCAGTGCAGCCGGTTGTGGCTGTTGAGAGAACAGTCTTTTACAGAGAAAGAGCAGCTGGAATGTATTCGGCTTTGCCCTACGCCTTTGGACAGGTAAAACAGTTGAAACTGGCAATGCATGGCATAGAATTATTGAAACAGCACATGCTTCTCTCCCTGAAACTCAGGAAATCGTAGGAAGCTCATCATAATGTTCAATGGCTCACCAAATCACTATCTTTGCAGATGATGATTGAGCTTCCCTACATCTTCATTCAGACTGTTATTTATGGAGTCATAGTGTATTCCATGATGGGATTTGATTGGATAGCTGCCAAGTTCTTTTGGTACCTGTTTTTCTTGTACTTCACCTTGTTATACTACACATTGTATGGCATGATGACCATGGCTCTCACTCCAAACCACACCATTGCTGCCATAACCTCATCTACCTTCTATGCAATATGGAACCTTTTCTCCGGATTCGTTGTTCCTCCGACAGTAAGTAAATATACATACATACGTATGTACATAGATACATAAATTCATGTGCATACCTTCTATATGCAATATGGAACTAAATTTTTGTTATGACAGAGAATTCCAATATGGTGGAAATGGTACTATTGGGTCTGCCCTGTTGCTTGGACATTGTATGGAATGGTTGCTTCACAATTTGGAGACATAAAGGATACACTGGAGTCGGGGGAATCAGTGGAGCATTTCTTGAGAAGTTACTTTGGATACAAGCATGACTTTTTGGGCATCGTTGCAGTCGTGATTGTTGGATTTTCATTGCTATTCGGCTTCATCTTTGCCTATGGAATTAGAGCATTTAATTTCCAAAAAAGATGAGAATGTTATACAAATAAATATATGAACAATAACCATTGTTGAGTAACCAACATCACTCTCATCTGTCATTGTGCTTCAAGTATTTTTCAGATGGATCAGTCGAATATGGTAAAAGCAACAATATTTTTTAATCTTTCCTGATTCTGCCTGAAAGCCGGAAAGGACAAAACTAACATGCAAGAACTCTGGGCTCAGGTAAGCCTAGTAAATCAGCCTTAACAAGGCTTGCAAGCAAAAATCTCAGTACAACAGAACCAAAAGTATCAGCCTTAACAAACCTCCAATAAAATAATAAAGGCATTTTCATGAACAAGCAATTCCTTAACAACAGTAAATGTCATCCACTAAAGTAAAATCATTTCAAGGAGTGCCTACACAAGTTAAATCAGAGTTGTACAAGAACAACAAATTAGGTTACCGACATGGCCGCCGCATATATTACAGTTGGAACTCAAAAATCTCAGTAAAACTACAATGGAAAATTTCAATTAGAAAAACACAATGTAGAAAGGAGAAAAAAGGGTAAACCATTCGTCATTATCTCAAGTTTTCAAGTCATCCAAGAAGCTTTGCAACTCCCTCAACCCTTCAGCAGAAAAACTCCTCTGCACTCTTGAGCGAGGGGCAATCAGGTTAGGTGGAGGCTGTGGTTGGAAGCAGACTACAACAACAGCCAAATTGTCCCCACTCTTCCTCTTCAAAGCCTCATCAACCAAATCCTTGCTACATGTGGCTTGGTCATTGTGCTCCTGAAGCCTGCGCCGAGCAAAATCCACAGCATTTTGACTCATAAACACCTCCCAGATCCCGTCATAGCCAATGATAAGGAACTCATCATCCTCTGTAAGTTTTGCAGTCATAAATTCTGGCTCTGCACTGAGTGGCCCACCATCCCTGCCCTTCATCCCTTCCATATGCCAGTCTCCCAATGCACGAGCAACGTTAAGCTGTCCATTAAGGTAACCATCATACACATATCCTCCAGATGCCTCGACGCGTTGTTTCTCTTTGCCGCAAATCGGTTTGTGATCTCTTGACATTTCAATTGCTTTGCCACGGCGGCACAGCACTGCTCGACAATCTCCAGCATTTGCTACCACCAACAACCTGGCAACAGAAACTAAGATCAACATACGGCTAATCAAACACACATGTTTGTTGGTGCATCTGAAAGTAATATTTTGGAGCTGATGGGATAAATTAACAGGACATGCATGAATTAGATAAACAGAGCAGACCCAGAACAAACCAAAATCATTCAACTAACCAAGAACTGCTAGAACCATACAACTAATTGGATTGAGATAATGTTAGGTCAGCCTGTATACAGCTAAATGTGACGAGTAGATCAAAGATTACCCACACCCATAAGAAAATACTTTCAACAGAGTATGGCTGGGTAGCCCCAATACGTTCCATACATTTTCTTCAGTCTGTAATGAAATCAGAGCTTACTTCAGAAGGCATTGAACAACAAAAAGAAAGCACTAAGAAATGAGATTCAAATTTCGCGCACATCACTCACCCCATAGAAGAATGAACTAAAATATAATTGATGTACTCTGAGCAATCATGATACATGCACCTATAGTTCACAGGTAGAGAAAACCAAAATATTCAACCTTCCAATGAGAAGAGCGGTCAATGCAGTGGTACCAGAGGCAAGGGTGGCATCCAAGGTGCAAGCTTCTTCAAAGGCAGTGTCAGTATGAAGAAAGGCTGAAGTGACAACCCTTTAAATATCCCTAGGGAAGTCTTCATTCTCAATAATGAACTTTGGCAAATGAAAGCAAGCAAAGTCAGCAGCATGCTTTCCTCCATGTCCATCAAACACCTGACCAACCAATAACATAGGAATGTCGAATTGGGAAATGCAGAAGATAGATTAGCTAGCAAGTTCAATACATGTATATCATCATTCTAACCATATGTTTCATTATAGATATTACCACTAGAAAATTCTAGGTATATAAATAAATATTACTTTACGAAAGGTTTACCAAACTTTATTGACATAATTATTAGTTTTTATTAACTTTACAATGATGATTAAGTGGACCTTGAAATTGGGGCATCTTGACCGTTCAACCTATTTGGGTGTTTTTTCTTTGGGTGTCTTTTTGCAATTATAAAGCAACATAAGTTTTTCCAATTATAAGGATGGGAATTTTGATAGCTATATATGAGTTTTTTGCGGTTGAAATAATTGACAAATCGTTAATTTACGTGAATCTCACGTCTCACATGTGTATAATCTAGGCATCATTAACAAACCTCACAGGACTAAATTCAAACCCTCCACCAATCATATATTTCGGACAAGACATGACCGGAATGGATTTTCGACACCTTATACTTTCCCTACCAATATACTCCACAATGACGTCCTTTATCTTTTCCTCCATCACACACACACACATCATACATTAACTTACTTCCTTTCTCTTCTTTGTGGTATTCGTTGCCTGCATATTTCGACATCCAAAGTTTCGTAAAGTCCATTGCCCAAGTGACAAAAGAAAAAAAAGTTAAGACAGATAGAGAGACCCATCTCATAATATCTAAGCCGTTTCAGTTCAATTATTCATGATAGCAAGTTGGTATGAACAGAGCATGAATGGTGATATAAACATTTCAGTCCTTGTATAGGGGCTTTTAGGATCAGGAATGGAAGCCTTTTCGAGGTCTTCTCGAGCAGAAGAAGATGAAGAAACTCTGAAATGGGCTGCAATAGAGAGGCTCCCTACGTGTTTACTTATACGGAGAGGTTTGTTCATTGATGGTGAGGGTCACGCTAGAGAGGTTGATGTAGAGAAACTTGGCTTGCTAGAGAGAAAGACTTTGTTGGAGAGGCTGGTGAGCAATGCAGAGAAAGATAATGAAAAGTTCTTGTTGAAGCTCAAGGAACGGATTGATCGGTGAGTTCTTGTGCATTCTATGTGTTTCAAACAATTTAAGAGAGTGGAATAATGTCTTCCACCTAAAAACAAAACAGGATTTAACGTTAAATGCGACTTTGTTGATGGAACTGTTTGCTGTACGAGTTTCAATAATGTTGAATTACTTTAATTATGTCTTCGGGAGCATTTTGGTGAGGTATTTGTGTTGGTTTTTCCCTTTTTTCCCAAATCTAATTGCAGAGTTAGACTTGATGTGCCAACAATCGAAGTTCGGTTCGAGCATCTTACTGTTGAGGCAAAAGTTTATATTGGAAGCAGAGCACTGCCCACATTACTCAACTTTGCTATCAATATGTTACAGGTAAATCTTTTAGATCACATAAACATAAATTCTATTCTAATTTTAGTAATTATCTTTCCCAATCCCCACCTCATGAAACTCCCCCTTGGTACAGGGCATGCTACATTATCTTTACATTTTTCCAAGTAGAAAGACACCTTTAACAATCCTTCAAAAGATTAGTGGCATCATCAAGCCTCAAAGGTGAGTTAGCCATGTTTTTCAAAAACAATCAATTGCACATTTACCAAAAAGTTTTCACTCATGGATGCAATTCCTGCAGAATGACTTTGCTTTTAGGTCCCCCAAGCTCTGGAAAGACCACATTACTATTAGCTCTGGCCGGAAGACTTAGTAAAGATTTAAAAGTAAGAGAGCTTAAATTCAGAGATTTTATTTTTGTTCAGTTCATATCACCTCTGGTCTAAATTCTAATAGGGTAATTGATGAATGTGAAGTCTTCTGGAAGGGTTACATATAATGGACATGGAATGGAAGAATTTGTACCTCAAAGAACATCAGCTTATATAAGTCAAAATGATCTCCACATAGGAGAAATGACAGTGAAAGAGACATTGGCTTTCTCAGCTAGATGTCAAGGAGTTGGATCGAATTGCGGTTAGTCAAAACACCATTTATTTGATACATTTCATTTTTCCTTCCAAAGAGTTTTAAAGGGTTTGATTTCATATATGGAAAAATTGCAGACATGTTGGCAGAACTATGTAGAAGAGAGAAGGAGGAGAATATCAAACCTGACCCTGACATTGACATCTACCTGAAGGCAAGTAAACAGATTGAAGAGAAAAATTAACCAACCCTTTTAATGTGGGAGTCTCCATCCGCATTTCTTATCAGAAATAAATTTCATGCAACTGCCGCTTTCATTCTATGAAATTCCTCTGACACTTGAAATTCTTCAGGCAGCTGCACTAGAAGGGCAGGCGACCAGTGTAGTTACTGATTATATTCTCAAGGTACCACCTTGAAGTTCATTTCAGCTTGGAGATATGGACAACCATTTTCTTGTATCCATATAACTTCATGTTTCTGCTTTTAATTATTGCAGATTCTGGGACTTGAAGTCTGTGCTAATACTGTGGTGGGGGATGAAATGGTAAGAGGCATCTCAGGTGGAGAAAGAAAGCGTGTCACAATAGGTAAAACATAGAACAAGTCATTGTGTATCTAAAAATCTTTTTTTTAGTTTCAGAAAGTCTAAATTGTACACCATGTAAATTGATGCTTCTGAGATTTCTGGTAACAATGACATAGGGGAGATGCTTGTTGGACCAGTAAGAGCTCTCTTCATGGATGAGATATCAACTGGCTTGGACAGTTCTACAACTTTCCAAATAGTAAATTCACTCAGGCAATCCATCCATATTCTAAGCAGAACTGCAGTTGTCGCCCTCCTTCAGCCAGCCCCCGAAACTTATAACCTGTTTGATGATATTATTCTTCTCTCAGATGGGCAAATTGTGTATCAGGGTCCACGCGAAAATGTGCTTGAATTTTTTGAATCCATGGGATTCAAGTGTCCTGAGAGGAAAGGAGTTGCTGACTTCTTGCAAGAGGTGATTTCCCTTTTTAATTTCTTCACTTTCTTGTATGTGTTTGACTGTCATAGTTCTAACTTTTTCTTTATAACAATATTCTTTTCGTGGGGGTTGTGATAGGTGACATCAAGGAAAGATCAAGAGCAGTACTGGGCACGTTTAAATGAGCCCTATAGCTTTGTTACTGTCAATGATTTCGCAGAAGCATTCCAGTCATTTCCAGTTGGTCAGAAACTTGGTGATGAGCTTGCTGTTCCCTTTGACAAATCCAAAAGTCACCGTGCTGCTTTGTCAGACAAGAAGTATGGCATTAACAAGAAGGAGTTGTTCCGAGCTTGCGTTTCTAGAGAATTCTTGCTCATGAAGAGGAACTCATTTGCCTTCATTTTCAAATTTGCCCTAGTGAGTAAAGCATTTGAGTCTTTTGTATTTGACTTGAATTGGAAAACTTGAAAACTTTATTGAAACCTTAGTACTATGAGAATGTGAAGTTGAAAATGTCCCACATTGGAAAGTTAGAAACCTTTGCAAGGGCATAGTAGCCCAACTCCTTATAAGCCCTTGCAAGGTTTTCGAACTTTCCAATGTGAGACATTTTCACCTTCACATTCTCACAAGTACTTGGCCTCAAAGTGATTCTACCTTATAATTGTTCCTTTTTAACTTGTGTTTCAGCGTATCATGTTAGCTTCTATAACAGCATCAATATTTCTACGAATTAAGATGCACAAAGACACAGTGGAGGATGGTGGAGTTTATATGGGTGCTTTGTTCTTTGCGGTCATTGCAGCAATGTTTAATGGAATATCAGAACTCAACATGGCCATTATGAAACTTCCTGTCTTCTACAAACAAAGAGATCTTCTCTTCTTTCCTTCATGGGCATACTCTCTACCTGCATGGATCCTCAAGATCCCAATCACTCTTGTAGAAAGTGCCATTTGGGTGGTCATTACTTATTATGTCATAGGATTTGATCCATGTGTTGAAAGGTGAGAAAAAGAATAATTCTTACTTTAAGTTTGATTAGGATTTGATGAAAGCTCTATATATTTCAGGTTGTTCAAGCAGTACATTTTACTCCTGTGCATAAACCAGATGGCGTCTGGGTTGTTCAGGCTCATGGCAGCCTTAGGAAGGGATGTAATAGTTGCAGGCACAGCTGGATCCTTTGCATTGCTTATAATTATGGTTTTGGGTGGATTTGTCTTATCTCGAGGTGATTTAACTATAGAAGTAATAAGATTACTAATTTCCACTGCTGATGTGATTCAGATTCTAATTTTAAAAACCTCTTCTTTTTTTGCATCAGAGGCTGTGCCAAAATGGTGGTTGTGGGGTTACTGGGTCTCGCCGTTAATGTATGGACAAAATGCTATTACTGTGAATGAATTTCTCGGAAAGAATTGGAGACATGTAATCATCTATTTCTCTCAAAGTTTGTGTAGCTCCACTAAAAGAAAATTGATAGAAGGTAGAATGATTGCGATCAATGATTATGTGGAGATATCTCTATGTTATAGGTTCCACCTAATTCTACAGAATCCTTGGGAGTTTTGATCCTGAAGTCTCATGGAATTTTCCCAGAAGCACGATGGTATTGGATTGGAGTAGCGGCTTTAATTGGATATATTTTTCTATTCAATCTCCTTCTTACTTTGGCTCTGCAGTATCTTGATCGTAAGTGTCATGATTCATATGTTCTTTGTGCTATCAGTCTTGGACTTGTTCATCTAAAAACTGGATTAATGTTGCAGCATTTGGTAAGCCTCAGACAGTACTATCCAAAGAAGGCATGGCTGAAAGAAAAGCTAGCACAACTGGAGAGTTCATTGAGCTATTGCCAAGGGGAAAGAGCTCTTCTGGTAGGTCATTCAGTTCAGTTCCTAAATATGTTTCTGTTTTAAATACCCTGTTGAATTCAAGCATTGTTGATGTACAATAACTCAATGCAGAAAATACTGAAGGTCAAAGAAGCTTACCGTTATCTGAAAGAGGGGGAAGAACTGATGAAGCTAATGGGAAAAGGAAGCGTGGAATGGTTCTTCCTTTTCAACCACTTTCCCTTGCTTTCGATGAGATCAGATATGCAATAAATATGCCACAGGTAACTTTCGACGTTAAATTTGAAGTACCTCGACAATAATAATGTTTTGGCTGAATTTTCAATGTATTTTCAGGAAATGAAAGCTGAGGGTGCTCAAGAGGATCAGTTGGAACTTTTGAAGGGTGTGAGTGGTGCATTTAGGCCAGGAGTCTTAACAGCTCTAATGGGTGTCAGTGGGGCTGGCAAGACCACTCTAATGGATGTGTTGGCTGGAAGGAAAACTGGTGGACATATCAAGGGAAGCATCATGGTATCTGGGTATCCGAAAAAGCAAGAAACATTTGCTCGCATATCAGGATATTGTGAGCAGACTGATATCCACTCTCCTCACGTTACAGTTTATGAATCTCTACTTTTTTCTGCGTGGCTTCGGCTACTCCCTGAGGTTGATTCTGCAACAAGAAAGGTAAAATTTCAGCATTCTTTTTTAACAGACAGATAAGACACTATTATAAAGCATCAAACATGAACATTTTTGTACTCTCTGGCCTACTTACCAAGTTATGAACAAATTGATCTGATGTTTGATGGGTTGCAGATGTTCATCGTGGAAGTCATGGAGCTTGTGGAGCTGACTTCATTAAGGGGAGCACTTGTGGGATTACCTGGTGTGACCGGTCTTTCGACTGAGCAGCGCAAAAGACTGACGATTGCTGTTGAGCTTGTTGCAAATCCATCTATAATCTTCATGGATGAACCAACCTCCGGCCTTGATGCCAGAGCAGCAGCAATCGTGATGAGAACCGTGAGGAACACGGTGGACACAGGAAGAACTGTGGTTTGCACCATCCACCAGCCAAGCATAGACATATTTGATGCATTTGATGAGGTTAGATATCCCATTTCAAAAAGGAACTGTAACCTGTGTTGCAAAGTAAATGTTTTAAGCACTTCATGTTGCATTGCAGCTTCTTCTGTTGAAATTGGGAGGTGAGCAAATATATGGTGGTCCATTAGGCTCCCATTCCTCTCATCTGATCAAGTACTTTGAGGTCAGGACCATAGACAAATAAATAATGACATAATCTCCCTTAACATTGCTTATTAACTAACATATATATGAGTTTGTGGCACCAAGGGATTTAATGGAGTTCCTAAAATCAAAGATGGACATAACCCTGCAACCTGGATGTTGGAGATTACTTCGGCAGCCCAAGAGGCAGCTCTTGGGGTTAATTTCACAGAGGTGTACATGAAGTCCGAACAATTTAAGTAAGAGTTTAATTTCAAGTCTCTTCCACGAGAGGGATGAGAATTCAAAAAGTCTTAGTATTTGTAGTTGATGCATGTAGTTGCTCTATACAATTGTTGATACTCTAAGGTCAATGGTTCAGGAGCAGCAAAGCAATGATCAAGGAACTAAGTACACCTCCCTCGGGTTCTAGAGATCTATACTTCCCTACTCGCTACTCTCAGTCTTTTCTCATCCAATGTATGGCTTGCTTATGGAAACAGCACTGGTCTTACTGGAGAAACCCATCATATAGTGCAGTAAGGCTGCTATTCACAACGTTCATTGCTTTGTTGTTCGGTTTGATATTCTGGAATCTTGGATCGAAAAGGTATGTAGACGAGTAAACTTAAACAATGGCTGGAAATGGCCTCCAGATTTCTGTTTCTTAATCATCATTATGTTCAAACTTGTTTGCGGACCACAGGACAAAGCAGCAAGATCTCTTCAATGCTATGGGTTCCATGTATGCTGCCGTACTCTTTCTCGGGATACAAAACGGTGTCTCAGTGCAGCCGGTTGTGGCTGTTGAGAGAACAGTCTTTTACAGAGAAAGAGCAGCTGGAATGTATTCGGCTTTGCCCTACGCCTTTGGACAGGTAAAACAGTTGAAACTGGCAATGCATGGCATAGAATTATTGAAACAGCACATGCTTCTCTCCCTGAAACTCAGGAAATCGTAGGAAGCTCATCATAATGTTCAATGGCTCACCAAATCGCTATCTTTGCAGATGATGATTGAGCTTCCCTACGTCTTCATTCAGACTGTTATTTATGGAGTCATAGTGTATTCCATGATGGGATTTGATTGGATAGCTGCCAAGTTCTTTTGGTACCTGTTTTTCTTGTACTTCACCTTGTTATACTTCACATTGTATGGCATGATGACCATGGCTCTCACTCCCAACCACACCATTGCTGCAATAACCTCATCTACCTTCTATGCAATATGGAACCTTTTCTCCGGATTTGTTGTTCCTCCGACAGTAAGTAAATATACATACATACATATGTACATAGATACATAAATTCATGTGCATACCTTCTATGCAATATGGAACTAAATTTTGGTTATGACAGAGAATTCCAATATGGTGGAAATGGTACTATTGGGTCTGCCCTGTTGCTTGGACATTGTATGGAATGGTTGCTTCACAATTTGGAGACATAAAGGATACACTGGAGTCGGGGGAATCAGTGGAGCATTTCTTGAGAAGTTACTTTGGATACAAGCATGACTTTTTGGGCATCGTTGCAGTCGTGATTGTTGGATTTTCATTGCTATTCGGCTTCATCTTTGCCTATGGAATTAGAGCATTTAATTTCCAAAAAAGATGAGAATGCTATACAAATAAATATATGAACAATAAGTTAACCATTGTTGAGTAACCTACATCACTCTCATCTGTCATTGTGCTTCAAGTAGTTTCCAGATAGATCAGTCGAATTGGTAAAAGCAACAATCTTTTTTAATCTTTCCTGATTCTGCCTGAAAGCCGGAAAGGACAAAACTAACATGCAAGAAGTCTGGGCTTAGGTAAGCCTAGTAAATCAGCCTTAACAAGGCTTGCAAGCAAAAATCTCAGTACAACAGAACCAAAAGTATCAGCCTTAACAAACCTCCAATAAAATAATAAAGGCATTTTCATGAACAAGCAATTCCTTAACAACAGTAAATGTCATCCACTAAAGTAAAATCATTTCAAGGAGTGCCTACACAAGTTAAATCAGAGTTGTACAAGAACAACAAATTAGGTTACCGACATGGCCGCCGCATATATTACAGTTGGAACTCAAAAATCTCAGTAAAACTACAATGGAAAATTTCAATTAGAAAAACACAATGTAGAAAGGAGAAAAAAGGGTAAACCATTCGTCATTACTCAAGTTTTCAAGTCATCCAAGAAGCTTTGCAACTCCCTCAACCCTTCAGCAGAAAAACTCCTCTGCACTCTTGAGCGAGGGGCAATCAGGTTAGGTGGAGGCTGTGGTTGGAAGCAGACTACGACAACAGCCAAATTGTCCCCACTCTTCCTCTTTAAAGCCTCATCAACCAGATCCTTGCTACATGTGGCTGGGTCATTGTGCTCCTGAAGCCTGCGCCGAGCAAAATCCACAGCATTTTGACTCATAAACACCTCCCAGATCCCGTCACAGCCAATGATAAGGAACTCATCATCCTCTGTAAGTTTGGCAGTCATAAATTCTGGCTCTGCACTGAGTGGCCCACCATCCCTGCCCTTCATCCCTTCCATATGCCAGTCTCCCAATGCACGAGCAACGTTAAGCTGTCCATTAAGGTAACCATCATACACATATCCTCCAGATGCCTCGATGCGTTGTTTCTCTTTGCCGCAAATCGGTTTGTGATCTCTTGACATTTCAATTGCTTTGCCACGGCGGCACAGCACTGCTCGACAATCTCCAGCATTTGCTACCACCAACAACCTGGCAACAGAAACTAAGATCAACATACGGCTAATCAAACACACATGTTTGTTGGTGCATCTGAAAGTAATATTTTGGAGCTGATGGATTAGATAAACAGAGCAGACCCAGAACAAACCAAAATCATTCAACTAACCAAGAACTGCTAGAACCATAGAACTAATTGGATTGAGACAATGTTAGGTCAGCCTGTATACAGCTAAATGTGACGAGTAGATCAAAGATTACCCACACCCATAAGAAAATATTTTCAACAGAGTATGGCTGGGTAGCCCCAATACTTTCCATACATTTTCTTCAGTCTGTAATGAACTCAGAGCTTACTTCAGAAGGCAGTGAACAACAAAAAGAAAGCACTAAGGAATGAGATTCAAATTTCACGCACATCACTCACCCCATTGAAGAATGAACTAAAATATAATTGATGTACTCTGAGCAATCATGATGCATGCACCTACAGTTCACAGGTAGAGAAAACCAAAATATCCAACCTTCCAATGAGAAGAGCGGTCAATGCAGTGGTACCAGAGGCAAGGGTGGCATCCAAGGTGCAAGCTTCTTCAAAGGCAGTGTCAGTATGAAGAAAGGCTGAAGTGACAACCCTTTCAATATCCCTAGGGAAGTCTTCATTCTCAATAATGAACTTTGGCAAATGAAAGCAAGCAAAGTCAGCAGCATGCTTTCCTCCATGTCCATCAAACACCTGACCAACCAATAACATAGGAATGTCGAATTGGGAAATGCTGAAGATAGATTAGCTAGCAAGTTCAATACATGTAGATCATCATTCTAACCATATGTTTCATTATAGATATTACCACTGAAAGCTATATCTAAAGAGATGAGGGACACAGTCAACTAATAAGAACTAAACAACTTTGGATCTAGAATGTAAATGCACAACGAGTAAGGAATTTTTTAATAACATGTGGAAGAGAAGATAAATACCCCATAAAAGGCACTTGGGCCATCAGTACGATTCTTGAGCCCATAATCGTGCATAAAATTGTCAACACAGACATATACATCTTCCATGCTTGGACGAGACCCTATGTCAGCCCATGCTCCGGACCGGACAACTGGAATGAACTTAGATTCAAATTCCTCTGCTTGAACTCCCGGTTCAACTTTAATGTCAGATGTCTTTGTCTTCATCTGCAAAATTCCATTCAGACCTTTAATAATTGCACACCAAGACCACAAAAGGTTGCAAATTTTCCTATACTGGGTTAACAAGAGAAACATTCAACTTCTAATGCTCGCATTTCAAGTTTATGTCATCATCTATTGACGCTCCTAATTCTGATTGCCCAAAATTATAGTGCGGCTAGACTTACAAATTTTCTAACTGTTTGCATCAGTACTGTTATAAACAGCTAAGAAACCAATACTATGTAACTATATATATATATATATAGTGCTATTATGACAAAATGGCAAAAACGCATAAGCTGATAATGACACATACAAGAGATGGGTGTCGAACAAGCGATTTCTTGCAAAGCACAGGAACGCCGTCGTTGTGGCTAAAGCACTGCCAGTATGCCCCGGCGAGAGGGTTCGGAGGCCGGCCCTCGCTTGAGCTTCCATTTTCAACTTTACTTCCCTCCATAGTTCTCAACCATCACATCCTTTGCCACAAACCCACCACACCATAAATGTCAATTTCGAAAATTTGCTCAGAATGTAACTCAGTGAGTTAATTACTGATTCTGTTGAGCTCAAAGAATGGGACTTTAGTAATGTGGAACGATGCTGAATTGAACAAAGGAAGCAGAAAATGAAAAATTAGGGTTTGGAGTGGAGAAATGTATTGGGATTAAGGAGCTGATGAATGATGAGTTGACTCGGCTGGGGATTAGCACTTTTAAAAGGAAAGGGGATTCAATTTGACTATTTCAAGGCTTTTGATGGCGAATTGAGAGGAGATTGGATTTGGGAATTTAGGGTTTCGCAGGTGCAGACATTGAAAAAGATGGCATTTATGGTTTCAGGGAAGTGCAAATTGAACAGTAGGGTTTTGCAGAGAGAGAAAAGAGGGTTTTAGAAAGCGACGAAATCGTAGTGAAAGCGATGCATTGTGATCTAACAGACCGAGAGAATGAGAGATTTTGGGCGATCTCCACGATGACACTGGTTTTCGCTGAATGCTAAGATTTAACTGGTCGGTTTCTTAGGGGAAAGCCAAACGACGTCGCATTGAGAACCCCAGCTGCGTTTGACTTTGGACTTCATAAAGTCACATGCTTTGTCATTTTTCGAGGTAATAGATATTTTTAATAAATAAATATCTAAAAATAATCCTTTAAAATGAAGAAAGCTTAAAGTTAACATGAAATGATGGCGTCCTTTTTATAATTATAACTTATAACTACCTTAATTATTATTTTAAAATTTTAGCTCTTTTGCTTTTAATTCAACTGTCAAATTTTCATGTATGATCATTTTAGTGTTTTTTTGAAATAATTATGCTGACTTGAAAAACAGATCGTGTATGCATGGTAGACAAAATTGAAGAAAAGTTTAGGTGAGTCACGTATAATATTAATATTATATGAATGATGAAAAATAACAAAATTTAGGTGATAGGTAAAAGTGATGGTAAACGGGTAGCATGTGTTGATTGGTCTAAATTCCGAATGAGGTGGAGTCCAAGCAAGTGCCAACTACTGTTTCTGACGTTCAAACTTGAACTAAGCACGGATGCAGAGAAGAGGCTTGATTATTGTCTGAAAGTGAGACGCATTGGAACTATTCAAACCTGCCTTTGCGTGCTTTTGAGTAGTTTTCGTTGAGTTTTTGGGTGTATCTGCAAAGAGAGATAGCGACAATATTAATAAAATAAAAAATATTTCTTTCTTTTATTATAACATTTTAAATGAGATGTTAAATTACCACGTGCATATAAAATAAAATAAAAAATAGAAATTGAACGTAGTAGTGAATTTCAATATGAATTTGAATGAGTTTCCTGTGTGTGTCACCATCTTTTCTTTCTTGGAAATACGCTAACTGATGATTTTATGAACAGGAAACTCATTCCAACACGCGTCTCTCCAAGAGAAAATGGTGACACACAGAGACACCAGACGGCAAGCAAAAACAGAGAAATGATACGTGTTTGATGGAGGGTCCAACACCACGTGGCCTTTTCTATTCTAGAGGGTCACCGTTGCGTTGGGGTCCTTGTCGGCTAATAAAATCTCACCAATTGCTCTATGCCTTCCTCTTTTTCTATATATCATCCCTCCCTCTCTCCTTTTTCTGCCTAAATTAAGAGGGAAAGAAGAGAGAGAGAGAGAGAGATGGCTATTACAAACTTCAACTGCTGCCTCAATCCGCCGCCTCCAACTCAAAACCTTGGTTCAAGCCCTTCTTTGCCTTCAAAGCCAAATCAAGTACTTGCATGGTATGTATGTAATTAAACCCACCTTTCTTATGTGCCTCATCTTTGCGTGGTCTTATAAAATTAAGACGCGTGCTATGTTGGTGTCTAATTATGGTAAATACTTGTGTGTGCAGGAACAAAAATGATGGATCATGGACAAAACGATGTGTGTTAGGCGTGACAGCCGGCATCATGATTGGGTTGGAAATGGGCAGCTTGGACGCCATTGCCAAAGGCATGCCCTTGCCATTGGTGACAGAAGCAAGTGATCAGAGGGTTACAAAATGGAGTGACAGAAGAATGTGCCCGCCGTGGATCCCCAATTCTCTGGAGACCATTGTGCCCGAGAACCTTCCAAGGCCCTCGGCTCAGAGGAGATCGGAAGTCGTTGGGTTTTCGAAGGATGCTCCGGCAGTTAAAACGGTTGTTGTTAGAAGAAGTGGTGGCTGCTTTGCCATGTAAATTACCCTGTGCTGCAGTTCCATATATACATATGTGCACCATAACGTATAGCCAAATACAGAATCAATGAAGGTTACCAATGAATTACACTAGGCATTTCCTTCATTTTTGGATTTTTCTTCTTCTTGGATTTTTTTGGTCGCATTTCTCTTTCATGGTTTCAATTGGGTGCAGTACAGCATTTGATTTGCATAATTATTATTGTGTAGTAGAAGTAGTACATGTAGTACCAATTGGAAGTTTTCAACAGGAAAAACAAAAGCAAAAGAACAAATAAAAAATCCATCGGCCTCAAGCATATTCGCATGTTAAGGTGTTTTCTTTGGTGTCGTTTTTGTTGTCATGGGTTTTTTTTTCAGAAAAAATATAAAAACATTGGAGGCCCAAAAAGTACCCGCACAATACAAGCCAGCAGGCCCAAAAAATTATAACAGTCAGACTGCGTCTTAGCCCAAGATCACAGACGGGCAACAGAAAGAGTAGGAAAAATGTTAAAGCCCTGACTAAACTAGAAAATGAAAAAGTACGTAGTTCGACTTTCGTCCTCTTATTTCTTGAGCGAGGCATTTCAGATCTAGTTGGGTAAAATGTTGGTTCTGAGGGTACTCTGCAGGGTCAAAGAAGAGGCTATCAACCTCAAATCTTATGTTACAGATGGGATTACCATATCTCGCAAAATCCCTCCCATAACAATTTACCTGGATGCTTCCAAAACCTTCTTCTAAGCAATTATCACAGTCCAGCTCTTTCAAATCTGAACTGCACTGCACAAGTCTATATATAGTACTTATATTATTAGAATTTATTGAAACACTAGCATTTCCCACTGCAAACTTAAGAACATCACCACCAGCCGCCGCTTCGATTCTAAGCACTTCCAACAACGCCAGCAGCCGTTGATTAAACCCGTCCACCACCAATGACGACTGCGACACATCTTCCGTGCTACATGACGTCGAAGCCGGAGCCAGTTCCAGGTCGCCTTGCTTGGAGTGGTTCGTGTAGCGTAACATGCAATAATCGCTGGTCCACAAACTTGCCTCCCTGTCCTTAGGGCACTCCTTGATGAGAGGATATATGGAGCCATTGATGCAATGAACGCAATGGTCTGGCTTCAAATCCCCTCTGCAAAGCCCAATTGGGTAAACTTTGTCAGAGTTTTCGCCGTAAGAGGAACTGTAAGTAGTAAAAATAAAGAATAAAATAAGAGAGTAAACAAGTTCCAAGTTGTAGACTTATTTGCCAGTTGATTGCAACAGATGACTATTCCCCGGAATACTTTATCCACTTTATTCACTCTCTGGTGTCAACTGCAAGTTGTGGAAAAAACTTAAAAAACAACTAATGGATTCCATGGAATCACACCGACCTTGCAGATTGTTACCATTACTGAATCCTTCTCTTCCTCTCAAAATCTTTCTTCCTAGAGAGACAACTTACGTGGAAAACGAAAGAAAAATCGCTGCTTTCCCAGAAAATGGTCGAGCCAGAAGAGGAAAGCCAAACTCAAGCCATTCCGCCAAAGTCAAAGAACATACTGGACGACAGAGAAGCTGCGCTCATGGAGTTTGATCTTGACCTCGATGCTTTTTGGCCGTTGGATCCGATTCACTTTTCTTCTAACCCCACGTCCCCTCCTTTGTTCTCGTCCACTGACCAGCCCTGTTCTCCTTTATGGGGTTTTCCTGATGGTGATGCTGATAATGATGATAAGCTCGCTGGACAAGTCGATCAAGCTCTTTCTGAACGTCCTCAATTCAGTTCCTGTGAGTTTTTCATATTGGGTTGTGCTCTTTTGTTTTTTTCTTTTCTGGGTCGATCAGTTTTCTCTGTCTTACCATTGAATTTGGTTTTTCTGAATCAGAAATCTTTTAGAAGTTTGTATGTTCCCTGTGATAATCATAGAACTCAGCTGAACAAATGCTTTCCTGGGCAGTGTTCAAAAAATCGGCCTAGGCGGCTAGGCGGTCGTGTCCTTTTTTGAAATTTTTTTTTATATAAATAGATTTTTTTTCCTGACTTTAAACATTTATTTGGTATTGAGTAATAAAATTGTACTCTTAGAATTAAACAACAAAATAGTTAAGGGTCAAAAAGTGTTTCCTTTACTCGTTTCTCAATTCTCTGCAACTAAAGAGACTATACCCTGTTATACTGAAAAGGTTGCATTTTTACATTCCTGCTGGGCCAGGAATTGAATTCGGAGACCTTGGTTCCTCTGAAATGAGTTCTCCTTGTTCATTAATCTTTGTTTAATTCTATCTGGTCTGAATATTCTTAGAATTTGAAGTCAACCATCTAAAAAATAAAAAGTTTATGGGAACTTTTGTCTTTTTAGCCTGAAATTCCTAGGAATTGAAAACACATTTCGTTGGCTTAACATATTGCTTCAGTTAGTATTTTGCAGTTGTTGAGTAGCAGTCAGGAGGTTCACTCATTTGAGTTTTCTCTCATATAATATCACAAAAATGCAGGTATTCTGATCCGAGAAGGGAAATACCAAGAGAGAATGAGGACAGAAGAATGCTTACATCCCCCTTTTTGGGACTGGAACCTGTTGAAAATCCTGATGCTTATTGCTTAATTAAAGAGAAGATCACTCAAGCTCTGAGACAGCTCAAGGAATTGACTGACCAACATGTTCTAGCTCAGGTTTGGGCACCAGTGAAGAATGGGGGTCGGTATGTGCTCACAACTTCAGGGCAACCCTTTGTTCTTGATCCTCGTACTAATGGACTTCATCAGTATAGGATGGCTTCTCTGATGTATATGTTTTCTGTGGATGGAGAGAGTGATGGAATGCTTGGGCTCCCTGGCCGTGTTTTCCAGCAAAAATTGCCAGAATGGACCCCAAATGTTCAGTACTACTCCATCAAAGAGTATCCGCGGCTTGGTCATGCTCAGCATTACAATGTTCAGGGAACCTTAGCTTTGCCCGTGTTTGAACCCTCTGGACGGTCCTGTGTTGGTGTTCTTGAGCTCATAATGACTTCTCCGAAGATCAACTATGCTTCTGAGGTTGATAAAGTTTGCAAAGCACTTGAGGTTGGTTTATTATTTTATTTTCTGAGCATATGTTAGAATTACATATTGTGTCATGCTCTTATTCAAACAAGCTTAGTGTACTTATTTTTTAAATTGATGGCTTTTGTTTTCATTTGAATACTAATACGGTTATATGAGTGAGCTTCAAACATGAAGAGGTTTGTCAGTGAAAAAATTTCATTTCTCCTGCAGGCAGTAAGTCTGAAAAGTTCAGATATATTGGATCATACAAGCATGCAGGTGAGCTGCAATAACAATGTGTGCCTAATTTGGTATTCTTTTGGAACACAAGAAAGTAAATATGGATTTCTTCTATCATTTTCTCCTCCTCCATTCTCACAGACTTATGCTTGGCACTTCTTGTAACCAGATTCAAATATGCAATGAAGGTCGCCAAACTGCATTGACTGAAATCTTGGAGATACTGACACTGGTGTGTGAAACTCACAAATTACCGCTTGCTCAGATATATGCCCGACTATACTCTTTAAAATAAATAAACAAATAAATAGGGCCTCCTAGGCGCTGTGCAGGTCCTTTTAAATAAAATAAATAGTATAGCCGCGTGCCTATACTCTTTAAATATCTAATGGGTGCCTTTTTTTTCTTTTAAATGTTTTCTCCCTGATTTTCCTTTGTCGATAAGACTAGTCTATAGCATTATCCATTACATTTAGGCCATTCCCAAGGTATAGCTATTGTCCCCTTTTGATTTTTTACTTTTCCAGAGTTATTACCGGTATAAAGAATTTAGCATTTTCTCATTTAATATTTGTATTATAAACGTACGTACATATTTTTCAATAATACTTCCGTTTTTCATATACGTCTTAAAGACTCAGTATAATGAAAGCAAACATATAATACATGCATTGTACATGTACGCATGTATTTTAATGATTATTTAATATCAAAGAACCAAAAACAAAGTTCACAAAATAATTCAAAACAATTAATTACTATTTACCAAGTAATTTGCGAAATCAATAAAATATTTAAATATTCACTAAAGAAATAATAATTAAAATATAATTACTAATTAAAGTAATTAAAAAAAGGCTAAGGTATTACTTAATTACATGTATTAAATTAAAGAAGTTGGCCAAAAAACAAAAGTAAAGAAACTAATTTTTTATTTGCTGACGAAAATGCATCGGCACATTTTCTTCTCTTGCATATTATTATGTGTTACGGTAATATCATATGGCATATGCTTTGTGTTGTTATAAGTTCTCTCAAATTATAATATTTGTAAAATTATAAACTCTAAAATTATACGTGTGTTATAATATAGGTTTAGAAGAAAATCTGATGTCTCACAAGGAGTATATTTCTTTGTCCCCAACATTTATTATGTGACCATGTTATGTGACAAGTGCTATAAACATAAAGGAATATATCCCAGATTGCAAGTAAGATTCTCTCATAGACATAAATTATGTGTGCGATATTGTCGAAAATGTACCGATAACATGTCGATATATTTTGTTGCCGAAAATAATATCGACACATAATAAATGATATATCAAAAATTCATTTTTCATAAATAATGGACGTCTAAACTATAGCCGAACTACTCTAATGAATTCATAATTCCACGCATATCAGGCCATGTTACCCCACCGCGCCTATGCAAGTAGTAAAAATAAAGAATATAATAAGAGAGCAAACAAGTTCCAAGTTGTAGACTCTTTTTTTTTAGATATTTATAAAAATACCCAATTCTAGACATGTATTTATAAAAATACCCAAGCACTATTTAAACATAGAAACATACCCAAAATCAACCCCACAATCAACAATTGTATATTTTTTGGGTATGTTTATAAATGGGTTTTGAGTGTGTGTAATGATGAGTTTTGGGTATGTTTATAAAGTGTTTTGGGTGTTGGGTATTTTTATAATTTCAGCCCCCATTTTGGGTATTTTAGTGAAACTCCCCTTTTTTTTTGGGTCTGAAAGTTGTAGACTTATTTGGCAGTTGATTGCAACAGATGATTGTTCCCCGGAATACTTTATCCACTATATTCACTCTCTGGTGTCAACTCCAAGTTGTAAAAAAAACTTAAAAAACAACTAATGGATTCCATGGAATCACACCGACCTTGCAGATTATTACCATTACTGAATCCTTCTCTTCCTCTCAAAATCTTTCTTCCTAGAGAGACAACTTTCGTGGAAAACGAAAGAAAAATCACTGCTTTCCCAGAAAATGGTCGAGCCAGAAGAGGAAAGCCAAACTCAAGCCATTCCGCCAAAGTCAAAGAACATACTGGACGACAGAGAAGCTGCGCTTATGGAGTTTGACCTTGACCTCGATGCTTTTTGGCCGTTGGATCCGATTCACTTTCCTTCTAACCCCACGTCCCCTCCTTTGTTCTCGTCCACTGACCAGCCCTGTTCTTCTTTATGGGGTTTTCCTGATGGTGATGCTGATAATGATGATAAGCTCGCTGGACAAGTTGATCAAGCTCTTTCTGACCGTCCTCAACTCAGTTCCTGTGAGTTGTTCATATTGGGTTGTGCTATTTTGTTTTTTTCTTTTCTGGGTCGATCAGTTTTCTCTGTCTTACCATTGAATTTGGTTTTTCTGAATCAGAAATCTTTTAGAAGTTTGTATGTTCACTGTGATAATCATAGAACTCGGCTGAACAAATGCTTTCCTGGGCGGTGTTCGAAAAATCGGCCTAGGAGGCTAGGCGGTCGTGTCCTTTTTTTAATTTTTTAAAATATAAATAGGTTTTAAAAAAAATCTATACTACGGTTTTAAAAAAAAATAGGCTATACTCGTTGTATCTAATTTTGTACACAGAGATAGTATAGCCGCTCGGCTATACTCGGGGTTTTCCCCTTTCTTTAAATAGAAATAGTACAGCCAAACGACATCACTGGGTTTTCCTCCAATTCTTTTAAAGAAATAGTATAGCCGCACGGCTTTACTGGTTTTTAAATTCTTTTCAAGAAATAGTATAGCCGCACGGCGATACTCGTTTTTTCCTTTTTTTTTTTGAAAAAATATTATAGCCGCATTGTTATACCAAATTAATATTTCAATAATAGATCCTTGTTTTGTAACGATATTAAGGACTCGGTAAAAGTCACATTTTTTTAAAGAGAACATACAATACTTGTATTGAACATGTACATAAGTATTTTTCATATTTAATACACATATTTTTTACAAAATTCACATATTATACACATAATTATCACATATTATTGAATACAAATAATTTATATTAAAATATAATATAGTGGCGGAACTTTTAAGTTGTAATTTCCAATCAGACGCCATCTAAAGTTTTTAATTTGGATCACTTGATAGGGAGAGCTGGAATCTTTAATTAGAATATCAACTTATTAAATTAGCCAGTATAATCCAAGAACACTAGAAGCTTACATAATGCGATGTTAAGTTGTTAACTAGAAACCATATACTTATCCATCACCTTACACAAGCATGTTTTTTTCTTTCTAAAGAACCATTTCGTCCGGCCAAGTAGGATTTTTACATAAGCTAACATCCAAACTTGTTCTAGTTGAGATTAGACATATGCTGGGCATGCGCATATTTATCAATTCAAATCATGCCCATCAAACCTCTTGTTTAACATCACATTCCTTTGGTTTCAGATTTCGTCTCAGAATGAATCTGCAGCTCGAAACTGAATAGTTTGTTGCTCAAATATGAATTTAGGGAGAAGCAAATCATATGCATGCCTTAACATTCTGAAACCCAATGAGAATGGAAATAGAAAATTTCTATACAACTGTTTGGAGTGTCTCAAAAGATCCATGAAGCATCAGCCTAGATATCCAACTTTACTGTTATAGCAACAAGCATACCTAACATTACATGTTGAGTTTTGGGAGACATATATATGGAGCCGAAGTTCAAAACCGAGAAAAGTAAAATGGCAATGATCAACCACGCAACCAAAAGACACAAACAACAAGCATTGGACCTAGACTAATAGAAACTTAACTTCTATTGTGAAGCGAAGTTAATCGGAGTAACGATCATTTCACTTATGCCTCACAAACTTATTGTGACTAGCCGAAGAAAACAAACCCGTTGGCACAGCCAAAGCAGCAATGAGTCCTTCATGTTCTGCCAGAGCCATTGTCTTGTTCTCGAGTGCTAATTCCAGCAAACACAAAAACTTGCCTTGCTGAGTCTATGGCCCTTCCTTCCTCTGAATAGGAGAACTTGGCAAAATCCATGTAGTCAAATTCTTTGAGAATTTGAGGATATTCTTCATCAACTAACTCCTTTGGTGCCTTGATGATGGTACCCTCAACTGGAACTGCAAATGCTCCTAGAGAGTATCGATCTTTTTCTCCAGACATCATCACACGATGCTTCACGGGATGCATTCTGCCATTACTCCATGCCTGCAAGTCAATGTCAAGGACAACAAGTCATCATGAGTGATCACATATATGTGTATCTTCAAGCTTCACCACACTTAGAAGGTGTTACCAAGTTGCATGTTTGCTGCACAAGATCATATTGAGCACATGTTCTGATTGTATCAGATATGTTTACATCTAAGTAATTTCAGTTATAAATAAATTAGTTTTAAATTGTACCATAAGAGGATCTCCAACAAAGAAGATGAAGGAGCTAGGAGATAGAGATAACTTGTTCCATTGTCCATCCTTGGTTTCAAATTCAAGCCCAGAAACTTGATCATCACAAAGTATTGTGCTGAATAGTTTGTCCGTGTGAGCTTGGAGCCCTTTCATGTACTCTCCAGATGGAGGTGCGCTGTACTTCATCACCCGTAGCAGCATCTTACATGGCACGATCGAATTCGATTTCTCTCCCAAACCATAACTATCAAGAATCATCATGTGAATCATATCCTTCAGCTCATCCAGCTTCTTCATCATGGTAACTACAGTGTTACTGTTGGAAACAGAACAACATGAACAAGAATAAAAATCACTCTAACTATACATGCATGTTGAACATAAGCTCAAAATAAGATCTTGAACAATGCAATGAAACTTATTACCAAAACTGGTCATGACCACTAGGCCACATCAGCTCTGTGAAGCTTTTAAGGGAGTTATAGTTGGAGGAATCTTCAAGGCCAAAGCTCTCATACAAATTCTGTCCGTAGTAACCATGGTAAGGCTTTGGATTAATATTCTTCTGCTTTGCCTCTAATGGAAGGCTGAAAAGTTCCTTTATCACTGAGAAGGTCTCTGCTCTCAACTGCAGAGGTATATTGTCATACACTACTTCAAAACAACCATAATTTTCACAAGCCTCTCTAACACTCTTGCTCAAATGGTGCCAATCATCAGTTCCACGTTCGAATCCCACTGAATTGATCGACAACTCTATGACCGGTATCCGGCATTGAGAATCAGAACCCATCTTTGCTGGAGATGTTCTTAAACCTGCTTTGCGTTTCTGATGAGTTGCTTCTTCTTTAGAGGGTTTTATTTACACTGCAGAGCAGAGTTTCTGTAGCGACAATGATATATAACCAAATAAACAATTTACAAGTGCTCTAAAATATCCTAACTAGAATCAATGGCCAGAGGCCATCTTAATATTTAACTATAAACATGAAAGGGAGAAGGCCGGAAAATCCAAGATATATCTGTATCACCTTACAGTAGGCTTACATTATGTTAACTAGAAAACCATATATATCTGTATCACCTTACGCAAACATGTAAAAAATTTAGAATATATAAACCTAGGAAAATAAATTTTGTTTGGCCAAGTAGATTTTTTACATAAGATATCAGCCAAACTTGATTTCGTTGTCGTTGGACTGGCATGGTTCCCCCGGCCATTGGATATTCTTTTATCCAGAGACTTTTGACATTCAGGCTTTAAGCAATGTATCACACAGAAATAATTTGCGTTGGAGTCTCTCAAGATGCCAAGTGATGTTACTGGCACACAACAATCTCTCCCTTACCAGGCTGTCAAAACCTCATGCTAAGCCAGGGATCCCTCTGTGACAGTATCTAATTGAAGTAACGGACATATGAAGCACAGGATCTGAAACAAATTTCTTTAGTGGTTGGTCTTTCATTTGCTTAGTTTTAGGCGGCAATGAAAAGCAATCAGCTTCAATTTTATTAATGACCTCTCTTAAGAGTAAAATTTCATACGTATTAGATAAACTTCGACACAGTTTGCACAGAGAAGGCACAGGAACCCATTTAAACTGACAAAATGGACATTGATGAGAGAACAAACATCAGTAAAGAATCGTAACCATCAGTAAAGAATCGTTTCTATGGCAGTGAAACAGGTAAAATAGGAACAAACATCCTAACAGCTTAAGAGAATGGTCTCTGACCAAAAATGTAACGAACATTACTTGAGCGCAATAATGCAGAATTGACTTGCCTGATAACAGCCAATGACCAGCAGCGAAGTATACGTCGGATGGAAAACACATGAATGAAATTTACTTCCATTGCAGCTCAACTCATGAACACATTCCCCTTCACCTCCTGATCCAAGTAGTGTCCAAACTCTTACAGAGTCCTCACTGACAGATGCAAGGAACTTGCCAGATGGATCCCAGCACACAGAATGGACAGGCTTAGTATGCCCCTGCATTCAAAACCAAATTCCAAGTAACACAATTGGGAATCAACATGAAAATGTTAGGATAACAGAAGTAAATAGTTCAAGAATGTGTATAGGAACATCAAATTGCATCATAAGTGCCAAAAGACAACAGATAAATATGTTAGTAGAAATTCAACGAAATATTTAATCCTACAAACATCACCGTTTCCGAGTGAAGCATCTGAACTATCCAGATACTTGCAACAAGACCACAATAAGGATTATCGGACTAAGCCCTTTAGGTTAGCTAAGTGGTGAGGGAGGGTGGGGATATGGGTTAGGGTTAAGATTAGGATAGGTCAAGGGTCCGATCCCTTCCAATGTAACCCAAAAAAGAATAAAGTTTATAAGAGTCAAGCAGGATCCCTTTTTTTCTGTGGAAATAATGCCACTGTTATTCACCAAAAAGAATATCATTGTTGATATAGAACTCAAGAAAGAATCAGAAGTTAAAATGTAGCATTACATAATCAGTTTAACTCACAATTATCAAATGGACAATTATGATGAAACAAAATGTTAAACTGATCTGTAATGAACTCCGACAAGCCTGTGTCTCGACATCCAGTATAGATACAACATTATCTGCCGCTGCATGAAATCTTCCATGGCGGGGTTGAAATCTCATCTGTGCTGTGCCACCCTAATACGTACAAACAAATCACAATTTATAAAAATGCGAATAATCTGAGAACCACTATTACCCCACCCCACTGAACTTCTACATCCAAATAGACAAGATTCTACCTTGAACACACTTGAGCAGCTGCCATTGTTAATACTCCAGTAGCGTATCTGACCATCCGAGTCGCAGGAGCAGATAAGGTCATCTTTATTTGGGTGGAAATCTAATGACATAACAGAGGCAGAATGTCCCATAAAGGTACGGAGAGAATAGCCAGGCTGCAGATTAAAGACATAACGATGCTTTAATACATTGCATGTCACAGTTAAAAGATACAAAAAGATAAATCATCACTTTTAAGAATAGAGCCACCACTTCGGCACCCCAGCAATGACCCAGCACAAAGACAAACTTATCGTGGGAAAGATTATGGAATATATGATAGAGATCAATCTAGAAGTATACTTAGTCTGATTACTCAAAGTATTCGATTTTTGAAACAAAAGGTTATTTTCAAGGTATAAGCTAAGCAGAAGAATAGAACGAAAGAATTTTCAACTAACATTGTCAGCATCCCAGACCCTGACAGTTCTGTCGAATGAAGACGTTGCAAGACGTGGCATGCTTGGACTAAAACGAACATCAGTGATCAAAGCTGAATGTTCTTCAAGGGTTGATTTTACCTTTAATGTATCTGTGTACCACAATACAGCCTGCATCATACATATATCAAGAAGACTTTCAATAAGAGTAAACGCAAGACCCAAAAAATCAACCTTTTTGCTTTTAATAAGTAAATTAAACAAGCAATTTCACATTTATGTTCTGGAAGAATCAATATGTAGCAGCATTGAATCTTCCCCATAGCAGTTCTTTGCAATTAGACATTCATTCACTCACCTTTTTAGAGCATCCACAGTGGAAGGTGTATAAGAGGGTGTATGTTAAATATACACCCGTTGTGATCGGAATCACCCGTAATGGGGGGGGGGGGGGTGTATATGAATGTATAATTACATCACCACCTTGAGATGTATATTTAGATGCAATTGTACATCTTTTTTTACATCTCTTGCTGGTGGGACCCAACTGCAAAAAGGAGAGGAAAAATGGAGAAAAGTGGTTTTACACCCCCGAAAATACACCCCCTCATTGGAGCAAAAAGCGTATTTACACCCCTCGGAGGTGTAAAGATGATGTAAAAGTGGCTTTACACCCCTGAAAATACATCCCCCACTGTGGATGCTCTTATCATGGCCACCACTAGCAAGAAACTTTCCATCCGATGAGAAGTGACAGCTAGTAACCTTGCTTGTGCTTGCTTTAACACTGTGTACTTCCGTAAATGTGAACCCTAAAGTCAAATTCAAATTCTGAGCCCTCAAAGTAAATGATAGTAGCTTCACCACAACCACATTTAAAAACATATACAGATATTAGATATATATATATATATATATATATATATATATATATATATATATATATATATATTAATGCTGGGATTATGCACTGACATTGTTTCTAAGTTTGTGGATGGCACAATTACCAAAAACACATGGTAGTTAATACAAGTGAGAAAAAAAATAATGAAAAAATAAAGATATTTGATTCAGACTTGTGATTCAATACCTACTACCTGCAGTGGCCTGGTATTTTATTAACGTATTTATCCACTTAACATTAGAGAAATTGAAAAAGAATTGCAAAATAATGAAGAAAGTTATGGCATATACTACATTCAGGAAGATCTTAAACTAAATATTCATTCAATAAAATGACATCCATCGCACCTTTGCTGACATCCATACATCGACCAACAGCATCTCTAGGGTCCGCATCATCATGGGATAAAAAAGACTCGACATTATCATCAAGGGAACCATCCTCTACAAATCGATCCATATCAGCCTGCAATTCAAGATCTTTATCAACCATCCGAGCCAAACATCATCAGAGGCTTGGAGGAGCTACCACTATGGGGCAAGGCAGGCATTGAGATTACATCTCCAGGAGTGTGCGTTGAGGGAGTTGAAGGGGAGTTCAATTTTCCTGTTACCAAATTCCCTGTGCCCCCTATTTCCTCATTCGTTTTGTGACATGTGGCAAACAACTTAACACTAATTTAACTTTGTTAACTCTCTTTAACCCTTTTTTAATTAAAATATATTAAAAAAGTGCTGCTATTTCCACCCACCTGTCCTATTTTCCCACCCACCTTATTTTCAAAATTTTAAAGATAAATTTACCCATTTGTAAAATGACTTCTAAGGACAAAAACCTTAACCCATCACAAACTTTTTCCATACCATGGAGGGATATACCCAAATGTAGCGCTAACTCCCAAAGCAACAACACCAACGCCTACTGCGCAGGTGACAGTGATCCTTAGAAAGGCTTGAAACATCTTTTGGTCACTCAGTAGGTGCCTGCCTAACCCAATCTAAGAAGTAAAATACCTGCCAACACCACCAAAATAAAATGAATAAAGAAGTAAATGAATCGGGGTAAGTTAATTCACACCATATACACTAAACAGAAGAGGAAACATACAATACAATTCATATAATTGATAAAGATTAAATTGAATGTGCATGGAAAAGCAAACCTACATAAAGAAGAAGACGCCCATCGCAACCATATGCTCACCAGACTGCACCAAAACGTAAAGTAGAATCAAGCTGATTATAAAAGACAACCTGCCCAACTAGATATTCCAGCGTGGGTAAAGGGTTAATAATCTGATTTGATCGCTTGATTTTTGCAAAATTTTTTTTTTTTGTTTCTCTCTCGAAGAACTTAGAGTATTTCATTCATTCTTGTTAAACCCACAAGTGGTCCACGTCGGTGGCAGATGAGATGGGGGAGGTGGGTCATTGATGAGGGAAGTTTGTGCTGGGTTTGGATTGGGGTTTTTTTATTTAAAAAAAAAGTTTCAAGTTTTTTTGCTTGAATTAATAATTAAAGGACATTTTAGGAAAAATAGTGGGTGAAAAAATAGGATTTTGTTTTTTCAAATCTATATGGTGGGTGAGAAAATAAGGTGGGTGGGAAAATAGGACAGGTGGGTGGAAATAGCAGCACTCTATTAAAATTCAATAAAACACGTTTGCACGCCTCTTGGTCTTCAGCCCCTACATCTTCTCCGCCCCGATGCTTCTCCATTGTGCAAAACTCTTTTGGCGTGCTCACAATGGAATTCTTAGCATGTTGTTGAATACGATTGGATCTTATTGATGCTAAAATTTTGTAAACGGTGGAGAAAATTATTTTTTGAAGTGGGCTCTGCTTTAAATTTAATTTTCTGGTGGTTTCTAGAAATGTATATAAGTCTTTCATCTCTGACTTACTTTTTAAATATATTAGCATGGAGATGTAGAGGATGTCTTCCTTTTGTAATTGAAGTTATGTCATCGAGTATTGAAATTCAACAAAAAGATCATCACTTTAGTACCTTTTAGATGATCGAACCAGATGCAGGGGCGGAGAAGATGTAGGGGTTGAAGATGAAGAGGCGAGCAAACTGTTTTATTGTATTTTAATACATTTTAATTATAAAAAAAAGAGGGTTGAAGTGAGTTAACAGAGTTAAAGTAGTGTTAAGTTGTTTGCCACATGTCACAAAATTAAGAAGGAAATAAGGGGGTACAGGAGATTTGGTAATAGGAAAATTGGACTCGTTGAAGGGGCTGAACTCGGGGAAGGCCCAGCTGTGTTTGCTTTGCTGTTCCCGTGCTATTGGCAGGACCTGAAGATGACATTGGCTGCTTTCTCTTTCTCCCAGCCTGGTTTTTCGAAACCTTATTTACCAAAAATAGTATAGCCAGGCGGCTGTACAACTTTTATAAATAAAAAAAAGTTTCGCCGACCACTATACTCGTTTTGTCAAATTTTTACACAGAAATAGCTATACTCTTTTATCCTAATTTTTTTTTTAAAGAAATTGTATAGCCGAACGGCTTTACTGGGTTTTTTTCAATTTTTTTTAAGGCAGTAGTATAGCCGCACGGCTTTACTGGATTTTTTTCAATCTTTTTAAAGAAATAGTAGGGTATACTCGGTTTTTTCCAATGTTAAAAGAAAAGATTATAGCCGCACTGCTATACCAAATTAAAATTTCAATAATACATCCTTGTTTTGTAACTGTCTTAAGGACTCGGTAAAATTCATTTTTTTAAAAGCGAATGTACAATACTCGTATTGAACATGTACATACGTATTTTCATGTTTAATACACATATTTTTTTTACAAAATTCACGTATTATACACATAATTATCACATATTATTGAATACAAATAATATATATTAAAATATTATATAGTGGCGGAACTTTTAAGTTGTAATTTGCTAAAATTTTGCCCAAAAAAACACGTACGTATTTTATTCGTATAGTCGTGCAGTTATACCAAATTAATATCTATAAAGTGTAAACTAATGCAATTAGGAGGGTCCTTTTTTCATATTTGTTTTTATTAAATAGTGTCGCCGTGCGGCTCTACCATTGAAATATAATGTATTTAAATAGCATAGTCGTGCAGATATACTACGGTTTTTTACAAAAAATAGTATAGACGCACGTCTATACTCATTTTATCTAATTGTTTTTAAAAAAGAAATAGTATAGCCGCCCGGCTATACTTGTTTTTCCTAATGTTTTTCCTAGTTAGATAGCTTACAAGATTCTCCATTTTTTATTTATAATGTTTTCTATTCACTTATTATCTCCAAATCTTTGTATTTATAATTTTCTATTCTCTAATTTCTTTTTTTGCTAAATGGAAATCAAAATTAAAGTAACTCATTTTTTTTATGTGCATGTATGAAACTCTTCAGATTATGAAGTTATTGAGCTAAATGTTAGTTTGCACAAATACAAGGAAAAAGCTCAGTTTAAAAATCAAGAAGTATGTAATTTTATTACAAGATTTATTTCATACAAAAGTATGTAATAAGAAAATTCGTAATTTATCAATATTTTCAGTTGATATTGAATGGTAGGATGTTCAATTCGTATTTGATATATATATGCATATGCTTTATTATTTTTGACATTAAATTGGTATATATATGTGTGTGTTATGGTTAAAGTGATATTCATGTTCATTCGTTTGAAAAAAAAAATCCCAAATAATAATTTTAAAGAAGATAAGAAAAAGCTAAAAAGGTTTTGGTTCAATTGGGTCAGTTTAGCGGGCCATGGTGGATCCGAGTGACACTGACTCGTAATCCTTCCACTACCAAGAGCGGGAGGTAGTCGTTACTCTATAAAGCCAGTCTTACGCGGTTCCCTCATCTCTAGAAACCCAGTGACCCAGAGCTTTCGCTCAAGCCATAGGGTTCAACTCCTGACTTGAAATGGGCAGGCCAATAGATAGCCGGCTTGAACTCGACCCGTTAATTCTGGGCCAATGTTCCAGCACCTCAAAGCCCCCACTCGGGTTACAAGCTTGCATTACAAAAAAAGTAGGATTGACACCAGAATAACGGTGAGAGTTTGAGATATGTTGCTCTACGTTCCTGCAAATTAAGAAAAATCATAAACAAATCTTCTCAGATCAAAGCATGCGGTACAAAGAAACAAGTTATCATCATCAATTGAAGTTTAGAAAAGTCAATAAATCAAAAAAGTATTTAATGTCATTGCGCATCGGATCAAAGAAAAATATTAAACATATGACAAGAATTTTTCACAAGAAATACCATAGTAGCTTAACAATTCTGTTAATTTTTCTTGCTGATGGCGTCTGAGACGAGATTATTTATATTGTTTGTGATTGTACTGACTGTACGTATAATCTTCTGTGAATTTGTAAAGATTGTAAGTCTTGGAATTCAATGGTGGCTGGTTGTTAAACTCAAATAATAATTAATTAGTAATTAGTAATAAGTAATAATAGTAATCATTTTAGCTTATCATAAGCAATCATTTACTTGCATTAATATAATGAAAAGTCAGAGTAACCAAGAGAGAAAGCCAAGACCCGCACAAATTACATATAGACAGCTTTTTTTTTTTTTTTTTTTTTTAAAGCACATAAAAAGTCAAAGCTTTATTTTTGAAATCAGATAAAGTCACATCTGATAGATCATACATACCAATTTCTTTCTTCTTATTGCATTCAACAACCACAAAATGTATACCTTTTTACATACATAAGATTCTATTCCTTCTCTGGATAAAAGAACAGTATAACAAGCACTAATTTTTCTGTCAACATATTATCTCCAAACTAATACTCGAAAGCTATACGCATCGGATCAAAACATAACGATGAAAGAAAGTAGGATCGGCACGAGAATAATGATGAGAGTTTGAGATATGTTGCTCTTCTTTCCTGCAAATTAAGAAAAATCATAAACAAATATTCTCAGATCAAAGAATGCGGTACAAAGAAACAAGTTATCATCATCAATTGAAGTTTAGAAAAGTCAATAATCAAATATACCTACCTCTTGCATTGGATGTAGGTGGAGATATTAATGGTGGCAATGCCACTGGTACCGTCTGAGCTGCAGGGTCAAAGAAGAGGTAATCAACCTGATAATATAAGTCAAAGCTGGGATTAACATAGCTTCCAAAACCATTCCCATAACAATACATTTGGATCTTTTCTAAAGCTTCCTCTAAGCAATTGTTACATCCCAGCTCTGACAAATCTGGACTGCACTGCGCAAGTCCATATATTGTACTTATATTCTTAGAATATATAGAAACACTAGCATTTCCCACTGCGAACTTAACAACATCACCGCCAGCCGCTGCTTCAACTTTTAGTACTCCCAGCAACGCCATCAGCCGTTGGTTAAACGCTTCCAGGACCGAGGACGACGACGACACATTCTTGGTGCTGTACCCCGTGGAAGATGGAATCAATTCCACGGTTCCATGCATGGAGTGGTTCGAGTAGCGTAACTTGCATTTTTCAGTCCACGAACTTGCCTCCCTGTCATTAGGGCAAGCCTCCATGAGATCGTATCTGGAGGCGTTGAGGCAAGTAACGCAAGCATCATGCTTTAGATCCCCTCTACAGAGCCCGATTGCATAAACTTTGTCAGAGTTTTCGCCATAAGCAGAACTGTAAAACCCGTAGCCGTTACTATTGTTGGAGGAGTGAGAGAGGACAAAACGCCATTGACGTTTTTGAGATAGGTGCTATTGAGAATGGTGGTATTAGGAAAGGCGTCAAGACAGTTGAACACATCAACGGCTTGAGTACCGATGACCGGTAACAAAATTAGGGGAAGAAATAATTGAAATCTAGTGGAAACCATTTTGCCTGCCTTAATCTGTGCGCGGCCCGTATGCATTCTGTTAATTATGTACAGATTATATGTATATATAGGATAATCTCTACATAATTAACGGGAACATATGAATTTTTAAATATCACGCAAGCATTATTTTTTGGTTACGTTATCATATCGAGACTACTTCGATTGTTTTGATTGTTGACCGTATCATATGTGATTGATATAAAAGATTATATGTCTTGAACTTCAATGGTGGCAGGTTGTTCAGATCAAATAAAAATTAATTAAAAAATTAATACTAATATGAATTGTTTTAGCTCATCACGCAAACTAAGCAATCGATTATTTTCTATTAATAATGAAAAAGTCAAAGTTGAACATGAAAGAAAGCCATGAACAGATCGTTGGACGTCATAGAATCAATTGACAAAGTTGCTCTGTTTCTCTCATGATCCACATAAATATGAAAAGGAAGCTCATTCATGGTGACAATGCCGCTGGTAATGTCTGATTTGCAGGGGCAAAGAAGTGGTAATTAAGCTCATACCTTAAGTCACAGCTGGGATTAGCATATTTCCCAAAACCATTCCCATAACAATATTTTTGGAGGCTTCCAAGAGCTTCACCTAAGCAATTATTACATCCCAGCTCAGACAAATCCGGATTGCACTGCGCAAGTCCATATATTGTACTTATGTTATTAGAATATATAGAAACACTTGCATTTCCCACTGCAAACTTAAGAACGTCACCACCGGCTGCCGCTTCCACTTTTAGTTCTCCCAATAACGCCACCAGCCGCTGATTAAACCCTTCCACGACTGACGATGACAACGACACATTTTTGTTGCTATAGGACGTTGAAGATGGAAGCAATTCCACGTTTCCTGGCATGGAGTGGTTTGAATATCGTAACTTGCAGCCTTCGGTCCACAAACTTGCTTCCCTATTATTAGGGCAACTCTCCATGAGGGCATACATGGAGTTGTTGAGGCAAGTAACGCAAGCAGTGGGCTTCAAATCCCCTCTGCAAAGCCCATTTACATAAACTTTGTCGGAGTTTTCGCCGTAGGAGGAACTGTAAAACCCGTACCCCTTACTATTGTTGGAGGAGATGAGGGAGGACAAAGCACCATTGACGTTTCTGTGATAGGTTTCATTGAGAATGGTGGTGTTAGAAAATGCATCAAGACAGAACATATCAATGGCTTGAGTGCCGATGATTGGTAACAAAATTAGGGGAAGAAATAATAGAAATTTAGTAGAAACCATTATGCCTTTAGGTTGCTCACGGCCCATGTACAATCTGTTAATTATGTACTGATCATATATATAGCGGATAATCTGTACATAATTAATGCGAATATATGACTTTTAAAATATAACGCATATAAATTATTATTTTGGTTACCTTATTATATCATTGAATATATATATTCCATGCAGTTTGAGACGAGACTACTTCTATTGTTTGTGATTGTTGACCGTATCATATGTGAATTATATAGAGCTTATATGGCTTGAAATTCAATGGTTGCTTGCTGGTTGTTCAACTCAAATAAAAGTCAATCTAAGCAATCGATTATTCGCACTAGTAATGAAAAGTCGAAGTTAATTATGGGAGAAAGCCATGAACAGATCCTTGGACCATTGAACCCGTCACCCACATGTATGTGGAATTGGATAGAGTCAATTAAAATGCGCGAAGTGCGTGTCAAATGGCTAGTATATATTGAGAGCTGAATTGGTTGGGGATGGGGGTTTAAATAAGTAGTGTGTAGCATAATGGAAGAATCTTAGCGACTATAAATTAAAACAAATAAATTGGGTTGAGAGATTTAGTTTGGTAATTTTGTTGCACACATAATAGCCCAATTTGGACACATGGCATTGTTTGATCATTTGTTGAATTAATCCTCAAGGTGGGGTCTATTAAGTTTGAAGTTGTCCCTTCCCTCCAATTTCTCCAAACCTGCATATATAAAATAACAAGATTAGACAGACTTTTTATTTTATTGCTTATTCGTTACTTGTTAGATCTTTGGTAGCTAGAATTTTTAGTTCTATCACTTCTATGCTATGTCTGAACTTGGAAATTATTAGTATAGCATACTACAAGCCCTATAGTCACAATACTTACTAGGTCCCCACAATTCGACTGGTTTTGGCTTGTGTTTGATCCATCACAAACAATCTTGCCATGACAAAGTCTGCAATTTTAGGGTTTTAGTTCTGCTATTGTTCCATCACAAACAATCATTCTCTTTAGAAAAGTTATTTGTTGCAGCTCTAATTGAGGCAAAAGTTGAATTGCAAGGCTTCCACACTTCTGATTTTATCTACTTCTTGGCACAAAGAACAATTTTACAAATAAGTCCGCTATTGTTGAGTATGACATTTAAATACATACGAAATCCTTTGTTTTCAATTAAGAGAAGAAATCAATCACAATTTACCTTGAACAACCACTGCTTCCTATGTCTTCCTTAGTCTCAAATAAATGCAGACTGATATGAGTAGAACAAGTGACACAACGATTGGCACAAGAATAATGACAATTCGAGATGTGTTACTCTTCTTCGAGTGGTTAAATTCTAAAAGTCACAAAAGGTGAACAAAAATTAGCTTAGTGAATTTAATGCCCATTTGTAGCCTCTGCACTAGTTCTTTCTGTGAGTGCAGAGAAAATTGTAACCAGTTTGGAGGATGAATTCAAGCATATAGATGTTGATTGATTTTATCAACTCAAGATAATATATAAAAGTATACTTCCCTGATTTGTTTAATCAATCCAAACAATCATTAGCGATCAATGAATGCTTAGATGGCCGACAAAATCACACATTATCTGCTAATTGTCATTAAAGACAAAACAGTGGTCCCTCCAACAGTCACCCGCGAGAAGATGATGTATCAATAATTGAATTGCAGAGTAGAGATCTTTAATTACGCAATGGTTTTTCTCAAGATGTGGATTGTTTTAAGCCACACGTGTGTGGGTGATATGTAAAGCAGGTTGATGTTAAATTTTAGTAATAGAACCATTCATTATATTTTGTATTTTATTTAGTCAAATTTTCGATGTGGGACTTATATTCTTCAACACACCCTCTCACGTGGGACCACCACATAGTAGGCCACATGTGGAGCCAAGTCCGCATCAAAGTCAAATATACAAGCCCAACACGTGAGCACCACGTATTAGGTAAGGGTAAACATTCAAGCACAACATGTGAACACCACATATTAGGTAAGGGGTAAGGGTAAAGGCCCAGTAATTCAGGCCTAATCAATCAACCCGCTCTGATACCATGTTAAATTTTAGAGAAACGGGTCAGTGGCTCACTACTAACAACACCGATATTGTCTCCAACTTAACCACCTACAAAGCCCGGTAGGTGTGGAGTTTTATCACAAAAGGTCTTGGTGTTATTAGTAGTAGAACCATTCATAGAACCATTCACTATATTTTGTATTTTATTTAGTCAAGTTTCTGATGTAGATCTCATATTCTTTAACAGTTGAAGTGTACACTTTTACTAAAGAGATATTTTTCCACTGTTTTTTTGCACAAGCAGAAGTTTGTAGCGAAAGCAACTTTCCCCCGCTATTATTTGCCACTGTTTTTTGGTTCATACGGCATCCACAGCAGTATCAATACAAAATCTGTTCTTTAATAAAAGAACAAGGAGCAGCTTAGTGTGACAGTGAGTGTATTGGATTATTCAAAAAGCCAATAGTATCTCTGCTGTGTATATATGTATTGGATTATTGTTCATCTTGTAGAACAAGGAGCAGCTGAGTGTGAGACGTTGTACTCTAAGACTTTCTGCATATTCTTTATCTTTAGCTCTCTCTCACTTAGTTTGAGCATGACTAACCATCCATGTCCACAAAATGGTGACAAAGAAAAAAGGGAAAACATGGAGAGAAGAAAAGAATACTACTACGTTTTACGATTTGCGCCACGATATTTTGCGCGACGCACAAAAATTCGTCAACAAGAGACACTTGCGCGACGCAAAAACTCATTCGTAGCTCAAACTATCGCGGATAATAATTTTATATTTCTAAACTTGCGCAACCAAAAAGTTCATCGCTAAAGAACACTTAGCGCAACTATACATGTTATCGTCGCGCAAAGTTAGCAAAAAAAACGCGGTGTTATTTTATTTGGCGCCAAACACTTGCGCAACGACAGTTATCGTGGCGAAAGAACACTTAGCGCAACTAGACCCTTTATCGTCGCGTAAGAAAAACGAGGGTTTATTTTATTTGGGGCCCAAATACTTGAGCGACGAGTCGTCACTGTCGTCGCGTAAAATGGTATTTTGATCGACGAAAGTGGTATTTTGTGCCATAGGAAGCAAATTTGTTGTCAGTATTTTGCGCGACGAAAGTGACCGTTTATGTGTTGAAAATGACCGTTTGTGCGACAAAAGTTATCTTTTGCGGAAACACTTTGAGATACAAATGTTATACAAGAAACGTTTCAGATACAAGGAGTGTGTTCAATCGAAATACCGATTACAATTGACCTCGGTGATTTTCCGCGATACGATGTTGTAGTGGGCCCGAACAACGACGGTGATGTAGTTATAGAGGAGGAGGATTGGGAGATCGAAAGTGATGATAGCGACGATAACGAAGGTTATTATAGTTCCAATGATGAATAATGCAATTTATTTGCGACTTGCCATGTAAAACATAGTAAATGAAATTTTTTGTAATTTAATTATGTTAGTGTAAAGATTTTGTGGTATCCACTACTGGAACTTAAACTGGAGCCCTCACATAATCTAATATAAAAATGCTAAAAAAACAATTGCAACGACTTAATGTCATAAATCAATTTTTTTATAACTAAAATTCATCATCAATTAGCATGTAATAACAATCACAAATCAATTGGTTACAATTATTTCTATTATTTCACAAGTTGTGATATTTTTCGTGGCTTGAGGGTTTAGGGTGGGTTTGCGCAAAGTAATACGTGCTTCTAAGTTGCACAAGTTGCGAAAATATTTCCTTGCGCGACGCATACGTGCTTCTTCATGGCGCAAGTTCAGGTTTAGGGTGGGTTTGCGCGACATAATACGTGCTTCTACGTCGCGCAAGTTGCGAAAATATTGGCGGGTTGTTTCTAAAAAAAAGGCGTTTTTTTTTTGTAATACATACCTCTCTCTCTCTCTTTCCCCTGCAAACAACCCCCCTGTCGAATTCTTCCTCCAGCCGTGCCCTCCCAAACCTCCATACCACCACCACGGGCCACGCCCAGCCCCAAGAACAGACCCCATACGTCCGGCCGGACCCCGCCGTCGCATCCCAGGCCTTCGCCGACCCCAGCCACCGGAAAATGGAAAGATTTGGCCGGTTTTTCCCCGAAATTCAAACCTCTCGATCTCTCTCCTCTGGCCAGCAATTCAGTCGAGTAAGGTATGGATTTTCGACTATTTTCCATGCTCTAGCTGATGGTTGGGTAGGATTTGATCATTTCCTAGTGTAAGTGGTTCAATTTTCAACCCAAAGTTTAGCTGAATTTCGAGATGAAATTCTGGCCATTTTTCAGGGTATGTCCAAGAACAAAAGTGGCTCTAATCGATGTCCTGAACCTAGGGTAAGAAGATTGGCCCTTGATTTTGAAATTTTTCCGGCAATCGTTATCGCTTTGGACACCCACTTGTCGCCGGTGCGTGTGGTGGCACGTGGGCACTGTAGCAAAAGAACATTGTGTCCCGATGTGATCTCCTAGTTGTCATGAGCGCGTAGGTATGTTCGGATTCCAATTTGTATACTGTTTGAGCCTCGAATGGATTTCGCCTATTGTGCGATTTCCGGGTTTGATATATTCGGACCGTTGGATCGAACTCAAACTTAAGTATGTTGTACCTTGTATTTCTAGGATCATATAAGGTTCGACAGATCATGGATCGGAGTCCCGGATACTTCGAAATCACGAACCCTAGGGCTAGATATGCTTTAATTAATTAGTAAAAATTCTTATATGTTTTTGTTTCTCTTGACTAATTTTTTTGTTGAGTTTTTATTTTGGTTAGTTAGTATTAATAAATTAGGGGTTTTTTTTATTAGGTTGTACATGCTTAGATTATATCTTGGTAAATTGGATTAATTTTTATGTTTGTTAATTAATGAAGATTCTTATATATTTTTGTTTTATTAGTTGTTGGGATTTTTATTTTTGTTTTATTACTATGCTTTAATTAACATAGTTATGCATCATGTATAAAAATTTAAGAGAGAATGGGTTCCTATTTGTTTGATTACTTTGACCATGACCTAGCAAACACACTGGTAAAAAACAAAAAAAAACAAAATGTTTAAATGGTTTTGGACCACATATTAGAGTAACTATGTTTTTAACTTTGGATGCTTGTTCAGTTGTGCAGATATCAAACCTTATTAGAAGTCGTAAGGCGGTGACGACTGCACAGAGTTCTCCTCCCCCGGCTCAGCTGGCAGCTGCCATTGCTCCAGCACAAATGGACCACTTGTCGGTTGGTCCCAAGGTAATAATAAAGTTGTTTATATTCAATTTTTAATATGTCATTAATATTAATTTGTTTTTTTCATACTAACATTTTTCTTCTCTTGTTCAATTCAGGGGGGGTCCACATTCCCGGAGATCGACATCTTTGGCGACGTTTATATTCGACCTGGGAAGGAGTTGGCGGAGTCCCTTCATGTAAGTATTGTTTAATTTTAATTATAATCTTATGCATTCAAGTTTCATGGTTATTATATGAATGTTTTAATTAATATTTTATGTTATGTTAAACAGGTGACGATGATGGAGAAGAGCCAGTTGGTTTTTTAGGAGTCCGCCTCCCAACTTCCTCCCGATACTTCGCTCGAGTCTATGAATCCTCCACAGGATACGGGGTTTCAGATCCTGATGGAGACCTTGGATCAGAATCTCGGGAGGAGGCCAGGGACATATTGTCCAGGGATGGGGAATGCCCGGCGGCAGAAACCTAGACCCCATTCATCGTCGCAGTCAAACAGTAAGGTGATTGCTTTGACAGCAGAGGTGGCCAAGCTTAAGGGTCAAATGTCACAGCTTCTAGAGTCCCTTGCTCGGTCTGGCATTCCAATCCCGCATTTTGGTCCCTCGTCGACCTCTGAGCCCCTCCAACCCGAGCATGGCCACCACACCTCTGCCCCTGTCGACAATGTCCAGACCTCCGAGCCGTATTTGCCAGATGACCAAGTAGATTTTGGAACATTGTTTGATTAGTTTTTTACTTTCTTAATTGCATTTTAAACATTTCTCTTGTACTATACATTTATATTATTTTATAAAATAAAAAAATTTCTCTTCATTACATTTTTTTTTATTGCAATTTCATTTTATTACATTAAAAAAAACCAATTTTTTTTTTTACAAAATAAAAAAATGTAAAATGTAAAATTAAATAAAATATATTTTATTTTTGCATGACGAAACTCTTTTTGTTGCACCAATTCACGTTTTTACAAAATACAAAAATGTAAAACTAAATTAAAAAACAATGTATTTTATTTTTGAGCGACGAAAGTCTTCGTCTCGCGAAAAAGAAAAAGCGACTAAGACAATTTCGTCACGTAACAGAAGTCGTTGCGCAAATGTTTGTGACACGAATATTTCTCTCGTCCCTACATTTCTGCTCGACGAATATAAACCGTCGCGCTGTGTACTTGCAACAAATGTGCTATCATCGCACAAAGGTTTGAGAGACGAACAATTGTGTCGTCCCTAAACTTTTTGTGCAATGAAAGTGAACCGTCGCTTAGTTTTTCGTGACCAATTAAAAAACTTGGTCACGCAAAGTCTTTCTTTACTTTCTTTGCGCGACGGATTCAGCGCGATGAAGTTTCTATCGCGCTGAAATTTGTGCGACTCAAATGTACTTTGCACGACCAAATGTTCGGTTTTTTCCAATTAAAAAAAACATTACTATAGCTGCACTGCTATACCAAATTAATATTTCAATAATACATCCTTGTTTTGTAACCGTCTTAAGGACTTAGTAAAATTCATGTTTTTTAAAAAGCGATCGTACAATACACATATTGAACATGTACATACATATTTTTCATGTTTAATACACATATTTTTTTTATTACAAAATTCATGTATTATACACATAATTATCACATATTATTGAATACAAATAATATATATTAAAATATTATATAGTGGGGAACTTTTAAGTTGTAATTTGCCAAAATTTTGCCCAAAAAAACACGTACGTATTTTATTCGTATAGCCGCACGGTTATATCAAATTAATCTATAAAGTATAAACTAATGAGGCTAGGAGGGTCCTTTTTTAATATTTGTTTTTATTAAATAGTATAGCCGCTAGGCTATACTACGGTTTTTTAAAATTAAAAAAATAGTATAGCCGCACGGCTATATACTCGTTGTATTTAATTTTTTAAAAAGAAATAGTATAGCCGGGCGGCTATACTCGGTTTTTCCCAATTTTTTAAAAAGCAATAGTATAGCCGCAAGGCTATACTTTTCTTTCCTAATTTTTTAAAAAAGAAATAGTATAGCCGAACGGCTATATACGTTTTTTCTAATTTTTTTTAAAAAGAAATAGTATAGCCGCTCGGCTAGACTCGGTTTTTTCCAATGTTTTCAAAAACAAAATACTTTAGCCGAACTGCTATTCCAAATTAATATTTCAATAATACATCCTTGTTTTGTAACCGTCTTAAGGACTCAGTAAAATTCATGTTGTTTTAAAAGCGAACGTACAATACTCATATTGAACATGTACATACGTATTTGATAACAATATTTTTAATAACATGTACATACTCCTATTTACCTTATCATATCATTAAATATATATCCCCTGCAGTTTGAGAGGAGACTACTTCTATTGTTTGTGATTGTTGACCGTATCATATGTGAATTATATAGAGATTATATGGCTTGAAATTCAGTGGTTGCTGGTTGTTCAACTCAAATAAAAGTCAATCTAAGCAATCGATTATTTGCACTAGTAATGAAAAGTCAAAGTTAAACATGGGAGAAAGCCATGAACAGATCCTTAGACCATTGAACCCATCACCCACATGTACGTGGAGTTGGAAGTGCTTGTCAAATGACTAGTATATATTTAAAGCTGAATTGGTTGGGAGAGGGATTTAAATAAGTAGTGTGTAGCATAATGGAAGAATCTTAGCGACTATAAATGTCACAAAAGGTGGACAAAATTTAGGTTAGTGAATTTATAATGCTCATTTTTAGCCTCTGCACTCGTTCTTTCTGTGAGTGCAAAGAAAATTGTAACCAAAAGCCCAATGTGACACATTTTTCCTGAAGAGATGACCCCAAATGAAGAGCATCTCCAAGTTTTCAGACCCAAAAAGAAAACTCCAGCACCACGTGAGTTAATCTTTTGGCCGGCAAGATCACACATTATCAGCTAATTGTCATCAAAAGACAAAACAGTGGTCCCTCTAGTCAATCTTGAGAAGATGATGTATATCAATAATTGAATTGCAGAGTAGAGATCTTTAATTAATTAATGGTTTTTCTCAGAATGTGGATTGTTCTAAGGCCGGCACACGTGTGTGGGTGGTATGTAAAGCTGGTTGAAGTGCACACTTTTACCAAAGAGATGTTTTTCTACTTTTTTTTGGCACAAGCAGAAGTTTGTACCGAAAGCAACTTTCCTCCGCTATTATTTGCCACTGTTTTTTGGTTCATACGGCGTCGACAGCATTATCAATAAAAAATCTGTCCTTTAACAAAAGAACGGACGTCCTGCACTGAGAAATCATGCTGTGTTTTGACACTTTTGTTGTGCATCTTGTAGAACAAGGAGCAGCTGATTGTGAGAGTGAGTGTATTGGATTATTCACAAAGCCAATAGTATCTCTGCTGTGTATATGTATTGGATTATTGTTCATCTTGTAGAAAAAGGATCAGCTGAGTGTGAGACATTATACTCTAAGACTCTCTGCATATTCTTTATCTTTAGCTCTCTCTCACTTAGTTTGAGCATGACTAACCATTCATGTCCACAAAATGGTGATCACAAAGAAAAAAGGGAAAACATGGAGAGAAGAAAAGAGGAGCTACAAGCTACAATTGAGAAGCAGGATGACCGCGTAAACCATCTTCAAACGAGTGCCTTCAACCTTGCAAACTACTACATTGTCTTTCAAGGAGTTATTTTGGGGGCTGTCGTCAACGCCACCACAGTCCTCCGATGCTCAGATCGTTGGTTCCTTTTCAGCCTCTCTCTAATAGCAGGCATACTCAATCTGGTTTCATTGCTTGTAATTGGAGGCAATTATAAAAGAAGCGTCATGCAGAGACACCATACCAAGAGTGCGCACATTAAATTGGAAAACGATCTGGGGAAGCTAGAAACTTCAGCTTCAGATCACGGGCTCAAAACTACTATATTATCATACTGGGAGTCGACAAAAATTGAAGCTTCAGGGCATGTTACTTGTCAAGATCCTACAACTGTTGAAATTAAGGATGAACTGGAACAAAGGCAGATCAGGACGCGAGTCGTGCCGGTTGATAATCTTCACAAACAACTGCGTGATTTCTACTTTCTACTTTGCATGGGTCTCTTTGTATCCTTTGCCGTCATCGTGGTTGTGGGTTGCTGGACCATTCCTTGCAAGAAAGCTCTTCAATGCATACGCCCCGTATCCAGCACTGAGAAATGCATTAGGGTTTGTGAAGGTGCCAAGTGTATGAGCATGTGCACCGAATAGTAGAGCCTACAAGAGTTCTAGCTTTGAGCTGGGGTTATCCAAGTTGATTGGTACCAGCTTACGTTGAATTTGGTGTTTTCTTTCTCATAGATTGGTAATATATATATAATAATAATAAAGCTTACTTACTATATTATTTAATCTGCAATGGTTTATATGATTTTCTGGGTCAACAGATTTTACAAATAAGAATGAATACGACTTTCTGGGTATTATGAAAGAATTAGGCCTCAGAAAAGATAAGATTCTGATTACTTTAGGCATGAAGGAGTGTAATTATAATCTTCAGGCTAAGACAATTTCAACTTATCACAATCTAACAAGGCTATAACCATAAGAGTTGAAATAGTGGAAAGAAGATCATGCACAATCCAGGGTGGTCTATATTTTACCACTCATCATGTGGCATGCATGATCAATAGCCCTACGAGTCTTTTGTTTCTTACTTGCAGTATTTCATATTTATTTTTCGTGACTGAGATCCAACTAAACAAGTTTTTGTCACAAACTTATGTGTCAGATTATACATATGGGGTTGTATTAAGTCCTTTTACTGGCTTGGATTTATTTTCAAGTTGTTGTGCGGCCACTCAAACAGTGTACCAGACCAGTGAACAGCAAAGCAATCCTTTTGTTTTATGTACAGTTTGACCACATACTGCATCGAACCAACAGGAGAAAGTCTTGTGTGGAGCTGGCCTGAATGAAGTTGTGTGAGAGAGGGCAGCAGATTCTGAAGTACTTTCTTCCTTAATGGACCTGTGTATCCTCAGCCGACTGAATTTTTACGAGAACAAACACAAAATTAACCAAATTAAACAACATTTAATCTTGATTAAATAAACTGACGAAAACAAAATTAGCCAAATGTGTTGACTGGAAGCTTTTTGGTTGGGTTGTGCTCTTTGGGTCTGGCTGTTTTCGTAATTTTGAGAATTATGGGTTCTCATTTCTTGTTGCCAATAATTATGGGTTTTCATTTCTTCTTGTTATATCAAGACCTGTCTCAAAGAAAAGTCCGTTTTCAATTTCTAGTATGAATCATCCCACTATAAAGCCCAGCTCTGACATTTGAACCGGGCGGTTCAATTTTATGGAACCTATTACATGAAAATTTTGGACCAGCCCCATAATCTAAAAGACGGCTACTCTTGTGCTTGGCACTTTTCATGGTTCATACACGACTTGACCGCAAAAAGGACGAGTTGCATTATATATTGAAGAAAAAAACTCAAAAAGTAGCTTCCTCTTTGGTTAGTGTATATTGTTTTGTATTTTGAATTTCAAATACTTGTTAGCTTCCTCAAAAGTAGGAATTGTATGTAATTCTGAATTCATGTACATCTTCTTATTGTCGTTCATGAATACAAGCAAGCACATGGTGGATAATGTGTGCCTTTGAATCATATTTGCCGCTCTTTAGTGGTGTCGGAATCTGGGTGGGTACAGTGGCGGATCCAGGATTCTTATGTCGTAGGGTCATAGTGTAAAGTTTTGAATTTTCTTTTAGACGAAAATAACATTGAAAAATTAACTTATGTCACTTTCATTCCTAATCAACTAATGAAAACACAAAACCATAATCAATTAATCAAAACACAAATAAAAAAGACTAATAATTTAATGAAAACACAAACCTAATCAAATATTAAAAAAAACCCTAATAAATTAATATCAAAACACAAACCTTAATCAATTAATGAAAATACTATCAATAAACTATTAATCAAAGCACAAATCTCATCCAATAAACCATAATTTCAATTTCAATTGAATTAAAAACTTCATATATTATCATAAATTGGCTCTTTGCTTTGATTCTTCTTGTATTGGTCTTCCTCATGAGTCATGACTTCATCATATAATTTTATTTTCCTTAATTATAAAAAAGAAAAGAAAAAAAATTCAAAAATATAATTTATCTTTTATGTCACTAAGCATAACTCTAGGACCCACTTGGAAATCGTTTTTAATTTCAAGAAATAAGTAGGATATCAAATTAAAAAATAATAATAAATAAGAGAAGAAAATAGAGGAGATGTTGACGTTGGACAGCTACCTGTGTCAGCGTAATTTACCTAGAATCGCACTCTCAGAAGCCAACCCAAGCCAAGAAACGAAGGATAGGAGACAGAGAGAGAGAGAGAGGGAGAACACAAGAGCAGAGTTTTACTTCGAATCTGTTTTTTTTAAGCGACTGGACCAAAACGACGTCGTTTTGTTCAGGCATTAAAAAAGAAGGGTTAATTTACGGAGATGAATCATGCATGTTAAAGTAATTTACGGAGATGACCAAAAGCCCAATGTGACACATTTTCCCTAGTAAAGAGATGACCCCAAATGAAGAGCATCTCCAAGTTTTGAAACCCATAAAGAAAACTTCAGCACTACGTGCGTTAATCTTTTGGCCGGCAATCACATTATCAATTGCAAATTGTCATCAAAGACAAAATAGTGGTCCCTCCACTAGCCACCCTTGAGAAGATGATGTATCAATAATTGAATTACAGAGTAGAGATCTTCAATTAAGCAATGGTTTCCTCACATGTGTGTGATATGCGAAGCACGTTGAAGTGTACTAACAGTAACAGGGGAAGTTTCCCTTTCAATGGTAAACTTTGCCAAAGAGATGTTCTCACTTTCCAATATAGAGAAGCAGAAGTTTGTTTGTACCAAGAGAAACTTTCCTCCCCTACGTTCCAAATCCGTCCTCGATTTTTTGTGTTGATACGTCGTCGACAACATTATCAATAGAAAATTAGTTCTTTAACGAACGGACGTCCTGCACTGAGAAGTCTTGCTTTACTTTAAGTCTTTTGTTGTAGAATGAGTGTGAGAGTGAGTTTGGATTATTCAAAAAGCCAACAGTATCTCTGTGTATATAAGTTGTATGGAGGAGGAGGTGAGTTTGGATTATTCAAAAAGCCAGCAGTATCTCTGTGTATATAAGTTGTATGGAGGAGGAGGGGACTTTACTCTAAGACTCTGCATTCTTATATCTTTAGCTCTCTTAGTTTAAGTATGGTTAACCATCCATGTCCACCAAATGGTGACAATGAAAAAAAAGAAATCATGGAGAAAAGAAAACAGGAGCTGCAAACTACAATTGAGAAGCAGATCGATCGTGCAAATGAACTTCAAACGAGTGCCTTCAACCTTGCAAACTACTACTTCGTCTTTCAAGGACTTATTGTGGGGGTTATCGTCACTGGTACCACAGCGCTGCGATGCTCAGATCGCTGGTTCCTTTTCAGCCTCTCTCTAATAGCAGCCATACTCAACTTGGTTTCATTGCTTGTAATTGGAGGCAATTATAAAAGAAGCGTCATGCAGAGAAACCGAACCAAGACTGAGCGCAATAAATTGGAAAGTGATCTGGAGAAGCTAGAAACTTCACATTCAGATCATGGGCTCCAAAGTAACATATTATCGTACTGGAGTTCAATAAAAATAGAAGCTTCAGGGCAGGTTACTTGTCAAGATCCTACAACTGTAGAAATTAAGGATGAACCGGAACAAAGGCAGGTTGTGCCTGTTGATAATTATCAAAAAAAGCTGCATGATTTCTACTTTCTACTTTGCATGGGTCTGTTTATATGCTTTTCCGTCACCGTGATTGTGGGTTGCTGGACCATTCCTTGCAAGAAAGCTCTTCAATGCATACCCCCCATATCCAACACTAAGAACTGCATCAGGGTATGTGAAGGTGGCAAGTGTATGAGCATGTGCACCGAATACTAGAGCCTTCACCAGTTCTAGCTTTGAACTAGCGTTATCCAAGTAGATTGGTACAATAAAGTTTATGTTGAATTTGGTGTTTTCTTGTCATATATATTGGCACCATATATGATATAAAGCTTACCATATTTTCATGTACTAAATCAAGTGTTATAAAGTGTTACCATATTTTCTTCTCATATATATATATATTGCTTTCTTATCCTTGTTTTTCGGTTCGTTCTATGTAAAATCAATGGTTGTTTGTATGAAATTCCTCAGTAACCAGATGGTGTGATAGGCCACAGTGATTCCGTAGCTACTATCTTATAAGCACCATAACAATTTACTTTACAGCCTGCTCTCTCAGCCACCAAAAAGTTCAATATCCATCAAGGAATAATAAGTAAAATATTATTTACGCTAACATTTAACAGAAAGATGAAATAGGCACTAGTATACCGATGATGAGATGAACAATTTACATACGTTTGGTGTATGCATGTGCTGCCAAATTTATTTTAGTCAAGTTCGTCGACCAAAGAAAATACAATCTCCATGTGCTGGCACCTGGGAGCTTTCGTCGTCTAATTTGTCCCAACTGTATAATGGTGTGGAACTGGCTTCAGACCCAACTGTATTATGAGAGAGGCCAGGTTCCGAAAACTTTCTTCCTTACTGAACCCGTATCCTCTGCTGACTGAATTTTTACCAGAAGAATCATAAAAACTAGTCAAATTATACAACATTTAATCTTGGGATATTTGTAGAAATGTCACATGAACTTATACATCAGTTTCAATTTGTCACCTTAAAGAAAAATTTAAGCGAAATGTCACCTTAAGTTTTCAAAATTCATGATTTGTCACCTGACTTTAACATCATTCAATTTTCCATCCATTTTTAAGGGTATTTTAGTCTTTCCATGCAAGAGGGTTTACACAGCTTTATATTTAAATTATATAAAAAAGAGGGTTTACTTATTGGAAAGACTAAAACACCCTTCAAAATGGATGGAAAATTGGATGATGTTAAAATCAGGTGACAAATCATGGATTTTGAAAATTTAAGGTGACATTTTGCTTAAATTTTTCTTTAAGGTGACAAATTGAAACTGATGTATAAGTTTAGGTGACATTTCTACAAAAATCCCTTTAATCTTCTAACTAGGATCAAACAAATTGAAGAACACAATCTTTCTTATAAACAGTAAAATTATTCACAACAACAATCAATGTGTGTATATATATACATATTTCCCCAAAATAAATATAGCCACAGATGCAACAGCTGAAAATGGAAGAAAGAGAAGGAGGTGAATGTTGAGCTTTTAAAGATGCTAAAATAGCGGAGAAAAAAAAATGAAACATTCTCAAAATTAAGAAAAATATTGTATTTTTCTGGTAAATCCAAGAAAATGGAAGACAGATAATGTCCAATTTCCAAATATCCAGTTATTTGGTATTGGTGTTTATTAAAAACGACCCCTACCTTTTATTTGCCAAAAAGAAAACGAAAGTCCAACAAGATTTCTTTTTTTCTTTTTTCTTTTTAAAAAAGCATAATTAAATAGAGCTCTTACTATTCATGGTTGCGAGTTGCGACTGTGGTTTCTGTCATTTCGGTTGATTTTGCAGTTTTTTTGAGTTGTAATAATTACATCAACTCTTTGTGAGTTTGGTTTTTATATTTTTGTCTGAGCATCTACTTATTTTTACTTAAGAGAGTTTAAAAATTATATTGGTAATTTTGGGTGTTGCAGTTCATGTCCATGGGCGGGCCTACATGGAGGGCAGACTGGGCTGCTACCGGCCCAAAGTTTTCCCCAAAAAATTAGCCTAGTCCAGAAAGAAAGTAAAAAAGGCATATCTAATCTGCCCAACCGAATCCAAACGCCGTCTCCACTGTTTTCTTTACGCATTGTGACTTTGTGGGCAGAGTTTTGTTGTCGCCATCAATTTTTTGGCTGGGCAGAGGTTTTGTCTCCATCCAGGTGGCTTTTGTCTCTATCAATAAGCACATGTGCTATTGTCTTGGAAGCATATGTGGTATTTTTGAGAAGCATATAAAATTTTTGCACTTAATTTTTTTTTACTCTCTTGCTATTACTTATGATTAATGTTGAGATGTTTGATGTTGTTGTTGGTATGTTAATTAAAAGCCCTTCTACATTTTCTTCCGAAAAAAAGCCCTCAACACATTATTTATAAGTTATCTTTTATTATGTCTGATCACAATCGGAATTTCAAAAGAATATACTATTCATAGGGTATACTTTTGTTGTTGGTATATTATCTTCTAAGCCTCGCTGGGTAAACTTTTTAGATTTAATTAGTATTGTTTTGTGTTGAATTCAATTTATGTGGTGATTTTGAATTTTTTTTTATTAAGGCTTTTATTTATGTATATAGATGCATTTGAGGGTAAGGCACATTACATTTCTTGACTAGGTGTATCTTTCTAGTGCAAGTTCTGCCCAACTGGCTTGCAAGGTCCGTGCATGGTTATGGTTGATACATCCGCTTGCATGATTGGCGTGTGACAACTGTTGATGTGAGCTATCCTAATTAATCAAGGGGATTTATTTCCTTGATTAATTAGGGGATTTACTTTCTTATTTTATATAGTTGACATATTCTTGTATAATTAGGAGATATTCTCCTAATTGTTTACTGTATCTATTTCCTTTTAAAGCACTCATGTAAACTTCTATACATATCTCATTATGGAGAAGAATACAATCAACCTAAAGTATTCAAACCATATTCATATTTTAGCAACAACAACTTTTTGTAGACTTTTCTTACACGATATTGTGTCGTTGAATTTTTTTTTTTTTTGGGTGAACAAGCAAAACTTCATTGAGACGAAAGAATGCCCAAAGAAGAGGAAAAAGCAAGCAGAGGATCTAAAAGCTATTGGTATTGTCTCAGCTGCAGGGTCAAAGAAGAGATACTTAGGCTATCTCCGGCCATGGGCTATATCCCAAATATAGCCCTAAAATAATGCAAAACCCATCTCCAGCCATGGGCTAAACAAAATTTTGGCCAAATTTGGAGGGCCACATTTGGCCCTTTAGCCTTTCAACCGGGCCACATTTAGCCCAGCTCTAGCCTAGGATGAATTTTTTGTAGGCCCCATGCATGTGCTTTTGAAGAAGATAAATTATCAAGTGTGTTAATGTATGAATTTTGATTATTTCTTTTGGCTTCCCTTGACATTTTTGTAATAGGACTTTTATATGTATTTATCAAGCTCAAGGATAGATTAAGTTTAGCATCTCTAAGTGTTCTTAACTCTCATCTATCCTATGGAGGTTCAAGCAATTTGACAAAGGTAAATTATGCATTGCATATCATGCATTAAAACTGTTTTCATAAAAGATGACTAGTCATCTTTGCTCAGTGCGATTTCCAGCTGGTTAACCATCTGTTTTGTCCTATTCTATTTTCTCTCCCTGCTGCCATGTGTCAGTCTGACCTAAGGGATTCTTTTGTCTGTAAAAACAAGTAAATCCCTCATTTGGAAGCGGTCTCTTTGGTGTGGAAGTTTTGGAAAGATTGGCTTGCCATCTTTCTCTTCTTCTTCCTCAAGAGTAAACCATATATTTCATCTATGAGTTTTTCTAATTGATTTCTTTTTGAAAAACTGCTTTTGAAATATGAATCTGCATCTAGCTATTTAAATCATTCTCTCATATAGATCTAGATCGGATTCGTGACTGATTTCTTCAAGAGTATGGTTTCTTGAAGAAATTGGTCTTTCTCCCTTGAATCCAAAGTTTGGCTTCGTTCTAAGTTGGAGCTTGCAAGCTAGTGTCATGGGATGATCGAGCTGGAGAAGGAGCTGCCATTGCCATGAAGAACTGAGCTTCGAGCTTTGCTAAGTTGGAGAAGAAGATTGCACAAAGGAGGTAAAGCTCATCTTCCTAAATAGATCTAGGTTTTGCTTGAGCTTGCTTGTATTCCTTTGTAAGAATCTTTTTCTACTTAGTGGATTGCCTAGTCGGTTGATGACTCCCAGTTTTTCCCAATGGTGGGTTTCTGGGTAAACAAAACCTGTTTTGCATATCTGTAAATTTATCTGGGTTTCTGTTCTTGGTGGTTAACTAGTCATCTATATCTGCTGTTTGCTGTTTACTTGATATTGATGACTTCACACACTTTCACCATAGTTGTTGCTAGCACAGGGGATGCCTAGATTGATGGGTCCTTCTGAGTGCCTAGGTTGTCACTAGTAATCTTCTAGGACTGCAGGTACTTTGTGGCATTCTCTGTGTGTTCTCTTGATTGTTGAGTTGTTGTGTCTTGTTTGTTTAGTTAAATTTACCCCTCGTCACCTAAGTATCAATTTCAAAGTGTGGGCAAGAGCACAAATCATCTCGTGCAAATGTATATCCAACAGCCAACAATAAAAGCGCTGATGTCATCGATATATTTTTAAAAGCCTTTTAAAATGTTTTCAATTCGTGTTGTTTAAGAAAAATTTATAAAAAATTATTGGTCACCTACCTTTGGAGGTTAGACATTGAAACCCAACTTTTTAAATAATTTTTTTAAAAAGTGGTCACCTTTTAAAATGTTTTCAATTCATCAAAAAATTATAAAAAAAAATTACTGGTCATGACTGTTGGAGGTTAGACCATTGAAACCCATCATTTTTATTATTATTTATTTATATTTATTTATAAATATGGTCACATTAAATGTTTTCAAGTGTTGTTTAAAAAAAATTATAAAAAATTCTTGGTCATGGAATATTGTCTCTAAATAGTAGTTTAATTAAATTAAACAATACATAGTTGTGGAATGTATGAGTGTTGTACCATAGTTTTTTTCAAAATAATAAAATATGAAAGACCCTAAAATATAGCCCTGCATGGCTGGAGATGGAAAAATTTAGCCCTGCATTATTCTTTAAAAAATTAATATTTTAGAGGGCTAAATATTTAGCCCTGGACTACATTTAGTCATATTACTGGAGATGGCCTTAAAGCTTATACCTTAAACAAATTTCCGTTATAATAAAAAGGATTTTTCCTCGGACGTTAGGCTTTGGGCTTTTAGAAATGCACAAATTTAACTTTTAATTTAGGTCTGCGCTTATATGCATTAACTATATATATGATCCAAAAGCCCAATGTGACAGCTCTTTTCTCTACTCTCTAGGCGAAAAGAAGAAGCATCTCAAAATTTTCAGACCCATATAGAAAACTCGAGAACCAGCCAGCCGCTTTAATCTTTTGGCAGGCAGCCAACATCACATTATCAGTTGCTAATTATCATTAAACACAAATTGGGGGTCCCTCCACTAGACACCCATGATCTTGAAATGACTGAATTAGACTAGAGATCTTGAATTATTTTAATTGTTTCCTCCGTGAATTGTTTTAAGCCACATATGGTCAAAGCTTTTGTGTGCGGGTGATCTGTAAAGCAAAAGGAGGTTGAAGCGTAATCCTTTTCAACAGTGTAAACTCTGCCAAGGAGATGTTCTCACGTTTCAATGGAGAAGCATTAAGTTTGCTCCGTTATGTTTTTTTCTCTGTTTTTTTGTGTTGATTCGGTCCACAACATCATCAATACAAAATCCGTCCTTTAACAATGAATGGAAATCGTGCCTTTTTTGTTTTGTCCAAGGTAGAAAGAGGAAGGGGGTTACCTTACCTCATACGTTTCCACTATGGTACTACAAAACATACACAGCAACATACACAACATTGACTTTTGTTGTGTATGTTGGATAATAATGTGCAGCTGAGTGTGAGAGTCAGTGAGTGTATTGGCATATTCAAAAAGCCAACAGAAGTATCTCTGTATATATAAGTTGTATGGAGGAGGAGGAGACTTGCATTACTCTAAACTCCTTGCATTCTTATCCTTAGCTCTCTTAGTATGACCTTCCATGTCCACCAAATGGTGACAAAGAAAAGAGAGAAAACATGGAGAAAAGAAAACAGGAGTTGCAAACTACCATTGAGAAGCAGGATGATAAAGTACGTCAACTTCAAACGAGCGCCTTTATCCTTGCAAACTACTACTTCGTCTTTCAAGGAATTATTTTGGGGGCTATCGTCACTGCCACCACAGCGCTCCGATGCTCAGATCGCTGGTTCCTTTTCAGCCTCTCTCTGATAGCAGCCATACTCAACTTGGTTTCATTGCTTGTAATTGGAAGCAATTATAAAAGAAGCGTCATGCAGAGACACCAAACCAAGAGTGAGCTCATTGAATTAGAAAGTGATCTGAGCAAGCTAGAAACTTAACCTTCAGATCAAAGGCTCAAAACTAAAATATTAACCTACTGGGATACGACAAAGATTCAACATCCAGAGGTTGCTTCTCAACATCCTACGACCGTAGAAATTAAGGATGAACCGGAACTAAGGCATAGAAGGAGGGTCATTCCTGTTGTAACAAATCATCTACGTGAGTTCTACTTTGTACTTTGCATGGGTCTATTTATAATCTTTGCCGCCATTGTGATTATGGGTTGCTGGACCATTCCTTGCAAGGAAACTCTTCAATGCACACCCCCAATATCGAACGCCAACGGTGATAAATGTATTAGGGTTTGTGAAGCTGCCAAGTGTATGAGCATTTGCGCCCAATTCTAGGGCTTCAAGTTCAACAGTTCTATATAGCTTTGAGCTAGGGTTATCCAAGTAGATTGGAACGACCATAAAGTTTACCGTATTTTGATGCTCGTCATTTAATCTGTAATGGTTTATATGATTTTGTGCTTGTATACATATTTTACAAATAAGACTTTCTGGGTGTTATTAAAGAACTCATATAAAAGATAAGATTCTAATGAATATAGGCCTTCAGCACAGAAAATAAAAAAAAGTTGCCTTTTCTGCTTGTAACTCATATTTTCTTACTTCCATATTATCATATTTATTTTTCGTGGCACACCTTTGTGCACCGCCAAGCTGCGCTACCAGCAGGGCCGGATCCACACTACTAGAAAACTATGGTATAAGCCACAGTTCTCCTAGCCACGGTAGTTGAAGACATTTGTGCTAAAAACTCCTAAAGTTCTCTTCCTCTTTTGTTTAAAGCTTTGTGAATTTTTTATTTTCCTCAAATTTTTTATTTTGTATGAGTTGGGTACCTTAATATTACGTTTCACGAACTATTTTCTTTTTTCTTTTCTTTATTAGAATATAAATTTTTTATTTTTAAATCTTTAATAGTTTAGATTATGAAATTAGTATTTAACCATTTTAAAATATGAAATTCATGATAATTATGAAGAGAATACAAGTTTTATGAAGGGCCCCCTCTAATGTGAAATCCTGGCTCCTCCACTGGCTACTAGCCACGCTATCATCAATTCCCTGTGAGAATATAAAGGTGAAAATATCCCATATTGGAAAGTTATAAAACCTTGCAATGGCTTTTAAGGAGTTGGGCTACTCCCCTCCGTTGTACATTGGTTTTGGGGTGGAACCTTAATTGCCTTCATTCCCTTCTAATGTGAGCAACCCGAGCATGACAATCAATTTGGCAACACACTAAATATTTTTAAAACACATGAAAGACATTATAAGCTTTTTTTTTCTTCTTCAAGATTTAGAAATATAGCCACTTGAGGTTTCCTTGATCACTTCACAAACCCTATTGAGATTCCTCAAGCAGTGCTCAAAAGTCCTAAAAGTCCTAAAAGGTGGACATAGATTAGGTTTAACACTCTTTTTTAGCACTAGTTATATATGTTGAGTACAGAGAAAATTGTAAAACAATCAATTTGGAGGGTGAATTCAAGCATATATATGTTGATTTGAGTTCATCAATTCAAGATAATATATGAAAGTGTACTTTGATTTGTTAATTTCAGATGCAATAAATCATATACATAAGATCAATTGCATGTTCAAGTACTTTAAAAAGATGACCAAAAGCCCAATGACCCCAAATGAAGAGCATCTCCAAGTTTTCAAACCCATAAAGAAAACTTCAGTACCACGTGCGTTAATCTTATTCGGCCAGCAAAATCACAAAATCAATTGCTAATTGTCATCAAAGACAAAATAGTGGTCCCTCCACTAGTCACCCTTGAGAAGATGATGTATCAATAATTGAAGTACAGAGTAGAGATCTTCAATTGTTTTAAGCTTTTTGTGTGTGGATAATATGCGTTGAAGTGTACTAACAGGGAAGTTTTCCCTTTCAACGGTCTACACTTTGCCAAAGAGATGTTCTCACTTTCCAATAGACAAGCAGAAGTTTGTACCGAGAGCAACTTTCCTCGATTATATGCGTTGAAGTGTACTAACAGGGAAGTTTTCCCTTTCAACGGTCTACACTTTTTTTTCGGTTCATACGGCGGTCTACAGCATTATCAATACAAAATCCGTCCTCGATTATATGTGTTGATACGGTGTCGACAACATTATCAGTACAAAATCTGTTATTTAACAAAGAACGGACGTCCTGCACTGAGAAGACTTGCTTTACTTTGAGTCTTTTGTTGTGTATAGAATCAGGTGCAGCTGAGTGTGAGAGTGAGTGTATTTGGATTATTCAAAAAGCCAACAGTATCTCTGTGTATATAAGTTGTATGGAGGAGAAGGGGACTTTACTCTAAGACTCTCTGCATTCTTATCTTTAGCTCTCTTAGTTTAAGTATGGTTAACCAGCCATGTCCACCAAATGGTGACAATGAAAAAAAAGAAAACATGGAGAAAAGAAAAGAGGAGCTACAAGCTGTAATTGAGAAGCAGGACGATCGAGTAAACCATCTTCAAACGGGTGCCTTCAACCTTGCAAACTACTACTTCGTCTTTCAAGGAATTCTTTTGGGGGCTATCATCACTGCCACCACAGCGCACCAATGCTCAGATCGTTGGTTCCTTTTCAGCCTCTCTCTAATTGCAGCCGTACTCAACTTGGTTTCATTGCTTGTAATTGGAAGCAATTATAAAAGAAGTGTCCTGCAGAGACACCAAACCAAGATTGAGCGAAATAAATTGGAAAGTTATCTGGTGAAGCTAGAAACTTCACCTTCAGATCATGGGCTCAAAAGTAACATATTATCGCACTGGACTTCAACGATAATAGAAGCTTCAGGGCAGGTTGCTTCTCAAGATCCTACAACTGTAGAAATTAAGGATGAACGGGAACAAAGGCAGATCTGCAAGGGGGTTGTGCCGGTTGATAATCATCATAAACAGATGCGTGATTTCTACTTTCTACTTTGCATGGGTCTGTTTATATGCTTTTCTGTCATCGTGATTGTGGGTTGCTGGACCATTCCTTGCAAGAAAGCTCTTCAATGCATACCGCCCATATCCGACACTGAGAACTGCATCAGGGTATGTGAAGGTGGCAAGTGTATGAGCATGTGCACCAAATACTAGAGCCTTCAACAGTTCTAGCTTTGAGCTAGCGTTCACCAAAGTAGATTGGTACAATAAAGTTTATGTTGAATTTGGCGTTTTCTTCTCATAGATATTGGTACCATATAATATAAAGCTTACCATATTTTCATGTACTAAATAAAGTGTTAACGCTAACAAATAGCAAGCCGGCGCTGAGATTTTCAAGGTCGGGGCGACGCCAAAAATAGACCCTATATATATATATACCACTAATATCATTTATTTTATATATATCTCTATATGAGAAAGGATCGAAGACAAAAAAGAAAATGAGAGATGTATCTCTACATAATATTATAAAACGAGATGTATCTATGTGGTTTTTTTAATATATATATCTACATAATATTATAAAATGAGAGATGTATATAAAAGCATTGGAGTACTTATACATCTCTCTAAAGAAACGATGGAAGACCCAGAAAAAAAAAAAAAAGAAGCATTGAACTACTAAAAAGAACTTGCATACTTGAAGACGAAAAAAAAATGCAAAAGGAATGAAACACAATGCTGGGATTCGAACTTGGGAAGGACTTGAATTAAAAACTAGAACTAACCTACACCGCTGGCGTTACTTTATGTCAAAATGTCTATTCTTTTATTTATATAACAGTTTAATATGACCTGACAATGACAAAAATTTAAAAAAAAAAATTTGGGGCCCTCCCTTGAGCCAGGGCCCAGGGCGGTCGCACTTCCTGCCTTGGCTCAGGGCCGGGCCTGACAAATAGTTCCGGGTCTCCATGTTTGTATGTGTTCTACTCTATTGCTTTCTTATCTTTGTTTTTCGGTTTGTTCTATGTAAAATCGATGGTTGTTTGTATGAAATTGCTCAGTAACTAGATGGTGTGATAGGCCACAGCGATTCAGTAGCTACTATCTAAGCACCATTCATAACAATTTACAAGGAATAGGTACAACACTATTTACGCTAATATTTAACAGAAAGATGAAATAGGCACTTTACCGATGATGAGATAAACAGTTTACATATAGGTTTTGGTGTATGCATGTGCCAAATTTAATTTAGTCGACCAAAGAAAATACAATCTCCATGTGCTGGGACCTGGGAGCTTTCGTCGTCTAAGTTTGTCCTTTAACGGGAGAAAGTCTTGGGGAGGATTGCTGCATAATGATGTGGAACTGGCTTCAGACCAACTGTATTATGAGAGAGGCCAGGTTCCGAAAACTTTCTTCCTTAATGGACCCGTATCCTCTGCCGACTGAATTTTTACGAGAAGAATCACAAAACTAGTCAAATTATACAACATTTAATCTTCTATCTATGATCAAACAAATTGAAGAACACGATTTCTTATAAACAGTAAAAATATTCACAAGAGCAATCAATATATATAGAGCCACAGATGCAACAGCAGAAAATGGAAGAAAGAGGACGTGAGTATTGAGCTTTTAGAGAGGCTAAAATAGCGGAGCAAAAAGGGAAATATTCTCAAAATTAAGAAAAATGTTGTGGTCAACACCTAAGTGCCAGTGATTTCCATCTTATAATTAATAAACTGGGACATCCTCTTATAGACAGTCATGACTCATATGCAACAGCAGCTATGTTGTGGTGTGTTTCCGGTGAGGCCAAACATGCCGTCTTCAAATTCCCTGTGTGAATATGCCTCTTTTCTTATCTATAATTCTATATATATATATATTTCACACATGTTTTTACAGTTAACGTAATTCAAATGCTGTTCATTGTATTCACTTGAAATGCTTAGAGTGTGAATCTCATCATAACATAAGTGAAGCACACGTCCTAGAGTTTATTTTTCAACTATTACAAAAACAACTGTGTTAAGATAGAACAACAGCTCACACGTAAGACCCAATAACAATCAAAAAATAGGATGTGGTACTTTTATGGGCTGAAACTAATTGAAGCATTTGAAGATTTTGTGGTAAATAGGTACTTATATAGAAGATTGGAATCCATATTTTCTGTTGTACAAGACAAAAAATGACATATAGGGTTTAGTGAAAAGGCCGGGGGAGCAGGGGATCTAAAACGATTTTTCCTCGGACGTTGGTGTGGGCTTATGCATTAGTTTAGTGGGCTCAACCATATGATCCAAAAGCTCAATATGACACATTTTCTTTAGTGAAGAGATGATCGCGAAAAGAAGAGCATCTCAAAATCTTCAGACCCATAAAGAAAACTTGAGCACCAGCCAGCCGCTTTAATCTTTTGGCCGGCACGCAACATCACATTATCAATTGCTAATTATCATTAGAGACAAATTAGGGGTCCCACCACTAAGACACCCTTGATCTTGAAATGACTGAATTAGATCAGAGATCTTGAATTATTTTAATGCTCGAGCTTTTGTGTGCGGGTGATCTCTGTAAAGCAAAAACAGGTTGAAGCGTAATCCTTTTCAACAGTGTGAACTTTGCCGAAGAGATGTTCTCACGCTTCAATGGAGCAACTTTCCTCCATTATTCTTCCTCTGTTTTTTGGGTTGATTCGGTCCACAACACTATGAACGGAAATCTTGCCCCTTTTTTTTCCTGTCAAAGTTAGGAAGGGGAAGGAGTTACTCACACACACATTCGTGCTTAGGGGTTACCTTAGACGTTTCCACTATGTACTACCCCCATTGACTTCAGTTGTGTATCTTGTTGCGGCTCTAGATTTTGGAGGTTTTAGGCGAACATCCTAAATGGTACCTTATACTCTATATGTATATTTATGTGATTTTTTTTTTCAATAAGTTAAAAAAAATATTACATGAACTGAAATTCACAATTGTAATAGAAAAGAAACAGTCAATATGTAATTTACATAACAACTTTATAAAATACATCAAAACATCGATTAAATATTACTCATCTTGCATTTTCAATTTAAAAGTATCAATTAACTTTACATAATCAAGTTTTTCTATCATGTCCTTTTCAATTTCCTAATTGATACTAGGTTAATTGATTTAAGCAATAAGTTTAAATTGAGTTTTTATTGAGTTTCCTCTTTTAGTTTTGAATTGAGCAATTGGGTAAGTTTTTCTTCTTCTTTTAAATTTTTTTTTTTTTTTACTATGAGTAGGCCTTTACTGAGTTTCCTTTTTTTTTTTTTTTTTTTTTTTTTTTGAATTGAATGATTACGTAAGTTTTTATTTTTTTTTATTTTTTATTATTTACAATAATTGGTTTGGTTGTGCCCATGTATAATAATGTTGAGCTGAGTGTGAGAGACAGTGAGTGTTTTGGCATATTCAAAAAGCCAACAGAAGTATCTCTGTATACCTGTATACATAAATAGTATGGAGGAGGAGGGGACTTGAATTACTCTAAGACTCCTTGCATTCTTATCTTTAGCTCTCTTAGTATGAGTATGGTTAACCATCCATGTCCACCACATGGTGACAAAGAAAAGAGAGAAAACATGGAGAAAAGAAAACAGGAGTTGCAAACTATCATTGAGAAGGAGGATGATCGAGTAAATCAACTTCAAACGAGCGCCTTCAACCTTGCAAACTACTACTTCGTCTTTCAAGGAATTATTTTGGGGGCTATCCTCACTGCCACCACAGCGCTCAGATGCTCAGATCGCTGGTTCCTTTTCAGCCTCTCTCTGATAGCAGCCATACTCAACTTGGTTTCATTGCTTGTAATTGGAAGCAATTATAGAAGAAGCGTCATGCAGAGACACCAAACCAAGAGTGAGCTCATTGAATTGGAAAGTGATCTGAGGAAGCTAGAAACTTCACCTTCAGATCAAAGGCTCAAAACTAAAATATTAACCTACTGGGATACGACAAAGATTCAACATCCAGAGGTTGCTTCTCAACATCCTACGGCCGTAGAAATTAAGGATGAACCGGAACCAAAGCATAGAAGGAGGGTCATTCCTGTTGTTACAAATTATCTACGTGAGTTCTACTTTGTACTTTGCATGGGTCTATTTATAATCTTTGCCGTCATCGTGATTGTGGGTTGCTGGACCATTCCTTGCAAGGAAACTCTTCAATGCACACCCCCGATATCGAACGCCAACGGTGATAAATGTATTAGGGTTTGTGAAGGTGCCAAGTGTATGAGCATCTGCGCCCAATTCTAGGGCTTCAAGTTGAACAGTTATAGCTTTGAGCTAGGGGTATCCAACTAGATTGGAACCACAATAAAGTTTACCATATTTTGATGCTCGTTATTGAATCTGCAATGGTTTATGTGATTTTGAGCTTGTATACATATTTTACAAATAAGACTTTTTGGGTATTATTAAAGAATCAGGCCTCATATAAAACAGAAAATAAAAAAAGTTGGCTTTTCTGCTTGTAACTCATATTTTCTTACTTCCATATGAACATATTTAACTTTCGTGGCAAGCCTCCAAATCAAAACACACTTTACTTACCGTACATGAAAGCAAATTACCTATATGTGATAAGCTAAAAGATGAAATATATGTACTTAGTGACCATTTGGCATTGCTTATTTGGAGTAATAAGTGATTTTTAAAAAAATTTGGGAAGTCCAGCCCGTTTGGTAAACTATGAGAAAATAACTTATTGTTAAAAATTGATGTGAGAGAAAGCTATAAGGGAAAGCAGCTAATAAGGTGCTTTTATTTTCTGATTATGCCGGAATCAATTTCGAAGAGACGCTAGGTTTAATGATTATGCAGCAATCATTTTTTAATTATGCGGGAATCAGTACCAGCAACACTTTTAACAAAAAGTTTACCAAACGCCAAATTGCTTTTTCTCACAGTTGATTTCTCTCACAGCAAATCTGACAGCGATTATTTTTACAGCACAACAATGCCAAACTGCCCTTAATCTATGCTAACAAGCCAAGCCACCCGAGCAGGGAAAAGGTGATCGATGAGATTAATTAAGAATTTACCTAAGTTCAGAGTTTGCATGTCGACCAAAGAAAAGACAATCAACATGTGCGACCTGGAAACTTTGTCTGTACGACTCTGCATAATGGAGTGGGGCTGGCTAACGATAATGGACCTGCACCCTCTTCCGCCTGAATTATTACAAGAATATACCTGATTATATATATATATATATATATATATATATATAATCAGAAATATAAATAGAGTTCGGAAAATAAATATAGCCACAGGTACTGCTAAAAGAGTGAGAAATACTGTGAAAAGTACTGTCTTTATCTGGTAAATCCAAGAAAAATACTGTCCAAACAGTCAATTGACCGCATTTAACTCACTACATTATGTGGAAGCTTATTTGTATATACCAGGTCAGATTATGTGGCCAGCCAATAAATATTTATTATTTATTTATTATTCTTTTAGATTTTAGCCTTTTCTTAAGGAAAAAAAAGATTTAATAACCCTATACTTATCTCCTCTTCCCTCATCTCCCAACTCGATCGTGGCATCACCAGCAACACCGGTGCACTGCCTGCCACACCTTTGAGCACCGCCAAGCTGCGCTACCAATAGGGGCGGAGCCACACTACTAGAAAACTATGGTATAAGCCACAGTTCTCCTAGCCACGATAGTTTAAGATATTTGCGCTGAAAACTCCTAAAGTTTAACATTTTTTTCTCTTCCTCTTTTGTTTAAAGCTTTGTGAATTTTTTATTTTCCTCTTCTATTTTTTTGGGTTATTCGTAACAATGGTCCCTCAACTATACCCGTAGTTATAGTTTGGTCACTCAATTCAATTATTAGTTGCAGAGATCACTCAATTGGGTGTTGTGTTGCACCGTTAGTCCCTACTATCAAGTCTCTGTAACGGTAGGGACTAATGGTACAACACAACACCTAATTGGGTGACCCCTGTAACTATTTTTGGAGTTGAGTGACCAAAATGTAACTCCGAGTATAGTTGATGGATCATTGCTACAAATAATCCTAACTGAAAAGTCACATTTGCCCATCAATAATCTAAGAGATGTTTGTCACGTCATCATTTTAAACAGAAAAAGTCACAGACTTGACGGAAGGACTAATGGTGTAACAAAACACCTACTTGAGTGACCTCTGCAACTAATAATTGAATTGAGTGACCAAACTGTAACTACGGGTATAGTTGAGGGACCATTGCTGTGAATAACCCTTTTTTTTTTTATGAGTTGGGTACCTTAATATTGCGCTTTATGAACTCTTTATTTTTCTATTTCTTTTCTCTATTGGAATATAAAATATTAATTTTTAAGTCTTTAATACTGTAGATGATGAAATTAGTATTTAACCAATTTAAAATATGAAATTCACGATAATTATGAAGAGAAGACAAGTTTTATGAAGGGCCCGCTCTAATGTGAAATCCTAGCTACTAGCCACGCTATCACCAATTCCATGTGATAATGTAAAAGTGAAAATGTCATACACTGGAAAGTTATAAAACCTTGCAAGAGCTCTAAGGAGTTACGTTACTCCCCCCATTGTTAAATGGTTTTAAGGTGGAACCTCAACTACCTTCATTTCCTTTTTATGTGAGCAACCCGAGCATGACAATCAATTTGGCAACACACTAAATATTTTTAAAACACATGAAAGACATTAAGCCCTTTCTTTTTTTTCTTCAACATTTAGAAATTTAGCCACTCAAGGTTTCCTTGATCACTTCACTAACCCTATTGAGATTCTTGCAGTACTCAAATCCCCTTCTAGATTCCTCAAGCAATGCTCAAATCTCCCTCGAGTGGTTAAAATTTTAAAAGTCCTAAAAGGTGGACTTAGATTAGGTTTAACACTCTTTTCTAGCCTCTACACTAGTTATATATGTTGAGTACAGAGAAAATAGTAAAACAATCAATTTGGTGGGTGAATTCAAGCATATATATGTTGATTGAGTTCATCAATTCAAGATAATATATAAAAGTATACTTTGATTTGTGTAGGCAATCTAAACACGTATATCGATCCATTGACTTGGTTAATATCAGATGCAATAAATGAGCATCTCCAAATTTTCAAACCCCATAAAAAAAAAATAGTAGATGATGTATCAATAATTGAATTACAGAGTAGAGATTTTGAATTATATGCAAGGGTTTTCCTCAGGATGTGGATTGTTTTCAGCCACATGCATGCCCAGCTTTTGTGTGTGGGTGATATGCGAAGCACGTTCAAGTGTACTAACAGGGAAGTTTTCCCTTTCAACGGTCTACACTTTGCCAAAGAGACAAGCAGAATTTTGTACCACGAGAGCAACTTTCCTCCGCTACGTTGTTGTTTTGATTTTTTTTTTTATTGCGGCTGTCGATAACATTATCAATACAAAATCCGTCCTCGATTATATGTGTGCCAAAGTGGAATCCACAGAAAGAAAACAAAGAAGAAGAGAGTGCGGAAGCAGAAGAACAGAATATCAGAATCGATCCATGGCGAATGATACCATATTAAGATAGGAAGACTAAAGAACACAATAGCAGAGCATACAAGAAATAAAGCAGAGAGAATTTCAGAGATTGAGAGAAAAGAGTTGTTGTATTTCTCATTAAGCCCAACTGAGCACAATTACAGTATTTATATCAGCTTCGCTAAAGCCTTGTTCATGTTTTCTAACCTCTCTAACTTCTCTAATCTTCTCTTATCAATACTAACAGTTTTCCTAAACTTCCTAACAAGACTAACAATATCTCAACAGCTTTACTCTTTAATCTTCTGACATGTGACAGCACTAGGACCATTGATATCTTTACAGATATGTGGTCGTCAACATTATCAATACAAAATCTGCCCTTTAACAAAGAACGGACGTCCTGCACTGAGAAATCTTGCTTTACTTTGAGAATCAGGTGCAGCTGAGTGTGAGAGTGAGTGTCTTGGATTATTCACAAAAGCCAACAGTATCTCTGTGAATATAAGCTGTATGGAGGAGGAGGGGACTTTACTCTAAGACTCTGCATTGTTATCTTTACCTCTCTTAGTTTGAGTATGGCCAACCATCCGTGTCCACCAAATGGTGACAAAGAAAAAAAAGAAAACATGGAGAAAAGAAGAGGAGCTACAAGCTACAATTGAGAAGCAGGACGTGCCAAAATATAGTGTAATTGAGAGAGTTGAGAATGTAGAACAAGAAGAACAAGATAGGTTTTGCAGAGAATTCAAATCTGCCAATTGAATTACAAACTTGGTGAGGGTAAGATGTACAAGTAAACAAGGCTGATTCTTAGTTACAAACAATGCACAAAACATGGAGGGAAACATGGAGGGTTTCCATCCCTAAAACAAGGAAATGAAAACAAGGAAAAGTAGGAGAGGTGGTAGACAAGCCTTTTTGGGATGTCTATGTTTTGTCTTTGTCTTAACTAACACTTCCCCTCAAGTTGGTGCAAAGATATCACGCATGCCCAACTTGTCCAGTGAGTCATGGAAAACTTTACTTGATACGGCCTTCGTCAGGATGTCAGCAAGTTGGTTTTCCGAGTTTACAAATGGAAACTTGATTATACCCCTTTCTAGTTTCTCTTTGATGAAGTGTCGATCGACTTCCACATGTTTGGTACGGTCGTGTTGTACTGGGTTATGTGCTATCTCGATAGCTGATTTATTGTCACAGTACAAGTTTGTAGCTTTCAATGGTTTAACTCCCAGATCCTTCAGTAATCTCCGTAACCAAAGCAATTCACAAACTCCTTGAGCCATTCCCCTAAATTCTGCTTCAGCACTTGATCTAGCCACAACTTTTTGCTTCTTACTTCTCCAAGTGACTAAGTTGCCCCCCACAAATGTAAAGTATCCAGAAGTAGAACGTCTATCTGTGATGGATCCTGCCCAATCCGCATCTGTGTATCCTTCTGGGTCCATATGTGTATGCTTGGAGAATATCAACCCTTTTGCAGGGGCAGCCTTCAAGTACCTCATGATTCGTGTTACTGCATTCATGTGTGCCTCACTTGGTTGATGCATAAACTGACTCACCATACTCACAGCATAAGCTATGTCGGGGCGTGTGTGTGATAGATAAATCAGTCGCCCAACCAATCTTTGATACCTTTCTTTGTCAGTGGGTACTTGGTCTGGATACATCCCTAACTTGTGGTTCTGCTCAATAGGTGTGTCAGCTGGCTTACAATCAAGCATTCCAGTTTCTGTTAACAAGTCTAACACATATTTTCGTTGGGATAGAAATATGCCATGTGTTGATCTAGCAACTTCTATGCCAAGAAAATATTGTAACTCACCTAATTCCTTCATCTCAAATTTATTAGCAAGGAGCTTCTGCAGATTCTTCATTTCTTCATTGTCATTACCGGTAACCACCATATCATCAACATAGATGATAAGGGCCGTAAGTTTGTCACCACGACGCTTTAAGAACAAAGTGTGATCCGAGTGGCTCTGAGTGTACCCAAAGCGCTTCATAGAATCTGTGAATTTTCCAAACCAGGCTCGTGGTGACTGCTTTAGCCCATATAATGATTTTCTCAGCTTGCACACGATGTTGGGACCAAGTGCCATGAAGGTCCCTGGTGGTGGTTCCATATACACTTCTTCTTGCAATTCCCCGTGAAGAAATGCATTCTTTACATCATACTGCAATAGTGGCCAGTCAAGGTTTGCAGCCAATGACATGAGAACACGTATGGTATTGATCTTGGCAACAGGTGCAAATGTCTCTTGGTAGTCAATTCCATATGTTTGTGTATACCCTTTGGCCACTAATCGAGCTTTGTATCGATCTATAGATCCATCAGCTTTGTATTTAATGGTGTATATCCACCGACATCCAATTGGTTTCTTCCCTTGTGGCAACTGGACCATTTCCCATGTAGAATTCTTTTCCAGAGCTTCCATTTCAATTGCCATTGCTTCAACCCATCTGGAATCTGTTATAGCATCCTGCCACTTATTTGGAACACATACAGTAGATAATTGATTGACAAATGATGCATATGACTTTGACAATCTATGAGTTGAAACATGGTTATTAATGGGATATTTAGATTTGGCAGTAAGGTCAGGACAATATTGAGGTTTGGGTTTTCCTCTAGTGGTCCTAGGTGGGAGAGTGTATGGTATAGTATTAGGTGCTTCGGGAATTACCTCAAGTGTTTCCTCATCACGAGACGATTGGTCCGATGGTTGAGAAGAAGGGGTTGTATTTTGTTGTTGATCACAGCAACCATTTGAATTGTCTCCTCCGGGATCTTCACCAAATAAGAATGACAATTTTCCAGTACCTTCATCGCTGTCTAAATCTTCAAGTTCACTGGTGCTTGGCGACCGGTCGCTGGGTTCTGTACGACCGGTCGCATTTGGACAGAATGCAATTTCGTCACTGGAGTCTGTGCGACCGGTCGCTTCTATCCTACGACCGGTCGTATTAGAGTCTGCGCGACCGGTCGCCTCTGGATTACGACCGGTCGTTTTTTCACAGAATCGATTTTCATCACTGGAGTCTGGACGACCGGTCGCCTCTGGATTACGACCGGTCGTTTTTTCACAGAATCGATTTTCATCATCGCTGGAGCAAGGCGACCGCTCGCTGGGGTCAGTGCGACCGGTCGTTTCAGGAATGCGACCGGTCGCTTCTGGATTATGACCGGTCGGATTTGCATAGACTTGGATTTTTTCTTCCTTCTCTTCATTCCTTCTCTCCCCCTGAAGAGAAGGGGGCATATAAGCTTCAAAGTAGGATAAATCTTCATGAAATGTGGCATCCATAGTGACAAAGAGCTTGCGAGTAGGAGGATGGTAACACTTGTATCCTTTTTGAGTTGACCCATACCCAACGAACACACATCGAATGGCACAAGGGTCCAGCTTACTTCTTTGATGAGATGGAACATGAGCATATACAACACAACCAAATATGCGAGGAGGCAGCTTGAGGACTGTAGGAAGAGAGACATGACGAGCCAAGGTGTTCAGTGGAGTTTCAAACTTCAAAACACTACTCGGCACTCGATTAATTACATATACTGCAGAAAGAAGGGCATGTCCCCATAAGTAGTGAGGGACCGATTTATCCAGCATGTAAGCACGAGTAACCTCAAGTAATTGTCGATTCTTTCGCTCTGCTACACCATTTTGTTGCGGAGTAAAAGATGTGGAGGTTTGATGAATGATGCCTTGGTCTCGGAAGAAATGTGCCAAGACATTGTTCACATATTCCCCACCATTATCAGACCGGAATACTTTGATGGAGGCTTGGAACTGTGTGGTAATCATAGCATGAAATTCACGGATTGCAGCGGAAACGTCACTTTTATGAGCTAGTAAATATACCCAAGTCATGCGAGTGCAATCATCAATAAATGTAACAAACCATCTTTTGCCATTGGAAGAAACTTTAGCAGGACCCCAAACATCAGAGTGAACCAAATCAAAAGGGAATTCCGTTTTATTATCACTTAAGGGAAAAACAGTTCGATGGCTTTTGGCCAATACACAGGTTTCACACTGAAACTGAGAATGATCTAGGCCACGAAACAAAGACGGAAACAAACGTTGAAGATAGCCAAAGGATGGATGTCCTAGACGACGATGCCAAAGCCAAATCTGGTGTTGATTGCGAGCTTGTGAGCTGGAACCTTGAGTATGAGCTGCCCTTGGTGGTGAAGAGACCGTCAAGGAATACAACCCCCCTCTTCGTTTACCATGCCCAATCGTCTCGTGAGTCTTGAGGTCCTGAAAAAGACAATGGGAAGGATAGAATGTGGCATAACAGTTATGTGAGTCAAGTAATTTTCCAACAGACAGCAAATTGCAATTGATGGAGGGAACAAGTAGTGTATGAGATAAAGATAAGGAAGGGGAAAGTGATATAGTTCCTTCACCAGCAACATTAGAAGGAACTCCATTGGCACTAGTGATGTAAGGATGACGAGACTTAGAAGATATTGTGGAAAACATAGTAGAGTCAAAAGTCATATGATCAGTGGCACCTGTGTCAATTATCCATGTAGTGGGTCGTGTACCTGATTCGGAGTCGGAGAGTAGGGTGGAAGATGGAGAAGCATCGGTAGTTATAACACATGCTGCCTTGGGTGTTTTGTTGCGGGACTTGAGAGCATCACACCACTCATAGTCAATCTTGGTGGAGTCGATTTTAGAGGAGTCACCCGTGGAGTTGATTGAGTCGTTGGTGTCACCCATGAGGTAAATATATAAAGAGATGTAGAGGAAGAAATAGCTTAAAACTTCAGCAAACAAGAACACCAAAAAGGCTTGTGATCAAGATCGATTTTGAGGCAAGGCAAAGTATGAGATAGGAACAATATAACAGCAAATTATGGGCAAGGATAGGTAGAGATTAGGCAAGAACAAGGTTATGCAGAGGCAACCAAAATCGATTGCTCTGATACCATGCCAAAATATAGTGTAATTGAGAGAGTTGAGAATGTAGAACAAGAAGAACAAGATAGGTTTTGCAGAGAATTCAAATCTGCCAATTGAATTACAAACTTGGTGAGGGTAAGATGTACAAGTATACAAGGCTGATTCTTAGTTACAAACAATGCACAAAACATGGAGGGAAACATGGAGGGTTTCCATCCCTAAAACAAGGAAATGAAAACAAGGAAAAGTAGGAGAGGTGGTAGACAAGCCTTTTTGGGATGTCTATGTTTTGTCTTTGTCTTAACTAACAGGACGATCGTGTAAACCATCTTCAAACGAGTGCCTTCAACCTTGCAAACTACTACTTCGTCTTTCAAGGAATTCTTTTGGGGGCTATCGTCACTGCCACCACAGCACTGCGATGCTCAGATCGCTGGTTCCTTTTCAGCCTCTCTCTAATTGCAGCCATACTCAACTTGGTTTCATTGCTTGTAATTGGAGGCAATTATAAAAGAAGCGTCATGCAGAGACACCAAACCAAGATTGAGCGCAATAAATTGGAAAGTGATCTGGCGAAGATAGAAACTTCACCTTCAGATCATGGGCTCAAAAGTGACATATTATCGTACTGGACTTCAACGAAAATAGAAGCTTCAGGGCAGGTTGCTTCTCAAGATCTTGCAACTGTAGAAATTAAGGATGAACCGGAACAAAGGCAGATCCGCAAGGGGGTTGTGCCGGTTGATAATCAACACAAACAGCTGCGTGATTTCTATTTTCTACTTTGCATGGCTCTCTTTGTATGCTTTTCTGTCATCGTGATTGTGGGTTGCTGGACCATTCCTTGCAAGAAAGCTCTTCAATGCATACCCCCCATATCCAGCAATGACAACTGCATTAGGGTTTGTGAAGGTGGCAGGTGTATGAGCATGTGCACCGAATACTAGAGCCTTCAACAGTTCTAGCTTTGAGCTATCTAGCATTATCCAAGTAGAGTGATTGGTATCATAATTAATAAAGTTTACGTTGAAATTGGTGTTTTCTTCTCATATAATATAGTAAATTTACAATATTTTCATGCTGGTGGTTTAGTCAGAAATGGTTTATATAATCTTCAACAGTTTCAGCTTAGCACAATCTAGCAAGGCTATAACCATAAGAGTTGAAAAGATCTTTGTGGTCTATATTATCCAATACAGCCACCTGTCATCTTTGTGGTCTTGGATTTAACGTTAAGTCCTTTTATTTTCTTGGATTTATTTTCAAGTTGTGCTGCCACACTCAACTCAATCTCAATATTATTTACGCAAATTTTTACGTTTGGTGTTTGCAATTGCATGTGCTTCAGGCCATCTGTTTTGTGAGAGAAGGCAACATCCCAAGACATTCTTCCTTAATGGACGTGTATCCTCTGCCGACTGAATTTTTACGATAATGCACCTCATTTTAATCACAAAATTAGTCAAATTACCAAATATTTAATCTTCTAACCCTAAACCAAATAAGAAATAATAAAGCATCAAGGTTGATGACAGTTGGATTAGACTTTTGTGGTTCAGTGATAACCACTGAAGCAGCTGACGCAACAAATTCAGCAGATAGAGCATCAAGGTCCATAAGTTCCAAATATGCTTCATCTCCTGGGTCTGGGACATGGGGTAAATCTAACCCCCTGTGGTTCTAGAACATAAGGTAAGTCTATCCCTAGTGGTGGCAAAATATCAGCAGCTATAATCGCAGCATCTTCCAACACTTGGTTGTAAGAGTGTGCTTCAATATTTAACTGATATTGACTCCTAATATTGTTGGCCTATAATCAATGTCTAACAACCAATCTCTGCATCTCTGGTGTATAAAACATCCTTCTATATCCTGTATTAACAACTTCATTAACTACGTCCACATAAGCCTGGTTGCGTAGACGACTGTGGTATACTTCTTCGTCTATTGGGATGAGGCCATCAGGTCCCATTTGGAACCCTCCCCATGTATCATCACTCTGATCGGGTTGCATCTTAAATATTAATTTAACAAGTCAAGGAATAACAAAATAATTTAATGAAATTGTAAAACTCACTATGATACCAACTTGTCATGCCCCAACTCACGGATTTATGTAACATTGGGTTAAGACGTGATTCACACCGTAATTATAAAATTTAATAAAAACTATAACTAAAATATGAAGAAACATTTAAATAAATATTTCACATAGAATATTCAGCAGAAACGACAACATCTGAAATCTTAACATTTTTACATTATTTTACAAGTTAGAGCTACTTAAGAGTTCACTAAAAGAGTAACTCATTATTCATCCACAAACTATATACACAATACACTCTATAGATATGCCAAAATCATCACAAGCTCTAGATTTCAGGTTCAGTACCTGCAAAATCTGTTAGGGGGTGAGCGAAACCACAGCTCAGTAGGGACATAAACCTTTTCACGGTAAATTGATATAACTAAATTAAGTGACATACAATCACACAACCAAATATCACATTATTAATAATAATGCATGAATGATCTTCATCTAATCCAGTTAATTCATATAACTGGACAAACAAACATGCACGTCCCATACCATGGTTATACCACTTGGTTCCGAATGCCCATTTATATGAGCTAACCCCCATCTCAATCATCCCATAAATCCCCTTTTGTTAGTCATCTTGTCTAACTCCTTGTCGTCAGTCCCGTATCACCTAATAAAAACCATGTGCACTGTGGGATTCCTGAGATCTGGTACCTGCCAAGAGTTAGACTCAACTACACAAAAGATCATTTCCATTACCCTCCTTTTCCATCATTAGTTTCTCAACCCAACAATTTTAGCCAATTTCTATGACATGATATAATTATGCCTTTCACATATCCTTCACAACAATGTAACCATTTAAAACATCACCAATGTATATACAATTATGCCAACATTGTTCAAATAGTTAAGAATAAGTAAACACCCAATACAAGGAACGTCAACCAAACTGTAATACCATGCATAATATAATGCTCACGAAATTTAACTCAATCAATCTCTGTAAAAGGCCCCCAAGAAATCCCTATCTCTTTTTCAAAGCTAATTCCAAGTTAAGAAAAACACCCACAAGCTACGTACAGGCCCTAACTCCTCCTGAGAATTTTATCACTATTCTATCTCTCTCTCTCTCTCTCTCTCTCTCTCTCTCTCTCTACGTTTTTCTTTCTCTTTGCATGAACTTTCATGCAAGGTTAGGTGCTTTCAAAAACAAAGGAAAAAGATCTTTTTATAGTAATACTCAGGGAAGAACCAATTAGTTTTAATTGGTGGGGAGGTGATGACCACGTGGGAATCTTAGAGAAATTTTAGAATAGTACGGATGTACCACGTCAACATGTGATACTCCCTTTCAAATATTTCCATGTGTCCATTTTAAAATAGAAATTAAACTTTTTTAACAACTAGATTTACTTCTTAATTTTTATCTTATGAAATAAAATTAGAAAATTGAAAAACTTAAGAAAAAGGAAAAAGAAAAAGAGAATTCCCAACAGCAACCCCTCTCGAACCTAACAGCTCTAATCCCAAAAACATGCCATGACCGCCACCCATCTTCACACTACCTGCCATGACTGCCACCCATCTCCCTTCCTCTTCCTCTTCCTTTTTCCTTTTCCTTTTCAACCCTTACAGTAATTGTATGTAATGGAGTTTAAAGAGAGGTAGAGAAAACTAGTATTAATGATTATGATGATGAAATGGAATAGTGGAAGCGTTGGTGTTTGTGTTAATGGTTGGGAAATGTTAGAGTGAATGCAAAACAGAGAGACCCTTTGAGAGAATTGTTGTATTGTATTGATTGAAGTAATTGTTACCAAGGAGTTACAGTATTGGATATGGGTTTGGAAATAGTATGATGATGGCAAAGGTTGTCATGATCAATTTCAGAGAAAGGGGAATTAAGGAAGATGAGGCTTTGGACGCTGGTGGCAATGGTGAAGAGGAAAAGAGACGGGGAGGAAGAGGAAGAGAGAGGGATGGCATCCATGGAACGCAGTGGGGTTTTAGGGGAGGGGCAGCGGTTGGAAATAATTTTTTTTATCTTTTTCTGTTTTTCAAATTTTAAATTTTATTTCATAATATAAGTCCAGCTGTAAACAAATATTTAATTTATGTTTTAAAATAGACACATGACAATATTTGAATGGAAGTATTACATGCTGACGTGGTACGTACATTCGTACCATTGTATAATTTCTCGGAATCTTGGGCTCCAAGATTAGGATAACTATTACTAGATTGCCAACACCTCATGCTAAAATAGAGTTTAGTCACTTAGGTATAATGACCACATATCTAATACAGATAAGTCTCACATAAACTAGTTGGGTACGCCTCTATTAGAGAGATTGCCATCAAAATAGTCAATACATGTGATTGTTTTCCACCCTTCCCCTTCTTAACTATGGCAAAAAAACAAAGCGGAATAAACTGGCCAGTTGAAATAATTAGCATTACTTTTTCATGCGAATTAACGGATGAATTGGACAGCTCCCACTTGTAGAGTAGAGAATGAAGAAAGTGATGAAGCTTCCAAAGAACTTATATGCCGTACGTTCCCACTTGTGAAGTTGCGAACCACAGAAAATACAATCTCCACGCGCTTGCCCTTTCTTTCTTCCTTAATGGACCCGTATCCTCCGGCGACTGAATTTTTACTAGAAGAATCACAAAACGAGTCAAATTAGACAACATTTAGAGATGCATGCCACAGCGGAAGATGGAAGAAAGATGCTGAAATATTCTCAAAATTAAGGAAAATATTGTCTTTATTTGGTCCAATATCCAATTATTTGGTGTTTGGTGTTTATTCAAAACGACCCCTACCTTGTATTTGCAGTACGAAATAAAAGAAGAAAACGCAAGTCCAACAAGAATTTTTTTTTTTTTTAAATTTATAAAAAAAGCATAATTTAATAGAGCTCTTACTATTCGTTAAAGGAAGGAGTAAAAGAAAAAAGGAAAGCTGCAAACAAAAATTTGTGTGGTTTTTTTCTCTTTTCCCTGTAATCTTATTTTACATTTAATTTTTTAAGTATGTAAATGACAATATTGCCATTTGACTCTGAAAGGATGTTAAACAAATGTAGATTTATGGATGACCACATTCACAGTCACTGATGAGTCACACACAGATGCAAAGTTTAACGAACAAAGTCAATCCCCATTTTATTGGAAGCATAGCCACCTTTTTGGAGAGGGTTTTTTTTTTTCTTCTTTCCTCTCTATCCTGTACAAGTGTTTATGTCTGAGCGCCTGACAAAACCGAAGGGTGGAGGGGAAGACTCGAATTTCATCGTAATGGGTTCATGGATGTCTAGGGTTACAGAGATTGAAAACACGACAGACCAGACTCTGGAACTGAGAGAATGTCCGGAGGGGGATCCAGAAGGGAAAGGAAGTGAACCAATTCTGCTTCACCCGCACAAGTCCAAGTGGATCCCTGCAACTAAATTCTGTCAACACAGCCACGATGCCGCTAGACCACGGCACTTAATTCTGGTTTCCTCCAACGGGGGTGGAGGGAATCCTGAGACCTTCGCCACAACTGATTTCATCACCTTCAAAAAGTTCGTTATCTTTCGGAGGGAAAACGGGAACATCGGGGTCCAGACAACCCGTGCTAAAGGGACCGGATTCCTAAGAATCAAGTAATTGAACCCTCTCACTCGTCACTCTTTCGATTACTGATAAAATTGCGTGTTGAAATTGTTAACTGATATAGGTTACTTAACACACACGCACATATATGTATATAGGTTGGTCAAATGCTTAATCAGTTTCATTCAGCGACCATGAGCAAGCAGATACGAGAACCTTGCAGGTAACCTTGAGTTTAATATTTATTCTTCTTTAACGTTGAGATTTTCATTTAATTTTTGTTATGCTTTAGACATTCATTTTTTATTTTTCTTGCTATAGCTCCATAGTTCATGCCCAATTATGCGTATACATGGTAATTATTTTTGACCTACGGAGTTTTAAATACATCTAAATTCAATGCAGGTTGTGAGAGAGACAACTTTGTAAAAACAATACCATTCTCTTTCAAGGGCTATATATACCATACCTTATGAAGAAATAAGAATATGTTGTGTTGTTAAAGGACGAAGAACCCAACTATAGAAACTTAGAGTTTGTTTGGGAGTGATTCTAGGAGGGGCTAAATTACTTATGGGTATAAGCACATCCCGCACGCTTCTCCATATAATCTCTTTAAGTGATTTTAATTTAGCCATTTTCAGGAGAAGCACATCCAATGTGCCTCTCCATAAAATCACTTAAAATTAAAACCACTTAAAGTGATTTTCCATAAAAGTGATTATTGACTTATGTAGAATCACTTCCAAAATAGCCATATTTGTACATATTGTAACGAATAAGCAATGAGAAGCATTATGCTGTACATAGTATATATATATATATAAACTTTTAAAAAGTTGCATTATTCATGTTGTTCATATTTTATATATAAACTTCAAATTATTTCTTATATCCATTACAGCATATTGCATATATTACTTAACACAAGCAGTATTAAGTAATGCACCTACATAACAAACGATCATAATACACCTGCTACACACAAATGCCACTAATTTACCTATACTAATTTGTAGGTGTACTTAGATTAATTTACGTATTTCTTTATAAAAATTATTTTTTTTACCTACACATGTACATATTGTTTACCTATTTTTTGTACCACTACTAAAAAACTGGGCTAAAAGCATGTAAAGAGCAAAAAAAAGATATTCATGTCCTTTTGAAACACATTTGACACATATGTGTAGTATTTGCGTAATATACGGGGAAAACACAATTGTTTTGTGTCCAATGCCAACAGAAGAAGGAAATAATTGTGCCTAAATAGTTTAGGCACAAATTTCGTGTCCAATTATCATATCATCAATAGAGTTGTCACTTCACTGAGAGAATAGTTGAAGCTTTTTTAAACTCAAAAAATATACTTTTGCTTACAAATTATATTAATAAACAATTATACTCACAAAATATTATTTGTCTTTTATTTACCAATAAAAAATAAGAAACTTAAACGCACATTATTTTAAGCATTATGACATAGTATTGGGCACAAATATTAATTTTTGTGGTCAAGTCCGCACACATTTCAAAATATGGTGGCCTATAGAGCACGAATATTGAAACTGTGTCCCTTTAAGTGACCTATAGAGCACGAATACTTTAAATTGTGTTTAGAATAGTTTAAAAAAAAATTCATAAAAATATAAATAAAATAATTTCAAAAAGGTGCCTATCTTCATGTAGAAGCTTCTCTCCAAATATCTCATTAAAAATGAATATATTAAAGATAAGCATGCCAACAACACGCACGCCTCTTTCATTGAAAAAAACGCATGCCTTTCTCTTGTCTTTTCATTTTTCTATTTTCCATTATTTTTTCTTTTTATTTTCTCCATCTCTCCCTCACTGTATTTTTTATTCTTTTCTTTTTCCTTCTTCTTCTTCCTTTCTCTATCTTTTCTTCTTCTTCTCTCTCTCCCTTCTTTTTCTTCTTTTCTCCTCCTTTTTTTTTCATTCCTTAACCAACCCAGACTAAGCCAACCTCTCAAGTAACAAAACACCACCACGATTCAAGGCCGATCCTAGGATTTTGAGGGCCCTATGCGAAACTTTAATTGGAGTCCTCATATAATCTAATATGAAATACTAAAATAATAATAATAATAATAATAATAATGGCTTAATGTCATAAAAAAAAATTATAACTAAAATTCATCATCAATTAGTATGTAATAACAATCACAAATCAAATCATAAATTTTTTAATGTTTTCATTTGATAAATGTAAATGTTAGTATGTACATTGTACGGTAAGAAAAAAAAGAGTTCAAGAGAAAGAAGACGACATGAATTTTTTTTTGGTTTTGTTTAGAGTGGAAGAAAGTAAATTTTTTTTTTAAGGAGAAAGTGTATGGGTGTGATATATATTATTGTTAGTTTAGTTGGATCTTTCCCCTTGTATTTTTCACGTACTTCTTTTTTAAAACTATTTAAAATTTGTTCTTATAATAAAAAGAGGATAAAATTACGAATATATTCACATCACTAAAACTCGAACCTAAGGCTTGTACCAATGGATATGCACTATAAACCAACTCCACCAAATACATTTTTATATCAATGTGTTGCACGTTGGAGTATATATATATATATATAATTGTTATAATATTAATATATAATATATAAAGTAAAAAAATTTCGGGGCCCCTAAAAAATAAGGGGCCTTGTGCAGTGACGCCACTTGCACCATGTCAGGGCCACCCTTGCCATGATTTCTCTAAAGTAAATTTTCTTTCTAGTTTTTTGTTTATCTTCTTCTTGGGTGTTGAGATGAGAATTTGGGTTTATCTTAATTAATTTCTTTCTTTAATTTTGGGCATGAAATCTTTTGTTTATGGGTGAGTTTATGAATGCATTTTGATTTCAATTAGTGATTTTATGAATTGGTTTTGAGTTCAATTGGGATTTTCTGAAGTTGTGCTACTGCGGTTTTGAATTTTTGTTTTAGAATCCTCAAGAAAATGATTGTTCAACTTCATGGAATGAAGCAACAAGATTTTCTATTCAGAATATTAGAAGGTACCTTCGTGTTCTTCTTCTTTTTTTTTAGTATATTTTTTTATTCATAAAATCCAACTATAGGACCCTTCTTTGATTTAAGACTTTAATGTTGGTTGTAGTTGTACATTTCTTTACATTACAGTTTTTTGAAACACATTTAACGTTGGAATCCTTTCACTCTTTGCAGCCTTTATCCGAATATTGAGTGCCTAAATTCTTGGTGAGTATGCTGCATTTGCTATTGCCATTGCCACTGCAACTACTATTTCTTTGAGAATTGTGTTGTGCTCCTCAATTAAATTTGGTTTTATTTGATTTCTGGTAATTTTTGGGCATTTTGGATTTTCTTCACGGAATATGATTGTATGCAATTTTGAAATGGGAAGATGAAGATGTCGAGAATTGGAAGAAGAAGAAAGCATATGGAGACTGGAAGACGCTATTGTCAGGAGGGACTTTTGTAAATTTGTAAAATTCGTAGATACTCATAGTTGTACAAATAATTATTGAAACAAAATTTATTTGTTTTTTATATTTGAGTTTTTTTAATTTTTAATTTTTGTTATTATAAAAGTTTGCATTTTTAGCCACAGTTATTTGTGTCCATATTGAATAAAATATATTATTTTAATATTCTCCAGGAGCTGCTAATAAAGAGGTAGAGTACAAGTGGGGCACAGCTTCCATCTTAGTCATTTGTCAAAATATAAGCACAAATGCTTCATTTGTGCTTTAATTATCTGACATGAATTGATGAATTTGTGTTCTATAAGTAATGAGAACTCCAATATAGGAGACCAACAACTTCATAGTGGCTGTACTGTGGGTATTTTCATAGAGCACAATTATTCGTGTTCTTTGACATAAAAAGCACAAAATGGAATCTGTGCTTTTACGACAGTTTTCTAGTAGTGTAGGTAAGCTAAATACAAAATATCCTACGGTTTTACCTATACTAATTCGTAGATATACTAATTTACAAATATCATATTAATTTACCTACATACTTGTACATATTAATTTATCAGCACTTCAACAGATTATTAATTTACCCATACTAATTTGTAAGTATACTAATTTATAAATATCATACTAAATTTAACTATATTTTGCAGGTATACTTGTTAAGCTATATAAACTTATCAAACATATACTGTAATCTTGTAGAAGAATCTTGTAGAAGAATCAAGAACAGAGAGAGAGAGAGAGAGAGAGAGAGAGAGAGAGAGAGAGAGACTAGAGAGAGAAGCTAGAGGGAGAAGAAGAACAATTTGATATCTTTTCTCAATTCATAAGTAATTACATGAGATAGTCTTATATAGAGCTATAGATAACAACTAACTAACTACTATAGTAAGATTATGACAAGTGTCACAATCTAAAGCATTATACTGTCACATCCCGGGATCGGCTCCGCCGTAGCACGATATTGTCCGCTTTGGGCCCTCCTTTCTGCCCTCATGGTTTTGTTTCTAGGAGCTCACGAGCAACTTCCCAGTGGGTCACCCATCCTGGGATTGCTCTAGCCCCAACTCGCTTAACTTCGGAGTTCCCATGACTCCGAAGCCAATGAGCTCCCAAAAGGCCTCGTGCTAGATGGATGCGGGCATGTACATATAAGGCACATCACCCCCTCTCCGTTGGTCGATGTGGGATCTTACATATACTCTAACATCCCCCTCAAGATCATGCTTTGAGGAACCAAGCATGAGATTGCAGCAATGAGTTCTGAAAAGAGGACCACTCAAACCCTTTGTAAGAATATCGGCAAACTGCTCTTGTGAGGACACAAATTGCACTGATAGTTGTTTCTGAGAGACTCTTTCGCGAACAAAATGCACGTATACTTCTATGTGCTTGGTCTTTTGATGCTGAACAGGATTAAAAGACAAGGCAATTGCGGACAAATTGTCATAAAAGAGTACAAGCACACTAGGTAGTGGAATGTGTAGAAATGCAAATAACTGTTTGATCCAATCCAATTCAGCTGAGGTAAATGATAAAGCTTGATATTCAACTTCGGTTGATGATCTGGAAACAGTTTGTTGCTTCTTAGAGGACCACGAAATTGGATTGTTACCCAAAAATACCACCAAACCAGTAGTAGATCTTTTGTCATTAGGGTTCCCTGCCCAATCAGCATCACTAAAGGCCATTAACTGCAAATCTCCTCTAGTATATGATATGCCAAATGTTGAGGAGGAGCTTGATATGAAGTGTATTGCAAATGCTGTGGTTACATAGTATAGGATAAATGTGGAGAAAATGAAGTAGTGGTATGCATCCCAATGTAATTTGGACCCTTATCATTATAGAAGCAATACCAGGTGGTATGATTACTTCTACCAGATTTGTGACATTTGGTTTTCTCAGGAGAAGAAGCGCCACATAATGGGGCAGTGTGTCCCTCAGAATTGCATAATTGACAGATTTGAATCATGGGTGCAGAAGGACTTCCAAACTATTGACCAGGTGATGGACCAAGAACTCCAAAATTAGAGTTGGGAAGCACATGTGCCGTAGGGGAAAACACTGGTCTAGAATTATAAAATCTAGATCCCTGAGTGAATTTGCCCCTACCCTTGTTCTTGTTCCCATTATAAGGTTTAAAACCTCCAGAGGCCACTTGAGATTGACCATGATTCGGGGAGAAACCCTGAGACTGAAAAGGAGCCCCTTTTGTGTAAGTGGAACCTGTATTAGCAACCATAGCTGTCATAAGATGAGTATTAACTGAATTTTCAACAATGATTTCCTCTGCAAGTAACTGTGATCGAAAATCTTTCAGTGAAATCACACTTTCACGCCCCCTTATAACACATCTGAAGGTGTTAGACTCAGCAGGTAGTCCATTCAAAGCAAGAATGACAATGTCTTCATCCGCAAAGTATACCCCAGCAGCAGAAAGATAGTCCCTAGCTTCCTTAATGCAATGAAGATATTGAGATATCGAATCTGAACCCTTTTTAATTGTTTGCAAATTAGATTTTATCTGAAAAATGCTAGTCCTAGATACAGTGGAAAATTGTTCCTTTAACCGAATCCACATATCCTTGGAGCTGGTGCTACCAATCGCACAGGACATAGCAATAGGTGATAATGTTGCAGTAATCAATTGCATAATAGCTCTATCATGCATTTTCCATACTATATATTCATCAGTCTGAGAAGAAGAAGTGATACCAGATTCTCCGGAGTTTGAACCGTGTTGAAATGGACAAGGGATTGAACCATCAACATACCCCATGATTCCATTGCTTTCAAGCAAAAGTTGCATATGAAAGTTCCGATTGAGGTAGTTCGAATCATCAAGTTTGACATTAACTGACGTAGAAATGGAGGAAATAAAGGTCGTAATTGGAGATTGAAGCAACTGGAGTTGCGAAGCAGTCACCATCGTGATTTCAGTGAGACAATGCAACAAACACTTTCTGTGTAAGATGCAGAAAGTACTGATCAAGAAATGAAGATCGACACGAAACCCTAGAAATTTCAGAAAGCAGAAATTGGAGAAGACGAAGTATCGAATCGGAGAAAGACAACAATCCGAATCAGAGAATGCAGAAGCAACAGAGGATCGAAAACGTCAAGCGTAAGCAACAATGGCTCTGATACCATGTTAAGCTATATAAACTGATCAAACATATACTGTAATCTTGTAGAATGAATCAAGAACAGAGAGAGAGAGAGAGAGAGAGAGAGAGAGAAAAGAAGAACAATCTGATATCTTTTCTTAATTCATAAGTAATTACATGAGATAGTCTTATATAGAGCTACATATAACAGCTAACTAACTACTAGAGTAAGATTATGACAAGTGTCACAATCTAAAGCACTATACTCTAACAATACTATTTTACTTATATTAATTTACCTACGCTTGCACAGATTGTTTACCTATATTTGTAGATATGCTAAATACAAAATATATGAATGCTATTATACCCATATGGATCCCCAAAAAAAAAAAAAATGTAATTAGGAATTTTGGTTTCCCTTTTTTTTTTTTTATTAAAAAAAAAAAACTACTTACCCTTTGTATAATTATATTGTAATTAGGATTTCTTTCATTGTGTAATTATTTTAGGATTTACCACATTGTACATCTTTATAAATACCTCCATATTAAAAAATAATATATCAGCAAATTATCATATACTTTGTTTGGCACAAAAGACAACCATTAATTGCTGCTCAAAATTTTCTTGGGCATAAGGTTGCGGGTGACTTAAAGTCCATTTACATATAATGTTAGTTATTCTCTGTTCTTTGTATGTCCAGGCTTCATCCTATTATTCGTATGTATTATAAGTTGGCAAATGCCAAGTACTACCTAATAATTTCCCCAAGTTTGGAATTGGACAATTTATGGAAATAAGGATTCCTATGGGTCAGAATAATATAGTTGATTGGATTCATTCTAAATGATCAGGGTCTCCTTCTTTGTTTACATATATATAGTTATTCTCTCATTCGGATGTCCGTAAGACGTCCACATAGAAGAATTTCTCTCTGTATATATATATCATTATTTGTTGGCAAATTTGATACCAGAAAAATAGATTTGTTTTTCAACAAATTCATCCGTTAGTTTTTTTTTATAAAAAAAATAAGGATTACATAGACTTATTCTACCTAAAAATGTTGGAAAATAGGCCCCGTATTTTCCCTACTGAATTGCAGCCCAATGGCTACGATTGGAAAGCCATGTGTAAGCAAACTTCGGCCCAGAATTGTTTGCAAAACTACAAGAATTACCTTTTATTCAAGGTGCGCTTATGGAGAGGCGAATATAGTTGCATTGCAGATGAACTTGCAAAGGAAGGACACAACCAAACTAATCCTCATATATGATTTTCTAATTGGCCTTCTTATATGTAGAACCTAAAGTTATGTATGTATAATTGAAAGGAATGAACACAGAGAGTTGTCGAAAATAGAACAATGGACAACAATTATAACGCTAGTTTTCGTAGCAAATTAAAGTAAAAGAATTTCAGAGCAACGCCCGGCACCCTAAATACAGTACTCAAACGCTGTCTTTAAAAACAATCCGGAAAATGAGTTACCTGAGCCGCCAACCAAATAGGTCCTCTTTCGTTCACCTGCCCACCCAACTGGTTTTGGTGAAAAATTTGTCAGAAGAGTTTATGAACAAATAAGTGGACGAGAGAAAGAGAACGAAAAGTCTTGGCTCGTGTTTGATTTGTTTGAAGCTGCCAAATCCTGCCTTGCAAGAAAAGATCCTACGTCTTCTGAAACCAGTCCTTCTCTCTGTGGACGCTATTAGATTTGGAGGGAAACTGAGTTGATAACATAGGCATATGTGGCTGTTTCTTATTGGGTTGTCACACCAAATCAATCATCTGACCTGGCATCACGCTATTTTTAATTATTCGAGTTGGAACACCAAAAATCAGGAGAAGATTATTCTCCTGATTACTTTAACAAAAAATAAAAGAACTAGCCCAATGGCTTACTTTTTTTTTTTTTCTTCCCTTTTTTTAATATTAAAAAGAATATTTTTCTTTCGAGCAATTGAGTGCTCTTATTTCTCCAGCGTGGCTGCACGACATGCATATCCTCGTCTCATTCTAATATCGTTTGGGGGTGATCTTTAATTTGATTTACATTTGCACACATGCATGCCAATTTTATCTTTTTAACCCCATGTGGTGTGGTTCTATTATATATGTGCGTACTTATTTAATTACAATTAGGCGATTAATGACGTTTCTTTTGACTAAAAAATAAGTCGTTGCGCACATATAAGCTTGGCTAGAGTGGACGTGCTCCCCATTCTGCACTCGAGTTTGAATCCTCCTCTTTGTAGTTTATATTAAATTGAAGTAAAATATCGTTTGTATCCAAAAAAAAAAAAAAAAAGTCATTGCCAATGCCATGCAGTCCCGTACGTTTCTTAAAGGAAGATTTTTATTAGAATCTATGTTTATATATAGTAGTAAAGGAGGAGGTTTGCTCTACACTTTACATATTCTTATATATCTTTAGCTCTTTTAGTGTGAGTGCATTATCCACTTCTGTGCGTGTGCTGCATAGTGATGGCTAACAATCCATGTCCAACAAATGTGGAGAAAGAAAATATAGAGAAAAGAAAAGAGGAGCTACGAACTATATTTGAGAAACAGAGTGATCGTGTAAATCATCTTCAAACCAGTGCCTTCACCCTTGCAAACTACTACTTCGTTTTTCAAGGAGTTATTGTGGGGGGCATTGCCAAGGTTAGATGCTCAGATCGTTGGTTCTTTATCAGTCTCTCTCTAATAGCGGCCATACTCAATCTGTTTTCATTGATTGTAATTGGAGGGAATTATAAAAGAAGCCTCACGCATTTAGACGATACCATCCGGGAACGTGATCAATTGCAAAGTACTCAGGCCAAGCAAAATTATTCACATAATTCAGACCGAAGATCCGAGAATTCAGCAAAAATACAAGTTATTTCTGAATGTGAACCAAGTACTTCAGCGCCAACACAACATCAAGAGGCTACTTCCCAAGATCCTAGAAGCCTACAACAAGCTTCTGAACTGAGACCAACTACTTCAGTGCCAAGACAATATCAACAGGTTGCTTCTCAAGATCCTGAAAGCTCTTGGTCCGCTCATGTTGATAAATATAAAAAACTTCTTCGTGGTATCTACTTCCAAATTTGCATTGGTCTCTTTGTAAGCTTTGCCATCATCGTCCTTGTGGGTTGCTGGACCATTCCCTGTAGGAAAGCTCACCCCAGTGACAAGTGCATTAGGCTTTGTGAAGGTACCAAGTGTATAAGCATCTGCACCTGACCCAATACTAGGGCTTCTTCAGTCGTGAAATGTACGTTGATCAACAATAAATTCTACGTTTCACACTCCACTTATCAATGCCACTACAGTTGGAGTTCGTGCTAGTCAATTGCAATGTTTTGTATGATTTTGTGCGTATAATGATTTACCAATAAAACCAACTCAAAGGAACATGCTATGTGACAATTTAAACACATCAGTTGGAGATGCTTTAAGAATATTTATATATATATATATATATATATATATATATATATATATATGACTTTTCTAAGTGTTATTTCTTAACATTCCTAAAATATATAACATAGTAGTGTTAGTTCAAATATTTTTATGTTATCGCGTATCATCAATACAAGAAAAAATATATTAATAATCAAGTGACACATGCTGATGTGCTAAAGACATTAATGTCTAATAGCTAATAAACATGATTATTTGCTATTAGATACTAATAGTGCCTTTAGCCACCCATGCTTAAGGTTTTTTCATGTAGTGTTATACTAAGATTTTCCCAATCAACCATGCAGGTCTCTCGACACAAATTTGACTTTGTCTTGACCCAAGCACGCATCAGATCACGCAACTCAATGCCATGCATTAAATAAAGACAACATAAAGTATAATTAAGATTCTGATGAATTTAGGCCTTTAATACACATGAATGACAAAAAAAAAACACCTTATAATCTTCAAGCTAAGACAGTTTCGACCTAGAAAAATCAAACAAGACTACATAACTATAAGCCTCTGTTTGGATTATTTAAAAGAATGAATTTGGATTTGACAGAAAAGTTAAATTTGCTTTAAAAAAACTAAAAAATATTAAATTGGACGAATTTGAAATAACTAGATATTAGAATGGATTTGAAATGACTATATGTAATTAGTAGTAATTTAAAATCCATTTATTTTCTTGGTTTCTTTCTTATTCATATCTTGACATACAAAGATTGCAGTGGTTTAATTAAATAAACAATTTCACCTTAATTATAATGTCATCTAAATCTCTAGATTTAAAATCACTTCATCAGAATGGACCCCGACATGGCCATAATTGTTTAACAAACGAAGTAAAAATCTAAGGGAGATAAACGGGCCAATTGACTTGGAATCGTCTTGGTCTTTGTTCCTGGCTTCCCTGTCTTTCTTTTCTTCTTCTTTTTTCCATCGATAGTACTGTTCGATAATTAACGTTTGTTTTGTCTTGCCAATTGAAATTTGAATGGATGGTACAGACAGCTCCGACTTGTAGAGATTGAAAGCAATTGAACGCAGAGAAGGCACTGCATCTGATCCGCAATTCATATGCTGACAAATCTTTCTGGGTCTTCCTTTTCGTTTGCGTTCCCTGTTAGGTCTCCCTTGCTTTCTCTTGTCTTTGTCTCTCATTTTCTTTTAAGATCGACAGCTTGTTTGCTTTCGTATTGGGCTTGCTTGGTAGATGCGTGGCGTGTGTAGACATAGAAATTTTGGTAGAATAGAAACTCACTAATTTTGTCAACAATCGAAAAATCAAAATTCTGAACAAACTTTGGGTCCAATATATGAAATGCATGCATGTTGCGCGTGATTAGTCAAAATGATGCTTTCATCGGTAGAGAATTTCCTCAATTAGCTCAAACCTTTCGCAAGTCAGAAAACCCTCTGGCCAAACAGAATACTATAGTCTTCTTGAGAAATTTCTTGGAGAAATCACCAAATACAACAAACACATATCAATTTCTAGACAATGTCAAGATCATCCACCACGTGATACTCCTCGTGGTTAGTGGTGAATCCAGGATTGTTACCCTAAGGGGTCTTAGTGTAAAAGTCTGGATATTTTTTTAAAGATGAAAATAACACTAAAAGATAATTTTCTATTACTTTTCTCTTATCGTTCCATAATTCTACATATAAATTAATCAAACCAAACAATCAATCAATTTTTTAAAAGAAACAAATTTTATTAAGACAAATGAACAAACTGAGAGATGACAAAAAGTCCATCACAAAATTAATCATAAATCCTAAATTCCAACAAATCAAATAATCATATATAGTCATCCAATCCAATAAATCATCCACACACAAAATCATCAATATTCATCCAATCCAATAAAACATTATCCAATAAAAATATTAGGCATTATCATCAATTAGAGATTTAGAGTTTAAAATTTTGAATATGAGTTTTTCCACACCACCAGCTAGAATCACAAATCGCCACCTCCTGGAAACACAAAAAAACCCCCATTAAATCAAAACGACGTCGTTTTGCTCAGGAAGTTTAAAAATAAAAAACAGTTCTTCCTCGCACAGCTCATTTCTTCCTCAGGAAAAACGTCGAGCACCTGGTACATAGAGCTTAAGCTAAGTCAGCTTATATAGCTTTACCAACAAACTAACTATTCTGTGCTAACAATCTAACAGACTAGCTTACTCGGCTATTGGCACCTGGCCCTCTTAACTAACTACACATTAATCATCATTATGGTGGATGGCAAACGTACGAAGGAACACTAATTAATAGCTTTTGTGTGTGGTTACGCTTTTTTGTTCAGAAAAGAAGAGTGGATAAAAAAGATAATCAAAACGGTCATTCAGGTCAAGTTTTGCATCGTCCAAGTTTCTATCTCTACCCAAAAGAACACACACTTCTCTCGCTCTATTTCATGGACCAGTTTCGCTCTTAATCCTTTGAGTGTGTCAGCTTTACTTTCGTTCTTATTTTAAGTGTTTATATATATATAACTTCAGTTGAGGGATCCCTCAAATAAGATTATTTGAAGGACACCCTTGTAAAACCCACTCCGTATTGTGTTTCACTAATCCAAACCGTCTATTTTGTAGATATTCATTCAAAAATCATCTCTACAAAAAAACTCACTTGAATCCGATATCATTTGACCACTCAATTGAATTATTAAAATTTTAGTACTTTCTTGAAGCATCGTATTCATTGATTTTGTAGGACACAATTGGATGTCGAAACGGTATTCAATTTGTCTAATTTTTTGCAAAAATAATCTATGAATGTAGACTTAAAAAATAAATGGTTTGGATCGTTGAAAAACAATTTGTAGGGGACCCTAAAGGGTGTCCCTCAAATAAAATTATTTAATAGATCCCTCAATAAAAGAGGACTGATATGTATACATATATTTTATAAAGATTGGGAAGGGCGATGGCTATGGCAGATCTTGGGTGGGAGAAGATTAGATGGTGGGTTTTGTTTCTGGTCCTATATTTTAAGACTTTTTTGTATAGATAAATACGAGAGCGGTGTTCACGGACAATCAGCAAGGGTAAAATCGGAAATTAAAAACTATGGTATTTCATTTTTATTTGGTACAGAGACAGGGAGTGGAAAAACATTGTATATAACGTGATTGGTTGGATATAGTGATATACAACAAGTTCTTGTCGTAATAAGGGAGATGTATATTCAACTCCGAAAGGGACAACGGGTTTGGAGAATGCCTTTCAATATAAACCAGGTAGTGCGATTGCCCTCTCTAACTTCAATTTGTAGCCACTCATTTGGAACAAGAGTCTGCTTCCTATCTTCTTCTTTTTTTCCCTCGGTTGTCTGCAAATCTCTTTGTTTTGTTTTTTTTCTTGTTAGGGAGTTTTGCTACACAGATGGAACTCAAGTAAACTGAGTTTGATAACTTTGCTAATTAGTAAGAAGAACCAAACATGGATCCAGAAGAGCAAATGGACATGCAATCCATCAAATTAGCTTCCCTTGAAAAAAAACAAGACAAAAAAGTCAGATATTATGAAACAACGACGATAAAGCTGGTCATCGCTTATATTTTCTTCCAAGCTGTTATATTCTTGTCTGTTTTTCTCCGAAACCCAGCCGTCATCTCCTGCCAGCATTGGTGGATTCCGTTCAGCCTCTCGTCTCTGATTACTTTCATCTTTTCCATAAGCTTCACCAGATTCGCCAGCAAGTTGGAGCGTATACAACACCAGCACGACATCACTGTCATGGAGCGAGATTCGAATCACCACCGAAAAATGCTCCAACGAAGAGATCCAACCAATACTCATGATCTGCAGCAGCAACAGCAACAGATTTTGAAGGGCGAAGTTGTGAACGTTTATCAGAGAAATGGCTTCATTTACTTGGTATTTGCTGCCCTTCTTGTCTACACGGTTATCATCTTAATAGCCTGTCGATTCATTATCTGTAAAGACTGATTCCAGCAACCAGTCTTAAGAGCATCTCTAAGGGATTATGCAAAGGAGCAGGCAAATAAAGCTTGCCTAGCCACGTCAGTTTTCTCCTCCTCCTACGGTAAGTGTTTTGGAATTTTGGAAACATAAACGTTTAGCTGTTTTTCTTTATGTTTACATTTTTGCCTTTATCAAGTTTATATGTTTTTCGTAGAGGTTGCCCTAAACCCTATCTAATTACCAAATTAGTAGAAATCATGTCTCATAATCATCATATCTGAGTGTAGTACTAGTTAAAATAAATGAGACCGCGATTGTATTTGAGTTCGAATAAATGAAAAGTTGTTAACTACCTCATCAACTTTTTATGTTTATTTGTAAAAAGTTTCATAAACAATTGAAGTTCTTTGATATATGCAGTGGTGCTGATTTCTAATTATTGTAATTAAATGGTAGAGCTTGCAAGGAAGACTTCATTGTGAAAGTTAAAACTTGAGAGCTTCTGAATAAAAAAGACGACAGCATCTAGAGAAAGTGGCAGACAGCATATGTTGCCCCAAAATCTAACCTGAGCAACAATCTCAGCAGACAGCATAGTCAGTATAGCAATGCTCTACGCTCCAACAAAAGCTTAATTCAAATGCAAAATTCAAGTCTTGTTACGATTTAATTTCCCGGTGACTGTCATCTGAACCCTTCATATCTAATTAACATGATCTCAACATTGTTCGTTAAAACAAAAAACATGAGCTTCTGAGAATTTGGATAATGTTCTTTACTTCGTATTAAAGTGGAGAGTGTGTGAATTCCAATGAAAAATCAAATGATCTTGTATTGCCAGTTGGTTTTATGGTGGAATCTCGTATTGTAATATGGTATCAGAGCAAGGTATTCACGCAACCCACGTGCTTAGATTAAGCAAATGATGCAATTAGCCAAAATCCAACAAATTTGAGAGAGGAATGAGGGATGGAGGAGGGAGCCCAGATTTTAAGTGAAAGACAATTATGGCCCGTTAAGGACGCCTCAATGGCAAAAGAATTCTCCGTATAATAGAGCAAGGCTGTCGGCGTTACGATTGATCCATACGCTTGCGTGATTCGCGTGGGAGAGGAATTTTGTAGAATTTTCTAACACGATAAAGTGTCGTTGAAATTTCAAAAAAAAAAAGTAGACAACAAGTGTACACTACAAAAAAGAATGGCAACAATCATCATTATTTGGTGACATTTGCTGGGGTGACTAAAAGCTTTAGTCACTATTATTTGGAGATATTTGATGGGATGGAGCTTTTTGGTTGCGTTGTGCTCTTTGGGTCTATGGGGCCCACTACATGACAATTTTGGACCAGTCGGCCCATAACATTGGAATTTGAGGGTGAATGCATCACCCTTTACTAGGTTTTGTGGTCAGCGCGTGAGCTCTGTAAAAAGAAATAATTTTTTACTAGTTTTGGGCCCTTTAAAAAGTCAATTGCGTGTGTTTTTTCCTAAAGTACTGGACATAGTAAATAAAGTTTTCAAGTTCTAATAATATATGCAGTTGTAGTCAAATTTTATTCAAACTTTGAAAGAAATAAAGTGTCATGATGACTGATAAGATGGGTTTTTCATATTTTATTGGAGAAATAGTATTTCAAGCCGTCCAAAGCCACTTTGATTCAAGACTCGTTTTGTATGGACTTCCACGTGGATATAGAACTTCGAGAAGGATTGTTTTTCTTATTTTATTTTACCTCAGTTATCATATTAAACATCAGTTATGCAGTTGATATTAACAATTTAATTATGCAATATGTCGGTTGGCATTGCTCATGCAATCTCATCCTTCTCGAAGGGTAGGGTTTAGTCAAATAAATTTCCCAATTTCCATAAATTTGATAGGAGAGAATTACAATTGAGATCGGGTTGCATATTTGTCATTTTTTGTCACTGGTGAACAGAGCATTCGCAATACGAGGTTACTCTGTGTTATCTTGACGCGCATGGATATGAAAAGGAAGCTCATTTTCTCTAGTGGAAAAGATGATCCCAAAGGAAGAGTGCCTCAAATTTTTCTGACCCATTATCAATTGCGAATTATCATTAAAGACAAAATAGGGGTCCCTCCACTAGACGACCTTGAGCTTGAAATGATTGAATTACAGAATAGAGATCTTGAATTATTTTCATGGTTTCCTCACTGAATTGTTTTAAGCCACATGTGCTCAAGCTTTTGTGTGTGGATGATCTGTAAAGCAAAAGCAGGTTGAAGCGTAATCCCTTCGAACGGTGTAAACTTTGCCAAAGAGATGTTCTCACGCTTCAAATGGAGAAGCAGTACGTGTGCACTTAGAGCCACTTTCCTCAAATGTTTTTTCCTCTGTTTTTTGGGTTGATTTGGTCCACAACATCATCAATACAAAATCCTTAATGCCTTTTTTTTGTGTCGAAGGTAGAAAAAGAAAGGGTTTACTCACACGCACTCGTGCCTAGGGATTACTATCTCATTGGCTTTTGTGGTGTATCTTGTAAAATAACGTGTGGAGCTGAGTGCGAGGGTTGGTGAGAGTGTATTGGCTGATTCAAAAAGCCAACAGAAGTATCTCTGTGTATATAAGTTGTATGGAGTTGGAGGGGAATTTAATTACTCTAAGACTCCTTGCATTCTTATCTTTAGCTCTCTTATAGTTTGAGTATGGTTAACCATCAAAGTCCAGCAAATGGTGACAAAGAAAAGAGAGAAAACATGGAGAAAAGAAAACAGGAGTTGCTAACTACCATTGAGAAGCAGGATGATAAAGTACATCAACTTCAAACGAGCGCCTTCAACCTTGCAAACTACTACTTCGTCTTTCAAGGAATTATTTTGGGGGCTATCGTCACTGCCACCAATGCGCTCAGATGCTCAGATCGCTGGTTCCTTTTCAGCCTCTCTCTGATAGCAGCTATACTCAACTTGGTTTCATTGCTTGTAATTGGAAGCAATTATAAAAGAAGCGTTATGCAGAGACACCAAACCAAGAGTGAGCTCATTGAATTGGAAAGTGATCTGAGCAAGCTAGAATGTTCACCTTCAGATCAAGGGCTCAAAACTAAAATATTAACCTACTGGGATACGACAAATATTCAACATCCAGAGGTTGCTTCTCAAAATCCTACGACCGTAGAAATTAAGGGTGAACCGGAAGTAAAGCATAGAAGGAGGGTCATTCCTGTTGTTACAAATCATCTACGTGAGTTCTACTTTGTACTTTGCATGGGTATATTTATAATCTTTGCCGTCATCGTGGTTGTGGGTTGCTGGACCCTTCCTTGCAAGAAAACTCTTCAATGCACACCCCTGATATCGAACGCCAATGATGATAAATGTATTAGGGTTTGTGAAGGTGCTAAGTGTATGAGCATCTGCGCCCAATTCTAGGGCTTAAAGTTCAACAGTTCTATATAGCTTTGAGCTAGGGTTATCCAAGTAGATTGGAACCACAATAAAGTTTACCATATTTTGATGCTCGTCATTTAATCTATAATACTTTATATGATTTTGTGCACGCACAGATTTCACAAATAAGAATGAATATGACTTTCTGAGTGTTATTAAAGAATCGGACCTCAAATAAAATATAAGATTAGTATGAATTTAAGTCTTACAGCACATAAAATAAAAATAGTTGGCATTTTTTGCTTACAACTCTTTTTTTTTCTTCTTACTTCAGTATCATCATATTTATTTTTCTATACGCTATCTTTTTGCTCTTTACGCTAATATTTTACAAAAAGATGAAGTAGGTACATCATCTATGCTAACAAGCCAAGTCAACTAATTAAGCTCAACCCACTAAGGATAGGTACATTTATCGATGAGACTAACAATTGGAAAATACTTCCCTTGTATTTTTGATAAATTATGTTTGCACATATATCAAACTGTAATTTGGAAAAATGAGGTAAGCAGTCGGGTGTTTACATTGTGTATTTGATGAATTATCCTTAACAATTTACCTAAGTTTGGAGTTTGTGGACCGAAAGAAGAGACAATCGCAGGTGCTGGGACCTGGGAGCTTTGTCAAGTTCGTCCTTCACTTCACGGGGAAAGTCTCGTGCGTAATTGAGTGGGGCTAACTGTACGTAATGGACCTGCATCCTCTGCCGACTGAATTATTACAAGAATATGCCTGATTTTTAATCACATATATATACATATAATCAGAAATATATATATATAGAGTTCCAAAAATAAATATAGCCATAGGTGCAACACAATAACTGCAAATGGCCTGCAAAAGACTCACTAGTGTAGTGGTTTGGAGTATTTACTCCCTTAGGCAAGGTCTTGGGTTCGAGTCCTAGCATCCGTGTAGTGTGTGTGAGTTTAGTATGCTATCGCCCCTCTCAATAGGAAAGGTTCTCAAAAAAAAAAATTGCAAATGGCCTGTAATCTCTCAACTCTGGGGGGCCATGTCGTCTGGTTGCCAATTCTTATGGGTTTTCGTTTCTTCTTGTTATCTATGAACCGATCCCACTATAAGCCCAGCTTTGACATTTTAACCGGGCGGTTCAATTAGAAGTCTACTACATGAAAATTTAGACCAGCCGGCCCATAATCTAAAAGACGGCTAGTCTTGTACAGCGTACTTGGCACTTCGCTTGCACGGGCTCACCGCCCAAATGGCATTTGGGGCTTTTATTTTCTATCAAAACAACGGAATTTGTGAGTGATTATATCATTATCAAAGTTGGAAATATACAACTTTCTTTTATTTTATTCTCTCTCTCTCTCTCTCTCTCTCTCTCTCTCTCTCTCTCTCTCTCTCATTGGCTATTTTTTTTTTTTTTTTTTATATTTCCTAGCGGAAATAAAATGTTTTTTTTTTTTTTGTAGTAAATAAAGTTGTCATGTTTTTTTTTTTTTTTTTTTTTTTTTTTGGATTGAATTGAAAGGAAATTAGTGTGTCCTTTGAGTTGAAAGGAAATTTGGGATTGAATTGTTTGTTGTGTTTATTCCATTCTCCAAAATGAGGTATTTATAGTACAATGATGTAAACCTTAATAGAGTAAAACAAGGAAAGTAAATATTTCTAATTATAAGATATGTGTACAAAAGGGAAATAAATAATCTCTGGAATCATGGAGTCATGATTCTACCTATTCTGTCTTGAGACAAGATCTCTAGAAATATGAGGGTAAATTTTCTATCCATTTTGTCTTGGGACCCAATTCCGAGAAAGATGACTCACGCCAACACTCCCCCTGTCACTCCCCGGATCGGCTCTGCCGTAACACGATATTGTCCGCTTTGGGCCCCCCTCTCTGCCCTCACTGTTTTGTTTCTAGGAGCTCACGAGCAACTTCCCAGTGGGTCACCCATCCTGGGATTGCTATAGCCCCCAACTCGCTTAACTTCGGAGTTCCCATGACTCCGAAACCAGTGAGCTCCCAAAAGGCCTCGTGCTAGATGGATGCGGGTGTGTACATATAAGGCACATCACCCCCTCTCTGTTGGTCGATGTGGGATCTTACACCCCCTCAAGTTGGTGCGTAGATATCTTATATGCCTAACTTGTCAAGTAAGTCATGAAACACCTTTATTGATACTGCATGCATGAATACAACTGCCAGATGTTCTTCAGATTTCACAAACGGGATATCAATCAATTTCCCAATAAGCTTTTCCTTGATAAAGTGTCGGTCCACTTCAACATGCTTAAATCTGTCATGTTAAACTGGGTTGTTTGGAATTTCTCAAGTTACCTGATTATCACAGTATAGGTCCATAGTTTCCTATGGTGGAAAACCAATTTCAATTAGTATACTTCTCAACCAGAGAAGCTCACACACTCCCTGGGCAACACCCCTTATATTCAGTCTAAGCTGCAGATCGTGCCACTACATTCTACTTTTTACTACGCCATTTAACCAAGTTAACTCCAAAAAGGTGAAGTAGCCTGATGTAGAGCGTCTATGTGTAATATTACCATCCCAATATGCATATGTAAATCTTTTGATATTCAGATGCCCTTGTCTCCTAAATATCAAACATTTTCCTGGAGTTCCCTTCAAATATCTCAAAATACGCATCACCGTTGCTAAATGATCTTCACTAGGTGAATGCATAAACTGGCTCACAACACTAACTGCTTAAGCAATATTAGGATGAGTATGTGACAAATAAATCAGTCTTCTTACTAGTCTTTAATATCTTTCTCTGTTTGTCGATACTTGGTCAGGGTAGATGGCTAGGTGATGATTTTGTACAATAGGGATGTCTGTGGGTGCACACCCTAGCATGCATGTTTCTGTCAACAAATCTAATACATATTTCCTCTGAGACAAAAAGATTTTGTCACTAGAGCTTGTAATCACAATTCCCAGAAAATATTTCAAGCTTCCTAAGTATTTCATCTCAAACTTAGACGCCAGATATTTCTGGAGTTTCTCAATTTCATCTGAATCATTACTTGTAACAATCATATCATCAACATAAATAACCAACAAAGTAACCTTACCACCCTTGTGTTTGATAAACAAGATATGATTAGAGTTTCCTTGTTGATACCCAACTGTTTCATGGCTTCAGTGAATCTCCCAAACCACGCTTGAGGAGACTATTTCAAATTATAAAGAGCCTTTCGCAATCTACATAATTTTCCAATGTTATTGGTCAATCCATACTCGAGTGAGAACTCCAAGTAAACTTCTTCTTCTAAATCTCCATGAAGAAATGCATCAAATTGCTTCAAAGGCCAATTTAGATTTGCAGCTAGAGATAACAATACCCGGATATCATTCATTTTGGCTACTGAAGCAAAAATCTCTCGATAATCAACACCATACGTATGTGTATATCCCTTCACCACCAACCTTGCCTTATACCGATCAATTGTCCTATCTGCCTTATATTTTGTCCTAAGACCAAATTCCCAAAACGATGACTCACACTAACACTTTGCAAGTTTTCATGTATTAATATATGCAACTCTAGTCAATTTTTATTTAAACATTTTAGGAAATAAAGTGTTCTTTTTTAAACAATTAGAAAATTGCTTTTATTTCCGAGTAATGCTACTCTTATCACATTTGTATACCACATTGTTATACCACCTTATGTGGCAGACAGTGGCGGAGCTAGGAATTTATGTGTTGGGGGGTCAACATATAAACCAAACAAGACATTAAAAAAATTCAAAATTTCAACCTTAACAATGTTTCGAAAAATAAAAGGCAGAAAACAATTGTTTATTCAATTAGGTATCAAAATAACACTCGTCATTCTTTCATATCTCGAAAACCTTCTATGATTGAGTCAATGCTAAACTTTTCTGCAATTTCCATTTCGATGTACATAATCAAAGAGCCTGTGAGAAATTCCTTTTTCATCTTGTTACGAAGCCTAATTTTACCATACACATAGCAGAAAATGATCACTATACAGTTGTAGTAGAAATAGAAAGAGTAAGCACAAGCAAAACTACTCTATAAACAAGTGGATATGTCGTTGATCTTCTAGTCGTTATCATCCATTGAGGTAGATCAGAAATTGTTGACAAGTTTTTGAACTTTGAAAGTCGAATGACGTCACTCTCAAAATGTTGAAGCTGTCTTCTCAAACCTGTCTTCTCATGATCTTCAAAGTCTTGCAGGTAGAATTTATCCACCAATTGACAAATATGATCAATTCTAACATATTTATTCACTTCACGAGGATCCAAAGCCGACCTCATAATAAGCAGCTCTATTGTTTGATCACTAAATCGGCTATTTAATTCTTGGAGTTGAGAATCTATTGTAGCATAAAAAATATCTATCATGTAATAATGCTTAATCGTAAAATCATCTTCTTGATGGCGAGCTTGACCTCGTTTTGCAACATAACGAGCATTCATATCTAGGATATCTATGTTCCGTGCTTCACAAAAAGAATTCGCCTTGTTAAGCAAATAATCTCATCCATCATCTCTTAAATCTTGGATGAGTGCTTCAGTGGAAGAAACAAGATTTATGGCATTTATGATATCTTGGAATTGACATTGCAAAGCTTGACAAAGATCATTAGTGATCTCCATAAGTTCTTTCATAAGATTTAAGATAAAGACAAATTCATATGAAGTCATTATCTCATAAGCTGGATTAGCATCTCCTTGTTGAGAATAAGTAGTTCCGTTATCAATTATATTAATTATAATTGTGCATGTTGCACTAAACATATTTACCAAGCTAGTAATTGATTTCAAATGAGAACCCTAACGAGTATCACTAGCATGTTGTGAGGTGCCAATTTGATTCATTCCTTTCCTAGTCTCAAGCTCATCAATTGCTATCATGAGCTCAATTTCAGCAGCTTGAGCATTTTTTAGTTTATTATTACGCTTGCATGAAGCACCAATAATATTGACAATAGAAGTCAATTTAATGAAAAAGTGGTGAACATGAATAACTTCTCTTGATGATGCAATTAATGCTAATTGTAATCGATGTGCTAAACAATGAACATAATAAGCATATGAGCAATAATTCAAAATCAAAGCTTGTAACCCATTCCATTCACCTCTCATGTTACTTGCACCATCGTATCCTTGTCCTATAATATTTTGAATATTTAGTGAATTATGAGATAATATAGAGTATATACCCTTTTTCAAAGTTAATGTCTTAGTCCCTGACACATGAGCAAGCCCAAAAAAAGGCTCCTAAATAAGACCTTCTTTGTCAACAAATCGCAACATTATAACTATTTGATCTTTCTTAGATTCATCACACGTTTCATCAACAATTATACAAAACTTTGGTTCCCCAATTTCTTCACAGAATGCTTTCTTCACTTTAGTTGAAAAAACATGTAAAATTTCTTTTTGGATCTGTGGTGATGTGTAAGAAGCATTTTTGGAAGCTTTATCTAAGACAACTCCAGCAAATTTTTCATTATATGCAGCCAATATTTCTAACATTTGAAGAAAATTTCCATGATTGATTGAATTCATTTTTTCATCATGTCCTCTAAAAGCACATCCTTGGAATGCAAGTCACTTGACTGCTTCAATTGTTGCCTTAAGTCGTAGTCGATTGTCTGCAATTTGTTGGGAAGAATAATTCTCAACAACTTTCTGTATATGCTGGGATTGATTCATCAAATCCAAACATGATATTTCAGCAATTTTATTAGGGGAGTTAGGATCTTTCCTCTCGTGATTTAGAAAAGAACAATTTTATCCATCTCTAACTTTCTTCCAATTTTGAAATCCCTCAAGAGTGAAAGCATATTCCCAGAATGTCCAGATGGTTTGTTAAAAAGATAGCACGATAGACAAAAAGCTACATCTTTCCAGGTGAATATTCTAACCATAAAGGAAATAGTTTGAACCATGAACTTTGAAAGCTGTGCTGATGAGTTATTGATCTTGATTTTCGATACTTAGAAAGTATAGGTTGGTATGGACCGGCGTTAATGTAAGCTCGTCGAATTTTGTCACGTTGATTAACAGGATAATTCCATTTTTTTGGACGTAGCCTTGGGTCGAGCTCTAAAGAACTAATATCATCTTCATTGTCACTTGTCTCAATTCTTGGAGATCCAGAACGATTTTCAAATGCTACTGTCTCAATATTTGAATCAGGTACATATGAGGTAACTTCAGATATTTTAGTATGTTTTCTTTTGAAAAATCCATCAATTCTAGGTTATTTCTTCATCAACAAACTAATTACAAATTTTATTAAGGACATGATTCATAAATTATACCACCAAAAAGAAAAATTCATATGCTATGCATAGAACATATAACTATAACAATGAAATTAACTTCAATTTTCACTCATATAAGGTTTAGGGCCCTAAACCCTAAACTATAAAAAATTCATATATTTTTTTATTAATATATTGGTGGGCCCTAAAATCACTTAGTCTTTCTATTTTGTGAAGAAATCACTTGGTCCACCTCATCTATCAAATAAGATGGTATAGAGTGTGATATATGAATAGTAAGAATAGCATTATTCTTTATTTCCAGACAACCAATCTCTCTAGTCAAATTTCCACATTTTTTATTTATAATTTCTTCTTCCTTTGTTAATTGAATATTTAATTTATTTCATGGACTCGAGTAGCAAATTGCAACACTATCGAGCTTTAGTGGATCAAAACTCAAGCTTAAAAGCCGTAGCAAGAAAGTAGAAAAATAAAAACACAAGCTTGAATAGTATTTTAAAGAGATTAGCATCTTGTCTGATCCGGTGTTATCTTTTTTACAAGCTATTTGATGAGCCAACTTAAAACGCTATTGGATAACTAATTATTAGCACTAATCTATTACAGACAGATTGATCATTACTCTTTACCTAACCATCAAGAAAATAAAGTAAGGGCTCCTCACAAATAGACGATGAATTATACTTTGTCAAAGATAAGAAGGAGAAAATACATGAATCAAATCCACGGCAGCAGAAGTACACGCATTGGACGCGGTACTAGAATACAATAACCATACCAATTTTTCTCTGAGACCTTTTCGGCTTTTCAGTGTCTCTTTGCTTAGTGGTGTTTTTAATGTCATAATCTTAATGGATGTGATGGTGATAATAAAATATAATAAATAAATAAAAGTCCACCCTGTTCTACTTTGGCCGACCCAAAAAAAGGTCCACCTGGTGGTTGTTTGCCAACATTTGGGAGGATTCATGTTTGGCTTGGGTTCGCAAACAGCGGCAATTTTGCTTAGAGAGAAATAAAAGCACTTTCTTAATTATTTGGATTTTCAATTTTAACTCAAGAATTAAATTGTTAACCTTACTTTTTTTTCTTCTTTTTTTAGTACAAGTTATAGTCTAAACTAGAGGAGGAATGAGGTTTCTCACACACACTATGAAGGTGCCATATGAGTTCGAACCTGAACACTAATCTAGATCAAGGCCATTTTCCACTAAGCTAGACCCCATTAGCCCTTTTCTAATCTTTAGGACCCTTGCTTTTTTTATTTACCCTAAACCCTAATTTGTCCTTGCATTGCTTAAATTGAAAACTACATAGACAAAATTGATCAAATTAAAACGACATGGACTAAAATGATAAAAGTGGCAAACTAGAGGAAACAATAACGACTTTTCGCCTTTAATTTTTTAATAAAAGACTTTAATTTCGTTGAAGACACAAACCAGGCCTAAGGTAGTGGAGTGGCGTTAGCCAGTTGGATGGAGGTCGACCTTTGTAGTCATTAATTGTTTATTATAATTAGTAGGCGTGCTCAGAAGTTTCCAACAAACTAACATGAGTCTAGTGTAAAAAAAAAGTCTAATTCTAGAACATTAACCCTAAGTTAGCGTACTGAGGTGGAGAAGTAAGGAGCTAAACTGTAGGATTGATCATCTGCACAATAAGACAAGTTTGCTGATCAAGTCAGAACACTAGAAAGATAAAGTGGTGAGCCAAAAATGATAAAAATTCAAATAAAATACAATAGATGGGCAGTTTTGAACGTGATTAAATGGCGGCGTAGCTTTTTATACCAGAGATTGTACGTAAAAAGAAGAAGCTTGAATACATATAGTTGGATTGAACTTTCCACCAAAAAAAGGGCCACGGCGGTGGCCGGAGCTAAAAAAAGAAGTAATATGTCTCATCTGTTTTGTCGTATGACAGAGCTGGAAAACATGACGGGTAAGGGTCTGGAGATAAGGGAGTATTGGATCGGTGATCCAGAGGGCGTGTATGTCGTAGCGATTCGTCTGACATGAGTATGGGCTATTTTGAACGTGATTAAATGGTGGTGTAGCTTTTTATACCAAAGATCAGTGGCGGTTTTAGGATTCGAAGGTCAATTAGGCAAACCTTACATACTAAACTTGACGGTATGAGTGGATTTTGTTAATAAACACATAAAGATACACATAGTCAGAGGGATGCAATGAGCCTTACCCTCAAATGCATCTCTATCAATAAATAAAAATTTAACAAATACAAAAACTAAAACTAGACAACGTAATCCTGAATCACACTTAAGATAATTGATATTAAAATCTTAATCATCATCGACTCTTTGATTTTCAACTCTTTCAACTCGAGGCTCAACAATAGGAGATTCGGGAAAATTTTGCCAAGAAGAGAAATCAAACATCACAACAAAAATAAACCAATTAGCATCAATGCATTTAATTAAACATCTCAAGAATACCAACAACAAATCAAACATCCCAACAAAATTCCTAAAATTAAAGCCCTAATTAATTTCAACAAAATTCCAAAATTTTAATTCATTCCTAATAAAACTCTAAAATACTCAATTTCAAATTAAAGATGCATAAGATAATTAAAAAGGAGAGAATGAGAAGAATAATTGTTACCAAAAAGAGAAGTTGTTAGCAAGAGGAGAAATTGATGTCAAGAGAAGTGAAGGAAGTTGTTGTAGACAAGACAAGAAGGGAGAAGGTGCCCAGTCAATCAATGGCGAGGCCAGGATTTCATGTGTGTGGGGGCATCTTACAAGTTATAAAGAATCAAGAATTCGAACTCACAATACATATGAAAAATAGTAATTATATTGCTTATTGGTTGCAATCATAATTGTCCTCGACAAAGGGATATACAAATACATTTTGAGCAAGAAAAATTGCAAGAGATAGACAAAGAGTAGCGATTTAGCAAATATCTTTAAAGCTTTTCCCCCCATTAAACCCAATAGAAAGAAAAAATCAAAATTTCACAAACAAAAAAAAAAAACCTTAGGTCCCTTCATGCATTCATATCATACATGAAAAAATATTTTATGTAAAAATATTGACTAAGTATGAAAAATGATTTTTCAGAATAATCATTTTTTCAAGATAATTTTTGGCGGCTTTTATTCCTTACACATCAAATATGAAAACTTGATTTTATAGGATTTTAGTATGAAGTCTATATTGACTTAATGAACCATCATTTGTAGCCTAAATCATATTTTGCACTAAAACCGATTTTTCATATTTTGATTTGGTGCAAATTTGATTTTATAGTATTTTTATTTGAATCCAAATAGAGGGTACTTCCTTATTTACATTGTAAACTTAAGTAATGAAAATGGAAATCTGTACACCTGGAGTGCACCACTACCAACTGAGCAAAGGGGCAATTTAAAGCACCTCATTGAGTAAAGGGACAACACATGTGGGTACATATCAAAATGTAAAGTATTTGAAATATTATACATATAGCAAACTCTGCTTCAACTACAGCAAAATTCAACGCTTTTTCTGCTTCTTTGGTTTACGCATTGTTCCAATCTCATGGTTGGATTCTCCACCCATGATCTTGCAGGGGGGTGTTAAGAGTATGTAGAGCTAGGATTGTGACAAGTGTCACTTAGTCATTGGAGCCTTATAAAGCTTAACTCTCTGTATTCTATAGTAATCTGAGAGATAATACAGAAAAGTTCATCTTCTTCTTAATTCTCTCTCTATTTCACTTTCGTTAACAAACCTTCCACCAAAAAAGAAGTATGTTTTGTCGTATGACAGAGCTGGAAAACAAGACGGGTAAGAATCTAGAGATTAGGGAGTATTGGAAGAGTGCTCCAGAGGGCGTCTATGTCGTCGCGGTTCGTCTGCTGCCTGGCGAGCAGAAGGAGATACCAGCGACGAAATTCCATGATGCTATTGTCGACGCGTGTAATCGTGGAATGGTCATTAAAGTTACGACAGATGGGTCTGAATCTACAACGCTCCTAGCCGAGGAGTTCATTAGCAACATAAAGCTCACCTTTATGATCGACGCTAATGGAAAACTCGCCGTCAACAAACTTCTGAGCGACCAAAAGCTGAAAACCGAGCTCACCCGAATCTTCAAGTACCTCTCTCTCTCTCTCTCTCTCTCTCTCTCTCTCTCTCTCTCTCTCTCTCTCTCTCTCTCTCTCTCAATTTAATTTGTTCGAAGTAAATAGATTGTAATTAATTTGTTCCTACTAGTACTAGATGTTTATATGTGGTCATTAATTTGATGAATATTGCTTGAATATTTTTGTAGACCTACTCGGTTGAGGGCATTACTTCGGAGGCTGAAGATGAGCGAGCATGATCAAAGCAGGGACAGTGATGATCACCAAGAGGAGAGCCTGATCAAAGCAGGGAATGATCAGCAAGAGGGTACTGTTTCAGTTTCCTTGCCCTTTTTGTTTTCTTTTATTTCTTTCTTATCTATTATAGGCATCTATATGTCCCCTTCCCCAAACATAGCTAGATACACATAAAAACTATAAGTCGAACATTGATAATTGTTGCTGTAGACAAAGAAATTAAACATTTTTTTGGGATGACTTAATTTTCCTAATCTTTTTTTGTTTACTTACACTCCCTTATATGTTATAGTAAAAAGTATTAAAAAACAAAAGGGATTGGGAAAATCAGCACTCATAAGAAAGAGATATTACAAGGTGTGACCAAACTTCAACCAAGAAGATGATAATCAAAAATAGCAAACCAATGAAGAAAATCACCTCTCCCAGTACTGAATCGGAAACCAGTGATGTCCCAATTCATCTCAGGATTAGCTAGACAGTGATAGTTCCAATCCATCTCAGGATTAGCTAGACAGTGGCATAGCCACATAGTACCCAAGGGCGTCAGTGGCCACCCTTAATAAGTTTTCGTGCTATAACTTTTGTTTTGTTTTGTTTTGTTTTTTTTTTTTTTTTTTGTCTTTTGAAAAATTTCTTGCTCCTATCATTTCATATTGATGCACTATCTCCCTTTAACCCTTTGAGCGAAATGCAGCAAAAGGAAGAAAAATCCATGGAACAACCCCATCGTCTCCGCCGCGTATTTTCTGTTTTTCATTGTGTAAACTTAGCTAGCTAGGTAGGTTTCTCCCAAAAATGTCCTAAGAAGCAAAATTAACCTAGTATGAAGGAAGAGAAAGAAGAAGAAGAGATAATGATCTCAGTACAATGATTAGGGTATTATATAGCCTTTCTCTCTACCATAACAACCTCACTAACTTCCCAACTGTTCTAACCGTACAACTCATCAGACAGGCTAGTCTTTTGAAACATGGCATCATGCATACACCCCAGTCGTCCGTACAAAGCGATCAACACACCCAAGCCATCTCAACATTAGCTAGCAAAGGATAGGAAATGTTTTATTCTGCTATGTATTGTATAAGGCTTTTACATAAAAGCATATACTATTCTTTGAAAGAGTGGAGACATCTGCAACAATTTGTATTCAATATACCAAAATAGCGAATTAGAAAGCATCTTTTTTCATGTCATACCCTAAGACTGAATTGCTTGACCTGTTCTAACTTGCAGAATAACTTGCCTGGGGAGTGTTGACATCATATATCAATCATATAAGACAACTTTTCTCAGCAAGTTCATTGTTATTATGAGCTTACAATCTCATGTAATCTAAAACAGATTGTGATGTTATCATATATTCTGAGCCTGAGGTTCTTGATGTAGACAAGTCTTTCTGTATGCATGCGTGAAAAAATCTATCTTTGTGACGCTTATACCTTACTGCATGCTTGTTGCTTTTCAAGAGAGAGTGCTTTTGAATATTATGTAAATGTATGTGTGTTCACCACACAACACCCCCAACCGCCCTCCCTCCTCCCTCCGTCTTCGGTTTATAGATTCATTTAATTCTCTGGGCCCCTAGCACTCTTAACATATGAATTACAAGCCCCTAGCACAAGGTTTTTATATCTTTGAGTGAATGCTTTTACAGGGGGGATGCTTAGGATCTCTCCTCTCACTTCGTCTTACTCATATCACTTGACCTCTTACTCAAGAGGTTGAAAAGAGTGCTTTTAAATACTAGGTGATATGCTTGCAAAAGCATTTGTAAGGCTCATGTCTGTAAGTTATTTCATGTCTTTATTCTATAATACTAACCTTGATCAAACATGGCTTTAGTAGGTAAGATAGAGATCTTCTTCTTCTATGCAGTCCTTAAGCTCTTTCTCTTATGGGGTGAGATTTCTGTATGAGTAGGTAGATTAACTGCTAGAGAAGGGACCTCTATTTATATGCATTTACTTAAGTTTCCTGCCCATTAAGAAATACTTAAGTAATCTAGATTGCATTAGGATAGTGTGTTTCAATCCATATGGAATTAGGAATTCTCTAAGTTCTTGTTTCCTATTAAAACATTCTTTAGAAAAAGAACTGCAGATAATGTTTGAGTCTGCACTCCTAGATCAGTGTGAATTGCCAAATCCTTATAGGATTAGAAGACCACAATCACGTAAGACAAGTTATTGTCTTATAGTCTCCCACTTGGTCAATAATCACAAAGCAAATTTCACTGATCACTTTAAGGCCTTGTGGAGTTTCAACTAAACAAAATTCCCACTAAGCAACTGTCAGTTTTAGAAAATTCTAAGGAATTATCGAGGCTTATTGAACATACAATCATCAAAACCTTTATAATCACACTTAAAATTTTCCAACACTACATGAAGCTTCGATCAAGATTAAAACTTCAGAATAATCATGACAAAACCTGGAAGTGCTTAATTATATCATGACTACTCTATTGTCCCTGCAAGTGACTACCAAGGTCTTATCTTTGAACAAACAAAGACACAACTATCATGAACACATAACCTGTGCAGCTTCTCTTTATGCTAGCAATGCTGCCATAAATATGCGTTCAAGCAATCATAAAACAATTCTAGTAATTAAACTGAATATAAAACTTTATTAACCTCAAGTCTGAAATCATCCATTGAAACTCTACTAGTTAAGCAAATTGAAACAGAAACAAAACTAATTAACAAATGCTGAATGAAAACCAAACTCCCACTGATGCTCCCACTGTTTTAGCCACTTATTTCATTTGTTAATCCCATACTAATCACATGTTTGTGGAACACACCATTAGGCAATCCTTTAGTGAGTGGATCAGCAATCATGTCGTTTGTGCTGATATGATCCAATGTAGTGTATCCATCTCTGATTTTCTCCTTGACAGTAAAGAACTTAACTTCTAGGATTCTTGAAGCTTTGGTCCTCTTGTTCCCTTTTGCAAAAAGAACTGTTGCACTGTTGTCATTCCATAGTTGTACATGTCTGTCAATTGATTCAACCACATTTAGGCTTGAGATAAAATTCTTTAACCACATGGCTTGAGAGGTTGCTTCATAACAGGCTAATAATTCAGCCAACATAGTTGAAGCAACTGTGAGAGGTTGTTTAATACTTCTCCATGATACTGCAGCTCCTGCAAATCGAAAAACAAATCCTGATGTTGATTTTAGATCATATGCAAAGTCTGCATCTGCAAAACCCTCCAATTTGAGTCTGTCACTTTTTCTAAAAACCAATTTATATCCCTTTGTCCTCTACAGATATGGCATAACCCTCTTACCTGCAATCCAGTGAGCTTGTCCAGGGTTTGACTGAAATCTGCCTAATACACTTATATGAAATGCTATATCTGGTCTTGTGTAGACCTGTGCATACATCAAACTCCCTACCAGGGAGGCATAAGGCTTGTCAGTCATTTCCAACTTTTCTTGATCAGTTTTAGGTGTTTAGTCTCTACTGAATTTGTCTCCCTTCGAAATAGGTACATATGTACCTGCACAGTCCTGCATATTAAACCTGTTTAATATCTTTTCCATGTAAGCTTTCTGTGAAAGACCTAGTAGACCCTTGCTTCTATCTCTGCTTATCTCAATTCCCAATACATAAGAGGCTTCTCCCAAATCAATCATGTGAAAATGCTTAGCAAGGAATGCTTTGCAGTCATGTAACATTGACATATTAGTGCAGGCTAACAATATGTCATCAACATAGAGAACTAGGATGATGAAATGACTCTTACTCCTCTTCATGTAAATGCATTCATCCAAGATATTTTTTGTGAAACCATATTGCTTAACAACTTCATTGAACCTTATATACCACTGTCTTCATGCTTGTTTGAGGCCATAAATTGATTTACACAGCTTGAAAACCAGATTTTCTCCCTTCTCTTGAATAAAACCTTCTGGTTGTTGCATATAGATTTCCTCCTCTAGGTTTCCATTCAAGAATGTAGTCTTTACATCCATCTGATGTAAGTGTAAATCAAAATGAGCTACAAGTGCCATTATGACTCGAAATGAGTCTTTGGTTGAGATTGGTGAATAGGTCTCATTGTAATAAATTCCTTCTTGTTGTGTGAATCCTTTGACAACCAGTCTTGCCTTATATCTATCAATCTGCCCATTTGAGTCCATTTTGGTTTTGAAAACCCACTTGCAACCTATTGGTTTGAATCCTTTTGGTAAAGGTACTAATTCCCAAACATTATTATTTTCCATAGAGCTTAATTCTGACTTCATAGCAGCCCACCAGTTTTCACATTTCTCACTCATCATAGCTTGCTTGAAATTAATGGGATCTTCTATGCCATTGTCACATCCTGGGATCGGCTCCGCCGTAGCATGATATTATCCGCTTTGGGCCCCCCTCTCTGCCCTCACGATTTTGTTTCTGGGAGCTCACGAGCAACTTCCCAGTGGGTCACCCATCCTGGGATTGCTCTAGCCCCCAACTCGCTTAACTTTGGAGTTCCCATGACTCCGAAGTCAGTGAACTCCCAAAAGGCCTCGTGCTAGATGGATATGGGCATGTACATATAAGGCACATCAACCCCTCTCCGTTGGTCGATGTGGGATCTTACAGCCATTCACATCATCTCCAGATTCCTGGAGATAAACATGATAGTCATCACGTAAGGCTCTTTTCCTTGGTCTTGTTTGTGCCTAATAAATCACGGCCGTGAATTGGCCGGGGGAAATTCTCTTCTCGGCCTCAAACTGAAACGCAGCGTTTTGTCAGGGTGTTTGGCTTTCCAGAGAAACAAGAAAAATCACCAAGGCATGATTATCTCGGCCAAGGTTATAGGCCGAGGCCGAGATCGAACAAGGTAACGGCCAAAGACACTAAAGTCAGATCATCACGTGACAGCAGGGTCCCACGCTTCATTTAATGAAGCAAGGTCTCTGTTTATTACAGCAAGCCCACTGGCCAAGAATGAGCATTTAATGCGCGAGGGAAGGTGGGAAGTGATTGGAGTCAGGATTTGGTGACAGAGATCAGAGTGATTAGACGCCAACATTCTCACAAAGCTCTTTGCAGCTTGAGAGATTAGGTAATTGGCTATCAGAGCAATAAATGCGTCTCCACGGCCAGAAGCGCAGAACCCACGATCAGGGCGGCGGCCGAGATTCACCGGGATTCATGGAGTCACACCACCATACTTCACGATCCCAAATGCTGATTAGACTACCCACTTGGCATAATCAGGCTCCACCATGCAGATTTTCAGCCTCGATTACCCCTCCAGGAGCTCTACCTATAAATACAAGACTCAGGACTACTTTCAAAGGGTTCAAACACCAAACAAAAGCCTCCCACGGAGCAACTTATATTTTCCTGTAATGCACCTTCAATATCTTTACTTGCTTTTCTAGGAGTAGTGTTAGTTTGTAAGGAAAATCCATTCATCAATATATCAAACGACCCTTGATTTTCAAGGCGCTGGAGCACCACCCTTGTTGTTCGCTCACTCACCCCATATATCATATGACCGCCGCTCATTGAGTAGCGCGCCGGAGCACCGCCCTAAAACCCACCAAACACCACCACTCAACGGCCTTGTAGTTCAGGCCGTGAACCTTACAGCCGAGACTAGTTCCTCTCTCGGCTATAATCGTTTGATTAGAAGACGAGTCCAGACAGGCGCACCATCTAAACACTTTCACCCGCTTCAAACATCTCGACGCACGGTAGACCGTGCTGACACGCCCGCGCACAAACGCACCCCGTCCAAAAGCAGGAAACCGCGTGTTAACGCACATCCCCTCGGCCCGGAACTCCAGGCCGTGAGATTTGCGCGGCAAACAGGTCTCTGTGATCTTCTCAGTTCCATATTTAACTGTGCATTGTTTCCTTCTTCTGTATTTTGAGTTTCTGGTTGCATGATTTGCTGTTCTTGAATTTGGTCTGTTTCTATATGTTCTTCTGCATAATTTTGGTTGTCATTCAGATTCAAATTTGGTAGGATCACAATTTCACTTTGTGTGTTTGTCTCAACCAAATTCTCAACTTCTGTTATCACTTCATCAAACTCAAAACTGCTGTCTTCAATTCTTTCATCTTCAGATTCTATGAATACAGCTCTTTGTGTTTCCACAAACTTGGTTGTGTTCTTGGGACAATAGAATCTGTATACCTTTGTCTTATATGGATATCCAATTAAATAACCACTTGTAGTTCTTGAGTCCAACTTCTTCTCCATAGGGTTATAAAGCTTGGCTTCTGCTTTGCATCCCCATACCTTTAAATGGTTTAAGCTTGGTTTCCTTTTGTTCCATATTTCATGGGGAATTTTGTTCACACTTTTGGTTGGAACTCGATTAAGTATGTAATTAGCTGTTTTCAATGCTTCTCCCAATAGAAACATAGGTCGATTTGTGCAGCACATCATACTCCTAATCATATCCTTTAGTGTTCTGTTTCTTCTCTCTGCAATGCCATTTTCTGTGGAGTTCCTGGATTTTTGTACTGAGCAATTATCCCTTCTTGTTGCAGAAATTTTGCAAATGGTCCAAGGTTTCTTCCACTTTCATCAAATCTCCCATAAAACTCCCCTCCTCTATCAGACCTTACAACTTTAATTTTAAGGTCTAGTTGGTTTTCTACTTTAGCCTTATAGATCTTGAACATGTCCAAAGAGCTGGATTTTTCTTTGATTAGAAAAACATGTCCATACCTTGAGTAATCATCTGTAAAGGTGATGAAATAGTTGAACCCTTCATGAGTTGGAGTTGGGAATGGACCACATATGTCTGTGTGGATTAATTCTAGAACACTTTGACTTCCCACAGCTCCTTTCTTTCTCAAGTTAGTTAATTTCCCTTTTACACATTCAATGCAGACTTCATCTGTGTCAAAATTCAATGGTGGTAGAAATAATTCTTTGCATAAGGTTTTCATTCTTTCCTTTGATATATGTCCAAGCCTTTTATGCCATGTTTTAAAAGTATCTGTTTTGATTGGATTGGATTGGATGACATTGATTTTCATTTCTGTTGTTTTGCAATTCAATCAAAACAAGTTATCAACAATGCTTGCTTTTCCAGCTATCTCATTATTTCTGAAAATAGAACAACCAAAATCATCAAAGTTCAAAGTGAACTTTGACTTTACAAGCCTAGTAACTGAGATCAAGTTTTTCCTTATAGTAGGAATGTAAACCACATCTTCTAATTCCAAAATAAAACCAAAGTCTAATTCAAGCCTAACTACTCGAATGAATTCTACTTTAACTCTGACTCCATTGCCTATGAACACCTTCACTTCATCCTTGCTTGACAGCCTCCTCCTTGTTAACCCCTGCAAAGAATTAGTTACGTGAATGCTTGCACCAATGTCTAACCACCATGAATTATCTGGGATATTAACTGGATTAGATTCGAAGCAAACTAGAACTTGATCATTGTTACCTTTAGCCTTTTGCTTGTCCAACCAATTCTTGTATTTCATGCATTCCTTCTTCATATGTCCATTTTTCTTGCAGAAAAAGCACTTCAGTCCTACTGGTTTCAAGGCCTTTGAACTGCTATGCTCCTTTTCCTTTTCTCTTCCAACAGTAGTTCCTTTGTTTTTAAATTCCAGGTTCTGTTTGGATTGAACCAAATTCACCATCTTAGCCCCTCTTTCTTTTATTATATTGAGTTCCTGTTGAACACTTATGGTTAGGAGATCATTCAGTGTCCAATTTTCCTTCTGAGCTATATATGTATCTTTGAGAGACTTAAATTCCTTAGGCAGTGAATTCAAAGCAAAGTGCACCATCATGTCTTCATCCACATTCATTTTCAATTCTTGCAACTTAGTCCCTATGTCGATCAGATTCATAATGTGAGCTCTAACACAACCTTGTCGATCAGATTCATAATGTGAGCTCTAACACAACCTTTTCCACCATATTTCATGTCAGTCAGTTGACTCAGCAAGGTGCTCTTAACAACTTTCTTTGATTCCTTGAACCTTTGTGCAATGGTTTCATAATACCCCTTAGCATGCTCAGATTTAGGGATGCTTCCTTTTACAAATGGAGCCATAGCTCTCTGCATAATCAACATGGTCATTTTGTTTGCCTTTTCCCATCTAGCAAACTTGGTTTTGACTTTTGTAGAGGCATCTGTAGTTGGGGCTTGAGGTGGGTTATCTTTGAGGACAAAATCATAATCCAGAAATCCCAAAGAAATTTCCAGGTCTTGCTTCCACTTTTGTTAATTCGATCCAGTTAGAGTTACAATGGACTGATAGCTTGAGGAATTAACTGAAACATAATAATAAAATAAATGAATGGGTATAATGCCGAAATACCCCCTGAACTTGTACATAACTCTCAATTTACACCCTGACCTTTTTTTTTAGCGAATTAAGGGCTCGAATGAAATTTTATTATCAATGTTCCCCCCACCGTCAAAATTCGAACATTTCATCCATTAATCCGTCCATTTGACTCACGTTGACTCTCTTTTGAGGGTTATTTTGGTCATTTAGCGCCTTTCTTTTGGAAAAAAAATTTGAAGAAAAAGAGGAAAATTGAAGAAAAAAAGAAAAAAACACTAAAGAAAAAAATCCTGAGAACCCAGGCCCCCACCCCTCACCTCTCGATTTCTTTCTCCCCTCAATTCTCCCATGACCACCCCTTACCCCTACCACTCCCAAAAATCCCAGCCAGTAACCACAAACCCACAAACCCCTTTTGGTTTTTCACTCCTCCCTCACAAACCTAAAAACCCCAGCCATCAACCAGAAACCCAAATCTGGTTTTTCACCTCTCCCCCACAAACCCAGAAATCCCAACTAGCAACCACAAACCACAAATCCGTTCTGTTTTTTCACACCCCTCTCCCCCCGCGCCATCAACAAGAATACCTGGTAGTTGACAAATTAACATCCTATATAGTATTCTGCACTATAAGAATTCTGCAAACAACAAACCACAAACCACTCACTCGCCATCAACAAAACAAAACAGAAAAAATATATATATATTGTCGATACCTTGGAGGACAAAAGCGAAGCATGGGAAGAACATATGGGGACCAAGCAAGTTAGGACCCACCATCTCCACTTGCTTTCTACTTTTTATGCTGAGGAAGCCCCATCTGGTTTGTGAAATATGTTTATGTTTGAATTGATATTCTCATCAGCAAGCTCATCTTGGTGATCGGGGCTTGGCGAAAGAGCTCCAACCAGGAGCGGCGCTCAGAGAGGCCGTTGTAGAGATTTTCCGAGATGTGGTTGAGGAAGGCGCTGGAGGTTGGGTTGGCGATTGAAGCTTGGGATTAGGCGGAGCAGTCAGAGATTGCGGTGGTTGTAGATGTGGTTGAGCCTGGAAGAATCGGAGGTGGGGTTGGGTTTGTGGTTGCTGGCTTGGATTTCTGGGTTTGTGGGGGAGGGGTGGTAGGGGTAATGGGTGGTCATGGGAGAATTGAGGGGAGAAAGAAATCGAGGGGTGGGGGCTGGGCTCTCAGGATCTTTTTTTTTTTTTTTCAATTTTCCTTTTTTTCTTCAATTGTTTTCCAAAAAAAAGGCGCTGGAAAAAAAAAACCCCCTAAAAAACCCTAAAAAAAGAGTCAACGTGAGTCAAATGGATGAAATGTTCGAATTTTGACGGTGGGGGGAACATTGATAATAAAATTTCATTCGAGTCCTTAATTCGCTAAAAAAAAAGGTCAGGGGGTAAATTGAGAATTATGTACAAGTTCAGGGGGCAATTCAGCATATAACCCTAAATGAATTGTCCCCAAATAAATCTTTACTTAAACATTATCAATTTATACCTGTAGGTTATAAACTGAACATGTTCCAAAACACTGGAAATTTTAGGTCTGAATAAACTTCTTGTGCAAGAAACTTCTTATCTATGGATCAAGAAATTTCCTGCAGTTTACACAGTCTTTTTCCATGTTGTTCCATCACAATTGTCATCAATCTGTGCCTTTTCCATATGGATGAAAACAACACACAAGGCTACGAATTGTGATGCAATTCTTCATCAATCTATTGATTGAAAACTGCGGCTATAACAGTTAAAATTGCTGTGGCTCGTTAAATTGTTGTAGCTGTAGTTTTTAGTCTTTGATCAAAAGTCTTATAAGCATGATCGAGCAGAAACTTGATGCTCTCAATCACAACTTGATGAACAAGATACGCAATTAGTTTTAAAATACATGCTTCATGACTAATGATCAACTAGAAACTGTAAACTTGTATGCAAACTTTATAAAATTCAAAAGTTTAGATTAAAGAACAAGACCTAGTGCTTTGATACCACATGTAAGTTATTTCATGTCTTTATTCTATAATACTAACCTTGATCAAACATGGCTTTAGTAGGTAAGATAGAGATCTTCTTCTTCTATGCAGTCCTTAGGCTCTTTCTTTTATGAGGTGAGATTTCTGTATGAGTAGGTAGATTAACTGCTAGAGAAGGGACCTCTATTTATATGCATTTACGTAAGTTTCCTGCCCATTAAGAAATACTTAAGTAATCCAGATTGCATTAGGATAGTGTGTTTCAATCCATATGGAATTAGGAATTCTCTAAATTCTTGTTTCCTATTAAAACATTCTTTAGAAAAAGAACTGCAGATAATGTTTGACTCTGCACTCCTAGATCAGTGTGAATTGCCAAATCCTTATAGGATTAGAAGACCACAATCACGTAAGACAAGTTATTGTCTTACAATGTCTTGATCAGTGACTCATTTCATATATATATATATATATATATATATTTACACAATGTACAAAGGATGATAAAATTCCAACTTCATCAGCAACATTTAGTTTTATTTTGTCCACATAAATGGTACTAGAGGGATCTCTTTATTAGTTTTTAAAAGTGTTAAATTGGAATGTGATTTGGAATATAATTTTTTTTTTTTGGTTTTTGTCTATATCAAATTCTTAAAATACTTTAACCTAGAGTTTCCAATAAATTTCAGTTTTTAGCTTTTGTTTTCACTTTTGTTACTCCTCCCTCCCATCATCCCCTCTTATCTTCCCTCTCAATCTCATCTCCACTATAATTCTCACTTCCATCCTCCCTCTTTTTCCTTTATACTACAGCACAAAAAATTTAAATTAAAATGATTATCAAACGGACTCTTAGTTTATGAGATTGAAAATGTTAGGCGCCTTTTTATTCTCAATTAGTATTGAATTGGATGCCCAGTTTCTAATACAGCCCACTTCAAATTAGAAAAGAAAAGACGAATTTCTAAGAATTACAGCCCACTCCAAGTTCCAAGGCAGCCTCCGCATGCTTTAACGGAGTTGAGATTAATTTTTATTTCATTTGGGCCTTGGCCTAATCGTCAGATTAATGGGCCTTTTATAATGGATCTTGTTTGGTCCACTTAGCTATGCACGGACATTCTCTTGACTAGTCCAAAATGGAAATTTAGTTTTAAAACTTTAAACCAAAAAAAAAAACAAAGAAACTGGTAGGAGCAACTAATTGTAATAAATAGGTCTCCACTTATGTAAACAAAGGTTTGAAAGGCCCACACAATGAATATTTGTGTAAAATCCCCTCCTGTAATCGGTTGTTCTAAAAAATTAAAGTAAATGAGTTGTATATATGGGATAAGCAAGCACTTACATTACATGTAGCACATGACCTAGCAAGCATAGCTCCACCGAGGGGTCATTCTTACGTTGCAGCTGCAAGATATGATAATGCAGAAACATGAGATTTACATTTATGCACACAAGCTTATATAATGCCTTCACTGCATTGGGTCTATCGTCTCTTTTATTTTTTGTTCGACCTAGCTCTCATTGCCGCGTTGTCTTAAGCAGCCATGCACTCGGTTCAAGTCTGGCCCTTGATTGAATCAAATTAACATTAGCAACAAAGACTCAATTTCAATTATAATAATAATAATAATGCAATCCAAGTTGCAATAATAATAATAAAACCAAATTGTTCACAAAATCCCTCGCCAGGAAATAGCGATCGAACACCCAATAATAATAATAAAACCAAATTGTTCACACAATGAATATTTCCGAGCCATCTCCTTCATGTCATCATCGCCAGCATATATATATATATATATAAACAGACAATCCGAGGTTTTCTCAAGGTTTCTTTTTTCGTATTTAACTATTTGGTATTTTGTAATCATTTATTTCGCTCTATTGATTGACGGACTGCCGCCACAACCTTGTCTCATTGTCTATCTTTTTGAGTATTTTGTAATGCAACTGATTGCCGCCACAACATTGTCTCTTGCAGGTCCCAACAAGTTTCTTGCAGGTCACATTTCCGCGGAGTTGGAAGGCATCATTTCAAAAACCATTTAAAGAACCCTACTTTCTTTTTTGGTGAATATTTAAAGATGCCGGTTTTTTGTTAGCATGTTATGGACAGTTTCAGTTAGGACGCGGAATCTCCAGAGAAGAAACACACGGAGATTCCACGTACAAATATTAATAGGAGCTGTCTGGTTGTTACATAATATGAGTAATACACTATGAAGATCAAAATTACCGAAAAATGAAAAGAAGAATGCTTGAACATCTAACCTAAAAACTTAAGATATTAGGTGGAAAGTTTAATATGAAAATAATGAGAGCACTCAAATCAAAACCAATTGATAATGAGTGGAAAGTCCTAAGATTTTGTTTACTGTTATGAAGACAATTACAACTCATATTTGGATACTTTATATGCATTTAGAGCATGATAAAACTCGAGTATCTAATCAAAAACCAATTAGCAATAGGTGAAGAGGCCTTTATCATTATCTAATACTATATATGAAATGCTTTAATTTTCCAATGTATGAATGACCTGCTATGATAGATGAGAGAATTTGAGCATTCAAGCCGAAACCAATTCATTGGCACTGGGAGACCCATGATATTATATATTGTTATGCAAGGACTCACTTTCATTTTTATCATATAACTCTCTCTCTCTCTCTCTCTCTCTCTCTTGCATGTTGGGATTACTACACATTGCTTTCTGTGCGGGCTGTGCTAAGTTCTGGTACTACAGATGGCTAACAACCAGACAAATGAACATGAAAAAAGAAAGGAAAAACTAGATAAACAGATAAAGGAGCTAGAAAGCAAAATTCAGGAGCAGGAAGAACAAATCAATCATCTTCAGTCAAGTGGCTTCCAACTTCTAAACTTCTACTTCGTCTTTCAAGGAGTTATTTTTACGTCAGTTGCAAATGGTGGCTCGGCCCTCACTCGCTCATGCCGTTGGATGCCCTTCACTCTTTCTCTATCCGCAGCCTTTATAAATTTGGTTTCATTGGTTATAATTGGACGAAAATATACCAGTATCCTCACCAAGCGAGACCAATCCTGTCTTGACTGTCACAGACTGCAGACTCAGTTGTCTGAACATGATCATCCGCCTCAAAATTCTAACAACGAAGATGCAGCTGCAGCTTCTCCGCCGGAACAATCGCAGATGCTGCTTGATCCTTTTTCTAAGTGGATACGTGTTTTCTGCTTTCAACTTTGTATGGGTGTCTGTTTGGCCGTTGCCATAATCATGAGTGTTGCTTGCTGGACCATTCGGAGAGAAGCAACAAGCAAGAACCCATCCAATGTAAATGATACATGTTTTAGGCTTTGTGATGCCAAGTGTATGGGCATCTGCAACGAATACTAGGGCTTTGCAGCCCTAATATATTTAGAGCTTTTGTTTGCTTAAGGTTTGGGATAAAAGTGATGCAGGAGCATAGGGGTGGATCAAGATAGATATTTACCATTTAATTAGTTATTTTATGATATATTGTTATTTTCTTATTTAGGTAGTTTTAGGATATCTTTTATAATTTAGGTGTGATTTTATAATTAATTAGTTTACTTTTGGACCAAGTAGCCTTGGTGCCCAAGTCTTGTAAAGCCTATAAATAAGGCTAATGTAATAGTTGTAGTAGGAGTTTATGTTGATGATTAATGAAATAGTTTATTTGTGGCATGGATTTGCTACGGTATATGTGAGTTTGCACTAGCCCTAGATTTCGGTGCTCGTGTATGTGGTTGGTGACCTATGTCCAAACCCCGATCCCCATCAATTGGTATCAGAGCTACGGCTCAAGATCTGCTTTCTCGGGGGGGTTTTTTGGATGGAGGGTCATGTTGACGATTACAACGACATGGAGGAAATTTGGAGGATGCTACGGCAACTTACGGAACGCATCGCTCGAATTCAAGCCTTTGATTTATGAAAATCCGAGTAGAATCTTCAATTGCTTCATATTAATTCTAGATCTTTTAGCATCCAATTGAAACCTTCCTTTTCAAATAAAAAGATATTTGGAATATTTCGTTATTCTTGGCTTCTTCTTACTCCCTCTAAGAATGCAATTGTTTCTCTCTAGAATCTTCAACCGATTGACAAAATCAACCAGATTTTTGGCAACCTTCCAAGTGAAAACATTAATACCCATAAAATCAATAATATCTTCAAAAGTTTTCTCAATTCTCATCTCTTCACTATTCTGATCAATAAATTGCTTATCAAAATTGCTTTGAACACCCAAACAATTTTCATTGCAATTTTCACAGTTGCAAGGATCATATATTGGAGGTAAATCCAAATTTAATAATTTTGATGAATAACAAGATGCACCAAAATTACCAAATCCATTTATACCTTCAAAGACACAATAAGAATAACCGTGCCCCTCTTCACTTGACTCACACAGCGGAGCGCAATACTAAAAAGGGCTATCTCCCTCGTACTCCCCGTCGAGACTCCCACGGCTTAGAGTGTCGATGCGAGCTACTTGGTTCATATAAGGGTTCACGTATTCCTCCCCGTCAGAACTCTTACCTATCTGGGTTCGAGCTTCGATGCGAGCGATGCGTTTCGTAAGTTGTCGTAGCATCCTCCTAATTTCCTCCATGTCGTTGTAGTTTTCAACACGACCCTCCATCCAAAAAACCCTCCGAGAAAGCAGATCTTGAGCCGTAGCTCTGATACCAATTGATGGGGATCGGGGTTCAGACATAGGTCACCAACCACATACATGAGCACCGAAATCTAGGGCTAGTACAAACTCACATATACCGTAGCAAATCCATGCCACAAATAAACTATTTCATTAATCATCAACATAAACTCCTACTACAATGATTACATTAGCCTTATTTATAGGCTTTACAAAACTTGGGCACCAAGGCTACTTGGTCCAAAAGTAAACTAATTAATTATAAAATCACACCTAAATTATAAAAGATATCCTAAAACTACCTAAATAAGAAAATAACAATATATCATGAAATAACTAATTAAATGGTAAATATCCATCTTGATCCACCCCTATGCTCCTGCATCAAAAAGTAAGACTCTTCATGCATTGTATGAATAATGTGTGGCTACGTCTTAAGAGACATTAACGAATAAAGCGTGATTCAATTTTTACATCTATGATCTTAGGCATTTATTGTTTGACAAATCATGTGATATTAGAATTTGTTAGAGCATCTCCAACCGATATGTCAAAAGTGCCACATAGTCATTTAACGGCTAGAAATAACATCTCACCTCACTCCAACCGAATTGTCAAAGCTGATGTGGAATGAAGGCTATTACTTTTGACATCCCAAAAGCAAGATGTCAAATGAATATTTTATTATTTTTTAAAGACAGCTAGTTGTTACTTTCATTTATTATTTTCCTTTTTTATTTTTTTTCTTCTTTATCTTGAATGATTTGACTATTACAATAATTATTTATTTGACATATCGGGTGGAGTGTAGAACTGTGTAAATGTCAAATTGCCACATCAGCCATCAAATTTAAATTTGATGTTTGGTATTTCACATATCCCTTGGAGATGCTCTTAGTTTGCTGATATATGGGTTAGGTCAGTTAGTTCAAGATAGTGAACCTTCTCTTTTTGAATTCAAGTTTGAATTTCCCACTTCATAATTTAGATTAATTTAGAATAGATTATGACTTGTATAAAAAATAAAAATAAAAATTTATTAGTGGATTTGACAAATGAGATGATAATCCATGTCATCTAAAAATAAATTACATGTATCATGGTCTATGGCATTGGCAACTTGGATATGCCCTTGCGACTCTTTCGGAACTACTTGATATATCATTCCACATCCGAAAGACAAGTTAAGACTAAGTCAAAGGTGACTATAATTAGTATTATTTACTACTCCACTCGAAGTTTTAGAATGAATTTTGCTCTCTCCATTATCTCTTGTATCAGAAGAAAAAGAAAAGTGACTAATTAGTAATTAGTAGTCAGACTAATTAGTAATCGAACTAATTAAGAGTCGTCATGGGATGTTACTGAATAATATTATATTATACAGCAACTAGTGCCTAATATATATATCTAGGACAACCCAACTTGATAAGCGTAAGCTAAGTAATATTTCTCCAACAGCTTGAAATATATGTACACTCACTCGAGAGTCTATGCTACTTGTTTCTTTCGTAGTTATGGTTTTTTAAGTCATGTTGGCCAGGTATGATACTTAATTTTCTCAATCTTCTTTCTTCCGTTCCAAGTAAGTAAACATATATCAATAAAACAAACAAATCAAAATCTGTGAGGAATTGTTTAAGCGCAATTTGTTAGTCTTTCCAATAATACCGGTGGACGGGTGAGCTATATTGAAGGGATTTTTAGGCTTAGTGATCAATGTTTATAATATTCATAACATTAAACATTGGTGAGCCATCTTTATTGTGTCTTCATCAAGTATTGATTAGTGCATAACTCAAAAGGTTGTAGAAGATAATTTTTTTTTAAAACAAAAGAGTGATAGTATTTTATTGATAAAATAAACAAAGACAAGTACGAAGCAACTAAGGTGTTGAATATGGATACAACTTCTCCAATGACCAAACGAAACAACAAGTTGAATTGATTTTGTTAGGACTCAATATCCGACATTCGAAAAATAGCATATCTTATAGTGGTTTAAGAGCTCATGGGCACCCTTTCCTTACAAGTTGGTTTTTAGAGGCAAGTGGTAAATTCATATAGACGAGCCAGCGGCTCACTACTAACAACACCGATATTGTCCCCAACTTAACCACCTACAAAGCCTAGTAAGTGTGGGGTTTTATCACAAAAGGCCTCGGTGTTATTAGTAGTAGAACCATTCATTATATTTTGTATTTTTATTTAGTCAAGTTTCCGATGTGGGACTCATATTCTTCAACAGCAAGTTCTACTCATGGGTTCTTAACATTTGATATCAGAATCAGGTTTCACCAGACAACTGGGCCCAATTCCATGGAAGGAGCGACTGTTAGAAATATGCCCTTAAAACCAACTAATTATGTAATAGTTAGAGTTAAGGACATCTTTGATAAAAGACATATTATGTTATCAAGAGGCAAGAAAGGTTGTTTTATACATTAAATCATCCTATACTATCTTTCATAAAAGACATATTATGTTATCAAGGGGCAATGAAATTGCATACATGGAGACTTCTCACCATCCCTAAATTTTGAATATATTCCTGGTCATAGGAATATTTATTGGGCGTCAATATTCCGCAAAGACCAGTACACACAGTATCGTCTCTATATGTAGGGAATGGCAAGGTCTCAAGTCATTAAGTGTGGAGACACATTGATATATGTGTGTAGGTGCTTGTAGAAGAACAAGTACACTGAACGCGATCCAACACATGAGTTACAGCATAGAAGTCTTTACTCACATGTCAAGCTGGAACTCATAAATTGCAATGGTGCAAACTAATCCTTAGACCTGAGGCATCATAGATGTTTTGTGGCTATGTTGTTAATATTTTAGGGCACTATACGGTCATGCTAAATTAGGCATATATAGCTTAAAGGTGCTCATCAGGATTCTCAATAGAGTCATGGAAGCAAATGAATGTACAACAAGGAATCTCTACTCTCAGTAAAGGAGAGAGAATACTCCAAAATATGATTGGTCAAATCTCTGCACAGAGTAGTGGATAAGACTTGAAAAAAGAAGTCTTCAAATCTTACCAAGACAATCATATAAAAGGAATTATTCACATTAGGATATTGATAATCGGATTTCATGATCTAATAATGTGAATAAGGAGTATTGACATAAGAGAAGGATTCAATTGCACGGTTATTCAAATTTGAATAGGTTCTTTCACAATGTCTCATTTAGCTCGGATAACCGTGACTTGCTACTAGGCGACAACCATGGTTTGTGGATGTCCTAAAAGGTTTCAATTAATCTTTATTAATAGGAAGAATTTAATTGTGGAATTTAATTCGTATATCATCTATGAGGAGTTGAGTCAACCCACTACCTTCCTAAAGGGAACCTACGGATCTTCACACCCAAATAAGGTGATTAGAGGTACTTAAGAAAGAAATATTGATATTGATGACATTATGATTGGAAGATTCTAGTTGAATAAAGTTAAGAAATGGATCTTACATGTATTTAGGAAAGGATTAAAAGCTTTGTGGTAAAAGGAATGCCTACAAATTTCTTTTTAAGTGACTATGAAATGAGATTACAAGGTAACTTTGGAGGATCTGCACATGGTTTTTAGAGATATGGAAACAATTTAATGTGTGCATTGTAATCAAATCATTTTGAAAACATTGGTGATCACTTATGAGATATTTTGTATCAAAGTTAAAAGTTTAGCTCTTGAGGTATAAGAACATGTTAATGGTATTTATAGATTAAATAGGCTTTGAAATATGTATGATGATCCTAGTGATGAATATTGGACAAACAAGTAGGCATGAATGTAATTAGTTCTTCCAGTTAGGTTGGGTGTGACTAAATCCTTGACAGTTTGAGGTTCTTGAAGATCAGTAGGTGCTAGGAATGAATTTGAAACTTGCCAAGCATTATAGTGTACATTCTTGTGTCTTGAGAAAAAGAGTATGTTATATCCAAAATATAAGTTGTACATTAAGTGATCAAATTAAAAAGATAATGTGATCGGATTTAGGATATAGATGGAGGATTTTGGGGATATAATGATTTAGAGGAGAAATAATGCTTGTGGAATTGGGAGTTTGAATGAGAACCAGACAACTCAATTCGTACGAGGGGTGTTGTACTTAAATTCGAGGACGAATTTTCTTTTAATGAGGGTAGGATGTAATACCCTGAAAAATTTAAGGTGGATTTTCATATTTTAGTGAAAAATAATATAATGGTGGAGAAGATTATGGGTATTTTATCAAGAGATTTTTGGATGGAGATTATTAAATTAAGTATGTTTAATTTGAAGTTTGACAAAAATGACCAAAACACCCCTATGTGTGATAGATTACCAAAGTACCCTTGTAGAAAAAAGGGAAGGAGGCAACGTGTAAGCCAAGCACTTCTTCCCTCCTTCATTCTTCCCCCCTTTCCACTTACTTTGTCTTCAAAAAATCTGATTTTGGATGAGTTGTAAACCTATGGGGGTGAGTCACCTAGTCTAGCCTAAGATTCTTTCTCATCCTCTTCTTCCCATTCATTGTATCACCCTCTTCTAAATGGATGACTCACCTAGCCTAAGGCTTTTCAATCATAAATTTACTCTTATCTTCATCATTCATTGTATCATTCCCTTTCTTTATCTTCATCCTCATTTTTCTTTTGTTCCTCTTCAAAATCTAAAATTCGTCGCTTTCTTGAAGCTGCTGAGAACCACTACTAAAAAAAACCCCTTGCGCGACCAAACTTTGCGCGACGAAACAAAATTCGTCGCGCAAAGTGACTTTGAGAGACAAATAAGAATCATCGTCGCGCAAAGTCTTACGTGACTCAATTTTGCGCAACGAAAAACAAATCGTCGCGCAAAGTCGCGAAAAGTAACTTTGCGCGACGAATAATAGAATTCGGTGCACAGAGTTTTGCGCGACGAATAGTGATTCGTCTCGCAAAGTATTTACAAAAATAAATAAATAAAAAATTATTTTTAAAATTTTTTGAATGCCTTTGCGCAACGAAATAATAATCTTCGTCTCGCAAAGTCTTTACTAAAATTTAAAAAAAAATTAAAAAATTTTTGGATGACTTTGCGCGACGAAATAATAATCTTTGTCTCGCAAAGTCTACTAAAATAAAAAAAATTATTTTGTTAGAAAAATATATTATTGTAGTTCGGATTGGGTTTTTGTTAGAAAATATATATTTTAAATTGACGATCAAATTGGTTCATTGTATTCATATAGGGTCAAGGAATGTAGCTGTAAAAAATCATCAAAATCGGAGTTAAAATAACCGTTTAATCGTGATTTTTGTTTATAACCATCTAAAAGTTTTGTCCCATTACGTGATCTCTGAATGTTTATTTTTTCCGATTTTTGGGGTATACGATCTCGAAGTATAAACAAACAAGTTTGACGGTTGGATCGTTGAAACTGGTTTCATAGAATACATATGCTATTAAAACAATATATTCACTAATAATTAAGAGTTTATTTATACTTTTGTTAAATATAACATAAGATTTTGTGGTATCCACTAGTGTAAATATTTTAAATTGACAATCGAAGTGGTTCATTGTATTCATATAGGTTCAAGGAGTGTAGCTGTAAAAAATCATCAAAATCAGAGTTGAAATAACCGTTAAATCGTGATTTTTCATTTATAACCGTCGAAAAGTTTTGTCCTATTACTTAATCTCTGAATGTTTATTTTTTCCGATTTTTGGCGTATATGATCTCGAAGTGTAAACAAACAAATTTGACGGTTGGATCGTTGAAACTAGTTTCGTAGAATGGGTATGCCATGAAAATAATATATTCACTAACAAATAAGAGTTTATTTATACTTTTATTAAATATAACATAAGATTTTGTGGTATCTACTAGTGTAAATATTTTAAATTGACGATCGAATGCAATCATTGTATTCATATAGGGTCAAGGAGTGTAGCTGTAAAAAATCATCAAAATCAGAGTTGAAATAACCGTTAAATCGTGATTTTTCGTTTATAACCATCGAAAAGTTTTGTCCTATTACTTAATCTCTGAATGTTTATTTTTTCCAATTTTTGGCGTATATGATCTCGAAGTGTAAACAAACAAATTTGACGGTTGGATCGTTGAAACTAGTTTCGTAGAATGCGTATGCCATGAAAACAATATATTCACTAACAAATAAGAGTTTATTTATACTTTTATTAAATATAACATAAGATTTTGTGGTATCTACTAGTGTAAATATTTTAAATTGACGATCGAATGCAATCATTGTATTCATATAGGGTCAAGGAGTGTAGCTGTAAAAAATCATCAAAATCAGAGTTGAAATAACCGTTAAATCGTGATTTTTCGTTTATAACCATCGAAAAGTTTTGTCCTATTACTTAATCCCTGAATGTTTATTTTTTCCGATTTTTGGAGTATATGATCTCGAAGTGTAAACAAACAAATTTGACGGTTGGATCTTGAAACTAGTTTCGTAGAATGCGTATGCCATGAAAACAATATATTCACTAACAAATAAGAGTTTATTTATACTTTTATTAAATATAACATACGATTTTGTGGTATCTACTAGTGTAAATATTTTAAATTGACGATCAAATGCAGTCATTGTATTCATATAGCATCAAGGAGTGTAGCTGTAAAAAATCATCAAAATCAGGGTTGAAATAACCGTTAAATCATGATTTTTCGTTTATAACCGTCGAAATGTTTTGTCCCATTAATTGATCTCTTAATGTTTATTTTTTCTGAATTTTGGTGTATATGATCTCGAAGTATAAACAAACAAGTTTGACGGTTGGATCGTTGAGTAGCTTTAAATTTATTTATTTTGTACGTATAACACTTAAGAAATTGAATAGTATATGTATTTATTACTAGCTTTAAATATTTTTTAAGACTTTGCGCGACCAATTGGTATTTCGTCGCGCAAAGTATACTCTCAAAATTTGGTCGTGTACCAAAAATGGGAATTTTTTTTAAAAAAAAATTTCGACTTTGCGCGACCAATATGTAAATATTTGTCGCGCAAAGTATACTCCAAAAATTTGGCGAGCACCAAAAATGGAATTTTCAAAATAAAAAAAAATTCGACTTTGCGCGACCAATATAAATATTCGTCGCAAAGTATACTCTAAAAATTTGGCGAGCACCAAAAATGGAATTTTTAAAATTAAAAAAAAATTCGACTTTGCGCGACCAATATATAAATATTCGTCGCGCAAAGTACACCATAAAAATTTGGCGAGCACCAAAAATGGAATTTTTAAAATAAAAAAAAAATTTCGACTTTGCGCGACCAATATATAAATATTCGTCGCGCAAAGTACACCCTAAAAATTTGGCGAGCACCAAAAATGGGATTTTTAAAATTAAAATAAAAATTTCGACTTTGCGCGACCAATATATAAATATTCGTCGCTCAAAGTATACCCTAAAAATTTGGCGGGCACCAAAAATGGGATTTTTAAAATAAAAAAAAAATTTCGACTTTGCGCGACCAATATATAATTATTCGTCGCACAAAGTACACCCTAAAAATTTGGCGGGCACCAAAAATGGGACGCGAGAATATTTTGGTCGCGCAAAAGTTTGGGCGACCAGAAATTCGTCGCGCAAAACTGAAAAAATTTGGCGGGCACCGAAAATGGGAACTTTTTTTTAAATTTTTTTTAAACACTTTGCGCGACCAATATATTGTTTCGTCGCGTAAAGTGATACGTTCTTTAAAAGCAAAATAACTCCTTCACCATTTTCTCAATGTCTTCTAAATCCTACCATTTCTCTCTTTTCCACTCCCCAAATCCTACCATTTCTCTCACACTCACTCCTCTCACTTAATCTCTCATCTCTCTCTTCACTATCTCTCTCTCTCTCTCACTCACTCTCTCATCTCTCTTTTCATCATCTCTCACTCTCACTCACTCTCTCATCACTCTCTCATCTCTCTCTCACTATCTTCTCTAATTCTCTCACACTCACTTCTCTGTAAATTTTAAATTTTTTTCATTAATATGTGTTTTTGGAGTTAGTTTTGAGTTTATGCCAATTATTTGTCATTATTTTATGTTATTGTTTTGTTATTTGACAATATTTGTTTGTTTTTTTTGGTAGGGAATTGTTGAGGCTTTGATGGCTAAAGTTGAGGATTTGATATAAGAGGCTTGTAGATTTTATTATTGTACTTTGTTAATTTAAGTGTACATTTTGAATATTATGTATATTGGATAATTTGACCACTATTTTTCTTATGTAATTTTATTTTGAATATGTCAATTTAAATTAAAGTAATTAAGAAAAATAAAATCATACAATTAAATTAAATTTAAAAAAATTAATATAATGAAATTGATATAAGAGAAATAATTTAAAAAAATGTCAAAAACCTTGCGCGACAAAATATTTCGTTGCGCAAACTATTAAATTAGTTTATTTTAGTTTAAAATTTTCAAGAAAAAAAAAAAAATGAATATTTCGTCGCGCAAACCTTTGAGCGACGTTAACATTCGTTGCGCAAAGTACACTTGCGCAACATTAACTTTCGTCGCGCAAAGTTGTTATTGTTCGTCGCGCAAAGTTTTCAGGATTCGTCGCGCAAAGTTGTTATTTTCGTCGTGCAAAGTCGTCATGGTTCGTCGCGCAAGTTGTTATCCTTCGTCGCGCGAAATGGCTTTGTGCGACGAAGAATTTTCGCCGTCGCGCAAACCCTTTCTTTACGAGTTTTGCGCGACAGAACTTGCGCGACCAAAATTTCGTCGCGCAAACTTTGCGCGACGAAATTTTCCTTTGCGCGACCAAAAATCGTTCGTCTCGCAAAGTGTTTTTTGTAGTAGTGAACTCGTATTTCGGAAGCTCAAATGAGAAAACTTCCTTCATAAAAGTTGTTCATTTCCATGATTCCTATAACATACTCAAATTTCAGCTCAATCCAATTAGTATAGGCTCTGAAACGTTGGTATGATCACAATAAGTTTACCATTTCCTGATTTCACTGCAGTATGCTCGGTTTCAGTTTGTTTCTGTGATTTCATGTACTCAAATGACTTTGGTTCCTTCATCAAAGTTGTTTGAAATGCTGTCTATTATAACATATCAAAATTTCAGATTGATCAGACTTTTATAGCCACCTTGGGAACGTTTAGAGTGGAACTTGTTTATAGTCTTCAACCTTGGTTCCTTCCCTCGTTTTCAGTCCAAAACACTCATATCAAAAGATCAAAACACTATGGTTTCTTCATGATAGTTACTCCAAATTCTCCTCTTTATAAAATACCCAAAGATCATCCAAACGCAATCACTATAACTCTCTAAAAATTGGTGTTCTACTCTGCGTACTTTCGAGGACGAAATCGCACAAGGTTAAGCTAGCTGGACTTGAGGTAGGGTTTCCTAATTTTCCCGATGATTGGGCTATATCACTTTTAATCTTGGTGCTTATATATAGTATTATAAATATGAATATTATTGTTGTTTTACTCGATGAATATTATTTGATGTTATGTAAATATTATTATTGATGTTTTTCCATGGATATTATTTGATGTTTTGTGAATATTATTATTCATGTGATTAAGCCTGATATATTATTGTTATTATCTGTGGCATTATTCAACAGAAATAAATGATGTTTGTGCTGCACTACATATGCATCAGAAATACAGTGGTGTTTGGAGTGTGTGTGTGTGTGTGTCGTTTGAGATATATCTAAGGGGTGGGAGAAGGCTTTAGATATATCTGAATAAAATGTGGAATATATTCAGGTGACGGGAGCAGAGCTTGAATATATTGAGGTGATGGGAGAAGGGCCTCTAATGATAAGTGAAAGTTGAGAAATTCGTAAACAAAAGAAAAATGGGTTAAGGGACGGATGGGCGCTAGTTCATATTTTAGGGTATTCGGAGCCACAGTGGTAAAACGCATGGTATGGGACATGCAGGCTTGTTGCCCTAGGATATGAATTAGTGGGATTAGAAGGGAGTGAGTTCATGGCATCACCGCATATGCAAATTTATTTATCTGGTATGATTGCATAATTTGTATATCTTGTGTTGTTTGATGCATGACACTTTGATTAACTGTGATAGCTGACTTTGAGGGGTTTGACAGTACTCTACTGGGCATTAGAATGCTCATACCATAATAGATTGTGCAGGATTAAAGAAGAAGTTTGAGCAAGCGGGTTCAACTGAGCTGCTGGGCTTTTATTGTTGATTTGTGTAATTAATATTTGTAAGTAGTCAACCGTTTGTTAAAGATCTTAGTGTGTACTTAATTACGAGCTACTGCGACTCTGATTTTGTAATGTTAAGTAAATTTGTAGTAATTATGGCTCTTTTTCTCATCATATCTTGGTTGTAGGATTTTACTCTTATGACTATGGTATGACTCACACCATGATTCGGGAATATTCTTTGTTTTCGAATCGGGTCGTGACAGAATATATGAAGATACAGTCAAGATATTTATTAACTAACTAATTTCTTACAGGAGCTATCAAAACACATAAGCTTTTAGCTTTAAAATAATGACACATATATTAGTGACAAGGATAAAATATGCAAGTGCCTAACCACACGTCCACTCCACCTTAAGATGATTAAAACTCACATATATAAAAAAAAAATTACCATGTCAATCCTTTTATCCAAATTAACTTGCTCAGAAAGATAAAAAGAGATTTTTTAGCTATTTAATACACAAGATGTGAATAACACAATTCTAACAATTGAATATTATTATAAATATATACAATTATATAAGTTAAATACCCAAGAAATATCAAACGATACCCATTTAGAGAAAAACAAATAACAAATATATAATTTATAGTTATTTAAATGAACATATATATACTAAGTATGAATAATTATTAAAATAGTATTGTAAATGTAAAACAGTACATATATATAAACGTTTAATTTTTTTTTATTTTTAGTATTATTATTATTTTTTTAAGAATACGGATTCTCACAAAAACCTAGCTAGAGTTTTTGGTTTTCCTACTTTGGTTGGTGAGTGATCATCTTTGTATCCCATCTTCCATAAACCAAAAATTGGTCTGATCAAGAAGTAGACTAGCATCCATATATACTTCTTGATTGTCTTCTCTTCATCTCTAGGAAAATTTGCTGTGGTGAGGTAGAGGACTCCAATTTTGGAGCCTTAAGGTGAAAGAGTCAAAATCAAGAGAAAGAAAAGGCATTTCCAACAAAGGTGTTCATTCTTGAGAAATCAAGAAAATGTCATCAAGGGTAAAGATCTATTCTCTTTTTCCTTTCTCTATTTGTGTTCAAAGAGGCTAGGCTAAGATACTTGGTTTAAAATGAAAAAGATTTAGCTCAACTAGTATAAACAAAATGAATCCGTCATTTAGAATGTTATTGTTGTATAGGTTGTGGCTAAAGTTCATTTCCTAAGCATTAAATGCATGTTTCTTTCAGTGACCTATAGGCTGGATTAAGATGATCATTGTTATGTATAGGCATGATATCGAGTCATTGAATACTGATAGTTGAGTGAATCCGCATCAAAAGAAGGAAATGGCTACCACCGAATCAATTAATGTTGATAGAGTGGGCCAACAAGAACGTTGGTCACGGAAGCATGGTAGAATGTTAGAACTCAAGATCCCACATGATGAAAAAAAGTAAATGGTCTCGAGAAGAAAAAATATCTTCCCATATATCCACTGCAAATGGCGAGGTGGTTCCAAAAAAGGGATTCCTTTGCCATCCATGTGGATTTCATGGCTGATGCTCCTTGCGGACTTGGTTACCATACCAAGCAGTTTGAACAATACAAAACTATGGACTTGGTTACAATTTAGATAAAAGCATGATTTGTGCCCTATTCTAAACAAATGAGCTTTTATTTGGTACCTAATAATAATAATAATAAAGTCCACTACTGTTTTGTCTAAAAATGTTTTAACATGTAGTATTAATTTGTATTGTTTACATAATATAAAAGATTGTAGGGTATCGAGAACAAATTTAGGGATAGACTTCATGAAATAAATAAAGTTTACCACTAGCTGCTGACTATATAGGCTTGTATTATATATGTACAAAAGGAGCCTGCCGAGGAAGATATTAATTTGAAAAATACGTTTTTTATTTCATAATTTAACCATTTAATTATTATCGTGAGTATTTTCTTTGATTCTAGAAAGTATTTTGTTCGTTTATTTATTCATTTATAGGTAGATGATTCTACAAACTTCCAAGAGAGTGATTAAAATGTATTTTTTACTAACCAATTAGCGGTTGAACGCTCCTGCTACGCAAGATGCTAAGCGCGTTCGATTAAATTAGTGACTAAATTAAAATGATGGATCACCTCACCTAGTACGCAACATACGTGGCTCTACTTTTTTTTGGCTGTTCCCAGTGCTATATCGAAAACTAAAAATGAGTATTTCCTTATATTATAGTAAGAAGAGATAGCATAACAATATAATATATATATATATATATATATAGGTATAATACATGGAAGAGAGATGTATTGAACAATGAAAGAATCCTTATATTTCAATTTCGTTCTATATTAAAATATGGCTTTTAAGCCAATGAGTTCTAGTCCAGTGAAAAAAGACCTTGATTTGCAAACCAAAGGTCTCATATTCGAATCCTCATAGCATCATAATTGTGTATGTGTGAGAAATATCCCTCCCCTCTAGTTTAGACTATAGTTTGAAGCTCAATACCAAACTCTAAATCTTAAAATCAATATTTAAAAACTCATGTTTGTTTTTCAAAATAAATCATGATTTTTATAAGATAGCAAACATGCCCTTAATAATCTGGGAAATTTTGGCTTCATCCTCATCTATTCAGGTTATCCACTCACTCTACTTGCAAACTCATCCAATCATTTTGACGTTCTTAAACTTGTTTAAGATACAGTAACTGATGGTTCCATTATTCTATACCTTCCTTAAATTTCCTTTTATCTTGCAAACATAAGAAGCACGACCATGCATATGGTTTATCGAGCATATAATTAAGAAAATGAAACCAGATCTCCAAGGGCGGAACCAGGAATTTTTCGACCGGTGGGCTAGCTAATTTTTTTAACTAAAATAAAACTATGCATTAAATCATATAAACCATGCTAATAGTGTACATTAAATCAAATAAAAGTATAAACCACGCAAAGTATGCATTAAAAAATATGTTCAACAACATAATTAAAAGTGTACTTATTGAAGTTGTGCCCTGCGATCCTTGAGAGAATTGAAATCTTTTGTTATTACATCTGAATTGATATCGTCAGCAAGTTCTTTTTCAATGTAGACAACCATAGAATCTGCTAGAAACTCATTCTCCATCTTGTTGCGAAGAGCTGTTTTAACAAGTTTCATAGCTGAAAAAGCTCGTTCAGTAGTTGCTGTAGAAACAAGGAGAGTTAGCACAAATATGAATAGGAAACAGGGAGAGTTTCATAATTATGAATATTGTCTTCTTCATCTTTTTTATTAGACTGACTAAGATACTTATAAAGTTGTGTATGACAAACTAGACTAAGAATAGGATACTTTATTCAATGAATGGGAAACTAGAATACCTTATTGAATAGGAAATAAACCACACAAAAAATAGACATTGAAAAAATAATAATAATAATAATAAAAAGACAACAGCCAGCCAATGGTCCAATGCATTGGCCACGTACTGGCCTTCATAAACACAACTATATCTAATTTCTTTTTTTTTAATAAAAAAAGGTCCCTGGGCTAGAGCCCACTCTAGCCCATATGCTAGTTCCGCCAATGCAGATCTCAATGTTTGCCGGCTAGAGCTGAAATGAACTGATGAACATGACCATAAATAAGAAAAAGCAATATACTGCCGAATTGAGTTACCTGTTCAACATTTCGCAGGGAGAGATTGAAGAGGAATGAAGGAGACCAACATTGAGAGAGAGAGAGAGAGAGAGAGAGAGAGAGAGAGATGGAAATGAGAGGGCATGGGGCTGCTACGTTCAAACTTAGAACTGGACTAGAAATGGACATGTGTTGAACTTAGAATGAAAATATCACTAGCTGACGTCACAATAATTTATTATCAAAATGAGTTGCTAAATTCTAGCAGTTGTTTTAATCCAAGTGTGAAAGTTCTAACTTCACAAGTAATCAAACATTAACTTGATCCCTTTTTTCAATCCAAGGGTGGAAAGTCTAGCTTGACAAGTAATTAACAAATACACGTCAACATTGTACAAAAATAAGAAAGTCAATGAATGAATTGGTTAATCAATGGGGTGTTAGTTGAATTGGCCTAGGTCTTTGGTGTAGGGTTTAGGAGACTTCATAAGGGACCATTTGAGCTGCAGATCGTAATGCTCCTAGAAAGGCATATTTCGAATATAGAGGAGTGAAAGTTCCCAACAATCAACGAGTTGATCTAAACCCTAAGGGCGAGCCAGAAAGTAGGTAGAGTTTAAATCTCCATGGTACCCGTGTGTGTGTTTTCCTTACTCCCTTTCCTAACCGTGTAAAAAAAAACAAAAAGGTATTGGTTAAGGTGGCATATAAAGTTAATTTTATGAAATTAGATCTGATCTTTTTATTTTTTAAATCCCCATTTGCAATTGTAAAGTAATTGTTCTTTGGTCACACGTAACAAACAATGACATTATTTTGAAAGCGATATATGAGAAATTGGATAGCAACTACTGTTCCACGCGCAGTTGACTAAAACTGTCTAATACTCTCTAAAATGTACAGTAAATCTGACATAAGAGTTTATAAATACTACCGTCGGAGACACGGCAATTCGGGCGGCACAAACCCATCTTTCTTTTCCCCTCATATTTTTGAAGCAAAACCTCCTCCTTTGCTATCAATAATGGACTTTTTCGACGCATCATTATAGCAAAAAATAAGGCTATTAACCCTCAGTTTTTGCGGCAAAACTCACCACAAATGCCTCCTTCAAAAGACGATTTGAACAAGAGTTTCATAGAGTTGGGTTCCATCAACAAACGACAAGAGAAAACAGTACGATATTTTGAAGAAACAACGATAAGGTTGGTGATCGCTTATGTTTTCACCCAAACCCTCATATATTTTTCCATTTCCCTGCAAAACCCAGCTAGCAGCATCTCCTGCCAACATTGGTGGATCCCATTCTGCCTCTCCTCTCTGATTGCTGTGATCTTTGGCATCGGCTTTAAAAGATTCGTCACTAAATGGGAGCGTACGTCGTACCATTATGACATGAACTTCTTGGAGAGAGAATTGATTTACCACAGAATTGTGCTGCTCCAGGAATCACAAGGTCGCTCTTCTGATCAAGCCACCACATATGATGAGGAGCAGCCAAAGGTATTGCAGTGCGATATGGTGAGGGTTTATCAGAGAAACGCAAGTATTTACCTGATTTCTTTAAGCCTTCTGGCCTATACGGTTCTTATCTTAAAGGCTTGCCGATCCATTCACTGTCATCACTGATAGCGCAATCGAATCAAGTCACACAGGGTACGTACGTTCTTTTTAGTCCCGAAAATTAATTTAGTTTCATGCCATGATAATATGTTTTTTTTTTTTAAATTTAAAAAAAGACCTCTAATTCATCAGCATTAACTTTTATATTCTGCGTCAAATTATGTATTGCACTAATCACTCTCTATGTATTCCTTAGTTTGAGGGTTCTATAACTGATCCGAGTATCTGCTGAGAAGTTGCTTCTGAAAAAGAAGATGCGGAAAAGATGTTGTGGAGAAGTTCAGATATGGTGCTTGTGAATATTATGCTAAAACCTTTCTTCAAAACTAGTAATTAATATTAGTAATTTTTTGAAGAGGACGACTTCAACCTCCTCCGTAACGTTGTCTACCTGTCTTCCATATTTCTATGTTTTTTTTTTTTCATTTGCATCTTATTTATATGCTTTCGTAAGTTGATATATTGTGTTTTGTACATGTGTATAGAAGGGGATACTCTATATTTATACAAATATGTCCCTTTGAACATATCTTTTGAAGAGAAGAAATCTTTGATTTGTGCACGGATCTGGAATTGAAGCTTGAACAATAATGTGGACTAAATATGGAACAGTATATGGATCTGGAAAACCGAAATTGGTACTTCGGACTACAACTGGTACTGAAACTAGAATGGTTTACTCATGCAAGAACTCGCCCCTTTGAACTCATGATGGTTTGGCTAACATGTACGTTGAGTTTGATGATACAGAACAACGAACTGAAATTGAAACTGCACTTGATTTGGAACTACATCTAAAACTAATACTGTAACAAATCTTAATCTGGAATTGAGTCTAGAAAAATAATTACAACTGGATCTGGAAAACGACCAAAATGAATACCCCATAGTTTTTATATTTTTTGGGGTCAGAGTAGCAATTCATTGCAAACCCACAAAAGGGCAAGGAACACTACAAGCAAAGCCGGGCATAAACACCCGCAAAGGAAATCATCCGAAATAATACCCCAAAGTTTCAAACGAGTGGCAGACTTTGCATACAATTTCATATGAAGCATAGTCTGGCTGGTTAATTATAAAATTCATTTGGAGAAAAAGTTTTGCTTTAACTTTTAACGGATATTTCAAATTTGATAATTCTTTATAAATGAGATTTCGAAATTGATGATTCTATACAAATTTTATTTTAACTAGCAGAGTGATACAAATTTGATCTACTAAGCTTCACAAGTGCTACATTCCTGGTCAAGCCCCCTCGATCAGAAAGAATTTATCTTCCTATCATTTAACGGATTTCTTGATGGTCAGCCAAATGCCAGAATTATATTTGCAACAATTTCAAAAGGTATAAGTATTTAAATATTCAAGGTATTAAATTAAAATTAATCTTTTTAAAGTCAAATTTACGTACCTCAAATTTCCATTAAGATAACATTAAAATCCAAGAGAAACAAAAAAAAAAAAAATCTACGAATTAGTTTTATTTTCACCAAACGATAGAAACATCATTGATAAAAGCCAAAATAGTCGATTATAGACAACCAATCATTTGAACCCCTACTCATACCAAAAAAAAGGATCCAATACAAGTTTCAATGGGGTACAAAAGATAATCACAGCTACAGTACCCCCCTATCAATTGGGTACAAAAGATAATTAATGCTACACAGCCCTAAGAGCTTGAATCTACTAGCAAACCAATGTCACTGGCTTTACTCTAATGACTTCTCACCAAAAGCCGAAAAACACCCCAAGATGCGACTTGGATAAACTGAACACACACTAACAATAAATAATGAAACAAAAACTCTCCCAAGGAGAGACCTAAAAAACCAACTTAAAACCTAAACAAAGACTAAAAGGGAGACCAACAACCATTCATCAATCTCATAGAGAATTGCTCTATTACAACTAAAACAACAAACAAAACATAAACACCCTATCACCACCATCACTCGGATCATGCATGCACCAAACCAAGGGAGGACATAGACAAACAGATTCGCACAGATCTGACATTGAAATTGATACTTAGGTGACGAGGGGTAAATTTATCTAAACAAACAAGACACAACAATACAACAATCAAGAGAACACACACATCATACCACAAGGTACCTGCATCCCTAGAAGATTACTAGTGACAACTTAGGCACTCAGAAGGACCCATCAATCTAGGCATCCCCTGTGCTAGCAACAACTATGGTGAAAGTGTGTGAAGACATCAATATCAATTAAACAGCAAACAGCAGATATAGATGACTAGTCAAACACCAAGAACAGAAACCCAGAAATGCAAAACAGATTTTGTTTACCCAGAAACCCACCATTGGGAAAAACTGGGAGTCATCAACCGACTAGGCAATCCACTAAGTAGAAAAAGATTCTTACAAAGGAATACAAGCAAGCTCAAGTAAAACCTAGATCTATTTAGGAAGATGAGCTATACCTCCTTTGTGCAATCTTCTTCTCCAACTTAGCAAAGCTTGAAGCTATGTTCTTCATGGCAATGGCAGCTCCTTCTCCAGCTCGTTCATCCCATGGCACTAGCTTGCAAGCTCCAACTTAGAACGAAACCAAACTTTGGATTTATGGGAGAAAGACCAATTTCTTCAAGAAACCATACTCTTGAAGAAATCAGTCAAGAATCCAATCTAGATCTATATGAGAGAATGATTTAAAAAGCTAGATGAAGATTCATATTTCAAAAGCAGTTTTTCAAAAAGAAATCAATTAGAAAAACTCATAGATGAAATATATGGTTTACTCTTGAGGAAGAAGAAGAGAAAGAAGGCAAGCCAATCTTTCCAAAACTTCCACACAAAAGAGACGGCTTCCAAATGAGGGATTCACTTGCTTTTACAGACAAAAGAATCCCTTAGGTCAGACTGACACATGGCAGCAGAGAGAGAAAATAGAATAGGACAAAACAGATGTTTAACAGCTGGAAATCGCACTGAGCAAAGATGACTAGTCATCTTTTATGAAAACAGTTTTAATGCATGATATGCAATGCATGATTTACCTTTGTCAATTTGGTTGAACCTCCATAGGATAGATGAGATTTAAGAACACTTAGAGATGCTAATCTTAATCTATCCTTGAGCTTGATAAATACATATAAAAGTCCTATTACAAAAATGTCAAGGGAAGCCAAAAGAAATAATCAAAAATTCATACATTAACAGACATAGATCTACCTCAACAATCCATCACCACGTCGTCACCAAGATAGCCAAGCAGCTACCAAACTCAACCAAGACGGAGGGGCTAAGGGGGATGGGCAAGGAGCAGTGGTGGAGAAGGAAAGGGAGGTGGGGAGGGATGGAGGCCACTTTGTACAAGGGGGACGGCGGCAAAACCTTTTCTCTTTTCTCTTTGACGAGTTTTCAAAATCTACAAAAATTAGTTGGATGTAAAAAAATTTCATTCAGATCCCTTTGTTTATCTTTATAAGTTGTAGTTAAGTTTCGTTATCAAGTGTTTTTCCCCTTGGGATAAAAGACATTACTCAAACCAAATAAAAGCATCATAATACACCAAATAAAAATCGTGTTTTTTCTTCTTATAGATAGTATATAGGTTTTATGGTTTAGCCATCTCAAAATCTTACAGCCAACTTCTAAAGTAAATCTAGTCCACCTCATATTAAAATCTTGCATCCATTCCTATTCTTATGAAAACAATCTCAAATGAGCCGAAAGACAATATGAGCGGATTCTTAACAATAAGATAGGTTGTGTGAATACGATCACAATTTATGAGAACAAACTATTGTCTGTAAGTGTTTGAATATATGCATAAGAGAAGAACTAAGGCCATCTCCAGCCATGGGCTAAACAAAATTTTGGTCAAATTTGGCGGGCCACATTTGGCCATTTAGCCCTCCAACCAGGCCACATGTAGCCCAGCTTTGGCTTAGGCCAAATTTTTTGTGCGCCCCATACGTGTGCTTTTCAACAGTCAACATTAAAGCACGCTGACGTCATCACAGTTGGATATATTTATATTAAAAGCTTTTTTAAATGTTTCAAATCATGTTGTTTTTCAAATTGTGTTGAAAAAAACAAGGTTGAGTCTGGGTATTGCATTCCAATATTATCTGGGGATATGAAGTACCAAGTGACAAATATGGAAGGGGGACAATATGCTGTAGATCTTGGAACAAGATCATGCTCTTGTATGAGATGGGATCTTTGTGGGATCCCATGTTCTCATGCAATCACTTGCATTAGTAGAAGAAGGCAAGACCCTTTTGACTATGTAGATGAATGTTACAAAAAGGCTGCTTATCTGAAGTCTTATAATCCTATTATATCACCAATGCCCAGCATAGATCAATGGCAAAGACATGATCCTAACCCATTGTTGCCTCCTTTTATATAAGAAGCAAGTTGGGAGACCTAAAAAGAAACGTGTCAGAGAGCAAGGAGAGCTACGAGCTGCAACATCGGGAAATAGACTGAGAAAATGGGTTTATGACAGATTCAAATGCAGCAAATGTGGCAAGGATGGACACAATAAGAAAACATGTGGGACCTCTAGCACAAATGCAGTGACCAAACAGGTATAAAATTCCTTTGCACATTTCATTTTAATATAAAAAGGCATAAACAGGTGGGACCTTGTATATAATTCATAATAATGTTGAGATTTGATTTGCAGCCTCAAATTGGCCGAAAGGACCCCAAAGATAAGCCAGTTAGGCAAAGGAAACAAAAGTTAAAGGTTCTTTCACTTTCATATGTCATTTTCTGTGGTCAAAATATAATATCATTTTCTTTGGCGTTTTACTAGTATATTAATATGTTTAGGTGGCCATAGGAGGCCATAACAGGACAACGACTGCACAATCGCATACATCGGTACCTACAGTGGGCTCACAGCCTTCTCTTTCACAACCTTCTTCATCAAACCAAGGCACGACACCACAAACCCAGCAAAAAAGACTTAAGTCTCCAGCAAAAAGAGGAAGACCGTGGAGAGTTTGAGTTAGGACTTGGAAGTTCATTTTGATGAATTGTATGGGAAGTTCATTTTGATGAATTGTATGGGAAGTTCATTTCGATGTCTTGTGTTAGGATTTGGGAAGTTCATTTTGATATATTGTGTTAGGACTTGCTCAAGATTGATGTCTCCGATGTGGTGCACTGGTTTTTTGAGTACTGCTGTGGTTCAATGGTTTTTTGAGGACTTTGTATTTGATGTGCCATGGATAATGAATTTGCAGTACTTCTATTTTCAAATTGATCCATGAGTTTGATCTGTCTCTGGAGTTCTCAATTGTTGGTCTTTCTCTTGAGCTTAGATTGTTTCAATTTCTTCAGAAGTTTACTTTTTTGACTGGTTATATAGTACAGGGGCGCCAAAATGGAAGGACCATGAGGAAATGGAGGGAAAGGGTTCTAACAATTGGGTTTGGTCGAAAGTTGAGTGGAATGATGAGATTATTATTTCAAAAAACAGGCTGAGCATGTGCATTTAACTTCAGTTTTAACAGAAACTAACAGAAGTACCATTTTGATGGGTGTATTATACCCTGAAGGACTATTAGTGTCACAAAAAAACTTAAAGGACGATTCGTGATAATTTTGTAAACCTAAAGGACCATTTGTGATAAAAAGCCTATATATTAAAAGCCTCTTTAAATGTTTCAAATCGTGTTGTATATTCCCTTTCTCTTTCACTCCATTTTTTCTTTTTCTTTTTTAGAAGCGAAGGGCTCAACGGGCAAGGAAAGGAAACATACAGTAACCATACAATCAAAGGACAAATAGAGGATAGTTTATAGAGGAGGACAGGATCCATCTGAAGACGGAACACCCACAATAGAACTTTTACTCGCTGATTGGCCGGTTTTCCATCAGCAAAATCATATTCAAAAGTCAAATTCATCAACTTGTATTGTATTATCGGAATTAGTTTAAAAACTATATAAAGGTAAATCAATTGGTTCAAGAGCTACTCACGCAATCTATATATATTTGTTTACGTTATTGTGGATCCTCTGTCTATTTGTTTTGGCCTTTTTCCTAAATATAATAAAAAATTAAGCGTTTTTAGCTAAAACTTCATTGGCTTTTACAACATTACCCTTCATATTTCTATATGATTGTAGCAGGTCAACTTTTGCGGCATACATAAGGTTTAGGGCTGTAAGGCCACCACCGTCTCTTGTGGGTGTTTTGGTTTCCGACGGCCTTCTCTGTCCTCCCGTGGAGGTCTCTGCTCTGTAATTTGATTAGGTTACTTTGGGTGTAGGCTTTATTCTAGGCTCTCTTTTTTATCCTAGTTTGCTTGCATCTTGTTTGTTTTTCTGTACATGTTTTGCTTTTGCTGGCGGTCTTTGCGCCTTTTATTGAAGTATCTTCGGACCCAAAAAAACCGAATTTTCCATTTTCTCTCCCACTGTTCATCTGTACCACAAGCTCCACTATGATATCATACCTGATTATTATTTCGTTTTGCACTACTCTTGCTATTGGTTTTATGTTCAAGTCCGCCATGGTTTTTTTCAAAAAACGGGTCATCCTCCTTAGCAATTTGCTTCCTTTTCCAGTCGAGTTTCAAGTAACCCTCTTCCCCACTGACTATGTACAAAAGGTCTTCATGGTTAGTCCTGGATTCTACAAGGAAATAGGTGCAGCGGAGTTTACAGACTTCCACGACAACAACCCTCACAGGCCTGCCATAATTTCGATTTTCGTTGATGGCTCTAAGATTGATGGCTTCTGCTTCAACTCCCGTGATTTGATCACGTATGAGAAGATAGAGGTTGGCCAAGATCAAGAAGCCAAAGGAAAGATCGTTATCACTGGCGTCAAGGCCCCGTGTACTCATCAAGCCCTTCTCAAGTATGCTCCTCATCTCATTCCTATGAATTTTCCGTTCTGTTTTGCTCCTAGTCTGTATATATCTAAGATACCCTTTTATTGTTTTGGGTGGTTCTGTTTAAACCTCTTACTTGATCATCATATTCCTCTCCAAAGAATTTGATAGTGAAAAACACAATTTTTCCTTTGGTGATCACTTTTCTTATGTTTGCAAATAATATATATTTTTTCAACCTCATGTAAAATAAAAGAAACTAGGCAGTGTCCTGTTAGGAGATGAGAAGGTTTACTTTTTTTTTGCTTTTTCTTTTGAACTTAATTTCCTTATTTTAACTGCTTTATAAGTGTAAAATTGGCTTGTAAAATTTTCAACAAAAGAGGAGGGTAATAATGAGAAATTAAGAGTCAAAATAGAATAATCTTTTTGTTCTGATTTTGTGAAATGAATAAGATAGTCCAGTAACTTATTTTTTTTACGAATTGATTTCAGGGACTATGGCTGGCTTTTTCGAGGAAAGTTTGATGAAAAGAGGGAAGAGGTAATTGTAGCTGGTTTGCAAATTAAAAAAGGTGATACATTCAGTTCTTAGAATTACATCAAGTGGTGACAGTGGGTGAGGTTCAATTCCCTTGGCTTCTACGAGTTGATTGGCAATATTGCTTGCGTCGTCTCCAACACATGTCATTTAAGATTTCTCATATTTCGTGAGGGTAATCATGTTGCTGATGCTTTGGCGAATCATGGTGCTTTGGGCTCTGGTTTAATTTGGTGGGATACTGCACCTTCTTTTATTTTGCCTTTTTGTCAGTGGGACTGGCTGGGAATGCCTAATTACCGATTCTCCTAGTTTCTTTTGTTTACTCTTTCAGAGTTTTGGTCTCTTAGGTCAGCATGTTGTTGTACATTTCTGTTATTGTCTTTCTGTTCTGCAGGGTTTGGTTCGGTCCCCCCTGTTGTTCTTTTATGTTTTTGTTTCTTATTAATAAATTATGATAAAGGGGACGGGCGGGGGGCTTCCAGGGTGTTGGTCTCCTCTTTGAGGGTGGTGGATGTTTGTGCATCCGATGACCGATACTGAGGAGCTAATCTTGCCTAATCCTTTGGTTTATTTAAAATAAAAATAATAAAATAAAATAAACGTGATTCATGTATGTGGAACACATATTTAACATTTAAATTATTTGTTATATACTCAGAGGGTGTAAAGTATATGGGGAAATCAAATTAAGAAAAGTTTTAACGATAAAAAAATCTCTCTAGGATACTGACGTTTCTCTGGGGTTCTAGGAGAGTCAAAACTCAAACACTACAGGTGGCCGTGACGACATCGGAGTGCATGCCCTGGTCGGATCTGATCTAGGGGGCAGGATTCCTTCGCCAGCGATTATCAGAACGGTTGGACTTTTCAACCAAAGTCCTCACGCAGATGGAGGCTATCTCTTCGTCCTTTTCGAAACATTTTGCTCTTACAGATGATGAGCAACAGGAAATAGTAGTAGATTCCAAGGAGAACATTGGTGTTAAAACCAATAAATTACTTCTGGTGGGAACGGTACTTTCAGTCAAACCAGTGAATAAGGAATCGCTATGCAGAACCTTTTACACGATCTGGAAGCCAAAAGCTCGAGTCACCATAGTAACATAACAGATTCTAAAACAAATATTCTAAATCCCGAATGAAATGAAAATGTTCGATTATTATAGTAGTAATGCAGTTTATCAAAAGCGTCGACAGACGAGATTCAAGTTAAACATTGGTTTTTTTTTTTATAAATTTAATTAGGGTTAAATACTTTTTGGGTCATTTAGTTTTACATGAAAATTCAATTTAGTCACTAAGAAAAAAATTGAGATTTTCTATTTAAACCCCGAATTTCTCTTAGTTCACCCCAATACTTAAATAATTAAGCTGTAAGTTTTATTATTGTGTAAAAAGACAAAAAAGGTCATCCAACTTAACACTTAACCCTAATACATCTATACACACACCCCACACACCCCACACACCCCACCACTCTTCAACACAGGGAGACCATGAAGGTAAAGTATTTGAGTTTCTTCATAGTGTACGCTGGGCAAAGGTTCTCAACACCTTTATATTTTGCTTATTTCTCATCATCCAAATTCAATACAAAGTTGTTTCCTTAACCTTTGTGGCTCAAACCAATCCCTGGAATGTGTGTGCAAGTAACTGGCCCCTCTATCTTGTTTCTGTTTCTACACATGTTCGTCATAACAAGTTGAAAAGCACCAACTCTCTGTTTTGTATTCTGTGTGCTTTCTAAGAAGGGCAAATATAGGGCTTTAATTCTTGTAATTATGAGCCCATCTCGAATGTCAAAATTATCATTGATCATGGAATAGACAAGTATTTGTTCAACTTCAACACCAGAAAGTCAATCAGAGACCAAATTCTATTTTGTGAAGTTTGTGATGTTTGCATATTCCAGTTGATCAAGACGATGAATTCACCTTTTTCACTCATGAATATTAGTCTGATCTCTGCACAAAAAATTATTATTGCTTGAGCTATTGTGGCTCAAACCAATCCCACCATCAGTTTCTACCACACTCAAAGTAGGGCTTCTATAATGTATTTTTGCCCTTTTCCATACACAATGTACCAAGTCATTTATTTGAGTGTGAGCTGATGATGTGTTCTATAATTCCATACCTTCTTCTGTTGTGAAACAATCCCAATCAATACCGTAATAAATGTGTATTTTCACTTAGTATTTCTGATTTCAATTTACTTGCGTTAATCTTAACCTCATTCAATCACATCACAGCCCTGGTAATATTATGATGATTACAGTTTAGTTGAATAATTAAAAGGTTCTTGGCTCATCTCACTCATATGGTATTCTGAGATTATTCACACATTGATGTAGCTGTTTTTTTTTTTAGCAGCCAGAACAAATTACTTTTACTCCAAGCCATGATACCAGGACAGAAAGTGTTTTGGACACAACTAAACAATTCACAACTGATGAGGTAAATAAACTATTATTATGATGTTGTAACTTCTGAGTGGTTGATAATCTTTTACAACTGCCATATATGCTTTTATATAGATATTTAATAGTCGAGAAGCATTGCTTAATTGGAGTCGTGTGCAAGGACGAAAGTGTGGCATAGTAGTTGTCATTAAAAGGTCTGATGGAGCTGGAAAAATTATAACGAGGAGGGCTAGAGTTACTTTAGGTTGTGAGAGAGGTGGGCATTATATTAAGAAGCCTAATGTAGATTTAGATGATGAACAACCAATGAATTCTGAAGTAGATGTAAGTATTGATCACCGGAAAAAAAAGCGCTCTAAAAGCACTGGTACAAAGAAGTGTGGTTGCCCGTTTCAGTTGAAGGGGTTAAATATTGGTCCTGGAGATGAGTGGAAAGTTGAGGTTGTATGTGGAGTTCATAACCATCATTCTGCTGAGTATCTTGAAGGACATTCATATGCAGGACGGTTAAGCAAGGAAGAAAACAACTTGCTGATGGATATGTCTAAAAGCTTGGTGAGGCCAAAAGATATATTATACACTATTAAACGACGAGATGGCAAAAATGTAACAACAATGAAGACAATCTACAACGCTAGACACAAAAGCAGAGTGGAAAGAGCTTACTGATTCATTTGATGTACATCTTGATGTATATTGATCCCTTACTATTAGATGTATATTGGTATAGTTCATATTGAGATCGCATTGACAATTGTATGTTCTTTGAACTGAAATTCATTCCTTTCAAAGATATATTATGTTCTTTGAACTCAAATAACGCATGATGAATGTATTGTGTGATTAAACAATGAAACCAGTATAACAGTAAATTTAGGCACTTTTTCTATACTCTTGAGAAGGTACCATCTTTCATTCAGTTATAAATCATATGTATGAGCTGCGTCAATCATCATTAGCCCTTGAAATAATTTTTCAATTTAGATTCAGAAAACAAATTACTTTGAGTATAAAAGATTAATACATGCACGAATAAGAATGCTGCCACAACGAACCAATGCACTGCAAAACTCAAGGAAGAATAGGAAGCAACAACAATTTATATCAGTTTGAAACTTGAAGGGCTCGTATTATTAAATATCTTTAGATTGTCTTTTGAAAATGTTGTTGACGTGTGTGATTTCTACTGGAGAATCAGCCATAGAACTCACCATCAGAACCATGGACATGTTGAGAATGATGAGTCTTGGGTTCCTGTAAGTGCTTCTCTTAATTCACATTGCTCCTTCCATGTTTAATTTTGATTTTATTTTTATTAGTCGCAATGCTAGCTCTTACTTTGCATTAATGTAAGTACTAGTTCGGATGTTTTAATTAGTGGTTAACATGTCTGTGTTTTGCTATCTTTGCTAGCTGACTGAGAAGGTTTATTCAAGTTTGCATGAAAGTACAAGAAAATTCAGATTCAGAGTGCCATACCCCATCTTTGCATACCCTTTCTATCTGGTGAGAAAACCCATCTTTTATTGAACATATGTAAACATGAATGGGCTAAGCTTGCGGACTTAAGAGTTAAATTGTATGTTTAAGCACTTGAAAACAGACAATGAATAAGACTCTGAAATATCATCAAAAAATTAATTTAATACTTACTATTTCTCATGCTCAGAACGTATTTTCTCCTCTAAAGGTATCTTGTGGGGTTTAAATAGAAAATCTCTTTTATTTCTTATTTTTTCAGCTTGGGGTGTATTTAAGGGTAGTTTGGGAAGATAGTGGGGTTTACTTAGAAATTGTGAAAATTTAAATTAAAAGTTGGGGTGAACTTAGAACATGGGGTGAACTAAGAGAAGTGTGGGGTTTAAATAGAAAATCTCAAAAAATTTAGCCAAATTGGTCACTTTGTTTCGCAAAGTTTACAATTTATAGACATTCATTAAGTGCAGTATCTATTTTTATTTTTAGGAAGCACTTTCAGTCTTCTTCCTCTCTAACTCAACAAGTTAGGGTATATTGTGCTATTAGGGTTTAACAATTGGGGGAAATCTTGGGCTGAAATCGAAATTGTGAGGTATTAAGGAAAATCAAAAAGCCAAACCAAATTAAGATGAAATTAACAACTTACCAATATATTGTGGTGCTCTATCACCATGATTACATCTCCTTGTCATCTGAAATGACAATACGGTTCTCACTCAATTGATTTAGGCTTCAATATAGCATCCAATATGTAACCTTATAACTCACAATTTTGATTTCAACCCAAGATTTATCTCAATTTGTTAAACCTTAATAGCACAACATACCGTAACTTGTGTTAGAGGAAGAAGACTGAAAGTGCTTTCTAGAAAAGTAAAAATAAAAACTGCACTTAATAATAACAGAAGATAACGAAGTGTTTATAAATTGAAAATGGGAAACACAGTGACCAATTTGGCTAAAAAAATTTCTCATTGATCAAATTGAATTTCGTGTTAAACTCAATGACCAAAAAGGTATTTAACCCATTTAATTATGCAGTGTGGCTTGGCATTAACCATGCAAGCTTAGATCCTCTTATCCTATTCTAGAAAGGTTTAGTTCTATAAATTGGGACTAACTCTTTTCAATATAGTTAGTAAGACTGATAATTAGTATAAAATTCATATATGTATTATTAAATCAAAAGGAAGAGAATAGTAAAACTCAAAAAATACCATTTATTAACCAAAGTGCTAAAGGACTGCAAATTAATTTAATAGGGGTAAAATGGTAAAACACTAATTTGATAAAATTATAAAATAAAAATTAAATTCCACCTAAGTAATTATATGGAAGAAGTTCCTCCCTACTCCATCCACATTCCTCTTTTTACTCCCCACCTAAGTAATTAAATTCCACCTAAGTAATACCGTCACGAATTTTTCCTTATTTCTCAAAAGCATACGATCGACAACCTAAAACCTATATGATTTCCGGATTTTTTCCGGAGTATTTTTTGTTTTAACAATACAAATGCGCGCGTATTAACTAACTACGTACTTAATGGCGACTACTCGTCAGCAAAGGCCGTGTCGTGTCGCCTACCCCTTTAAAATGTTTATATTATCCTCATTCATTTCATTATATAATCAGATCAACGCCTTAGAAGATTGGGGGACAAATGGCCGTCATCATGCTTACGTATAGAGGTCCATTTGTATGTAAGTCCACAATAATTTCAATTCGGCTAACAATTTTTCAATAAAAAAAATTTTGGCTTACAATTAAATGGATTTATGTAGTGGGGAATTCATGAATTTTTCAAGGGAGGGCAAAATTTAAAAGGCTAAGATTTAGACAACCGATATTATAGTCTATATAATATATATATATATATATATATATATATATATATATATATATATATATATATATATAAAGGAAAATACTTCCCTCTTTACCAAGTAAGTAGGAGCTCTTATATTTCTGCCAATAGCAGTGTGACATGTGTACATAAGTTTTTCTTTTTTTGTTTTTGATAAATTATTTTTGTATATGTGTCAAATTGTGATTCGCAGGAAGAAAGAGTATATCCTTACCGGTAAGGAGGCAAGTAATATCCATATATCAATTCATGTAAATAAAATCCATGTCAACTACACAATTAGTTTACCAAAATTCACATCATCAATTAATCTAAACAAAATCAATATCAACTAATCTAATCAAAATGCATATCAAATTATCAATTAAATAAATAAATCATAATTAAACAAATAAATCAGGAAAAAAAAATAGAAGAAAAAAACTGGCGGTTGATGAAAAAGAAAAAAATAACCAGATTTTGACTGCGATGTGAAGCGCTTTTAAAGCAAAGAAACAATGCATACCTAAGCCTTTGACTGATATAATCTGAAAATTGCCAATTGGCTCTTCTTTGTTGGACAAGAAAATAAAAAACAAGAATAATAAAAAGGATTCGACCAAAAAAAAAGAAGAAGAAGAATAAGGATGGACGGATGATATCAGCACGCACTAAAAAATCCAAACAAGAAGCATTAGCCAATTGGGTTTCCCTCTTCTGAAGAAGACTTCTTTGCTACGCGTGTAGGGTTTTTTTTTTTTTTTTTTTGTTGGGATGGTGCAAAATGACGTTGTTTTTGCCAAGACGTTAAAATAAAATCTATATGCGCGCACAACAGCTGTGCAACAAACAAAAACACAGTCCCTTTGAGGCATTAATTGTAACTATTATCATTGTCAAAATTTCAATTTAAATAATTAGGTTATTTTTGTCATTTCATTGTTTTCTTTAAGATCATTGGTTGGTTGCTAGGCAAAGGGGTAATTGTATAATTCTCAAAAAAAAATTTAAGTTTTATAATTTTAATTTTTTAACAAATGTCATGCAGCAAATGTCACATCCCGGGATCGGCTCCGCCGTAGCACGATATTGTCCACTTTGGGCCCCCTTCTCTGCCCTCACGGTTTTGTTTCTGGGAGCTCACGAGTAACTTCCCAGTGGGTCACCCATCCTAGGATTGCTCTAGCCCCCAACTTGCTTAACTTCGGAGTTCCCATGACTCCGAAGCCAGTGAGCTCCCAAAAGGTCTCGTGCTAGATGGATGCGGGCATGTACATATAAGGCACATCAACCCCCTCTGAGTTGGACTATGTGGGATCTTACAATCCACCCCCTTAGGGGCCCAACGTCCTCGTCGGCACACTCGCACCACACGGCAGAGTGGCTATGATACCAAATTGTCACATCCCGGATCGCTCCGCTGTAGCACGATATTGTCCGCTTTGGGCCCCCCTCTCTCTGCCTTCACGGTTTTGTTTTTGGGAGCTCATGAACAATGGGGACGTCTTCCAAATTCAAAGTGATATCCTAAGTATCAATGATGTGGGCTAAGTACCCCACGCATCCCTTCTTGAGTAACTTTTTCGCCGTTATGGCAGAGATGAGACAAGACGGAAGAACTCTACGCTCTCCACAAAAAACGACTTCTGGTTGTCCCGGACTTCTAAACACTACCTCCTTTCTGAAACAATCCACTGATGCACGATGATCTCTCTAACCAATCCAATCACAAGATAATATCAAGATCCACCAAGTCCAATGGAATCAAATCCGCTTCTAATACTGGGTGTGGGTCTAACACTGGCATATGGTACAAAAGTACGTGCGATGAACGAATGGGTAGCCCCGGGATCTATCAATACATGTGCAAAATAACCGAAAATAGGGACCATACCAGTGATGACGTCAGGTGTAGCATGAGCCTCTTGCTGGGTCATGGAGAATACACGGGCCTGAGTAGTAGCACGCCCAGAATGACCCCTCTGATTCCTACCACCCCGCCCACGGAAAGTGGACTGAACCCCGCTACTAAAGGAAGAACTGGCTGCAGAAGATGATGCCCCACTCCGGGTCTGACCCTGTCCTCTACTGCCTTGCCCTTGCTGGGCCCCAAACTCCCGTCCAATAGTACCCACAGCAGTAAGGAGTGGACACTTACTCTTATAGTGTCCAATCTGCCCATAGTGAAAACAAGTTACCCCGCTCCTCTGGTACTGACCACTCGGCTGTTCACGTTGCGGGCAATCTCTCTTGACATGTCCTACCTGTCCACAATGATAGCAGGCGGTACTGGTCACAGGCTGATGTCCCGAGGGCTGACTCCAAATCGGTCGTGAGCTAGACCTACCACTGCTCGAACTGGATCCCCGTCCTCTTGACCAACCACTACTTGCGGAGCTGGAGCTGGATCCTCCTCTCTTTGAAGGACCCTGACTCGGTCCACCAAAACCTGAAGTGTCCCTGCGACGCCTGTTTCCACCTATACTGTGAGCCTTAGCTACCCTAACAGCCGCTTGGGCCAAAGCCCTCATAGTGGGGTATACGGTGGTAGTGGTCACCCCCTGTATGTCAAACTATAGGCCATTTTCGAAGTGTCTACATTTATCTTCCTCCATGAATACCATCTCTAGTGCAAATATGGACAGTTCGTTAAATTTCTGTTCGTACTCGAATACAGTCATATGTCCCTGCCTTAAATTCTCAAACTCAGACTTCTTTGCATTCCGATAAAAGTGTGGGTAATATTGCTCAAAGAAGATCCGTTGAAATTCCACCCAAGTGATGGCTGCAACATTGAGGTAACCTTTTCTGACCGTCTTCCACCAATGATAAGCGTTCCCCTTTAGAAGAAAGACAGCCAAACAAACTTTGTCTCCTTCAGGGCACTGTAGGACTTCGAAAACTCGTTCTAGATTAGTAAGCCAACCCTCAGCTTTAGCAGGGTCTGTACTTCCAAAGAATTCTTTCACCCCCAACTCTTTAATTCTTCTTATATCAGAACCCTCCATATTTCCTCTTCCTTGGAGAGCGGTGGCCATGGTCTGAGTGAACTGGGTGGTGAATTAGTGGAGTACTTGTTGTAGATCCAACGCATTCTCTCTAGCTTGTTCTGGAGGTGGAGATGGTGGCGGAGATGGAGGTGGAGGATTGGGTCCCCATCTCGGAACGCGACCGCGACCTCTTGTTCTAGCACCTCGGGGATGCATGATTCTAAACAAAAGAAACTATAGAATCATTAGTACCAACACACAAAAGAAGCATGAAAGTCACAAGAAGAGAAACCTAATGCTCTGATACCAAGCTGACAGGACCCGCCCCAAATTTCCTCGGAAACTGGGACGGATCCCGTCTTTGATCCGACATCCTGCAGATGTCGGGCCCACTTACTAAGAACCGAGACTTTCTACCAAAATTTTGGCAGAGTCTCCCCTGTAAACAGAACAAATCCCAAAATTTCAACTTCTTAAAACACAGTTATTTGCAACCCAATAGCCAGCATGCATTACACAATACATAGTGTTTACAAACCATGGCCTCCGGCCTCACAAATCCACCCTAACAAGGCGATAACAGAGCATATCTAACAGAATTCCAAAATTTACAATAGAAAGGAGGATCTCAGAAACGAAACCAACTTAACCAAAAGAAGCTCGAGATTCAGTACTCGGGGCTCGGCTTGGCTGCTCAGCACAATCAGTTATTGTCTGTGGGGTGCAAAACAGAAAATTGTGAGTGGACTTTGTTTTCAAATAAATAGCATGATTTTATCTTGAAATTTTCATGCATAAGGATTTATTGAAAGTCAACTTGTACTTTATAGTGAAACTATTATTTTTGTAAAGTATTTGGGATATATCTGGGTTTTGACATTTTAAGTATCTTGAGTATATACAAATGATATTTGAGAAATTACTACCTATCTTGGTGGGTTATGTTTGGAAAGTACGGGGTTGTTGTTATGAGATGTGGAAAGTTGTGAGTTTAGATTGTTGGTTTAAAGTGCTATAAGCACTATCCCGTGTACCTCCCCCTAAATTGTAACTTGAGATTGGAAATGTGAGATACTTGAAAATGTCGGAACTTGGGGCGTCCTTGACAAAATGTTGCTGTAGACCCTTGATTGGGTGGTCTGCGCGCGTAGGACTGTTTACAAGCGTAAAGGTCTTGATTCTTCGTCCGTACGTGCTGGGCTGAGAGTTAGTCCCCCAATTGGACGGCTCGTTCCTAGCCACATAGTCCGCTTGAGGGCTGTTACGTGTGGACTAGTCAACAATCTCCTATTGGATTGTTTCCCCGGTACAATTAGGTGTGTCATATACTTATATCATATCTCTTATATTATATATCTGTATCTATGTATATATATATATATATATATAGCTATGCCTTTGTTCTTGTTTTTCTCAATGAGGATACTTCCTCGCTGGTCGTGCCAATGGGCATGCATTTCGAGAGTTGCATTGAGAATTTGTAAGGAAAGGTTTGGATGAGTTGATTTGTAAAGTTTCACTATGGATTTCAGATTTAGCTCGGGTTTTGAGCTAACTTTATATATATATATATATATATATATATATATATATATATATATATATATATATATATATATATATGAATATGATGATTTTTAGTGCATTGGTTTTATGCATGGTTTTCTAAACGGTGCGGTTATATTACTTTGATTTAATTGGAACTAAATTTTGTTTTGTCCACTCACAATTTTCTGTTTTGCGCCCCACAGACAGTAACTGACTGTGCTGAGCAGCCGAGCGGAGCCCCGAGTACTGAATCTCAAGCTTCTTTTGGTTAAGTTGGTTTCGTTTCTGAGATCCTCCTTTCGTCTCGGAGGCCATGGTTTGTAAACACTATGTATTGTGTAATGCATACTGGTTGTTAGGTTGTAAATAATTGTGTTTTAACAGGTTGAAATTTTGGGATTTGTTCTATTTATAGGAGAGACTCTGCCAAAATTTTGGTAGAAAGTCTTGGTTCTTAGTAAGTGGGCCCGGCATCTGCAGGATGTCGAATCAAAGACGGGATCTGTCCCGGTTTCCGAGGAAATTTGGGGCGGGTCCTATCAGCAAACCTTAAAAGTGGATGTTCTGTTTGAGAAATTGGTTGGCCTGCAGGTACGCCCTAATTAACGAATTGATATCTCGGTTGACCTTTGTGATGATATAAGTACTGTGTGTGAACGCCTATATCTCACAGTTTGTCACCTGCATGTTGACCGCCTTGGGCAGCACGCACAGTTGATAGTGCTAATTAAGATGGGATCCATGTTCTCTTGTCAGACTGAACTTGTGAACCAGACGAACGAGATTTTAGAGTTAAAAGAGTGTCCAGCCGGAGATTCAGATGGCGAACACACCGTCCCAATTCAACTGCTACCGCAGAAGCGCATGCGGATCAGCTCAACCAAGTTCCACCGTAATTCGCTTGTCTCTAGTCGTCGAAGAGTCATCAGGCTCTTCAGAAAAGGACCAAATAATGGTAAGATGATTTGTGTGGAGATATTCGCAGCACACGACTTCATCTTCTCCAGAAAATTTACCTTTCGCAAGGTGAAGGGGCAAATTGTCGTCGACAGAGGTGGAGATGGAGCTCAAGGGAGCCACGACGACCTCCCACGACTTAGGTACTTTATACCTCTCTCTCGTTTGTAACTTATGGTATACCTTGATGATTGATTGGTTTGTTGGTCTTGAATATTGTCTCACACACAGGTTATCCTATGTTTTGGAAGATCTAAAGGGCAAATTTTTTGAAAGCGCCGTTAGCAACTAGGTAATGTTTATTTCTAGCTCTCTCGCCTCTCTTTCCATGTCTAATTTTTCTGCTAATTCATACGTTTCTTGATTTTAATTTTCTGTCCAGCTCGTCCTGTTTCGGGATATGTTCTCGCTCCCCTATCTACTTGCACTACTACAAAAAACACTTTGCGCAACGAAATAATTTTGTTGCGCAAAGAACAATTTCGTCGCGCAAAAATCGTAAAGAAAGGTTTTGCGCGACGAATTTTTTTTTTTTGTCTCGCAAAGATACTTTGCGCGACGAACGATAACAACTTTGCGCGACGAATACTAACGTCGCTCAAAGATACTTTGCACGACGAATTATAACTACTTGGCGCGACGAATACTATCAACTTTGCGCGACGAATATTAATTACTTTGCGCGACGAACACTTTGCGCGGCGAATAATATTATTTTGCGCGACGAATCCTAATGTTGCGCAAATCTTTGCGCGACGAAATATTCAATTTTAAATTTTTTTTTTTTTTTAAATTTTTTTAAATTTTTGCTTTTTTAAAAAAATTTTAATTAAAATAAACTAGTTTAATAGTTTGCTCGACGAAATATTTTGTCACCCAAGGTTTTTGACATTTTGTTTTATTATTTCTCTTATATCAATTTCATTATATTAATTTTTCAAATTTTTACTTTTTAAATTTAATTTAATTGTATGATTTTATTTTTTTTAATTACTTTAATTTAAATTGAAATATTCAAAATAAAATTACATATGAAAAATAGTGGTCAAATTATCCAATATATATAATATTCAAAATGTACACATAAATTAACAAAGTACAATAATAAAATCTACAAGCCTATTGTGGTGATAGTGGCGGAGGATATGTTTCGATAGCGTCCAAATCCTCAACTTTAGCCGTCAAAGTCTCGACGATTCCCAACAAAAAAAAAATAAATATTGTCAAATAACAACAAAATAACAAAAAATTGGAATAAACTCAAAACTAACTCCAAAAACACATATTAATGAAAAAAAAATTAAAGTTTGGAGAGAATATACCTTTTAGCAAGATTTTGAGTGAGTGAGAATGAGAGGGAGAAGTGAGTGTGAGAGAATAGAGAAGATAGAGAGAGAGAGAGAGAGATGAAAGAGTGAGTGAGAGTGAGAGATGATGAAAAGAGAGATAAGAGAGTGAGTGAGAGTGATAGATAGTGAAGAGAGAGATGAGAGATTAAGTGAGAGGAGTGAGTGTGAGAGAAAGGGTAGGATTTGGGGAGAAGGAAAGAGAGAGGAGAGGTAAGAGTAGAAGACATTGAGAAAATGGTGGAGGTGTTATTTTGGTTTTAAAAACCGTATCACTTTGCGCGACGAAACAATATATTGGTCGCGCAAAGTCTTGAAATTTTTTTTAAAAAAAAATTCCAATTTTTGGTGCGCGCCCAAATTTTTAGGGTTTTGCGCGACGAAATTTTGGTCGCTCAAAGTTTTGCGCGATTACAATATTCCCGCTTCCCATTTTTGGAACCCGCCCAAATTTTTCGGGTATACTTTGCGCGACGAACTATATATTGGTCCCACAAAGTCGTAAATTTTTTTTTTAAAATTCCCATTTTTGGTACCCGCCAAATTTTTAGAGTATACTTTGCGCGACGAACTACTATATATTGGTCGTGCAAAGTTGGAAATTTTTTTAAAAAAAATTCGCATTTTTGGTACCGCCCAAATTTTTCGGGTATACTTTGCGCGACGAATGACTATATATTGGTCCCGCAAAACTTTGCGTGACGAACTATATATTCGTCCCGCAAAGTCGTAATTTTTTATTTTTTTTTAAATTCCCATTTTTGGTACCCGCCCAAATTTTTAGAGTATACTTTGCGCGACGAATTATTATATTGGTCGCGCAAAGTTTTAAAAAATTTAAAACTACTAATAAATATATATACTATTCAATTTCTTAAGTGTTATACGTACAAAATAAACAAATTTAAAGCTACTCAACGATCCAACCGTCAAACTTGTTTGTTTATACTTCGAGATCATATACACCAAAATTCAGAAAAAATAAACATTAAGAGATCAAGTAATGGGACAAAACATTTCGACGGTTATAAAAGAAAAATCAAGATTTAACGGTTATTTCAACTCTGATTTTGATGATTTTTTACAGCTACACTCCTTGACCCTATATGAATATAACGACTCCATTCGATCATCAATTGAAAATATTTACACTAGTGGATACCACAAAATCTTATGTTATATTTAATGAAAGTATAAATAAACTCTTAATTGTTAGTGAATATATTGTTTTGATGGCATACACATTCTACGAAACTAGTTTCAACGATCCAACCATCAAACTTGTTTGTTTACACATCGAGATCATATACGCCAAAAATCGGAAAAAATAAACATTCAGAGATTAAGTAATAGGACAAAACTTTTCGACGGTTATTAACAAAAAATCATGATTTAACGGTTATTTCAATTTCGATTTTAATGATTTTTTATAGCTACAGTCCTTGACCCTATATGAATACAATGAACCAATTCGATCGTCAATTTAAAATATATATTTTCTAACAAAAACCCAATCCGAACTACAATAATATATTTTTCTAACAAAATAAAATTTTTAATTTTTTTAATTTTTGTAAAGACTTTGCGAGACGGAGTTTTTCGTCGCGCAAAGTCATCCAAAAAATTTTAAAAATAATTTTTTATTTTATTTATTTTTGTAAACACTTTGCGAGACGAACGAGAATTCGTCCCTCAAGACTTTGTGCGACGAATTTTTGTTTTTCGTCGCGCAAAGTCATGCATAGATTTTTAAAAATAAATTTTTATTTAATTTATTTTTGAAAAGACTTTACGAAACGAACCACACTTCGTCGCGCAAGAATTTGTGCACCGAATTTAAGTTTTTCGTCGTGCAAAGTCATGCATAGATTTTTAAAAATAAATTTTTATTTAATTTATTTTTGAAAAGACTTTACGAGACGAACAACGATTCGTCGCGCAAGAATTTGTGCACCGAATTTAAGTGTTTTGTCGCGCAAAGTTACTTTTCGTGACGATACTTTGTCGTCGCGCAAATTTTTGTCGCGCAAAGTGACTTTGTGCGACGAATTTTTTTTCGTCGCGCAAAATGTAGTCGCGTAAGACTTTGAGCGACGAAGTTTAATTTTCGTCGCGCAAAGTCACTTTGTGCGACGAATTGTGTTTCGTCGCGCAAAGTTTGGTCGCGCAAGGGGTTTTTTTTACTAGTGTTGTCTCTCTTCACGATCACCACCTACCATCATTAGGCACCACCTGGCACTTGCATCGCATGCGTCCAGAAACAATGGTTTTGTGAAGAAGTTCGACGCGGGGAGAGAAACGTAGTTCTAGAGGAAGACAAAAGAGGTGCTCATTTCACATACATGCCCATGGTGTGGAAATATTTGCTTATTTCACATGCCCATTGGTGTGGTGAAGAGTTACTGAATTGGGGGTAAATTAATCTTATCATATTTAGAGCAATCTTCTTTTACAAAGTTGCAAAACAAATACTTGTACTGTTAGACTATGAACCCCGTATTCTAGCAACATAGGAATCTTATATGTTTTTAGTACTCCGCAATGCACTAGAACATTTTGTTTCATATATATAAATCTAAATTTTTATATAAAAATAGAATTAGCATAAGAATATTTATGTATGATAAAATATTTTCATGTTTTATAAAAATAGAATTAGCATCATAAAGAAATAGAGCTTGAGGAAGATAAATCATAAATTATGTTATACTCTAATTTTTCATCATATCTGCAATACACTTATGTCCATCATGTAGGGTTTTCTTTCTCTTGACTGAATCTATAGCCTTCATCAGTAGATTTGTTTTTTGTCAAAAAAAAAGGGATAAAAGAACCACACACATACGTAGACCGGCATGCTCAAAAAGAAGAGAAAGCTGAGTAGGTACTGAATTGCTTTCCATATTCCATCTTGCAGAGACAGGTCATACGAGGTGTGGTGAGAAGCAATATCTTACGTGTAAGAAAAAATATGTAATATATATGACTGATTTTACAAAAATAATAAAGTGTGGTAATGTTGATATTACGTACAGTAGCACTTGCGTGTAACAATCATGGTAAGGCTTATCATAGGAACTCCGAACTCCTAGCCGATTGTAAGCTGATTCTTGGGTCCTGTGATTACACGATAAATTAACAATGTCAAGATTACAAGTACGAAATTTATTATGGTTAGAATGAGAGGCTATGTTGAGGAGTTACAATGAAAGGGGGTTTAATACAGCAGTCCAATAATAACTATGCACTATGTTGACGGGTTACAATAAAAGGAGTTCAATCCAGTAGTTTAATAATAACTAAGCACTAGATTAGACGACTATTAAGGACCCCCTCATTATGAGTTATAACGCCTCAATTTTATCCCTCATTATAGCCTCTTTGCGTGGTTTAATGTGGGTAAGTGGCTGAGCAAGGGGCCATCGTTCGACTCTTAATCCAAATTCTTGTCACAAATTATAACTTTTGGGTTTAATAGCAAAACTCAAACATATGGGGTAGTATAATTTGAATTTTTTTTGCACAACTCATACAACAAATCAAGGGTTAATGGCACGACAAACATACCACTGTTTTGAGTTCAAAAATTTCAGAGATGAGAATTTTCTCTGGATAAAAATAGAGGATTAGGTGTGATAATGTCGCAGGACGCAAACCTCTATATTTGTAATATTTTAAATATAAAAAAGAGGTAAAAACAAATTAGCTGATACATCTCTCTCTTTCTGTCTCTTTAGTAATGCAATATTAAGTGCCTGATTGAAACCATAAAACTGGTGTTTTAGGGGAGGGATGGATCTGTCCTCATGTCAAAACAAACAAACACAAGCAGCTTATTAAAAATGTCAGGGGGAGGTTTTTATGTACTTAATTCGATGAGTATATCTTTTAAAGAAGAAGAAGACGCATTTCGACAAGTGCCGTTCATGTAAAGTTAATTAATAAAATAGTAAATTTGAGTTTTCCCCTTCAAATTAATGTTTTTTTTATTTATAACCCATCGTTTTATTTTTCTATAAATAAAACCCGATTTTTATAAGAAAAACCCGATCACTAGGATCCAACTCATCAAGTTTCCTAATCAAGCTTAATACATTAAATGTTATATTTTTTAAATTCCTATAATACCCTTGATTACATTTTAATATACTCATTGTTCCTATAAAAAAGAAAAGAAAAGAATATACTCCTTTTTTTGGTTCAAATTTGACTACTTGATCATTTAGTATTTAAAATTTCAAATTGATAGCTTATTTATTTCCTTATATTTATACCAATTTCCAAATTTAATAATTGTTATGGTTTGAAATTAATTTGTTCAGAGGGAAATAACATGTTGCTCTCTATAGGTCTTGACCCCTATGTGTTTACGTACATGAATTTACCTACATTTTTTCTTAGCAACCTATGCCTCTAGGTAGGTAAATTAATATATAAAAAAACTAAGGTAAATCCTAAGCAAAAATAATAATAAAAATTACTATGGGTAAATGATTTACCTATTCGCATTTATAGGTATATTGTAAAATAATTTACCTATACTCATTTATAGGTATATATTATATATATTGTAGGTATATTGAACCTCGCACATTTTTAGGTATATTTCAAAATTAATTATATTTATAATACAAAAAAGGCAAAGTATTGTTCTTTAAAATTGGCACATTTTGTAAAAATAATATTAATACAAAACACCAAAAAAAAAAACATAAAGTACCTATTTTCTGACCCAGTTTTTGTGTGCGTAAAAAGTGTACCTATATATAAATATATTTGTTTTTTTAAATAATATACCTATATTTTCTATAAATTCTTGTGTACCTATATTATTTTCTATAAATTATTTTTTATAGGTACATTATTTGGATATGTAATTTAATTTTTTTTTTTGGTTTGCAATTTTAAGGGGCGATGTGTTAGAGGGAATGGCAACCAAAAGAAATGGGGTGATTGATATGCTATTAATAGGGAGTATTAATTATAATTATGGCAGTTAATGAAATGCTTGAAATAAATTATAAATTAAATATTAAGGTAGTTGACATATACTGTAATTTAGTTAATAATACTAGGACAAATCTATCTTACATGGAAATAGTCGGCTGTTTGTTTCTGAAGTCTAGTAGCAACGATGTAAAAACATAAGAATACTATGACCTCTTATATCCTACTGGTCATTTAAGTTTGAAATTGAGTTTTACACATAAATTTATAAAATGATAAGTATATATATTTAGGAAATAGAAAATATAGGCCCTATTAATTAAACTATACAAGCGGCAAGATATTCAAGCATTGCACTCACCGGTAAAGATTGCCTGCAATGTGCTCCTCCACCTGAGCATCATTATTATTATATTACTGCAAGGAATGATAAACATTAATATATACGTAGGGCATAAACCAACCACCAATTTCAATTTCCATCTGTACGATCTGACTGAATGAGAGGAAGAAGTATTAATATTTCTTTTTCAAAAACCCCTTACCCTGGGGGAAGGGGTACACAAAGAAAGTTTGGATGGGTACGGTACACTGTCTTAGCCAATTGGATGGGTACTCCAAATACCATATAGCTATTTCATGCCAGGCAGTTTGGATGTTGGTTAAAGCAACCCACAAAGAAGTTTGGATGGGTACGGCACACTGTCTTAGCCAATTGGATGGGTATTCCAAATACCATATAGCTATTTTATGCCAGGCAGTTTGAATGTTGGTTGAAGCAACCTACTTTTTAATTTCACTAACAATTTTCCTCAGAAGATTCTTCGAATGAACATTCCATGTTTTCCAGCTTCTATTTTTCAATGCTACTTGGAATTAAGTTGTTGAGTTAAATAATTAATATATAGGTGAAAAATAATGAGCATCTACTCAAAAGATTAAGCCAATTAAGGCCAAAGCTACTGTGAGGGTATGAAGAAATGCCCATATTGAAAAGTTAATGAACTTTACGAGGGCTTATAAGGAATTTGACTACTCTTTCAATAGCCAATTGATTTTAGGTGGAACCTCAGCATCTTAACATGATATTAGAACATGTTTGTCCACGTGTGAAGCCCAACTGCCACAGTTAGCTAATGGGGGAATGCCTTAAACTTTTAGGTTAGCTGAATGGTCATTTGCTATTTATAATTAACAAAATGAATTGACCATCTTATGAAATATTTCATTTTTTTCTCTAGCTAAGCAAGAAAATTAAGTTCATCATATTGGCGATAAACTATGTATATATATAGAAAGTAAGTTCTCTAGAGGAAGACTGTACTTCAGAGGTGCACATTCTTGTCTCTGGCTCTCTTTCATGTTGTAACTTGCAACATACATCTGTGCGTGTGCTAGATAGATATACTATGGCTAACTACCCAACAAATGATGAGCAAGAAAAAGAGGAAAAACTAGAGAAAAAAATAAAAGAGCTAGAAACTACTATTGGGGAGCAGGACGATCGCCTCAATTATCTTCAATCAAGGGCCTTCCAACTTGCAAACTTCTACTTCGTCTTTCAAGGAGTTATTTTGACAGCAATTGTTAATGGTAACTCAGCCCTCAGATGTTCAGATCGTTGGTTCCTCTTCACTCTATCTCTATTGGCAGCCCTGCTCAATTTGTTTTCATTACTTGTAATTGGAGGCAAATATAAAAGAAGCATCGTACAGCGAGACCAAACCTGATTTCAGTGCCATGCATTGCACACTGAATTGGCCACTCTAAAAACTTCACAAGCTAATAGACAATGGAGTTCAACAAAAGCCCAAGTTTATGGTAAAGAATTGGAACCAAGGTCATCAGGTCAAACTCAACCTCTAAGTTCCAAAAAGAAAGAGGTTGCTTCTGAAGATCCTGCAAGCGTAGATATTGATGAAGATGAACAGAAGCCCAGGCATAGGAAGGTCTTCCATGTTGATCCGTGGGAAGATCGTAAACGTAAATTCTACTTTGTACTTTGCATGGTTCTGTTTGTCATCTTTGCCATCATCGTGATTGCTGGTATCTGGACAATTTCTTGCAGGAAAGATGATCAATGTAAGCACCCGGTATCCAATGTTGATAAATGCATTAGGGTTTGCGAAAGTGCCAAGTGCATAACCATCTGCACTGCACTGACTACTAGGGTTTCAACAATGGTTAAAATACTTGAACTAAAGTTCATGGAATCCATATTTGTAATGTTTTGTATGATTTTGTGTGCTACAAATGCTTTTTGACTTTCTGCAGCAACTTTTGTGTATTATTTCTCTTTGACATTTGTGAAATGTTAAAATTGTTAGTCGGTGTTGTAGTTTGGCCATTACTCGTTACTCATCGGTACTCTAATCTTCGGAACTCAGATTTTAAAATTTCTCTCTTTATATAAAGTATACTTTCAATGTATAAAATTTACCGTCGTCTATTGTTATAAATTTGACAATGTATCATATGAATTATCATAAACCCTAGCCATTGTTTAAAAGTATATATTCAAATTCATTGTCATAATGTATCATGTGAACATCAAGAAAACTTATAATTGCACACCCAATTAATCTCTTCCTATAACATTTCCCAATATATAAAAAAAAAAAAACTACAAAATAATACGAAATAGAACACATAAAAAGATATATTATTTATAAGCTTTTTTAGTTAAATTACTAAAATATCCTCCTTATAAACAAAACAAGTTTACAAAAGATCCTTTACCATAACATCCTGAATGATATGAGTGTTAATCATAGTGTATTAGTCTTAGTCAGCATTAGAAGTTAGAGTTGTTATAATCAGTTTAGATAGCTGTAAAGCCCATGTGCTCATCACGTGGGTTAGTGTGAGAATACTTAGCACTTAAGCTAAGTTTGGAGTATATAAACTATAGCCTAAGTTTGTAATCATTCAATGAATTGAAACCTCTGTATTTCATTCCCTCTATTCTTATTGAACTTTCTCTATGTTTGTAATCATTCAAATATGTTTCCAGATTTTATTTTAAAAAGTGAAAATGAAATGGTTATCAAACAAGGAGCGGATCCAATGTTCCTCCCCTCTCTAGTTATTTGACATGTATCATATAACTTAACAGAGAGTTAACTCTGTTAACTTTTTTTTTTTTTTTTACATTAAAAAATTAAAAACCCAGAAAATACCAACTAAAAGAGCGTACGCATCCCAACAGTAACCCTAGTGGCCATTGCCTTCAAGGGCCAAAGTCAATGCCCCTTGGATCCCATGGAGCAAGTGCAAGTTGATCGTGAGGTGCCTTTGGCTGTTTCTACGGGGGCATGAATCTTGGTGGTGGAGAGGTTCCTGTTAAAGATGTCCAAATTTTCTATTTGTTTTCTACTGTTTTGGGAGTTATCTTTGGGTTTTGGAGTTTGCTTCTGTTCTTTTGGACTGTTGATTCCCTATTAATAGTATATCAATCAACCCATTTCTTTTGGTTGCCAATCCCTAACATATCGCCCCTAAAATTGCAAACAAATAAAAAAAATCTGTTCATAACCAATAATGTACCTATGAAAAATATAAATATAAATATATACGTAAAAAAAATATAGGTATATTATTTAAATAAAATATAGGTATATTATTTACCAAAACAATTTACAAAAAATAGGTACACTATTTATAGAAAATATAGATAAACAATAATTTATATAAAAAATAATAATATGTAGATTATTACAGAAAAATAGGTACACAATAATTTATAATAAAAAATAATAGATAGATTATTACCCATGAAAAAACTAGAGGTAAAATAAATGAAATCCAAGTTCTAAAATAGGTAGATTATTATATGGGAAATATAGAACAAAATTTCAAAAAGGCAATAAGGAAAACTGCTGTTTTCGGCCAACACATTGTTGACTGTATTAATGAATTTTAATAATAAAATGGATAATTAATTTCAGACAAAAAATTTAGAGGGAATCACCACAATAAATTAGGGAACCAAAAATTAAAACACCACCCCATTACACGTTGAAATATAAATATGGGTATTTTGGCTATCAAAAAACTGTAATAAATCAAATATTGAGCTTAATAAGGTAACTTGATGAGTTGGATCTTAGTCATGGGTTTTTATTTATAAAAATTGGGTATTATTTATAGGAACAAAAAGTGAAGAGTTGCAGGTAAGGTAAGTTGAATTTGAAGGGTGTAAGCCAAATTTACTATTATTTTTAATATGCCGGGCAAGCTATTCTGACTTTTCCGTTGGAGAGACAGATGTATCCAATAATTTATTTGTGATCATGATGGAATTTATGTATTTGGAGCTAATGGGAAAAGAATTTGGAGACGGCAAAACACTGCCGTCTCCGAAATTCTATAAATATAAAAGGAATTTGAAAATCAAACTTAGAAATGAACTACAAAAATCAAATAGATAAAAGAGATAAGGGTAGACCCACCGGCTTTGACTTGAAAGAGGAGAAAATTTCTTTGCGGGAAATGAACAGAAGAGACCTGCTATATCCCATTGACTCATTGAGCTACTTGTTTTTCATTTGCTTTAACTTCCACGAAAGAGATGTGTGAGCCAGGGTGTTTCTGGGTGTTTGGAAATGATGTGAAAGACTGACGGCCTTGATTGGCAATTAAAATAATGATAACTACAAAGCTCAACTCTGTTCTCATTCTTTTTGTTGTTGAAAGTATCAATCATTCCTTTCCCTTTCTCGAATGCCCAACGTGTACGGTTTGTATATGCACAAAGAAAAGATAAATTCTACCTTTCAGCATCATCTTGTAAGCTCTTATATTCTATTCCTTGTATATGTCCAATATAGTTCCTTATATTTTCTATTTCCTAGACATATACCAATCACTCTATAAATTTATGAGTAAAACCCAATTTCAAATTTAAATGGCCAGTAGGATATAAGATTTTACTATTTTTTTAAGGATTTTTTTTAATGATAAAATAAAATAAGTTAACAAAGTTAATTTTCTGTTAAGTTATATGACATGTGTTGAATAATTAGAGAAGGGACACGAAAGGGACGCCAGATTGGGGACAACGGATCCGTTCCCTATCAAACAACCCCTTAAGAGAATTACAAGGAAGAATATAACAGCTTACAAGATGATGCTGAAAGGTAGAATTTATCTTTTCTTTGTGCATATACAAACCGTACACGTTGGGCATTCGGGGAAGGGAAAGGAATGATTGATATTTTCAACAACAAAAAGAATGAGAACATAGAGTTGAGCTTTGTAGTTATCATTATTTTAATTTCCAATCAAGGCCGTCAGTCTTTCACATCATTTCCAAACATCCAGAAACACCCTGGCTCACACATCTCTTTCGTGGAAGTTAAAGCAAATGAAAAACAACTAGCTCAATGAGTCAATGGGATATAGCAGGTCTCTTCTATTCATTTCCCGCAAAGAAATTTTCTCCTCTTTTAAGTCAAAGCCGGTGGGTCTACCCTTATCTCTTTTATCTATTTGATTTTTGTAGTTCATTTCTAAGTTTGATTTTCAAATTCCTTTTTTATTTATAGAATTTTGGAGACGGCAGTGTTTTGCCGTCTCCGAATTCTTTTCCCATTAGCTCCAAATACATAAATTCCATCATGATCACAAATAAATTCTTGGATACATCTGTCTCTCCAAAGGAAAAGTCAGAATAGCTTGCCCGGCATATTAAACATGCATAAACGTTTCCATCAAGGAATGCTACACTTCTGACTTTACGCACAAGGAAGGAACCTTCTCGAGAATGTTTTATAAATTAAAGTCGCAATCAATTTATGCAGTGGCAGAATTATAAATCAGCAAGAAAGGGCATTTAAATACTCACTTCAGCTTGAAGGAAAACCTCACTTCAGCTTTGCGCTCGTTAAAACCTAAAATGGGTACTTTACTAGAGAAATTGAACAAGAGCTTCACCGAATTGGGTTCCATCAACGAAAAACAAGAAGCAAGAGTAAGATACTTTGAAGCAACAACCATAAAGCTGGTCATCGCTTATATTTTCTTCCAAGCTCTCATTTTCTTGTCCATCTCTCAAAACCCTAACATCTCTTGCCAACATAGGTGGATTCCGTTCTGCCTCTGCTCCCTGATCGCTCTCATATTTTCCATGACCTTTCGAATATTTGTTGGCAAATGGGAGCGGGCGCTGTACCACTATGACATGAACTTCGTGGAACGAGAGCTGATTCACTATAAGATTCAGAAAACTATTCATGATCAGGAGGTACAAGTGTGCTGCTCAGAGCAATCCAATATGCATGATCAGGAGCAGCATAAATTGCAGTGTGATATGGTGAAAGTGTATCAGAGATATGCCTTCATTTACTTGGTATTCTTTGCCCTTCTTGCTTACACCATTCTAATCTTAATGGCCTGTCGATCCATCCCCTGTCATAGCAAGTGATGCCACAAACCAAGGAGTCAGTCATAGCTAGCCTCATTTTTTTTGGTCGAAGTCTGATCTCATTAAAGAAACCCAGAGAAAACAAAATACAAACAGAGCCAAAAGCTCAAAAGCAAGACACAAAAACTAGGTAGAAGCAGCTAGACCTCAAAGGCACAAGGCTAGAACCAAGCTTCTCACCTAGACATAGAAGAGTTCCTACAAAGCAACAAAAACAAAACACAAGAGGGAAAGAACCCAAACAACACAACACAAACAAAATAAAACCTAGGAAAAAGAACAGGGAGATGCCACACCACCGATAACTGAATAGCATCGCCATCAACGCACGACCACACCCACCGAAGAGGAACCAGTAACTAAAGCTGTGAACAGAAAATGGTGGTTGACAGGCCACCAATGCTACAAAGAGCGCTACCATAATCCAAGCAATAAGTGACAAAAGCACTTTAAAAGCATCCCCCACTTCGTAAGATTCTCCAAGTAAAAGAGACCTTCGTGGAGTCGAGGAGCTGATGATGGTGGTGAAGACAAGACGCCGAGCACCTTTTACCGATCACCTTTTAAATCAGTACAAGAGATGTGATTAGTAAATGTGGTACAAATCAAACTAAATCCAAAGTTGAATTCTTAAAAATAAAATAACCAAAAAATTCTGAATTCAAATATTGTGCTAGGATTAACCGTCTTAAGAATCTAGGAATAATTAATAGTATAATTTTTATGTAATTGTTTGTATAATAAATTTATTATTATTATTTGTAATTGTGCTTGTAAAAGTATTGTGACTGTATGTAATCAAAAATACTAAGTGTTATCAAATGTACAAACACTACTACAAAAAACGAAATAGACGACGGTAATCCACCGTCGTGTATCATGGTTTACAACCGACGAGAAATCGACCGCCGTCTTTTCATACATGAAATAACGACGGCAAATAACCGACGTAGTTAATATAGTACACGTCAGTAAAATACTAAAACCGACGTAGATTTCATACATAAAAGCTTAAAAAGAGACCTTTCGACTATAATAGACGACGGTTTTAGTAAAACACAGACGTTGAAATAATGTTAAATGTCAAAAACAACTATAAAACCGACGTAAATATGCTTATCAACGTCTCTAAATACACCAAAACCGACGTGTAAAACTTAGAAACCGTCTTGGTTGATAAATACTACGTTCACTAAATGAAAAAACTGACGTCTTAAACATATAACATGGCATATATTTACTTGAACAGACGTAAAAACAACAATAACCACGACCCTTTATATCACCACAGACGTTGAAAATGATTTTGACGGCTTGAACACAAAAAAAAACGACTTGGTTAATATAGTACACGTCACAAAGAACTAAAACCGACGTCGATTTGTTACATAAACGCATAAAAAAGAGACCTTTCGACTATAATAGACGGCGGTTGTATTAAAACACAGACGTTTAAATAATTTTAAATGTCAAAAACAACTATAAAACCGACGTAAATAGTTTTATCAACGTCTCTAAATTAAATAAAACCGACGTGTCAAACTTAGAAACCGCCGTGGTTAATAAATACTACGTTCACTAAATGAAAAAACTGACGTCTTAAACATATAACATGGCATATATTTACTTGAACAGACGTAAAAACAACAATAACCACGACCCTTTATATCACCACAGACGTTGAAAATGATTTTGACGGCTTGAACACAAAAAAAACGACGTGGTTAATATAGTACACGTCACAAAAGAACTAAAACCGACGTCGATTTGGTACATAAACGCATAAAAAAGAGACATTTCGACTATAATAGACGACGGTTGTATTAAAACACAGACGTTTAAATAATTTTAAATGTCAAAAACAACTATAAAACCGACGTAAATAGTTTTATCAACGTCTCTAAATTAAATAAAACCGACGTGTCAAACTTAGAAACCGCCGTGGTTAATAAATACTACGTTCACTAAATGAAAAAACTGACGTCTTAAACATATAACATGGCATATATTTACTTGAACAGACGTAAAAACAACAATAACCACGACCCTTTATATCACCACAGACGTTGAAAATGATTTTGACGGCTTGAACACAAAAAAAACGACGTGGTTAATATAGTACACGTCACAAAAGAACTAAAACCGACGTCGATTTGGTACATAAACGCATAAAAAAGAGACCTTTCGACTATAATAGATGACGGTTGTATTAAAACACAGACGTTTAAATAATTTTAAATGTCAAAAACAACTATAAAACCGACGTAAATAGTTTTATCAACGTCTCTTAATTAAATAAAACCGACGTGTCAAACTTAGAAACCGCCGTGGTTAATAAATACTACGTTCACTAAATGAAAAAACTGACGTATTAAACATATAACATGACATATATTTACTTGAACAGACGTAAAAACAATAATAACCACGACCCTTTATATCACCACAGACGTTGAAAATGATTTTGACGGCTTGAACACAAAAAAAACGACGTGGTTAATATAGTATACGTCACAAAAAAACTAAAACCGACGTCGATTTGGTACATAAACGCATAAAAAGAGACCTTTCGACTATAATAGACGACTGTAATAGACGACGGTTGAAATGAATTATAATTAACCGACGTGTTTTCTTTTTAAAATGGCAGTATTTATTGCATTTTTGCGTTGTCATTCCACATCGGTTGTGAAAACCCGACGTTGGTTGTTTTTAAGACGTCTCGTTTTGCGATATTTGTAACTTGACCGTCGTATTTTCAGCTTTAACCGATTATTTTTTAATTTTTGATTCGTTGTGCCCAAAGCTTGCAGAATGAAAATGTGATCGGAATTAAAATGATATACAGAGCTATGAATTAATGTCATACAATTAACTGCATAACTAATGTCATACATTACAACAATCAATCAATCCATATATCTTCACACCCATCTCTAATGTTCTCACTCCCAAACTCACCCACTAGGTCATCAAATGTGTCAACATTTGGTATCCCTCTAGAAAATGGCTCACACTCAATTCTAATATCACCTAGCACATCATCACCAATAACATCATTATATTCTCTATTAGGCATTGATAACACTACCGACCAACCACGATGCATTGGGTCGTCAACATAAAATACTTGTTTGACTTGAGAAGCCATAACAAATTGGTCATTCCTATGTCCAATTTTACTCAGATCTACAAGGGTAAATCCAAGTTCGTCGACTACAAGGCCCGAAGTGTTATCTATCCAATCACACCTCAAGACTGGGATTCTAAACTTTTGGTAGTCAAGATCCCAAATTTCTTAAATAACCCCATAAAAACCCATATTGGAGACAATAGGGTTTTTATCCTTGGCACTAGCAACTTGCATAGTATGTGCAAGTAAATAAACTCCACTATTTTGGACAGTTCGCACATCATCTTGTGCCTTGGTGCTAAATTTGACACCATTAATAAGATAGCTCCTATATGATGGCACTACCATGCTTGGACCAGCTGCTAACCATCTCAAATTTTCTGATATGCCATTATAATCTTCCCTATTAAATTCACTTTGAACCTACAAATTAAACATATATATTAATTCAATCTAACATATATATAGAAAGAAAGAAAATTAAAATAATAAATTGAATATGTCATTCAATAACATATATACCTTAACACGTAGCCATTGAATGAAAGTGCTATTGTGCTTATCTTGTAGCCAGTTTGTTCTCTTTCTAAATTTCGGATAAGTGGTCTTGATGTGGATCATATGTTCCCTACAATTGACACGAAAAAAACACGCATTACGGTCCCTTATATATAAGATAAATATAAGGAGTAATAATATTTAACATGGCTACATATATATGAAAAATTAAACTCATACGTACTCGATATAAGGTAGGACTTTCTCCGTATTCTCCAAGACATATAGATGTGCCTGGTTCAACAAGTCCATATCAACTAAGCTCACTGTGCAACCTGATAATGGCTTTGAAACTCCCATATTCTGGCTTGAAGGCACTCCAACTGTACTAACATCAGATAAATGCTCGGTACAAAACTCTATAGCTTCTTCAGCTATATACCGCTCAGCAATGCAACCTTCGGGACGAGTACGATTCTGAACATACCCCTTTAGCACTTTCATATATCTTTCAAACGGATACATCCATCTAAAATATACTGGCCCACATAGACGAACTTCTCTGACAAGATGTACTACTAGATGAACCATGATATCAAAGAATGAAGGGGGAAAGTACTTCTCAAGCAAACATAAAGTAACTACTACATCTTCTTCCAACTTATCTAGCTTGGAAACATCTACCGTCTTTGCACATAAAGCATTGAAGAAGAAGCACAATCGAGTTATTGCATACCTTGCAGGCTTCTCCAAAACAGAACGAATTGCCACAGGGAGCAATTGTTGCATCAAGGTATGACAATCATGAGATTTAAGGCCAAGAAGTCTTGAATCTTTTAAAGATACAAGATTTTTTATATTTGAAGAATAACCTTCAGGAACCTTCATACCATAAAAAGAATTGCAAACCGCTCTCTTCTCTGCTCTTGACAAATTCCAAGGCCCTGGAGGCAAGCGAGTACGTCTTTCTCCATACTCGAGTTGCAAATCAATTTTTACCCCCATGTTCAATAAGTCTAACCTAGCAGCAATCCCATCTTTATTTTTTCCAGGGATCTCTAGCAATGTACCAATGATACTATCGCAAACATTCTTCTCAATGTGCATAACATCTAAGGCATGCCTCACAGGGAGGTATTTCCAATACTCGAGATCAAAGAATTTTGATTTCTTCTTCCAACAAACTCTGTCACCATCATTCTCACCAACACTTCCCCCAATTTTCGAGCCCCATATGTAATTAATATCTTCAACCATATGCAGCACTTCTTCTCCTGTTAATGGCTCAGGGGGCATGCCATATTCAGGTTTCCCATTAAAAGCTGCACGTTGCCTCCTATATGGATGATTGATTGGTAACCACTTTCTATGCCCAATGTAACAAATTTTGTGGCCATTTTTCAACCTGTGATTAGGTGTATCATCGCCGCATATTGGACAAGCTTTATATCCTTTAACAACACAACCAGATAAGTTTCCATAAGCAGGAAAATCATTAATTGTCCACAGTAATGCAGCTCTGAGTGTAAAGTATTCTCCTATGTGGGCATCATACACTCCTCTAATCCCATCCCACAGAGATTTCAAATCATCAATCAAAGGCTCTAAGTAGACGTCTATATCATTTCCGGGTTGTTTAGGACCGGAAATCAGTATAGTCAACATCATGAACTTCCGCTTCATGCATAGCCATTGTGGGAGATTATATGTAACTAACATAACTGGCCAACAACTGTATCTGCTACTTAAAGAACTGTGGGGATTGAATCCATCAGATGAGAGAGCCAATCTCAAGTTTCTTGGCTCATTACCAAAGTCGGGCCATTTTTCATCAACAAGTTTCCAAGACGGGGAATCAGCTGGATGAGACATATAACCGTCAACTGATTTTCTTGCAGCATGCCAAGTCAAACTCTTAGCTGTCTTATGTGATTGAAACATCCTTTTAAACCTTGGAATTGGAGGAAAATACCACACCACCTTCGCTGCCACACCCTCTTTCAAGAACCCATCCTTGGTTTCCTTCCACCTTGAGATACCACAAGTAGGACAATTAGTTGCATTCTCATACTCCTTCCGATACAAAATGCAGTCATTGGAACATGCGTGGATTTTCTCATAACTCATCCCTAAAGCAGACAAAGTCTTTTTTGCCTCGTACATAGAGGAAGGTAGTGTATTTCCTTATGGAAGAAATTCTCCTTGAAGTATCAATAATTCTGTAAAGCAAACATCACTCATCCCATGTTTTGCTTTCAAATTATATAACTTCACCAAAGCCGACAACTTCGTGTACTTACTGCAACCAGGGTACAAGGGTTCATCGCCATCCCCAATCACATTGGCAAACTCATAAGGATCAGATCCAATATTGGCAAAATCATTATCATCCATCCCTAATTCTTCAGAAACATAACTAAACCTACTTTGCTCATCTTCTTCCATATTTCTACTAGCATTGGTAGTCCATTCCCAAGGTTCTCCGTGCCATCTCCAAATCTTATAGCTTTGGTCAATTCCATTAAAGTATAAGTGTTCCCTTATAATTCCAACCCCAAACAATCGAATATTCCCACATTTAACACATGGACAACGAATCTCAGTTGTATTTCCAAGATTTTGTAACGCAAAATTCAAAAATCCTTCCACCCCTAACTCATATGCCTTCGATCTTCTATCCGCATGCATCCATGACTTATCCATCTCACACTCTATCAAATTCATATAAATATATATATATTAAAGTGGAAAGACCAGCAATGAAACACTACCTCATTCAAATAGCAGAGAACAAAATGAAAATTAAATATAAAACATGGAAAAGACGACGGTTTATAAAAATAATCATCGTTTAATATACATTCCGACGACGGCATCTATAGTCACCGTCGTCATTAAGATACCCAAACACAGAAATTTGAACGGTGTTCTGGTAGCCTAAAGACGACGTTTAATGGAGAAACAGTCGTCTTTAGGCTACCAGTTGCGGCTTAAAACGCAGACGACGGGAGTAAATGAACAACCGACGTATAATAAACATTTGGACGACGGTTTGATCCTTCAACCGTCGTCGTAGTTAAAAAAAAAACAGCTTAAATCTCCCATCCCCATTCCTTTTCCAAGAACCCATGGCCAAACAAACATAAAAGAACCCAAACAGAGAGCAATTATTACAAGATTGCAAACACCAAAACCCTAATATAGCTACCAACGAAAATATTTATGGATTTAAGAAGAGATTAGGGTTGTACTTACATGGATATTGAGAGAGAGCTATGAGAATATAACAACTGCTTCAGAGAGAGCTTGGAGAATCTACGTACCCAATGCTTTGAGAGAGAGCTTGGAGAATCTACGTACCCAATGAGAGATCTTGGAGAATCTACGTACCAAATGCTTTGAGAGAGATCTTGGAGAATCTACGTACCCAATGCTTTGAGAGAGAGCTGAGAGAATATAACAAAAGCTTGAGACAGAGCTGAGAGAATTTGGATTAAAGGGACTAGAGTTGTACTTACATGGATATTGAGAGAGAGCTTGGAGAACGAAAACTTTCAGACAAATTTATGTTGAAGAGAGTGTTTGTGCCTGATAAATCACGGCCATGAATTGGCCGGGGGAACTTCTCTTCTCGGCCTCAAGCTGAAACGCAGCGTTTTGTCAAGGTGTTTGGCTTTCCAGAGAAACAAGAAAAATCACCAAGGCATGGTTATCTCGGCCAAGGTTACAGGCCGAGGTCGAGACCGAACAAGGTCACGGCCAAAGGCATGAAAGTCAGATCATCACGTGACAGCAGGGTCCCACGCTCCATTTAATGAAGCAAGGTCTCTGTTTATTGCAGCAAACCCACTGGCCAAGAATGAGCATTTAATGCACGAGGGAAGGTGGGAAGTGATTGGAGTCAGGGTTTGGTGACAGAGATCAGAGTGATTAGACGCCAACATTCTCACAAAGCTCTTTGCAGCTTGAGAGATTAGGTAATTGGCTATCAGAGCAATAAATGCGTCTCCACGGCCAGAAGCGCAGAACCCACGATCAGGGCGGCGGCCGAGATTCACCGGGATTCATGGAGTCACACCACCATACTTCACGATCCCAAATGTCGATTAGACTACCCACTTGGCGTAATCAGGCTCCACCATGCAGATTTTCAGCCTCGATTACCCCTCCAGGAGCTCTGCCTATAAATACAAGACTCAGGACTACTTTCAAAGGGTTCAAACACCAAACAAAAGCCTCCCACGGAGCAACTTATATTTTCCTGTAATGCACTTTCAATATCTTTACTTGCTTTCCTAGGAGTAGTGTTAGTCTGTAAGGAAAATCCATTCATCAATATATCAAACGACCCTTGATTTTCAAGGCGCCGGAGCACCACCCTTGTTGTTCGCTCACTCACCCCATATATCATACGACCGCCGCTCATCGAGTAGCGCGCCGGAGCACCGCCCTAAAACCCACCAAACACCACCACTCAACGGCCTTGTAATTCAGGCCGTGAACCTTACAGCCGAGACTAGTTCATCTCTCGGCTACAATCGTTTGATTAGAAGACGAGTCCAGACAGGCGCACCATCTAAACACTTACACCCGCTTCAAACATCTCGACGCACGGTAGACCGTGCTGGCACGCCCGCGCACAAACGCACCCTGTCCAAAAGCAGGAAACCGCGTGTTAACGCGAATCCCCTCGGCCCGGAAACCCAGGCCGTGAGATTTGCGCGGCAGACAGAGAGAGAATGAACTATTTGAGGGTTAAAGGGAAATTCTGAAAATTTTAGGTCGCGGTCAAAAATTTTTAAGTACCGCGTTTTTCAACCACGACGGTCAACACTTATAATGACGTCTAATAATTACTTACAACGGCGGTTATAATAAATTTCCGACGTTGTAAACACTAAAGACGTCGCTATTTTATAACTGACGTCGTCAACCGAATTCAATTAGTCTTTGTTAATGTAGTTGACCAAAAACAGCGGGAGAAAACCGGCGTCGTTTCAAAAAACCCTAAACCCTAAATTTTAAAATAATTTTAAAAAAATACACAAGTACGAGAAAAATGAACCGAAAATTGCTATGGATTCCTTACAACATTGCCTTCTACAATAGTAGGCTAAAATATGGATTTCATAATTTTGAATTTATGGGCACCAATGGATCACATAAACCTTAGGGTTATGTTATGTAAAGTATAAGGAGTACAATGCTTTGTCTCTAAATTTGTTTGAATTTTGTTATCATTTGAACTTTGAAAACTAAAATTACATTTTTCAAGCCTTAACGGGCAAGATATTGTCTCAATCAGTGCATAGAATTTGCCGGTATATTTTTCGGATTTTGTTTTGAATATATTATTAATATTAGTAATTAAATACAATAAAAAAATATTTCCAAAATTATATTTTTTAAAGCTTTAGGATAGAGACAATATTCCAATGCTTGGTAGTTTTCAGTATAATTTTTGGATATAGTTATGAATTTAATATGGATTTAAATAAAATATAAAAGTCAATAACAATTAAATTAAAAATGACTTAGCCGACGTTGTATCCCTTTACAACGACTTTAAACATAAAAAACCGACGTTGAAACTATATTTAAGAATATACACAGGATGAATTAATTATAAACCGTCGTTGTTATAGTATTAAACGTCATTTTAGTGTATGTAACGGACGTTGTTTAAATATATAAAGGCGGATATTTAATAATATCCGCCTTTGTATAATATTACAACGTCGTTAGGGTTATACTAACCGACGTAGTATATGAATACAAATTCATTTATACAGGATGAATTAATTATAAACCGTCGTTGTTATTAATATTAAACGTCATTTTAGTGTATATAACTGACGTTGTTTATATATATAAAGGTGAATATTTAAGAATATCCGCCTTTGTATAATATTAAGACGTCGATAAGGTTATACTAACCGACGTAGTATATGAATTCATATTCTTTTATGCAGGATGAATTAATTATATACCGTCGTTGTTATGTCTATTACACGTCATTTTGTTGTATATAATTGACGTTGTTTATTTATACAAAGGCGGATATTTAGAAATATCCGCCTTTGTATATTATTTAGACGTCGATAAGGTTATACTAACGGACGTAGTATATGAGTACAAATTCATTTATACAGGATGAATTAATTATAAACCGTCGTTGTTTTGACTATTACACGTCGTTTTTAAGAATTACCGTCGATGTTAGATTTCCATTTACTGCAAGATGACCATTGTGTACACGTATGAGACGTGTAAATTAGAATCAGACGTCGGTGTTTGGGAACTAAACAAATTTTAAAACAAAATTTAATTTTGTTGATTTTTGTTCTCTTGATTACAACAAAATATTTATGTACATTTTAAATAAACTAAATTAAACCTGAACATTGTTCATAAATATTTATCTACATCAATTATCCTTCGGTAATTGCTTGTTCACGAATTCTGCCCATTCATGCCTAACTTCGTCAATATCCTCTTGTTTATACTGAAGTTTATCTTTTTTCTTGTCAAACTGCAAAATAAACCAAAAAACCGACGTGTTATAAGGATACAAACGACGGTTAAACAAAAATATGACGTAGTAAAATAAAGAAAGTATATCTAAAATGTTGCGTTTTACCTTCTTCTCGAAATTTAGGTCTGGATCATGAATTATATCTCTCATGAATCGCATCACGTAATAGCCACACTCTACACTTGTTGGTTGTTCAGGAGTGCCGTGTAGATTTTTCCAAATGGCCTGCTGTTTACGTGAATTTTTGTTTATATGAATGTTAAACATTTTAATTGACCTGTTACAAGAAAACAAAGGGTGTTAATGACAAAACAAAAAATTTAAATACAAATAGTAACCGTCGTGGTAAATCAGTCAAAACGACGGAGTTTTTTAAACCAAGACGTTATATTTTGTTTAAAACGGCGGTAAAACCTAACCGTCGTTGTGTAACGTTATAACGTCGGTAAGAGTAAAAAACGTCGTATGACAAAAAATTGAGCAGAAAAAATTAAAACGTTCTTAAATAAAACGCAAACGACGTGGTAATTAAATTAAAACGACGTTTTTAAGAAAATACTGACGTGGTAGTTAAATTAAAACGTCGGTAATATCTTCCCGTCGTTATATTTTATAATAACGTCGGTATTAGTAAAAACCGTCGTTTATTTAAATACTTTATAGGAAAAATCATAAATCAGAAGAAATCAACTTACGTATTCACTATATTTTTCATTTCGTCGTCAACCATGCGTTTTGGCAGTGAATTCATGTAATAGGCAGTCTCCATTAATGGTCTCACAATTACCATCACCCAATGACCCCTGCACATAATGATTCATTTTAGAAAGAAAAATATTAGAAGCTCAGGAAAATACTTTAAATTGTACTAACCCTGGATTATAAGGGACCAAGAAAAATTGATTCCCATCTGCTGTATTAAGGCGGTTTGACAGGTTTTTTATTCGGTCTGATATTGATCCAGCTCCAGAGCTCACTAGCAGGGTCCACGAGGCCAACAAGGTTTACCATATTTGCCATTTTTAAATAGTCAAATAGGAACCTAAATATATGAAAGTCAATTAAATGAGATTTTAATTTAAAAGAAAGGAAAATGTCAAACAAAATGGGATTAGGGAGAATTACCTCATGTATATTGATATCACTGTGGTTCCTATCTCAACCATGGAACCAAACTGCAAAACATCTTCAGTGAAGAGGAAGGTATCATGCTCAATGCCAAACACTTCCTTGGGCATGTGAATTGTTAGAGCCTCGTTACCATTAGGCAACAACTTGGTCTGGAAATGTTGGCATAAGGCTAAAAGAGGACGTGGCATGTCTAGCTTTGAGAGATCCTGTTTAAAGAAATTAATAAAGAAATATAAGTTAGTTTGTGTGTGAACTAAAATAAACGACTCTAACTAAACACAAAAAACAGACGTGGTATATAATATAAACGACGGTTTCTAGTTAATACTGACGGTGGAAAGGTTATACACGTCGGTAAATAGATAACCGTCGTTGTATTGAATTTATAACGTCGCTATTCTATAGAAAGGTCGTCTAATATAAATACAGTTAATGAAATCATGAAATGGACGACGGTTTATAAAAGCGTCGTGGTATTTAACGAAACACAACGTGTCTTGTAAGAAACAGACGTATATACCGTCGTTATTTTAAATTTTAACGTCGGCTATTAAAAGGAGCGACGTCTTTTTAAAATTTAAAAAGCAGAAATAGAAAATAGCAGAGATTTTACCGTGTCCTCTTTCTCTTTTGCAGCAGTATCAGCTTCAGGCTTCGGATCTTCTAATTCCAAAGCTAGGGGTCTGATATTAGTGGCCCCAAAGCAGCTTGCCTTATCAGACATTGAATTTTTTGGGCTTTGATCTTGAGGGGGTAAAATAATTGGAGGAATTGGAGTCCTTGGAGAAATTGGGGTTTGGAGCATCTGGCTGGGATCAAAATTAGGAACTAGTTGACGGATATATGCCAACAAAGCCTCCCTCTCTGCTCTGACTGCTTCCATTATAGTTTCCCTTGACTTCGCCTCAATCCTCAAGGTCTCTTCTCTGACTGCCTCCCTCACACTTTCCTTCAATTTGTCACCAAATTTCACTCTCTGCTGCTTCGGCAAATTGAAGAACTGAGTTGGGGTAACGCCAGCACCAGCTCCTCTGACTCTCCCACCATGCTCCGGGGTTCCCAAAGCCAGAGTCAAGATATCATTGCTCCCGGAGACAGTCAGAGTGCCTTCAAAGACTTGCTTTTGCAAATCATCCTAAAAGAGAGAAAGAGAGATTGTTAGAACCTGAGCAGGGTGTATGACAGATACATATACCGAAGTTGTAAATTATAAACAACGACGGTTTTTATTAAATGACAGACGTGGTATTAATTTAAAACGTCTGTATATAAATACCGTCGTTGTTTATACTTTACAACGTCGGTATATAAAAATACGTCGTATATTCAAAATAAAACAGATTAAGACATAAATTAAAAACCGTCTTAGTATTCAAAGTAAGACGACGGATTATTAAACAAACAGACGTAGATGTACAATTCCATACGGCTGCACAAAATTACCGTCGTTGTATAATCATTCTAACGTCTAGATAAGATAAAACCGTCGTAAGTTTTAATGAAGAAGTGAAAAAACTCGATTGAAATATGCATTCTTTTCCAGAAATTGTGCACCACAAAATTCAGTGAAATAGACAGAGAGAGGGAGAGTGTGTGCGTGAGTAAACTTAAAACAAAAATGCAGTTCATAGAATAATTTAATCCGTCGTATTAATTCTATCTAGACGTCTACTTTATTCAAAAACCGACGTCCTATTCACTTTTAAACGTCCGTAAATTAAGCCCGTCGTGGTGTTCACTTTATAACGTCGCTTATGTAAATATAAACGACGTCTATACCAAAATAAAACACTCTGTTTTTCAAATTTAGAACAGAGTTAGTGAGACTTACGATTAGTTTTGCCTTCTCTGCAGCCTTTGGATCAGGGATGTTTCCTGATTTATCTTCTCTTGCTTTCTTCCACAGAACAGCTCGATCGATTTCTTGACCTTCGGGCATGGTTTCTACCAATTGGTCCGTCAAACCAACATACCCTTTTCTAGACAACCTATGGTTGTACTCCAATTTCTCCCTCCTCTCCTTCTGCTCAGCATGCTTAGCTTCAAAATCTGGGGTTAACCTTGAAGCTACGAAGGCATCCCATTGCGATTTCTCTATGAACTTATAAAGCAATGAGATTTCTTTTAATTTCTCCTTGTCATGTGCGAATGGAAGGATATATTGCTTAGTTATGTTATACTTGAAATCCTTCCATTTTTTGGCGGCAGACTGCAAGACCAAGTTCTTGTAACTATCCCCAATAACATAGGACATTTGAACAGCTTCCCAAATCTGCTCCTTCACGTCCTTGGGTAATTGTTTCCATTTCTTGTCCACAAGAGGGACTCTGGTGCGTGCCAAAACACCAATGTAAGACTGCATCTCAACAATAGCCTCGCCATGTGGTTTGCCATCTTTATTGAACTCAACCACAGGCTTAACCTTCTCAATTTTCCTCTTCACAACACGGCTCATTGTGCTGATACCGCGGCCAGATTTTGGCTCGTCAACAAATGTGGCTGTGCTCGAGTCTTTCTCTGAGGTTGAGGAATATCTCATCCTCTTCGAGGGTTTACTTTGAGTTGATTTTTCAAGTTCCACTGAACCTGTTTTGGGTTCATCCCCTTGTGCCATTGAACCTGCTGTGGCCTTTGACGCTTCAGCTTCCTTCTTTTGAGATTTCGAAACCATTTTTGATTAATCTGCCAGAAAAACAACATCGGTTATTAAAAATAAACGACGTAATAATACAAAACAACGACGGTAACACTAAAAAAGTGACGTCCTATTAAACGATCTCTTAGATCATGAATTAAAATAAGACGACGGTTTTATATATTTCATGACGTAAATGTGCATAAACTACGTCGGTTATTAACAATAACCGACGTGGTTTAAAATTACAAAACGAGTGTTCTTCTCACACTAGACGACGGTTTTATCTTGTTTCCGACGTATTAATTGTCACACCATGACGGTTTTTAGCCACCGTCGTGCAGTTTGCATTACGGCCGTCGTGGTGTGTCCATTCCATCGTCGAAAACAAGACAGAACTGTCGTCTCTTGGCGTCATGAGAGTATCTACTTATGTATTTAATCAAAACCAGTGAAAGATTTCTTCAATTTGACAGAATCTTGTTTCCAGACAACTACGGCATGCAAATGAAAAGTAAAAAAAGGGAAGAGAGTGAGAAAAAAACCTTGAATAACACCGGCGTGCAAAGAAATGTTTCCTTCCGACGAAGACGAAGACCAAAATGGTGATTTGGACGATTCAGACGATGATTCAGACGATGATGCTAGGTCAGGTGACGAAAATGGTGATTTGGGAAATGAGAGGGAAACTACGATACTTTATCGGGAAGTGAAAACCGTAAAATATTAGGTCAGGTGACGAAAAGTTTATATATTTTCCCAGAGTTCAATACAACGACGTTGTTATTAAAAAACCGCCATATTATTTAGTTATAACGACGGTAGATAATTCATAAATGACGTGGTTATCACAACTGCCGAAAGACTTTTGGAATTCTGATGTGGTTATGACGGCGCTTTTTTTCTCTAAACTGACGTTGTACTTGTAATTTCAACGACTGTGTATTTTAATAAACCGACGTGGTTACTTTGCGGTTCTGAAAACGACGTCGTTCTCTTTTTAATACGCGCCAAATGACTTTTGGATTTCCGACGTGGTTATGACGGCGCTTTGTTTCTCTAAACTGACGTTGTACTTATAAATTCAACGACTGTGTATTTTAATAAACCGACGTGGTTACTTTGGTTCTGTTCTCTTTTTAATACTCGCCAAATGACTTTTGGATTTCCGATGTAGTTATCTTTTTAATACGCGCGAAATGACTTTTGGATTTCCGATGTAGTTATATCTAAACTGACGTTGATTAGTCAAATATGACGTCGCTATGTATATTAGAACCGACGTGGATATTTACTCCATTTTGTTTAAATAGGATTTTTTTACGCGTTTTTTAACTCTCAATTTTCAATTAGGGTTGCAGAATGATTCCTCACAAGAAATTGTCTTTCTGAAAGCAAATGGGTTTGCAGAATGATTCCTCACAAGACCAAGCATGGGTTTGCTACATCCTCCTATGTAGCAAGGGTGAAACCAGCTTGAGAACCCGCGTGGGTGTTCCTGATGCTCGCAGAGACGGACTCAAGTGGTGGCTGTAGTTGGGAGTGGGCTTGAGGTTCAGAATGAGTAGGTGGTGTCTATTCATTCTGAACCTCAAGCCCACTCCCAGCTTCACCCCAAAGGCACAACCCACAACAGGTTCTAAGGCTGGTTCCACCTTGCTACACAAGAGTTTTGAAGTTGATCACTGTGGAAAAGGGGACTACAATGTAACCAGGAATCGAGGAGTGAGGGTTCACACTTTGTTGATTTTGATTTTGATTTTGATTTTGATTTTCAGGAATCGAGGCTGTGCAGGAGCTTGAGAACAAGAGGAAGGAGAGGGCCCAGCTTGCATATGAGAGGAAGAAACAGTTGAACATATATTTGCCACGATGTATTTGCCAAATTTGTGTTCATATATTGTGTAAATATTTAACACGAAGAGATTTGCCTTTTAAGATGAAAATGTTGTTGAGGATTGAGAATTAAATTTTGTTTTGTGTTAAGAAAGATATTACCAAAATAAAAGAAAAATTAATTAATTTTAAAAAGCTATAAACATAAGACGGCGGTTTACAGAGAGGGCAGACATATAAATTGAAAAAATACGACGGTAATTTGAACTTAGGACGTGGTAAATAAAAACGACAGTAGTGTTGTAGGTACCGTCGTAGTATACTCCAAAATAATAAGTCGGCGGTTTACAGAGAATGCACCGTCGTAGTATACAGACGTTGATTCCACTATATTATACGACGTGGATTAAGAACAATTGGTCGTGTTTAGTTAGGAGTTAACACGGCAGGTTTTTTGGTGAACTGTCGTCTTTATTTTCTACATCAGTGTATTCATACCTGCTGTCGTTGTTTTTTGGTCAGATTTTAACTCTGAAGAAATCCTTTTTTAAAAACGACGGTTTTTTATTTGTATGCGTCGTCTTTTAAAAATATTGAACAGTAAATCACTTATCCACGACGGTTTTTTTTTTATACCGTCGTCGATTTAAATACAACGACGGTTTTATGTTATGCCGTCGTCTTTTTCTGGTCGTCTTTTTCCATTTTTGTAGTAGTGCAAAACGAACATTTGAATATTCTTCTGTTGTGAATGTATATTCCTCTATCTTTTTTTTTTTCTGTACGTACTATGTGGAAATGTTGATAGGTATAAACGTATGCAACATATTTAAACTACTACTGTTCCCCAAAAAATAAGTAAACAAAAAACGACAACTATAATAATAGTCAAAGATGACACAAAAATTAGTGGGGCATAGCTTAGTTGGTTGAGCTATTCCACCTTCATTCACATGGGTAGAATCCCCAAACACCCAATAAATATTTGTGTAAATCCCCTCCCTCAATCGCTTGTACTTCAAAAAAACTAAATAAATGACACCCAAAAGACGAAGTATGGCCTTGGTTCTGCTGTCTATGTTCACCAAAACGAGGCACCACCTAGATAGAAGCTATTGGAAGCATATCCTAAACAACGGGCGGATGACCTTTCTTTTGCGTGAGAGCTGGAGCCCAGGCCTTCTTTGATCGGGTTGCTGATTGATGGGCCCAATTATTTAGCCCAATTACTTTCCTCCTTACCCATAAAGAATTTCTCCTTATTTTTTATTATGGCTCAACCACAAAGTGATATATGTCCTTTTGTTTGAATTGTCAAAATTTATTTTTTTATTTTTTTATTTTTTATTTTTATTTATTATTTTTTTTTTTCACCACAACCATTTTGACCAAAAAAACAAAATTCCTCTACAAGTTGCCACTAACAACAATATTTGTAGACAAGTTTCTTCATGGAGGTTGAGTGAATGAAAAAAACAATGGGAATTTTTATTTTTTATTTTTCTGTTTTGGTAAAAAAAGCTAGGGTTCAATAAAAGTGAAAAGAAAAAAAATTGTTTTGACAATTAAAAAAGAGAGAACACATGTCACTTTGTGGTTGAGCCACAATAGAAGGTAAGGAGGAGTTCCTCCTTATGGGTAAGAAGGGAAATATTTTCCTTTATGTAGGCCAGATTTTATGGCAATTGAAATAGAAATGGGAAGTTATGGCCACAGACAATATTAACAGTTTTACTAAACTAGTATTATAATTTTTAGAAGTATAGGGTCTAAAGTGACAATATGCCGCTAAATCTGAGGATCTAAAGCGAGCTATAGTTTTTACATTATCTTTTCATACTTCTCATGAAACGCATCTTATATATTCATGATCTCTCCTATGTTGCTTTACTCAACTTGGAATCAACTTGGGTTCTTACTATTTTGACAAAAGCCAAAACAACCCGTTGTTACATTGTCCGACGATTTTTGTTCAATATATTTCTTATTTGCAACCACGATAAATTTGGTTACATTTGCTTATAAGTGGATGCATATGTTGTTTAAAGGGTTGTATTAGGAAGACTTTATGGTGTACAAAAGATGTCAAGAGGATTCTAAGGTATCTCAAAGGTAGAATCAACAATGGTTCATAGTTCATAAAGATGCATATCTTAAGGGTTGTTTAATCTAAATTCATACTGAGGAGGATCCCCTTTTGACAGAAGATCAACTAGTGTTTATTGTTTTGATTATTGTATGTCAGGAGGATTCTAAGATATCTCAAGTCTTAAACTTTGCTTAAGCTATACTTAATATAACTCTAACAATTTTGACAGAATTTCGACTAGTGGTTATTAATAGTATTGATTATTGTATTTTTCTGTCACACCCCAATTTATTTACTTAATTATTGAGAGTGTGAGGTAAAAGAAAAACTAAAATTTAAAAATTTAAATAGCAAGAAACATGAGAATTAAACATAAAACTTCTATTTAAACCAAAGTAATTTACATTGTAATTTTACAAGCAAAATTTCAGGAAAGTACAGACTCTTAACAAAACATCCAAAACTATCTGCAACTCATTCTTCTTGTTTCCTTGTCACAACTAAACTTCAGATTCAAAACCTGCAATAAATTCATTAAGGGGTGAGCATTACATGCTCAGTAGAGGCCCTATATGATTAGTGAGATTTTTAATGTACAATTTATGCAATGTATGAATGAACTTCAATTCTACCCAACCCGTTAATCTATATAATAGGGCAAGCAAATCTGCATGTCCCATACCATGCATTTTACCACTGTGATTCCGAATGCCCCATTATATAAACTAACACCCATTTCAATCATCCCATAATTAATTCCCCTTTTGCTAGTCATCTTGTCCATACCATTGATCTCCAAGCCCAAATCACCCAATCGACAATTATACCGCCGATTTCCTAATCTACTGTGCACACGGGCTCGCCTGAACTTGGTCCCTACAATGGTTAGACTCAAGTACACAAAAGATTTTTCCCATTATCCTCTTTTCCATAATTTCTTTATCAATCCAAAAATTCCAACCATCACCGACAACATATGAACATGTCAATATTAATCAAATTATAATGATAATTGACAATCATGTAAACACCCAATATCAAGGATAATAATCAAACAATATTGTTTGTACAATATCTGGCCAAGCATTCCCAAGCCAATCCAAGCAAAGGGAAGGGAGTCCCACATCGACAAAACACAAGAGAAGGGGACTCTCCCTTCCCTATAAAAGGAGACCTCTCCCCTTCAAGAAAGAGAGAGGGTTTTTGGGCAGGCTACTACTAGGGCCTTATGGGCTTACCCATGAGCCCACTTAAAAACCCACGGATCATACCAGATCCTCAGCCTTCGGCCTCCATCCTTCGGCCTACAGCCTTTGGTATTCTTCCTCTTCTCCTTGAGTCTAAACCTATGTACAATGTATACTCACATTATCGTAATGAGAACATACTTCTCGTGGACGTAGCCCATTATTCGGGTGAACCACGTACATTTGTCTTCTGTATGTATGTTTACTTACTTACCAAATGCTTTCACATACTGAGGGTCTGTTTGTACCTAATCAGTCACGGCCAGGAACTGGCCGAGGGAGCTCTTTTTCTCGGCCCTAGTACTTACTCGTGGAACCAAAAACGCAGCGTTTCGCCGAGATACTTGGCCTTCCTAAAGACAGAAGAAAAGTTGCTTAGTCACGATTATCTCGGCCTCGATCATAGGCCGAGACCGAGGCTGAACAAAATTACGGCCAAAGATATTAAAATCAAATCGTCAAGTGGCAGCAGGGTCCCACGCTTCATTTAATGAAGTAGTGCCTCTGTTTATTGCAGCAAACCCACTGGCCAAGGATAGGCATTTAATGCATGAGGGAAGGTGGGAAGTGACTGAAGTCAGGATTTGACGACAGAAAACAGAGTGATTAGACGCAGACATTCTCACAAGAATTCTTGCAGCTTGAGAGATTGGGTGACTAACTATCAGAACAATAAATGCGTCCCCACGGCCAGTTGTGCAGGAACCACAACTAGGGCGGCGGCCGAGATTCACTGGGATTCATGGGGTCACACCACCATGCTTCACGATCCCAAATGTCGATTGGACTACCCACTTGCTCTGATCAGGCTCCACCATGCAGATTTCAAGCCTCGATTACTCCTCCAGGAACTCTTCCTATAAATACAAGGCTCAAGCTACATTCAAAGGGTTCAAACACCAAACCAAAGCCTCCCATAGAGCAACTTATATTTTCCTGTAATGCACTTTCAATATCTTTACTTGCTTTCCTAGGAGTAGTGTTAGTTTGTAAGGAAAATCCATTCATCAATATATCATACGACCCTTGACTTTCAAGGCGCCGGAGCACCATATCTGTTATTAGCTCATTTACCCCATATATCATACGACCGCCGCTCACTGAGCAGCGCGCCGGAGCACCGCCCTAAAACCACCATCAACACCACCACTAAACGGCCTTGTAGCTCAGGCCGTGAATCTGCCGGCCGAGATTAGTTCCTCTCTCGGCCACAATCGTTTGATTAAAAGTCAAGTCCAAACAGGCGCACCATTTCACCACTTCCATCCAAACCACACTTCGACGCACGGTAGACCGTGCTGGCACGCCCGCGCACAAACGCACCCCATCCAAAAGCAGGAAGCCGCGTGTCCACGCATATCCCCTCGGCCCGGAACTCCAGGCCGTGAGATTTGCGCGGCAGACATGGTCCTCACCTTAAACATTCACCTCATCTTTAAGTTGGTCTACTTACTATCCATCTAGTTTTAGTGCAAACAAATATTACCAAGCGTAATATAGTGTTCACAATATTTAATGAAATCAATTTTTGCAAAACCTCCCCAAGAAAGAACCCCTATCTCAATTCCAAAGCTATTGCGTAACTCCCAGTTGCAAGTTCAAAACACTTTGAGCTTTTCCAAAATCTCACCTCACTTCACTCTTTCTTTCTTCTGTCTAGGATTTTTAGAAAACTAACACACTTGAAGTACCTATGATCAAAGAACTATTGAGTAGACCTATTTATATTATACTAGAGTCGGTTAGAAGAAGCTTAATGTTGTGCCACCTAATTAGTCTATAGGTTCCTAGACTCACAAATAGACTTTTGTGTTGGCTTGGTAGAGTGCTCACTAAGCACTCTCCTATCAAGTTTATATATATAGGAATAACTATCATTCTTACACCTCAAGCTTTAATGGATTTTGAGGACACTACAATGCAACACGTTAGTCTTCAACAATGCTTAGTAAGCATAAATGTTTTTCTAATAGTTTTTGTAAAGTAAGTATATATATATAATAATAATAATAAATAATGATGAAATGAATAAAACCATGCAATAACATTTGATAGGCTATTAGTTTTTTTTTTTTTTTCCAAAGATAGGCTATTAGTTAATAGCTATCTTTACGTAACTTACTATACAATTAATATATATATATATATATATATATATATATATATCAGTCCCCTTCTATTGAGGGATCCCTTAAATAATTTTATTTGAGGGACGCCCTTTAGGGTACCCTACAATTTTTTTCTCAATGATCCAAACCATCTATTTTTTAGGTCTTTATTCATAGATCATCCTTACAAAAAATTAGATAAATCAGAAACCATTTCGATATCCAATTGTGTCCTACAAAATCAACGAACAACGGTGCATCAAGAAAGTACTCAAATTTCAATAACACAATTGAGTTGTCAAATCATATCGGATTCAAGTGATTTTTTGTAGAGATGATCCTTGAATGAGTATCTACAAAATAGACGGTTTGGATTAGTGAAATACAATCCGGAGTGGGGCCTACAAGGGGTGTCCCTCAAATAAGCTTATTTGAGGGATCCCTCAATGGAAGCTCTCTGATATATATATATATATATATATTATTAATTATATAGCTTTTGGAGATTAATAATTGTAAATATTTAATTTTATGAAATATTAAAAATATGGGGTTTCACATTTTCTTTATCCAAATCCAACTATTAATTTTAATCTTTCTGTCAGAGAATGTGTTTGAATATATAGCAGCATCCCTAAACTATCAGTGTTTTGGGATTTTACCTTTGGCAAACTGTGAGTTTGTTTGTGCGCTAGTCCCTCGGTGCCAAATGTGCTCAGTTGATTATGATACAAACAACAAGTATTCATCAAAAAAACATGGTGGTGAAGGCAATGGGAGATCAGTCAAAGTTAAGCCAGTAGCAATAAGCATTTGAATAACTTCTTGATATTTCATAGCCAAAACGCAAAAGTCACAACAAGTTTCACAAGTCTCACTCATTTGTGCTTAAGAAGTAACAAAAGGCAAATGGGTTCCATGCTCTCTAGTCAGACTGAACTTGTAACCCAGACAAATGAGGGTTTAGAGCTAAAAGGGAGTGTCCAGCAGAAGATTAAGATGGCGAATAAGCTATCCCAACTGCTGCCTCAGAAGCGAAGGTGGTTCCATCGTCATTCAGTGGATTCCGATCGTTGGAGACATCAAGCTCTTCAGAGGAAAGAAGGTATGTACACACATGATTTGTTACTTTGAAATTAATCAAGCATATATGAAATTGGCACTTAGGTGACGAGGGGTAAATTAAATGACACAAACACAACCACAACAAGCTTCACACACTTTAGTCCTTGACCAAAACACTTATGACTAGTCAACTGCTAGTCATGAACAACCACAATCAAGAATACACACAGAGCATGCCACAATGTACCTGCAACCCTAGAAAAATACTAGTGACAACCTAGGCACTCAGAAGGACCTGTCAATCTAGGCATCCCCTGTGGTAGCAACAACTATGGTGGAAGTCTGTGAAAACATTATAATCAAGTAAATACCAAACAGCAGATAATGATGACTAGTCAACCACCAAGAACACAAACCCAGAAAAATTAAAGATATGCAAACCAGATTTTGTTCACCCAGAAACCCACCATTGGGAAAAACTGGAGGTCATCAACCGACCAGGCAATCCACTAAGTAGAAAAAGATTCTTACAAAGGAATACAAGCAAGCTCAAGCAAAACCTAAATCTATTTAGGAAGATGAGCTATACCTCCTTTGTGCAATCTTCTTCTCCAACTTAGCAAAGCTTGAAGCTCAGTTCTTCATGGCAATGGCAGCTCCTTCTCCAGCTCGTTCATCCCATGGCACTAGCTTGCAAGCTCCAACTCAACCAAAATTTGGATTCAAAGGAGAATGACCAATTTCTTCAAGAAACCATACTCTTGAAGAAATCAATCTTGAATCTGACCTAGATATAAATGAGAGAGTGTTTTAATTAGCTAGATGCAGATTTTCATTTTTCAAATGCAGTTTTCAAAAAGAAACAATTTGGAAAACTCAAAGATGAAAAATATGAAGATGGCTCTTGAGGAAGAAGCAGAAGTTTCCAAAGAAACTTTCCAAAACTTGCCTACAAAAGTGACGGCTCCCAAAAGAATAATTGGTTTCCTTTTACACCAAAATTCCTAGGTTAGAATCGTACAATGACAGCTGGGAATTTTGCAGAATAAGACAAAAACATATGGGTAGGATCCAACTGGAACAGTGAGCTGGAATTCCTACTGAGGCAGAGGTTGACTAGTCATAATCTTCAGAAGTTGGAAAATGCAATGTAATGCAATGCAAATTTACCTTTGTCAATTTGCTTGAACCTCCATAGGATAGTTGATAGTTAAGAACACCTAGAGAAGCTATTCTTAATCTAAACTTGAGCTTGATAAAAACAATAAAAATCCTATTGCAAAATTGTCAAGGAAAACCAAAAGAAATACTCAAAATTCATACATTAACAATATATACATACCACTTGCATTGCCTGTTGGTGGAGATAATCAAGCATATGATTCGGACGTTGGAAGTTGGGTTATGCATTTGTTTGTTTAGTGGGGTCAACCATATGAACCAAAAGTCCAATGTGACACATTTTCTCTGGTGGAAGAGACGATCCCAAAAAGAAGAGCATCTCAAATTTTTCAGACCCCCAGATCACCAGCCCATTATCAATGAAGACAAAATAGGGGTCCCTCCACTAGACACACGCTTGAAATAATTGAATTACAGAGCACAAAACTTGAATCATTTAAGCCACGCATATATGCTCAAGCTTTGTGTGTGGGTGATCTGTAACGCAAAGTCAACAGTGTAAATTTTTCCAAAAGAGATCATACGTTTGAACTGAGAAGCTATAAGTTTGAGCAGCGAGCAACTTTCCTCCGCTATCTTTTTTCTCTGTTTTTTGGGTTGATCTTGCGTGTATTTGCACATAGAACCACTTTCCTCCGTTATGTTTTTACCTCTATTTTTTGGGTTGATTCGGTCCACAACATCATCAATACAAAATACGTAATGCCTTTTTTTTTTTTTTATCTGTCGAATGTAGGAAGGGAAGGAGGTTATTCACACACACTCGTGCCTTAGGTTACCTAAGACATTTCCACTATGGTACTATCCCATTCAGGGACGGACCTATATGCTATATACAACCTGGGCTATCAGGTTAGTTTTTTTTCTTTTCTTATAGTTAGTGTTAATGTTTAAGCATATATGATGAAAAGTTGCTGGCATTGTTACTGTAAAATACGCCTTTAAACAAATAAAATAAAAATGATATGTTCTCAAATTAAATTTATATATATTTATGATCAATTCCATAAGCCTCCCTTAAGGGTTTAGCCGAGCCTAAAATCTAACAGTCCAATAAGGTAAATTTAGTCCACTCCATTTTGAAATGTTGGGTCCGTCCCTGATCCCATTGTCTTTTGTTGTGTATCTTGTATAATAACGTGTGGAGCTGAGTGGGAGGGTCAGTGAGAGTGTATTGGATTATTCAAAAAGCCAACAGAAGTATCTCTGTGTATATAAGTTGTATGGAGGAGGAGGGAAATTTAATTACTCTAAGACTCCTTGCATTCTTATCTATAGCTCTCTTATAGTTTGAATATGGCTAACCATCAATGTCCACCAAATGGTGACAAAGAAAAGAGAGAAAACATGGAGAAAAGAAAACAGGAGTTGCTAACTACCATTGAGAAGCAGGATGATAAAGTACATCAACTTCAAACGAGCGCCTTCAACCTTGCAAACTACTACTTCGTCTTTCAAGGAATTATTTTGGGGGCTATCGTCACTGCCACCACAGCGCTCAGATGCTCAGATCGCTGGTTCCTTTTCAGCCTCTCTCTGATAGCAGCTATACTCAACTTGGTTTCATTGCTTGTAATTGGAAGCAATTATAAAAGAAGCGTCATGCAGAGACACCAAACCAAGAGGGAGCTCATTGAATTGGAAAGTGATCTGAGCAAGCTAGAAACTTCACCTTCAGATCAAAGGCTCAAAACTAAAATATTAACCTACTGGGATACGACAAAGATTCAACATCCAGAGGTTGCTTCTCAACATGCTACGACCGTAGAAATTAAGGATGGACCGGAAGGAAGGCATAGAAGGAGGGTCATTCCTGTTGTTACAAATCATCTACGTGAGTTCTACTTTGTACTTTGCATGGGTATATTTATAATCTTTGCCGTCATTGTGATTGTGGGTTGCTGGACCATTCCTTGCAAGAAAACTCTTCAATGCACACCCCCGATATCGAACACCAACGGTGATAAATGTATTAGGGTTTGTGAAGGTGCCAAGTGTATGAGCATCTGCGCCCAATTCTAGGGGGCTTCAAGTTCAACAGTTCTATATAGCTTTGAGCTAGGGTTATCCAAGTAGATTGGAACCACAATAAAGTTTACCTTATTTTGATGCTGGTCATTTAATCTATAATAGTTTATATGATTTTGTGCATGTACAGATTTCACAAATAAGAATGAATATGACTTTCTGAGTGTTATTAAAGAATCGGACCTCAAATAAAATATAAGATTAGGATGAATTTAGGTCTTCAGCACATAAAATAAAAAAAGTTGGCTTTTTCTGCTTGTAACTCTTTTTTCTTTTTCTTTTTTTCTTACTTCAATATCATAATATTTATTTTTCTATACCCTATCTTTTCGTTATTTACGCTAATATTTAACAAAAACATTAAGTAGGTACCCCACAAAGGAATAGGTACATTTATCGATGAGACTAACAGTTGGAAAAATACTTCCCTTGTAAGAAGGAACACCTATATTTTTGCCAATGATAGTATGTATATGTGTGTAGAAATTTTTCTTTTTGTATTTTTGATAAATTATTTTTACACATGTATCTAACCGTAATTTGTAAGAAGGTAACCAGTCGGGTGTTGGCATTGTGTTTTGAATTATCCTTAACAATTTACCTAAATTTGGAGTTTGCATGTGGACCAAAAGAAGAGACAATCTGAGTGTGCTGGGACCTGGGAGCTTTGTCAAGTTGGTCCTTCACTTCACGGGGGAAGTCTTGTGCGTAATTTTGAGTGGGGCTAACTGTACGTAAAGGTCCTGCGTCCTCTGCCGACTGAATTATTACAAGAATCTACCTGATTTTTAATCACATATATATACATATAATCAGAAATATAGATAGAATTCCAAAAATAAATAGAGCCACAGGTACAACAACTGTAAATGGAAGAAAGAAGAAATGGACGTTGAGCAGGTAAAATAGCGGAGCAAAAAGAAAAAATTACTCCACAAAATTGTGAAAAATATTATCTTTATTTGATAAATCCATTTATTTGGTATTGGTGTTTGTTGTTCAAAACGACCCTTAGAGCATTCATATTGGTAGTGTGTAAAGGTGGATGTATTCTAAATTTACATCCATTTTTACACCCACTTTGCGGACCTGCAAGCAAGAAATGAGGAGAGAGGAGGGAGAAGAGCAGCTGAAAAAGGTTGAGCTACTATCCCTCTGTGCGCAAGTAAAAGAGCACTCTCCAAACAAAATAACATGGTGATCAACGATTGAAGATGAGATCAAATCCTATCATGTTGGGTCTTGATTTGTGTGCAAATCAGAAAAATAATGGATCTTGAATTGTGTGCAAAAACCTGATAAGATACCAATGGTTCAGATTAAATGTACTGTACGATCCAACGTTTTTAGTTCGAGGAAATCATATCTTATCTGAATTGAAATTTTTTTAGGTCCATTTGTTTGGAAAAAACAAAATAAACCTAACACACAAAATTAATTTTAAAAAGTTAACGAAAAAAAAATTTAACACAAGAAAATTAAATATACATATTTGGATTTACATCTTCTCCATTAGAGTAAAAATCACATATTACATTCCCGGATGTGTGAAGGGGATGTAAAAGTGGCTTTACACCTCAAAATTTACACACCACCATTGTGGATGCTTTTTACCTTGAATATACGGTACAACTTCACAAGAATAAAAATTTAAAATAAAATCCAAAAACATAATTAATAGAGCTCTTACTAGGATTCGCGTAGTTTAGATTAATTTAAACTAAAGCTTATAAAAAATAAAAATAAAATAAGGAAAAGGAAGAGAAAGAAAACTAAATTGAACTAGGCCGCTAGACTTGTACACGGCCTGAGCAGCCCACATGGCAATTGGGTTTTTTACTTTCTATAAAAACAATGGAATTTGAATTATAATTTTGAGCTTGAGCCGAACTCATGAGACTTGAAAGTGCCCACTGATTGCACGAGATGCCCTGCCTATCCTCAGTTTTCTTTTAAGTAAAACATCCATTAGTTTTTTGGTTGAAATTGCAAGCATGCCGTTTTTATCTCATTCAAAGCATAGTTGTTTATCTGATGCTTCAAGCTTGACGCTGGACATCCACTCACAAATGCATGTCAAAAAAAGGATAAAAGTAACACGCATATGCACTGAAACACATATATAGCTAGACACTCAAAAGAAAAGAAAAAGCTGAGTAGGTAGTAGGCACTGATCAATTGCTTTCATGTTCTATCTTGCGGAGCCGGATACATTGAAGACTAAAAGGTGTGGTGTGAGAAGCAAATATCTTACGCGTAAGGAAAAATAAGTAACATGAGTGACTTTTACAAAAATATAAAGTGTAGTATAATGTCGATCAGATTACATACAGTTGCACATGCGTGTAACAATCATTGAATACTTATATCTAGAGTGATTCATTAGCTATGTAGATATATTCCACAAAAGTGTTGAGAGTATCTGTCCCGCATCAGAAAATCAAGGGACCTAATATGAACTTGAGTGATGTGACATGTGTTGAGACTGTGAAATTGGGCTACTTCCCAATTACCAATTGTGATTGGAACCTTTCAAAAAAAAACGCTGGGGTTTTGGCCTCGTTTAGCCACTTAGCCTGTGCTGGGTTTATTGTTTCTTTTGCATTCCTTGACATCGTTGGACTCTTAATCCAAATTCTAGTCACATAAAAAGGCAAGAGTTTTCCAGTAATACTCAAAGATATAGCTCAGACTACAACTCCAGTAATGCCAACACAAACATACCACTCTCTTGAGTTCAAATATTACAGAGCCAACAATTAGGCAATATTAGCTCAGCTTTTTTGCCAGAAGGAAATTCCATTAAAAAAGCAAAAATACACAATGACAGTAATTAAGTTCAAAACAATCAAATCTAGGGATAGTACTTTTCTGAATATATTCCAAAGAAAGTATAAGCTCAAAACAATCAGATTAGTTCTTTAGTGAAGATCAAAAAACGAAACATCCACCCTCAATGCCCAAGGATAGAGAACCTACACTTCGAGGAGCCCCTCCCATCCCCCAATATTATTTATATTTTAAACGAAAACAAGAGCATAGAATGATCTTCCTTGTTGATCCTTGTGAAGAGTATCCTACAAGCACAGACGATAAACCGACACAACGGCATAGAAGGATCTTCTTTGTTGATCCTTGTGCAGATCGTAAACGTAAATTATACTTTGTAATTTGCATGGGTCTGTTTGTAACCTATGCAATCATCGTGATTGTGGGTTGCTGGACCATTCTTTGCAGGGAAGCTGATTAATGTAAGCACCCAGTATCCAATATTGATAAATGCATTAGGTATTGTGAAGGTGCCAAGTGCATAAGCATCTGCACTGACTACTAGGGTTTCTACAATGGTTTCAGCTCCTGGGAATAATTATCCAAATAGTTTGGGACAAAAACAAAGTTTATGTACGTAGAACGTTCTTAGCTACCCTAGCTAGATTCTATCCCTTACAAACGTTTGGGACAAGAACATAAGCATCTGCACTGACTACTAGGGTTTCAACAATGGTTTCAGCTCATAAAATACGTTATAAACATCTTCATTAACGTTTGAGTAAGAGCTCTTCATTGTCAAGGTTCTGATAGAGGAGAAATTATACAATGATACTGTACTACCATGTGGCATTTGCCAGGTAGTAGTACATACGAATGAAATGCTGACAACTGGACAGCTGCAACTAAAGAAAGAAAGGAGCTAACGTCGGTTTGATACTGGCGTTAAAGTCACCCTTGAAACCTTCTTGGAAAATTGTATGGTAAATACTGCACCAAATAGCACCTTTCCTTCTCACTGCCCAAATTTCTGCAAAAAAATTTTCAACTCTTTGGTTCTCCTCGAGAAGCAAATATGTCATCATTTTATTGGTCCGTACTACCACTTGTTACAGCACTATTGTATAATTTCTCTCTGGGGTGGGCCTTGTTGATACGCTTGAAATAATTGCAAATTATCATTTGAGACAAAATAGAGGGGTCCCTCCACTAGACACGCTTGAAATAATTGAATTACAGAGTAGAAATCTTGTGTGTGGGTGATCTGTAACGCAAAAGAAGGTTCAAGTGTAAATCCCTTTCCACAATATGTAAATTTTGCCAGAGAGATGTTCACACTTATGAACGGAGAAGCAGTAAGTTTGCGCAGCGAGCAACTTTCCTCCGCTATCTGTTTTTTGGGTTGATCCGGCGTGGTCGACAACATTATCAAAGTAAAATCCGTCCTTTAACAATGGACAGACGTCCTGCACCGAAAAATATTGACTTTTTATTATTATTTTTTATTTATCAAAGGCTGGGGAGGGGTTATTCACATACATGGTGCCTAGGGTATCTCGTTTCCACTATGGCACTACCCCATTTGAGCTGAGTGTCAGAGTGAGTGTATTGGCTTATTCAAAAAGCCAACAGAACTATCTCTGCGTATATAAGTTGCATGGACGAGGAGGGGACTTTACTCTAAGACTCTCTGTATTCTTATCTCTCTAGCTCTCTTACTTTGAGCGTGCTGCAGATTAATGGACATCCATCCATGTCCGCCAAATAGTGACAAAGAATTGAAAGAAAACATGGATAAAAGAAAACAGGAGCTGCAAACTACAATTGAGAAGCAGAATGATCAAGTAAATCATCTTCAAACGAGCGCCTTCAACCTTGCAAACTACTACTTCGTCTTTCAAGGACTTATTTTGGGGCCTATCGTCACTGCCACCAATGCGCTCAGATGCTCAGATCGCTGGTTCCTTTTCAGCCTCTCTCTGATAGCAGCCATACTCAACTTGGTTTCATTGCTTGTAATTGGAAGCAATTATAAAAAACGCGTCATGCAGAGACACCAAACCAAGAGGGAGCTCATTGAAATGGAAAGTGATCTGAGCAAGCTAGAAACTTCACCTTCAGATCAACGGCTGAAGGCTAAAATATTAGCGTACTGGGATACGAAGAAAATTAAACATCCAGAGGCTGCTTCTCAACATACTATGACTGTAGAAATTAAGGATGAATCGGGACTAAGGCGGAGGGTCATGCCTGTTGTTACAAATCATCTAAGTGAATTTTACTATATAATTTGTATGGGTCTGTTTATAAGCTTTTCCGTCATCGTGACTGTGGGTTGCTGGACCATTCCTTGCAAGAAAGCTCTTCAATGCACACCCCCGATATCCGTCGTCAACACTGGTAAATGCATTAGGGTTTGTGAAGGCGCCAAGTGTATGAACATCTGCACCCAATTCTAGGGCTTCAAGTTCAACAGTTGTAGCTTTGAGCTATAGGGTTATCCAAGTAGATTGGAACCAACAATCAAGTTTACCATATTTTCATGCTCGTCATTTAATATGTAATGATTTATATGACTTTGTGCATCGACAGATTTCATAAATAAGAATTCGAATGAATGCGATTTTCTGAGTATTATTAAAGAATTAGGCATGATAAGAGATAAGTTTCTTACTTCAGCAAATAAAATAAAAAAAGTTGGCTTCTCTTACTTCCATATCATCAAATTTATCTATACACTTTACTTACTATGAAAGCAAAGTACCTAGTACCAAAACAATTAACCTATACAGTCCGATAAGCTAAGCTACCCTTCAAGAAATAGGGTATAATATTTAACAAAAGGGATATTTGTAGAAATGTCACCTCAACTTATACATCAATTTAAATTTGTCATCTTAAAGAAAAATTTAAGCAAAATGTCACCTTAAGTTTTCAAAATCCATGATTTGTCACCTAACTTTAACATCATCCAATTTTCCATCCATTTTGAATGGTATTTTAGTCTTTCCAAGCAAGAGGGTTTACATAGCTTTATATTTAAATTATATAAAAAACAGGGTTTGCATATTGGAAAGACTAAAATACCCTTCAAAATGGATGGAATATTGGATGATGTTAAAGTCAGGTGACAAATCATGGATTTTGAAAACTTAAGGTGACATTTTGCTTAAATTTTTCTTTAAAGTGACAAATTTAAATTGATGTATAAGTTCAGGTGACATTTCTACAAAAATCCCTTAACAAAAAGATGAAATAGGTACATCGTCTATGCTAACAAGCTAAAAGCCAACTAAATAAGCCACCCTACCCCAGCAAGGAATATCGATGAGATGATGACTTTACCTAAGATTGGAGTGTGCATGTGGACCAAAGATATATGTGCTGAGACCTGGGACCAGAATCTGCATGTGTTGTCAAGTTCGTCCTTCACTTCACGGGGAAAGTCTCGTGTGTACGACTGCTGCACAATGGAGTGGGGATGGCTAACTGTACGTAATGGACCTGCATCCTCTGCTGACTGAATTATTTCAAGAATATACCTGATTTTTAATTATATATATATTCAGAAATATACATAGAGTTCCAAAAATAAATATAGCCACAGGTGAAACACAATAACTGCAAATGGAAGAAAGAAGAGGTGAATGTTGAGCTCCTAAAATAGCGGAGCAAAAAGGAAATATTATCAAAGTTATGAAATATTCGTTGCCGAACTTGCTGCTTAACCCACCAAAACTTCTCTACGTTTGATTAGGGTTGAATATTGTGAGTAGGATGTACTTATTAAATTTATATTTGTTTCACAATTCAATATATCCTCTATGGTCATTTTATATTAGGGAAAATTAGTAATTCAATAAATAGTTTGGAAGTAGGGTGTACTCAGTTAATTTTGGGGTTCGTTTAGCAGCACTCTTAATAGAGCCATTACTATTCAATTAGTTTAGATTAATTTAGAGTAATTTAGATTATTGCTTATAAAATTAAAAGAAAAAAGGAAAGAATGAAAAGGAAGAGAAAATGAAGAACAAAAAAAAAATAGAAAGCCAACTTGAAGTGGATGGGGCTTTTCTGAAATTACCATAGGCCCAGCTCTGATATTTGAACCGGGCCGTTCAATTATTTCGAGCTCATTACATGGCAATTAGGTCTCGCTCTTTACTTTCTATCAAAATGGATTTTAAAATAAATATATTTTAGAAGTATTTATAGTAGTCATGCAGTTGATCAAAAGCGTGGATTGGTTAACAATTTAATTATGCAAGCTAGATCCTTCATCCGATTCTAGAAGTGTTTAGTCCAAAAAATTCGGAATAACTGGTTTCATATGTTTCAAGCCATAATAAATTAACTCTTAAATATTATTATTAGTATTGTTATATTATAAACCAAGAAGTTTCATTTAGTTCATGAACCTAGAATTGATCGCTACTTACAGTTCTAATAACGAATGAAACATCACAAGGACCTTGTAGTTCAAGTACTTAAAAACATTTTACTGTCGCGTCCAAGGTCAAATATTCTATTCCTCCCTCCTCGCTTGTATTTTTTTTATGGGTCATACTAAAATAAGCCCTTATAACTTAAAAACCATACACAATAACCCAACAATAAGACAACATTTAAGTAAAACTCAATTTTAAAATTGGATGACAATGTGTCCATATAAGTTGATTTATTTACAAATTATGCCACTAGATCTTTATTTTGTGGCTGATTGTTTTACATCCCCTAATTTTATGCAAATGAATAATAAAATTAGTTCAAATACTCCTGTTTTGAAGGAGGAAAGTCAAATTTACTATTTTTTTATTTGAAAAAAGAAACATAAGTTTCACAAGTCTCACTTGTGCCATATGACGTACTTAAGAATGGCGACTACACGTCTAAAGAAAATGCCATGCCGGCTTCCTCTTTAAAATGTTTATATTATCCTCATTCGTCCTCAATGTATGTTTATATTTCCAGAAAGAAAAATGCCAAGGGATATTTAATGGATTTCTAACATAAACCCATAAAAATATAATATAGAAAGACAATGATCATATTTTGATTGAAAGATGACCTTATGTTGGGTAACGATATTTCACTTTTATTTTACTCATTTTTACTCTGTCGCTATATTGTTTCCTGTGACAGTTAATGGAATATCAACTTCTTTTGTTTCCTTATTTTAAATTTTATGTTATGTTTTATAGAATATGATTCTAATTCACATTTTTGTTATATTTTAGGTGGAAATAGTTCAAAAGTAAAAGCAATAGTTGTTTTGGGTGACTAGTTGAGTATGGTGATTATGGATGAAGCTCACTCAGCACCAACGGTGGTGAGTTCTTTGATTAAGTGATCTGTGATATTGAAAGATATATTGATATGTGATTGAATGAGATATGGGGCTTGCTCTGTTTTGGTTGCTGTCTCCGTTTTTTTTTGTTTCTGTTTCGGTTTCGGTTTTGCAAGCAGGATGTTTTTGCATAGGGTGTTAGAGATTAAATTTTGTTGTTATCTTAATGACTGAATGGGTTGGGGGATGTGAACTAATTATATCTTTCTTGTATACTCTTTTACAGGTCAATAAAAAGTGTATATATGTTCTTTTACAGGTCCTATATTGGGGTCCAATAGCAATGGCACTCATCCATGTTGCAGCTAAAGCCCTTCATACCTCTAATATTGCATTTGTTCTTATTAGTAATCTTGGAGAATCAATTACAGAACTAGCACGTGATGCTCTTGTTGCAGAGCACGAGTGATGTCTACTGCTCGCAGGATATGTGTGAGTTTGGTTTTTGCATAGGTTATATGTGGTAGAGTGATTTTTATTGTTATAGTGAATGGGTTGGATGCTAAGTGTTGCACTTTTTACGCTCAAAAGAGTTTGTATTTGGAATTGATTATGATTGAGTATAGTTCTCAATGAAATGTCTTTTTTTTTAAAGCTTGGTTGCTATACTTCTCTCTCTTTTTAAAATCATTTGTCCAGGGTATACTAGATGATATAAATATAATGTTAATATGAAACATGAGCAAGCAGGAAATTGATTATTATTATTATTTTTTTTAAAACATTAAAGTCAATCACGGGGTGCAATGAAGGAGGTAAATTGTAATAAAAATGGTCTTTCATGGCGTGCATAGTAAGCGGCCAAAGGTATTTTACAGCACGCAATATATGCCGTAAATGAAACAGCTAAGCCTTTCATGGCACGCAATGTGCGCCTTAAATACCCTTTTACGGCATGCATTAAAAGTTCTTTTAAGTCGCGCAATAAACACCGCAAATGAAATGGACTTTTTACGGCTCGGTCTTTCGTGGCATGCTAGTGTGCGCAGTAAAATGGTATTTACAGCGCGCATTGCACGCCGTAAATACCCGTTTTTCTAGTAGTGTTAATCGATGACATCTCTCTCTCTCTCTCTCTCTAGCTTATTGATTATTGGCCGCTTGACTCATCGAGTTATACTTAAGCAGTCGTGTCTGTTTTCTTCTAATTATGTAATTACACATCATGATTCATGTGTATATACATGGCCGTGGGATCATCTTCATCTCAAGTGATAGTACCGTGTCACCCAACCGATTTCAGGCAACAAAAGTTGGGATAGATTGAGTGCAAAATCATTAGTATAAACTTTTGCTAATCTTGGAGGATGAAGGAGAACTATTCATAAGAGGTTGATAACTAAAACTTATCCCTCATAATCCAACAAATTTCAAGAGGATTAGAGGGATAAGTTTTAGTCATCAACCTTTTATAGATAGTCCCAATTCTTCCTTCAAGTTAGGCAACATATCCATATATTATGTCTTCAATGCACATGAAATGTAGACATTTTTGTAGTGTAGTCTAGTCCTCCCTACCAAACAAGCCCAAAGGGATCTAAAATGGGTTTATTTTGGCCCTCTAAAATTTGAATCATGGCCCCGCCCATGATTTGATTGAGGTTTCGCAGCCACGGATGACCGTAACCAACTTCTTGCATTTAACACTGAGCTTTTCTTTCTCTTCTCTTTTTGTTTTTTATTTTTTATTTTTTGTCAACTACAGAATTTCATTGAATCAAACTCCCAAAAGTTAAGCGAGATACACCAGAGTGAAGCACAACTCAAGAACTATAAACAGGGAAAAGGTAAGAAGAGAGCTGACGCGGCAATTCAATCCAGTACTAGTTAATTCAAAAGTAAGAGAAAACGTTTTGTTTTTACCCCCTCTCGTATTAGTTAAAGGGTTGACTAAAAACACAAAATTGTAAATAAAACAATAATAAATAACTATAAATTAGACAGCAATTAAGGGGTTGACTAAAAGAAAGCTGTAGAGGGCAAAATTGGCACATAAAATGTGTTTGCTGGTATGGAATGGGCTTGCATCCAAAAAAAATGGGTTTACATAAAAAATTGAAATTACGATCCTAATAAACCCTAATAGTTTTTGGGTTTATATCTAATTTTCTATATATTAAATCACTTGTTTTAAAATACTAGTACTTATCTTCTTCCTTTTTTGGCTGAAAACCCTAAATATATATATATTTTTTATGTTGGAAGATCAGACATATTAATGATAATATATACGGATCATTCTAATTAGATTAACGTGATATTCCTAATTAGGGCAAATTAAGGTTCGAAGCTGTCAAAATTTGCTATATATGGTTCATCAATGGACAGATAAAAATCGGCTTCATCACACGCAACTCTCTTCTTGAGAAAGCAAGAAAGAGAGAGAGTTTCAAGTCTTAAGCTGTTAAGCACATTAATTAGGACCACCGATCCACCACTAAATGCTTCCAGACTTCCAGTCATATATTGATTGATGTGTCTTGTTTTGGTTGACATCCGAAGTCCTTCTGTTTTTCTTTAATCTCTTCAAGTCAGTGTATTACTTGTTTTATTTCCAGTCATCTTGATGTCCTTTGCTGCTTTGCTTGATTGGGAAATTGAGACTTTTTTGAAAGGGAAACAATACTTAGACTTTTCTTGCTCCTAATGCTGTTTAGCTTTGCTGGGGGGGTTCGGGTGCTGTTTAGTCTGTTCATCCAGCTTTGCTTGGTTGATCTTCCAACTCTTCGCTTTGTTCGGTGATCCTGTTTGATTTTCTTGTTTGTTAGTTTGTTACTTGCTCATCGGAAGCTTCTTGTCATTGTTATGGCCTCTTGTTGTTGTATATCTTTTTGGGTTAATACTAATTTTCATTTATAAAAAAAATATTCAGTATCCGAAAGTACAGGATCAACATAGGTACATCGTCTTCGTGCAGGAGTGAATGAATATCAGTTCCTCTGAGGAAGACAAAGCAACACCATATATAACAACATGCACTTGGATGAAGGCTTTAAACACATAAATAATCTTGACTAAATTGACAACTAATTTGCAATGCTAGCAAAACTAAGATTGAAACAATTTCAGGAAACAAACAAGTTGAATACATCAACGGAAATATATTACATGCATAGTATTCCTTCATTATATTTTTATCATTTCGGTGATGACTAGTCAGCCCACAACAACAATCAAGCACTAACGAGGAAATAGTTCGGTGAGTGAAGCCTCATTTACTGATTTTTGGACAGAGTTGTTTTGGGAAGGATTTGACCGAACAGCCCTTGTTGGTGTTTCCGGCTGAATCACAGAAAATGGTTGCGAGGGTACTGGGAGAGTGAGAGAGTTGCTAGTAAGCATAAGAACAACTGAAGCCATGGTTGGCCTCTCACTTATATTCGGTTGCACACATAGTAATCCAATGTGGATGCATCTCATTATTTCAGTTGTTAAACCAATCTTCAAGATAGGATCTATTAAATTTGAAGTTTTCTCTCCTTCCTTCCAACTTTTCCATACCTGCATACGTGCTAAAACAAATCAGTCATACTTGACCCAAAAAAAATAAAATCAGTCATACTTTTTCTTACTTCATATATGCGTGTATTCAATTGCAATAATAACCAGACGTAGTTACTTACACAATTTAAAAGATTCAGATCCCCTCCGTGGCATAAAGCACTATTTTTATGTCCGCTTACTATCTCTAAAAGTAACACACCAAAGCTATAAACATCAGACTTCACAGAAAACTGTCCATGCATTGCATACTCTGGAGCCATATATCCGCTACAAGTAAATCGACAAAAGTATATCAAACTTAATTACCCTAGATGAAATTTTCATCTTTATGCTCAAACTATCTTATTTCTTGTGATTACTTGTATAATTAAATCTTTGAGTAGTCAGGATATTTCTTACAGAGTTTATGGTATGGATCATTGTAAACTTGGAAATTATTGGTAAAGCCAGACACCGTTACATATATCATGGTCTAGTACTTACTATGTCCCCACAATTCGATTGGTTTCCCCTTCTGTTTGATCAAGCACGAACAATCTCGCCATGCCAAAATCTGCAATTTTAGGATTCATTTCAGCATCTAACAAAATGTTACCAGCTTTGAGGTCACGATGAATAACTCTAAGACGAGAGTCCTCATGAAGGTAAACAAGTCCTCGCCCAATGCCTACTATGATTTTGTAGCGCCTATCCCAGTCTAATTGTGCACGCTTGATTGGATCTGCATACTCATGGAAAAATAATATTTTGTATTAATGATGTTTGTTGTTGTTCGTTTTGGAAGCAACAGAATTCCAACACATGCATATATATGCATACCAAATATGAATTGGTCCAGACTTGCGTTATGGACAAACTCATACACAAGAAGTCTTTCATTTCCTTCCAGGCAGAAACCAAGGAGTCTAACTAAATTTCGATGTTGAAGCTTGGCTACTAATGCGACCTCATTTCTAAATTCTATGTCCCCTTGTGCAGAATCTCTAGAAAGCCTTTTAACTGCTATATCTTCTTCATTCAAGAGCCTACCCTGCATAATTCAAGAGGCATCTGAAAGTTAACTTATCCTGCTCACTTAGGCACATAACCAACACGATTGTGGATGTTTTATTACCCTGTAAACAGCACCAAATCCACCACGTCCAAGCTTATTTCCTTCACAAAAGTTATTTGTGGCAATTCTAATGGAGTTGAAGTCGAATTGCAAGGCTTCTGCACTTCTAATTTCATCTCCTTCATAAATTTGCATAAGAAACAATGTGACACAAATTAAAAAGTTCACAAGAGGTCAGTTTGTTTCAGGGAAAGCTATAAGGACAAACTGATCTCAACTTACCTTCAAGTTTTTCCCTTCTCTTCTTCACTCTCAGATAAATACATATGGATATAATTAGAAACAAAGAAACGACAAGTACCACAACAGTAATGATGACAGTCTCAGATGTATTACTCTTCTTTCCTGCAAAAATCAGAAATTAATCTAGCGTCTCTGATCGGAGCATCATGGGGATGAATTTTGATCAGTTAAATCCTTTCACTAGGTAACTCAGAGTTATGATCATCTATTAGAGTTTGGGAACCAAAACGTTCATTTGCATAAGACCAAAAAAATAGTAAATAAACAATGTTATTTGCATCTACAACTAGAAGAAAATAAACCTTCCCCTCCCTTTTGTCCAGAAGAAGATATTACAAAAATAAAAACAGCAATGTGCCTTTTAGAATATGATGGGATGAAAAACTAATGTTGGCCTCATGTTCAATCCACATCAGAAAGTCAACCACAAATTTGGTTACTTTCAAAGCCTAAGGGGACATGAAAAATATACCTCTTGGAACCGTGTGATTGGCAGGTGGTGGTGGAGGAGAAGCAGAGGCCGGTGTTGCAAGGGGCCATGGTATCTGAGTTGTACTGTCAAAGAAGGGGTGAGACTCATACCTTATGGTACAGCTAGGTGTGGCAACTCTCGCACCCATTGATCCACTACAACATGTTCGGATAGCTCCCAACGAAGCATTAAAGCAATTAGTACACTCTATCTCTGACAACTCTGGAGTACACTGAGCAAGTCCATAGATTGTTACATTAGAATTTGCGCCGACGCTTGCATTTCCTACTGCAAACTTAAGAAGATCACCACGCCCAGCAGCTTCGCTTGTTAGTCCATTTAATAAGGCAGAGACCCCTCGATTAAACGCATCCAAGTTTGTAGATGATACGTTTTTTACTTTCCTCACAGAGAAAGCAGGATTAACTTCCACTAAACCAAAAATGGTGCGGTTTGAGTAGCGTAACATACAACGTCTGTAAAATCCAATTGCCTCCTTCTGATTAGGACAAGCTTCTGTGAGAACATAGGCGGCGTCACTAAGGCATTTACCGCAAACATCTGACTTAGCATCTCCTCTACAAAGCCCAATTGCGTAAACTGTGTCGGAGTTTTGGCCACGGGAGGAGTTGTAGAACCCGTAGCCGTTGCTGTGAGAAAGCAATGAGGAGAGGAGGTCATTAAGGTTTTGATGGTAGGTACTGTTAGTGGTGTAGTTACCTTTGCTGCTAACACAGAAGGTTGCAGGAATTCCAGGCGGTTGAATCCGGGCGTGAGTGATATTAATATTGATGATGATAGGTAACGCAAGTTGTGTCCAAAGTATCAATAATCTGAATGTTGAGGAAAGCATGGCCAAGATATAAAGATTAATGATGTGATCGATGCTGATTACAAACCCAAGGGGACAAAGCCAAAGTGTGAGGAATAATCTCATGGGCTTCTTAATGTTTATTTTACCAATCAATGCAATGGATTGTATAATATTAAAAGGATTATGCATGTTTTTGTTAGAATATTGGCTTACATTGAAAGTTAAGGCCTTGTTTATTAAGGAGGACTATACTGGATTAGATTGGATTAGCAAAATGCCTACATTTTATGTTCAATCAAGATATAATATATATATATATATATATATATATATTGTTGTTTAACTTGGAGGATGAATGAGGATTATTCATAAGAGGTTGATGACTAAAACTTATCCCTCATAATCCAACCAATTTCAAGGGGATTAGAGGGATAAGTTTTAGTCATCAACCTTTTATAGATAGTCTCAATTCTTCCTTCAGGTTAGGCAACATATCCATCTATTAGAGCATCCATAATGGGCTCTGTAAATTACCTCCTTAGATAAATTTTAGGGAGAAATTGGAAAAATACAACTCCAACCATGCTTCATATTCACCTCCTAAAATAGAGAGACCTCTAGGAGTTCCTAAATATGAGGAGAAATAAAAAAACTCCTAGTGGCTCCCTATAATTTAATGTTACTTTGTTTTATGCATAGTTTAAACTTTTAATTAATACAAATTATTTTTATATATTATTTTCTATAGAGATAGATTAATCATATTGAATTAAAAAATAACTATCGTATTTATGACTCCCTAAACTAAGGAGTATGATTGGAGTTCAAATTTCATAGAGAGCTCCTAAAATAACTCTTGTGTTTTTAGCTAAATTTTAACAAAAAAATAGAGAGCATGATTGTAGATGCTCTTATGCCTTCAATGCACATGAAATGTAGACATTTTTCTAGTCTAATCTAGTCCTCCCTACCAAACAAGTCCTAAGGGATCTAACATGGGTCCCTACATACATTGTCTTGTATTGGGGTGGAACCTCAACTTTCTTTATAGTATCAAAGCAGGCTATCCACGTGTTGAGACCCATGACAATGGCCACATGTACTCTTATGTCACCCACTATGTGTTGTTCAGATCTTTAGTTTTTAAATTGTACCATAATTTACTTCGTTCTTACTAAAATCTTCTTTTTTTCTTATAGCTCAGTATATTTGGTACATGTTAATATTTTGGCCCTCTAAAATTTGAATCATGACTCTTCCCATGATTTGGTAGAGGTTTCGCAGCCACGGATGACCGGATCCAACTTCTTGCATTTAACACGTGAGCTTTTCTTTCTTCTCTTTTTGTTTTTTATTTTTTATTTTTTGTCAACTACAGAATTTCATTGAATCAAACTCCCAAAAGTTAAGCCAGATACACCAGAGTGATGCACAACTCGAGAGCTATAAACAGGGAAAAGGTAAGAGGAGAGCTGATAAGGTTGATTTAATCATGACGCGGCAATTCAATTCAGTACGTACTAGTTAAGTCAAAAGTAAGAGAAAACGTTTTGTTTTCAACCCCCTCTCGTATTAGTTTAGTTTGACCTTTCTTTCTGTGTAAGATTACGGTGCAGTCCTAATTATGGGCTGTGTGTTTGTGGCTGGTTTCACTCAAGGAGAGTCTGAAATATTCAGTCGCATGAAAGCTTATCTTTCATCCTATCTTGTTCAACCTCATCTCTCCCCTTGTTTTTTTTAAAATATCTTTTCTGCCTTTTCTAATGAAAGGATCAGCGTCCAAAGAGAAAGAAGAGAAAGGAAACTTTTCTTCAATATCTGGGTTGCCGGGTGGAAGAATAAAGACAAAGATAATATGCCTTTCGGGTTGTCAAGGGCGAATAGAGAGAGAGAAACAATTTGAATTTTGATTATCAACATTGCACAACTTTAATTTTGGGTAATTGTTTGAAACTTTATGTGATTATCAACATTGCACAACTTGAATTTTAGTCGTTATGTGCAATTGTTTCAACAATTAAGGTACCCATCGCATCAAAAAACATACCTAACAAATCCCAAAGTTGACTACTGCTTGAACTTGGAAACAGCCCTCTCGAAAGGAAAGCAAAAAGAAAAAAACCCTAGAGTCAGGACTTCGAATTGCCGCCCCCTTGGGAGTTGGCAGCTTGTTGGCGAGTGCTTACTTAGTTAGGATTTTGGTTCCTTATTTAGTTAGAATCTTGGTTACTTACCAATTATTATTTAGTCATATTGTAATAGAGATTTATTTCTTATCGTAATTTAGATATATTTCCTATTTTATTTAGGGTTAACACATCTTTATACTTGTAAAAATACCTAAATATTGGAGAAAAATAATAATATGAGCATAATTGAATATTTGCCCTACTTTGTTTGACTCAGCCTGTCCTTCTCCCCTTCGTTTTCCTTCCCTCACATCTCCCTTCCTCCCACACTCCTTCTACTAGCCCCTCCCCTCCCTCTTTGCTTTTTTTGCTTTGTTTATTTATTTGTAAGTTGGAGTCTCTATATACTTTGGATCTCTATGGTTTGCCTATCTTTGAATTTTGCCAAGAAGGATCAGTGATGTCCTGGATACTCTATTTTCTGGTTTGGTGATTGTCGATAGGTTGTGGTATATGTGGTTTTTGGCACATGACAAGGGTGGTCGACTTGGTATGCCGACGTCAATGCTCTCTGTGGTTTTGTGTCTGGTGGCTCTTGATGTGCTGGTGTAACAATAACCAGCGCAAATTAGTTTGAGTTCGTAAAGAACACTAAATAAACACAAACAAAATGATATGAAACAAAATTGGAAGAGAAATAAGTAAATGAAAATGAAGGAAGAAGAAAACGTAACAAAAACAACTCAAAAGAGGGAAGTTGATCTATCGGTTTTGAGTGACGGTCGATCGCTTTTCCTCATAGGCAAACAAAACCGGAAATAAGAGCAAGTGATCAATCGTTTTTGCTCAGAGAAGAATTTCTCTTGAAAATGAACTAAGCGATCGATCGAGATTGCTTTTTTTTTTTTTTTTCACCCAAAACCTGCTTCACTTTAAAGTTAAGCAGTTAAAGGTGTTTGGTAATAATAAAATATCCCTATTATTTTTAAAGCAGTGGCCTTTTGACAGTAACTTTTACAAGCAGGCTCTGGGTTGCTTTTCATTGCTGCTTTCAAAAGAAACAAAGATGAGCCTTTAATGAATTTTTTTAATTCCCAAAATACCATCATTAATTTTTAAAAATGACACCACCTCCCCCTCCACATCCAACTCCACTACCTCTGCCACCACCTCCTCTACCACTGCTACCACTATTAGAAATTGGATTGGGAATAAACAGAAAATTTGGCTTTGAGGCACGTTACGACATTTTCCTTAAAGTAATATTAATGACTTCTTGTGATATTTAGTTCCCACGTTGTGGGCATATATATAGATGTAAAGCATCCATCTGACCATCACCACCACCACCACATCCTCCTCCTCCTCCTCCTCCACCATCACCATAACCGCCAGCTTATCCACCTCCACCACCAACACAACCGCCAGCTTATCCACCTCCACCACCACCACTACCACCACATGATTAGCGCATAATACTTTCAACATCATGTCTATTTTATTCATTATTTACAATAGTTTTATATTAAAATTTACCAAACCGTTTTGCCATTGCTTTTTTACTAACAACACTTTTAAAATATTATTTACCAAACATGGAGTTGCTTTACTTTACAGCTAAGTATTTTCAAAGCACAATATAAGCAACTTTTTTTAAAAGTGCGAACAATCCCAAACTTACCCTAAGACTTTATTTATTTATGAAAAATTAGACTAAGGCTTTAAACTTACAATCTTGACTAAATTTACAACTCACTAGCAATACAGTACTAACCAAAATAAGATCGAGACAATGTCTGGAAAGAAACAAATTGAATAAATCAATGATTGTCCAATAAAACATACTTTGGATCTCCAAATCTGATGTGTTTGGACTAACCAAGACCTTAATTATTGGATTAACGAAGGGGAAACTGATCCATTAACTAGAGAGTTTTTATGATGAGACTTGTCAGCCCACAACAACAATCGAGCACTAACGAGGAAATAGTTCGGTCATTGAAGCCTCATTTACTGAATTTCGGACAGATTTGTTTTGGGAAGGATTTGACCCAATAATCCTTGGTGTTTCAGGCTCAATCATAGAAAACGGTTGTGAGGGTACTGGGAGAGTGAGAGAGTTGCTAGTAAGCATAAGAATAACTGAAGCCATGGTTGGCCTCTCAATAATATTGGGTTGCACTGCACACATAGTAATACACATAGTAATCCAATGTGGATTGTCACGACCCAATTCGAGAATAAAGAATACTCCCGAATCAGGGTGCATGAATTGAAAGAAATAAATAAAATGACTGACAAATTGATTAAAATACATTACCATTAAATTTATAAAAACAAATTAAAATAATCTTACAAGGGTACAAGATATAAATAAAAGTTTAACACTCTAAACTAGTCCAACTTCTCTGGTTTCGGCTTTGCCTTGCCCACTAATTGATCTGAAAAACAAAGTAGGTGAGGGATGAGCAAACCACCGCTCAGTGAGTAGATTATGTAATATGCCAGTCAAGCAATGTCATTTTACACACTCTATAAAATATAATATAAATATACACAATCCAAATCATATCACATCATTCCTTCAAATCTTGGTTATCCTTCATAAATTGTATCCAGCACGTGACCCCTATTGGCCTCACTGCCCTATGTCCCCGTCTAGTACACATTTATCCTTCGGATACCCTGTCACTGAAGTTCTCATGTTCCATGAATAACACATACTTCACAAAAACTCCAAATAATATACAATATTGCACAAATTAGACATGCTTGACTTGAAAATAGAGAGAGATTTGTAAATAGAATAAATCCATGATTTATCACAAAATAAGATATTTTAGAACACATTACATAACCCACTCACCAAGATAAGTATGAAATATTGCAAGACAAACACACATGCTCTTCATCTTTTCTTCCTTCTCTCTCTCTCTCTCTCTCTCTCTCTCTCTCTCTCTCTCACACACACACACACACACTACTTCATGGTAGAAATCTATAATAAAGGATTGAAATGAATGATTCAAATAAGGAAGCATGATATTTATAGGAGAAGCTATGCATGCACTCAAATAATATTTATATAAACAATATTTTAAATTACCAAAAGATAAGATATAAAATTAAGGGAATAATGTGACTCATCCCCTTTGGCCAATGATATCACAACACACACCACCAAAAGATAAGATAGAAAGATTAGGGAATAAGGTGAGTCATCAAGTTAGAAGAGAGTGTTGATACAATGAATGGGAAGAAGAGAATAAGAAAGAAGCTTAGGCTAGGTGACTCACCAACTTTAGACTAGGTGACTCACCTCCAATAGATGAACAACTCATCCCAATTTAGGATAAAAATTATATTTTTTGAAGAGAAAGAAAGAGGGAAATGGGGAAGAATGGGAGGATGATGGTTTGATTAAAACAAATTCTAAGTCTCTACACATGGATAACAAGAATGGTGTCATCTTTCAACTAAAAGGATAATCTCATACTAGACTCAAGATTTAATAAAATATAAATCTTCACAATAAATATTTAAATAAGAAAAAATCATATTGATAAATAATAATTATTTTATATATATATATATATATATATATAGTTATTTATTTTTTTTCGGGTTCTCACATGGATGCACCTCATTACTTCAGTTGTTGAACCAGTCTTCAAGGTGGGATCTACTAAATTTGAAGTAGTTGTCTCCCCTTCCTTCCAACTTTTCCATACCTGCAGGCAAGATTTTAAATGTGCTAAAACAAATCAGACATACTTTTTCTTACTTCATTTATGCATGTATTCAATTGCAATAATAGCCAGACTTAGTTACTTACATAGTTATTCAACCAAAAAAAAAGTTACTTACATAGTTAAAAAGATATCCGCATTCCCTCCATGGCGTAAAGCACTATTCTTATGTCCAGTTATTATCTCCAAAAGTAACACACCAAACCTATAAACATCAAGACTTCACAGAAAATTGTCCGTACATCGCATACTCTGAAGCCATATATCCGCTATAGGTAAATCGAAAAAAGTATATCAATCTTTATTAACCTAGATGAAATTTTCATCTTTATGCTCAAACTACGTTATTTCTTGTGATTAGTTGTTTAATTAAATCTTTGAGCCATTTTAATTAAAAATGACAATTATAGTATAGTTCAAGGGGCAAAAGCGCACTTTAGCCATTTTAATTAAAAATATGATGATGAGACTCAAATTTGGTGTATGCATTTGCTGTCCTACCATTACTTTGGTTACTACAGTGACTAATTTTTGGCTAAACTTTTTTCTCATTGACCAAATTGAAATTTCATATAAAAATCATTAACCAAAAAATTATTTATTTATTTTTTAATACAAAAGATAATCTAAACTACAATGGAAGAAGGGTCTCCCACACACACATTGTCAAGGTGCTATGGGGGGGTTCGAATATATGATCACTGATCTGCAAGTCAAGGCTCCTTTTTCACTGGGTTGGACCATGTTGGTGCGTATATTTTTTTATTATAAATTAATTATGACATGCTTAACATATAAAAAAGTAAGGGTAATGCTAGGCTTACCACCTTTTTATACCACATTGTGTACCACATCTCTAATAGAGGTGGAGCCCACCAGTACAATGTGGCTCATCTCTATTAGAGAGGTGGTTTATAATGTGATATAAAAATGTGGTAAGCCTAGCATTTTCCAAGAAGTAAACAAAAAAATTTCTCTATATATACATATAAGTTGTGTAGACCAGGAGATCATTCACTTGTTGTCTCTAGCTCTCTCTCCCCCCCTCTCCGTGGCTGTGATTGCACACAGACATCTCCTTGCGGGCTAGGCTAAATAAAATGGCTCAAACCCGAGAAGAAACAGAAGAAATAGAAAAGCAAAACAAGCTTCGGCAAAAAAATAAAAAAGAAAAGCTAAAGAAGCAAAAAAATGAGATACAAACTATAATTAATGAACAGGAGAGACGCCTCAGTTCTCTTCAATCAAATGGCTTCAGCCTTGCAAACTTCTTCCTGGTCTTTCAAGGAGTTATTCTGGCGGCAGTTGCAAATGGTTCCTCAGTCTTCACATGCTTAGACTGTTGGCTGCTCATCGGCGTTTCAGCATTAGCAGTCTGCCCTAATTTGGCTTCATTGTATTTAATTGGACAGGAATATATAGCAACCATCACCCAACAAGACGCTTCCCAGGATCAATGCTCTACGTTGAAACCTAAGTTGGAGTCACTACAACTTCCAACTTCTGATGGAACATCACCACAAGTGCAAGCTCAATTTTTTCAGCCGCTGGAACACCTCCATTACAAGGTGATGCTTACAGAAACTGTAAGCGTCAATTCTGGTTTTGTATTTGCATGGCTTGTTTTGTGGGCGTTTCCATCATCATGGGTGCTGTTAGCGTGAGGACTCTTTGCGCAAAAGTAGCTGAGCCTAAGAAACCACTCAAGCTGAATGATAAATGCATTAGGCTCTGTCAGGGTTCCAGGTGTATGAGGTTCTGCAATGAATACTAGCGTTACCTTGCAGCCATTCTGGGATTGGTTTGGTTTAGGAGGTAGGATTGGATTGCATTTAATGATAAATATTATTTATTAGCACTAGTGTCTTGGGTTTGTGTTACGTCTCTGGGGTCTTGAGTCCAAGGTCAAAGGGGTTGGATGCAACCCCTCAAAGCTAAATTATAACTCCAATTAGCAAGTGCATTCTGCAGCGAATTCCTTTCTCCGTATACATGATGAATGGAGAAGCTTCCCATTTGTACTTGCACTTAATTAGTTATAATGCTTTGAATGATTTTAATTTTTCTTTCTAGAAATTGCTAGTAGAAGTCAGCAGGCCATTGCACCTACCTAGTTCGTCGTGTACGCGGATGACTTTGTGATCTTATCATGTACCACGTACTTAAATGTAGTTGACTTTTTTATGCGATTAAATTTATCTCGATTGTCTGTTCCTCAACAAAGCGATTTTGGCATTACTCAATAAAGGTAAAATCATGCATTGCATTTCATTCTATGCTGCTGGTGGTCCACTTGAATGACCTGTCATAAGGATGGTAATTTTACCGTTTTCTACCAGCCTTTACACCTTTGTCCAGAAAATTCTCTTTGTCTTATTTGATAGCCATTACACTTTTGACATCTGTAGATTTGGTCCTAGGGCAGCCTTTCTTTCTCCTTACCATAAAGGAGGCATTTATGTCAAGGAGCCATCGGCTCTTAGAGAATATCAGACCGACATTTTTGGAAAGTTTGGAGGCATAATCTTTTTCATTTAAGTATGTTTTGTTAAATTTGTATCTCGTTTGATGAAATTTAAATGAGATAATGACATATTCTTACCAACCACCAGTGCTTTATGTATTCTTTAGTGCTCTCGAAACTACGTACTACCAAACTAAAGACTTTGTTCGTGAGGGGGATCTTGCTATATATCCAAATAAAGCTTCTGCGGCAAGGTTGTTCTGGACATTTTCTCTTCGGTGCTTCGTTGCGATTGGTCTATGTTGTTGTATATAAATCCTGAGCTAAAAGCGAGACTTAAACAAAAACAAAAAACAAAAGAAGTTATTTTACATTGTCCTTAAAACTCTCGTCATTAGAATTCTAAAGTAATGTTCAATTTGGAATTTGCTTGTAAATTATTCAATTGATATTGATGCATGTATTCTCATATAAGAGCATCAGCAATGGTTCAAATTGAACTATTTTGGCATATATTGAATTCAACAGCAGTTTTACTTGTAATGGTATAGTTCATTAACTTCAGTTTATTGGCATGTGGGTTCCATGGTTAACCTATTGCAATTCAATAGAGGATTCATCACATAGCACCATCTATTGCAATGAATTAAATCACACCATTGCAAGTGAGATTTTACTGTTTTAGTTCAATTTCATGTAATAAAATTGCATTGATCCTAACCATTGCAGATACTCTAAAAGTCAGATCTAACACGACATGTGTGTCGTGCTATAACATATCGTGTAATTAGTCTAAACACAAGTCATTCTCAAATTTAGCGTGTCTTCTTGTTGAATTGTTTAACTTGTTTATATATATTTTTTGACCTAATATAATAAGTTACAAACAATAGCAAGTATAAAAGCTAGCTAATAAAAGTTTATAATACAAATTATACATAAAAATTCATATCGAGTCCATTTCACACCCAAAAAAAAAAATTAATAATCTAAACATGTAACCCAAACAAAATGTCCCACAAAAAGAAAAACTTATAGGCTCATAAATTTTTCAAAAGAGAAGAAAACGAAAAATATATTTCATAAGGATAAACTTTGTTTAACGAATGAATAATAGCTTGACGTGTTAAAAAAACCTGTGATTGTTTGTGTCAACTTGTTACAAAGTTGACTCGATAAAACTTGATCGTGTGAAAACATGTACATGATTTTTCAAAAGTTTCTTGAAGGTTGATTATTTCTTCTCTCCCATTTGACTAGTCCTATACAATGGTACCTATACAATGGGTTCAGTTGGAAACTTGAAACATTGAATTGGGCTCGCACGTGCGGAAGAGTGAGGGCAGTGTAATGTGTTGGACTGCAATGTACTAGTTTTGGGCTCGCTCGTGTCAAGTTTATTTTCTTTTAACATTTTTTAGGCATTTTATTTATTTTCTATTGTTATGTTTGGGTTGGATTACTGTTCTACGTGGTCGAACTAATAAAATTAGTAAAGAATTATATTGTTGAAGCTTTGAAGGATGGTCTTCTCAATGCTTTCTGGGCTGGATATTCCAAAGGGTCAAGGATATTAATTCACAAGTTATGAAGAAGCTAATTTTATGGCTAATTCCTTCAGCTGTGACTTCTGCTTTTAACTTGACTGTTTAGAGTTGAGTTGTGCTCGGGGGTTCGTGTTGTAATGTTCTTATCTTAGCCCAAAAAAAAACATTTAACGAAATAGGAAAATTGGAAAACAAATATTATCGTGATTGATAACCCTAGTTTATGAGAACCTACCAAGACAATGAACTGAACCACAAACAAAAAAATAATAATCATAAATGCATTTCATTCCATCATGATCCATTGGCAGAGAGGAGATAGCTTGGGATTGAAATTGAAACTTCAGGTGGGGATTTTTGGGCAGAGCCACTTCTGGATGGATCTGACCCTGTCACCCCTGAGTTATTTTCCCACCCCAACGACATGTCGGATAAGGATCCAATGCCACCACCATCCATAAAAAATGCTGGTTGTGAAGGTACTGAGAGATTATCAACAGAGGAGCTAGTAAGCATGAGAATCACTGCAGCCATGGTTGGCCTATCAGCTATAGTTTGCTGCACACATAATAGTCCAATGTGCATGCATTTCATTATTTCTGGTCTTGAACCATTCTTCAACATAGGATCTACTAAATTTGAAGCTGTTCCCTCCTTCCAACTTTTCCATGCCTGCATAATTTTGTGAATATGCAGAAACAAAATCAGATATCACTTTTCTTTTCTTTTAAAAAATTTGTGGCAATCAATGGCAATAGTATGTACAGCACAAACTTTTGTGTTACTTACATAGCTTAAAAGATCCTCCACGTGCCCTCCATGGTGAAAAGAACTATTTTTTTGTCCACATATAATCTCCAAAACTAACACACCAAAGCTGTAAACATCAGACTTAACAGAAAATTGTCCACGCATTACATACTCTGGAGCCATATATCCACTGCATATCAACAACGAAAAGGTTAACTTTAGTTACCATGGATGAAAACTTTCACTGGTATGCTCAAATTATCTGAATTATAAACCATATAGTCTGCTAATACTTACTAGGTCCCCACAACTCGACTGGTTTCACCTTGTGTTTGATCAAGATCAAACAATCTTGCCATGCCAAAATCTGCAATTTTGGGATGCATTTCTGCATCTAATAAAACGTTACTAGCTTTCATATCACGATGAATAATTCTAAGACGTGAATCTTCATGAAGGTAAAGGAGGCCCCGTCCAATGCCTACTATGATTTTGTAGCGACTATCCCAATCCAAATGTGCGCGCTTGATTGGATCTGCATAGTCAAGGAAAATTAATATTTGTACTCTTTGAAAGCATGTGAGGCACATAAGATGAGCTTTTATCATACATTTCAAAATAAAAGCGAAGTCCAAGTTTCCAACCATACCAAATATGAACTTATCGAGACTTGCATTAGGGACAAACTCATACACAAGAAGTCTTTCATTTCCTTCCAGGCAGAAACCAAGGAGTCTAACTAAATTTCGATGTTGAAGCTTGGCTACTAAGGCAACCTCATTTTTAAATTCTATATCTCCTTGTGCAGAATCTCTAGAAAGCCTTTTTACAGCTATGTCTTCTTCATTCCAAAGCCTACCCTGCATTCAAGAATAATCTGAAAGTTAACTTATTGCTCACTTAGGCACATAACTAACCTTATTGTGGATGTTTCATTACCCTGTAAACAGCACCAAATCCACCACGTCCAAGCTTATTTGCTTCAGAAAAGTTATTTGTAGCAATTTTAATGGAGTTGAAGTCGAATTGCAAGGCTTCTGTTCCAATTTCATCTCCTTCTCAAATTTGAACGAGAAACAATTTAACACAAATTAAATTAGTTCATTGCATACTTAAAAGAGGTCAGTTTGATTCAGGGGAAGTTACAAAGACAAACTTATCTCAACTTACCTTCAAGTTTTTCCTTTCTCTTCTTAAATCTCAGATAAATGCAGATGGATATAATTAGCAGCAGGGAACCAACAATTGTCACAACAATAATGATGACAGTCCGAGATGTATTGCTCTTCTTTCCTGCAAAAATCTGAAATTAATCTGGTTTCTCTGATCGGAGCATCATGGAGCTGAATTTCGATTAAGTAAATCTTTTCACTTGATACGAAGTAAACAGTTAATAACTCAGAGTGATGATCATCTATTAAAGTTTGGGAACGAACCAAATTCATTTGCATAAGAACAAAAAACATTTGCATCTACAACTATGAAGAAAAGAAGCATTCCCCTGTTGTGCAGAAGAACATATTACAAAACAAAAACAGAGATGTTACTTAGAATATGATGGGATGGAAAATTAATGTTGCCCTCATGCTCAGTCCAATTCACATCAGAAATTCAACCACATGTTTGGTTACTTTCAAAGCCTAATGGGACATGGATTGCAATATATACCTCTTGGAATCGTGTCAGTGCCCGGTGATGGAGGAGGAGCAGAGGACGGCGTTGCTAAGGGTGGCGATGGCGATGGCGTCTTAGTTGTATCGTCAAAGAAGCTGTAAGTCTCATACCTTATGTTACAGCTAGGTGTGATAACTTTCCCACCTACTTTTCCGCTACAGCAGTTTGGGATATCCCCCAAAGCATCATCTAAGCAATCAGTACAACTCACCTCGGACAAATCTGGAGTGCACTGAGCAAGTCCATAGATTGTTACATTAGAACTCGCACCAACACTTGCGTTTCCTACCGCAAACTTGAGATCACCACCCCCCGCTGCTTTGCTTGTTAGTCCAATTATTAAGGCTTTGAGCTTTTGATTAAACGAATCCAAGTTTGTAGATTGATACGTTTTGTGTGTTCCACCACCAGTAAGTGGGACTAGTTTCCAGTAAGTCGTATAGGGAACGGTTTGAGTAGCGTAGCATACAATTGTCGTACCATCCAATTGCCTCCTTCTGGTTAGGACAAGACTTCGTGAGAACATAAGTAGCGTCAGTAAGGCATTTACCACAAACATCGGACTTAACATCTCCTCTACAAAGTCCGATTGCATAAACTCTGTCGGAGTTTTGGCCTCTGGAGGAATTGTAAAAGCCGTTGCCGTTGCTGTTAGAGAGCAAGGAGGAGAGGAGGTCGGTGAGGTTTTCTTGGTAGGGGCTGTTAGTGGTGTAGTTGCCTTTGTTGTTATCACAGAGGGCTGTTGGAATTTCAGGCGGCTGAATCTGTGCATGAGTGATGTCAGTATTGATGGTGATGATGATTTGTAATGCAAGTAAGATCAATAATATGAAAGTCGAGGAAACCATGGCCAAGATACAATAGAGATTAAGAATGTGACCATCCTTAACTCAACCGGATGCTGATTAAATTCCCCAAGGGACAAAGCCAAAGTGTGAGGAAAAATCTCATGAGTTTCTTAATGTTTGATAAATTGACGCTATTTTAATTAAAATATTTACTGAAAAGGGGTTGGTGTAAATTCTGACAAAGTCAATATAGGAACCATTTCATTACTCCGATGTCAGGATTGGTTGAGGTCGCGCAACAGCAGTTGTTAATGTTGGGGTTTGAATTTGAAATCACATGGTCAGCAAATATCTTAAATTAATAATTGAACCAGTGATTGAAACAGGAGTGATTCAGCAACACCCAAAGAATTTAGAACTTATTACATTACAGAGCAACTACTAATGCTTCGCCGCCGCAGTTGACCATTCCATTCATAAAAATTAACTGATCTATTTCCTTGGCACAGTGGCACTCTCATAAAAAATGCTTATAATTCTGCCTCCGTCACTTAACTCTCTCTCCCAACACAAACCCCACAGCCAATCAATGATCAGGTTTAGCCCAACCACGAGAGGAAAGGAAAAAAAGAAAAAGGCAAATTAGACTTAAGGCTTTAAGCACGCAATCTTGACTATAGGAAAAATAAGATGGAAACAATTTCTGGAAAGAACAAAATTGAATAAATCAACGGAAATAAATTACATGCAAAGTATACCTGTGGAAAACATATATATATACACAAGGAAAGAAGAAACAGGCTTCAATCTCTCCTTGAATCACGCCTAATCTATTGATAATAACAAGGAAGACAGCTAACACAGCTTCCCTTAATTTAGGGACTGATCACAGTTACCAATAGAGATAGCAGCCGTGCACAACAACAAGGTATATACACCAGTACACCAAGTTATACACCGGGTAAGAGTCCTTACCCGATGTGACTTCCAATAATACCCCTTCCCTTTATTTCTATCCTCTGTATCGTTTGTCACAACTCATAATACTTTTTCCGACCTAATAAACATACTAGATTTTGTTTTCATAGCCACATCTATAGTTACACGGCGGATGTATCTTTCCTAACCACAAGGCAACAACAGTGGTTTTCTACTCTAGTAGCCGCAAACAAAAGAATAGCTAAGATTTATAATATGTGTGAAGTAACCACCATATTCTCGTTGACGATTCCTTAGTTGTTTCATGGTACTGACTTCACCATCATCATCCTCCACCATACTATCCATTCGATTCACTTTGCATTCTATGTTTAATTAACTCAACCAAGACCTCAATTTCTAATTGGAAATCATACCTAAGGAATCAACACTTGTTATAAATCTTAATTAGTATGCTTTTACGGCGTCACATTATACCTTTATTATCTTATATTCTTTTAGTTTTCTCAAATAACTCAGGATTTACGTCAAAAAATTAAATTATGTAATTTTATATTTTAAATATATGTAATAATAAAAAAAGTAATCTAACACGGAAGCAAAGAAAGAACAATTATATAGAACATAGCATGAATTAATTGCATGATTTAGCGTACAAGTGATCCTAAATATAATATGTGTTTCATGATAAGTATGAAAAGATAATATAAAAAGTGTGAATCACTTAAAATTTAGCAAGTTTCAATTTAGACCCTGCACTTTTGAAATATATTAAATTGAAGCTTCATGTGGCAATTTTTGGATAGAGTCGCTTCTTGATGCATCGGACCCTTTCACCCCTGAGTTATTTTCCCAACCCAATGACATGTCGGATGACGATCCAATGCCACCATCCATAAAAAATGCTGGTTGCGAGGGTGCTGGGAGATTATCAAGAGAGGAGCTAGTAAGCATGAGAATCACGGCAGCCATGGTTGGCCTATCAGCTATAGTTTGCTGCAAACATAATAGTCCAATGTGGATGCATCTCATTATTTCTGGTCTTGAACCATTCTTCAACATAGGATCTACTAAATTTGAAGCTGTGCCCTCCTTCCAACTTTTCCATGCCTGCATAATTTTGTGAATACGCACAAAAAAAATCAGATATGACTTTTCTTTTCTTTTAAAAAATTTGTTGCAATCAATGGCAGTAGTATGTACAGCACAAACTTTTGTGTTACTTACATAGCTTAAAAGATCCTCCACGTGCCCTCCATGGCGAAAAGAACTATTTTTTTGTCCACTTATAATCTCCAAAACTAACACACCGAAGCTATAAACATCAGACTTAACAGAAAATTGTCCACGCATTACATACTCCGGAGCCATATATCCACTGCATATCAACAACAAAAAAGTTAACTTTAGTTACCAAACTTTCACTGTTATGCTCAAATTATCTTGTTTTGAGTTCTTTACTTATACTGATTGTTAAATCACATGAATTCTCAAATTATAAACCATATAGTCTGCTAGTACTTACTAAGTCCCCACAACTCGACTGGTTTCACCTTGTGTTTGATCAAGATCAAACAATCTTGCCATGCCAAAATCTGCAATTTTGGGATGCATTTCTGCATCTAATAAAACGTTACTAGCTTTCATATCACGATGAATAATTCTAAGACGTGAATCTTCATGAAGGTAAAGGAGTCCACGTCCAATGCCTACTATGATTTTGTAGCGACTATCCCAATCCAAATGTGCGCGCTTGATTGGATCTGCATAGTCAAGGAAAATTAATATTTGTACTCTTTGAAAGCATGTGAGGCACATAAGATGAGCTTTTATCATACATTTCAAAATAGAATCAGAAGTCCAAGTTTCCAACCATACCAAATATGAACTTATCGAGACTTGCATTAGGGACAAACTCATACACAAGAAGTCTTTCATTTCCTTCCAGGCAGAAACCAAGGAGCCTAACTAAATTTCGATGTTGAAGCTTGGTTATTAAGGCAACCTCATTTTTAAATTCTATATCTCCTTGTGCAGAATCTCTAGAAAGCCTTTTAACTGCTATGTCTTCTTCATTCCAAAGCCTACCCTGCATTCAAGAAGAATCTGCAAGTCAACTTATTGCTCATGTAGGCACATAACTAACCTTATTGTGGTAGTTTCATTACCCTGTAAACAGCACCAAATCCACCACGTCCAAGCTTATTTGCTTCAGAAAAGTTATCTGTAGCAACTTTAATGGAGTTGAAGTTGAATTGCAAGGCTTCTGTTCCAATTTCATCTCCTTCTCATATTTGAATGAGAAACAATGTAACACAAATTAAATTAGTTCATTGCATACTTAAAAGACAAACAAGAGGTCTGTTTGTTTCAGGGGAAATTAGAATGAAAAACTTATCTCAACTTACCTTCACGTTTTTCCTTTCTCTTCTTCAATCTCAGATAAATGCAGATGGATATTATTAGCAGCATGGAAACAAGAATTGTCACGACAGTAATGATGACAGTCCGAGATGTATTGCTCTTCTTTCCTGCAAAAATCAGAAATTAATCTGGTTTCTCTGATCGGAGCATCACGGGGCTGAATTTCGATTATTGTAAATCTTTACACTAGGTACAAAGTAACCAAACAAATTCATTTGCATAAGACCAAAAAAAAAAAAAATCAATCAACAAAGTCATTTGCATCTACAACTAGCATTCCCCTGTTGTGCAGAAGAAGATATCACAACACTAAAACAGAGTAGTTACTAAGACTTAGAATATGATGGGATTGAGAACTCATGTTGCCTCATGTTCAATCCAATTCACATCAGAAATTCAACCACATAATTTGTTGACTATGAATGCATGATCAATATGGGACACATGACACACACAATACCTCCGGGAGTCGTGGCACCGGCTGGTGGTGGAGGAGGGGCAGAGGCCGGTGTTGCTAAGGGGGGCGATGTCAGTGGTGTCGCGTTTGTAGTGTCAAAGAAGGGGCTAATCTCATACCTTATGTTACAGCTAGGTGTAACAATTCTCACACCAATTGTTCCACTGCAACATGATGGGACATCCCCAAAAGCACCATCTATGCAAGCAGCACACTCTCCCTCCGACACATCTGGAGTGCACTGAGCAAGTCCATAGATTGTTATATTAGAATTCGAGCCAACGCTTGCGTTTCCTACTGCAAACTTACGCAGATCGCCGCCCCCGGCTGCTTCGCTTCCAAGTCTCTTGAACAAGGCAGTGAGCTCTTGGTTAAAGGCATCCAAGCTTGCAGATGATACGTTCTCTGTGTTCCACGCATAGTAAGCTGGATTAACTTCCAGCAGGCCGTACAGAAAGCGGTTTGCGTAGCGTAACGTGCAATTTTCGGACCATCCAATTGCCTCCTTCTGGTTAGGACAATTCTTCGGTAGAACATAGGTGGCGTCACTGAGGCATTTACCGCAAGCGTCAGACTTAACATCTCCTCTGCAAAGCCCGATTGCGAAAACTGTGTCGGAGTTTTGGCCCACGGAGGAATTATAGAAGCCATAGCCATTGCTGTTGGAGAGCAAGGAGGAGAGGAGGTCATTGAGGTTTTTTTGGTAGGTGCTGTTAGTGGTGTAGTTGCCTTTGCTGTTATCACAGACGGCTGATGGAATTGCAGGCGGCTGAAGCTGTGCATGAGTGATATTAATGTTGATGGTGATGATAATTTGTAACGCAATTTGTGTACAGATTATCAATAATCTTAAGAATGTTGAGGAAACCATGGCCAAGATATAAAGTTCAATGATGTGAGCATCCTTAACTTGAACTGGATGCAGTGCAGATTAAAACCCCCCAAGGGACAAAGCCTAGGTGTGAGGAATGGGACTTGTGTAAAAAACTGGCCAAGTCACTATCGGAAATCAAATTTTACCAATTTTTTATTGGAGTTTGGCAGCCATGGATGACAATATCGAAGTTCTTGGGTGTATTAGTTGCGTCAGGTCCAATCCAAGGGAAAAGTGATAACAAAAGAACAAGGAGAACTGATCGAGGGAAAAAACAAATATTGAATTAATAATGATGCGGTAATTCTATCCAATAACCTAAACTAAGCCAAACAAAAAAAAATTCTCCAAACCCAGCAACCCAGCAACACCAAATCCATAACCATATCTGACTACTGTAACACCAAAAAAGAATGTCCCCTCTTGACATTTTAGGTTATTTAGATACGTGTCGTCATGTTCATCCAAATATCTGCGTATTACTCCGTCCAATTCAAAGTCTTATGTAATTGCTTTAAACTTTATGTGATTATCAACGTTGCACTGCTTGGATTTTGGTCTTTATGATGAGCAATTGTTTACACAACTAAAGAAGCCATAGAACACTTGCCATAGAATATTTGAACATGTTCTTATAAAGGCGCAACACATGTCCAAACTCCGAGTGTAAAGCATGGAGAGCAGATGATCATTTCCAAGTCATGCATTACTTTAGCTAGAGGAGGAGATATACAGTCAATTGTCCTACATAATTGCTCAAGATGATCCAGATCTATGAGAAATTATAACATGTGGTCTAGTCTTTCTAGACCCTTTTTTTTCTAACATATTTTAAATTCAACACGTAATTAATCTTATCTTAATTATGTAGCCAAGTAAATGATTTTGGGATAAGACTATTAGTTGATCAAGTTTAACAGTGAATATTCTTTTTTGGGAAGGTGATAAGGACAAAATGGTAAACTGCTCAATGATATTGCCTATTTTCAACAATTATCAATTGATTTTTAGTTAGATGCATACATTCAATATGATATCACTTCACATGTGAGGGGCGACTGATCAAATCCATAAGTGGCTTGCCTTTCACATGCAAGCCCATAACTAGGACCTTAGGAAAAAGCTCATTTTGACTTTTCAAATGAACTAAATATACCATACAAGCCTTGAAAAACCTAAAATTTACAACACTACAATCCAATTTTTTTTTCTTCTCAAAGTCATAATGCAAGGATAATAATGATATTTCACACATCATCTGGTCCTTTTTTCGTTTTTTTCCTTCAATTTATTGTTTTTATTGTTTATATATAAGATTAATGCAAGAAATGAATTTTATTATAAATTTCTTTATTTTTGGAGTTGAACCTCAACTTCGTTGATGGTATCAAAACGGGTAACAAACCTTGAAGGGTAATCTCAACTTCTTTCATAGGTGAAGTTGCCATTGTTGTTGGAGCAATAGTGGTATTGAAAAGGTATTGGCTGAGCTTGAGTGATAATATTGGTGATATGATTATGAGAGAAAGGTGACGGACCATACATTTTATTTTTTGGGTGTTCAAAACCATATATTGATATGCTTAGTGGGGATCTCCAATTGGGGGCTATATCCTCAAATATATCCCAAAATTCATCTTCAAGAGTGAGCTACAGAAGGGGCTACAAAAAAAGGGAGGGTTACACAAAGGGCCAATTCCTAAAATGAGGGTCACATGTGGCCCTTTGGCCATCCTGGACTAAATACTTGGATGAGGCCCAGCTGACATCACCTAGCCATTAGGTGCTGTAAGTTTTTTTTTTTTTATAAAAAAAATCCTAAATTTTTTGTATAAATACCTACCTCATTCTTACATAATTTCTCACAACATCTTCATCATTTTACATATTATCCTTCCTCAATTTCATCATTTTATATAATTTCTCACAATCTCTTCATTCTTTTACAAACTATCCTTCTTCTTTTTTCATTTAAATTAATTTTTAAGTTGTTTTTAGAACAAGAAAAAAATCTAATCATAAATCTATAGGGCTAATCACGTGCCAACACGTGGATGTCAAAAATCCTATCCCAAAATATTTTTTTCTTCTAAAATGTATTGTAAATAGGATATAAATAGTAGTTTAATTAAATTATAACTAATAAATTTACATCATATACTAAAAACTATTAAAATATTAAATTTAGCCCTTTGTTGCTCGAGACGGTTAAAATGTAGTCTGACACTATTCCTTCTAAAATCATTTTTAGAGGGCTAAATGTAGCCCTCCCTACCCAGAGATGGCCTGAGGACAACATAAGAACTTCCAAGTTGTACACGGTTACGAAAACAAAATGGAAAGGAAATTAAGGAAAAAGACAATAAAATGGAAGATTATAAAATCAGAAAAATAAAATGAAACTTATAATGTGTGTCTGTACTTGGAACTAGGGGTGGCATGGGTTGGGTTGGGTCAATTTTAGTCCCAACTAGATATATATGGGAGCTTCTATAATGAGGGCTTACAATGAGGGGGTTATTTGAGGAGGCCCATCTCACCATCAAAAGGGGTGTGGACCCCCCAATGCACCCCCCCCCCCCCCCATGTGCTTTGTTTTTGGTTATTGATGGTGAGATTTCACTTCCTCAAATAACCTCCTCATTCTAGCCTTTCCGGATATATAGCGGTTTATGATTTTTTGGACCCCAAGATCCGTTTATTATTAGGCCAACTCAACTCAACCCAAACTTTTTGTGATTGGGTTGGGCGGTTTTGTTGAGTTAACTCAAAATTAAGCATATTTTTAAATTTTGGTTCTAACTCGTAACCCAACCCGTATATAGCGGTTAATGTTTTTTTGAACTCAAGACCCGTTCATTTTTAGACCAACCTAACCTATTATGATCGAGTTGGGTGGTTCGGTCGAATTGACCCGAAATTGTGCCCACTCCTACTTGGAACTTCACAATCAATATTTCCATGAATAGAAGGAAAAAAAAAAATTACCTGGAGAGTATATTCCTCTCATACATAGAGTCGGCAAAAAATTAGTTGAACACTATTATGCAGAGTGTTGTCGACTGTTATGCATTGATTTATGACCTACCTCTGACCTTTTTTAACTAAAAGCTTGGCTACAGTACAATAGTTGTCACTTCACATATTCTGAATTTTTTAGAGTACTTTGCTCTTCATTTTTGCCTTGTGAGGTCATGGTTTTGGAAATCTACATCTTACATTTCATACTCTTCATACATTTAGTTTCTAGGTCAAATTCTTGATTGGTTTCTTCAATAATATGATTTCTTGAGGGAATCGGTCCAGTTTTTGTTGAATACATTTCTTTGTTCAAAGTTGATTATAAGCTAAGCTTCTGGTGCCATGGAGTGAAGAGCTGAAGTTGAAGCTGCCATTTCCATGAAGACGAAATGCTAGTGTTGAGCATGAACATTGCAAAGAGAGGTCCTGTTTCCTAAATAGATATAAGAATTCTTGAGCTTCTTGTGTTGTTTTCCATAAGAATCTTTCATGTTTAGTGGTCAAATGATGAACCCCAGTTTTTCTTAGTGGTGGGGGTTTTGGGTGAACATTTTATGGTGTTTGTTCTTATTTGTTTGACTTGTCATACTCTATATGCTAGTCTCGTGATATCTGAATGGACGCACACAATGGTGGAACCATGATTTTTTTTTTTTTTTTTTTTTTTGTGTAAGGAGGGCAAAAGCCTAAAAACAGCTAGTTAAATTTTAGAAACCCAAAAAAATTATAGAAACTGAACTAGCTGGTTCATTCTTTTTCCAAACACTAACACAACTATAACCAAAGCCCTCAATAAAACACAAATAAGTAAAGATAAAAGTGGAAGCCAATTAATTAGCAAACAAACAGACAATACAAAATTGAATGATTTGATTGGAGGAATAGAGCAGATGTTCCATCTGGTGATGTTATCTTTACCTCTTTTTCTCTATTTCGAAGACCTCTAGTTTTGAGGTGAAACCATGAAAAATTTGCCCGTGTCGTTCCAGCCAAAATGACCACAGAGAAACCATACTAAAAGAAGGAGGAAGAAGAAAACTGCCGGAGAGTAGAGCCAGTTAATTTATTTTTAGCTACCATATGAGAGGAAAAAGAAGAGAGAGAGAGAGAGAGAGAGAGAGAGAGAGAAAAGAGAAGAAAGAAGAAAACTAGCGGAGAAGAAAAAAAACAAAATAATAAGAAGCAAGAAGAAAGAAAAGTGTTTGTATGTACGTGGTCTCGCTAGCCTCACCACCTCCAAGGCAAGGCTACCTGAAAAAAGGAATGAGCTCATGCTCTCCCTCGAAGACCAGTTGTTGTCTGGCCTCGTGGGTTGAGAAAAAGAAAAGGCGTTGTGTCTGTGTTAAACGGTGGGCTAATATTTAATTATAGGGTAATTTTTTTTTTTTTTATACATTTAAGACAAAGTTGGAAAATCAGCCATGGGCTAGAGCCCAGCTGAGCTCCTTCGTAGTTTCGCTTTTTTATTATTTTTTTTATACATTGTTCATCATAATTGTTGCTAGCACTAAGGATGCCTAAATTAACAAATTCTTCTGAGTGCCTAGGTTGTGAATTGTATCTTCTAGACTTGCAAGTTATTGTTGATTGATTGCTAGTGGATCTGTTTATTAATTGTGTGTTATTGAGTCTATGATTAGTTGTTGACTAGTCATTTTGTAGCTAGGTTCATTTGATGATTACTTTCATAGATATGTCTAGTTGGTTTTAAGATTTACCCATTTCACTTAAATACCAATATCAACCAAAAAAAAAAAAAATCAGATTGGACAAATGGATGAAGCAAACCGCTATGCCCTCGCTTATGGTCGTTTTCACAAATCACAATGCCAACTTCTTCATCGTCCTCCAAACCATTATCCACCATTATTGTTTTGATATCATACCACGTGCTTCAATTCACGCTGCTTTCTAATTGAATTACAGGTAAGATTTCATTTTCTTGCATTCTTTTAGTTTCCTCAAATAACTCAAGCTTCAGTAAAAACAATTTTGAATTTAAAAAAAAATAAAAATAAAACAAATCTAACATGGGAAGTAAAAAATGAACATAATATTTGTATCGATTAATAAAAATAAAAAATAAAAAATAAAGCAAATAAAACAAATCGATACATAGAAATAGTATCGATTAATTGCATGAATATAATATTTGTTTCATGATAAATATGAAAAGATAATATAAAAAGTGTGAATCACTTTTAGTTTAGTAGTTTAATCCTAAGATTTAGCAAGTTTCAATTTAGACCCTGCACTTTTAAAATTTACAATTCTTTTTCGTTTTGCACATACGCCTAATTGCAAAAGTTTCTTAAAAGCTGATTATTTATTTTCTCACCCATTGAAAACAAAGGAACTTTTTCTTTCTCTTTTTTCCAATCAGACCGAACATATTGAGCATTCAGTTTGTGGGCTATCCTGATTGGGGTGGCCTAAATTTGTCGAGGGTTGAGGTAGAGACTCGAACAAGAGTTCTATAGTGAGGGCCTTATATATGGCCCTTAGATGACGCCCTATTTCTTAACATTTGGATCAAATTAATTAGCCGTTGGATCAAATTAGTTAGCTTGATTTCATGGTTAAGAGATAGGACCTCACCTAAGGGCTATATAAGGCCCTCACAATAAAATGACTCGAGACTCAAAACATTGAATTTGGGCTTGAGTACGAAAACTCTACAGAGTGGGAGCTGGGTAATGGGTTGGATTTCATGTACTAATTTGGATGAGCCAAGTTTACTTTCTTTTAACAAGTTTTAGGCACTTTTATTTATTTTCTAATGTTATTTTTGGGTGTTGGATTATTATTCTAGGTGGTCTAACTAATAAAATGACTAAGTAAGAAAATTATTGAAGGATCTCAATGCTTTGAGGGCTGGATACTCTAAAATTTTGATTGAAGGCGATTCTAAGCTGCTCATTAACTGCACCATTGTTAAGGGTTTTCATCACCTAGTCTCATCTTTGAGAGTATTAGTTTTCACCATTTACTTAGAGAAGTTAATTTTGTGGCGGATGCTTTTGCTTCTTTGTAGGGAATGCACAAGTTATTCCTAAAATTAAAGATTCACTCCATTCCTTCGGTTGTTACATCTGCTTGGAAAAAAAAGACAAATAAGAAAATTGGAAAACAAATATCATCGTGACCAAGACTAGTTTATGAGAATCTACCAAAACAATGAACCACATTAAAAAAAATTAAAAATGAAATAAAATATATAAATAAATAACATTCCATCATGATCCATTGCCAGAGAGGAGATAGCTTGAAGTTGAAATTGAAGCTTCGTGTGGAGATTTTTGGACAGAGCCACTTCTGGATGGATCGGACCCTGTCACCCCTGAGTTATTTTCCCACCCCAACGACATGTCGGTTGAGGATCCAATGCCACCATCCATAAAAAATGCTGGTTGCGAGGGTGCTGGGAGATTATCAAGAGAGGAGCTAGTAAGCATGAGAATCACTGCAGCCATGGTTGGCCTATCAGCTATAGTTTGCTGCACACATAATAGTCCAATGTGGATGCATCTCATTATTTCTGGTCTTGAACCATTCTTCAACATTGGATCCACTAAATTTGCAGCTGTGCCCTCCTTCCAACTTTTCCATGCCTGCATAATTTTGTGAATATGCAGAAACAAAATCAGATGTATAACTTTTCTTTTCGTTTTTGTTGCAGCTCAAACTTTTTGTGTTACTTACATAGCTTAGAAGATCCTCCACATTCCCTCCATGTCGAAATGAACTATTTTTCTGTCCACTTATTATCTCCAAAACTAATACACCAAAGCTATAAACATCAGACTTAACAGAAAACTGTCCACGCATTACATACTCTGGAGCCATATATCCGCTGCATATCAACAATGAGAAGCTTAACTTTAGTTATCATGGATGAAAATTTTCACTGTTATGCTCAAATTATCTTGTTTTGAGTTCTTTACTTATACTGATTGCTAAATCACATGAATTTTAAAATTTTAAACCATATAGTCTGCTAGTACTTACTAGGTGCCCACAACTCGACTGGTTTCACCTTGTGTTTGATCAAGATCAAACAATCTTGCCATGCCAAAATCTGCAATTTTGGGATGCATTTCTGCATCTAATAAAACGTTACTAGCTTTCATATCACGATGAATAATTCTAAGACGTGAATCTTCATGAAGGTAAAGGAGTCCCCGTCCAATGCCTACTATGATTTTGTAGCGACTATCCCAATCCAAATGTGCGCGCTTGATTGGATCTGCATAAGTCAAGGAAAATTAATATTTGTACTCTTTGAAAGCATGTGAGGCACATAAGATGAGCTTTTATCATACATTTCAAAATAGAAGCTGAAGTCCAAGTTTCCAACCATACCAAATATGAACTTATCGAGACTTGCATTAAGGACAAACTCATACACAAGAAGTCTTTCATTTCCTTCCAGGCAGAAACCAAGGAGCCTAACTAAATTTCGATGTTGAAGCTTGGCTACTAAGGCAACCTCATTTTTAAATTCTATATCTCCTTGTGCAGAATCTCTAGAAAGCCTTTTAACTGCTATGTCTTCTTCATTCCAAAGCCTACCCTGCATTCAAGAAGAATCTGCAAGTCAACTTATTGCTCATGTAGGCACATAACTAACCTTATTGTGGTTGTTTCATTACCCTGTAAACAGCACCAAATCCACCACGTCCAAGCTTATTTGCTTCAGAAAAGTTATCTGTAGCAACTTTAATGGAGTTGAAGTCGAATTGCAAGGCTTCTGTTCCAATTTCATCTCCTTCTCATATTTGAATGAGAAACAATGTAACACAAATTAAATTAGTTCATTGCATACTTAAAACACAAACAAGAGGTCTGTTTGTTTCCGGGGAAATTAGAATGACAAACTTATCTCAACTTACCTTCAAGTTTTTCCTTTCTCTTCTTCAATCTCAGATAAATGCAGATGGATATAATTAGCAGCATGGAAACAACAATTGTCACAACAGTAATGATGACAGTCCGAGATGTATTGCTCTTCTTTCCTGCAAAAATCAGAAATTAATATGGTTTCTCTGATCGGAGCATCATGGGGCTGAATTTCAATTATTGTAAATCTTTACACTAGGTACAAAGTAACCTGTAGATAACTCAGAGTTATGATCATTTGTTAAAGTAACCAAACGAATTCATTTGCATAAGACCAAAAAACAAAATCAATCAACAAAGTCATTTGCATCTACAACTAGCATTCCCCTGTTGTGCAGAAGAAGATATTACAACACTAAAACAGAGTAGTTACTTAGACTTAGAATATGATGGGATGGAAAACTCATGTTGCCTCATGTTCAATCCAATTCACATCAGAAATTCAACCACATATTTTGTTGACTATGAATGCATGATCAATATGGGACACGACATAAACAATACCTCCTGGAGTCGTGGCACCGGCTGGTGGTGGAGGAGGGGCAGAGGCCGGTGTTGCTAAGGGGGGCGATGGCAGTGGTGTCTCGTTTGTACTGTCAAAGAAAGGGCTAATCTCATACCGTATGTTACAGCTAGGTGTAACAATTCTCACACCAATTGTTCCACTGCAACATGATGGGACAACCCCAAAAGCACCATCTATGCAAGTAGCACACTCTCCCTCCGACACATCTGGAGTGCACTGAGCAAGTCCATAGATTGTTATATTAGAATTCGAGCCAACGCTTGCGTTTCCTACTGCAAACTTACGCAGATCGCCGCCCCCGGCTGCTTCGCTTCCAAGTCTCTTGAACAAGGTAGTGAGCTCTTGGTTAAAGGCATCCAAGCTTGCAGATGATACGTTCACTGTGTTCCTCGCAGAGTAAGCTGGATTAACTTCCAGCAGGCCGTACATAGAGCGGTTTGCATAGCGTAACATGCAATTTGGGGACCATCCAATTGCCTCCTTCTGGTTAGGACAAGCCTCCGGGAGAGCATAGGTGGCGTCACTGAGGCATTTACCGCAAGCGTCGGACTTCACATCTCCTCTGCAAAGCCCAATTGCGAATACTGTGTCGGAGTTTTGGCCGCGGGAGGAGTTGTAGAACCCGTAGCCGTTGTTGTTGGAGAGCAAGGAGGAGAGGAGGTCGTTGAGGTTTTTTTGGTAGGTGCTGTTAGTGGTGTAGTTGCCATTGTTGTTATCACAGACGGCTGATGGAATTGTAGGCGGTTGAAGCTGTGCATGAGTGATATTAATATTGATGATGAGAATGAGTAAGGCAAGTTGTGTACAGAGGATCAATAATCTGAATGTTGAGGAAACCATGGCCAAGAAATAAAGTTTAATGATGTGACCATCCTTAACTTGAACTGGATATGCTGATTAAAATCCCCAAGGGACAGAAGAGAAGTGTGAGGAAAAGTCTCACGACCAAGTCAATATCGGAAAAAAAAGTTTCCATTTTTTTATTCGGGTTTGGTTGAGGTTCGGCAGTCATGGATGACCATATCGACGTTCTTGCGTGTTAGTTTTACGCGTCTCGAAGGGAAAAGAGATAACAAAAGCACTGAACATGGAATTAATAATGATATGATAATTCTATCCAATAATCTAAAATAACATCCATATGCCACCTCCTCACGGGACCACCTCCTCAATGTGATTATCAACATTGCACAACTTGAATTTTGGTCTTTATGGGCCATGGTTTCCAAAATTAAGGAACCAATCAAACACTTGCATCACATTCGAACGTGTTCTTATAAAGGCTCAACACATGTCCATATATTATCAACAACAAAAGATGTTTCTCAAAATGTTTTTCTATATAAAAATTTTGGTTCCCAAATACAATAGCTTTTATTACTTGCTTCTTATTCACTCACTAGCGAGGACACAGTTCTATAATTCAGGCCTCGCGGATTGTTGGAGATGTTGAGAGATTTGTTCCTATTGAAGAGTTAAGGGACCTAACATAAGCTTAGAAAGAGTTGGGCTACTCTCTCAATTGGCAATTAATTTTGAGGAACTAGCGGTTTGTACAAGAGCTTATTTGTTTTCAAACTAGACTAGGACATTATCGTTAACTTTTTTCTCCTTTTGTTTTGTACCGGTTTTTTTTTTTCAAAGAAAAAGAAAGCTAAAATTACAGCTGATTTATGTTGTTGTCATCTTTTATTTATGCAACAAGAATCCTTTGGGGTATATATTGTCTCATAATTGTTTGATTGTGATTGATAATTTGGCTGGCATAAACTCAAATTTTATGGCTGGCATTATTATTGTGAATTTGTGATTAATTTATAGTTGGTTTGAAGACAATTTATAGTTGTTTATATGGAGCTGCTGCTGCAGTTGTTTTGTTTTTTTTTTTTGCAAGCCTCTCTTATAAGTCTGTGTTGATGTAAATTAATTTCTTTTACTGTTGCAGTGATGTAAATTAATTTCTTTTAGTTATGTGTGAGATTTGTGTTGATTTCGTACGTTTGGACTTGGATCTGAGCATTTGATGTTGGTTTCTGCATATTAACTTTCCTGTTACAGTCAAAACCAATTGTTTACTGGTTATTTATTGCTCTCTCTCTCTCTCTCTCTCTCTCTCTCTCTCTCTCTCTCTCTCTCTCTCTCTCTCTCTCCCAGAGTGAAGAAAAACAGCAGCTGTGGTAACTTTTTTTGGGTACAAAGCAGCTTTGGTAACTTGATGTTTGTTTCAGTAAAAGAGGCATTGTAACTTTCTTTTAACAGTCAAAACCAATCATCTGCTTGTTATTGTTCCCTTCTCTCTCTCTCTAAGACTAAAGAGTGAGGAAAAGAAGCAGCTTTGGTAGCTATTTTTGGGTAGAAACTAGAAAGCAAGCATCTTTTGGCAACTTGATTGCAGTTTACACATTCCTGCATACATGCATCATCAAATGCACACCATTTTTAGGTTTCGTGGCAACTAAGAATTTGTTTACCAAGTGCTTTTTGAATAATTGTTATTAGACATCCCAAAACAAATAACAGATGTTTTGTAGTAGGACAAAAAATGAATCTTTTTATATGTTAACGTCTCAAGTCAGTCTTCATACACACGCTGTTTTCATATTTCATTTATGTTATCATTGGAGTGTTGCTGTATTTCAGATTTCTCTCATGCAATGTTACGGTGTTTTATCTCTGTTTTGCGGTTCCAACTTGAATGAGTTCACGGTCAGTAGACTGTAGATGCAAGAATTTGAAGTCACTGCCTGAACGCAGTCACACCCACTGCCGTTCGACATTAATTTGGGGATATATGATTACATAAGTGTAACTGTCTACACATCTTTTGGCTATTTTTGTTATGCAGTTGCTTTGTTACTCATTTGATCGTTTCACTACTCGTTCGACGATAAGAATTTGTTTTGGATTGTTGAGATTTATGTATTAGTCCGTGTTGGTAAACTTGTTCTGTTGAGGATTTATTGTGTTTGGGATCCTAGTTAAATTTTGTTCTTGTTGGTCTGTTGAATGATATTTATCTTCGTTTACCATGTTCGCTCGTACATGTATGGTATTAAACAGGCCCTTAACTTTCGTTATATCAAACCTTACAATAACATCTTCAATTCGTTCACTTAACAATCCACAAAAGAACGTTTTTTTCACCCAGACAAAGCACTACAAAAAAAATAGGCAATGGTCACCTTTTTAGAGTAACCAAATTGATTTTGGTGACATTTTTGAAGGTTGGTCAATGACTTTATTTGTTAAGTTCTACTCCTCATCATTATTTGTGACCAATTTTCTCACATTTTAATGTTTTGGTGATATTTGATTTGAATATAATAAATTAGTCACATTTGTTTTGGTGACTAAAACTTAAACAATAACTAGCCTCTCTGCATGCGCTTCCGCGCCTGCGAGAGGCTTTTTTATTAAAAAAAATTAAATTTATTTTAGAATTAAAAAAGATAATGGGTAGTTGTATTCCATAAAAATAGGATTCATTATCTGATTTTTCTTTTAATTTTAACTTTTTTAAATATGAAAAAGTGTGAATTTACCATATTATCCTCATTTAATTAATAATTTTAATTCTTAATGTTTGCATTAACCAAGGGCATTTTCTGGTATTTTGAATGTTTCACCATTCTCTTCCTTTTGCTTTATATATATAGATTTAAAAAAATTAAATTTATTTTAGAATTAAAAAAGATAATGGGTAGTTGTATTCCATAAAAATAGGATTCATTATCTGATTTTTCTTTTAATTTTAACTTTTTAAAATATGAAAAAGTGTGAATTTACCATATTATCCTCATTTAATTAATAATTTTAATTCTTAATGTTTGCATTAACCAAGGGCATTTTCTGGTATTTTGAATGTTTCACCATTCTCTTCCTTTTGCTTTATATATATAGATTCAAAAAAATAAACACTTAAACAATAATCAATTTTAATTACTTTATTTGGATCTTCACTAATGTAAAACCTAGATCTATTTTCTCTCTCTACTCTTTTATCATCTCATTCTCTCGAGTTCTCTGCCTCTCCCTCTTCTCTCAAGTTGTCTGCCTCTCCTTGTAAACCCTCAATCTATCTTCTCTTTCAACCCTCGTATTATCTCTTCTCCCAAGCTCTCTGGCTCATCTCGCTCTCCCTCGCCTTGCTCTCTCAGCGGCCTACTGCCACTCTCCTTATCTTCTCTGTCTCTCGCGTTCTATGTCTCGCTCTCCCCTTCGTATCTATGTCTCTCTTCTTATCATTTGTATGTTCGGATGAGAGAGGCTCAGATTATGAGTACTAGATGTAGGTCTTGTTAGGCTTCTGTATATATTACTGTTTGGAAAGGATTGTACTACTTAATTACCATCATGTATCAATTGAATATTTTATAATATTAGAGAGACATGAATTGCATTAGCAAGGAATTATTATTATTATGCCATTAAAATATATCAAATGGAAATTGTAAGTATTTAAACAAATGTATAATTCACAAAATAATTAGCCTAATTAAATATGAAAATAATAATAAAATATTAGCCTAAAGTCAGCTGGAAAGTCAACATATTGTTGTCACTTGACTTTTTTAATGGTGACAAAGCCCAAAGTCACCCCTCTCTATGTCACTCATGCAATATTTGTAACTGAAGGGGTGACTAATACTGTCAGAAGTCACCCCCAAAAATCGTGACTATTGCAATTTTTTTTTTGGTAGTGAAGGAACAATATTGAGCATTCTGTTCGTGGGCTATCCTGATTTGGCCTGGCCTAACTAAATAAGAAAATTGTTAAAGGGCAGATGTAAAGGATAATCTTTTCAAAGTTTTACTCCAAAATTTTAGTTGAAGGCGATTATAAGCTCCTCATTGGTCACGTTCATGGAGGATTCGTATTATTATCAAGGATATTTACCTAGCCTCATCATTTGAGAGTATTTGTTTTTACTATGTCGTTAGAGGGATCCTGAACCTCTACATTTAAAATCTACGCATTTTCCTGCATTTCGCTTAATGAAATAATCTAACGACCTATAACATGACACATCAACTATCATAAGTTTATGTTTAGTTTTAACACTCTTAAAGTCCAATTTTACCCTTTTAATAAAATTAATAATAAAACCAAGAAATCAAACCAACCCCTTCCTGGCATCGGCGCACCGCCACTCCCCGATCAGCCAACTTTGATGTCCTCTTGGACTAGCTTGCCATCGATTGGGTCATGGCTTCCCCTGTATCTTTAGCCACTGAGACCATATTAATACAAGGTTCAGCGAACTATCATGCAGCATAGAATACAAGGTTTTCCGAGGTAAATTTATCAGAAGCAGCCCAAAGGACAAAGCCAAAGTGTGAGGAAACATCTCATGAGCATTTTAATGTTGAACATTAATTTAATTAAAATGTTGACTGAAATTAATGGATGTGGTGTAAATCCTGACCAAGTCAATATGGAAAAACAAACTATTATAAACGACAAAATAGTGGTCCCACCACCGGGCACATACATGTGAGATGATTCCTCCTATTTACTTTATTTAATTTACAGAGAGCTTGCTTGACTTGGGCAACTGCCTGGTTAATAACAGGCGAGTTTACTTTATTTAATTGAAAACGATGCAGCGGTGCTTCTTGTTCAGAGAAGAGAGGTCGTGACTCGTGAGGATGATTGGGATCCACACTATTTGCTGAGCTGCACTGTGAGAAGTTGTCAACGTTCACTTTCGCTCGCGACTTTAATTTAAAGTGTATCTTCGTTATTCTTTTTTAAAGACTTACACATGTTTATGGGAATTAACTCTTTGTTTTTTATTTTATGATGACATTAATTATTATGCTCGTCACTTCTTTTTTAAGACTTGCACATGTTTAATATCCTCGGGTTTAATTTCATTACAGTCTTCTTTTGTTGTACATCAAGTTCGGCTTGGGCAGCCTCCCTTCGCTCCAATGCAAAGGAAGAACCATATCTCAAACATTGTAAATCAGAAGATCCTTAACATATTCTCAAATTAGGGAACATGACGGTCTCCTCAGTTCTGTTCAGTCAAAAGGCGTCCAACTTGGATTCTACTTGGTGTTTCAAGAAGTTACTCTGACGACAATTGCAAATGCTAACTCAGTCTTCGGATGTTTATCCTATTGGCTGCTCTTCGCCCTTTCTTCATTTGCATCCCTCCCTAATTTCATTGCAATGTATTATATTGGAGGGGAATATATCAGAATCAGCAACCAGCGAGATAAATCCTGGCGTGAATGCGATGTCTTGTTTACTCGGTTTGCCATGCTTTCAGCACAAAATCCAACTTCTTCTTCCCCTGGAACATCACCTTTCGTTCCAACTTCTTCTTCCCCTGGAACACCACCATTCTTGTCAGCACCAACTTCTCCAGTAGCTGGAACAGCACCACCTTCTCCAGTAGCTGCAACAGCACCACCTCCTTCAGCTGGAAATCATGGTTATATTCCTAGAAGACGTATGCGTATCTTTTTCGTTGCCTTCTTTATTGCTTTTTATCTGGGCGTTTCCGCCATCATGTATTTGGTTTGCATAAAGACTCTTCACAAACCAGGAGCTCAGTGTAAGCAACATTAATTCAACTTCAAGCTGAATGATAAATGCATTAGGCTTTGTCAGGATTCAGCATTTCTTGGACTGTTTGGGGATAAAAATAATAAAGCTTGCACTTAGATATTTATGATTTTAACTTTTCTGTCTACGCATTTGTGAATGCCATTGTCAGTCCATCGTGTACGAGGATGACTTTGTTATCTCCATTATTCAAATTAATCTGCCTTTTGCTTTTCCTGCATCTTAGAAGATTTTGACCATCAATGGCTCCACGTAGAATTTTTTTTTATTTTCCGTTCTAGACTTATATTTCGAAGATATTACTAATTTGTGTCCATGTCTCCGGTTACCTGATGAGATTGACCAATTGTGATAGGCGTTTTGCTATTCACAGTCACTGAAAAACGACTGTGATCAGAGGCGCCCTCTAGCGCCATCCACTATTCCTTTGTAAGTGCCAATAAATTTTGAAAACTTCAATTTCTTATTTGTGCATTTTTACCCCCTCCTCTTCCAGACGAGAAAAACGCCAAGGTAAAGCCTTCCACATAAGTATACACACCAATCAATTATGGACAACTGTCAATCAATCAATTTTAGACTTTTAAACAAATAAATTTTTTTCACCTCATTTGCCCCCCTTAGCATAAAAACTTGTATGAAATGGGAATAGCATTGTATGGCTATCCCTGGCCAATCACAGAATGTCACATAAAAAAGTTATCACGCGTACGTGGCATATTGTGATTGGGCGTGGATAGCAAAATAGTGTTATTCACATTTCATCTAAGTGTTTCTCCCCCTCTAGAGTGGTATAGATGTACTACGTCACTATATGATACTCTCATTTAAATATTGTCTTGTGTCTACTTTAAAATTTAAAATTAATTTTTTTTTCCAACTGGACTTATTTCTTAATTTTTATCTTATGAAATAAAATTAGAAAATTGAAAAACTTAAGACCAAAAAAAAGAGATGAGAATTCCCAACAGCCACCCCTCCCCACCCAAACCCAACACCAGTGGCAAAGGCACATTGGGACCAGTGCAGTCCCAAGTAGGGGTGGGCATCAATCCGGCCGAACTGATGAAACCGGCCAAACCAAACCATATAATTACCTGTTTGGTTTGGTTTTGACAAAAAAAAAAGTCAAACGGTTTAAAAACCAAACCGGATTGTATATGGTTTGGTTTGAGCTTTTGTACACCGGATTAAACCAAACCGGACCGTTTGTGTATATTTATTTATTTATATTTTATTTTACATGTGTAATACTCTAATTAGTTAATTACTATATATGAAAATTTGAATTGAGCTATATTAGTTAGTGAAATATGAAGTTTTATGACATTTTGAGATTTAGGATGGTTTCGTACTCTAAAAAATGATTTATGTATGAATCAAGTTGTGAATTTGTTGATTAAAATTGGGCTAACAATGTTGAAAAAATGCAAAAAGAAAGAGAATTGGGCTTAGGCTCAAACTGGCCGAACCAAACCAAACCAAACCGTCTTAAATTGGTTTGGTTTGATTAGGTTTCCTTTATGACTTTTATCCAAACCGAACCAAACCAAACCGTCATATTATAATTGATTCGGCCGTGGTTTTGATGTGAAACTGATCCAATTCGGACCATACCTACCCCTAGTCCCAAGCCCCCACTCAGTTATAAAAAATGAATGTAGTATGTTGTATAAAACTATTATTATTATATTACTGTTTTTATACAAATCACTAGCTAAAACCAAAAAGATTTTAATCCCTTTTTTTTCTATTTTATTGGCGCATATACGGAGCAAACTTTCAGTGTTAGTGAGTTTTCTCTCAAACTCAATATTATGTTATCAATTTTTAATTAGGTAATTCATTTATTTTATTTTTTTAATCTTTCTCTTATTTTTTGTTATTGTTTTCTCTCTGCCTATGGGGTTTTTTAGTTTGTGAAATTTTTTTTTTCTTTCTATTGATTTTAATGGGTTTAACAACTTGAGAATTACATTTGGGACGTAAGCTCTAACTTTATATAATTGAAACGGATTACTGATCTTGCACAAAAGATGGTTGAGACAAAAAAAGATTAGATACACCATTTAGTACAATTGCTTATGACACTAGCACTAATCCTACATGTTGCAACTACAAGTGTGAGAAAGTATTTTTTACTATGAATATTATGAAAAATTGGTTGGTTGCATATATTGAGAAAGACATTTTTAACAGTATAGATGACTTGGTTGTTACGCAACAATTTCAAAACATGAAAACTCGTTGAGGAAAATTTATGATTGTAATGAATAAACACTATGATTTTTTATGTTTTGTGTCTTGAGTTCGAATTTTTTATTGTTCATATTTTGTGAGAGGCCTCCACACATATGAAATCCTGATTTCACCACTGCCCAACACCCCTAATCCCCAAAACCTGCCATGACCGTCACTAATCTCCACACTACCCGCCATGGCTGCCACCCATCTCCAGTGAAATTTAAAATGGAATAGTGGAAGCGTTGGTGTTAATAGCATGTAACACAAGCTATAAGTTTCGCGTTAAAATAACAACTGTACTTATAGTAATGTGGATGCATCTAAAAGTGGTTTTGCTTAGAATGATTCTTGGAAATGAATTGAGGTTGACAGTGATGAAGCATGGAACACTTATGTGTAGGTTAGTACATCCGTTATGTAATATGTAATATGTAATTCTTATATTTATTATACTTACAGTTTTATTTATAATTTTTTCCATTTTGATGCAGCATAACAAGGATGCTAATGGTTGGAGGGGCAAACAATGTCTAATATATGATAGGTTGAAGAATATATTTGGGAAGGACCAAGCAACTGGTAAAGGGTTTGCAACTCCCACTTAAATGCTAAATGAGCTTGTGCGTAACATTGATGTCATTGTCAATGATGATGATGAGGAACTTGAGGTTGAACCAGATCATTCTGCCTCTTTGCCAAGATCAAATCAACAAAACTCAGCTGGCTCAAGCAGTCGAAATCTCAAACAAAATGCAAATACTAATTAATATTCAAAATGAAATGGCTAAAGTATTTGGTGAGATGATTTCTGAGTCTGTTGATAAATTAAAAACTATAACTAATAGTTTTGTGAAAGGATTAGAACAAAGACTGACATTGCTGCTGAATTGGTAAAGATGAACTTGTCTATTGATGACCAAATTAAGTCACTAAGGCTAATTTTGGAAAAAGCAAGTGATGAGAGAACATTCTTGACATTGGATGGTGCTATGAGAAAACCATTTGTACTTATCTTACTTGGGCGAGGGAGCTGTAATTAACTCTTTGATGCAGTTTAGTTTATGAATAACTTTCCCTTTTGCTCTCATCACCTTAGTATGTGATCATTTTGAATTATACATTATTTGTTAATGTTTTTATTAACATATTTGTGTATGTTGAAATTTTTATGAGATACTACAATTATGATAATGGGTTAGTTCATGTAATCTTATCTTATAGATCTTGGCAAAAACAAATGAAAAAATATATATCATATGTATATTACCAAAAAAAAATTGTGTCATTTGATTTTCAATTTCCACTTAAATTATCAAAGAATTTTTTTAAAAAAATAGTCTGATCTGATGTTATCTGAAACACAAATATAACTTAGTCAGACTATTTATTCGGAACAACACTAAACGCCTTATAATATTATGGATAAACAGTCAATACTCTCCGAAACAAATTAATACTAACCGACAGAAATTAGTCAATATAGCCCGACATACCAAACGAGCCCTGAAGGTATTGATATACCATAACATGAGTATATAGCGTAGTTTAGTATACAACAGCTATGACATGCCAAAATTCGATTAGAAACAGCTTTGACATGCCGAAATCTGAAGTTCTTGCGTTCATTTTCGAATCTAACTAAATGTTGCTAGCTATCAAATCACGGTGAACAATTGGAAGAAGAGAATCTTCATGAAGGTGAAAGAGTCCCTGTGCAATTCCTACTACGATTTTGTTGCAGTTATCCCAATTAATTCAAATCCACGCTTTTGATTGGATCTAGATATTCAATTAAGCAAAAAAGAACCGTTTGTATAATGTTTGTTGCAGTGCGTTTTTTTGGAAGCATGCCATGATGCCACACAAAATAAACTAGAATTCCAGGAATACCAAATATGAATTGATCGAGAGAGGCTTGCGTTAGGGACAAACTCAGAGACGAGAAGCCTTTCATTTCCTTCCAGGCAAAAACCGAGGACCCTAACTAAATTGCGGTGTTGTAGCCTGGCCTCTAAATTAATCCTCCCCGTCCAAGCTTATTTTCTTCATACAAGTCTTTTACCTACTCATAAACGCCTATTAGGGATAAGGCCCAGTTTGAGGGACAGATGTGGGGAAGATATTTCTCACTATGTACACTAGAGAACACAACGGAAGATTTTTCTTCGGTTACATCTGCAAAATTGCCACTTAGGATCTCTAGTGGGCCTCATTATTACACAAAGGAAAGTTTTATTTGTTTTTAAATCAGACAAAGCAATGAGCATTCTGTTCGTGGCCTATCCTGATTTGGGCTGGCCTAATTTTGCCCTATTGTAGCAGAGAGGCTAGAATGAGGAGGTTGAGTGAGGAGGTTATTTGAGAAAGTGAAATCTCACCATCAACAACCAGAAACAAAGTACATGTGGGGGTCCACACCCCTTTTGATAGTGAGATGGGCCTCCTCAAATAACCTCCTCAAATAGCCTCCTCATTATAGAAGCTCCCCTATTATAGAAGGGCAAGGTGTAAAGGATGGTCTTTTCAAAATTTTTTTTTTTTTTTCTTTTTGATGCTTGGTCTTTTCAAAGTTTTGTAAGCTAAATACTCCAAAATGTCTGTTGAAGGCGATTATAAGCTCCTCATTGGAATATATATATGGGCTTAATCAAGTTGGCTATAGTAGATGTACTCCTCATTCTATATACGAATTGGAATATCCCTTCCCATAGTTTAGATTAGATTAAAATAGAATATCATTTATATCACACACACACACACAAAAAAAAAAAAAAAACTCCCCATTTGTCATGGATATTCATCACCTAGCCTCATCATTTGAGAGTATTTATTTTCACCGTGTTCGTAGAGAAGCTAATTTTGTAGCTGATCATTTGCTTCTTCAGGTCATAATCAAGTTACTCCTAAGACCTAGATTAATCACTTCTTTTCGGGGTGAATTTTGCTTTTAACTTGCTTAGGGTTAAGTTGTGCTTGAGGCTTTATGTTGCAATTATCTTCTCTTAGAAAAAGCAAAAAAAAGAAAAGGACAAACTATATAAAACCCCCCAAACTATAGGGTCATTTTCAAGTTTATACCCAATTTTAGAGACAGTTACGAGTACATACTCAAACTTCCGAAAACCCTACAAATTGCCCCCTCCGTTTGCCAAACCATTAGTTAATCTGTTAAATGCTAATGTGGCATTTGTGGGACCCATTTTTTAACTGACGTGGACTCCACATGAGAAATAAAATTAATAAAATAAATGAAAAAAAAAATCTAAAAACCCCAACCAAAGAAAAAAAAAAACTCATCTTCTCCCATTTCCCCTGCCTTCCAGCCTGACCTCCAACCCACCCTCCCCACAGCTCCGTCCCACCTCCATTAGATTTGACTCTCTCCAACCCAGATCAAGTCGCCATCTCCATCTCTCTCTCTCTCTCTCTCTCTCTCTCTCTCTCTCTCTCTCTCTCTCTCTCTCTCTCTCTCTCTCTCTCTCTCTCTCTCTCTCTCCCCCCGCCTGGTTTCACCTCCATGGGAATCTTGTATGGTCACTCAAGGTCTCATTTTGGTCAGTCATAAAATGTTGATCTTCGAGTCTGCAACTCAAGCTTGTGAACTTTGTTCTTTGATTCAAATTTACAAATTTGCAACAATGCTTGTTCTTTGATTGATTGATTGATTTTTTTTTCTATTTGAGTATCAAGGATCTGGTTGCACGGCCCTAAACCTCCTATTCGAACACGGCCTTGTGCCACCCAGATCTAAGCAACAAGTCGAGTCGAGTCGCGTCCGTACATTGATGAGGTCGAGGAGGGTTTGGATCGCGATGGCTTCGCTGGGTAGGGGGTTTTGAGGAGAGAAGATAGATTTATTTTTTTATCACTTAGAGTTGGTTGTGCTTGGTCCAATGGCAGATTACTTGCTCCCTAAGGATTCTTCTTTTCTTGGATTTGACAGCTCTACTCAGTAAGTTACCAATCCCTCACTCTTTCTCTCTGGTTTGATTTCATTCTTTGATGCTTCTCAGAAAATCAGAATTGATCTTGGCACTGTAAGTGGTCGGTGGTTGGTGGGGTGGAAAAAACGAGAAGAGAGAGAAAGATAGGGAGAGCTGGGGTGGGGATGAGGGGGTATGTCTGGGGTGGGGAGCAAGGGCGGACCTAAGCTTAGGCTAGAGTGGGCTCCAGAAGATTTATAAAGTATTGAACATGGTTTAAATTTTATAAGCTTTATTCCTACTCTAATAAATATTAGCCCACTCCTGAAGCATATAGGAAATAATAACATCAATCCAAACCTATATAAATTTGATTTAAAAGCAGAATTTACGCTATGGCTCTACCAACTTGAGCTATTCTAATCGTACTGATATTGGGCTACACCCACAGAGAGCAAACATCAAAAAATTTCTTTTAGCCACCCAAAATGCCATATTTGAACCTTGAGAGCCTAGAGAAAATAGCTCTCCTCCTCTAAAAAATTGTACCAACCTATCTTCAGTGGGTTCTTCAATCTTGGTAAGTTTTTCTCTTCTTTTTTTTAATTTTATTATATATATTCAATTTCCAATTTTAATTGTTGTTGTTAAGTTTTTATGATTTAGGATTTGGGTGAAAACTTTTGGAGACTATTGATATATATTTTATTTTTGCAACTTGAATTATTAATTAGCATATATGATTTTTGAAGTTGGACAATGTGTTTGATTTGGTATTTATTTATATTTTGTACTTCTTTACGTTATATTTGCTTGTAATGTGGCCATGTTTGATTTATAAAATTTTATTTATATTTTTGTTTCAAGAGAAAAAAAAAAAAGGCTTATAATATATCTCCTCTATAAAATAAAATAAAATATTTAGCCTACCCCTATAAAAATTCATGGGTCCGCCATTGTGGGGGAGGTGGGGGCGATCGCGGTGGGGCTAGCTGGATGGCTAGGTAGGGGTGATGAGATGGGGGTGGGGGAATTGGAATGGGGTCGTGGATGATGAGATTGGGGGGTCGGGGATGATGAGATTGGGGGGTCGGGGACAATGATTTTTTTGTTTTGTTAGTTTTTTATTTGCTTTTTTTATAGTTATTTTAAAGATATGATTTTTTATTTGTTTTTTTGTCGATATGTAAGTCCACCTCATCAAAAAATGGAATCCACATTCGCCACGTCAGCATTTAACAGATTCACTAACGGTTAGGCTAACAGAGGGGGCAATTTGTAGGATTTTCGGGAGTTTAAGTATGTACTCGTAAATATCTTTAAAATTGGGTATGAACTTGAAAATGACCTTATAATTTAGGGGGTTTTATGTAGTTTGTCCAAAAGGAAAAAAACTAGGAAATTTTGGAAGGAAAATATTATCGTGACCTAGACTATAGTTTATGAGGTGCTACCCGGCCGTAGAACAAAAGTCAAAGTGTGAGGACACATCTCATGAGCATCTTAATGTTGTCGTACTAGTGCATGCGAGTAGTTGGTATGACGACGTCCTCTCTTTGGTTTTGGAATCCTTTGTAGTTGATGATATGAGCGTAACCCTTGATTGTATTCAATTAAATGATCATTTTATACTGCTAAAAATAAATAAATAAATAAATCGAACCGGTGCCAAGTCATTATCGGAAAGCAAACTATACCATATTTTATACTGCTAAGAGGACAATAGAATAGCTGTTTATTTATACGAAGTTTGTGTTACATTTTTTAAATACAAGCAAGCAGGTTACATTTTTTATATTTTAATATTAACTTGTTTTACACAAATTATCAATTGACAATTATTATAAACGACAAAATAGTTGTCCCACCACCGGGCACATATAATATGAGGGAGATAATGATTCCTCTTATCTAAACGACCGGCGCATGCAGGGGCGGTTGTTCACGTAAGGGATGTCGTGAGAGGTGATGTTGAGAGGTTGTCCACGATCCCAGGTATCAGGGATTGATACTGGGCAACTAATCATTTGTATCATAATTTATTCTATAGCAACCCACAAATGTTATACAAAAACTTATATATATAGTTTGTCTGCATGATGTTAAAATCCAGTTGTGTGCTTCTAGATTATTTTATGCAGATGGATTTGATTTGATACATATATATATATATATATATATATATATATATATAAGGAAAAACATGGTAAGCACACCATATATAAATATATAATCAGGGGTTTGGGTCTTCCAAAAAGTATCCCAAAGGTGAGAAGGTGTGCAGAAGAACAATAAGCAATACTATTGGTTGCTACTGTAAACTTGCCTTGGATATAGACCCTTACAACTACTATATTCTAGTTATATACCTACTTACTTTTAAATCTTTACTAAAAATTCAAATTTAAAATAGGTTGTCATGTGAGATAGATTTGTCCTAGTATTATTAACTAAATTACATTATATACCACCTACCTTCATATTTTATTTATAATTTATTTTCAATCATGTCATTAACTACCTTAGTTATAATTAATACTCCCTATTAATAGCATATCAATCACCCCATTTATTTTTATTGGCATTTCCTTTACACATCACCAATCCCTATAATAAACAAACAAAAAATCCCCAAATTACATATCCAATAAATCATGTACCTACAAAATAAAATATATAAATATGTATAAATATAGGTACTTTATTTACAACAACAACAAAAGATCCGTTACTTTGTAATTGAAATTTATGTAAATAGGTACGGGGAGGGAGATTTTTTTTTTGTCAGAAAATAGGTACGTTGTGTAATTGAAATTTCTGCACATTTTTCATAAATTAAAAATAGGTACATTCTTTGTTTAAAAAAATAGTTATGTTATAGGTACACAAAATAGGTATATTTACAAAATATACATAAAAAATAGGTACGAAAAATAGGTATATTATTCATTAAAAAAAAGGTGAAAAAATAGTTATAAATAACAGTTTACCTAGTATAATGAACTTATTTTTTCTTCTAAATAATGTACCTATTTTTAATTTATAAAAAATGTGCATAAATTTCAATTATACAACGCACCTATTTTCTATAAATTATTGTGTACCTATTTTTAATTTATGAAAAATGTACGAAAATTTCAATTACAAAGTAACTGACCTATTTTTTTTACATTTTTTTGGTAAATAATATACCTATATTTTTATACGTATATATTTATATTTATATTTTTCATATGAACATTATTGGATATGTAATTTACTCTTCTTTTTTTTTTTTGGTTTGCAATTTTAGGGGGCGATATGTTAAGAGGGAATGACAACCAAAAGAAATGGGGTGATTGATATGCTATTAATAGGGAGTTTTAATTATAATTATGGCAGTTAATGAAATGCTTAGAATAAATTATAAATAAAATATAAAGTCTGATGGCAAGGATGTAAAAACATAGGAATACTATGACCTCTTATATCCTACTGGTCATTTAAGTTTGAAATTGGGTTTTACACATAGATTTATAGAATGATGGGTATATGTCTAGGAAATAGAAATTGTAGGGACCTATATTGGACAAGCCCTTTTTTTAATTGAACTATGGGTTAATTACTCCAATGGTCCTCAAATTTATACCCGATTTACATTTTGGTCCCTCAATTAAATTATTCGTTCAAATGGTCCATCAACTCTATATTATTCGGTCAATTGTTCCTACCGTTACATTCTGTCAGTGTTGCCGTCAAATGTAAGGGTAAAACCGTCCATAACCGTCCTATGTTCTCCAAATAGGTGATAAAGTGGTGATACATAGGTGATACAATGGTGATACATGGGTGAAAGAAATTGCAGCTTGTGTTTACCTTTGCGTAATTAACCCCAAAAAAAAAACTATTTCCTAACTCCCAGCCCGATAACCCCATTGCCCCAGCGCCCCATCTTCTCTTCCCCACAGCCCACCCTATCTTCCCCTCCCTCCATGTCCCCTCCTCCTCCTCTGCAACATCATCATCAGGGCGCAGAGGTCAAGAAATTGGCTCCGATGATTGTGTTCAAGAAGTGGTCGCCGGGGTTGGGTCGTGGGTAAGGATCGAGGGTGGGTTGTGGCTGAGGCTGGGATGGTCGTTAGGGAGAAGAAAATACAGAGGGAGAGGGAGAGCACATGAGAAGGTCGTGGGGGTTGGGTCGCGATCGTCGATCTCTTCCTTAAAGATTGGGATGAGTCGATGTCGGTCGATGGTGTGAAAACACTTCCGGATGTCGAATTCCAAAAACCAGCGAGAGGTTCCCCACTCTTCTTTCAGGGGTGGGTTGCGGCTGAGGCTGGGGTGGTCATTGGGGAGAAGAAAATACAGAGAGAGAGAGAGAGAGAGAGAGAGAGAGAGAGAGAGAGAGAGAGAGGCTGGGGTGGTTCGTTGGTTTTATTTTTTGGGTTACTTTTTGTTGTTTTTATTCTTTTATAGTTTTTAATTAATTTTTAATCATATATTTTTATTTTTTAGTTGTCAAAAGTCTTATTTACCCGCACAAATGTAGCATGTGCTGCTCACATGACTAAATTTAACAAAATGTAAAGGTAGGACCAAAGCACCGATTAATAAAGAGTTGGTGGACCATTTGAACGAATAATTTAGTTTAGGAAGCAAAATGTAAATCGAATATAAGTTTGAGGACCATTTGAGTAAATAACCTTTTTCATTCATTTTTTTTTTATCCACATGGCATTATTCTTCTTCCATTTAAGAAAACAAAGTGGGTCCTATATTAGACACACAAATTTAACAGATCTTCTAACGCTAAGTTTAATAGCGGAGACACATTTTTTTAAAAATGAAAAAATGAAGGTATGTGATTGTTAAAATTGAAATGCCGTGATAAACATGTCTTAAGAGTAAAGTTTAAGGTATCAAATTGAAATTATCTCTTTTTTTTTTCTTGTTGTGAATTAATTAAGACATCCTTAACATTTTCTTTTTAAATAAAAAATTTCTTCACATATTACATATATATATATATCAGAAGATCACTCGCTCTCTCTCTCTCTCTCTCCATCCACACAAACATCTTTGCATGTCACGGCTAGTGTCACGTCTAACACACAAACATCTTTGCCTGTCATGGCTAACCCTGAACAAGAAAGCCAAGACCTAGAGAAGCAAATAGACAAAATACTCTCTGAAATTAAGGAATATGACCGTCGCCTCATTGAACTTCAATCAAGTGGCTTCCAACTTGGAAGCTACTACTTGGTGTTTCAAGGAGTTATCCTGACGGCAATCGCAGGTGGTAACAAAGTCTTCAGATGTTTACCCTATTGGCTGTTCATCGTCCTTTCTACATTAGCAGCCTTACCTAATTTGTTTGTAATGATTGATATTGGAAACAAATATAGAAAAATCAGCAACAAGCGAGATAAATGCTCAAATAAATCCGATGAATTGAATGCTCGGTCAAGCCAACTTGAAGTAGCCTTACAAGGGGCCGTAGCAGAGGACGAAGCAGGGGACGAAGAAGGGGACGAAGCAGAGAACGAAGCAGGGGACGAAGTACAAGGGGCCGTAGCAGAGGACGAAGCAGGGGACGAAGTACAAGGGGCCGTAGCAGAGGACGAAGCAGGGGACGAAGCAGAGGACGGAGCAGGGGACGAAGCAGGGGACGAAGCAGAGGACGAAGCAGGGGACGAAGTACAAGGGGCCGTAGCAGAGGACGAAGCAGGGGACGAAGTACAAGGGGCCGTAGCAGAGGACGAAGCAGGGGACGAAGCAGGGGACGAAGCAGAGGACGAAGTACAAGGGGCCGTAGCAGAGGACGAAGCAGGGGACGAAGTACAAGGGGCCGTAGCAGAGGACGAAGCAGGGGACGAAGCAGAGGACGAAGCAGAGGAAAAAAAAGCCGCGTGAGGACAAAAAGCGGCGTATCATTAATGGTATGCTTCGTGTCTTCTTCATTGTCTGTTGCCTAATTTTTTATTCTGCCGTTTCCTTCATCATGTGGGTGGTTTGCGTAAAGACTCTTCGCAACAAAAGAGCTCATTGTTAGAACTAAGCTGAATGATAAATATGCATTAGGCTCTGTGAGGATTAATTCCAAGTGGAAGATCAGCTTTTCTTGGAATGTTTGGGACTATAAAATAAAGCTTATAAAGCTTGCACTTAGTTTTTATGGGGTGTATGATTTTAACTTTTCTCTCTGCGCGTTTGTTAAATTAGAAATTGCCTGACGGGCCATTGTAATTTGTACCTACCAAGTCAGTTCTTCGAGTACGTACGAGGATGACTTTGTTATCTCATCATGTACAATGACTGTATAGATCTTGTTCCTCTGCATCATTCAAATTAATCTGCTTTTTCCTTTTCCTGCATTCTTAGAAGATTTTGACCATCAAACTAATCTGATGGCTCCATATATATATATATATATATATATATATATATATATATATATTGTTTTGTTTTAAAATCATGTTTAGGAGATATTACGTACTAATTTGTGTCCATATCTCTGGTTACCTGATGAGATAGACCAATGGTGATAGAGCCACTAACGGGGGACACACGCCTACTTCCAAACCAAAATGCCATATAAGTTTAAAGGCTTTTAATCGCAAATAGTCCTTATGTTTGTGAAATTGTCACCTTACTTAAGGATTTTTTGTGACATTAATGGTCTTTAAAGTTACTATCTATGTATCAATTTGGTCCATGCCGTTAGCTTCTATAAAATTTTATGTTAAATTGCTGACATGACACATATGCAGAGCCCACACATCTAATGATATAGAGCCATGTGGCGTTAAAAAAATAATACACTAAAAATATTTTAAAACTTAAAATCCATAAAACAAAATTAAGTTCTTTTCGGAAAAACTACAGGAGCTCCCCCTCCGCTCCGTCTAAACCCTTCCCTCATCTCTTGAAATCTTTTCATAATCACTTCATTATCAATAATATCAAATTTATCTTTCTCAATATATATGATCAAGCTATCTTTCATCCATATGTCTCCCATTCGGTTGCTCATATCATTTTTCAATATATTCATAGTAGAAAATGCTCTTTCCACAGAGGCAGTCGCAACTGGTAGGATTAGTGCCAGTGTCGCGAGCAAGTAAACCAATGGGTATACTCTATCTTCTTCTTTTTTGTCTCAACCAATTTTTCTCCAAGATCACTAATTCCTTTCAATCCCGAAAACACGCTACTAGATTTCATATCAAATATGTAAGTCTCAAGTTCATCCTCAAGTGCTAAGATATCATTCTCTGAAAAGTCCTTTGGATAAAATATGCAACAATATAGAGAATATGCAACATCTTTTTCAATACTATACTCCAACCAAGTAGCATATTCATCAAACCAAGCAGGGTTAAACCTTCGACTTGTAATGCTAAAATTCGTCTGAGGGAAATTGTGTTTTTTAGGTTGGCAAGGACCTCTTTGCAAATGAGCTCTGCACACCTTATCTTAGACACTAGGATTGTAATCCAAAATTCGAGTTCGTAGCCCAAGATCTGAAGGAAGATCAGCCGGATTGATTTCCTCACATTAACGTTTTGTAGTACCATGATTTAATGCATATGTTCTTAGAGGAGGTGACAATTGATCTATCGCTTTTCTTTTAAAATATTTATCCATAACTGTTTCAAAAGAAAATTTCAAAAATCAGATGATAAAGAAATCATATAAACATTCTTGTTCTTGATTTGAGATAATAAAGAAATCACTAATTAACAGCCCACAAAATACAATAAACTATAAATAAAAAACTACGCCACAAAAAAATTACACTGTTAGGGTTAAAGACTTACTGGGTTGATCGTCACAATTCAGTGAAACAAAGTTGAATTCATATAGAGAATTAACTTTAGAGTCAAAGAGAAAAAAAAAATTGAATGATTGACACAAACGAAGACTTGAAATAGAATAGGTTTAATTTAAGCGGTTGCTTGCTTTAGCTTTTAGGTTAGTAATTCTTTAAGTTATTAAAAAAAAAGTAAAGAAAAGAAAAAAGGAAAGTTCAGAAAGGTCATATTTTAATAATAAATTATATACAAAAGGTAAATAGTAATGAATGCAGGGTTATTTATGGAACTTCAGAAGGGTCAGCTGACCCTTGTGGGCCTTCATTGGCTCCGCCTCTGACCATGGAGAATAACAAGAAGAAATCACCAGGTTCAGGAAATTGACAAAACAACCCACCACTCGTGAAGGAGAGCCTAGGTTTTGGGAAATCGAAGCTGCTTTTGGCACATGGCGACGACGATGATAGGAAGGGTGGTCATTCCGTGAACAATGCGAGATGAGATACTTGGGATGACGACGGTTTCAAATCGTCGACTAGTCAAGCAGTGACTTTAAAGGCGGAGGTCGTCATGGCGGTCGTTATGGTGGTAGATGGATGGAGGAGGCATGGGGGCAAAGTCAAGGTCCACATATTGAAACATGGCAGAGATAAGGGCTCTTGGGTTGAGGTTCTAAGCTATCACAATCGGGAAGAGAGGTGTTGTAGAAAGAGAGTTGTTTTATTATTTAAAATATTTTCTTTATGTTTTAATTGTTTTATTTTCATTTGTTTTAAAAAAAATATAATTTATTTAATTATTGGTCCATGTGGCACAAATTTAATGGGTCGACATGGAGCTACGAATGCCACATCATCGTTTAACAGAAAACGTGATAGTCAAACTAACGAAGGTATGAAAGTGGTAGTAAAATCAAAGTTTAGGCATGAGCCTGAGACGAAAAAAATTTCGTGTAGTAAAGTCTGAATTTCAGAAAACTTCTGGGTAGTAAAGTGAAATTTACCCTATTTTATACTTATGTGTATTAATAAGTTTAATTAGATTAAATATAACGAGAAATGCTTCCTATTTCATTATTGTTTCGTATTATTAAAACCAATCATAAGCAAAAGTCGTAGGCACTACCAAGGGATAGAGCTCCCCCCAAAATCCCCAAATTAAAATTTGCGAAAAGTAAAGAAGACAAATTATCATTCAAAGTACGAAACAACTTTTACTGGTTTTTCTCTAGCAGCCAACAACGCTCAATGGATCCGCGGCCTCACGACTACATCGCAGCATCTGCCATGGCCTACGCCCAATAGCAGCGCCAAGCAGCGACCAACAAGGAAGAAGGGGAAAAAAAATACAACGAACAACATCCAACATTAACCATATCTAGTTTTCTAAGGTTGAGCCGAGGAGATCTTGTTGTACGAAAACACTCGAAGACCTTGTTGTTGATGGACTATGCGATGGCTGTTTGGGCCTAAATTTGGCACGCCCAATCCAAAAGCAAAGACCCACAACATTTTTCAGGCCACCTGTCTGGACCTAAAATTGACACCCTCAGCCCATCGACGTGCCCAGCCCGTCAACAAAAAAGGCCAAAGCGATGTACTGGGCCCAAAAAATTGGAGGCCTGGAAGCAGTCGAAATCAGGGATAAACTTGGGCCTCGAAGAAAGCCAAAATGGGACTCAAACCAAAAATGGGCTTGGCAGATTTTAATTAAAAGGAAAAGAAGAAAAGCCCATGAACGAAGCAAACCCACGTGACACCTGATTTAGAAAAGTCAACAAGTTCAGCTGAAGTTAGAAATTGAACAGGGGCAGGTATAAAGTAGGACGTCTATGGAAGAACTCTGCTGCCGAAGAGATCAAAACCCATTTTATTTATTCAAAGATATTTTCCCTGCTCCAAAGAAGACACCATTTCTAAAGGATATGCAGACTTCTTTCTCTAAAAAGAGATAAGCAGGAGACAAGGAGTTGCTGAAATGGGAAATCACACTCACCATCACAGTTTGAAAAGCAGTTAAAGCTGGGAAAAAGGAGGTATGGCACCCCATCAAAATACAGGGAAGTGACTGTTTCAGAAACCAATCATTAAGAACTTAACTGCCAGGGTTGATAAAACCCCCTTTCTTTCGCATTTAAAAATAAAAGATCTTTTTGAGATTATTTTCCGCCTAATATTAAAATAATCAAAACTCCCGCTCTCAAGAACATTTCTTATATATACAAGAGAGGGTGAACAGAGCAGAGGAAATTCAACCAATACAACCAAAAACTTAGTCAAAAGATAAACACTCAAAATGATCACTTGATCCCAGAAAAATCTTCAAACAGATTCAAACGGACCCATAGTTTTAAGATTCTTTCTTAGTGTCGATACATGCCTTACCTCAATAAGGCTCCTAACAACACCATCTTGCATCTTGATCTTCACTGTTCCCAAGCCCAAAACATCACAACTTGTTTTGTCTCCCAACAGAATCTTGCTACCCTTCCTTTTCTCATATGTATCAAATATACTCCTATTTGAACACACATTATAAGAGCATCCGGAATCTAAAATCCAAACTAAAGTAGAACCCATATCCGAAGAACTTGCCACGACGTCTCCGTTACGCTCCTCTTCTGTAATCGTCAAAAGTTCGTCATTGGCTGCGCTTGAACTTTCGACATTTTTCATCTTGTTCCACTTCTCCTTCCATACCAGATAATCCTATTTCCAATTGTCCGTTGACCCACACTTGAAGCACCTTTCATTGTCCTTGAATTTAGGATTTCTCCCATTGCTTTTCTTGCCCTTGTGCTTGCTTGAACGACCCCACTATTCGGTTCATGTTAATAGACCCTCACCTTGAGAGCTATCTTTAGAATTTTGAGCCAACTCGTGATGCACCAAGTATTGCACCACCTCCTCAAAATTATGAATACTCTTGCCAATCATCAGCGTCTTCCGAAAGTGTTCATAGGATGGAGGCAACGATGCCCACAACATCATCGCCACATCCTCCGTGCTATAAACCACGTCTACCTTCTGCAAGCCTGCAATACACCTATTAAAGGTGTTAAGATGCTCCGTGAGATTTCCACCCTCCTCCATCCGAAGATTTAGGAGCTCTTCCTTCATGAAACGTTCGTTTGATAGGGACTTCCCTTCAAACATCCATTTGAGCTTTTCTCATGCTTGTTTTGCTGTGTCTTCCATTACCTTGAAGGACTCCCTAGCCAACTCGCCGAGCATGTCCCTCTCTTTCGTTGTCCTGGTTTCCGACCTTGACTCTTTGCCTACTAAGATAATGGTTGGACCTTGCTGGGCTAGGTCATATTTCATTCTCCATGGCTTGAAGTTCTCATTTCTTGTGAATGTCTTCACCTCGAGCTTCATGCTATTCGTTTATGGTGTCTTCGTTTTGGGAGCTTTCTCCCACCGCCTTCTTATCGCCCATCATCGTCAACACTTGCAAACACTCTTAAAACTATAAGAGCACTTGGGCATAAACCAATACCCACTGCTTACCTAGGCTACTAATACCACTTGTTATGCGAAAACACTCTAAGACCTAGTCGTTGATGGACTATGCGACGACATATACACAAACCCCTTTGAGAATAAAACACATGCAGACCGAAGAGAGAAAACAAACACACAAGAGCACACAGATTTATAGAGGTTCTGCCTCGTGCCTACATCCTCTTGGTGATCCACTTGAGAAATTCACTAGTATGTAAGAACAACTTTCGTTACAATCTTGCCAAGCAACAACGGGTAGTTTTGCCAAGCAACCGGTCACCTGGAGAAGTCGTGACTTCGCTACTCTCGACAAGAACGACCGATCGCATGGCCAAATCGATCGCCTGCTGTGATATTACCTCCTTGTGACTTCTGCTCTTTCTCTCTTGCTGCTCCCTTGCAACCCCTCTAGTTTCTTCTTCCTTCCGCATCAAATAGTGAGCCAATCTTCAACAGATCTTGGGGTGGGGCGCAGTTGTTTGGAGGCAGTGGCTTAAGGTGGGCAAGGATGAAAGAGAGGGAAAAAATATAGGGAAAAAGGTCTAAATGAGATGTCTAGAGGCTGCACTAGAGGTGGTGGATGGAGGCTAACGGGAAAGGGGGTGAAGGGTGGGTTAAGGTTCATGGTTGTTGAAGAAAGAAAGAGGAGATGGAGCATGAGAGAGATTGAGTTTATTTTATATAAAAAAAATTACAAATCTATATAAGTTTTATATTTTTGTTTAATCCAATTTTCCTTATTTATTTTGTCAGATCACGTGGCACCATTTCAGTGGGTCGACGTGGCATATTTATTGTTACGCCAGTGATTAACAGACTTATTAATGACAAGTGTGATAGTAGCTATAAAGGTGGTAGGAAAATGAACTTTGTGTATGTGAGATTAAAAAAGAACACCTTTAGGGTTTTTATCACAAATGGTCCCTGAACTTTTTAAAAGTTCTCATTTCAGTCATTAAACTCTCAAATCAATTAATGTGGTCCTTCATCTTTTGGTCTACATTGTTGTTGCATTCTGACAAAGCATTAGGTGAATTTTGTCTCATATCATCACGTTACCAACTTTAAAAGGGATTTTTAAAGCTCATTTAAGTCATAACACTCACATTATTGCTCTGAAATGTCATCTTTTCTCCATTTAGGATTTTACATTTTGGTTCTATCAAGGAGACTAGATAGCCTTATCAAGAAAAATACATGAGATTTACTTTTCATTATGAGTACATAGGTTGTGTTTTGATAAAAATAATGCTTTTAAAGTTGATCACATGACCAATTTTAACAAATATTTTTTATGAAATGCAACGAGATGGACCAAACTGATGTGTTGAGCACAATTAAGGACAAAATTGATTGATTTCAAAGTTGAAAGACTCAAATAAACACTTTTGAAATGTTAAGGACCATTAGTGATAAAAATCCAAGATTTTATGTAATAAAGGTTGAAACTCAGTAAACTTAGGGTAGAAAAGTGAAAATCACCCTATAATTAATGAAAAACTTACCCATGATGCTCTCTTTCATATTTAAATAAAAGCAAACAAATAATAGCATGCATGGTAAATTGTCCCATTCAATACACTAGTGTCGGAGCAAAACAGTAGGTACAGCAACCCAAGAAATGAATACAAATTGACAAGGACCAAAAAAATGCAAAACGAAAGGCAAAGCTAAACTAAAGCGAAAGACGGTGGGCCGATAACCCACAAGTCGCTCCATGTTTTTTTTATTTGTAGGAAGCTCATAACTTATATTAATTAAGAAATACAATTATGAAACGCTTAAATTTATGACAAGTCTTCTTTCCTGGAAACCATCAGGTATAGCTCCTTCAGATTCGCGCGTAACAAATGACAAAATTGAACCAAAAAAATTCAATTGGTAAAGGCCCACACCCAGCACCTGTGCCATCCACCATTTCCTGTACGATTTTACCACTCCTCTTTTGTCCACTTATACTCTCTTATATGTTATAGTAAAAAGTATTAAAAAAATAAAATGGAGTGTAAGTGGACAAAAGAGGAGTGGGAAAATTAGAACCCTAATAATAGTAATAAAGAAAGCCCGCCATTTTATGTTGAGTCGAAAGCTTGATAGAAAGTTGGGCCTCTGGCCCGCCATTTTTTACCATGGGAAGTACATAAATTTGACCAAGTCAGTTAAAAGAAAAAATAAAATGTGCAAGGCAATCATTGACTAGGGAGATGCATCGAACAGTCCGAGTGGTCAATCATCTCTCCTCCTATGGTATTTTTCTGCCTTCAAACGGTTAAGTGACCACTCTTGTCTCAACGTGCGTCCGTAACTGACCACATTTTATGAACTACATGTAATGAGCCAATTAACAATCAATCAAATATGTATTGCCATCTTGATTCACGACTAAGCATGCATGAAAGGAGGCTCCCTAGCCTAGCTATGAGTACAAATTATAAAACATAATGATTGAAATTGGTACTTAGTTAAAGGGGGTAAATTAAAACCCCAATGGATAGAGCTAAGACAACAATGATTACATGTTTTTAGTAACAATATGACTACTCAACAACTAGTCATAGACCTATGAACAAACAAACACATCACAAACTCACTACAAATCAAATATTAAAACTTGCAAGCCTAAAAGAGAACTATTTGACAACCTAAACACTCAGAAGGATTTGTCAATCTAAGCATCCCTTGTGCTAGCAACAACTAGAGTAAAAGGTTTGTCAACATTCATCATAGTATTACAGAGATAATAAATATAATATGACTAGTCATAAATTCAAGAACAGCACACCATAAATGTTCACCCAGAAACTCATCATTGGGAAAAACTGGGTGTCATCATCCGATCATTAAATCCACTAAGTCAAGAAGGTTCTTATAGAAATTACAAGCTCAAGCAATTCTAGGTCTATTTAGGAAATTAGCACTACCTACCTGCAGTGGCGGATCCACATATGGGCAAGGGGGTCAATTGACCCCAGAAAACCCAAAATCCACCATAGGAGTTCAAGAACTTGACACCTGCAAATTGCCCAGAAGGTGATTGATGAAATGCCTCACAGAGGAAGCAGCCATAGCCCACAACCAGAGGAGAGAACCTTGTAACGACACAAATTAATGTGCTAATCGCCCAACTATAAATACACGCAAGTGCATGAAAATGTTCAGAAACATTGTTTTGAGTCTTGTTTTAGTTTTAGTTTTGCTCAAGGATTGAGAAAAGATTGACCCCTGGAATGAAAATTTCTGGATCCACCATTGCCTACATGTACAACCTTCTTCTCCAACTTAGTAAAGCTAGTATCTTGTCCTTCATGAAAAATACAGCTAGTCCATCAACTTCTTCACTTCATGGATCGAACATACATAATGAAATATAGATTCTGAGATGAAATGGTCAATTCCTTCAAGAAACCGTACTCTTGAAGAAATCAACCAAGAATCTGACTAGTCAAAATGAACCCATATGCATATTTTAAAAGTACGGCAAATTTCAAAAATCATTTTCAAAATCTCACAATGAAAAACCTAGACTTCACCAAGTAGAAAATGCAGAGTAAAATTACTCTAAAAAATTCTCAATGGGTGAAGTAGATTTCGAAAATAGAAGCAAATTTCAAAAAATATTTGAAACCCTTATTTCCAGAAGCTATATACACTCTTAGACAAAACAAAGAGAAAACCAAGTTTTCCAAAATGGTGCAAATGAAAGAGATGAGAGATTAAAACTTTGATGTGCAAAGCTATGGTCATATTTTCTATATAAATAAATAAATAAGCAGCTTTCAAAATGAAATCTTGAAAACTCATTTCCATGTCATGAACACTCTCAGACAAACCAAAGAAAAAACCAAGTTTTCCAAAGTGATGCAATGAAAGAGATAAGAGTTTAAAACTTTGACGTGCAAAGCTATGGTGAGATTTCTCAAAAAGAAGTAGGTTCCAAAATGAAATCTTGAAATTCCATGCCATGAACATTCTTAGACAAACCAAAGAGAATATTGTATCGATCAAGCTTTCAAAGTAAGTTAGAATGTAATGCATTGTTAAACTAGAACAAACTCGAGTATAGGGACTATGTTGCGCACGACTCGATATGATCAATTATGATTAGTTAGATTAATTTATAATTTGATATAAATTTTAATTTTATTAATTGATGTTTATTTTAGTTAAATTAATTGATATTGATTTTGGTTAGTATGAGAGTTTGCCACTGATATTGAAGATATTGACTAATTAATATTTATTTTGGTTAATATTGCATCTCCCTCGGAAAAATTCTGGATCCGCCACTGGAAAGACAGAAGGAGAAAAATAAAAGAGAGAAGAAGAAGAGAGAGAAAAGGCGCATAAGAAGGAAAAGAGAGAGAAAAAAAAAAGTGGCAGGGAGATAGGTTTGGGCTTGGGGATTAGGTATTAGGTTGCTACATTTTAGGCTAATTGCGCTTGAAATGGCTAATGGATATGAATTTCTAAAACAAATAAGAAAATACTTTTTTCATGAAGTAGAAATTCTTACTTTCTTGCGAATCACAATTTGACATGTGTAGAGATTTTTTCTTTTATGTTCTTTAGAATTATTTTTACATGTGTCAAAACGTAATTTGCAGAAAGTAGAAACACATCCTTCCCAAACAGTATCCAAAAAATAATATCTCACGCAACTGGTCTGGTTTGGTACGGACCTGCAGATTCATCACAAAAATTGGGATTGAAATCGGACCGGTTCAATTTGGTATTCAACCTAAGTTGATTTATTTAGTGAACTCGGCTTTTTTTATTCATTATTATTTAAATCTCCTTCGGCCCAGTTCAATCCGGTTAATCGGTTCTGAAGTTCCAATGCCCACCCTTATAATATTAGTAGGTTGATCTTTTGTCTTTTTTTTACATTAATATTTTATCAGTGTGGCTGACCGTGGACAGTATATAGCGGTTAAAGAGCCTTGGGGAGCAGAGCCTGTGGGTTGGGGTGGAATAGTTAATCAATATGTTTAATTTGTTTGCTCGGAAGACCGAGATTAAAAACGAGACAGGTGAGGATGTTGAGATAAGAGAGGTCGAGAGAGGTGATAAATCGGGGGGAACGCTAGTTGTTAGGATACACGATAAGGATCGCAAATTCATAAGAGCGAAGAAATTCCTAGATCATAGTTCTTATGATGGTGTTCCCAGATCCGTTCATGTCATCGCAACTGCTAATGGTACGAGGACCACGATGGTCCTTACAGCACAGTATTTCAATACCAACGGACGAGTCACCTTTGATCTAGAAAAAAAGACTGGAAAACTGGTGGCGAAGACAGAAACGAAACGATCCCCCAAAAAAGCATCTTCATGAGGTAAATGATCCCTCAGTTGTCAACTTGTATTGATATACATATATGTGTGTATGTGTGTATGTGTGTATGTGTGTATGTGTGTGCAATATCAATAAATTTTCCTAATGTCATGAGTTGTGAATTGCAGGCTTTTCTCAGACTCTTCACGGGTACAGTGATGAGGTAAATGATCGGTATCATCTCTCTCTAATATATATATTTCAGTGCATAGATGTTCAAGCCAATTCCCCATGGATATGTGGATCTGTGTTTACCTCTTTAAGGTTGGATATGTAGCCTTACAAAATAGGACGCGGATCCTGTGCTTGGTTTTTTCTAGCTTGGATCTGCTTGACTTTCTTCAGAGCATGCATGGCACATCATTTAAACATCATCCGAAAGCTAAAAACATAAAACCACATATTTTTCCCTTGGCAGCTCTTTCTTCTTCATTTTAGCATTCTCTCACAACCAAACCAAGCTTTCGGCGGCTTGGCCAAAAAAAAGAGAAACCAAACAAGCAGCCCCTTTCAATCACTCCTCCTCGTCTCAAAACGTATAATTTGTTCATCTTTCAATTAGGGAAGTTTCATGTAAGTCCCTTGTAAAAGACCTTGTTTTCTCCAATTTTCCTCCACGGAAGTAGCCACGCGTATCAGATCAGGACTCATATCAGGAAGCAAGGCATTCAACGGTATTTTTGAGAGAATGCTAAAATGGAGAAGAAGGCAGCTAGGGAAAACTATGTGGTTTCTTGTTTTTCGTGTTTGGATTATTTCTAAATGACGTGGCATGCTCAGAATAAAAATCAAGCAGATTCAAGTCTAAAAAAAAAAAAAGCAAAGAATAAAAAGTAAAAACTATAATAATTAAATTTAGGGGTTTTTTTCTTGCTTTTTTTTTTTTTTTTTCCATGATTGTGATCGATTTGCTGACTGTGTTTTCCGTGACCACTTTATAGTTTGCTGAGAACTGGAGTTCGTTGAAATCGGTTTCACTGCGAGTGTTTTTGTTCGTTCAACTTGGTGAATTTTGTGTTGGACAAGATTGTATTTCCTAGTTTCTGTTCTGGTTTGGATTGCAGGTCGAGACTAGTTTGTTATTGTTTTGCTTTCAATAAAACTGCTTTTTAAAGCAGTCAGAGTGTTTCACAATCTGAGTTTGTAAATGTGATGTCAAAGTGTGGTAAAAATTTTATGTAAAAGGGACGTGTTATTTACTTACCATGTGTTGTAACAAATTTATGTAAAAGGGATGTGTTATTTACTTATTAATAGCAAAGCCAAAATGCCAACGAATTCTAGCACAGTGAAAAAGGGCATTGACAAGTTCGAATCCTCATGACGTTTTGAAAGTGTGTGAGGAAGGAACTCCCTTCTCTTGTAGTTTAAACTATCACTTGTATTAAAAATAAAATAAAAATCAAGCCAAAATTTTAAAAGATCATGCGACAATGAGCTGGGCACCTATAATATAGAATTTCTGAGGCATCATTCTTAGCAATCTCGTTTCACACGCCAAGTTTAAAATAATCACGCCACCAATGCTTGTTTACAATATTTCTAATAATAGAAAATTGACGCGCTATATAAAAATTACTTTTGTTTGCCTTGTCAAAGAAGGCCATCTCTCGTTGCGTTTACGGAAATGACAATGCGTCACTTAGAGTACGACATCAAATATTATTGAAATTCCGGGGACGAAAATGTGAAAAGGTATATTCTGAGAATCATTGCTACAATCAAGCTTCATTTTTAACGAAGCTATGAGTCACATTTTCAGATCCTGAATATACAATTTCATTTTTCGGTTCCTATTTTATAGAAATATTTTTCAAAAAAAAGAAAACACTTTATAACAATTTCTAATTCTTACAGTTGACTTTTTTTTGTGCATGTGATTGGGGGAGGGGGTTTACACACATATTTATTGAGTGTCTCAGTTTTATATTTTCACGCTGCCTGATATGTTTGAATTGTACATGATGAATAAAAATTGGTTGTATTAAAAAAGAAAACAACTTTTAAATTCTATAATCTATACCAAACCGAAGCTTGACCAAAGTGAGTCTGAAGACAAGTTCAAATCTCGCGAGAAGAAGCACAACCAACAGTAAGGGTGGAGGAAATTAAGGTAGCTGACGATGAGTTGATGAGCATCAACCCACTTAAGATATTCAGGATTGGAGGTGGCAGGCACATCACCAGAGGCAACTACCGTAAGAATCGGGGTGAGCCCGATTGCATAGACTCTTTCGACGCCTTTTTGGGCGGAGGAGGAGCTGTAGAAGCCGTGGCCGTTACGGTTGGAGAGGAGGGAAGTGGAGAGAAGGTTGTTGAGGTTTGTGTGGTAAGTTGCCTTTGTTGGGAAAACAGAACTTGGACAGGTAACGTGGCTGAGCAACCACGAATTGAGTGATTAGGTTAATGGGGGTAATTAGTAGAATAATTAGAAAAAGTAACGAATGAGAGCTAATTGATTAAAATTATATACATGATGTATATTAATTTGACTAATTGAATATGTTAAACAAGTAAATTACGTATGAAATAGTGAGAGGGCGGCTGTCGTTGAGTGGAGGGTGAGAAGAAGTGAGGACAAGGCCGGCGAGAATAATTTGTAAGGTTTCACCGCCCTTGTTGACCACACCCAAGTGCTTACGTTTGTCGACATGTGAATAAGTTCGAATTCCCACGGCATCATAGTTGTGTGTGTGAAATCCTCCTCCCCTATAATTAGACTATCGCTTGTATTAAAAATAATAATATTTTAATTTGTCGTGGTAAGTTAATAGGAAAGACAGCCAATCAAAGATTGGCCAGTTTAAACTCCAAATGTAAAGCATATGGACAACAAATATCATTGTCAAGTATATATGTTAATCATTCCAGGAAACTTCGTGAATTTTTCGGATGAGGAGATACGGTCAATTGTCCTGATAATTGCTCAAGATGATGTAGATCTATGAGAAATTATAATATGCGGGGTCTAGTCTTTCTAGATTTTTTTTAATAAAAAAACATATTTTGAATTCAAAACAATCTTTAGTTATGTAGACAAAGTAAACGATTTTGGGATAAAACTTTTAGTTGATCCAGGTTTAATGACTGAATATTCTTTTTTAAGAAGGCGATAAGGACAAAATGGTAGACTGTCCCTTGGCTTGATCATATCAAAATTTCAGACTTTTCTACCAAGCGGTTATTCTCTGGCGATAAAATAAAGGAGCAGTGTGCAGTGCTGGAATAGTGAAGTTTTGGGCCTTTATTGCGTTTTTGGAGCTCAAGATGACCTTAGATGGGTTCGTGACCTTCTGGAGAAGTGTACAGAACGTTTTTATCTTTAAAACAAGCTATGTTGGGCCCGATTTGGAGGAGATTTGAGGTCAAAACGTGGCTGGGCAGATTGTTGGCAGATTCTCCTAATCCAATTTGGATTTTATATCCTAGTATTATTTTATTTTAACCTAGTTTCCTTAGCTAAAATTTAGCTAAAAATATAAGAAAGCTATTTTAGGAGGAGTGCTGTTATTTCCACCCACCTGTCCTATTTTTCCACCCACCTTATCTTTAAACTTTTAAAGACAAATTTAACCCTATTGTAAAATGACTTTAAAGGACTTAAAGAAAAAAAAAAGAGATAAAAAAAAGAAGAAAGATGTAGACTTCTCAAGTTCTCACGAACCCTATTGTTTGCATGAAAATGTGATGAAGAGTGAAATACATGGTGGAATATTTGACGAAGTAGAACAAGGTCTTGTTGTACCATAGGAAGTTTGATTTGAGAGATGGTGTGGTTTCCATTGAGGTAGAGAGAGATGTATAGTAAACATGTGAGACACAGAGAGATGGAGCGTGAGAGATGGAAAATAAGATACAACAAAAATGAGAGAGAGATAGTTAGGCTGTCAAAGAGAGAGAAGAAATGAGCAGAGTGAATAAAAGGAAAGAGGAATGAGGTAATAATTAAAAGGGTATTTTAGGAATATTTGTGGGTGGAAAAATAGGATCGTGTTTTTTAAAATTTATATGGTGGGTGGGAAGATAAGGTGGGTGGGAAAATAGGACAGGTAGGTGGAAATAGCAGCACTCTTTAGGAGCTCTCTAAAAAATTTCAACTCCAACCATACTCCATAATTTGGAGAGTCATAAATGCTATAACTCTTTTTTGATTGGTCCATCTCTATTAAAAAATAAAATAAAAAATAGTTAGCATTAAATAAAGGTTTGAAATACTTATTAAATAAGGCAGCATTAAATTATAGGGAGCCACTATGAGTACTTTCTCTCTCCTCAGATTTAGGAGCTCCTAGAGGACTCCCTATTTTAGGAGGTGGATAGGGAGCATGGTTGGAGTTGCATTTTTACAATTCCTCCCTAAAATTTGTCTAAGGAGGTGGTTTAGGGAGCCCATTGCGGATGCTCTTATGAGGATTGGGCAGCTGGGTTTTAGGAGTTATTTAAGTTATTTTCACAGAAAATAGAGGACTTCTCTTTTGGCTTTTGAACGCGACTTTTGCTAGGATTTTCAGACTTTTTCCATTCAAGGTGTTTTTTATCTTTATTATTTTAATGAAGAACTTGATTATTTTTATTATGAACATGCGTAACTAACTCTCTTTTGCTAGGGTGAGGCCACGAGCCTTAGCAAGAATATGTAGTTTATGTCCAATTTGCTTATGATTATATGCATGCAGGTTTTCGAATTATTCATCACTGGGTTAAACTATCTAAGTGTCTTGATGCTTGATCACCATTAGGATGTTTAGAAAAGTAATTTGATGCAATTTTGGTCGGAGGTCGGTTCCTGAAATTGACGAATGCTTCTTGTGATTAATATGTGCAAGTTCACTTAGGATGAATACCACGTCTTAAGGGTTGCATGGTTTGTCAAAAGGTTTCACAGAACTTAATGAGTCATGTATGTTTAGATTTGATCTGAATACCACAGACGGATTGCATGTGTGATATACGCTCTATGTTGGGGGTCCAAGTATGCATATATTAGGAATACGTAACCTTTGAAATATGCATGTATAGGTCATAAGTAATTGGGAGAACTATATAGAATTGTTAAGGTGACGGCGGATCCCTAGTGCTTTCTTAATTTGATTTCTAAAAACACAACTGTTTCTCTCGCTCTTAGCTTTAATTTTGCATATTGCCTTATTTTTATTAGTTAAATTCGTTTTAATTTAAGGTCTTCAAATCAAACATCTCAATTTTCTCTTTTACAATAATTAATTAGAATTTGGTTTGCTACGAGTTATTTAATAATCCCTGCGGAGAACGACCTTGCAAGAATCATTTATATTACAACAACCTTGTCATTCTTGCAAATTTTATAGGAGTTTTATCCTGTTTGTGCAGGTACTAAAATTCCTATCAACTGTCCCTTTGAACCATCGTCAAGATTATATAGAAAAGTAAAGTATGCTCAAACAGAAAATACTCAAATTTGAACATCCATGCTCACGTTAGAGAGAGTTTACTTGAGTTTGCGTTCATAAATTGTCAACTTCATCAAACTCTATCTGACTTCTCATTGAGGGTTCAAGCAAAACCAAGCTCAACCTAAAACTCACTCGCATTCATATAAAATTTAATACCAACACTCGAATTCATCACCAAATACTAAACTTTGAAAACCCCAAAGTTATATATTGAATAAGATGATATCCATATCAACTAACGTTGAAAGAGATTTCAAGTTCAAATTTTCATTCTTCACACATTTTTGTGGGCTATTCTGTTTCGCCTTAGGCCTACACTTTTCTGTTTGTAATGGGTTCATATCAATACTGGACCTTTTTCTCATTGAATTTGGGCTTTAGTAAGAAATCACAATTTGGGCAATTCTTTTTCTTTAGTTATGTAGCTTTTATCACTTGCTTCTTCTTATCCACTCACTAGCGAGGAGACAGTTCAGTAATTGATGAGGCCTCATTAACCGATTGTTGGACAGAGTTGCTCTTGGACTGATCTCATCCCACCACACCAGACATCTCCAATTCGATCATAAAAAAGGGTGGCTGTGAGGGTACTGGGAGACTGAGAGAGCTGCTAGTAAGCATGAGAATAACTGAAGCCATAGTTGGCCTTTCAGCAATAGTTTGTTGCACACATAACAATCCAATTTGGATGCATCTCATTATTTCATCAGTTCTTGAACCAGTTCTTAAGGTGGGATCTATTAGATTTGAAGCTGTCCCTTCCTTCCAATTTTTCCACGCCTGCATGATTTGTGAATGCGAATAAACACAATATCAGATAATAGTTTTACTTCATTCTTTTGTGTAAATCGGTCCGAATGTTTCTTTACTTACATAGCTTAGAAGATCCTCATTCTCTTCATGGCGGGAAGAACAAATTTTTTGTCCACTTATTATCTCCAAAACTAGTACACCAAAGCTATAGACATCGGACTTATCAGAAAAGTGTCCACACATTACATATTCAGAAGCCATATATCCACTGCATATCAAGAAGGCGAAGGTCATGATCAGAAGCTTTAATTTACTTGGATTAAAACTTTGCATGGTTATGCTCAGAAGTTAGCCTAGTTTAGTATGCTTACTAGGTCCCCACAATTCGATTGGTCTCACCTTGTCTTTTATCAAGTATAAACAACTTTGCCATGCCTAAATCTGAAATTTTTGCGTTCATTTCTGCATCTAACAAAATGCTGCTAGCTTTCAAATCACAGTGAATGATTCTAAGACGAGAATCTTCGTGAAGGTAAAGGAGCCCCCGTCCAATTCCTACTATGATTTTGTAGCGACTCTTCCAATCCAAATTTGCGCACTTGATTGGATCTACATATTCAAGAAAAAATAGCAAATCTGTAAAATGTTGCCACACAAATGAACTTTTCCGAAATGCATTATTGAAATAAACTAGAATTCAGTCATACCAAATATGAATTGATCGAGACTTGCGTTAGGGACAAACTCATAGACAAGAAGCCTTTCATTTCCTTCCAGGCAAAAACCAAGGAGCCTAACTAAATTGCGGTGTTGTAGCCTGGCCACTAACAAGACCTCATTTTTAAATTCCAAATCTCCTTGTGTAGAATCCCTAGATAGCCTTTTCACTGCTATATCTTCTCCATTGAGAAGCGTCCCCTGCATTCAAGCGATTAATCTGAAAACTAACTTCAATATTGTTTCTCATTTAGGCACATATATATAATTTATAAAAAATTTGCTCCCATTTTGTTCTCTTTCTAAATTTTGGATAAGTGGTCTTGATGTGGATCATATGTTCCCTACAATTAACACCAAAAAATCACGCATTACAGTCCCTTGTGTATAAGATAAACATAAGGAGTAATAATATTTAAAATGGCTACATATGAAAAATTAAACTCATACGTGCTCGATATAAGGTATGACTTCCTCCGTATTCTCCAAGACATATAGATGTGTCTGGTTCAACAAGTCCAGATCAACTAAGCTCACTGTGCAACCTGATAATGGCTTTGAAACTCCCATCTTCTGGCTTGAAGGCACTCCAACTATAGTAACATCAGATAAATGCTCGGTACAAAACTCTACAGCTTCTTCAGCTATATACCGCTCAGCAATGCAACCTTCGAGACGAGTACGATTCTGAACATACCCCTTTAGCACTTTCATATATCTTTCAAACGGATACATCCATCTAAAATATACTGGCCCACATAGACGAACTTCTCTGACAATATGTACTACTAGATGAACCATGATATCAAAGAATGAAGGGGGAAAGTACTTCTCAAGCAAACACAAAGTAACTACTACATCTTCTTCTAACTTATCTAGCTTGGAAACATCTACCGTCTTTGCACATATAGCATTGAAGAAGAAGCACAGTCGAGTTATTGCATACCTTGCAGACTTCTCCAAAACAGAACGAATTGCCACAGGGAGCAATCGTTGCATCAAGGTCTGACAATTATGAGATTTAAGGCCAAGAAGTCTTGAATCTCTTAAAGATACAAGATTTTTTATATTTGAAGAATGACCTTCAGGGACCTTCATACCATAGAAAGAATTGCAAACTGCTCTCTTCTCTGCTCTTGACAAATTCCAAGGCCCTGGAGGCAAGCAAGTACGTCTCTCTCCATACTCAGGTTGCAAATCAGTTTTGACCCCCATGTTCAATAAGTCTAACCGAGCAGCAATCTCATCTTTATTTTTTCCAGGGATCTCTAGCAATGTACCAATGATACTATCGCAAACATTCTTCTCAATGTGCATAAACATTTTTCTGCACTTCTAATTTCATCGGCTTCTTCACATGAGCAATAAAAATAAATAAAAAATAAGACGAGTGCAATTGTCTCAGTAGATCAAGTAATTAAAGAGAAAAACTAACTAATCTCAACTTACCTTCACCTATCACTTCTTCCCCTGTTTACCTTAACATCGCATATATCCACGTAGATATAGCTAGCACCATACCAAAAACAGATGGCACAACAATAAGGATGACAGTCCGAGCTGACATAGTGCTTTTCTTTCCTGCAAAAATCATGAGAAATCAATATTCTATGATCAAAGCATTCAGAGAGAAGCTGAATAATTTTCAATTAAATTTATTCATTGTGGTATATATGGAAGTTTGAAGCCCTTGTGATGTGACATAGTGTAGTGTGTATATATATAGACACGACACTCTGAACCATCTAAATTTTAGATATTCCCTCGACGATCATGTCATCAGTCAAAAATCATTCAAATTCAAAATCATTTAACCACTCAATTAAAATTGACTTAATAAAAAGAAAGTTCAGATCAACTTCGTAGTGGACCTCAAAAGGCTTGAAGGTATATATCCCAATGTAGAAGTGGGCTGATATATATTTGTATATATACCTCCTGTAATTGTTGTATCGGCTGTAGTGTCATTAAAGAATTTGTAAACCTTAAACCCCAAGCTACAGCTGGGTGTACCAAGTCTCCCACCAAGCTTCCCATAACAGCACTGTGGGATGTCACCAGCAATTGATACTAAGCAATTGTTGCAGTCTAGCTCCGTCAAATCCGGTGTACACTGAGCAAGTCCATGTATCGTCTGAGAAATAACATTATTTTTTGAAACGTTTCCAACTGCAAACTTAACAAGATCACCACCAGCCGCTGCTTCACCTCTCAATCTTTCCAGCAGGGTCATGAGCTGCCGGTTGAACCCGCCGACGTCAGATGACGACACGTTTCCTGAGCTCGTGGTATAGAAAATCGGACCGGCTTCCATGAAGCCACGTATGGAGCGGTTTGAGTAGCGTAGCATGCAAACGTCCCGCCATAGAACTGCCACCTTTTGGTTAGGGCAAGCTTGTGCGATGGAGATTGAAGAGTTACTGAGGCAACTACCGCAAGCATCGGGGTTAATGTCTCCTCTGCAGAGCCCGATTGTGTAGAAGCCGTTGCCGTTACTGTTGGAGAGGAGAGAAGTGGAGAGAAGGCTGTTGAGGTTTGTGCGGTAAGTGCTGTTGGTGGTGTAGTTGCCTTTGTTGGGAAAACAAAACTTGGACAGGTAACGTGGCTGAGCAAAGATTAATTGAGTGTTTAGGTTAATGGTGGTGATTAGTAGAGTAATTAGAGAAGGTAATGAATGAGAGCTTGAGGAAACCATATTGAATTAATGCCTTGGGTGGCTTCCCATATGCAGTCTATAAATTATATTATGGTTTTCTTCTTTGATTACAATTGATTGATTAAAATTGTATTATGGTTTTCTTCTTTGATTACAATTGATTGATTAAAATTATATACGTGATGCATATTGTTTTGACTAATTGAAAAAATAAACAAATAAATTACCATTGGAAAATAGTGAAAGGGCAGTGGTTGAGTGACTGTGAAGGGTGAGGACTGAGGACAAGGCCGGCAGGAATAATTTTTTACGTTTCACCGCCGTTGTTGTTGACCATAACCAAGTGCATAGGTCCAAAGGAAAAAGGGGGGAAATTGGAAAACTTAAAAAACTATAAATAAACAAAAAATAAGACTTAACGAAGTAAATGTTTTCTAGAACAATTTATATAGATTCTGAAGTATGAAATGTGTAATTACTTAGCTTCTTTTTTTTTTTGGTCAAAGTCATGCATTACTTTAGCTAGAGGAGGAGATACGGTCAAGATGATCAAGATCTATGAGAAATTATAATATGTGGTCTAGTCTTTCTAGACTCTTTCTTTCCTTAGTTGATCGATATTCTTTTCTGGGAAGGCGATAAGGACAAAATGGTAGACTGTCACAACCCTTTTGAAACATCGTCAAGATTATGCTCAAACAGAAATTGTAAACTTGATCAAACTCGATCTGAGTTCTGGTTGAGGCTTCAGGCGCAAACCAAGCTCAACCTAAACTCACTCGCACTCATATAAAATTCGATACCAACACTAGAAATTCATGATCAAACACTAAATTTAAATGTTGAATCAAGATGATATCTTACATTAACTAGCTCTTAATTTAGTGATATTTCTCTTCTCGATGTTGAAAGATGTCTCAAGTACTCATATATCATTTTCCACTTATTAAAAAAGAAACCAAGATGATAGATATCCATTAATTACAAAAAGGATACGACTCGTAATGGAAAAACTAATTAAAATTCAATTCCTCTTAATCTAATTATTAGTAAATATGTCATTAGTATTATTGAGATGCATGTTAGTATCTTAACTCCTTTCATTCTGTCCCTTCCCCATTGGGCACCAAGGAACATTTTGTGGGCTATTCCTTGTCTGTGGTTCCAATGTACCGGACCTTTTCTCATCAAATCTAGGCTTTAGTAAGAAGTCAAAATTTGGGAAATTATTTTTCTAAAGTAGTTTAGTCTTGGAGAGAGAACAAGAAAGCTGCGACCACTCCACACAGAAAACTTTGATATCACATCAAACATTTGGGTTGAAATTTTGAATATGATGATCCTAGATCCTCCATAAGATAGCTAGCTGCATGCCTGTCTTTTTTTTTGTGGAAAAAATTACACAAAATAGGTTTAGCTTTTTTCGGTCGAACAGGAATTAGGTTTCGCTGATCCTAGCTAGGCTTTGGATTTATCTGTGATCTGTCGACAACTGATATTTCGTGATCCTTGTGTAATTCAATGGGCCAGTACCACTTCGAGACAATGCCTTCCTCTAGGCTGTAGGTACAGCCTATAGGATCAATCATATTGTGCCAATTACAAAACAAACATGCCAAAACTTATATCACTCTCAACATTTGCTAGCTTGAATTAATATTTGGTCCTTATTTACTCGTCAATGGATCACATTCAAACACGTAACTTAATTAAAAGCACACAAAAATGGTTCTTCTATTAAAGCACCCTACTAACCAATTTAGAAATATGTTTTTATTTTTGTTTTGGAGAGTGTATAATGACAATTTTGAGCGTGCGAATATCATTTTTCTTTTAAAAATGTTTTTCATGTTTTATATGTTAAATAAAATGGCATATCATCGATCGGTGTTCTTGAAGCTTGTTGATTTTATAGTCTAATCAAATATCAGCATATATTTTGGATTCAATCGGCACCCAAATGAACGAATATTGGTTACGATAAAATAATGGTACCAAGAACAACGGACAACGCAATAATAAAACATTGCAGACATGCAGTCTCTTCTCTCGTATAAAGCTAGACAAGTTGAGCACATATGGATGATTGCTAGAAGAAAGAAAAGATATTAACAGAAAAGCGCAATGAGAAATATATATTCTGGCCTGCTGTATCCAATATTTGAATCATGGAAATGGAATTATGGACCTACTGGGTGGGGGTCTGGTCATCTATGGATTGCCATAAACCATGCACATCCCACTTGCGAGGCTGCAACTTGCGTCGTAGCCCTGAACTGCTCAAAACCATACACAGAGAGAGAGTATATTCGTCTCATGTCAATTATATATATTACATATAGAGTCAGAGAGTCTCATAATTTTCTTGGTTGCCAAACAGTGGAGATGGGGCCATAGTGTTTGAACAACGCATATAGTAACCACGCGGCCATGATCGTCCTGACGAACCTTATATATAATGGTGCAGTGCAGGGCTTTTACAGCTTTTTTTTCTAGTAGCCGCGGCCAAACCAATGCTTCACCTCTCAGTCTTTCCAGCAGGGTCATGAGCTGCCGGTTGTGTTAACAGTGCTGCTGCTGAGGTGTTTAAAGTGAGCTGGATTGTTCACGTGCTTATTAGTGTTTAGTCCAAGTGAATACACGTGTATGTTATTATAGTTTACTTAGAGGAGAAGTCATGTTAGTTAGCTATATAAGGTTAAGGTTAAGCTCTGCTTAAGATTAATTTGGGATGTATAAGATTTTTCAGAAAGAAATATACAGAGCTTCTCTCTCTTCAACTTTCTCTCACTAAAACTCAAAACCTAAGTCTCTTTTTCTGCCATGCTTATCAGGTTGAACCCTACTCCCACGTCAGATGACGATACGTTGCTGGAGCTCGTGGTATAGAAAATTGGACCAGCTTCCATGAAGCCACGTATGGAGCGGTTTGAGTAGCGTAGCGTGCAATAGTCCCGCCATAGAACTGCCCCTTTTGGTTAGGGCAAGCTTGTGCGATGGAAATTGTAGAGTTACTGAGGCAACTACCGCAAGCATCGGAGTTAATGTCTCCTCTGCAGAGCCCTATTGCATAGACTCTTTCAAAGTCGTTTTGGACGGATGAGGAGCTGTAGAAGCTGTGGCCGTTACCGTATTGGAGAGGAGGAAGGCTGATAGAAGGCTGTTGGGGTTTGTGTGGTAAGTGCTGTTGGTGGTGTAGTTGCCTTTGTTGGGAAAACAGGACTTGGACAGGTAACGTGGCTGAGCAAAAACTAATTGAGTGTTTAGGCTAATGGAGGTGATTAGTAGAATAATTATAGAAAGTAATTAATAAGTGCTTGAGGAAACCTTATTGAATTAATGCTTTGTACATTACCCATGCAATTATTGAGTTGAGGCAAGAATAATTTTTAAGATTTCACCGCCCCTGCTGACCACATCTAATCGCTTATGTTGTCGTGTAAGCCTAGCATTACTCTTTATAAATTTTGAACGTATGAAAGGTGCAATTTCAATAATATTTTAATTTGTGGTGAGTATCTAATATATGGTGTGTTGTAAAACTAGAGGGAATTGGATAGAACAATAAGAGGAAGAGAAAGACAGAGAATTTGTTCTATGAACTTGTATATCATTCATCTTTGCTATTTATAGGCTTCGGGAAAAGACAAACATTCACCATCCATTATTGGTAGGTTACAAACACATAATTACAACTCATAAATGTACTAAATACAATCCTTAGTGCATAGATTACAATGATATTATGATGTGTTTTATAGTAGGTATTATGAGTGATATTATCGTGGTCATCCACAATCAATGAATTTACAACATGGTGTGGTATTTCTTGACCATTTTTTCCCTAATTATGTCAGCCAACCAAGTAAACGATTTTGGGATAAAACCTTGTGATTGATCGAGTTTAAGTAGTGATCATTCTCTTTTGGGAAGACAATTTGGGCCTTGAAATGGGCTTCACTTTAGTTGGGCTAACAGAGAGGTTGCTATTGCTTTAACTAAAAAGCAAACAATCTTGGCCTAAACTTGTCCGTGGTTCCAATGTAATGGGTCAATATCAATAACTAACTAACTTAATCTAACGACTAACTAATTTAATCTAACGGTTAAGAGATGTGGCCTCACTTAAGGACCATATATAAGACCCTCACTTTAGAATTCTTGCAATATCAATACTATTGCTGGACCTTTTCCAATTAAATTTGGGCTTAGTAAGAAGTCACAATTTTGGCAGTTATATATATATTTTTTAATACAAACGATATTTGATTTAAATTTCAACTAAATTATGAAGAGAGAGATTCGAACTCGAGTGCATAGTGGAAAGCACATCCGCCCCAACCAACTTAGCTAAGCTTGTGTCGGCGGGCAATTATATATCTATAGTAAATATTTTTGTCTTGGTGAATTATTTTTGCTTTAGTAAGAAAGCTGCGGACCAGTCCAAATAGAAAACTTGATATCACATGAAAATTTGGGTTGAAATTTCAACATGATGAATCCAAGCTAGATTTGGCATAAGATAGCTACCTGCATGCGTATCATTTTGTTGTAGACAACACAGACTAGGTTTTAGCTCGTAGCTAGGTTTGGCTTTGCTCCTCTTTTTCTTTCTTTCTTTCTTGGATTTATATGTGATCTGTCCACAATTGATATTTCATGGCCCTTGTCTAATTCCATGGGGCATGATGACTTCCTCTAGCTAGGTATAGCCTATATGATGCGAAATTTTATAGTGCGAGTGTCATATATGGAGTCATTCTCTAGTTAAGGCTTGATCTAAAGCCCCTGGATTAGGATTTATCTCTTAATTATTGGATCAAACTAACTAATTTGATTCAATGGCTAATCAAATTGATCTAACGATTTAAAAGATAAGGTATCATTTACATATGATCAAATTTCATATGGTACCAAATACAAGAACTTACAAAAGTTTATATCCCCTCTTAACTAACCGAAAGGAAACTTCGAGTCATATGCACACAAAAATGTTTCTTCTATTGAAGCATCCATGCACATTCATTAACCAAATTAGAAACATCTTCTTATTTCATTCTGAAAAGTGCACAATGACAACTCTGAGAGTAACATTCATTTTGAAAATGTTTTCGTTGTTTTATGTTTTTGAAATGGCATACCTTTGTTGTTCTTGAAACTTGTTGATCTTATAGCCTAATCGACATTCAGCATATATCTTGGATTCGACTGGCACCCGAATCAGCGAATGGTTACGAGAAAATAAATGGCATATCAAGAATCACTTACTAGGCAATAATAAAACAATTATCTCCCTTGTAATGCAAATGCATATTGTTGCAGAAATGCAGTTTCCTCTCTCTTATAAAGCTAGACAAGTTGAGCAAATATGGATGATTACTAGAAGAAAGAATAGATATTAACTGAAAAGTGCAATCAGATATATATTCTGTCCTGCTGTCAATATTTGGTGAATCATTATGGAAATGGAATTATGGACCTACGTACTGGGGTCACCTACAGTTTCATGGATTCCATATAACATGCATATATCCCACTTTCGAGGCTGGAACTGGTGTCGTAGCCCTCGACTGCTCAAACCCTACATCTACAAGAGAGAGAGAGAGAGAGAGAGAGAGAGAGAGAGAGAGAGAGAGAGAGAGAGAGAGAGAGTATATTCCTCTCATGTCAATTATATTACTACATGTAGAGTCAGAGAGTTCCATAATTTTCTTGGTTGCCAAACAGGGAGATGGGGCCATAGCGTTTGAGCAGTAATCACGCGGCCATGATCGTCCTGACGAAACTTATGCATAATGGTGCAGAGCTTTTACAGCCCTTTTTTTTTTTGGCTAGAAGCCGCGGCCAGTGCCGGCCATTTACTACTACAAGTGTCTACAAATTGCTTGTATGATTGACAGTAAGAACATGAAATCCAAGAACACTGGATATCTTAACATCGCTATCAAATTTCTACACTTGGATTTTGTACAACTCACCAAGATCCTTACGAGCCAAAACTCAAAAAATAAATTTAAAACTTGGTTTAAGAAAAATAAGGTAAATATGGTATATTCTCAATGCTTTTTACTCATTTTCAATTTTGTTAAAGTTAGGAGGCATTCATCCCGGAACCAATAATTAGCCTAGCAAACTGTGATAATCCAACTCAAAATTAATTCATTATGAATGAAAAGAGCTAGTAGGATATGTATTTTAATGCATGGCTTTACACTTCGTATACATGTGTAAAGAGAAATGTTACTCACGTGATTGATCATATGAAGAGACAGATAACTACTTCCTTAATTATATGTTGTATAGTCTCATAAGGTTCTCTTTTTTCTTTTTCTTTTTTGTGCTTCATTACTGCGTAATCATACCCCAGAAACTCATCTTCTTTGCTATTGACTCAGTTACTTTGACTTCATGTATAAATTATCGCTCCCCGTAAACAAACACAAAAACAAAGAACAAACCACTAGTCTGTCAAAAAGAAAAATCTCCTAGCTAATATGGTGAAACGTTATTTGACTTATTTAATATTAAAATTGAATAAAGATTTGATTGTTATTGACTTCTTTACATGATTAGTTATGTCATTTCAAATCATAAACTTCATATCAATACACCCAATTTTCCTCCGGATTCTTATGAACTCTTTCACAAATTTTTCTCACTCCATTGTTAAACAGTGTAGGAACAACACAAAATCATCCTACTAAATGCTTGACTAAACTCAAAATAAAATTTATAAAATATCATCAGTTATTCATCAAAAAATTTGTTTATTAAAACGTTGAAACTATAGCAACTTGTATAGAAATTATAGAGTACTACAGTAGTACAGTCACATGGTACATCTTGGTACACGTGTTATAATATGAGTGAACGACATGGTTTATTTTCCCCCTTTTAGGGAATAGTATCTATAAATATCTACTTATATTATAACACGTGTATAAGATATACCACATGGTCGTACTGCTCCAGGCTGTGGGAGTTCAATTTAAATACATAAGAAAAAGAAAAAAAAAATCTATAAAAGATACAATTAAATTCACACAATATAAACCCAAATAAAAAAAGTAATTATAATATAATTGAAATTACAACACACAAAATCAACCTTTACATCTTCAGTAGAAAAGCTCAAATTCATCCTGAGATCATCTTTGGAGCAGATAAGAAATCTACCTACAAAATCCATCTCATTAATACAGGAGACTGTTTGATTAACGAAGCAATCAAGCATCTGTCAGTGAAAAAGGCACAAGTCAATAGTACTTCTTGATCAACTCCCGGCCGTTGGATTGGCTTCGGAGCGCGTGTGATGCATCTTTCGAGACCCATCCGACGGACCAGATTCAAGCGTGGGTTTTTACACAAAGATCGACGTCGAAGCATAAAACTTCGGTCAAATCTTTCCAAAACAGGGAATAAAACAAACGGGTTGGTGACACGTGGTAATGAGTCTTAATGACGAGAATGCCCTCGACCATCAAATCAAACTGCACTGATCCTTATACAAATGCTGGGGTCACTTCAGTCTTTAACGTTATGTCTGAACCATTACCATCATATCAGTGTCAAAACTTGTCAGGGTCGTTTTGGTCTTTTCGGTCAGCATGACCAACGTTTGCATATGGAGATTCTATTGGCGAGAGATTTTACTGTCCAAGTGCCACGTGACTGCCAGGGTTGACGCTATGTATAGGTCACGTGACATCATACCCAAAAAAAAAAAAAAAAAAACCTTGAGCCATGACGCAAACTTGACCCTGGCATGGCATCTACGATGTGTCGTACATTCTTCTTCCCCAAAACTAATTCAGCCAAAAAGATAATTTCGCAAGTACAATTTTTTTTTTTGGTGAAAGATTCATTTATAAGTACATTTGCTCCTTCATCAAATTCATCATCATGCATGCAAATGGAAATAACAATTTTTTTTGGAAAATAAATAAATTAGTAAGTATAAATGACTTGGAGGAAAAAATATATATATTTTGTATGTTTCTTTGTTCATTTCGGTTGATATTACCTTATGATTACAAATCAATATTAATAAGGCAAATTGTGGGGTGCGTGTGCGTCAAAATGAGTGGTTAGCACTTCATAAATTGGGACTTGTGTGAAGGGCATCTTGCTCATGCACGCTCTTGAAAACAACTTCTCCTAATTTTCAAATCAACTTCATCGAGTTCTCTGATAAATTATCATGAGAGAGAGAGAAGTCCCAAATGCAGAGATGTCAACCCCAACTGTGAAGAGAGAGAGATAGGGTAGTACAGTGGGGACCTAAATTGTTTAGGATTTTATGCTTCAATGAAAGTTGTATATATGATATGATCATGCATGGACTTAAACGAGGAAGGTCTCTCCGAACTTTGAACCTACTATCTATTTCAAACTAGCAGAAACATGGTTGTGAATGCTGCTTTCGATCTAACTAAACGGTATATAATACACAACCTATATATGAAAAAGTTGTTCAAAATTACATATGGAGGAAGAGTTCTTCTTCTTAACATGGATTATCATTTTATGTCAGCATATCTATCAAATTGTTTTAGAATTTGTTGAAATACATTTCATCTTTCCAAATGTGTCGCTTGGTCCGTCATAATATTACTCTTATTTTAAGTTGAAGCACGTTTTTGAACAAAAAGTATGAATGTGATGGAAGTTCCATAAGTATACTTTGTCATCATAATATTGTAGACAAGAATCTACTTTACAGGAAAGCCAAGCTGCATTAATTCATTCTTTATGTTACATCAGGGTTTATAATAAGTCAGAAACTAATAATCAGATATTCATTAGCCAACTTAGGGTAATTTGGATTATGTAATCATTAGCTTCAACTTTTTTTTTGGGAGAGAAACTCTCGTCCAATAGGGATAGTATTTTTTGCTTTTCCCAACTAATAACAACAGATATAACAAAACAATGTTATCTCCGTTATAAGAAAGTTTTTTTCCTACTTTTGACTAGAAGATTAGATCGAACTTAAAGAAATAAAATTATATGTGGATTCAGCTGAGGTCAGCAAATTGTCCCCATTTTGCAAAACTCCAAGCTGCCCTGCATGCCTAGTGATTTAATTAGAAATCAACAGGTGTAAAGATTGAAGAAAGACAAATTAATATGATAAATAGTAGGCCATGGATAGCAACTGAAATTAATGCGCTCCAACTAAGTGCATATTCCATGAAGAATAAAGATATTTGCCCTAGATTTTATTTCTCTAACCTAGATTGTGCATTTCATTTGATATTGAATCCATTCTAGCTCCCCTAGATCCTCGAATCCAAACACCATCATGCATTGAGGTCATTGGGATCTCATTTCCCCATTGACCCCTAAACACATATTCTTCTTCTTGTCCTTTGATGCCTCGCCAACTTTCGACAAGTACAGATCGACATTAATTGTCTTAATTAGATGCTGCTTTAGCTAGGATTATATGCAATCATCATGTGTCATGTGGGGACATATCGTGGTATTTACCCAATAAAAAATTAAAAATTATATATGTTCTTTTATTTTACGATACAGTACGATAGTCGACATGATTAATGACTCAAATAATTAATTCTAAACTATATACTTATTGTGTTTGTGAAAAAAAGAATTTACGTGTTCTCTTATCATACAGATCAAGTTACTACCTAATTCACTACTTTCTTTCAATATATAATTAATAAAATCAAACTACGTGTTCTCTTATCATACAGATGAAGTTAACTACGTAACTCACTACCTTCTTCCAATATATAATTAATAAAATCAGACAAAGAGTTTTAGTCAACTATTAATTTAATTGTGATTACAAAAAGGTGGGCATGCTAGGGCAGCAAAAGAACAAGAGGGTACGTAGGGAACAAATGACAGCATGTATATCTTTTGGCCTCCAAGGACAAAATATAATTGTTGGGATTTTGAGATTTTCGGTTGGATTTCCTATCTCTTATCTGTATTATGAACTTTTTCAAGCAACATTTTTACATGACAACAACTTCACATCAATACATAACAGATACCAAGCCACTCATGACTCTACTCATTTTCTTCCCAATGTCGAGGAAAGGGTTCCTCCCTTGGAGCCTCTTCTTCTTTTAAATATAATAACTGAGTTACCAAAATAAATAATTAGAGACAACAAGTTTCCAAAAAAAACAAAAGTTTCCTTTTTCATGTTAATTATATCAATAGACAAAATTGAAGGACTGCCATCTGTTTACCTTCTAAAGTACAAGTATTTTTTTATTATTACAAATACCATTACCAAAAACAATAGTATTATTATAATTGTAAAAAATTATTTACATGTACACATATGTATATTTTAGTTACGATTATCTTTTTTATTTTATTTTATACAAACGATAATTTAAATTGTATTAAACTATTTTAATTTACTTGGATCGTGATTAATTGACCTAATTCACATCTATAACTAAATTTATTTTTATTTTTATTCTTATAATAATACAAAATTATGTACATGTACACATATGTATATTTTAGTTACGATTATCAGTTTATTTTATATGAATGATAATTTAAACTGTACAAAACTATTTTAAAACTATTATAATTTACTTGGGTCGTGGTTAATTGACCTAATCCCTGTCTACAACTAAAAAAATTTATTTTTAAAAAAAAATGGAATTGGTTCACACAAAATTTCTACTTGGTTATGTAATTAAAAGCACATGACTATGCCAATGAGGGTTGGTTCAATTGGTAAGGTCTCTTCACTATGTGTAGCCCCATTAGTGTTTGAGTTCCGCTTCCAGCAATCCTCATCTGTGCGTAAGTCATTTCGGCTCGAGGTTGTGAGTCTGCCCTGACGCTGGTGGTAAGAGTGGCCAATCTCCCCCTAAACTTCTTTTCAAAAAAAGCACATGACTATAATGTACTGCTTTAAACCACTACATAAGGGTCCAAATCTCAAATCACTTCCAAGTTGTTAGTAAAATTACTTTTTTAAATGCAATCAACATCAAAATGTTGGATATCATTTTCGTGTTGTTACTTTCCCGGCAGTAGACGGAAAGAATTACGCCACGTGGCGCGACAAAGGCAATAGTAAGCGATCGGACGGCTGTTGATGCAAGCAAATATTTATCACCGCTGCTTCCTGCAGTGCAACAACTACTCCCTTGCTTACTTGGCAATGGCATCCACAATTTCACACCACGCTCCTAAGGCGCGTCCTTCATACACTCTTTTACCATTTCTCTCTTCCTTTTTTTTTTGGTTAGGAAGAAAAAAACACCTAAAAAGGCAAAAGGGACGTGTAGAGAGATTTCTTCCACAAGCATACACTTTTTTGAATGACTTGTAAGCTTATTGGATTTTAAGTTTTTGTCAAACCATGAATCAAACTAATTAGTAAATAACAATCGTGTTCCTTCTAAAAAAACTGGAAGAAATTGATCTGACCGATTTGAGTTTTGTTCGCCCTAATATTCTCATACGGAATCTAAATCAATTTATTGCGCCATATGAACTTTGATAACAATCTAATCTCATATCGCATCAAAAGTAAAATGTTTATATGTTTTCTCCTTCGTATACTAGATGATCAATATGCACTTTTTTATCTCCATCTCCATCTTCATCTCCCTTTCTTTGTACCCACCATCATTAGTCATTCTCAATGGGTATTTACATGTTTAAATTCGATCAGCCGGTCGATGGTTCTTTGAAGAGGCCAAACAAGAACTGGCCGAAGAGGGTACAAACCAATGTTGTAAAGTGCGAGTGGGACATGTCCAATGCTCCAAAATTCAACTTAAATTAAAAGCCCACATAAATGTATTTATATCTCCCCCCTTGCCCCATTGCCTACTACTACTACTACTACTACTACTACTTCTACCCTCCCAAAAACTCTGCACAGAGGAGCTGAGAAGAAGGAGCCTTGAGAAAGATAACCAAATCCTTTTTCTTAACCTTCACGCCTCCATTACACCTCTCTCTCTCATTCTCTCTGTTTCTCTCTCTACCTCTCACTTCTCATAATAACTCTGGTTTTTTATTTATTTATTTGCTTACTCTGTTTTCTATGCATTAAAAGGTCCTCATCAGTCCTCAGACATATCAGACCGCTGATTCGCTTTGTATTGAACCTCCCCTAAACCCTTCATCCCACCCTCTTTAAATTCCTTCCCACCTCATCCATCCACCCCCCAAGATTTTATTTTCCTCAGCAAAACAGAGTGAAAGAAACAGAGCCTTAACAGAGTCTTCAAAACAGAGCAAGTAAAAAGAAACACAAAGGTTTCTTTCCCTTTCCCTCTTTAACCCCTCTCTCTCTCTCTCTCTCTCTCTCTCTCTCTCTCTCTCCTTTTCACTTACTTTCACTTTCCTTCACTTTTCTTGGGATTTTCCTACATGGGTTCTTGTAAAGAAAACCAACAAGAAAACCCACAACAATCAAATTGTGAGTTTGTTCAAGGGCCTATCATTGTAGGCGCAGGACCATCTGGTCTTGCAGCAGCTGCTTGCCTCTCCAACCATGGCGTCCCTTCACTAATTCTTGAGAAAAGTGACTGCATAGCTTCTCTATGGCAGCACAAGACCTACGACCGCCTCAAGCTTCACCTTCCCAAACAATTCTGTGAGCTTCCACTCATGGGCTTCCCTGAAGATTTCCCGAGGTACCCAACAAAATCCCAGTTCATTTCCTACATGGAAACCTATGCTTCACACTTCTCAATCAAGCCCAAGTTCAACCAAGCTGTTCAGAGCGCTGAGTTTGATTCTGGGTTTTGGAGGGTTAAGACTCAAGATTTTGAGTACAGTTCCAAGTGGCTTATTGTGGCCACAGGTGAGAATGCTGAGCCTGTTATACCAGAAATTGGTGGGATGGAGATATTTCAAGGCCCTATTCTTCACACCAGTCTCTACAAATCTGGCTCTGATTTCAGAAACCAAAGGGTTTTGGTTGTTGGCTGTGGAAATTCTGGCATGGAAGTCAGCCTAGACCTCTGCAGATACAATGCAAATCCTCACGTGGTCGTTAGAAACACTGTAAGCCTCCACTCTCTCTACATTGTTTCAGCATAAATGTCTTTTCTGGGTTTTGTTGATTTATGTCTGCAATTTTGGTGCCACAGGTTCATGTTCTACCAAGAGAGATGTTTGGTTTCTCAACCTTTGGAATTGCAATGGCACTTCTCAAATGGCTGCCGTTGAAACTTGTTGACAAGGTCCTCTTGCTACTGGCCACAATCATCCTAGGCAACACAGACCAATTAGGCCTCAGGAGGCCAAAAACTGGTCCAATTGAGCTCAAAAATGCCACAGGAAAAACCCCAGTGCTTGATGTAGGAGCATTGGCACAGATAAAATCTGGCAAAATAAAGGTACTTGCTTTAAGCCTTTAACCAACCCAAAAAAGTAACCAAAAAGAATGGTTTGTGATTCATAGCTAACTTGTTGGTATTGCAGGTGGTGGTGGAAGGTGTAAAAGAGATAACAAGAAATGGAGCCAGATTTATGAATGGACAGGAAAAGGAGTTTGATTCTATAATCTTAGCAACTGGGTACAAAAGCAATGTGCCTACTTGGCTCAAGGTAAGCTTGACAATGCCCAGCAGCAACTTTTTTTTAGTATTTACTTCTATCTTTTTCTGCATCACCTGTCACTTTCTTTCTTGGACACATGCCGCATACACCTATGAAACCCTTCTTTTCTCCATGCAAAAAAGAATAAAACAAGTTGGGTTTTTTTTGCATTTTGGTTTGCCTCTTCATGTTTGATGGCTACTTCTCAGGCAGTATGTATATTTAATTTTGTTTTTATTTAATTACAGGGTTGTGATTTTTTCACCAAAGAAGGCATGCCCAAAACACCCTTTCCTGACTGCTGGAAAGGAAGTGAAGGACTTTACACAGTTGGCTTCACAAGAAGAGGGCTTCTTGGAACGGCCTCTGATGCTGTTGAGATTGCCAACGACATTGCTCAACTTTGGAAGACAAACAAAGACTGCAGGAGTTCTTGTAATTCCCATATTATTCTTCTGAAATAATGTTTGACAATATTGACTTGTTGTATAAAACAAAAATAAGGAAGAAAAAAAAAACAAGCGATAAATTAGGTTATTCTCTGAGTTAGTGGTGTTTACAGGGGATAATAATTTTTATTTAACCTTTTTTTTTTAGTACGAGCGATAGTTTAAACTAGACGTGATGAGAATTTTTCTCACACACAACTATGATGCCGCCATAGGGATTCGAACCTGAGACTTTGGGTCTGTAAGTCAATGCCCTTTTCCACTCGGTTAGACCCTGTTTCCTTTAGCTAGCAAGGCTTGTGCTTCAATTTTCTCCTCTCTTTTTTTTTCTTTTTTGGGTTTGTATATGTAACAATTTTGCTTGGGGGCTTTAGATTTCCTTTCCGTCGCATGTATGTTCCTTAGCTTTGTACAAACAATTTCAGAAATAGAATGTATTTTAGCTCCACAAGTCGTGACAAGTATGCAAGGCTCTAATTACAAGTCAAATTAAACATATATAGCATCACTATCATCGATCATTGCCTCTATCTCAGTTTCATGGGGATTGTTGGTACATGAATTGTCATCTTTCAAACCCTTACATTTCTTGTTTCTTATTTTTGATGGATCCCTTTACCTTTTGGCAATAAGTGCAACTAGTGGATTACGTATACCTTATTAACATGTTATTGATAATGATGTTATTGATAATGATATCGACACCTTATTGATTATCATATCGAACTATTTAATTTGGGGTCATGCTAGGTAGAACTGATTGGTATATATAACTCCAATGTTGGGGTCTGCTGATATACAATAAGGAGATATAAGCATGTTTTGGCTTGATGAACATAAGCTTAGTTGAACAAATGTTCTTTTATGATCTTAAGTGCCCATATGGTACTCTCTAAATCGTTTTGCAGAGCTATGTTCATGTGGTGATTATGCTTTGCTCTTAGTAAGCTCCTAAAACGAAGGGACTAAGATTAGTCTCATCTCACATAACGTAATATAAAACTTGCTCACTTTTATTATTATAGGTTAGGTTAGAGCATTTAACTATTTAATTTTTCAGCTGAATAAATGAATTTTGAATTTGAGATTTCTATCAACATTAGGAGAAATATAAATTATGGTTTAAACTAAGAAGCCGAATTGAATATAAGTCAAACTAATGGCATATTTTACTAATTCGTAATCGGATAAGGATGAACTGAATTGAGGAGGAGTTAGAATTCATATTCTCATTGAAGCTGTTTACTAAACTATATGGAATCCAGGTATGAATGATACTGATTCCTTATAAGTTGTTTACTAAATTCCCATGAATTGAAATTGAAACAAGTTTGATTACAAAAATGCCCTTCTTGTTGAGTTAAAGTGGATGACAAATTTGGAATTTTAAAAATTGTGTGAGGATATAATTGGTAAAAATAATGGATTCATGATGGGTTAGTTATCCATGAATTGGTACTTCCCACCCAAGAGTCCAATTCCTCCAACTCCTAATTTTGTATGGACCTCACTTGCATTTTGATTCATTTATATGAAGTAAACACATGAGTAATCCGTAATCGGAATTCAACTCTTTATTTTGATTCAAAATACGGATTAATAAACATGTCATAATATTCGTTGACATGCTTATATGCACCCGTTGCTATGCGGTGCATTTTGATGCTGAGCTGATGATGTGGCTCTCTCCATTGAATAATAATGAGAGACGTATCCATCTTAACAAAACATGTAGTGGGAATGCATGCCACTGTCTGTTTACTTACACAATTCTCTTTCACGTTTTCTCATTTTTATAGCCTCTCTTTGTCCATTCTTGGCAGTCTACAAACGTGTAGGTATATGCTCAATGAATGAGCTCCATTTTCTTTTCTTTTACTTTCACTTCTTTGTCAAGTTTGGACTTTGAACCCACAAACAAATATAGACTTTGGTAAAATTCCTAGTGTTGTGTGTAGACATAATAATTACCCAATTCAACTACAATCTTGAATGTTGATTGTTCAAACTCCTGCCGTAATTTTGGTAAAAAGTAGGTTTACACGTGCATGCCCTTTCAGTTGGGTCATTTAGAGAAAGATTGCAAGATTTTCAAATTCTAATTAATAATACTTGCAGCAAATGCAGCAAATGCTGCAGCCTCCTCTTATTTTAATTGCCAAAAAATAAAAGTTAATACTGTTGCAGCTGCCAACTTTCCATCACAGTCACATCATCAAATGAAGTCCTCGGTCTTCCAAACCAAAATTCCATTAATGCTTTGAATTTTCAGAAGCAAATTCAATTCCAAGCACACAGATTTGCTCTTTTGATCCTTTCGCTTACATCTGCCTTGAATTCATGTTAAATACTTGCGTGAGGGGATTGAGAAACCTTCGTTTTCTTGATATTATTTTTTGTATGATTTGTTTAAGATTCCCATAATTTTACTTTAGATATCCATGTTTCCATGTTTTCCATCTTGAGATACATAGTCCTTTACTTAAAGCTAATTATGTTGGACCACACTACATTAAAGAAAATACTCACAAAAAATATGTAGATTGTAAACTTCAAGTAATCAAGCGTGATGATCGTCACGCTGTCATGTCACGTAATATCACACAAGTTGTAACAAGCGTACTATAATTAACGTGTATACAAGTTGTCGTACGCGAGTACGCAAATATGCAATGTACTATTAAGGCAAATAATTAGATTAAGCAATCTTTAGGCAGCAGCAGTTTGCATCAAAAGATAATATATACGACACACAAGGGCAGAGGTTAAAAGGCCAATCTCACGTACTGAGGAGGATCTGATAATTGAGAAAATGATGGGGCTCTGAGCCCTCTTCTTACCATATGCATATTGATGTTATTATATACAGGAGAGGATCGTACGAGGCTCTCAGAGAAAACCCGATTGACAGCTCTGCCTTGCCTTCTTCCATCTCTTTCTCTCTGCACCCTCTGTAGCTGATGCACTGCCATGCAATTTGCAAACCCATTCCATCCCATGCATGCCTAAATAAATTTTATTTATTTACATATAATTTTTATTATGAAATCAAATTACATATTCAAATACAAATACCATCAAAATAAATATCCAGTGTCTTCTCTCTCTCTCTCTCTGCCGCCATATATAAGACAATGCGGTGAATATGGATAGATGGGATGGAAAAGTCCAAGCAGAGAGTTAAAAGCAAGCTAGCGCCTAGCTCTCTCTCTCTCTCTCTCTTGCTCTCTGTGTCTTGGCATTGAATTCGAAATCCACTTCGCACGCTTCCAAGCACGCGTTTCGGTGTTCAGTACTTACGTCACGCTTTCTTCTGTGTATATCTTTCTCTCTCTACTCTGTACTGCTACTGACGTATTTTGCAGAGAGAAAGAGAGAGAGGAAGGCAGCAGAGCCAAGAGTCAGAGAGAGAAAGAGAGAGGACTGGGAAGGACAGAATGCATGGTTGATTGAACACCTTCACACACACACACACTCTCTCTCTCTCTCTCTCTCTCTCTCTCTGTATCTCAGAATCTGATCTCTTGTTAGATTCATTTCTTACCTCTTTGCATTGCACACCTGATGTCATGACCCCCACCCATCTTGGCCCTTTCTCTCACATTCACTTACCCTCTCTGATAAAAGCTAAGAATTTATTGTCCCTACCCATGATGTATAAATGATTTGCAATTGCAAAAAAAGAAAAATGTTTTCTTGCTAAATTGGAAGTTCTCTGTGTAAGGTGTATGTTGTTTGTAAGGTAAGGACATAACATATCAATGCGTTGTGTTATTGACAATGATATTGACACACTTTAGTAAAACCATATAAAGAGTTCATCATGTAATAAAATATTGCAAATAACTGATTGTTAGAGAATCTACAATGATGAGTATCATTTCAATTTTATTTCAATAAATTGAACTTTTGACTTGCAATGGTAAAGCTCATTTTAGATATAAATATTTCGCTTTAGAGATCAATAGTTTATTTCAAAGGTCATTAAAATGAACTCTGAAATGCAATTCATTTCAATAAGCTAGTCCACCATAATAACTCTATATCCTTTCTTTTGTTGACGCATGGTCAACATTACTTTTTACTTTTTATTTTTGCTTATTCATATTCAATTTTGTTATGCAATAGCCTGAAAGAGATGTGCTCTGATGTGTTCTCATTTAATCTCAACTTCCAATTCTTCAGAAAAAAGGTGTTAATATAATATTGTCTACAACCAAAGAAAATTTTGTTATTAATTTTTTTAAATATTCAAAATTGTTCTCTTTTTTAAATATCTTTTTTAAAAAGATCTCTTTGAAACCATTTTAATTGTATAATTCTTATTGTAATTAACTTTATTTATTTTATTTTATTCAATCATTTAAAAATATAATTTTTAATTTGTAAGCTATTGAACTGCACAACTGCAAGTGAAACTGCAGTTCAATTTAATAGCTACTAAAAACTTCAATAAATTAACTGAAATGAAATGAACTGTTAAGCAACCATTGCAGATGCTCTTATATAACGAAGTAATAGATAAATTTTGCTAGAGCAAGCCTCTGAAATCCATTTTAGAGATTCTTAACTGTTGGTCTTCACAATGCATCAACAATCAAATTCAATTACGTGGTGTCATATAAAAATTCAATGCATCTCATAAATATTCTAAAATTCAAGAATATACTTTCTTCTTTAATAATATAAGTATGAACCTAAATATTGTATGTTGCTAAACTGTAAGTATGATCGAACCATACGGGGTTTGACCGAAATGGTCCCCTAATTTTTGCTCTAGTATCATTTTGGTCTTTTAACTAAATTTTTCATTTCAATCATCCTCCAACTCTTCATTTGGTATCAAAACGGTACTACCGTAAAAATTTTCGTTAATTTGAATTGCATGGATGACACATGCTCCAATTTTAAGGGGTAAATTGGACTTTTTACCCACAAAAAAATAAAAAGTACAATTTATAAATATTATAAATTTAAAACAGAGTAGAAAAAGTGAATAACACAATCATTCCCACCTCCATCTCCCGAGTACACCAAATAGCTAGTGTACCATTCAATAGACAAAAGACATGTGAAAATATTATCCAATATACATAGAAGATAAGTACTATATATGCATTATGTAATGTAATTTAAGAGCTAGGAGGAACTGGGTCCATATATATATATATATATATATATAGGGGTCACAATTGCGTATGCAATAAAACAGCAGATAGACGAGGCATGGGTAATTTGGTGTTGCGTTGTTGTGAGGGCATATGACTCAGACTCAAAATTAGATGCTGGACGTATCTATGAAAGTATAGCTTGGCATGACATGGCATGCAAATGCACTGATATCACTGCTTCTGCATGCATGCCATATCCCTCCGTAGCCCCATGCAATAAGTTTCATTGTGTGTATATAAATAATTATGGGGTGTAAATAAAACTGTTCCAATTCTTGGAAGTTTTATGAGATGATGACGACGATATAATATGATACAGGAGGGCCCACGGAGAGAAGAGAGAAGAGAAATTCTCTTCTTCATATGAACTGGGGCCCACTTGGATCTCAGTGGCATGTTGCTTTTGCAGCAGCTTAGCTCAAGCTGACACATTTTTTTGCATATACAGCACACTTGGGAGCAGCAAGCTATAGATATAGATAGATATAGAAAACTATGCATCATAGCATTGGAAGAGAAGAGAAGGACCTCTCAATGACCACCCTTTCTTGACTTCTTCCTACCCTTTTAAATTATTCAATCTCCCAAATATATATATATCATAGTTTATTTATTTATTATTTTTAAGTACTTTCTGGATCAGCAGTTTTGTCAAAAAAATAATTTCCCTGTTCTTTTCTTCTTACTTTGCTGACCAAGAGAATGTTAGAGGGAAGAGATAGACACCTCAATGGCTATACCTTATTCTTTTTGTTTATGATCAATTTGGGACCAATTATGTTACTTTTTCTCTTCTTTTGCTTCTTGGTTTTTTTGGTGGGAATTTTGCTTTTCTCTTCATCAAATACATAGATATATATGATGATATATTGCTAATTGTAATTTAACGCTTATTAGAGAGTATTTTTGTTTATCTCTATGTTTTGCGACTCTGATTTGATTGAACTTATGAAGTATAATTGGATTGGAAATGATAATAATTAATCAATAATGTATTTGGTACTCCACGTGATTAAGGGGTTGAATGAACTAAAATACAATATCACATGCTCTAGTATAAGGTTGGATATAATCCAATCTAACTTAATTCCAATTAGGTTGTTTTAGTGGGATTCGTAATCCGACCACATTTTGCCCCAATAGAAATAGAAACGAAACAATTCAGTCTATTTTCAATTAGGCCACTTAACATTTGACTAGAATTATCAATCATATTCATCCATATAATCTAGCACATCAAACGGTAAAGTGCAAAATCAGAAAAATGTATGAATTTGGGGGTGTAATTCTTATTGTTTGCACTTAAGATCGAGGTGGTTTGACAGATCATTTATGTATAGTGCAAACGACGGGTCGTCTGTCGAGGTTACGTAAACGACAAATACTGGGCTGGTAACAAGACACACCGATGACGTTTGGTCTACGTAATTTTCATACACCCAACCCAATCCCCAAATGAAAAAGAGGTCGATTGTTAGGGCCCACCAACAACCTTTGTTGAAGGCCCAGTTCCAATTTCCAATCAGAAAAACCGAAACCTAACCCAAACCCAATGATGGCCCGACCAACCCAACCAATCTCTTCACGATGACCCAAACTGTTTGCACTTTGTTGTAGCACCCTTGGGCCCTTTTTTATTTATTATAATTTAAATGAATTTGGAATTGGGGGCAGTTTCGTCATAATACAACGTATTTATATTTATTTTGTTACTCCAAAAATGGCTATTTCCTGATTGGTCTAAAATTGACTTTTGTTTTTTTTCAAACCAAGATAAGAAAGTGAAGAAGTTTCTGGACTTGACCCAACATGCTTTTTGCTTTGGTCTGTTTTTCTTTGTTCAGAAATACATAGGTTTTCTCTGGTCAAAGCCTCAAAACACAGAGCTACAATTATTAAAGTAAAGTAAACCATTCCCTCTTTAACCCACAGAAAGAAAAAAGAAAAAAAAACCATTTCCGACACTGAGTTGACCCTTTTGGACATCTTTGTAATTTATGTACAAAATATCTTTCTTGCTCCCATAACTAAATTCCTTGGCCTCTTTCTTCCCCAAACACCCAAAAACAGTTTTTTTTTTTTTTTTTAAAAAAAAAATTTATGATCTCAGTGTGATATAAAGCTAATGCAACATATGATATGGTCAGTTTATGGAATCTCCCAAAGTTTCTTTTGCGCTGGATATGAACAAAAAGTTTCTACTTTACACTATCCTGGTTTTTTCTGTTAATAAAAGTTGCTTTATTTATATTAGCCTGTGCCAATTGGTTTTTTATTTTTATTTTTTTATTATAACAAGCGATTTTATTAGAACAACTAAAAAAAGTACAAAGGGAGCTATTTGAATTAGCAATATGACGGATATGAGTAAATTTCTCCAATTACTTGAGCCAGCATAATCTAAAGAGAATCAATCTAAAAAATTACTTGTCTAAAACCCCTATCTACCGCCTTCATTGTTCCAGATTAAGGCAATTTTATCAAGAACAAAACCCCTATCCCCCCTTTTTTTTCTCCCATCTTTTCCCTTCCTCTTATCCTCTCTTATCCTCCCCTCCCCTTCCCTATATAGTTTAGATATGTTTGGATCTAGGTCTGTTTATCTATTTGTTTTGTTTGGTTATTTTTGTAGTGTTCTAGGTGACTGATGTTGTCTTTGTCTTGGTTGCGGCGACAGTAGTGACGTTGAATTGTGTCTCTCTTTGGGAGAGTTGTGATACTTGGTAGCTGATGTTTTGTCTCTATTTCAACGGCGGCGGCAGGCAGCGACGCCAGTGATAGTTGTTGGGATGTGGTGCTCTTCTCTATTATGCGCTGACTGAAGAACTATGCTTGGTCATAGGAGGTTTTCTTTGTTAGGTTATGAGTTGAAGTGGAGTGCTTCTCAGGGGTCCTTTTAATGTTGTTTCGGTGTTCCTCCTACGTGTTCTCTCCTAGTTTGTGTTATGGTATGTCTTGTAGTTTGTGTGGGTGTCAAAAGACTATGATTTTGCTCATAGAAGGCTTATCTTGATAGTTGGGATGTTCTGCGGTCCTCTCATGTGGGTCTACTGTGTTGGTCTCTAGTTGCAGTTCTCGTCGGAGGTCTTTGTGTTAGTTTTCGTTTTTTATTTGTTCTTTTACTATAATAGTTCAAAGTGACCTAAATTGAAATCTCTTGTTAGTCCATGACATGTGTAATACTCTTTCCTCTCTTGAGGTTTGTTCCATGTAGTTGTCTTAGGAAGGTTTTAATGAGGTCACTGTATTATGTCGCTCTTTGTACGTCTTTGGTTTTATGAATGAATTTTTTTTCTAAAAAAATAAAATATATAGATATATAGATTTACAATTTCAAACCATATATTCCCAGCAATCCCAAAAAAAAAAAAAAAAACTCCAGAACATATGCGCCTTTACAAGACTTTCACTATTGGCAATAACAATATTCTATACCAGAAAAGGTAAACAAATACCAGTTGGGTGAGACCATGAGATTGAGTTGGCGTTGCTGTACTTTTTATACCAAGTCTATGTACTTATCTTTCTTGCCCTTAAAACGACACAACGTCTTCAGGTTGTGCACAATGCATGCATCAAATTGTCAACAAAGAATGTTTTGTGAAGATTCAAAAGCTAGCTTGCAATTTTATCTAAAAGCCGATTCTTCTTCAATCATGCTAATTAGACAAAAGATAGACAACAAGACTGAGTTTTGTAGGGTTGTTGGGAACTTGGAATCTGAGATTTACCTATTTGGATGAGTCTTAGGCTACCATTATTTATACCTAACTATATCCAATATTTTAACCCTATTAGTTAGCTTCATGATTTTTTTGAGGTCATGAATATTTCTTAGTTTAATATGATCAAAGTTTTAGTTAGGCTAGCCACCTAACATGAGATGAGTGTATAGAAAATCTAGAAAGTGTAGAGGAAGAATCAAAATGACCAAAGCTTAGGGCTTGTCATTAAAATAAGTAATTATCAAATTTGAGAAAATCTCTAACATTAAAGTAATTAGGTCACCGATTATCAAACATTGCTATCTGGTGTTACTAATTCACTATATGGTGACGATAATGCACTCTTGTTTCCTAATTAAGCGATCAATACATATGGTAACTAAAAATTACTCCTAGTTAGCTTTACAAAATTACAAACGCACCACTTACTCAACCCAATGAAGTGCAAATTTGGCAATAGGAAGGGGTATTTCAGTCATTCCAACTAAAAGCTCTGCAATAACTCAATGGTCTTAGTTTGAAAATTTGACAGGATTTGAGGGCTGATTAAGTAAATTCAATGGGGAAAACCATTATGATATCTGCAACAGCAGCTCAATCCACCAACAGTCCAACACTATCAGAAAAATTCTTAGTACCCGAAAAGAAAAAACAAAAGTAAAAAAAGAAGAAATAAGAACACAACAACTACTATATTAAAGCTCAAAAACAAAATAAACATTTTTGGGTTCAAGGTATCTCTATCATCTTTCCCTTTCTTTATTCATTTATTAAATTAACATCAGCTGAAAATTATATATATGCAATTTTTTTTGTCTCTGTATTTTCCTTTGCAAAAAACCAGAGGTTCTGCATATGTTCACCCCATATCTTTTCTCTTCCCCCTCTTGCTCTTACTGTACATTCCTTTTTTGTAACAAAAAATTATCAGTTTTCTCTTCTGGATTTGATATGCTTCAGAGCTGAAAAGAAGCAGAGTAAGTTTGTTACCTCAGAATCAGACAGTATTATTCAGTATCGGGTGGGTGAGTTATTGCATTCAACAGAATGTCTCAGACCAACTGGGAAGCTGATAAAATGTAAGTTTCTTATGCAGATTGGTCAGTTTCTCTCTCTTTTTGTCTCTGTTCCCTATCTGGGTTTCTGTTTTCTTCTCATTTGCTGGCCCCCTCTTGTTGTTTCCTGGTCGATTTGGGTTCTGGGTTTCTGGGATTTTCTGGGTTTTGTTACTTGCTGCAGCCGTTTGGATTCAAGTTTTGTTTTTTATCCTGTTTCCATATATTTATATGTTAATTTCACTCAGTGTGCGTATTCTAGGGTTTGTTTCTTCTGATGGTTTTGAGTTTGGGCAGTTGTTGATTTTGTAAACTAATTTGCTTCACTTCTTACTGTAGAATTTGGGTTTCTGGACTTAGCCTTGTCTAGTGCATTACTTCTCTTCAAAAGGCTCTCTAAAATTCTATTACTCGTACTAATATTTGGGTTTTTATTAACCAGAATACAGTCTTTAACATCTGTTTCTTATTGACTAACAGGTTAGATGTGTATATCCACGACTATTTAGTGAAGAGAGATTTAAAAGCTTCTGCTCAAGCTTTTCAAGCTGAAGGAAAAGTATCCTCGGATCCTGTTGGTAAGCATCTTCAGAAATTGTGACCTAAGGAGTACAAAAACCTTTGAGTGATCGAAATTATTTTTCTTATCACCATTGAAATGAACCTTTTTTTTGGCTGCTAAATTTCCATTTTGATTGTTTATGAATGTTTTCGGGAATGGGTTTACAGCTATTGATGCACCGGGAGGTTTCCTATTTGAATGGTGGTCAGTTTTCTGGGATATATTCATTGCTAGGACTAATGAGAAGCATTCAGAGGTTGCTGCATCTTACATTGAGGTTAGTTTGAGAATGCCTTATTGCCTATAAGTTTTGTATATTCTGTAGGCCATATATCATTTACAATGTGAGTTTGAAGAGAAAAGAATAGGGTGAGTTTGGTAATGTGGAGACTTATTTCACGCTTTATGCGTTCTCCACAAACCATTTTAAATGGAATGAGCTTCTACTCTTATTGGAGTCATATTCTTACTTTGTTCAAGGAAACCTATGGTGGAGTAGATTTTGAGAATTTCTAACAGTACTTACTTATAAACAAATTTGGTGCCTATTGGAAGCTCATGATATATTGCAATCGCAGACACAGTTGATTAAAGCAAGGGAGCAGCAGCAGCAGCAACAACAACAACAACAACAACAACAGCAACAACAACAACAACAACAGCAACAATCCCAGCAACCCCAACACTCACAACAACAGCAGCAACAGCAGCAGCAGCACATGCAAATGCAGCAGCTCCTGTTGCACAGGCATGCTCAGCAGCAGCAGCAACAGCAGCAACAACAGCAGCAGCAGCAGCAGCAACAACAACAACAGCAGCAACAACAGCAGCAGCCACAGCAGCAACAGCAACAGCCACAGCCACAGCAGAGAAGAGATGGGTCCATTTCCTCAATGGAACCACAAATGGGCTTGTTGGAAATGATCCTCTCATGCGACAAAATCCTGGAACAGCAAATGCAATGGCCACAAAGATGTACGAGGAAAAATTAAAACTTCCACTTCAGAGAGATTCTTTGGATGATGCATCTATGAAGGTAGGTGAATTATCCTTGTTATTTTGAATAAAATGACTTTTAACAGTTTTCTAACCATATTAGGAACAATCTACAGCAGAGATTTGGTGAGAATGTGGGCCAGATTTTGGATCAAAATCATGCTACAATATTAAAGTCAGCTGCAGCAGCCGGCCAGCCTTCAGGGTGCTTTTCTCTAAGATTTTATATCTTCCACTGTTCTTATTTGCTTGTGAAACGACATGGACTTGTTTGTACATATTATTTTATCTTCTATTCTACTAAATGCACAGAAATTAGGGTTTACAGAAGACATTTTGATTTTGTTGATAGTAAATTTGGGATTGCTCCAATATTATATTCTTGGAATTTACAGTAAAAGTGTGACCTGCATATGCCATGGAAACTTGTAGAATGTTATTCCATATGCTGTGTCTGCATACTCATTGGTCCAGGGTTTTAGATGTGGAAGCTGTTGCTTAATCCTGCTACCAACATTAAAAATAAAAACAGTGAACTCTTTATTTTTCAGGCAAGTATTGCATGGTACAGCTGGTGGGATGACTCAACAAGTGCAAGCTCGAAATCAGCAATTGCCAGGGTCTACACCGGTATGCTTTGTTTCATTATATATTTTCCTAGTACTTTTTATGTGTTCTGACTTATACATGGAATCAGGACATAAAGACTGAAATCAATCCAGTATTGAATCCCAGAGCTGCATGTCCCGAGGGATCATTAATAGGAATTCCTGGTATTCTCGCCTTGTCCTTTCCAATGTTTGGTTGACTATGTCTCACTCTTTTGAATACCATTAGCACATAATGATCCACTGTGCTTGTTGGCCATTTTTATATTTAAGTCTGGCATACTAAAGTAATTCTGGAGTTAGGAGTTGCAAAGAGTTTAAAAGGATTGTGTTGGTATTGTATAATTATGCTTGTAGCTTACATGTAAGAGTCTTTTGTTTCAGGATCAAATCAGGGTGGTAACAATTTGACTTTAAAAGGATGGCCCCTCACAGTAAGTTTTTGATGGCTGGATAGATTTTTAGTTTCCTACAATTAGAAAGTTTGTTGTGTGTGTTTGGATAATTTCTTTTCATTAGTTTCCGATCCTGTATTAACACAATGGTAATATATATGTTGAATGCATCAAAGTGACATTCTTTCTGAATTTTGAAACTCGATTGTTCGTTGTTGTCTATCTCTGAAGTTGAGAATCTCAAAATGACCAAATTCTTGTGTAAATTCATAATCTTTATTCTTTCTTTAATATGCATCTGTGAAGCTTAGAGTCTCTTCATTAGTACTATACAACTTATTTTTCTCCTTGTTAGGGTTTGGAGCAGCTTCGCACTGGGCTTCTTCAGCAACAAAAACCTTTTATACAAGCTCCCCAGCCCTTTCACCAGCTTCAAATGTTGACACCACAACACCAGCAGCAACTTATGCTTGCTCAGCAAAATTTGACATCACCTTCTGCAAGTGATGAAAGTAGAAGACTAAGAATGCTAATGAATAATCGCAGTATGGGTCTTGGGAAAGATGGCCTTCCAAATTCTGTTGGTGATGTGGTTCCAAATGTGGGATCACCTCTTCAAGCTGCTGGGCCTATTATGCCTCGTGGAGATACAGATATGCTGATTAAGGTGCTCTTATCTCTGTAGATTTCCTTCTGCTTGTAGTTGTAGTCGATATGGTGGTGTTTCCCCCCTCTGTGCTTCCACTTGTTATCAAAAAGTTCATTGCCCTTTAACTTATGAGAGTGTCTGTTTATTTGTAGTTAAAAATGGCTCATTTACACCAGCAACAAAACAGTAATCCACAACAGCAGCAGCAACAGCTTCAGCAGCATAATCTTTCTGCTCAGCAGTCGCAAAGTTCAAATCTCAATCCCCACCAGCAAGATAAGATAGGCGGTGCTGGTAGTATCACTATGGATGGTAGCATCTCGAACTCCTTTCGAGGAAATGATCAGGTCTGCCCTTTTATTGTTTTGGGGAGGGGGAAAGGTTGCTGTTCAAATTAATTTATATGTTATATAGAATTCTTGGGAAGGTTCCTGACATAGTTTTGGCAATGCAATTAAGGTTCGAAAAACCAGGCTGGGGAGAAAGAGAAAAGCAGCCAGTGTCATCTTCAGGTCCTGCCAATAGCACAGGAACTGCAAACACAGCTGGGCCTTCCCCAAGTTCAGCCCCTTCAACTCCCTCAACTCACACTCCTGGAGATGTAATGTCAATGCCTGCCTTGCCCCATAGTGGTAGCTCCTCCCAAGCCTCTGATGATGTTTGGCCCTGATGGTACTGGGACTCTTACATCACCATCAAATCAGTTGGTGAGCGACTTCTTCACTTCGTGTTTCAGAAGGAATTGGCAACTCCTTGCATGTATTCTCATTGGAATTCCATTTTGGCAGTGGGATGATAAAGATCTTGAATTGCAGGCTGATATGGATCGATTTGTAGAGGATGGTTCTCTTGATGATAATGTTGAGTCTTTTTTATCCCATGATGATGTGGACCCTAGAGATGCTGTTGGTCGATGTATGGATGTCAGCAAAGGTGCGTTGGATTGTCATTTATTGAATGAGTATTTAGTTTAAGATCTTCCTGAATGTAGTATATGCCATAATTTTCTTCATTATTTTGCAATTCTTTTTCAATTTCTCTAATGTTAAGTGGATAAATACATTAATAAAAGGGAGATTCACTATTATACCAAATATAGGAGCCTAAATTATAAAAAAAACCCTATATGAAATGGACTTTAGAACACCACCCAAAGCCAATTTACAACATAACAAAAAGGCTTTTAACTTCTTTTAAATTACAGAACTGCAATTGATTTCTTAAAACAAACCCAACCCCAAAAGCTCATAAAAAAACCCAAAACACTCAATAGGACATCAAGGTAATTTAATAATCAAAATTAAATTCAATAGGGCAAGCTGTCATTTTTGGGTTTGTTTATAGAAATTAGATGGTGTAGGGTTTATCTATAATATTAGTGCTAAGAATGGGTATATGACTAAATATCTCTTAATTTAAAATACCAGGGCACTGCAAGTAATAGTTATTGAATCACAAGTCTCAATCAAATATCTTTTATTTTTCATTAATTTTTTTCTCACTTGTATTAACTACCATGTGTTTTGGTAATTGTGCCATCCCACGAACTTAGAAACAATGTCAGTGCATAATCCCAGCATTAATATATATATATATATACAGCCCCTTTCTATTGAAGGATCCCTCAAATAAATATTTGAGGGACACCCTTTAGGGTCCCCTACCAATTTTTTTTCAACAATCCCAAACCATCTATTTTTTAAGTCTATTCAAAGATCATCCGTGCAAAAAATTAGAGAAATTGAAAACCGTTTCGACATCCAGTTGTGTCCTACAAAATCAATGAACACACTTCAAGAAAGTACTAAAATTTCAATAATTCAATTGAGTGGTCAAATGATATTGGATTCCAAGTGATTTTTTTGTAGAGATGTTCTTTGAATGAATATCTACAAAATAGACGGTTTGGATTAGTAAAATACAATACGGAATGGGCTCTACAAGGGTGGTCCCCCAAATAAGTTATTTGAGGGATCCCTCAATGGAAGCACTATATATATATATATATATATATATATATATATATATAATGTGGTTGTGGTGAAGCTACTATCATTTACTTTGAGGGCTCAGAATTTGACTTTGACTTTAGGGTTCACATTTACGGAAGTACACTCTGTTAAAGCAAGCACAAGCAAGGTTACTAGCTGTCACTTCTCATCGGATGGAAAGTTTCTTGCTAGTGGTGGCCATGATAAAAAGGTGAGTGAATGAATGTCTAATTGCTAAGAACTGCTGTGGGGAGGATTCAATGCTGCTGCATATTGATTCTTCCAGAACATAAATGTGAAATTGCTTGTTTAATTTACTTATTAAAAGCAATAAGGTTGTTTTTTTAGGTCTTGCGTTTACTTATTTAAAGTCTTCTTGATATATGTATGATGCAGGCTGTATTGTGGTACACAGATACATTAAAGGTAAAATCAACCCTTGAAGAACATTCAGCTTTGATCACTGATGTTCGTTTTAGTCCAAGCATGTCACGTCTTGCAACGTCTTCATTCGACAAAACTGTCAGGGTCTGGGATGCTGACAATGTTAGTGAAAAATTCTTTCATTCTATTCATCTGCTTAGCTTATACTTTGAAAATAACCTTTTGTTTCAAAAATCGAATACTTTAAGTAATCAGACCAAGTATACTTCTAGATTGATCTTTATCATATATTCCATAATCTTTCCCATGATAAGTTTGTCTTTGTGCTGGGTCATTGCTGGGGTGCCGAAGTGGTGGCTCTATTCTTAAAAGTGATGATTTATCTTTTTGTATCTTTTAACTGTGACATGTAACGGATGTGCTGTATTAAAGCATCGTTATGTCTTTAATCTGCAGCCTGGCTATTCTCTCCGTACCTTTATGGGACATTCTGCCTCTGTTATGTCATTAGATTTCCACCCAAATAAAGATGACCTTATCTGCTCCTGCGACTCGGATGGTCAGATACGCTACTGGAGTATTAACAATGGCAGCTGCTCAAGTGTGTTCAAGGTAGAATCTTGTCTATTTGGATGTAGAAGTTCAATGGGGTGGGGTAATAGTGGTTCTCAGATTATTCGCCCTTTTTATAAATTGTGATTTGTTTGCACGTATTAGGGTGGTACAGCACAGATGAGATTTCAACCCCGCCATGGAAGATTTCTTGCTGCAGCGGCAGATAATGTTGTATCTATACTGGATGTCGAGACACAGGCTTGTCGGCATTCATTACAGGTCAGTTTAACATTTTGTTTTCATCATAATTGTCCATTTGATAATTGTGAGTTAAACTGATTATGTAATGCTACATGTTAACTTCTGATTCTTTCTTGAGTTCTATATTAATGATGATATTCTTTTTGGCGAATAACGGTGGCATTATTTCCACAGAAAAAAGGGGATCCTGCTTGACTCTTATAAACTTTATTCTTTTTTGGGTTACTTGGAAGGGATCAGACCCTTGACCTATCCTAATCTTAACCCTAACCCCATATCCCAACCCTCCCTCACCACTTAGCTAACCTAAAAGGGCTTAGTCTGACAATCATTATTGTGGTCTCGTTGCAAGTATCTGGATGGTTCAGGTGCATGTTTCACTGGGAAACGGTGATGTTTGTAGGATTAAATATTTCGTTGAATTTCTACTAACATATTTATCTTGTTGTCTTTTGGCACTTATGATGCAATTTGATGTTCCTATACACATTCTTGAACTATTTACTTCTGTTATCCTAATATTTTCATGTAGATTCTTATACACATTCTTGAACTATTTACCTTCTGTTATCCTAATATTTTCATGTAGATTCTCAATTGTGTTACTTGGAATTTTGGTTTTGAATGCAGGGGCATACTAAGCCTGTCCATTCTGTGTGCTGGGATCCATCTGGCGAGTTCCTTGCATCCGTCAGTGAGGACTCTGTAAGAGTTTGGACACTCGGATCAGGAGGTGAAGGGGAATGTGTTCATGAGTTGAGCTGCAATGGAAGTAAATTTCATTCATGTGTTTTCCATCCGACGTATACTTCGCTGCT